>OX402593.1:0-1498488 GCA_948098905.1 Tiliacea aurago
GGAAATATTATTTTTTGACACCAGGACAAGTTCCAATATACCTATTGGGACCCACTTAAGCCCAAACACGGGCTATATAGCCCCTTATTTGGCTATTTTGACCAAATCGCGCCATCTTGGTTTTTAGGTTTTAATTTTCAAAGCACGATATCTCGGGAACCGCTGGTCCGATTTATCTCGCATTTTCACTTCGGACAGTGGTTTACAGCCACCTTTTAGTGTGGTAGGTTTTCAGCCTGTTTCAGGCTCTTCAAGATTTTTCTGCTGAAATTGCTTTCAGAAGATACCTGAAGTGACGCCGAGCTGTACATCCAAAACCCCGACTCTCTCTGACGAAGGGATCAAAAGATACAGGCCTTTTAGTTCGACCTTTGACAGCTCGGCGGCCATTTTGTTTATTTTCAAACCGCCACAGCTCCCAAACCAGTGGTCGTAGGAGTTTGCGGTTTTCGTTTTTATCTTCACGGACCTCTTGCCCAGTATACTCCACGCTCTCAGGCAATTTGGAGCTAAAAATTTTCAGGGTCCTGAAAGTAGTTTCGGCGGACAGGGGAACTCAGGCCGAGTAAGGAGAGCCCAAACTCGAGGGGTCTACGGCTTTCCCGAAGGAAGATAACCCATGTCAAAGATCGTCTTTGACAGAACTGCGGCCATTTTGAATAATATTCAAACAATCATAGCTTCCTAACGGAGAGTCGTAGAAGGCCGGGATTTCCGCTGGGATTACACCCAGACTAAAGGCTATAGGGTGGAAGGTTTTTCAGGAGTTTTCAGAGGTCAAGAAATTTTCAGCCTGAAAAGCATTCCGGTAGATTGGTCTCGTCAGGCCAAGTGCGAAAAGCCCAAACACCGGGGTTTTTGGACTTGTGGTTCCGGAGATAACCGCTTGCAACCACATTTTGGTCGCCATCTTGGCAAAAAAACCAAATTTTCAAGTTAGGATATCTCCGAAACCCCTTAGAGTAACTGCACCGAGTTTGGGATCATCTGAAAGGGCTTGACGAGAGCTATCTACTGAGATTAGTGAAACGTCTCTACATAGAGCACAAAAGGTTTTCGATCTTAAATCGGGAACTGAAGACCCTGGAGCAGTTCTTCTTGTGGAACGAGACTAATTGTGTTATTAATTTATAGGAACTTTACTATTTCAACCCAGTGGAGACTGACTCTACGTAGAGACGAATTCAATTTTATTGTATTTTTGTAATTTTTATCTTATATCGCTGTTAAGTATCATTACGAAGGCTTTATTGAGCCCAATTGCAAACTTCTGTTCTCTTTACGACTTTTGACTGGTACTTATTTAAGGTTTACTTGTTTTTGTTTTTATTTTTAGCTTTTTATTTCTCATTTAGACTGCACACATCTTTACACTGTGTGCAGACCACGATTTGACGTTTACATACACTATTGTTTTATTTTTTTTTGTATCCTCACCTGACGCATTCCTCTGACAATGTTCGCCAGAACACCAGCAAAACCTGTAGGAGAAAAGGAGAAACAAAAATCTCCGCCAAGAACACAGACGCTTTCGTCCAACGTTGGACGCGGCGTTCAAAAACAAAATTCTCCGCCAAGGACGCAAAAGACTTCATCTAATGTTAGGCAAAGCGTTGAAAAGCTGGAAGCTGCGGGATCAGAACCGTATAACCTGACTCCAGCTACCAGCAAAATGGAAGCACAAGTTCTTCCTAGACAGGTTCTTTCAACGCGTTTAGATGAAGCCAAAGCAAACGTAGTCAAAGGCAAGACGAACATAGCTAACTCCAGGAATATGAAAACGGACATTAAAACAAATATACTGGCAGTTATAGACAAATTATATCAGATAATCAAAGAATCGGACGCTGAGATCAAAAGACTCAAAAGAACTGGAGAGACACCTTCATCTGAAAATATAGAAAACTCCCAGATAATACCCGACAAGATGTCTCAAACAGAGACCGAGGAAAAAAATTGTCTGATAATAGCACAGCTAAAAGAACAGAGCCGGCTACTCATGGAAAACGGCAGAAAAATGGACGAACTGAAGGACAAGATGGAACAACAGCACCAACTTATAAGCGCAAAAACCTACGCAGAGGCAACGGCAGTCCGATCCTCCTTGCACCCACCCCCGCAGAACGTACTGCACTCTGTAGTTGTTACGTCCCAGGACGAAAATGACACTGGAGACCAAGTCCTAACAAAAGTTAGAGAGGCGGTGAATGCCAAGGAAGGGTGGATCAGGGTGGAAAGGACTCGGAAAGGCAAGGACAGAAAGGTTATTATGAGTTGTAACACAGCCGAAGACCGACAGAAAGTGAAACAAAGGCTGGAAAATTCCGGAAAAAGCCTGGTTGTGGAAGAGGTCAAGAACAGAGACCCCCTCCTGAAGCTTGCCGACGTACTTACAGTTAACACTGATGAGGACGTCTTAAGGGCTTTTAGGAATCAAAACCGGGGCATATTCCACGACCTAAAGGAGAATGAAGACAGACTGGAAATTAAGTATAAAAGAAAAGCCCGAAATCCGCATACTAGCCACATCGTCCTCAGTGCATCCCCGGCTATTTGGAAAAGAGCGACCGACGCTGGAGCAGTCTACATTGACCTACAACGCATCCGGGTGTTGGACCAGTCACCACTGGTGCAGTGCTCGAGATGCCTTGGATATGGTCATAGCAAGAGGTTCTGCGTAGCTCCAGTAGACCTTTGCAGCCACTGCGGAGGACCGCACCTTAGGGCGCAATGCCCAGACTGGCTTGCAGGAGGCGAACCCACATGCAGAAACTGCACAGCGGCAAAGCTTGATCGCAATGACCACAACGCCTTTAGCAAAGAATGCCCCATACGCAGAAAACGCGATGCTATAGCTCGCATGTCTGTAGCGTATTGCTAAGGGCACCCAAGAGGATAAGCACCTGTACCGGGTGCTCCAGTGCAACCTTCAACGTAGGAAGCTAGCTACAGAAGAGTTAATGGTTGAAGCAACTTCAAACAGAGTTGCAATAGCGTTGGTTCAGGAACCTTATGTGGGTGGGACAGATAGTATGAAGACATACCGTGGTACCAGAATATACCAGAACACCGGAGGGGGCACGGTCAAAGCAGCTATCGCTGTATTTGACCCCAACCTAGACGTCACTCAACACCCGGAGCTCACCACTAACAATATCGTAGTGGTGAGCGTAAGCACCAAGAAATGGAAAATAACATTGGTCTCATACTATTTTGAACCGGATCAGCCCATAGATCCGTACCTGGATCACATCAAAAAAATTGCAACAGCCATAACACGGAGGCTCATTATCGGAGGCGACTCCAATGCAAAGAGCACCTGGTGGGGAAGCCCTGTAATCGACCATAGGGGGGAAGATGTGGCTTGCACGTTTCACGAGCTGGGCCTTCATATCCTCAACAAAGGTGACACTCCAACCTTTGATACCATTCGTGGCGGGAAACACTACACCAGTTTTGTTGACGTGACGGCCTGCACTATTGATATGTTGGACCTAGTGGAGGACTGGAAAGTCATCACAAATCTCACGTGCGCTGACCACAGTGGTATTAGCTTCAATATCAAACTCAAGAAATCGGTTGGGGTAAGTGTCAAAAGAACCACAAGACTTTATAACACAAAGAAAGCAAACTGGGAAACTTTTCATGATAAATTTAAACAAGTAAAATCAGAATACAACTTAGAAATCGGAAAAATTCGTAGCATTAACACAATCAAAAATTTAGATCTATTCATCAAAAATTACAATAAAGCTATCACAGAATCTAGCAACATTTCAATTCCATTAAAAAATAATACAGAGACACTTACCCTACCATGGCTTTCAGAGGAGCTCGTGAAGATGAAGCAGGAAGTCACCACTAGGAAACGCAGAATCAAGAACGCCGCACCGATTCGAAAACAGGGCGTGGTGGACGCTTATATAATCGCCAGGGACGAATATGAAGCTAGGGCTATGGAGGCCCAGATCGTGAGCTGGAAGGAATTCTGCAGCAAGCAGGACAAGGAGAGTGTGTGGGAGGGTATTTACCGAGTGATAGGGAGAACAGCCAAAAGGGAAGAGGACACACCCTTGGAAGAAAGTGGTATCACTCTTAATGCCAAAGGCTCGGTTGAGTTGTTGGCGAAGACCTTCTACCCGGAAGATCTAAGGGAGAATGATAACCAAACGCATCGAGATATAAGGAACCGAGCATCGGCTGTGAACCTCCAACAAACCGAAGGACAGAACGATCCTCCGTTCACACTAACGGAAATGCTCACCGCACTGGATTCCTTGAACCCGAAGAAAGCGCCTGGTGCCGACGGATTCACTGCGGATATATGCAACCACGCCGTAAAGAGTGACCCTAAACTTTTCCTGGAAGTACTGAACAAATGTCTAGAGCTCCATTACTTCCCAGTTATCTGGAAGGAAGCCACTGTCATAGTGCTGAGGAAACCAGGAAAAGAATCCTATACAACTCCTAAATCCTACCGCCCTATAGGACTGTTGCCAGTACTGGGTAAAGTATACGAAAAAATGTTGGTCGGCAGACTTAAACACCACCTGCTATCGAAGCTCAACCCCAACCAGTTCGGATTCATGCCCCAAAAGAGCTGCGAAGACGCCCTCTATAAACTAATGCAATATATAAAAACTAAATTGGACGAGAAGAAAATCATAACCGTTGTATCATTGGATATAGAGGGCGCTTTTGACAGCGCATGGTGGCCAGCGATCAGAGTCCAACTGGCTAAAGCGAACTGTCCTATAAACATTCGAAAAGTGATTGACAGCTACCTTGACCAAAGGAAAGTCACGGTAAGGTATAATGGGGAAACCTATACAAAGGCGACCAACAAAGGGTGCGTCCAAGGGTCTATAGGTGGGCCCATCCTATGGAACATATTGCTGGATCCCCTGCTGAATGCCCTTGAATCCGCAGGTCACTATGTACAGGCGTTTGCCGACGACGTTGTCATGGTGTTCGATGGTCAGACTGCACAGCAGTTGCAAGGACACGCTAATGCCGCTCTCGAGCTTGTTCGGGTGTGGGGTGTTGAAAATAAGCTCAAATTCGCGCCTCATAAGACCAGTGCAATGGTCATCACGCGCAAGCTTAAATTTGACACTCCGCACTTGAGCATGGGCGGGGTGGACATTGGCATGTCCAAGCAGATTAAGATGTTGGGTGTGACGTTTGATGAAAAGCTCACTTTTAATGCACACGTAACAGATGTTTGTAGGAAGGCCATAAACGTGTACAAACAGCTCGCAAGAGCAGCAAAGGCGAGTTGGGGCCTCCATCCTGAAGTCATACGCACAATCTACACAGCGACCATTGAACCCATCATTTTGTATGCGGCGAGCGTTTGGGCATCGGCGGCCGGAAAACTGGGAGTGCAAAGACAGCTCGGAACTGTGCAGAGAGGCTTCGCGCAAAAAATGTGCAAGGCTTATCGCACGGTCTCCCTAAACTCGGCATTGGTTCTGGCGGGTGTGCTCCCGCTTGATCTTCGTGTACGCGAGGTAGCCTCACTATACAGGATCAGGAAGGGGGAGGCCCTGCCGGAACTAGGAGACAGAGAGATCGAGCGATTGATGCCAGTGGCAGAAGCGCCACACCCTGCAGCAGTCGCAGACCTTGAGCTGACATGCCTTAGAGACCAGAGTGACATGGACGCAAATGATGGCTGTGCGGTAAAGATCTACACAGACGGCAGCAAGATTGGGGGAAGGGTTGGCGCAGCGCTGTCCATGTGGGAGGGCGAAGCGGAAACACTGACTGTCAAGCTTTGCTTGCCGTCATACTGCACAGTCTATCAAGCGGAATTACTGGCTGTTTGCGAAGCCACAAGGCGAATAAAGAAGCACGGTGCACTCACATTTGGAATTTACAGTGATTCAATGGCGGCATTACAAACGGTCACTAACCTCGGCTCCCTCCATCCACTAGCTGTAGAAACCCGCGAGAACCTTTCAGAATCATCTCGACAGAACAAAGTGGTATCTCTGTTCTGGATAAAAGCACACGTAGGACTGGAGGGAAACGAAAGGGCTGACCAGCTTGCCAGGGCTGCCGCTGCAGCATCAAGCAAGAGGAAACCGGACTACGATTTGTTTCCCGTCTCATTTGCAAAGCGACAGCTCCGATTGGAGTCGATTCGCGAATGGGACGAGAGATATAAGTCTGGAGAAGTAGCCGGAATCACGAAACTCTTCTTCCCGGATGTGATCGCGGCATACAGCGTGATTCGCAAGTTCGAACCGACATGCCTGAGCACTCAATTGTTGACCGGCCATGGGGGATTCTCTGAATACTTATGCCGTTTTAAGTGTAAGGAGAGTCCCTCATGCACTTGTGACCCAAGTGTAAAAGAGTCCGTCCCTCACATTGTCTTGGAGTGCCCAGTGTTTGGATATGAAAGATACAAAATTGAACAAATATTGGATACAAAGCTTACAACAGATAATATAAAATGTATTATGGTGGACAAAAGAAGGAAAAAGTTTATGGAATATTGCTTAAAACTAGTAGAAACAGTCGTAAAGAGAAACAAGTAACAAAAGTATGATGACCGTATATTATGGAATATATTGTACATCATACACGCAAATTTATAAAGAAATATTATAATTAAAGAGTAAGAATATAACCTTAGTTTAAGTAATAAATAAGTAGTGATTTAATAACTATGTAAGAATTTAGCGTCATAGAATATAATTATACTGGCCCAAAAGAAGCTCAAAAACTTGTGGGTGTTGTAAACCCGGAACCCCAAATCATACATGTAAAATAGATTTAAATTGTAGTTAAGCATAAAATAAGATAGAATGTAAGTACAAACTGTAAATTAGATATTTTAGAAAACAATGTGCCGAACTTTTGTTTGTTTATTAATTTAATAAAGAAAACTGTGTGTGTTGTAAAACCCGATACCTTAAATAAATAGATACAATATAATTAGAGAGACTAGATAGAAGGATAAGACCGGAATCCCACCGGGACATTAGCAAGAAAGAGATAGTAAGAAAGAAAGATAAAGTATGCGGAACAAAAGTGCGAGAGGAATACTTGATAGAACTGGAATGAAAAAGTAGCATTAGATAAAATAGGCTCTGATACTGTGTCAGAGGAAGTAGTATAAAAAAAAAAAAAAAAAAAAAAAAAAAAAAAAAAAAAAAAAAAAAAAAAAAAAACCTAACCTAACCTAACCTAACCTAACCTAACCTAACCTAACCTAACCTAACCTAACCTAACCTAACCTAACCTAACCTAACCTAACCTAACCTAACCTAACCTAACCTAACCTAACCAGTCGCGCGGCACCCCTAGCCGCGAGCAGATCATTTTTAAGTCGCTCCGCGCTCGAAAAATCTAAAAAAATAGGTTTTTTCGCGAGTATATACAAGTGTTATACATCATTAGAAGCGCGCTGCTGAGACGCAGCCAATGGTGAAAATTTTATTGTGAAAAGTGGAAAATTGTGAAAGTTATAAGTGAAAAACTACATCTCCAAAACTTTGGAGCCGAACGCCGCGCGATTTTGCGCGGGAAGTTAGAAATCGACAACTGCAGCTGTCTGCGGCTTAAGAAGACCTGTCTCTGGATACCAAGTTTGGAATTTTCCGACTTACCGTTCCGGAGATAGCTCCTAAAAACCAAAAACCGCGTGGCGCGTGGTGGGGGATCCCGAGGGATTTCACTGCATAGGTGATAATACATCGAAGGCATCACAGACGAGGAGCCGGGAGGCGAACCGACATCGAAGAAAGTCTTCGGAAATCAACCGAAAACAAGGTTTTTATTTTCTGGAAATCTTACATCATTATTCCCCGGGAAGCAGGATACACTACATATAGTTTTATTTTTTCAAAAAATTTGGCATATTGTTATCAAACCCCAAATTAAATTTGGGTCAAATCAGACTTGCCGTTAAAAAGTTATTATTAGTGTAAGTTTTTAAAAAACCGAGGGTTGGATTTTCAATCCCTTAAATCTATAAGTTTATATTATTATTAAATGTACTCGGCGTTTATCTTTAGAAATATATAGTTTTATTGGTATTACACTTACATCTGTGTCTAAAAACTAGGTTTATAAAATTTTTTGTTGTGATACTTTACTTTTAAATAATTAAATTCGCCCCATCAGGGTATAATATAATTCTGTTTTTGATACCAATGGATAGGGATTTTTGTCCCCTACCCAGTGATCTAATTTAAACCCACGCGAAACACATATTTTTAGACTAGGCTTTATTTTAAAATAGGATTATTAGCCATAAATATTAGCTAAGTTATCTTTGCCCGGCTTTTAAGGGTTGAAGGGGGAAGAAAACACCCAAAAAATTTTTGGCCAGATATTGAAGTCTGCTGGACCTACCACTACAGCCGAGTTTTGGATTTTTCGGGGCAGGGGAAAGTCAAAAACCACCTTATTTGCGGCTCTGAAACCCCAACTCTTATGTTGGCGGCCACCCCACACGCAAACCCCTTGACCGAAAATTCTAAAATTCAAGTGGAGGGAAAGAACACCTCTTCCTCTTTCAGCTTACATCAACAAAACCCACGCGCCATCAATAGGAGACGGGCTACATCCCCTGGTGGGAAATAAGTCGTTGGCGCTAATTGTAAGAAAACTTGGCCGACAAGGTTAGCTTCACTAACTGTTATCTAGACCGGGACTTTTAAAAAAAAACGGGAGACGCCCGTATCTCGGAAACGGAGCGAGATAGCCCGTTTTTGACGAAACCCTGCATATCCTATACGTAGTATAGTATATGCAGCAACACTCCACCGGCCACCCCCTATAGCTTGCCCCCCTTTTTAAATTTTTTTTCTAGAAATATCACATTTAAATCGTTATTTATTCATAATCTCTCACCTACAAACATTACAAAATAGTTTATTCTCATTTATTCTCATTTATTTAATTTATTTTACTATTTCAATACCATTACCATTCCATAACATTCATTAATTATTGGGTGATTGATTAACTGTTAATGATTAATTAATAATTAATTAATAATTTGGCCAACCAGTCCAAAAACCCAAAAACCCAAATATCTCGGAAACCGCTGGGAATATCAAAATTCTGACCAAAATTTCCCCCCCCCTACAAGCCCCCTCTCAACTAGGACATACTTACTGATAAGACCCCAAGACCCCCCTTTTTTTGACCCCCTCCCAAATTTGACCCTCATAGTAAGTTTAAGTATATTTATTATATCCAGGTTACTCCCACTTATATTTGCCCCTGGGATACCCTGCTACACTACCCCTCTTTTTGACTAGCCCCTCTGCCCCTTCAGGGTTACCTCACCCCCCCGGGCCTTAACTTTTGAACCGGAGGTCATAGACATACCAAGTTTGGGGTCTCCGGAACCGGGAGGAAAAGAGCTTTCTATTGGCTCCGTCAAAATTATTAAATAAAGTCTCCCTTTCAAAATAAAAGTTGTTAAAGTATTTATTTATATATTATTATCTTTATTTATTTTCTATTTTTGGTATCGGTGTAGTGTTGCGGGTTGGCATTTGACTCGTTATTGTTATTCGACATAGCAATACGTTATAAAGGTAGCGCCCCATATTTGTTTAATTTTTATTTTAGTTTAAATTGGACTAAGGGTCCGGGACCCATTTTTATTAGATTTATTTTGTTATTTTAACTATATTCAGCTTTATTGGCTGTTAGGATAGGAGAACCGTAACCGCAGTTCTCTATTGAGGCTGCTAGAAATAATTTTCGTCAAAGCTGACAAAAACGGTTTTCCGTTTTCGACTGTATTAAGTACACTTTATTGCAATCACCGCGAGCTCGAGTCCTTAGCGTTCGTGAACTCGGGTTTCTTTTCGCCTCCTGGTTGGAACAATTGCATTTTGTTTACGTTTTGTTTGACAATACCGAATTTGTGGGGTGCCTTGTTTCGTCGTTTTTTGCTTTGGCTTTGTATTGTTTTATCTTGTTTTATTTTGTTTTTATTTTTATTTTTTACTTTTCGCTGTTTCTGGGATATTTCTGTGCCAATCCCCTCTTTACAGGGAAACAGAAGTATCCTCAGCATCCTTAGTGTCTTTTGGTCGTCATTCGATGAACTTAACGTTCACGCAAGCCACCGCAATGCAACGCACACCGGCCAAGAAAGACGCGAGCTTGCCGGTTATCGGAGGTTCGCCGCGCTCATTGGAGAAGGCTGGCCCCTTGCCTCCCAATGTGAGGCGAAGCATCGGGGTATGGGAGGCCGGGAATGCTGAGTCTCAGTCTCAGACTAAGTCCCCGACTCCCAGTACCTCTCAGCAGTCCACCGGCAATCAGGCGACGCGCCGGGTCCCGGCGGCCGCCGCAGTGCCGCCTAAAAGACCGGACCTAGGCTTTCCTAGTGCCACGGCAGAGGCGAGAGCTTGTCTGGAAAAGGGTAAGCTCCACCTTAAAAACTCCAGGAATCTAAAGGCGGAAATAAAGAACGAAGTCACGGCGGCTCTGGAAAGACTTTATCAATTGGTAAAGCAAACAGACAAGGGGAAAATTGCAGTTGCGGGGGACAAACGTGAGGAACAGGAACCTCACACGACTGGGAGGGGAGGGGAAGACATGGGGAGTCTTGTTTGGTTGCGCTCCGCACTAGAAGAGCAAGCTCGGATAGCGAAGGAGGGCAACCAGATGATCCGGCAGCTGCAGGCGGAGATGGGGGAGCAAAGGGCGGCGCAGAAATCGTGTGGCGCTGAAAACGAGGCCATTCTAAATGGAATTAGCACGCTCGAGGAGACCACAAAGGAAGTGGGCAGAATGGTCTCCGAGATTAAAGAGAGAGCCCCTACTTATGCGGAGGCCCTGACTGCGCCCCAAAACACCTGGGGCCAAAGGCCTAAGCATTCCATCATCGTATCCTCAGACATCGTGATGGATACCAGCACGGAAGTGGTGGGGCGAGTAAAGGAGGTCCTGGACGCGAAGAAGAGCGGAGTGCAGATCGAGAGGGTCCGAAAAGTCAAGGACAAGAGGGTCATACTTAGCTTCACAAACAAGGAAGAGATGGCAAAAACAACAGTCCATCTCAAGAATGACAAACACCTTAAAGTGGAAGAAGCGAAAAACAGAGACCCACTGGTGATTATCAAGGACCTCTTGTCCTACAACAGTGACGAGGACATCTTAGCTGCACTCAAGACTCAGAACGCCCGCCTGCTGGAGGACCTGACGGCCGAGGAAGCGACTGCCACAGTGAGGTACCGGAGGAGGGCACGGAACTCTTTGGAGAACCATGTCGTCCTTCAGGTGTCACCGAAGCTGTGGCAGAGGCTTACTGCGGCCGGTAGGGTCTTCATCGACCTGCAGTGCGTCAGGGTCCTGGACCAAACCCCCCTGATACAGTGCACGAGGTGCTTAGCATACGGTCATGGCCGAAAGTTATGTACAGAGCCTGCCGATCTCTGCAACTACTGCGGGGGGCCGCATCTCAGGGCTGAATGCACCAGGCTGGCCGCGGGCGATAGACCCACTTGTAAAAACTGCGCCAGAGACAAACACGATGATACAGGCCACATGGTCTTCAGTCAGGACTGCCCTGTGCGCAGGAAGTGGGATGCGTTGGCCCGGGCCGCAATAGCATATTGCTAAGGTGGCCACGGGGGTTGCACACGCGGCAGCTGCTCACTTTTACTCCGCGGCGCAAGCTAACCTCCAACGAAAACAACTGGCGACTAACGAGCTTATGCTCGAGGCAAAGAAGCGGAAAATAGCCTTCGCACTGGTCCAGGAGCCGTATGTGGGTAGCATAAAGGCAATGAGGTCGTACGGGGGGGCGAGGGTCTACCAGAACTCGGACCGTGGAGGGGGCACTGTTAAGGCGGCGATAGTCGTGTTCAATCATGACATCGATGTCATACAGTGCCCCAAATTCACCACCAACAACATCGTGGTGGTGAAGCTGCGAACGAGCGCCTGGGAGATGCTCGCCGTCTCGTACTACTTCGAGCCTGACCTACCCATCGGGCCATACTTGGACCACTTAACGACCGCTATGAAAGAGCTAAAGCCTAGCAAAGCCATCGTTGGAGGGGACGCGAACGCCAAAAGCGTGTGGTGGGGAAGCGGTGCCCAAGACAACAGAGGGGACGAACTGGTCGGGACGATAGGAGAGCTCAACCTGCAGGTACTGAATTGCGGTAACAAACCCACTTTTGACACCATCAGAGGAGGCCGCAGAATCACGAGTCACGTTGACGTGACCTTGTGTACGGAGGACTTGCTCGACCTGGTAGAGGAATGGACGGTGGCTGAAGACCTGACGAGCTCGGACCACAACGGCATACTAGTTAAAATTAAATTCAAAAAGGGGAAGGGTATTAACATTAAAAGAACGACTAGGAAATACAATACAAAGAAAGCCAATTGGGAACTTTTTAATGAAAAAATTGACCAATTGAAAATAGAAAATAGAATTAACATAGTAAATATAGAGCAGATTAATAGCAAAGAAAATTTGGATAACACAATTGGCAAATACACTGACATAATAACAGAAGCATGCAAGGCATCTATGCCAATAAAAACAGAGAACCAAACACTTACCATGCCGTGGTGGTCCGAAGAACTCGAGGCAATGAAGCACGACGTCGCTACCAGGAAGAGAAGAATCCGGTGCGCTGCGCCGTCGCGTAGAGAAGGTGTGGTAGCGTTGTACCTGCAAGAAAAAGAAAAATATGAACTAGAGGTTGTGAAGCGTTCCACTGAAAGTTGGAAGGGGTACTGCGAAAAACAAACCAGGGAAGGGGTTTGGGAGGGTATTTATAGGGTTATAAAAGGTACAGAACGAAGGCAAGAGGATCTGCCGCTGGTATGGAACGGAAGGGAAGTGGGGCAGGAAGGATCTGCGAGGCTACTCGCAGAAACGTTCTACCCGGAGGATGTAGAGGAGGAGGATAGCACAGACCATCGTCGGATCAGAGCTCTTGCTGACCGGGTAAATGACTGGAGCCATCATGAGATTCATGATCCAGAGTTTACGACGGAGGAGCTCAGATTCGCGACGGAGAGCTTCAATCCGAAGAAGGCACCCGGAGTAGACGGCTTCACAGCCGACATCTGCCAGCGTCTAATAGCGCGGGACATGGAGCTGCACCTGGCAGTGTTCAACAGGTGCTGGCATCTGACGCACTTCCCCACAGCGTGGAAAGAGGCCACCGTGGTGGTGCTGAGGAAGCCTGGCAAAGACAATTACACCAGTCCCAAGTCCTATAGGCCTATTGGACTATTGCCAGTAATGGGGAAAATCCTGGAGAAGATGGTTGTTAGAAGGCTGGTTTGGTACCTGGCACCCCGGATAAGTCCTCGCCAGTATGGCTTCATGCCACAGCGGAGCACGGAAGACTCCCTCTATGACCTGATGGCCCACGTGAGAGGCAAACTCCAAGAGAGGAAGCTCATCACGGTGGTCTCACTGGACATAGAGGGAGCCTTCGACAGTGCTTGGTGGCCAGCCATAAAGGTCAGACTGGCGGAGGAAAAGTGCCCAGCGAACCTCAGGAGGATGTTAGCCAGCTACCTAAGCGACCGCAAGGTCCGGGTACGGTATGCTGGCTATGAGTTCGCAAAAAGCACCAACAAGGGATGTGTCCAGGGATCAATAGGCGGCCCCATAATGTGGAATGTCCTGCTGAACCCATTGCTGGAGAGTCTCTCGGAACGAGGCGACTATTGCCAGGCTTTCGCGGATGATGTGGTGCTCGTGTTTTCGGGGGAGACTGCCCTGGAAATCGAGGGACAGGCCAATGCCGCTCTCGAACATGTTCGGAAGTGGGGTGTCGTGAATAAGCTCAAGTTCGCGCCACACAAAACTTGCGCCATTGTAGTCACCAGAAAGCTGAAATATGACACGCCACGGCTGACCATGGGAGGGATCGACATTGGAATGTCCTCCGAAATGAAGATCTTGGGACTCACAGTGGACTCCAAGTTGACCTTCAATAGCCATACGGCTAACGTCTGTAAAAAGGCACTTGGAGTCTACAAACAGCTGTCGAGAGCTGCCAGAGTCAGTTGGGGTCTCCACCCGGAAATAGTCCGTACTATATACACGGCTACGGTAGAGCCCATAATCACCTACGCGGCCAGCGCCTGGTCTTCGGCGGCTAAGAAGTTGGGAGTCCAGCGTCACCTTAATGCGGTCCAGAGGGGATTTGCCCAAAAATTGTGTGGGGCTTACCGCACGGTCTCTCTTCACTCTTCGCTGGTACTGGCCGGAATATTGCCACTAGACCTCCGCATACAAGAGGCAGCTGCTCTGTATGAGGCGAGGAGAGGCGCATCCCGGCCAGAGCTAGTAGATAGAGAGGTCGAGCGGAGAGCTCCATACTCTAGTACACCTCACCCGGGGAAGCATACCGCGATGGGGTTCGTGAGTATGGTAGACCAGGAGTCGGTAGATAGCCACAACACCCAGGCTATCCGGATATTTACCGACGGCAGCCGGATTGAGGATAAGGTTGGAGCTGCACTAACCCTATGGGATAGTGTAGCGGAGGTGAAGACCGTAAAACTCAAGCTGGCCCCTTACTGTACGGTATACCAGGCGGAACTCCTCGCGATATGCCGAGCCACCGAGGAAATAAAAAGGCGAAGCGAGGTGAGCTATGGCATCTACAGCGACTGTAGATCGGCCCTGGAGACCATAGTGAACCTCAGCACAACACATCCCCTGGCAGTTGACACCCGCGAGAACCTAAGGGCCATTGAACATCAGAGCAAAACTGTGTGTTTGTTCTGGATCAAGGCACACGCGGGTCTCGCGGGAAATGAGAGGGCGGACGAGCTGGCGAAGGAAGCCGCTCTGCATTTGAAGACCAAACCCGACTACGATCTTTGCCCGGTTTCCTTCATCAAGCGACTGATCCGCAAAGAGTCGATTGATGAATGGAGCAAGAGGTATAGGGAGGGTACCACGGCGGGTGTTACTAAACTGTTTTTTCCCGAGGTAGCCACTAGCTACAAGATAGTCCGGCAAATTGTTCCGACCAGGACAACCACCCAAGTACTGACGGGGCACGGTGGGTTCTCGGAGTACTTGAACCGATTCAAGTGCAAAGAGAACTCATCGTGCATCTGCCAGCCCGGGACCCCCGAAACGGTTGAACACATTTTAATTTACTGCCCAGTTCACGCTTTAAAGAGACTCGAGGTCGAAAATCAACTAGAATGCGGGATGACAGTAGAAAATTTCTCGAAACTAATGTTGGGTAATAAAAAGCAAAGGGAAAAGTTTATCCAATATTGTAAAGAAATCGCTGAACAAGTTATATATAGAAATAAGTAAATAGAATAAAAGATTTATGTTATAAATATATTAGTAAAATATATTGACTAGCATATAAGGACTAAATGTATAAATAAATAGATATAAGGTGTTAGAAAGTAAGATATGTATAAATATATCAACTAGCGTTATAAGGAATGAATGTATAAATAAATGTAGAATAGTGTGTTAGAAAAATAAGTTATAAGCAAATGTTATAATAGTACTACTATACATATTGATTAGATATAGAAAAATAAATGTGTAGACAGACTAAAATAAGTGTTAGAAAAGTAAGAAAATTATGTATGTAGTCGTAGATGTAAAGTAATGTTGTTTTCATAATAAATAAGTAAGACCATGTTTTAATTCCCCGTTAATTAAGGACTCTAATTATGTTAGAGGAGTAGCTCGCGGGCCGGGCCTTGGCGCCCGGACAGGAAAAAAAAAAAAAAAAAAAAAAAAAAAAAAAAAAAAAAAACCTAACCTAACCTAACCTAACCTAACCTAACCTAACCTAACCTAACCTAACCTAACCTAACCTAACCTAACCTAACCTAACCTAACCTAACCTAACCTAACCTAACCGTCGCGCGGCACCCCTAGCCGCGAGCAGATCATTTGTAAGTCGCTCCGCGCTCGAAAAATCTAAAAAATAGGTTTTTTCGCGAGTATATACAAGTGTTATACATCATTAGAAGCGCGCTGCTGAGACGCAGCCAATAGTGAAATTTTTATTGTGAAAAGTGGAAAATTGTGAAAGTTATAAGTGGAAAACGACATCTCCAAAACTTTGGAGCCAAACGCCGCGCGATTTTGCGCGTGAGTTGGAAAATCGGCAACTGCAGCCTTGTGCGGCTGACAAAGACCTATCTCTGGACACCAAGTTTGGAATTTTCCGACTTACGGTTCCGGAGATAGCTCCGAAAAACAAAAAACCGCGTGGCACGCGGTGACAGATCCCGAGGGATTGGACTGGATTGGTGAAAACACATCGAAGGCAACGCAGACGAGGAGCCGGGAGGCAAAAAGACAACGAAGAAAACCTTCAAAAAACCACGGGTTATACAAGGTTAACTTTTTGTAAATTTTTCAACATTATTTCCTGGGAAACAGTATATATAACATATAGTTTTTATTTAATCTAAAAATTAGACGTAAGAATATCTAATCCCAAAATAAATTTGGGTCAAATTGGACT
The DNA here is from genome assembly GCA_948098905.1 of Tiliacea aurago. Classification (NCBI taxonomy): domain Eukaryota; kingdom Metazoa; phylum Arthropoda; class Insecta; order Lepidoptera; family Noctuidae; genus Tiliacea; species Tiliacea aurago. Next base: position 16,482 of record OX402593.1, read on the forward strand.
AGCCATTCGAAAGTTATTCGCTGTGCAAGTTTTTAAAAAACCGGGGGTTGGCTATTTCAACCCTTAAAAATCTATAAGTTTATTATTATATGTACTCGACGCAAATTTTTAACATTTTATAGTTTTATTAGTGTAATATTCTTACCTGAGTCTAAAAACCAGGTTTTTAAATTTTTATTTTTGAAACATACTTTTAGATAATTAAATTCACCCCTTCAGGGTTAAATAAAATTACATTTTTTGACACCACTGGATAGGGAATATTGTCCCATATCCAGTGATCTGTTTCAAACCACGCGAAACATTATATTAAAGTAATTATAACATAATTAGGCCAAATTGCTAGGCCGGTAAATAATAAACCTCCCCTAGGGACACAATTAATTGATAAAAATTAGATTTTAAAGCACAGTAAAACACAATAACATATGGTCTCAAAACTTACTTATAGTAAATAATTTTAGATTGTGGATTTATCATAATATTAGGAATATTAGCTTAAAAATATTCCGTTGGCATCATCTTCGCCTGGTTAAGGGTTGAAAGGGGAAGTATACTCCCAAAAATTTTTTGGGAAGACACAGGACTTTACTCGACCTACACTTCAGCCGATTTTTGGATTTTTCGGGCCAAGGGAAAGCCAGGAACCATCGGTTTTGCGGCTCTGAAACCGCAGCCCCTATTTTAGCGGCCTCCCCACACGCAAACCCCTAGACCGAAAAGTTTAAAATTCAAGTGGATGGAAAGATCATCTCTTCCTCTTTCAGCCTACCATAACAAAACCCACGCGCCATCAATAGGATACGGGAAACATCCCCTGGTGGGAAATAAGTCTTTGTCGCGAACTGAAAACATAACGTGGCCGACAAAGGTAGATTCGCTAACCGAGAATCGAACCCGGGATTCTTAATAACGGGAAACGCCCGTATCTCGGAAACGGAGCGAGATAGCCCGTTTTTGACGAAACCCTGTATATACTATACGTAGTATAGTATATGCAGCAACACTTCACCGGCCACCCCCTATTGCTTGCCCCCCCCTTTTTTAAATTTTTTTGAAATTTTATAATTTAATCGTTATTTGTTCGTAATCCCTCGCCTACAAACAGCACAAAATATTTTATTCACACTTATTCTCATTTATTTATTTATTTCAATACCACTTACCATAACCACTCTCATAACCACTCGGATTAATTATTGGTTGATCATTGATTAATTGTTATAATTAATTAACAATTAATTAATAAATTGGCCAACACTAATTTATTATCACCATTCAAAAACCCAAAAACCCAATATCTCGGAAACGGCTGGGAATATCAAAATTCTGACCAAATTTCCCCCCCCCCTACAACCCCCCTCCCAGCTAGGACATACTTACTGATAAGACCCCCAAGACCCCCCTTTTTTGACCCCCTCCCAAATTTGACCCTCATAGTAAGTTTAAGTATATTTATTATATCCAGGTTACTCCCACTTATATTTGCCCCCGGGATACCCTGCTACACCCCCCCTCTTTTTGACTAGCCCCTCTGCCCCTTCAGGGTTACCTCACCCCCCCGGGCCTTAACTTTTGAACCGGAGGTCATAGACATACCAAGTTTGGAGTCTCCGGAACCGGGAGGAAAAGAGCTTTCTATTGGCTCCGTCAAAATTATTAAATAAAGTCTCCCTTTCAAAATAAAAGTTGTTAAAGTATTTATTTATATATTCTTATATTTTTATTTTTTGGTATCGGTGTAGTGTTGCGGTGTAGGCAGTGTGGGTGACGTGTCCACTCACTTGACAGGAGTTAACTCACACAGTAACACCTACATAGTTTGTAGTTTTTAGTTTAAAATAGACCAAGGGTCCGGGACCCATTTTTATTAGCTTTAATTTAAATTTTTATTCTAGCTTTATTGGCAATTAGGATAGGAAAACCATAACCAGATCTCTATTGAGACTATTAAAAACAATTTTCGTCGAAGCTGACTAAAACGGTTTTCCGTTATATTTATTGCAATTACCGCGAGCTCGAGTCCTTAGCGTCCGTGAACTCGGGTTTCTTTTCGCATTCCTGGTTGGAACAATTGCATTTTGTTTGCGTATTGTTTGACGGTACCGGATTTGTGGGGTTTGTCTCTTCGTTTTTGTTTTGGCATTGTCTTGTATTATCTTGTTTCGTTTTGTTTTATTTTATTTTTGCGTTTTCTGGGATACTTCTGTGCCTATCCCCCCTTTACAGGGATACAGAAGTATCTTCAGCATCTTTAGTTTTTTCCGGTCGTCATTTTTATGAACTTAACGTTCACGCAATCCACCGCAATGCGTCGTACACCACCCAAAAAAGACGCGAGCTTGCCGGTTGTCGGAGGTTCGCCGCGTTCAATTGAGAAGGCTGGTCCCTTGCCTCCCAATGTGAGGCGAAGCATCGGGGTATGGGAGGCCGGGCATGCTGAGTCTCAGCCTCAGACTAAGTCCCCGACTCCCAGTACCTCTCAGCAGTCCACCGGCAATCAGGCGACGGGCCGTGTCCTGGCGGCCACCGCAGTGCCGCCTAAAAAACCAGTTCTAGGCTACCCTAGCGTCACGGCAGAGGCGAGAGCTTGCCTGGAAAAGGGTAAGCTCCACCTTAAAAACTCAAGGAACTTAAAGGCTGAAATAAAGAGCGAAGTTACGGCGGCACTGGAAAGACTATATCAACTGGTAAAGCTGACAGACAAGGGGAGGAATGCGGATGCGGGGGACAAGCGTGAGGAACTAGAACCTCATACAACTAGGAGGGAAGGGGAAGACCTGGGGAGTCTCGTTTGGTTGCGCTCCGCACTAGAAGAGCAAGCTCTAATAGTGAAGGAGGGCAACCAGATGATCAGGCAGCTGCAGGCGGAGATAAGGGAGCAAAGGGCGGCGCAGAAACCGTGTGGCGCAGAAAACAACGCCATATTAAATGAGATTAGGGCGCTCGAGGAGACCACAAAGGAAATGGGCAGAATGGTCTCCGAAATCAAAGAGAGAGCCCCGACTTATGCGGAGGCCCTGACCGCGCCCCAAAACACCTGGGGCCAAAGGCCTAAGCATTCCATCATCGTATCCTCAGACATCGTGATGGATACCAGCACGGAAGTGGTGGGGCGAGTAAAGGAGGTCCTGGACGCGAAGAAGAGCGGAGTGCAGATCGAGAGGGTCCGAAAAGTCAAGGACAAGAGGGTCATACTTAGCTTCACAAACAAGGAAGAGATGGCAAAAACAACAGTCCATCTCAAGAATGACAAACACCTTAAAGTGGAAGAAGCGAAAAACAGAGACCCACTGGTGATTATCAAGGACCTCTTGTCCTACAACAGTGACGAGGACATCTTAGCTGCACTCAAGACTCAGAACGCCCGCCTGCTGGAGGACCTGACGGCCGAGGAAGCGACTGCCACAGTGAGGTACCGGAGGAGGGCACGGAACTCTTTGGAGAACCATGTCGTCCTTCAGGTGTCACCGAAGCTGTGGCAGAGGCTTACTGCGGCCGGTAGGGTCTTCATCGACCTGCAGTGCGTCAGGGTCCTGGACCAAACCCCCCTGATACAGTGCACGAGGTGCTTAGCATACGGTCATGGCCGAAAGTTATGTACAGAGCCTGCCGATCTCTGCAACTACTGCGGGGGGCCGCATCTCAGGGCTGAATGCACCAGGCTGGCCGCGGGCGATAGACCCACTTGTAAAAACTGCGCCAGAGACAAACACGATGATACAGGCCACATGGTCTTCAGTCAGGACTGCCCTGTGCGCAGGAAGTGGGATGCGTTGGCCCGGGCCGCAATAGCATATTGCTAAGGTGGCCACGGGGGTTGCACACGCGGCAGCTGCTCACTTTTACTCCGCGGCGCAAGCTAACCTCCAACGAAAACAACTGGCGACTAACGAGCTTATGCTCGAGGCAAAGAAGCGGAAAATAGCCTTCGCACTGGTCCAGGAGCCGTATGTGGGTAGCATAAAGGCAATGAGGTCGTACGGGGGGGCGAGGGTCTACCAGAACTCGGACCGTGGAGGGGGCACTGTTAAGGCGGCGATAGTCGTGTTCAATCATGACATCGATGTCATACAGTGCCCCAAATTCACCACCAACAACATCGTGGTGGTGAAGCTGCGAACGAGCGCCTGGGAGATGCTCGCCGTCTCGTACTACTTCGAGCCTGACCTACCCATCGGGCCATACTTGGACCACTTAACGACCGTTATGAAAGAGCTAAAGCCTAGAAAAGCCATCGTTGGAGGGGACGCGAACGCCAAAAGCGTGTGGTGGGGAAGCGGTACCCAAGACAACAGAGGGGACGAACTGGTCGGGACGATAGGAGAGCTCAACCTGCAGGTACTGAATTGCGGTAACAAACCCACTTTTGACACCATCAGAGGAGGCCGCAGAATCACGAGTCACGTTGACGTGACCTTGTGTACGGAGGACTTGCTCGACCTGGTAGAGGAATGGACGGTGACTGAAGACCTGACGAGCTCGGACCACAACGGCATACTAGTTAAAATTAAATTCAAAAAGGGGAAGGGTATTAACATTAAAAGAACGACAAGGAAATACAATACAAAGAAAGCCAATTGGGAACTTTTTAATGAAAAAATTGACCAATTGAAAATAGAAAATAGAATTAACATAGTAAATATAGAGCAGATTAATAGCAAAGAAAATTTGGATAACACAATTGGCAAATACACTGAAATAATAACAGAAGCATGCAAGGCATCTATGCCAATAAAAACAGAGAACCAAACACTTACCATGCCGTGGTGGTCCGAAGAACTCGAGGCAATGAAGCACGACGTCGCTACCAGTAAGAGAAGAATCCGGTGCGCTGCGCCGTCGCGTAGAGAAGGTGTGGTAGCGTTGTACCTGCAAGAAAAAGAAAAATATGAACTAGAGGTTGTGAAGCGTTCCACTGAAAGTTGGAAGGGGTACTGCGAAAAACAAACCAGGGAAGGGGTTTGGGAGGGTATTTATAGGGTTATAAAAGGCACAGAACGAAGGCAAGAGGATCTGCCGCTGGTATGGAACGGAAAGGAAGTGGGGCAGGAAGGATCGGCGAGGCTACTCGCAGAAACGTTCTACCCGGAGGATGTAGAGGAGGAGGATAGCACAGACCATCGTCGGATCAGAGCTCTTGCTGACCGGGTAAATGACTGGAGCCATCATGAGATTCATGATCCAGAGTTTACGACGGAGGAGCTCAGATTCGCGACGGAGAGCTTCAATCCGAAGAAGGCACCCGGAGTAGACGGCTTCACAGCCGACATCTGCCAGCGTCTAATAGCGCGGGACATGGAGCTGCACCTGGCAGTGTTCAACAGGTGCTGGCATCTGACGCACTTCCCCACAGCGTGGAAAGAGGCCACCGTGGTGGTGCTGAGGAAGCCTGGCAAAGACAATTACACCAGTCCCAAGTCCTATAGGCCTATTGGACTATTGCCAGTAATGGGGAAAATCCTGGAGAAGATGGTTGTTAGAAGGCTGGTTTGGTACCTGGCACCCCGGATAAGTCCTCGCCAGTATGGCTTCATGCCACAGCGGAGCACGGAAGACTCCCTCTATGACCTGATGGCCCACGTGAGAGGCAAACTCCAAGAGAGGAAGCTCATCACGGTGGTCTCACTGGACATAGAGGGAGCCTTCGACAGTGCTTGGTGGCCAGCCATAAAGGTCAGACTGGCGGAGGAAAAGTGCCCAGCGAACCTCAGGAGGATGTTAGCCAGCTACCTAAGCGACCGCAAGGTCCGGGTACGGTATGCTGGCTATGAGTTCGCAAAAAGCACCAACAAGGGATGTGTCCAGGGATCAATAGGCGGCCCCATAATGTGGAATGTCCTGCTGAACCCATTGCTGGAGAGTCTCTCGGAACGAGGCGACTATTGCCAGGCTTTCGCGGATGATGTGGTGCTCGTGTTTTCGGGGGAGACTGCCCTGGAAATCGAGGGACAGGCCAATGCCGCTCTCGAACATGTTCGGAAGTGGGGTGTCATGAATAAGCTCAAGTTCGCGCCACACAAAACTTGCGCCATGGTAGTCACCAGAAAGCTGAAATATGACACGCCACGGCTGACCATGGGAGGGATCGACGTTGGGATGTCCTCCGAAATGAAGATCTTGGGACTCACAGTGGACTCCAAGTTGACCTTCAATAGCCATACGGCTAACGTCTGTAAAAAGGCACTTGGAGTCTACAAACAGCTGTCGAGAGCTGCCAGAGTCAGTTGGGGTCTCCACCCGGAAATAGTCCGTACTATATACACGGCTACGGTAGAGCCCATAATCACCTACGCGGCCAGCGCCTGGTCTTCGGCGGCTAAAAAGTTGGGAGTCCAGCGTCACCTTAATGCGGTCCAGAGGGGATTTGCCCAAAAATTGTGTGGGGCTTACCGCACGGTCTCTCTCCACTCTTCGCTGGTACTGGCCGGAATATTGCCACTAGACCTCCGCATACAAGAGGCAGCTGCTCTGTATGAGGCGAGGAGAGGCGCATCCCGGCCAGAGCTAGTAGATAGAGAGGTCGAGCGGAGAGCTCCATACTCTTGTACACCTCACCCGGGGAAGCATACCGCGATGGGGTTCGTGAGTCTGGTAGACCAGGAGTCGGTAGATAGCCACAACACCCAGGCTATCCGGATATTTACCGACGGCAGCCGGATTGAGGATAAGGTTGGAGCTGCACTAACCCTATGGGATAGTGTAGCGGAGGTGAAGACCGTAAAACTCAAGCTGGCCCCTTACTGTACGGTATACCAGGCGGAACTCCTCGCGATATGCCGAGCCACCGATGAAATAAAAAGGCGAAGCGAGGTGAGCTATGGCATCTACAGCGACTGTAGATCGGCCCTGGAGACCATAGCGAACCTCAGCACAACACATCCCCTGGCAGTTGACACCCGCGAGAACCTAAGGGCCATTGAACATCAGAGCAAAACTGTGTGTTTGTTCTGGATCAAGGCACACGCGGGTCTCGCGGGAAATGAGAGGGCGGATGAGCTGGCGAAGGAAGCCGCTCTGTATTCGAAGACCAAACCCGACTACGATCTTTGCCCGGTTTCCTTCATCAAGCGACTGATCCGCAAAGAGTCGATTGATGAATGGAGCAAGAGGTATAGGGAGGGTACCACGGCGGGTGTTACTAAGTTGTTCTTTCCCGATGTAGCCACTAGCTACAGGATAGTCCGGCAAATGGTTCCAACCAGGACAACCACCCAAGTACTGACAGGGCACGGTGGGTTCTCGGAGTACTTGAACCGATTCAAGTGCAAAGAGAACTCATCGTGCATCTGCCAGCCCGGGACCCCCGAAACGGTTGAACATATTTTAATTTACTGCCCAGTTCACGCTTTAAAGAGACTCGAGATCGAAAACGAGCTAGAATGCGGAATGAAAGTGGAAAATTTCTCGAAACTAATGTTAGGTAATAGAAAGCAAAGGGAAAGGTTTATTCAATATTTTAAAGAAATCGCTGAACAGGTTATATATAGAAATAAGTAAATAGAATAAAAGATTTATGTTATAAATATATTAGTAAAATATATTGACTAGCATATAAGGACTAAATGTATAAATAAATAGATATAAGGTGTTAGAAAGTAAGATATGTATAAATATATCAACTAGCGTTATAAGGAATTAATGTATAAATAAATGTAGAATAGTGTGTTAGAAAAATAAGTTACAAGCAAATGTTATAATAGTACTACTATACATATTGATTAGATATAGAAAAATAAATGTGTAGACAGACTAAAATAAGTGTTAGAAAAGTAAGAAAATTATGTATGTAGTCGTAGATGTAAAGTAATGTTGTTTTAATAATAAATCAGTAAGAACATGTTTTAATTCCCCGTTAATTAAGGACTCTAATTATGTTAGAGGTGTAGCTCGCGGGCCGGGCCTTGGCGCCCGGACAGGAAAAAAAAAAAAAAAAAAAAAAAAAAAAAAAAACCTAACCTAACCTGAGCGAACCTAACCTGAGCGAACCTAACCTGAGCGAACCTAACCTGAGCGAACCTAACCTGAGCGAACCTAACCTGAGCGAACCTAACCTGAGCGAACCTAACCTGAGCGAACCTAACCTGAGCGAACCTAACCTGAGCGAACCTAACCTGAGCGAACCTAACCTGAGCGAACCTAACCTGAGCGAACCTAACCTGAGCGAACCTAACTTGAGCGAACCTAACCTGAGCGAACCTAACCTGAGCGAACCTAACCTGAGCGAACCTAACCTGAGCGAACCTAACCTGAGCGAACCTAACCTGAGCGAACCTAACCTGAGCGAACCTAACCTGAGCGAACCTAACCTGAGCGAACCTAACCTGAGCGGTTATAACTCTGCTTCCTGGTGACGCAAATTGAAGCTGTTTTCAGCCAAATCAATTTTATTTAAGCTATATCCTACGTTCTAACTTCAAAAAATTGACAAAAACGCGAAAAAATTTTTCTTTTATTGACTTAGCAATTTTTCGTAGTATTTTATTAAGAAATTTTCAAAAACTAATTTTATTTCAAAATTTTTCTTCCAAACCACTTTTGGTCGTAGTTTAAATAGACAATTGCCTGCCTTACCTGTATCCCGGTGAGCGTTCCGCGAGCCCGAGTCCTGTTAGGTAGTCGTAATTCCAGGTTTCTTCAAAATTTTCAGTCGAAAAACACGTTTTTCGACCAAAACTCAAAATTTCTGTATCGCACATATTTTCAGTAGTTTAATAGCTCGCTAGCCCACGCGGAGACGCGTCTTTTGACACCTCGCACGTGCGTCTGGCGTGCATAGAAATTCAAAAAATTGCAGAACAAGCTTTTTCATACATTGTTGAAATCCACCTTAGCGAGACAGAAATTTCAAAAATCGTTATAACTCTGCTTCCTGGTGACGCAAATTGAAGCTGTTTTCAGCCAAATCAATTTTATTTAAGCTATATCCTACGTTCTAACTTCAAAAAATTGACAAAAACACGAATTTTTTTTTCTTTTATTGACTGCAATTTTTCGTAGTATTTTATTAAGAAATTTTCAAAAACTAATTTTATTTCAAAATTTTTCTTCCAAACCACTTTTGGTCGTAGTTTAAATAGACAATTGCCTGCCTTACCTGTATCCCGGTGAGCGTTCCGCGAGCCCGAGTCCTGTTAGGTAGTCGTAATTCCAGGTTTCTTCAAAATTTTCAGTCGAAAAACACGTTTTTCGACCAAAACTCAAAATTTTTGTATCGCACATATTTTCAGTAGTTTAATAGCTCGCTAGCCCACGCGGAGACGCGTCTTTTGACACCTCGCACGTGCGTCTGGCGTGCATAGAAATTCAAAAAAAATTTAAATTCATTTGGGCTCTACTAGCCACTCCTAAGGCTTTAAACTTATTTTATTAATATTCTTAATCTTATTTATTGACCTAGCGGTCTTACGGCCGTACTTACGACAGTATAAAATAAATTTAATTTAATATTACGTTGCTTCTGTGTTTCCCCCCTTTACAGGGACACAGAAGTAATCACTAGTGACCTCTGGCTCGTTTTATGAACCTCACCTTCACCTCAACCTCCGCCATGCTGCGTACACCACCAAAAAATGACGCTAGCTCGTTGGGCACCGAAGGCTCACCGCGTTCCACAGAGAAGGCTGGACCGTCCCTTCCCAGCGTACGACGTAGTATCGGGGAATGGGAGGCCGGGAAATCTGAGCCCCAGGCAAAGTCCCCGGCAAACCCGAAACGTGATGCCACGCCACCTGCAACCGGCACTTTGGAGGCGCGCCGACGCGCACAGGTTCCCGTGGGCACCGAAAAGGCGCCAAAGAGGCCTGAGTCAAAGTATCTAAACCTGACGGCGGAGGCGAGAGCTTGCCTAAATAAGGCTAAACTTCATCTCAACAACTCTCGCAACCTCAAGACAGAGATAAAGACGGAGGTGGTGAGTGCGATAGACAGGCTCTTTGAGCTGGTCAAGGAGTCAGAGCGGAGGAAAGTTTCAGTCCAACCAGCAGCCGCGCCAATTAATTTAAATAAAGAATTGCCTGAAAAAGCTCGCTTAGACCTTATGCCGACCTCAGGTGAACCGACAGCGCTCATGAGGCAGCTAATGGAGAACCTCCAGCAGCACAATGAGGCGCTAGAGAAATGCCAGCTGCACACATTGGCTCTGTCGGAGCACCTGAAACAGGTGCCTCGCTTTGTCGCAGGACAGGGGCCCTCGTTTGCGGAGATGGCCGCCGCCCCAAAGCAGCACTTCCAGGAGCCTCTTCACTCGGTGATTGTGTCATCGGTCGATGACAAAGACACCGGGGAAGAGGTTCTTGAAAAGCTGAGGACAGCGGTAGATGCCAGGAATGAGGGGACCAGGGTGGAGAGAATTAGGAAAGCGAGGGACCAAAAGGTGGTGGTCGGCTTTAAGACGAGGGTGGAGCTGACCAAGGTGACCGAGAGGATCAAAAAGGCCGGAAACCTGACAGTGGAGGAGGCGAAAAATAAGGATCCTCTCATCATCGCCAAGGATGTCCTCTCGTGCCACTCGGACGACGAGTTCATCGATGCCGTCAAACGCCAAAACAGTCACCTCATTGGGGACGTGACTGCGGCCGACCTGAGGATGGGGGTGAAGTACCGTCGCAGGACGAGGAACCCCCACATGTGCCACGTCGTCCTGCAGGTGTCCCCTGCTGTGTGGCAGAGGCTGACGCACGCGGGTCGAGTGCACATCGACTTGCAACGGGTGCGTGTGCTGGACCAGTCACCACTGATTCAGTGCACCCGCTGCTTGCGCTTTGGACATACCCGTAAGTTGTGCACGGAACCCGCCGACCTCTGCACACACTGTGGGGACCCCCACATGAGGGTGGACTGCCCTTCACGGCTAGCTGCAGAGCCACCAAAGTGCCGAAACTGCGTTTTCGCAAAGATTAGAAAGACCGAGCACAACGCCTTCGACAGTGAGTGCCCAACTCGTCTCAAGTGGGATGGATTGGCGCGACTGTCGGTGGCGTATTGCTAAGGTGCAACCAGCCGTTCCCGGAAACACCAACCCAGGCAGTGAGACCCAAAGTCAGCCCAGTGCCCGCAAAGACTACCGGGTGATCCAAGCGAATCTGCAGAGGAAGAACCTTGCGACTCAAGAGCTCATGATAGTGGCAAGTGAGCGGAAGGTCGCGTTCGCACTGCTCCAGGAGCCATATGTGGGTGGGGTTAAAAGGATGAGAGACTACCGGGGAGCGAGAATCTACCAGTGCGCGGAACAAGGAAGTGGAACTGTGAAGGCGGCAATAGTCGTCTTCGATCACGACCTCGACGTAACACAGTGTCCAAAACTCACCACCAATAACATCACGGTGGTGAGGATCCGAACCAGCGCCTGGGAAATCGCAGTAGTCTCGTTCTACTTTGAACCAGACCAGCCCATACAACCGTACCTGGAGCAGCTTTTGCAGATTCGCAAGGAAATTGGTGCCACTAAAATAATTATGGGAGGTGACGCAAACGCGAAGAGCACCTGGTGGGGTAGCTTAGTGGTGGATAGCAGGGGTGAGGAAATGTCGGGGACTTTGGACGAAATGTGCTTGCAGGTGCTCAACGTTGGGAACACGCCAACTTTTGACACCATCAGGGGTGGAAAGTCATTCACCAGCTTCGTAGACGTTACAGCATGCTCAACGGACATGCTGAACCTGGTGGATGACTGGAAAGTTGAGGAAGGCATCACAGGCTCGGACCACAACGGTATTGTATTCAGTATTAACCTTCAAAAATCAAAAGGACTTAATATCAAAAGAACCACGAGGATTTACAACACAAGGAAAGCAAATTGGAACCAGTTTCATGAGAAACTGGCCCAATTAAAAGCCGATTTAAATTTAAACTCCATAGAAATCAGTCAAATTAACAATAAAACAGAATTAGAAAATAGTGTACACAATTATATAGAAATCATAACCGAAACGTGCGAAGAAACTTTGGAAAAAATTAAAAATAAAGACATACTTACAATGCCGTGGTGGTCCAACGAGCTTGCTGACATGATGAACGGGGTTAACACTAAGAGACGCCGCATTCGATGCGCTGCACCAGTCCGGAGAGATAAAGTTGTCGAAGAGTACCTGCAAGCAAAAGAGCACTATGAACTTGAAGCTAAAAAGGCACAAGTTAGTAGCTGGAAGGGTTTTTGTGAAAAACAAAACAAGGAAGGAGTTTGGGAGGGGATCTACAGGGTCATAGGACGGACCGCCAAAAGATACGAGGATTTGCCGTTGGTGAAGGATGGAGTGCCACTCGATGGTACGGATTCGGCATCACTGCTAGCAAAGACCTTCTACCCCGAAGACCCGGAAGAGGAGGATAACGACGACCACCGTCGGACGCGAGAAGCGGCCAGTCGTGTAAACGAGTGGACGCATGATGAACACCATGACCCACCGTTTACACATCAGGAGCTAAAAACCGCGGTGGAAAGTTTTAACCCGAAGAAGGCACCTGGGGCGGATGGTCTAACTGCCGATATCTGTGCCCAAGCCATTTTCCGAGACCCGGGGATGTTTCTTGCACTGGCCAACAAGTGCCTCGAGCAGGGCCACTTCCCCGGGGCCTGGAAAGTGGCTACAGTGGTGGTACTCCGGAAGCCAGGAAAGGAATGCTACACCACCCCAAAGTCCTACAGGCCTATCGGCCTCCTACCGGTCCTGGGCAAAGTCCTCGAAAAAATGTTGGTAGCAAGGTTGAAGTGGCATCTGATCCCGCGGTTGAGTACTCGTCAGTTTGGCTTCATGCCACAGAAGAGCACCGAGGACTCCCTCTACACCATGATACAACATATCAAAACCAAGCTGAATCAAAAGAAGCTGATCACTGTTGTGTCACTTGACATAGAGGGAGCCTTCGACAGCGCATGGTGGCCGGCCATCAGGACCAGACTGGCTGAGGAAAAGTGCCCGGTGAATATCAGACGGATGCTGGTCAGCTACCTGACTGGTAGGAGTGTCCGTGTTAGGTACGCCGGAGCGGAGTGCCACAGGACTACGGAAAAGGGTTGCGTGCAGGGTTCGATTGGCGGTCCGATCCTTTGGAACCTGGTGTTGGACCCTTTGCTGAAGGGGCTGGAAGAGCAGGGAGTTCACTGCCAGGCTTTCGCCGACGATGTGGTCATGATCTTTGACGGTGACACAGCATTGGAGGTTCAAAGACATGCCAATTCCGCCCTCGAGTATGTTCGGAGATGGGGCATTCGAAATAAGCTGAAGTTTGCACCACATAAAACCTGTGCAATGGTAGTAACTAGGAAGCTAAAGCACGATGTCCCACTTCTGAGCATGGGCGGGGTCGACATTGGCATGTCTAAGGAAATAAAAATACTGGGGCTCACAATCGACCACCAGCTCACTTTCAACAGCCACGCCGCTCTCGTGTGTAGAAAAGCTGCAAATATCTACAAGCAGCTATCTAGAGCGGCCAAAGTGAGCTGGGGTCTGCACCCGGAGATCATACGGATCATCTACACCGCGGCGGTGGAGCCGGTAGTGATGTACGCTGCTAGCGCTTGGGCGCCGGCAACAAAAAAGGTTGGAGTGCAGAGAATGCTAAACACAGTCCAGCGAGGATTTGCCCAAAAGCTCTGCAAGTCCTACCGCACCGTTTCGCTGAACGCGTCCCTGGTGCTGGCTGGGATACTTCCACTCGACCTCCGAATACAGGAAGCAGCCGCTCTGTATGAGGCAAAGAGGGGGGTGCCCCAGCCAGCCCTGGCGGGCAGGGAAGTGGAGAGTGTGGTGGCATTTGCAGAGACTCCACATCCGGCGAAACATATGGCCATGGGGTTCGTGAGCCTGGAAGACCAGTCTCACGTAGATGCCCATAACAGCCAGGCGGTCCGGCTCTTCACCGACGGCAGCAAGATCGAGGGCAAGGTCGGAGCGGCGCTGTCACTTTGGGACAGCGATGCCGAGACCAAGTCCATAAAGCTTAGCTTGCCGTCGTGTTGCACGGTCTACCAGGCGGAACTCCTGGCCATATGCGTAGCTACGAGGGAAATCCTCAAGCGCAAAGAGGGAACCTTTGGAATCTATAGTGACTCAAAGACAGCACTTCAAACAGTCACGAACCAAGGTTCCCTCCACGCCCTGGCTGTTGAGGCAAGAGCGAACGTGGGCGCGGCTTTATCCCAGAGCAAAGATGTTTCCTTGTTCTGGGTAAAGGCTCACGCCGGGCTGAAAGGCAATGAACGCGCAGACCACCTCGCCAAAGAAGCTGCACTTAAGCTAAAAAGGAAGCCGGACTACGATCGCTGCCCGGTTTCATTCGTCAAGCGGCAGATCCGTATGGGGTCGCTCGACGAATGGAACCGGAGATATAAGAACGGTGAAACAGCCTCAGTCACTAGAATGTTCCTCCCGGATGCGATCGATGCCTTCAAGACAATCAGGAAGATAAAGCCGACCGGAGTGATCACACAGATTTTGACCGGGCACGGTGGGTTTTCAGAATACCTGCATCGTTTTAAGTGTAAGGGGAGCCCATCGTGCATCTGCGAGCCGGATGCACTAGAATCTGTCTCTCATATTCTGACTGAATGCCCTGCGTACGGAACGGAGCGATTAAACGCTGAATTAAAAATGGACGTGGCGATAAACACGGAAAACCTCAGTAGAATAATGACAAACGGAAAACTTAGAAATATTTTATTAGAATACTGCACAGTAATAGCTACAAAAGTAATTAATAGAAACAAAGATGTATAAAGCTATGCTTTTAATATATACATTTATATAAAGACAAAGCATAGAACGAATAAATAGATTTTAAATAGAATACAAAATAATAAATAAAGAAATATATACTAAAAACAAAGACTTACATTTAAATAAGACAAACCTTTTCAAAATTAAGTAAAACCAATAGAGCAAATGCATAAAAATTTTAACTAACTTCAATTATAAGGTCTCTGACTACGTCAGAGGGACACTAAAAAAAAAAAAAAAAAAAAAAAAAAAACCTAACCTAACCTAACCAAGAGCTCATGATAGTGGCAAGTGAGCGGAAGGTCGCGTTCGCACTGCTCCAGGAGCCATATGTGGGTGGGGTTAAAAGGATGAGAGACTACCGGGGAGCGAGAGTCTACCAGTGCGCGGAACAAGGAAGTGGAACTGTGAAGGCGGCAATAGTCGTCTTCGATCACGACCTGGACGTAACACAGTGTCCAAAACTCACCACCAATAACATCACGGTGGTGAGGATCCGAACCAGCGCCTGGGAAATCGCTGTAGTCTCGTTCTACTTTGAACCAGACCAGCCCATACAACCGTACCTGGAGCAGCTTTTGCAGATTCGCAAGGAAATTGGTGCCACTAAAATAATTATGGGAGGTGACGCAAACGCGAAGAGCACCTGGTGGGGTAGCTTAGTGGTGGATAGCAGGGGTGAGGAAATGTCGGGGACTTTGGACGAAATGTGCTTGCAGGTGCTCAACGTTGGGAACACGCCAACTTTTGACACCATCAGGGGTGGAAAGTCATTCACCAGCTTCATAGACGTTACAGCATGCTCAACGGACATGCTGAACCTGGTGGATGACTGGAAAGTTGAGGAAGGCATCACAGGCTCGGACCACAACGGTATTGTATTCAGTATTAACCTTCAAAAATCAAAAGGACTTAAAATCAAAAGAACCACGAGGATTTACAACACAAGGAAAGCAAATTGGAGCCAGTTTCATGAGAAACTGGCCCAATTAAAAGCCGATTTAAATTTAAACTCCATAGAAATCAGTCAAATTAACAATAAAACAGAATTAGAAAATAGTGTACACAATTATATAGAAATCATAACCGAAACGTGCGAAGAAACTTTGGAAAAAATTAAAAATAAAGACATACTTACAATGCCGTGGTGGTCCAACGAGCTTGCTGACATGATGAACGGGGTTAACACTAAGAGACGCCGCATTCGATGCGCTGCACCAGTCCGGAGAGATAAAGTTGTCGAAGAGTACCTGCAAGCAAAAGAGCATTATGAACTTGAAGCTAAAAAGGCACAAGTTAGTAGCTGGAAGGGTTTTTGTGAAAAACAAAACAAGGAAGGAGTTTGGGAGGGGATCTACAGGGTCATAGGACGGACCGCCAAAAGGTACGAGGATTTGCCGTTGGTGAAGGATGGAATGCCACTCGATGGTACGGATTCGGCATCACTGCTAGCAAAGACCTTCTACCCCGAAGACCCGGAAGAGGAGGATAACGACGACCACCGTCGGACGCGAGAAGCGGCCAGTCGTGTAAACGAGTGGACGCATGATGAACACCATGACCCACCGTTTACACATCAGGAGCTAAAAACCGCGGTGGAAAGTTTTAACCCGAAGAAGGCACCTGGGGCGGATGGTCTAACTGCCGATATCTGTGCCCAAGCCATATTCCGGGACCCGGGGATGTTTCTTGCACTGGCCAACAAGTGCCTCGAGCAGGGCCACTTCCCCGGGGCCTGGAAAGTGGCTACAGTGGTGGTACTCCGGAAGCCAGGAAAGGAATGCTACACCACCCCAAAGTCCTACAGGCCTATCGGCCTCCTACCGGTCCTGGGCAAAGTCCTCGAAAAAATGTTGGTAGCAAGGTTGAAGTGGCATCTGATCCCGCGGTTGAGTACTCGTCAGTTTGGCTTCATGCCACAGAAGAGCACCGAGGACTCCCTCTACACCATGATACAACATATCAAAACCAAGCTGAATCAAAAGAAGCTGATCACTGTTGTGTCACTTGACATAGAGGGAGCCTTCGACAGCGCATGGTGGCCGGCCATCAGGACCAGACTGGCTGAGGAAAAGTGCCCGGTGAATATCAGACGGATGCTGGACAGCTACCTGACTGGTAGGAGTGTCCGTGTTAGGTACGCCGGAGCGGAGTGCCACAGGACTACGGAAAAGGGTTGCGTGCAGGGTTCGATTGGCGGTCCGATCCTTTGGAACCTGGTGTTGGACCCTTTGCTGAAGGGGCTGGAAGAGCAGGGAGTTCACTGCCAGGCTTTCGCCGACGATGTGGTCATGATCTTCGACGGTGACACAGCATTGGAGGTTCAAAGACATGCCAATTCCGCCCTCGAGTATGTTCGGAGATGGGGCATTCAAAATAAGCTGAAGTTTGCACCACATAAAACCTGTGCAATGGTAGTAACCAGGAAGCTAAAGCACGATGTCCCACTTCTGAGCATGGGCGGGGTCGACGTTGGCATGTCTAAGGAAATAAAAATACTGGGGCTCACAATCGACCACCAGCTTACTTTTAACAGCCACGCCGCTCTCGTGTGTAGAAAAGCTGCAAATATCTACAAGCAGCTATCTAGAGCGGCCAAAGTGAGCTGGGGTCTGCACCCGGAGGTCATACGGATCATCTACACTGCGGCGGTGGAGCCGGTAGTGATGTACGCTGCTAGCGCTTGGGCGCCGGCAACAAAAAAGGTTGGAGTGCAGAGAATGCTAAACACAGTCCAGCGAGGATTTGCCCAAAAGCTCTGCAAGTCCTACCGCACCGTTTCGCTGAACGCGTCCCTGGTGCTGGCTGGGATACTTCCACTCGACCTCCGAATACAGGAAGCAGCCGCTCTGTATGAGGCAAAGAGGGGGGTGCCCCAGCCAGCCCTGGCGGGCAGGGAAGTGGAGAGTGTGGTGGCATTTGCAGAGACTCCACATCCGGCGAAACATATGGCCATGGGGTTCGTGAGCCTGGAGGACCAGTCTCACGTAGATGCCCATAACAGCCAGGCGCTCCGGCTCTTCACCGACGGCAGCAAGATCGAGGGCAAGGTCGGAGCGGCGCTGTCACTTTGGGACAGCGATGCCGAGACCAAGTCCATAAAGCTTAGCTTGCCGTCGTGTTGCACGGTCTACCAGGCGGAACTCCTGGCCATATGCGTAGCTACGAGGGAAATCCTCAAGCGCAAAGAGGGAACCTTTGGAATCTATAGTGACTCAAAGGCAGCACTTCAAACAGTCACGAACCAAGGTTCCCTCCACGCCCTGGCTGTTGAGGCAAGAGCGAACGTGGGCGCGGCTTTATCCCAGAGCAAAGATGTTTCCTTGTTCTGGGTAAAGGCTCACGCCGGGCTGAAAGGCAATGAACGCGCAGACCACCTCGCCAAAGAAGCTGCACTTAAGCTAAAAAGGAAGCCGGATTACGATCGCTGCCCGGTTTCATTCGTCAAGCGGCAGATCCGTATGGGGTCGCTCGACGAATGGAACCGGAGATATAAGAACGGCGAAACAGCCTCAGTCACTAGAATGTTCCTCCCAGATGCGATCGATGCCTTCAAGACAATCAGGAAAATAAAGCCGACCGGAGTGATCACACAGATTTTGACCGGGCACGGTGGGTTTTCAGAATACCTGCATCGTTTTAACCGTAAGGGGAGCCCATCGTGCATCTGCGAGCCGGATGCACTAGAATCTGTCTCTCATATTCTGACTGAATGCCCTGCGTACGGAACGGAGCGATTAAACGCTGAATTAAGAATGGACGTGGCGATAAACACGGAAAACCTCAGTAAAATAATGACAAACGGAAAACTTAGAAATATTTTATTAGAATACTGCACAGTAATAGCTACAAAAGTGATTAACAGAAACAAAGATGTATAAAGCTATGCTTTTAATATATACATTTATATAAAGACAAAGCATAGAACGAATAAATAGATTTTAAATAGAATACAAAATATTAAATAAAGAAATATATACTAAAAACAAAGACTTACATTTAAATAAGAAAAACCTCTTCAAAATTAAGTAAAACCAATACAGCAAATGCATAAAAATTTTAACAAACTTCAATTATAAGGTCTCTGACTACGTCAGAGGTACACTAGGTGGGGCAGGAGTGTGGTTTTAGCCGGTAAGAGTCCGGCACTGCCCAGACTGGCTCATAAGTGAGGCAGTCTGGGCGTCCATGAGGATTTCCCACTCCTGCCAAAAAAAAAAAAAAAAAAAAAAACCTAACCTAACCTAACCAGTCGCGCGGCACCCCTAGCCGCGAGCAGATCGTTTTTAAGTCGCTCCGCGCTCGAAAAATCTAAAAAATCGCGAAAAAGTATAAGTGTGATACATCGTTTTGAGCGCGCTGCCGAGACGCAGGCAATGGTGAAAAAAAATTTTGTGATAAGTGAAAGTGGGAAAAAGTTATTGGTGAAAAACCATTTTTTTAGGTCCCCTTGATCCCGAGGGATTTTACCGGATTGGAGGGACAAGATCGAAGGCTCTTTGCAAGACAAGACATCCCGGAGAAAAACCGAAATTTTTCGCCACAGTAGCGCGGAAATACGAAGGAAAAACCCCGGCAACGTGACAAACCACCCTTTTTCAAGGGTTGTTTAGCTGTTTTGGTCAACTTCGCACCCCCACTGACCATTCTACGAGAAGGAGACTAAGAAAAGGACTCTGGAGGTACTTTTTAATCTAAATTTCCACTTGGGGATCACCAAATTATTTTATATACAAAGTTACTGTGCAACCACGAAAAACTTGGAAAAATTTTCCGGTCACGAAAACTCAAAAGTTTCAGTAAGAACCCACCCTTTAATTTAAAGAATAAATAGTCAAAGTATTTAGGAACCGTTTGCATGAATAACAAAAATTTTCGGACAGTAACTTTTAAAATTATTAGTGTTTTAGTAAATAGAAGAAAAATTTCCGGCCGCAAAACAATTTGTTTCTTTTCGGTCGTAGTGGGAAAAAATTCCATAACTTACTGTCAACATCATTGTAAATTCTGTCTGTGCCCAGTAAAGTGTGACTGTGAAGAATAAATTATTTGTTAACTTTATTGTAACTTATTGTAACATTATTAACTTACTTAATCATTATTTATATTAACGGAGCCGTTATTGTTTGCTGCAGCGCCCCACGGGATTATTAATAATAGATTAAAATAACACACCCAATACTAACCTCCCATCCCGACCTTCCCACCCCTAAAAACCCAATTATCTCGGGAACGGCTGGGAATTTCCAAATTTCGACAAAAATTTCCCCCCCCTTTAACCTGCCTCTCAACTATAACATACTAACATATAAACCCTGTAGACCCCCTTTTTACCCCCTCCCTTACTGACCCCAATATTAAAGTATATATATTTACTTATATTTATATCATAGCCTCCCCGTTCACATTACACCCGGGATACCTTTATGACCCCCCCGTGACCCCTGGGCCCATTCCCCTCTGCCCCCTTAAGGCTACTTCCCCCCCTACACCTAACTTTGGAACCGGAGGTCGTAGAAAAACCGTGTTTGGGGTCTTTATAATCGGGGAAAAGAGACCCATCTTTTGGTCCCGGCAGATTTGTTTAGTAACGCCCACTCATTAAAATATCTGTTTATATATTCCCTATCATATCTCTGTGCAGTGTTGCAGTACATCAAACCTACCTATTAGACTAAGTCTTTGCGTAGGGGATTTTCGGGAGGCTGAAAACCTTCTTGCCGTTAGGAACGGGACGAACCAAGCCAGAAAAGTCCAAACACGAGTGTTCTACGATTGGTGGTGGGGAAGTTATACCGGGTTGAAGTTTGACATTGACAGTTCTTTAACTGTCAAACGATTTCCAGACCCGGATAACTCCTGAGCCGGAGGTCGTGGAACATTCGGGTTTTCTCTGGGGACATCAGTCGGCTCTTCCGCACCTGATCAGCAATTTCAGGGGTTTTTCAGGACCAAAAAATTTTCAGCCTGAAAACCATTCGGGTGGATAGATCTTGTTGAGCCCGTTTTGGGGAGCCCGGGCACGGTACTGTTTGGGCGAACGGTTTCGGAGAAACCACTGGAAACCGGATTCTGGTTTTCAACTTTGATTGAGAACCGGAACTTCGGACCGGGCTATCTCCGGAACCCTTTGGACTAGACTGGTCGTGTTTGGGTTCTTTTGGGAGGGCTCGGGGAGACCTGTCGATCATAGAGTAGAGATCGACTCTACATAGAGTCACTAAATTTGTTGGCTGAAATTTTTTTTGATTTTGACTTTATCTTGTTTTTATATTTTTAATTTTTATTTATATTGTAAACCAAAATTGTACAGGACCACGACAACGCCACGTTTTTGTGTAATTAATCTTAAGATAAACTGACAAGAGCAAGGCTCTATAAAAGCTGTACGTTGGGGCTATATTCTCACAGAGGTTGTATATAAATACTGACCTTCTATAAATTGACCGACTCCTTGACGCTACTTTGGTAGATCCGACTGGAGCGCACCTACCGACCTCCCAGCTGCGTACGTGAGCTAAAGATTATTAGAATCTTAGTGTTATATTGTTTTTGACTTGTGTTTTTAAATTGTTGTTGTTATATTTTTGAATTGTTTTTACACTATCTTTATACATTTAAATTTAACAAATTTTACATTGACTAGGGGTACTCTTTACAATACCCCAACTCTGACGATTGGACTAGTTGTATCCGGATCCATACGGTACAAAATGAATGCTTTACACACACCCGTTAAGAAGCAGGGAAATCAGCCCAACAAAAGCCCATCGAACGCCCCAGTAGAGGCTGGATCCTCCACGCAAAGTGTGAGAAGAAGTGTGGGTGAATGGGAGGCTGGAAACCCCCCAAGGAAAAATACCCCCCCGGTGAAGGAAATCGCACAAAAGGTTCCACTTAAATTAACATTGGAGACGACATCACGACGACCATCTGTCGAGATAGTCAGCATTAGTCCGCCGGCAATTAAAACTAGAGTTGCGGAGGCCAGAATATGCCTCATTAAAATAAAGGCCTTCATGACAAACTCAAAAACCACCAAGAGAGAGACCAAAGAAGAGGTAAAGGCCCAAGCAGACCGGCTCTACCTGCTCATAAAAGAGTCCGAGCAGGAGAAAGGGCGAGCCCCAACTCCAAAGATCCTCACAAAGGCGAAGGGGACACAAGCGGAAGTGGCAGAAGAGAAGGAGGTAGTCTTAAATAAGGAGGTAGTAGACGTGGAATCCTTAAAAAAGACCCTGGAAGACCACAGCCGAAACCTGCGGGAAAACAGCGAGAAGCTTGATAGGTTGAAAGAGGCACTCACAACTGGCGGACAGTATATGGAGAAGTTCTCCTACGCTAGTGCAGCGGCAAGTCGACCCGTCAAACAGCCACCGCAGCAGACGGCACTCCACTCTATTGTGGTCACCTCCACAAAGGAGACCGAAACCGGGGAGGAAGTTATTGGCCACATCCGGAAGGCTGTGAATGCCAAAGAAGGATGGGTCACAGTTGACAGGATCCGAAAGGCAAAGGACAGGAAGATTATACTAGGATGTAGGACAGAAGTAGAAAGAGAAAAAGTTAAGGAAAGACTGGCAAGTGTGGGGGATCTGTTGAAGGTCGAGGACGTCAAGAACAGGGACCCATTGGTTATCCTGAAAGACGTCCTGACCTATAACACGGACGAAGATATCCTCAAGGCGTTGCGAAACCAGAACAGGGATGTGTTCGCAGAGCTCAATAAGGAAGAAGACCGGGTAGAGGTGCTTTTTAAAAAGAGGACGAGGAACCCCCACATGCACCACGTTGTCCTCAGGGTCACCCCGAAATTGTGGAACAGACTGCAAGATCGACAGTCCGTCCACATCGACCTGCAAAGAATCCGAGTGGCAGACCAGACTCCACTGATTCAGTGTTCCCTGTGTCTGGGTTTTGGGCATGGACGACGGCTCTGTAAGGAGCAAGTCGAAAAATGCAGCCACTGTGGCGGCCCTCACATCAGGACGCAATGTGCTGACTGGGTGGCTGGAGCAGCCCCATCGTGCTGCAACTGTGTGCATGCGAAGCAGGAAGACGTTGAGCATAACGCTTTCAGCGACGAGTGCCCAGTGAGGAAGAGATGCGAGGTTCTGGCCAGAGCCAGGGTAGCATATTGCTAAGGGCAAGAATGGCAACAGGGCGAACGCGTCAACCGGGGGATATGCGGTGGTCCAGGCCAACCTCCAAAGGAAGGAACTGGCAACCACCGAACTCATACTTGAGGCCAGTGAGCGAGCAATCGCATGGGCACTGATCCAGGAACCGTATGTGGGAGGGGGCAGGAGTATGAAGAGCTACCGTGGTGCGAGAGTCTACCAGTGTGAGGTTGAAGGAAGTGGGAGGGTAAAGGCAGCAATAGCTGTCTTTAATGATGACTTAGACGTCATTCCCTACCCGAAACTCACCACCAACAACATCGTTGTGGTGGGAATCCGGACCAAAGCCTGGGAAATCGCAGTAGTCTCCTACTACTTCGAGCCAGACCAACCCATAGGGCCATACTTGGATCAGCTGACCAAACTAAAGTTGGAACTGGACGCCAAATATCTCCTGGTGGGTGGAGACGCAAACGCAAAGAGCACTTGGTGGGGGAGCACAAAAGAAGACCCAAGGGGGGAAGAGATGTCCGGGACCCTGGAAGAACTGGAGCTTCAGGTACTCAACACTGGCGATACGCCAACCTTCTACACAGTAAGAGGTGGTGTAATTTACAAGAGTCATGTGGACGTCACGGCATGCTCGCTCGACCTATTTGACTTGGTGGACGGCTGGCGGGTCGACACAGGGGCAACAAGCTCGGACCACAATACTATTGTATTCAATGTTAAAATTAAAAAGGACAAAGGGATAAATATAGCTAGGACTACTAGAAAATATAATACAAAGAAAGCAAATTGGGAAAATTTTAAAATTAAATTAGAGGAATATAAAATTGAAAATAACATAAACTTACATAGTATAAATAGGACAATAAATAAGTATCAATTGGAACAATTAGTCATAAATTATAGAAATACAATAGAGAAAGCATGTGACGAAGCCATCCCTAAAACTCGTACAAATGAAAAAATTACCATACCATGGTGGTCCGAGGAGCTCGCTGTGAAGAAGAAGGCAGTCGCCACGATGAAGAACCGCATCCGCAATGCCGCACCAGTCCGGAGAGCGATGGTAGTCGACGAGTACCTGAAAGCAAAAGAGGAGTATGAGTGCCAAGCCAAGAAAGCCCTAGTTGCCAGCTGGAAAAACTTCTGTCAGAAACAAGACGGGGAGGGCCTGTGGGAAGGCATTTACAGAGTGATCAGGGGGACCACCAGGAGACAAGAAGACTTGACCCTGATGAAGGAGGGTGCATTCCTGAACGCTGAGGAATCGGTAGCCTTACTCGCCGACGTATTTTATCCTAGGGATGCAACCGAAGATGATAACCCGGATCACAGGCTCACAAGGGAAGCTGCCAGGAGGGTAAATGAGTGGCACCATGGTGAATTCCATGACCCGCCATTTACGCTGCTGGAGCTGAAAACAGCCGTGGGACATTTCAACCCAAAGAAGGCCCCTGGAGCGGATAGATTTACGTCGGATATCTGCAGCCGAGCGATCTCCCAGGACCCGGATGCCTTCCTTGCCCTGTACAACAAATGCCTAGAGCTGGCACATTTCCCGGACATCTGGAAAGAGGCTACGGTGGTGGTCCTCAGAAAGCCGGGCAAGGAAGACTATATGAACCCCAAGTCCTACAGACCAATAGGTCTCTTGCCGGTCTTGGGGAAGGTCCTGGAGAGAATGGTGGTGGCGAGGGTCAAGTGGCAGGTTGTGCCGCGGCTTAGTACTCGCCAGTTTGGCTTTATGCCCCAGAAAAGCACCGAGGACGCCCTCTATACGCTAATAAAACATGTGCAGGACAAGTTAAGGCTGAAGAAGCTAATTGTCCTGGTGTCATTAGATATAGAGGGCGCTTTCGATAGCGCCTGGTGGCCAGCAATCAAAGTCAGGCTGGCTGAGGAAAACTGCCCGGTGAACACCAGGAGACTACTCGACAGCTACCTCGACGGCAGAAAAGTTAGAGTCAGATATGCCGGGCAGGAATGCACAAAAGAAACCCAGAAGGGGTGTGTTCAAGGGTCAATCGGTGGTCCCATTCTGTGGAACCTCGTGCTGGACCCACTTTTACAGGACCTCGAGAAAGAGGGATACTTCGTGCAGGCTTTTGCAGACGACATTGTCTTGGTTGTTGATGGTGACACAGCGGCTGAAGTCTCCAGAGCCGCCAATGCAGCCCTCGCCCGTGCTCAGGACTGGGGTGTCAGAAATAAGCTTAGGTTTGCACCGCACAAAACCTGTGCGATGTTAATAACCAACAAGCTTAAGTACGACACTCCAGTTCTGACCATGGCCGGGGTCGACATTGCTATGGTTCGGAGTATCAAGCTGCTGGGGCTGACCATAGATGACAAATTAACGTTCAGCGAGCACACTAAGAATGTCTGCAGAAAGGTGGCAGAAATTTACAAGCAGCTGTCACGTGCTGCAAAAGTCAGCTGGGGTCTGAATGCAGAAATTATTCGCATTATTTACATTGCCACAATTGAGCCTATAGTAACGTACGCGGCTGGAGCCTGGGCTCCCGCTACGAAAAAGTTGGGTATACGGAAGAGGCTAGGTTCTCTCCAACGAGGATTCGCCCAGAAGCTCTGTAAATCTTACCGAACGGTCTCATTGAACTCGGCACTGGCACTGGCCGGGATACTGCCTCTAGACCTCCGCGTACAAGAAGCAGCCGCTATGTACGAGGCAAGGAGAGGGTCATCCCAATTTGTGCCAGGAGACAGGGAGATAGAGAGTATGGTAAGATTTGCAGAGACATCTCACCCTGCCAAACAAATGGCCTTGGAGTTCATGTGCCTGGCAGACCAACAGCTTGTGGACAGTCATAACGTGCAGGCAGTGCGAATATTCACTGACGGCAGCAAGATTGAGGGGAAGGTCGGAGCCGCATTATCCTTGTGGAATAATGAAGGTGAAGTCCAGAACCTCAAGCTCAGCCTCGCCGCGTACTGCACTGTCTACCAGGCTGAACTACTGGCCATTTGCAAGGCAACGGACGTAATCCTTAAGCGCAAAGAGACGAGCTATGGCCTGTACAGCGACTCAATGTCATCATTGCAGTCGCTGACAGGCCATGGCTCTCTCCATCCTCTGGCGGTCCGCGCGCGAGCCAATCTGGCTCAGGCTTTGGACCAAAATAAAGCTGTGTCTCTATTCTGGGTCAAAGCCCACGCGGGCTTGCCGGGGAACGAGCGTGCGGATGAGCTGGCGAAGGAGGCAGCATTGTCGTCGCGGAGGAAGCCTGACTATGACCAGTGTCCGGTTTCATTCATCAAACGCCAAATTCGTTTGAG
Organism: Tiliacea aurago; assembly: GCA_948098905.1. Classification (NCBI taxonomy): domain Eukaryota; kingdom Metazoa; phylum Arthropoda; class Insecta; order Lepidoptera; family Noctuidae; genus Tiliacea; species Tiliacea aurago. Next base: position 42,628 of record OX402593.1, read on the forward strand.
TTCAATTGGTGAGTGGAACCGGAGATATGTGACTGGTGGGACGGCCTCGGTGACGAGAATGTTTCTTCCGGACGCTATAGCCGCCTTCCGTATTGTGAAACGGGTGAGGCCGGTAGGTGTGCTCACTCAAGTGTTAACAGGGCACGGTGGGTTCTCGGAATACTTAAACCGTTTTAAGTGTAAAGAGAGCCCATCGTGCATCTGCGACCCACATGTGGCGGAATCCATTCCCCACATATTGCTGGAATGCCCGGCTCATGAAAAAGAGCGTTACGAACTAGAGCAGAATTTAGGCATAAGATTGAATAAAGAAAGCGTAAAGGAATTAATGGTGGGCAAAAGTAACAAGAATAGAAATAAACTTATAGCCTACTGTGAGAATATAGCTCTGAAAGTAATAGAAAGAAACAAAACAAGGTGAAAAAACTATGTTTACCGTTATATTGAACATATAATTGCAGCAATCATAGGATATAAGCAGCAAATTGTAACTAAAATAAGCAGTAGGTTAAGAATCATGTTTAGAAGTTTAATTAGAATAAGTTACGTTAAGTTAAAATAATTGTGTGTAAATAAAATACGAAACTCTGTCCTATTCATTTACCTGAATATAGTATATAGTTAAATAAAATTAGATAACAGTAGATAGAATAGGAAGTAGCTTTAAAGTGGGAGTCCCACCCACCAGGATAAACGGAGAAGGATGTGAGAAAGATCAAGTATGTAGAATGCAAGTGCGAGAGGAATGAAAAGCGAGAACTAGTATGGAAGAGGAATAGATACAAAATAGGCGCCAATTACGTTGGCGGAACTAGTCCATAAATAATTAAAAAAAAAAAAAAAAAAAAAAAAAAAACCTAACCTAACCTAACCTAACCTTTTTTTTTTTTTTTTTTTTTTTTCGCTGAGAAATGCAATTACGCATGCCCGCTCGTGGGGGACGAGACGGGGTATGTGGGACTCCCTGTCGGTAATGCCGACAGTATACCCACTAAAACTCAGCGGTGTTCCCGCATCGCCGTGTTGGGAGGGCCATGGGATAACGGTTGAACCTTTTCTTCCACGACCCTCCCGGCGCATGCCCGCCTAGCTGGCGGGCCCCGCATGCCCCCCCGTTACTGGGGGGCTACGGGAATGGCCGGGAACACCTGGCCATTCCCGTCCGACACTGGTGGAGGCCTGTGCAATACAGGCAAGGGTGCCCCCGCACCCGTTGCCTGCTGGCCTCCACCTGGGAGGAGTCGGAGATGACGTTCAAAGTGACGTCTTCTTCGACCCCTCCTCCGCCTTCGGAGCGGCGCAGCGGCAGGGTCGTCCTCCCGCACGCGCTCCGCCTCCTCCTTCTGCAACATGACGTGTTCGCAGAAGGAGGCGACTGCCGCCCAGGACCCCTCATCCCTCAGCATGGCGTTTACCAAGCCGGGGAGTGAGAGGTCCGGTCCGATCACCGCGTGCAGACTGTGGCGCGGCTCGGACCACGACGGGCACACCTCGAGGGTGTGCTGCGCCGTGTCCTCCGCCACGCCACAGTGGTGGCACGACGGTGTCTCCTCCCGTCCGATTCGGTGCAGGTACGCTCCGAAACAACCGTGTCCGGACAGCACCTGCACCAGACGGAACGAGAGGAACCCATGCGACCGCTCGAGCCAGTCTCGCAGGACCGGCCCGATCGCGTCGAGGGTTCGGCGGCCGAAGGCGGCTGTGGCGAGGTCGCCCGTCCAATGGACGACGATGGCGTCCCTCGCCTCCCGCCGGACGGCGGCCCGCTCTTCCGGGGCAGGGCGTTCTCCTCTCGCCCTCCGCCCCGCCGTCCATTCATACACTCTGGCGAGCACCCACGCCTCGAGTTCCCAAGGAGGGGTGCTCGCCAGAGCGCATGCTGCTGCAAAGCCCACCGTTCGGTGGGCTCGCGCCACCCGCTGGGCTATTGCCCTTTGAGGCGCCCGCAAGGCCGCGGCGTTCTCCCTCCTATGGAGGGCGTCTTCCCAGATGGGAGCGCCGTAGAGCGCCATGCTCCTCAAGATGCCGGCATAGAGTTGCCGGCATCGCGCGCTGGGCCCCCCCAAGTTGGGAAGTAACCAAGAGAGCGCGCCCGCGGCCTTCAGCAGGCGCGACGACAGCCCGCTAAAATGCGGGCTGAAGCGCCACCTGCTGTCGAGTACAAGGCCCAGATATTTCATCTGGGCCTTCACCTCAATTCTGACGCCCTCCACAAAGATGTGGGCGTCAGGTGGGGGGCGCTGCAGAGGCCCGTGGAAGAACACGGCCTCGGTCTTGTGCAGCGCCACCGCTAAACCTAGGCGGCGGATCCTCCCAGCGACCAAGGATCCGCCCGCCGAGGCCAAGTTGGCCGCCTCCCTGAAACTCCCCCCCCGGGCGGTGAGGAGAGTGTCATCCGCATAGCAGATGACACTCGTGCCTCGGAGGAGAGTTCCCCGCAAGAGCCAATCATAGCCGACGTTCCAGAGGAGAGGTCCTACGACCGACCCCTGTGGAACGCCGGCTTCAACGGCATACCGCCGGACTTGGCCAGTCCTATCCACCAGGAGGATCGCCCGATCCTCCAGGTAGCTGGCCAGCAGACTGCGCAGGTATCGAGGCACTCCGTGGAATCGGAGCGCCTCTAGGATGGTGGAGTGGGGAACGGAGTTGAAGGCATTGGCTATGTCGAATGACACGGCCAACAATCCGTCCCCCGCTTCCATCGCCTCCTTCACCTGCCCCTTAAGGCAGGCCAGCGCGTCCACCGTGGAACGCTCAGCCCGAAAACCGAACTGAGCGTCCGACAAGTCCGGCCCGATATCCCGCAGATGGCTCTTTAGGCGAGCAGCTACTATCCCCTCGAACATTTTACCGACCTCATCGAGCAGGACGATGGGCCGGTATGCCGAGGGGGAGTCTGCTGGGCGGCCCTCCTTGCGAAGGAGGCACAACTGCCCCTCCTTCCACGGTTTCGGGAACCTTCCAGACGCAAGACATGCGCTGAAGAGGACCCGAAAACTTTCCTCCATTTGAGTGGCAGCGATCGCCACCACTCTTGCTGGGACACCGTCGGGGCCCGGAGCTGTCTTCTTGGCGCGAATGTGGAGAATCGCCGCGCCAAGTTCCGACTCCGTGACAGGAGGGGCCTCCTCCTCCTCCTCCGTCTCCGCTGGCGGAGCTATCCCCAGCGGTGGGTCCATCACTGGTGGGGTGAAGTTGCCCCTGCACGGGAACAGGGACTGAACCACCCCATCCAGGAATGAGGGCTCCAGGGTCTCGGCCACCGGGGGACCAAAGGGGCGCAGCTTGTTGCGCGCCGCCTTGTATGGTCTCCCGTAGGGGTCGTTGTCGAGACCCTCCAGCATCTCCTCTCTCGCCGAGTCTCTGGCGGCGGCGATGGCCCGATCGAGGACCATTTTTGCCCCCAAATACACCTCATAGAGGTGGTCCTCGTTGGGCCGGTCCCGTAGACGCCGCCGCCGGCTCCGCGAGTAAGCCCTCCTTGCCGCCACACACGCTGCTCGAAGCCCCACCAGCTCCGCCGACCACCAATACACGGCGCGATTGGGTAGTGGTCGGCGAGACCGAGGCATGCTAGAGTTCACCAAATCAAATGTATGTGAGATACTTGGTGGCGACTAGTCTCCGATACTTACAGGATACTTGAGTCGCCTGTGCGTATCGTAATGGGAGAAGGGCTAAAGCCATTTGAATACAGGCTCGCACACTACGCTACTGGTATCCTACGCGTCCGCGACTAGTATCGCGCGACTCGCCTTGTCGGTCGCTTGGGTGTCGCGTCTCTTCCGCGTCTCGACAAAATGGCGTCGGAGCAAGAAATAAATATAAAATTTGTACAAGAAGTTGAAAAAAATGCTTGTTTATATAACTACAAATTACCAGAATACATGCGAAAAAATAAAATAGACAAGTCTTGGGCAGAAATTGGGAACAAATTTCAAATAACAGGTTAGTTTTGTTTACACACATAGTTTATTTATCATTTATTTTACATTGTATTTTGTAAACAGTATTGGTATTGCCAAGGTAATGAACCTTGCTCAGATATAAAGTAGTTTGCTAAATAATTTCGTTGATTGTGTGGTGACATAGTTGCAGTTATTTCTATATTTTGAGGTTGTATAACGGGAATAGTGACCGATCTTTTTTGTATTACCTCCCTTGGACTAAGTATATAGAATGCCCTCACGTTGTCGAACATAGTTGTGTAAAATACATACAGCTTTTATTATATTTGATACTTTATCTACTGTATGACATCTTATAGCTGTACTTAAAACCTGAAATTTCTCAGTCATCATACCAAAAGCACATTCAATTGTATTCCTCCCTCGGCTTAATCTGTAGTTAAACACCCTTCTCAAGTCATTTAAGGTTCTTTGGGGATATGGTCTCATGAAGTAAGATAGAAGGGGAAATGCCTCATCGCCAATAAAATAGTATGGAAATTCATAGTTAGATGGGTCATTAGGAAGTTTCGAAGGTAAAGGAATATTAAGACGTCCGTGTTCTATCCAACGTTTGATCTTGGAAGCACTGAAGATTCCACCGTCGCTGTTCCTACCAGCATAGCCAGTCTCGATAACAGTAAATAATCCATCGGCATTACAACATGCCATTAATACTATTGAATGGTAGGATTTGTAATTAAAATTACTTGATCCTGAATTAGGTAATTTTTCTATTCTGATGTGTTTACCATCACATGCTCCTAAGCAGTTGGGTATATTCCAAAGGCGATCAAAACGAGCAGCAATGTCTTTCCAATGTTGCGCATTTGGTAATGGCATGTAGTATCCATTTAATATCTCCCATATTATAACTGTAGTTTCAGCTATGATCTTGCAAATTGTATTATCTCCTCTTGCAAAATACAATCCTAGGCTTACAAATGTACAACCTGACCCCAAATATCTGAAAAAAATAATTATTAAGTTTATTTTCAGGATCAGAAGCTAAAGAAAAGTGGAAAAATCTACGTAGTGTTTTTGTTCGCCATTTGAAACCGCCTAAAAGTGGAGCAGGTACTGCGCAAAAAAAACCGTATTACTTAGCTGACTACATGCAATTTACTATACCGTTCATAAAAACAGCAGGAAAACCATCGGGAAATTTGAAAGACACAATAGAAGATAACACATTTCAACCACAGTCACCTGATCGTGAACTATGCGAACAAACACAGTTCACAGAAAGTGTACCTACATGCTCTCAATCAATCTTGCAACAGCAATCGTTTCTTCCTTCTACAAACACTCAATCAATCTCGCAACAACAATCATTTCATCCTTCTACAAGCACTCAATCAATCTCGCAACAGCAATCGTTTCTTCCTTCTACAAGCACTCAATCAATCTCACAACAGCAATCATCTCTTCCTCCTACAAGCACTCAATCAATTTCGCGACAGCAATTACCACCAGCAACAAGTAATAAGAGAAAACGGAATAAACTTGAAGAAACTCAATCCGAGCAAGATATTGCAGCTTATTTTAAATTGAAACGATCGAAAATTATAGAAAACTATGATAGTACTGAAAATTCAAACAAAATGTTTTTACTGAGTTTACTATCGGACATGAACAAAATGAATGATAGTAAAAGAAGACTGTTTAAGAGGAGAGTGCTTGAATTGATTGACGATATTATGGACCAAAGCATTGAAAATATTAATAGTCCCATCACACTTTTATCTACTCCTTCACCGATGTGTGCTGACATGACAATAAGTACGCCAAATACCATTAACGAAAGTCGGAATGTACAGTCAAATACTGCCACACTTTATTATGAATCAATACCTATGTTTATATCACAAAAACATGAAGAATAATAATTATAAAGTACATTCCAAAATTTAATAAACATTTTAATTATGTAACAATGGAGTATTATTTACCTTAGGGTTATCAGAATCCTTTCTTCCGCTGCAACACATTCTCTAAATATTGTATTTTGTTGATGTATAGCAGGCTTTAATAATGCAACAAGATGCAGATAGGACTCTTTAGACATTCGGTAGAAAGATAAAAATTTATTATCATCATGTTGTAGTTCTTGTGCTGCTACAAAAAGTCTACAATTTATGTTTCGTTCAATATATGGATGAATCCAGTATTTTCTACTCTTGCGATGACGTCTTCTGTTTCTATAAAACAGAAAAACCGCAAGTGCTTCTTCGTCACTGGAATCGCTTGACATAACGTCCGCCCACAAAAAACGAGAGCACAAATGATGAATTGAGTAATTTTTCAGTAGCATAATATGCGAGCGTCGAGTTGCGAACTAGTATCCAACCAATATTCTACTCAAGTATCGTATCCTACAAGTATCGTAATGGGAGAAGGGCCTAAAACTCAGCGGTGTTCCCGCATCGCCATGTTGGGAGGGCCATGGATGGGATAACGGTTGAACCTTTTCTTCCACGACCCTCCCGGCGCATGCCCGCCTAGCTGGCGGGCCCCGCAAGCCCCCCCGTTACTGGGGGGCTACGGGCCGGGAACACCTGGCCATTCCCGTCCGACACTGGTGGAGGCCTGTGCAATACAGGCAAGGGTGCCCCCGCACCCGTTGCCTGCTGGCCTCCACCTGGGAGGAGTCGGAGATGACGTTCAAAGTGACGTCTTCTTCGACCCCTCCTCCGCCTTCGGAGCGGCGCAGCGGCAGGGTCGTCCTCCCGCACGCGCTCCGCCTCCTCCTTCTGCAACATGACGTGTTCGCAGAAGGAGGCGACTGCCGCCCAGGACCCCTCATCCCTCAGCATGGCGTTAACCAAGCCGGGGAGTGAGAGGTCCGGTCCGATCACCGCGTGCAGACTGTGGCGCGGCTCGGACCACGACGGGCACACCTCGAGGGTGTGCTGCGCCGTGTCCTCCGCCGCGCCACAGTGGTGGCACGACGGTGTCTCCTCCCGTCCGATTCGGTGCAGGTACGCTCCGAAACAACCGTGTCCGGACAGCACCTGCACCAGACGGAACTAGAGGAACCCATGCGACCGCTCGAGCCAGTCTCGCAGGACCGGCCCGATCGCGTCGAGGGTTCGGCGGCCGAAGGCTGCTGTGGCGAGGTCGCCCGTCCAATGGACGACGATGGCGTCCCTCGCCTCCCGCCGGACGGCGGCCTCGCGGGCTACCCTAGCGCATCCCCCTTAAGCATTTTGACATGATTTTGCCAGACGCAACTTAAAAACGTCAACATTTTGTGACATTTAAGTTCCGTTTCACGGAATAATAGTTAGTGATTTACCAATATTTTTAGAAAATAATTTTAAATATTTCGTTCGACGCAGCTCCGGCAGCTAAAATTGCTTGAGATAAACCCCCTCAAAAAAAAAAAACTAATCTTTTCGACCCCCCACAGTGACAGACAGACTCCTCAAATTCAGGCGACTTGATAAAAGACCCAACCCGATGGATGGGTTGGTGGGTCAAGTTTTTGCCTGTATTCATAACATGATAACAACAAAAGTGCCTTGTCTATTAAACCTAATTCACTTCTTCATTCTCTGGTACTCATATAACAGTAGTATGAGAAAAAAGTATACTTATTTCCCATTCAATCGTAACAATTTTTTATCCAGCCGTCCTTTTTGTCCAAAAATCGTCCCATTTCAAGTAGTGAATCGTCCGAAAGTCGACGCAGGTACTGGCAACACTGCATCGCAGTGACTTGACGTCCCCGCCCTCTCTGCTGTCAAATCCTCTAAGAATAGTTTTAAAGATTTTACCCGGCGTCCACTATGGATACCAAAAAACCCCCTGATCCTCCTGATCCATTTGATTACACTCCGTTGCTAACGATCACTCTCCCCGACGACAATGTGCAAGAAGACATAATGGACTCTGAATCTGCAAACAGGAAAAGATCGGCGGCTTCCCCCCCGGCTTCTTTAGTCAACCCTGCTAAGCTAGCTAAAAATACAGTTGGAAGACATGTATACAATGAGAGATTACCCCCGTATATAGTACACGCATCCTTAAAAGATGCTCAGACCCCAGGTACAGTTCTGCACCCTGTCAAATTTGGTATGTTCCTGACTCAAAATAACTTTAGCAACATACTCCTAGGCAGTGTCAAACGCATAGGAAGAAACCGAGTTTCAATCGAGTTCAAGTCTCACCAGGATGCTAACACATTCTAATTAAAAATAATTTCATTGCCTCAATCCCCCAATTTAATATCACTCGCTTAGGTCTTGTCAGAGATGTTCCCATAGAATGGACTGAGGAAGAAGTTATAGAGAACATCAAGGTTCCCACTGGATGCGGCCCTGTAATTAAGGCTAGGAGAATGAGCCGTAAGGTGACTTCTCTGGGTGTTACAGAATGGAAACCCACTCAAACGGTTGTTCTAACCTTTGCGGCCAAATTATACCTAAACGTGTATTTTGTTTTTATTCTGCTCTTTTGGACGAGAGATACATGTACCCAACTATCCAATGCTTTAATTGTTGTCGTTATGGTCACACACATACAGTATGTCGCTCGAAACCCTGCTATTTTAAATGTAGCCAAGACCAACCAGGTGATGGATGCCAAGTTTCCTTGGAGTATGCCTTTTGTATTTCCTGTACTGGCAACCATTACGCCAATGATAAGGCTTGTCCTGAATTGGGCCGGCAGAAGGGCATAAAAGCTCTTATGGCAGAGAAGTCGGTCTCATACGCGGAAGCAAGTCAGGTCTTGCCTCCGGTTTCAAGATCATATGCTTGCATGTGTACTCATATTTTGGACAAATATAATAATTATGATCTTATCTCATAACAGCAGTAAGATATGTAAACTACTAAAACTTGCTGAAATTGTTTTTATTTATTAAAAATAATGGAGAAGATAGGCACAAAATATCAAATTAAAATGTCATACAGGCACCATTTTAGGATGGTCCGTAACAACACAACAGGCTCAGACGGGCGCAGGCACAGCGGCGTCATCCAGCTCGGCGGCATCCGCCAAGTGGTCGCGCAGCGCCGCGCCCAGCGCGTCCACGAAGCGCAGCAGCGCCGGCGCCGCCTCGCGCACGTGCAGCGCGCGCGCCAGGAACGGCAAGCGCCGCAACGCGCGCCCCGACACGCTCGCCCCTGCCGCCTCGCGCGCCACGCCCCACAGGCGCAGGCTGGCGCGCGACGGCTCGCTCTCCGCGAAGCGCGAGCCCTCCAGCACGCGCAGCTCGAACAGGGGCTCGCGCGGCACCACCAGGCCGCGCGCCATGAGCTCGCTGCAGCAGCCGCGCAGGATTTCGTAGGCAGCGCGCGCTGAGGGCGGGCCCACCCGCCGCTTGATGTCGGCGCGGTCCACGAAGGCCACGTCGATGGCTCCGGTCACGTTGGACGTGGTGAGCACGAGCGCGTTGGGCCGGCGCCGGAGCCGGTCCAGCTGCGTGAGCAGCGCGTTCACGGCGCGGATGGAGTCGGACGGCTCGAGGCCAGAAAGCGCGGCGCGACGCGCGTGCGCCAGCGACTCCACTTCGTCCACCAGCACGCACGCCAGCAGGCGCCGATCCGCTACGATCTCCTCGAGCCGCTCGAACAGCCGCGCCACGAGCTTGCCGCTCTCGGCGAACCACTTTGAGAAGAGGCCGTGTGCGTTGATCTCGACTAGGCGCGCACGCGGGAAGCGGTCTGCGAGGCGCACCGACAACTTTTGAGCAAGCGCACGGCACAAGCTAGTCTTGCCGGTCCCGGGAGGGCCGTGCAGCAACACCACCCGGTTCCAACCTATCACATTCGGATCTACGCCTCGATCAGCAAACTCGAAGGCGGTTTCCACGAATCGAACAGTATCCTCTTTTAATTTGGTATCGTAAATAAGGCTCTCCCATAGCCCGTGAAACTCTTGGCTGGGCAATGCCCACACGTCGGCTGCAGCAAACTCTTCCCCGGTGCTCGTATCTGTCATAGTGTCAGTTTCGGCGCCGAAAGCGTCCAGTTTGTATACGTGATAGACAAGTTCTGTTTCTGTCACTAAAACTTCAGTATCATGTTCAATGTCACAAAAAGTTATCATTTGCACATGTTCTTTTAACTCGAGGTTTTCTTCTAGATCATTTTCAGATAAGATAACACCAGGACTTAAGGATACAAAATTCACCAGAAATGTTCGTACAAGCTCCTTAACATAGTCCTTAGTTGCACGGCTTTGAGATCTTTGAACAACTTCAACGTGGAGCGCAGGATTCATTCTAACTGGTAATTAACAACGGTATATTTAATAGACCATATTAATCTTACAACAAAGTACCACTGTATTACACTATTTTAAATTAGTTAAGTAAAATGGAAACTACAGTGTTGTTTTAACTCAATCAAAAATAACTGACAAAAGTGTTGCGAACTTGCGACGACAAACCACTGACGTTTAAATATGCTTTCTATGTCAGTGCGACAGACACACTGACACTGACTGTCAGTCAGTGACATCAATCGACATGACAATTTTTTTTGTTTTATATGCCTGGTTGCTGGGACTTTTTAGCCAAGTCTTTGATAGCATGATTCAAGAGAGAACTTGAAGTGATGTTGCACTATTTTGTTGCATTTGCCTACACTAATACACGTTCACAAACACATAGTGGTTAATAATCCACCATTATTACACATTAATATTCGGCTAAACACAAATTTTAGAAAATAAAACATTTTACTGCTATACTTCACTTTTTTCGCCAAGAAGACATCGACCCTTTGCATCGATCTGACGATATCTCGGTTGACTTGAACATAAAAAAAGTATTAACTTTCTCTATGAGGCATACAAACCGGATGGCTTAAATTTATACCAAAATAATTTGTAAATCAAACATATTCATATGGTAGTGTGTCTTTATTCCGATTGGAATACAGAAAATCTAGGTTCACAAATAAAATATATTTTGAATGGACACTGATAAAAAATAAAAAAAATTGGAAGTGTTAACGTAATATTCGCAAAATTCATATAACATTTTTGTATTAAAATATTAGATCAGTGCTAGAATTATTATCCATAAAGTTTTTCAATCAGGAAGATCATTCTCGAGTTGGTTTTCAAAAGTAATCATGATACTTTTGTCAAACGCCTCCAGTCACAAAAAAAGAACTTACAAGTCAACAAACACAAAATAACCTATTGACTTTTTCACTAAAGCTGTTTTTTTAGCAGTGGTAAACGTTTCCCCTGTCCTGGTGATGGCTTAAATATTAATCTAGTTTTAGTTTAATTTGTGATCGACACAAAAGTAAACAAACAATACAATGGCGCATAGAATATACTACCTACTTTTCCAATGGTGGTTTGTTGATGACAACTGTGTTGCCACCTACGACGAGCTCTCAGTTTTTAACCCTAATAAGGCATAATTCAGAATGTAGAAGTCGGTGGAGAACATACTAATTCCAAGATCCCTACCCGCGACGAAGGCTTGGATCTTGGAATTAGTATGTTCTCCACAGACTTCTTAGAGAACAGGTCATGTTCTCTATTGGCTTGGATAAAGGCTTGGATCTTTGAGTATTTATACTCAGGAGATGCCAAAAAGCGAATCACCGAACAACTTTTTCTGCCACATTCTGCGGGAGGCGAGGAAAACACATACAGCACACTACGAAAATTTGACAATTGCACACAGATCCATGCTTCATATTGCCGCATGTATAGTCTGCTTTTCATTGTTCTGACTCAGAAACGGACAACTTTCGTTGGTCAGACTCAGAACTTCTGAGTCTGACCAACGAAAGTTGTCCAAGAAAAAAAAGCGGGTATTTTTAAAAATCAAGAGCTTGCAACCCTTGCTATACATTATAAACGGTGTTGATACTAATTAATAATCAAGAAATATTCTAGATTTTTTTTAGAGTGTAACAAGATTTCACAGCTTGATTTTTTAAATAACCGCTTGTTTTCTTGGATAGCTTTTGTTGGTCAGACTCTTTAGTTAGAGGCTAGCGCCGCTAGCGGTGCGTTTCGAGATAGACTGTAATCGATTTGAGTGCGCTAAAATCCATACCGTATTAGCGTGAGCGCGAAAACGATGTCACGCTAATCGTCATAGATGACGACATGACATGCGCCATCTTGCGATAACGCCGACCATGCCTTAGATTATTTTCACCGTGAGCGCTGTCAAAAAGTATAGTTGTGCTGTTTTGTATTGAGTCGCATCTTATAATTAGCGTTTTTGAAATTGCGCTTCTGGCTACAGTCGCCGTCGTACCAAAGAAGAAGAAGTGTACAAATGTGTATGTGTGGACGTGGTGTATATACAAAGAAATACTATGATCCAACCGTAAGCGCGTTCACGAGCGTTCCGAATTGTTGACAGCTTTCAGCTGTCATAATAGTGATAGCTAAATCGGAACGGAAATTAATGATGTAAGCGCTGTCAGCCATTACATTCAAATTCGGAAAGAAGCACTTAAGGCTTCTACATACCGGGGCGACTGCGCGACGCGACGCGACACAAAGGCAGCGCTCGTCCCGCGACACGCGGGGCCTTTGTGCCGTGTCGCGTCGCGCGACAAGTCGCGCTGGTATGTAGAAGCCTTTACCCCTACTAGGCTGCATTCGGAATTCAGACCATAATCACTGTAATTGATTGTAGCGCGCTTAAACGCGTTCCCTATTACCGTTTAGCGTGTTAAAATCGATTACAGCGATTATGGTCAAATTCGGAATGCAGCCCTATTTGTACTCTGTGCTTGTATTATTGATAATGACATGACATTGACAGTTGTTTGATAGAGTCCAGTCGAAGTTTGGTATTGATTCTGTAGACGTAAAACCAAAAACCCTACGGTACTGTACCTTGTACATATTATTTTAAAGTTTATTAGCATAAAACGGTGTGTTCTTATTTATTAAGATTAACATATGGTTCAAGATATAAATACCAATAGAATCAGTAAAGGTGGCGCAGTGTGGGGAGTGACGCGTCGTACGAGCGGACGAAGGGCGTGCTAGAAGTGGACTCAGCAATAGAATGTGGTTTTAGAGGTTCGCCAGAGGCAGCTGAGCGGCGCGATGGCGGCCGACACCGCGGTGACGGCCAGCCCCGAGGAGACGCTAGAATCGCTGCTGCGCGAGGCCGAGGCGCTCAAGCAGAAGCTGGAGGAGGAGCGCCAGAAGCTCAACGACGTGACACGTGAGTCCCACGGTACATGCGCGCTCGGAGCTTCACTAACTTATGTTCCTGTGTCAAACACCGACAAAACAAAGAGCCTATACATTATCTATGAAGGCATATCTCTTAAATGATGGCAGCTTCATATCAGCTTCTGACTCTTTTTTGCATTAATTTTGCTTAGGGTAATTTATTAGGAATCCGTACCTCAAAAGGAAAAAATAGAATTGTATAGGATCACTTGTGTGTCTGTCTGTCCGTCTGTCACAGCCAATATGCTTCAAATGTACTAGTTGAAATTTTGTACACTTAATAGTTTCTGTACGAGGGTGGCACTGAAAATTTCGGGAATCAAGGAAGTGACACAACATTACTATTTAAAAATGTATTTATTGCTTTTCGAAGTATTCTCCGCGAAATTTGACACATTTTTCCATACGATGGAACCAGTCATTGAAGCAACCATTCCATTCGGAAGTTGGGGTCTCCAAAATGGCCGTTTTGTTGGCGTCCACAGCTTCTTCAGGTGATGAAAATCTCTGTCCACACAATTTATTCTTTATTTTAGGGAAAGTATAGAAATCATTAGGGCTTAGGTCGGGGCTGTACAGTGGATGGTCTAATAATTCTATGTTTTCTTGCTCTAAAAACTCTTTTGTTCTGTGCGCGGTGTGAGAACTCGCATTGTCGTGATGGAGGATGATGCGGCGGTTGCAGTTCTCTTTACGGAGTTCAGAACCGACCTGTGGCAAACAAATGCTAGCATACCATTCTGCAATAACCGTTCTTTGTCCCTCAAGAGGAATAGTCGTAACATGGCCGGTTTTGGAGACAAACGTGGCCACCATTTTTTTTGCAACACTCCGTGAACAAACAATTTTTGTTGGCTTTAACTCATTTTCGAACACACAAACTCGTGACTGGTTTTTTGTTTCGGGTTCGTACGCGTATATCCAGGATTAGTCACCTGATACAATGTTGTATACAGCATTTGAGGATCCTGCGTGGAATCTTTCGAGAGTTCTGACGCACCAAGTAAAGGCTTCTACATACCGGGGCGACATGTCGCGCGACGCGACGCGACACAAAGACACCGCTCGTTCCGCGACACGCGGTGCCTTTGTGCCGCGTCGCGTCGCGCGACAAGTCGCCCCGGTATGTACAAGCCTTAACGCGAGCCGCTTTTTTGCTCTTCAAGGCTTCTACACACTGGCGCGACTTGTCGCGTGGCGATTCTGCGATATTGCGACACGCAACCCCTTTCATACTGGCGCGACTCGTCGCGCGACGCGCCGCACGACACAAGAGTACATTCCAAGTTTTATAAGACTAGCAAATGTCAATCATCCTAATTTATACCTTATTGCAATGAGATAAGAGTTACATTGCAATGACTTAGGTACTTTGTTTTGGCGGCTAGTCGGCATGCTCAAAGGAATAAATTATCTTTCTGAAGATGCCGCAAGCTAGCGAAATCCAAGTAGCGCGACTAGTCGCGCGACGCGACTTGTCGCGCTACGCGACACATGAAGGGTATATAAGGCGCTGCAGTCTGAGCTGAGCTCAGTGCCCTGGCTGGAGGCTTTAAGATTAAAAACCTTAGGGCAGCCACAGGAATATCCGGTTAAGTAGCAACGACCTCTCTAGGTCTGCTACGAGATGCCATACAAAAAAAAAAAAAAAAAAAAAAAAAAATAAAAAAAAAAAAAAAAAAAAAAAAAAAATAAAAAAAAAAAAAAATAAAAGCTGAGCTCAGTAGTAGACGATCTTCGTCAGAGGACGAAGGCAGATCTGTGCGTGTTTGCTGAGCGAGGTTAGGTTATCATTATAACCCAACATTTTTTTTGTTTCCGGGGGTAAAATTCTTATGTATGTCCTCCGCCCTGGGGCGGGCAGAGGGGTCCGTCAGACTCTTACTGATTAAAAACCACCCCAGTGATTGCCACACTTACACCGGGGATCATGGGACCAAGACCGACTTCTGCGATCACCGGCTGGTGGCGGCCGGCCTCTGCGGCCTCCTCTGGTCTGGGAGGGTGTAGTGTTTGACTCCCCCCGCGATGACTGAAAAGGGCGCGCGTGCAACACTACGCGCCACCTCCTCGGGTCCTGTATGATATTACATTATGTATGATCAGTCGACGCTCGGAGGAGATCGATCGCTCCCTTTCCGCTGCCTCCTTCTGCGACACGACTGTTTCGCAGAAGGATACCATCGCGTCCTAGGACTCCTCCCAGGTCCCTACTCCTGAGATGAGGGCACGGCGTGGCTCCTCCCAAGCAGCACACTCTGCCAGCGTATGCCACGCTGTGTACTCCCGGCGAGATTAACCCAACCCAACCCAAGTAGGAATTTCCAATAAATGTGTTTATATTATATTTCGGAACAATAACCTTAAATATCTTTAGGTAAAGTGTACTTTCGACTGCCATAAAAACGTGTTGCAGTCTGCAACACGTTTTTATGGCCTTTTTGTGAGTTACTTATTTATCATTTTGAAATCATCTTAATTTACACAGTCGTAAAGATGATATTTGTTTAATTGGAAACAATGTATCAGTATTAGAACTAACCTAAGTACCAAATTACTTACTTTTAGTTTACTTATCAAATTAAGTAATTTCATATCTCCGAAAATTCTACTCTAATAAAATTACGTTCAATATGTAGGATAATACGCTAACTGGTCAAATGCGGGTGTACTATAGGTAGGTAATCCTGTAATCCCCAAAGGATTAGGCAGAGGTGTAGCTACCTACACCTCTGCCTAATCCTTTGGGGATTACAGGGGTGATGCTTAAGAAATACTCAGTGATGACTTAAATCTAATGAGTGATCCAATTATAAATATAGTACTTAACTAGGTAGGTAAGTACTAACAAACTGCCTCGTTGGTCTAGTGGTCATAAGTACAACTGCGCGTGAGGTCCTGGGACTTGTAATGTAACACAGCCAGGTGCATTCAGACGTTGAACTCGAGACTCGAACCGATTCTCGCAAAGCTGATGTCACGCACTCGACTGCCCTGCAGGAGTGCAAGCCGAGTCCTAGCTTACGAAGAAATCGGGCGCCCGCTCTGCCGCACCGGCGGCGCCGCCGCCTCGCCCGCGCCACAGATTGCAGCCGCTAAAAAGAACGACGAACGCAGAACATTTCAATTTCAACACGCGCCTCTCGCCCATTTAGAGTTAAGTAGATACTTACTTATTATTAGTGATACAAATCGTTAATTTGTTTGTTATTAATATGTATTAAGTAAATAAACATTTAACAAACAATATTTGCATTGAAGTTTTTGGGGTTTCATGTTGGAACTTCCTTAAAATGTAACAACTAAATGTACACATGAATGCAATAAAGAATTTGAATTTGAATTTTTTAAATGTCTACATACCTAATGTTGCAGGCAAGTCGGCTGACTGTAATGTTGATGACGAGCACCAACAAAATTATTGAACAACTAAACTTCCTGTAGATTCGAATAAAAATGTTGGACAAAAAAATAACAGAAGCATAATAATTAATGTAAAATAAATCAGTCAGGTGCGCGTCGGACTCGCACACGAAGGTTTCCGTACCACCGTACACGGTACAGTATTGAATACTACATTTTTATTTAAAGGTTCTTTAGTAAAACAAAAACCGACCAAGTGCGAGTTGGACTCGCGCACGAATGGTCCCGTACCATTATCTATAAAAACGCCAAAATAATCACGTTTGTTATAAGGGAGCCCCCTTAAATATTTATTTTATTTTGTTTTTTAGTATTTGTTGTTATAGCGGCAACAGAAATACATCATCTGTGAAAATTTCAACTGTCTAACTATCATGGTTCATGACATACAGCTCGGTGACAGACGGACAGACAGACAGCGGAGCCTTAGTAATAGGATTCCCGTTTTACCCTTTGGGTACGGAACCCTAAAAACAGGTTTCTGGTATGGAATAATGGGAACCCCCTTTAATTTTTAAATTTATTTTATTTTTATTATGTATGTATGTATCTATCTATGTATTTGTATTTATTTATGCTTGTATTTTATAGTTATTTCCGAGCTATCTATCCCGTACGTTGCACCTGCCATGTTTTGTCTCTGCATCACCCTAAGGTTGACTGGTAGAAAATGCCTCAGGCATTAAGTCCGCCTTTGTACAGTGTATTTTTTTTTACTTGTGCATAAAGTTTTAATAAATAAATAAATAAATACACAATCTTTGAAAATTTTAACTGTCTACCGCGGCGGCCGGCGAGCTTTCAAAGAGAAGCCGCCTCCGCCGGCGCCACGCCGATCTGCGTACGCCGCAAATAAATTTATTTTATTACTTAAGTTTATATGCATTAATTGTTTGTTCCTAAAATACAGCATTGTTTTTAAATTAGATATTTTTATAAAAAAATTAAAATACAAAATATATATTTTTTTCGCGATTTCAGGTTTGGTCCCATAGTAAAAGTTGTCCATAATGATGAGTACAATGACCCCTTAAGAGGTTGTTTAAACTTAGTCGTTACGGGCGGGGACCATACAACCCCGGTTAAGGGTTAAGCCTTTCGAAGGGGTAACCCATTCAATGGGTTACCTTTCTCATGATGTCACCCATTGAAAGGGTTTTATACTAGAAACCCATTGAAAGGGTGACATGATAACCCATTCAATAGGTTCTTTAACTACTTGAAACCCAGTAAAATGAAAAAATCATAATATTATGTTAATTCGATATCCGCCCAGCACGCGTAGCATGACCAATTCTATCTCTATTATCTCTATTCTACCCAGGGACCGTACAACCCCGGTTAAGAGTTAAGCCTTTCGAAGGGGTAACCCATTCAATAGGTTACCTTTCTTATGATGTAACCCATTGAAAGGGTTTTATACTAGAAACCCATTGAAAGGGTTACACGATAACCCATTGAATGGGTTTTATACTTGAAACCCAGTGAAAGGGTTACATGATAACCCATTCAATGGGTTCTATACCTTCTTGAAACCCAGTAACATGTAAAAATCATAATATTATGTTATTTCAATATACGCCCAGCACGCGTAGCATGACCAGTTCTATCTCTATTCTACCCAGGGACCATTTTGGTAACCATTTAGAAACCCATATGGTGTGGGTAATTTTGAATGGCTTAAATTAAGCCGTTCAAAAGGGTTACCCACACCGTATGGGTTTTTATCGAAATCGAAATCAGACCTACACTACCGGCGGATGATAACCCCACAAAAAAAACATTACCACTTATTTTTTGTTTTAATCTTGTTTAGGTACAATACCCATAACATCTGCGGAGTTTCGCGAACTAATTTAATTTGACCCTGTATTAAGGCTTCTACGCGACGCAACACAAAGGCACCGCTCGTCCCGCGACACGCGGGGCCTTTATGCCGTGTCGCGTCGCGCGACATGTCGCGCTGGTATGTAGAAGCCTTTAGGCTTTCCTTACAATAAGAGGTCAGCTTATAGGTAAGTACTGGAAATGTGTAGCTTGTTTGTAAAAATAAACTTTTGACGTGAAATTTAAATTAAAAAAATAAACACTATGGTGAAAAACTTTAATTTCGGAAGTCGGCGGCAATAAACGAATTTTATTTGTAAAAAGTTTTGTGCTTACGTATTTTTCACTTTGTGGTACCTACCCCACACCAATTCGTAATTAGTAGCCTGCTATGTAAATAACAGTGACAGGAAGTTTTATAACATCATCAACATACCTACACCGATTGGATTAAATACGTAAATTACCTATCATTGCTAAGCTAACTTAAAACTAGGTACCCAAGCAAAAATAATAAAATTTATATGGGACCGCGCAAGTCGGCACAAGCTTCATCTACCAAATTAAATAATTATAAAAATCGGTTCATAAACAAATAAGTTATACCCGAACATAATTAAGTATTACTTAATATACCTACCTATTTATAGACGAATTGGGAACGTCCTCCTTTTTTTGATGTCGGGTAAATATCATTTATATCCAGAGTGCATCTCTTGACAATTCCAATAAGCTCAAACACGCCTAGGACAATGATTTCAAAAGGAAGGATACGCCCATCAGAACATTTTACTTACAACTTTTTCATACAAGCAAAAAGTAGCGCCATCTGTGACAACTCACATGAACTACGTGAGTGTCACGTTGCATAGGTCGACGACGTAACCTTGTACGTACGACATTTACGTGCGTAAATGTTATTTTAATCACATTTTATCGGAAATAAGTTAACCACTGAGGCGTCCATACTTTGACAGAAAACGTAATAAAACAAATTAATCTCGATGAGCTTTATTTGAAATTGAAAACAATTTAATAATAATTATTATTAATTTATTAATTATTAAATAAAACACAAATAAAAAATGACGTCCGTACAAGGTTACTTCGTTACCGTCGCGGGCGCTGCCGGCAGCGCGTGACATGGCCGCCATTGTGGATTTCGAATGTGGATTCAAATGTGTTTATTGAATAATTTTATTGGAACAAAGGCAATATATGGTTACTTATCGATGTTATGATATCCCATGTTCCTTTTTAACCTTTGTATTATAATTTTTGCGGCCTTTTACTACGCAACTAGGCATTTTAATGACTGAACTGTACTGATTAACTCCTCCGCGCGTGGACCGCGTTCGACTGAGTCGCATTGGCCCTAAACTGTCATTTTAAGGCCAGCGCGCTGGTGCCATTTCGTCGCGCGGTTAGCCTGGTCCTTACTATCTATGTCAATGGCCTAGGATCATTGTTTTATTACGGAGTTCCGGTGCCTACCGGCTTCATCCTCAGATCAGTTTGATGGTACCATTTTGATCACAACCATTTATTTAAATTTGCTTCGTCATTGTCGCTTAAATACTAAAAAACTTTTTATAAAAAAAAAATAACCGGCTTCCAAAAAAACACTACAAAGTGAAAAATAACTTTAATTTCGGAAGTCGGTCTCTTTGGACCTGTTTTTTAGTTTTTTGCCACCCACTTCCGAAATTAAAGTTATTTTTGACTTTGTAGTGTTCGTCGGTTATTTTTTTTTATAAAAAGTTTTTAATTTATCTAAGTTACCTGCCTAACGTTAACTGCTCATCACTTTTTACAAAATATTGCTTTTCCCGATGCTGGGACGTTAATTGTTGAGGAGTGCTCATGGCAGGAGAACTGCCACTCACCATATGCATTGTGACTAGAATAAATTGCTTAGCAACCATATTAAAGTACCTAATCGAATCAAAACCCGTTAAATACTTATTATTAATATGTTGTTCCGGTGGCCATCTGTGGTCTCTATCATCAGTTCCACTTCAAAAAATGGTGATTTCCAGGAGCAAATGCACGAGTTACTATAAAAAATATTTAAATCACTATAGGTTTGCCTATAAAATTTGAGGGTTTCCCTCGATTTCCATGGGATACCCTCATCAGATTCTGATTTGGTGGCAATGGGACCACCGCGCGAGCATACCCTTTCAAAAAAAAAAAAAATATTTTCAAAATCGGTCCATAATCGACGGAGCAATCGGTGAACAAACATTAAAAAAAAAAAAAAAAAAACATGCAGCCGAACATATAACCTCCTCCTTTTTGGAAGTCGGTTAAAAATGAATAGAGATATCTTATCGCCACCCGTGAAATAAGTAAGTAAGTAAATAATAAGTAAGTACTTATCATTGAGGAGTTCCGGTGGCCGTCTGTGGTCTTCTTCATCAGTTCCACTTCACTAAATTATAATTTCTGTATGCAAATGATTGACTGGTTGATGAAAATATAAAAATCGCTATAATATGTAGGTATGCCTATGATATTTGAGAAGTTCCCTAAGTTGCTCATGGATCCCACCCATCCTTAGAACTGGATTTTGATAAAACTAGGACCAATCAGGAAGTATAATCTATTCAAATAAAAAAATAATTTTCCAAATCGGCTTATAAACGACGGAGTACTGAGGTACCTACTACTTATAAACATAAACAAAAATACAACCGACTTGAAAACAATGAAAACCTCCTCCTTTTTGTGAAGTTGGTTAATTATAAAAGATTCAAATTTTGAGTCAAAATCCACGAATAATATAGGTACAGGTAGGCCTAGTAGCGGCTGGCTTGCGGCAGCTTCAAAGGGTATTTTTTTTACCATTCCGCCAGCCGCAAATACCAAGTCATTGCAATGTAACTCTTATATCATTGCGAAAATTAGAATGATTGACATTTGCAAGGTCTTTTATAATTTGAAATGGAGAAATTATTATTTTATTAGTTTATTTCGCTTTTATTAGATAGTCGAGGTTGGTCCGCGGATGGGTGACCATTTTTGCATACAAAGATCCTTCCGTGCCTCCAAAAGCACGATAAGCTGTCTGTCATTCGTGGATCTTTGACAGCCGCTACGGGTCGTCAGAAGTCCGAAAGTCAGACAACCAGTCTTACCAAAGGGCCAAGGGGTATGGTATTACCCAGTTACTGGGTTGTGGAGGCCAGATAGGCAGTCGCTCCACGTAAAATACTGCATCCGGTTACACTAGAAACCGACCCCATCATGGTTAGGAAAAGGATAGGCAGATTGGTTGATTACTTAATTTCGTCAAATATTACCTTATCACAATGAGATAAGAGTCACATTGCAATGACTTATCTACTATTTTGCTTATAATTTTATTTTACTTTGGAAAAAAACTAAATGTTTTCGACAGGGTTTAGAATGCTTCTAATCACACACTGAAATGTTTAAGTAATTGGTAAAACTGGCTAAAGTCATTATTTATAAACACCCTCCTTTGCGTCACGCAGTCGAGTAAAAAACGCAATAGCCAATGAGACCTATTGGAATCTAATAGAAATCAAAAAAATATTTGAATTAATAAAATTTATGTAATATTGAACCTAGCTAGGACCCCACCACGCTCAGCAAACACGCACAGACCTCGACCTATTCTGTAAAAATCTCACCACGAAAACTTAGATGAAGTGGACTTGAAGTGAGCTGGCAATAGTGTCAATCCCTAGAATTAGATGGCATGACGGCTCGCTTTACGATATCACGTCGACACCATACGAACGAAATGCCATTTTGTATGGCGTATAACACTGGGGTGGTTTTTAGTCAGTAAGAGTCTGACACACAGGGCGGAGGACATCCATGAGGATTTCCCACCAAAAGGTTGGGTTATGTCGACTGACCGGGAAATCGAACCTAACCTCGCTCAGCAAACACGCACAGATCTGCCTTCGTCCTCTGACGAAGATCGTCTACTACTGAGCTCACCTCAGACTGCAGCGCCTTATATACCCTTCATGTGACGCGTAGCGCGACAAGTCGCGTCGCGCGACTAGTCGCGCTACTTGGATTTCGCTGGCTTGCGGCATCTTCAAAAAGATAATTTGATTGGATACGAGGGTTTTGGCTACTTTGTATGTGTGTATTATAATTGTGTAGATTTGTTGAAATGTGCGTTTTGTTTGTGCAGAATAAACTATTTTTCTTTCTTTTTTTCTTTCATAATTTATTCCTTTGAGCATGCCGACTAGCCGCTAAAACCAAGTACCTAAGTCATTGCAATGTAACTCTTTATCTCATTGCAATAAGGTATAAATTAGGATGATTGACATTTGCAAGGTCCTATAAAATTTTAAATGTAGAAATAAGTTATCTCTCTTGTGTTGCGTCGCGCTAGCCACGCGATATCGCGTCAGTCTGAAGAGCTTACACAAGACGCATCACGTGACGCGAAATATCTGATTCGCGGCGCGACAGGTCGCTCCTGTGTCTAGTGTCGCGCGCGACTTCATAGAAATTGTTCTACGGATATATATCGCAAAGTCGCGTCGCGCGACAAGTCGCGCAAGTGTGTAGAAGCCTTCACAGAGCGAATGCGGTATCCATCGGTAAAACAACTTTTTTACACCTAATTGTTCATGCAAGATTATTTGTATTTGACTCATGCCCATGTCTAAAGTTGCCTGAATTTCGCGGTATGTCACATGTCGATCTTCCTCAATCAGCTTACGCACAGCATCAACGTTTTCTTGGGTGACTGCAGTTTTTGGACGACCTTGACGGGGATCATCACTGAGCTTGACACGTCCACGTTGAAATTCAGCAAACCAGCGATAAATTGTGGTTTTGGATGGGGCTTCATCACCAAATGCAGAAATCATCCGGTCAACACACTGTTTTTGTGTTAACCACTTCGAAAGTCATAATAAATCATCGCTCTTGAATTTTCTCGAGTCAATTCCATTTTCTCAACGACTAAACAAGTTTGACAAAACCTTGTGACAAGACCGAGAATCTTTTTTTATATAAATAAATGGTATTCGATTTTTAAAACCAAGGAGTTTTCAATTAAAAAGATTTTAATATGACAGGAACAGTGGAAATATTCCATTCCCGATACTTTTAGTGCAGCCCTCGTAACCCAAACAGATGTGTAACGTAAATAAATTAATTGGAACGACTTCGGATGATAATCCCACGATTTAAAGGTGGGAGTAGGGGAGTAGGGTTGTAGAACCCCCCTTGTGAAGGATAAGTCGCGGAGCCCTACCCTTTTTGTGATATGATTTTTTTAATATTGTAACCTAAATTTAGATTTTTTTTGTTTTGGTAACTGATTTTACCAATTGTAGAAGGGGATCTGGCGCTCGGCGGCCGCTGCCGCGGCACTGGTCACTATTCTAACCTAACCCAAATGAAGCGCTCGCGCCTTAGCCGTCTAACCATGTCGGATCCGTCCCAGAAGGAACTGAAATCAAAGGCTTAAAAAAAAAAAATTCAATGGCAAGGCAATTTCACAGAATGTCAAAAGTGAGAAAATATTGCATTTAAGACAATAGATGTAAATTGATTGGAATTTTAAAATAAATACTATTAAAGTTATTTAAGAAAGTAGATGATAATTGATCATCCTTACCTTATCTCCGAAACTACTGAGCCTAACATTTTGAAAAAATACAGAAAATATGTCTTTACATATACAGGGCGTCCCACGGATATGCCACATGGATGGAAAGTACCTTGAATATTGTAGATGGAACATTTTACTGAAAGAAGAAATTATTTGAATTTAAAAAACAATTTAAACTGATAAAAAAAAACAATCTAAAACTTCCATAATAATCTTAACTAAACAAACTCAAATTCTTTAAACCAAACTAGGAATTAACAATTTTATAATCAGTCTCAAACAGTCTCTACTTCCATAAAAATCAATAAATCAAAACTAAACATCAAATTATCAGTTCCTGTTACCTGTTTGTGTGTGTTGTTTAACTGGGAAATAATCCATAACTAATCAGTCTCAGTATTTGGTATGCAGATGATGTCAGGCCATAGCTCAGGTGGCGGTATATGTATTGGTGGTTCTGAAGAACAAGAGCTCGGCTGTTACTGACTTCTGAGCTCTGTTAGTATTGGGCGGTCTTCTAATTGAGCTACTGCGCGGGCCAGTATTTGATCTGCGTGACGTCGCTGTAGTTCCCCATTCTCCGTTCTTACCATGTATGAGCTAGGGCCTTCTACCACTTCTATGATAGCTCTACTCCATTTTTCATCTGGCCCATAATTCCGCACCAATACCGGCTGGTCTACAATAAATTTCCTAAGAGTCTGTGCCCTTTCCTCTAACTGTTTCTCTTGTGAACCTGGCATGTTATCTGGATGTAAACTCGATACAGCTGTTCTGTATTTGCGTCCATTTAAAATCTCCGCTGTAGTTTTATTATTATCGCTGATAGGTACGCAATGAATACAAAACTCTTGGTAGCTTCTCCTTCCATGGTATTTCTATTGAGGACATTTTCTTTACCTAGTTTTTGAAGGTTTGTATCGCGCGTTCTATCTGCCCATTAGTCGCTGGATGGTAGGGCGGCGAATACAAATGCTTTATACCATTCTTCTGTAGAAATAGATTAAATTCATTCGAACTAAACGCCTTACCATTATCGGAAACAATTGTATCAGGTAGGCCCTGTGATGCAAATATTTTGCGGCACGTCGTAATTACTGCTTCGCTCGACATAGACGCCATAATCTCCGCTTCGAACCATTTACTAAAGCTATCCACCAACACAAGGATTTGGCCACCCATGAAGTATGTAGAATAAAACTCTGTTCAGAACCTGATCTTTGATCGTTTCTAAGGCTATTTTTGATGTATCCAAATTCCAACCAGCTGGTTGTTCCTCCATTAGCAACACTTCTCTGAGTGGTTTCTCAGATATTTCTGAAGTCTCTGGATCTGTCCATTTACTCAGTGCATCTGTGTGTCCAATCTTTTTTCCAGCTCGATATTTGATCTCATAGTTATAACAAGCCAGCTTTAGAGACCATCGCAGCATGCGTGAAGATATTTGGTCAGGAATCGGTTTGCTTGGATTGAACAGACCCACTAGTGGTTTGTGGTCTGTGATAATGCAAAACTGACGACCTGATACAAATTCATGAATCTTTAGCAAACCAAACATAATAGCCAGAGCCTCCTTATCGATTTGACCATATCTCCTTTCATGGGCTTGCAAGGTTCGCGATGCCATCATCACAGGTTTCTCACAACCATCATCCATTACATGAGCAATGACTGCCCCCAGTCCATAGTCAGATGAATCACAAATCAGCAATCATTTTCGTTCAATTTCATACCCAACTAATGTTAAATCTGATGACAGCAGATCTTTTGCCTTCTCAAATGCAGTTTGCACCATCTCGCCCCAATACCAAGGCTTTCTTGTCTTCAATAGGCAATATAAGGGCTCCAGCAATGTTGCTTTATCAGGTAAAAACTTTTCATAAAAATTATACAACCCTAAGAAAGCACGTAGAGCCTGCTTGTTCATTGGTGCTGCTTTTTCTTTGATTTCTTTGACTTTATTGGGTGATGGGTGTAGTCCATCACCATCAATCATATGACCCAAAAAGTTACTACTGTTGGAAGCGAACACACATTTCTCTAATTTCAGTTTGAGGCCCATATCATCTAACTTTCGCAGGACTGCATGTAGCCTACTATTGTGTTCCTCAATGGTGCTCCCAGTCACGGCAATATCATCTAATAAGCAAGCGACGCCGTCCATACCTGCCAGCGCAGATGACATAACTCTCTGGAAAATTCCTGGTGCTACATTAACACCAAATGCCAATCTATTCATCCTCATAAGTCCCAGAGGTGTATTTAACGTTAATAACATCGCCGTATCACGATCTACCTTCAATTGCATATAAGCTTGTTTTTAATCCAGTTTACTAAAGATATGACCCCCACTTAGTTTTACAAAACTTATATATATTGCTGCTGGCAAAGGATATATATCAACATCAATCGCTGCATTCACTGTTGATCGGTAATCTCCACAAATTCGCAAAGAACCATCATCTTTCTTCACTATCCTTAGTGGTGTAGCCCAGTGGGAGTATCTAACCGGAGTTAATATTCCTGCCTTAATCATTTGATTCAATTCCTCTTCAACTTGTTTTCTCAAAGGAAATGGTACCGGGCGAGCCTTAACGCCCGGGTGTCACCACTGTGTGGATCGCCCGGAGGACGCGGTGGAGCATACGGTGGAGGTCTGCCCAGCTTGGGCGGAACACCGCCGTGTCCTCACGGAGGCGATCGGCGGCGGCGATCTCTCGCGTCCGGCCCTGGTTCAGGCCATGGTTCGGAGCGAGAGTGCATGGGAGGCCGTCACCTCCTTCTGCGAAGCAGTAATGCTTGCGAAGGAGGAGGCGGAACGCGTAAGGGAGAGGCAAGGTTCGCGCCCTCGCGCCCCTAGTCGCCGCAGGAGACGCCCCGGGCGTCGGGTGTCGCAAGCCGATTTCCGGCCACCGTAGGCGCGGGCCTGCGGACGGTGAGCAATGGGTAACTCACCGTCCGATAAGGACCAGGCCCGGGTCGACGTCGCGTCGTATTCCACGCGCGCCTCAAAGAGTTGTCAGCACCAACTGACGGGGTCCGATAGGGCCAATGCCTGCCAGGGTTGCGAGTTTGTCCGAAATGGATATCGTGGCCCTGGCACACAGGCAAATGAAGGAATACGGGTGGGTTTTAGTCAGTAAAAGTCTGACACGAGCGGGTCCTCCCGCTCAGCCCAAAGCGGGAGAAGTTATTTGATAATTTCCCACCCAAAAAAAAAAAACCGGGTGAGCCTTCAGAAACTTTTTTGTTCCGATCATTTTGATAATAACGACCTTCAACTAATCGCGGACTTCGCCGTGTGACCAAAAGCGGATATCCTAAAAAGGTACGTCCAATTAAAAAAAAACTAGATTTCAGAAACACCATAATTAAACACAGGCTGTATTTCACTTCATTCGATCCCAAGACAGTGTCGCGGGCAGGTTACCTTACGGCTACAGACATACCTATAGTAGAACTAAATATATGCTCATTTTAGCTCTTACACTTCCCACCCTCACACCCACACTCGCACACATCACACAATTATGAGCAATTTTGCCTTTTTCTCTGTCTAAAGCTCGTTCATTTATATACAGTTTTTGCTTTTTCTATAATTTAAAACTAACCAACTAATTTATATTTGTTTTTGAATATTTCACATTCAATTGCAAATTAATGGATAATTCTAAGGCCCGTATTACAGAACCACACTCAAAAGTCAAGCATTACTTAAAACTCGTTTAAAGCCTTTTGATTGTTTGAAACTAGCTTTAAGTTATGCTTGAGTCTTGAGTGAGGTTCTGTAATATGGGCCTAAGTGGAAGATCGGAGTCTCCCAACACAACAATTCTTGCTTTAAAGGTGCACTTTATAAGTGTTTATTTTTACTTTTATTTTGTGATGTAAAAAAAAAGTGTTTTTCGGGATAGAGGTCCTTCTAAACAATTGGGGTACAATACCATACTTAACAATATCTTACTTGTACTGACTTGTACAATATTAGCCTACCCATAAAATATTATTCCCCAAGTTATTGGGATTTTTTTTACGAATGGCAACTCTTCGAAACACACATAGATAAAAAGGTGGCTTCACTTTTGATGTTCGCGGAGCGCCGTCTTCCTTTTTTTGTTGGTCTGAGTACACTGCTAGAATGTTTTTGAATGCCTCAATGGCGGGACATAGCAGACTTACCTGTAACCTGTAACTAACACAACATCTTATGAACCTATGATCCACAATAAATTATTTGAATTTGAATCTGTGGGTCGCTGCGGCACCAACAGGGAAACAATCAGAGAATATGTTTCTTTTCCACAATGCGATAGAAATGTAGATCGCGCCCTTTCTAGGTCATCGTTAGAAACGCCAGCCACATCCAACGAAAACCGCAATCGCTCCCTGTACTCGCTCCACTTATCCGTTGCAGGGTCAAACCGTCCGGGAAACACTGCGTTTGCCAAGTTACACTCCATATTGTCCGAGATTTTTTAATTTAGTTTTCCTCAGTCGCCATTAAAATATACAACAGGATTACGGTTGGAAGCAAACTATTTATTATTCTCCCGAAATGACAGCTCAAACATCGTGACAGATTGTGAAGACATTGACATTTACTAATTAAACCTATCAATCATTTTTTAATACAAAATTAATCAAAATAGTGCGACTTGTACGAGTATTCAACAGGAAGGGACTCATTTTGAGCATTTGATAAATTGATTAATTTTGTATTAAAAATGTTAAAATTCATGCTCTTCCTTTTATTTGTGACATAAGTTATTAATCAAAAAATAATCATTATGATGAAGCGTTTCGATCGGTATGATAAAGCTACAGGGTGATTATTTTTCTCGTGTAACGAGTTCGATTTCCGGTTCAACCATGTAATTATTTAAATATCTATGAATAGAATAGAATAGAATACTCTTTATTATGTACACCATAAAAGTTACAGATATAAATGTTTAAATTTTACATAGGGTGACACAATGGGCGGTCTTATCGCTAAAAGCGATCTTTTACAGACAACCTTTGGATGGATTAAAGGGAGCAGGAGTGACAATACTGCAGGTAGTCAGTGGTGTACCATTAACATATACAATAGATACACACATACACAAAGCATACACTTATCTAATAAATATATACATATATACAATAATACACATGAAACAAGTGCAGGGAACTGTATTATGTAATGATGATGTTTATGGAGAGAGGAAATGTTTATTTACATCAATCTTAAAAGTGGACAAAGATTGAGCACGCCTTACCGACACGGGCAAGGCATTCCATAACCGCACTGCTTGAACTGTAAAAGACTTGTCATAAAAGCTAGTGGAATGCATCGGCATCTCTAGTCTCAAGTTTTCCGATGACCTCAGATATCTATTATGTGTGTCATGAAGGAACTTGAAACGTTCTTTAAGATAAGAGGGGGTTGTAGGATTGAACAGAATACTGTAGAGCTGAAATAAGATATGAGAATTCCGGCGAAGACGTATGGGTAACCACTTGAGCTTTGTACGGAATGAATGCAGTTTAAATTGTTTTTTAAATTCAAATAATGTCTTCTTTCAGTAAAATGTTCCACCTACAATATTCAAGGTACTTTCCCTCCATGTGGCATAACCGTGGGATGCCCTGTATATAGATTACAGGAAAACCTATATGAAGTCTATGCTCTTAAAATAGGTACCATTGTCAATATTGTGGGTACAAACTTACTACACATGCAGTTGGAATGTGTTGTATACCCACATCAATGACGTATTATAAACGTAGGTAATACATCATTGACCCACATACTTTGTAGGGTAGACTCAAAACCTAATAAACACAAAGTTATACCTTTGTGTTTATTAGGTTTTGAGTCTACCCTCCGTCATGTCATTGTTCCTACCCTACTCTTATGATTTACTCATTTTATTTCTAGGCCCAATACACCAATTACGATAAGTATTTGGTGTTTTATTGAAGACATAATATTGACGACGAGTAGAAAACATGACAATAGAGTGTAAATCTCTGAAATTTCATGAGTTCAATGTGAAATGCTTCGATTAGTATTTAGTCTAAGGTGAAATGTGATAATTGGGACAATTACATCGACAGACTTCAATATTGTTTTGAGGCGAATGGCGTCGTCTCAGATTCGGCTAAAAGGGCAAATTTCAATACAGTGTGCGGCGTACAAGTGTTCGAGACTCTTCTGGCGTTGATTACACCTAAACAGTCTAGTGAAGCAAAATTTGGTGAAATCGAAACAATCCTAACCATTAGCCCTAAACCTAATCAGATTTCTGTGTCGTTCAAATTTTATAAGCGCGATCAACTACACAGCGAATCCGCCGCGGAATACATAGCGCAACTCAGAAAAATCTGTGCTGGTTGTAACTTTACGGACATGGAAACATTGAGGTATAATGTACTACGTAGTACATTAAATCGCGACGCGACGGCGGTGGACGCCAGGGCGACGTCGCCGCCGCCATGTCAACATAGGGACGTCAACGCCGTGCAATCCAAAGCAAATGTTCGACTGTGTTATCGATGTGGAGACAGGCACGCGGGCGAATGTCGCTTCGTTAACGCCGTGTGCCACTTTTGTAAGAAGAAAGGTCACATCGAGAGAATATGCACCGCTAAAAAGAAATTTCGTTCTGAAAAAAATAACTTAGCCGAAACCGAGACTGACGTGCACCTTCATGGCATTTATAACACGGAGAGCACGACGAGCTCTCGCGTTCCGGCATACGAGGTGAAGCTACTACTGGACGGCGCGCAGGTTGCGATGGAGGTGGACTCTGGCGCCGCTTTCTCCTTGGTGAACCAGCAGACGTGGGCGCGCGTGCGCTCGCGCAGCGCTTTGCGCGCTGTACTCAACCGCCTGTGCACGTGGAACAGCTGGCCGGTCCCAGTGATGGGACAAGCTCAAGTGCAAGTACAATATAAAGACATTAAGTGTGTATGTATTGTAGCTAAGTAATGTAGCAATGAATGAATGTCATTGTAACTAAGGGCTCGGGACCAAATCTGTTAGGACGTAACTGGTTTGAGGTAGTGCCTCAAACCAGTTACGTCCCAACAGATTAGGTATTAGTTTAAATGTTAATATTATGATATCTGAACTTGACATTTCTGCGAACGATCAGACTGTATGTAAGCACAGCGAGGTTTTCAGGGACGGACTCGGTACTTACAGGGCTCACAGGGACCCTGTGGATATACATGTGAAACCAGGTGCGACTCCTAGGTTTTTGAAGGCACCCCCCGTACCCTATGCTATTAAAGACAAAGTGGAAAAAGAGATAGATCGGTTAGTGGGGGAAGGGGTACTTCGCCCTGTATCTTTCAGAATGGGAGACTCTGGTTGTTCTAATACCCAAACAAAACGGGGATATTCGTTTTTGCGGTGACTACCGTAGTACGGTTAATCAGGCTACCGAGTCTGATACCTACCTGCAAGGCAAGCTGCAAGTGAAGTGTTTGCTACGATTGCTGGTGGCAAATTTTACACGACACTCGACCTTGACCGTGCATATACACAGGTGGTCGTCACAGACGCCACAGCACTGTCTGTTAATCTTAAACACATGCAAAGGTTTGTTTTCAGTACACAGATTGGCTTTTGGTGTTAAAGCCTGCCCGGGAATTTTCCAGCGCTTGATGACGGCGTTACTGGCGGGCGTTCCCGGCGTCGCGGTACTGATCGATGACGTCATCGTCAGTGGCCGGCCGATGTCGAAGATGAAACAATGCCTCGACACTGTACTGGAGCGGCTGAGGGCATTCATCCTGCACCTAGCAAAGTTGAGTCTATCGTTAACACTCCTGAACCAAAGAACGTTCAACAGCTACAAGCGTTTTTGGGATAATAAAATTTTTATGAGAGGTTCGTAGTCGTACCTCACAAAGCCACCAAGCTCGAGATTCTGCATAGGTTGCTCGACAAAGCACAATCTTGGCAATGGACAGACAGGGAGCAAAGGAGCTTTGACACGGCTAAAAGGTTGTTGTCATCTGACTTGACGCTCGTTCATTACGATTTAAATAAGCCGTTGGTACTCACCTGCGACAGCTCAAATACGGCGCCGTCGCTGTATGATCCCACGTTATGGAAGACGGACAGGAGCGCCCCGTAGCTATGAGTTCCCGAACTCTACATATTCACGAACACCGTTACTCACAATTAGATAAACGAGGCCACTGCCATTTCATTTGGAGTTAGCAAATTTCATAACTATATGTATAGTGGGAAGATCCATCACTATAGTTACGGACCATAAACCGTTGTGGGCATATTCGATCCGAAGTGACCTATGCCCACAGTCTTGTCGCTTCGCCTAACGAGGATCGCAATTATGTTGACGTCACACAATTACGAAATTGTGTACAAACCGGGACAACAGATTGGTCACGCTGATGGATTGAGCCGATGGCCACAGCCGGTTCACGACCAACCTGAACAGCAGTTATGTGACAATTATATTATTAATGTATCTATAAAAATATTGTACTAGATTTTAAAAGAGTACCGGTGGAGTTTCTTGCCCATTCTTCTCCATACGAAACTACCTTTTGGAAGGGGTGACTAGAATCAATTCTATTTTTTTGTAAATATTGACGTTCAAAAGTGCCTTTTATGTGCCTATTTGAAATAAAAAATTTGACTTTGTGACGTGTTGCTGGTGCCAGAGACACCTACCGACTTACCTGTCGATGCTGACCAAACAGCATAAGCAACGAAGCGAGATAGGCTATTGTCTCGTGTCACTCTTCATGTACTAAGCGGTTGGCCAGCTAGAGTTACTGATGATGAATCTCTTAGCTGCCACGGCTTATTTTTAATTATTTTAGTTTTGAATTGTTATCTTTTTATCACGGACGCTTCTGATGTATTGCATCGTTCTCACATGTTTAACTTCAATATGAATGATGTAACCAATATTTTGTATCAATATTTTAATTTAAAAGAGTGTCTGTGGAGATTCTTGCCCGTTCTCCTCCATAGGAACCTACTATTTGGAATGGGCAACTAGCTTCATATTAAATTTGTAACTGACCGGCTTCTTGACAATTCAAAAGTGCCTGTCAATGGTATATTTGAAATAAAGGCATTGAGTTTGAACTGCGTTCATATTGGCTACATCGTTCGGAACTCTTTACGCACGAAGATTGTATCTTACTGAGTCGTGGTACCGTCATCATTGCGTGAAACGATACTACGTGCTTTACATAAAACACATAACGGCATCGTCCAAACGAAGTCACTGGCCAGGAGTTATGTTTGGTGGCCAAAACTGAACGACGATATTGAGGCATTAGTAGGCGGATGCAACAAATTTCTTGAAAATCGCCACATGCCTCCGAAAACTAAATCTGATCGAGAGCGAATCAAAGCCGTGGTCTCGAATAAATATGAACTTTGCGGGACCTTTCCAAGGTAAATATATTTTTATTGTTGTAGACCCATATATTCCAGATAGCTTGAGGTGATCTTGGTAAACAATATGACAGCGGGAACGGTCGTCAGACACCTCAGAAATTTTTCTTTCCATGGTTTGTGTGAGACATTGGTTTCCGACAACGGAACATCCTTTGTGTCAACGGAAGTTAAGCAACTTTTGCACGCGAATAAAATAAAACATACGAGTATCAAGACGGCGCCTTATCATCCTGCAACAAACGGATTGGCCTAACATATCAAGACAGCGCCTTATCATCCTGCAACAAACGGGTTGGCCGAACATATCAAGACAGATCCTTATCATCCTGCAACAAACTGGTTGGCTGAAATACTGATTCAAACTGTTAAAGACAAGTTGCGCAAAATGGACAACATCTCTTGGGATGTTAAGATTCCTCGAATGCTACTAGGATTGCGGGTAACTCCTTGCACAATAACTAACAAGAGCCCCTCTGAACTCTTGATGAACAGGCGCCTACGTACCTTGTTAGATGTTATACATCCGGATAATCGTGTTCAAAATAAAACTGATCACCAGATAACCAATAATGCTCATAATATAACTCGAGAAACTAATGTGGGCCAATGTGTTTTTAATGATAGTAGTGGACCTCGTTGGTTGCCTGGCACGGTGGTTAAAAGGCATGGGCCATCCAATTATCAAGTTGCAACTGGTGATGGTAATGTTTCCAACCAACACATAGACCAACTGGTTAAAAATAAATTCACAGAAGATGCAGATCGAGAAGGAGGGAGGGAAGAAGTAAATAATGAAGAGGCCAGTTTGGAAATAGAAAATCGAAATGGGGAAATTATAGGTACGGGCTCCAGTGAGGAAATAATTGAAATACCGAGTCTAAACCAATGGGCGGAGGTGTTGGGTATACCCAGTGATTATGAGTATGGCCATTCTGGGGGTAAGATTAAAAGTAAAGTTTTATCTCATACAAAAGGCCCATAAGAAAGGCCTGATTCAATGTATATCGCATAGATACAATGTTAATGTTAGATATTTAAATATATACAAAATTGTTGACTTTAAAGTTTAAGTATAAGTTAACGTTTAAATATATTTTGTATACTTGGGGAAAGGTATGTTGTTTATAGATACCTACATACTTTGTAGTTTATAAGTTTGTGTTTATTCGGTTTATTCCCTACTCTTATGATTCACTCACTTGTATTTCTAGACTACTTAGCCCAATACACAAATTACAATATTTGGTGTTCTATTGAAGACATAATAGGTAGTATGTATGAGGGAACATGTTTTTCAACTAGGTACAATGTTAAGTTTGTTCTTCGGATAAATTCATCCCAAATACGGCACCCTTCATTGTGCGTGGTCCGACACGCTCTTGGCCGGTTTTTTTGTTGGATTGCCTCACGTCTAAATAGCAGTTAGTCCATTTTTGTCCATGAAAGTGTACTATGTGTTACAATGTCATATTGTGAAAACGTCTGTCGGTGATCACGAAACGATAAAATGTATGTCCAACTATCATAATTAGGGTTACGGCTCACTGTGTGTTGCAGTGAAGACTGTGGGGGAGAAGCTCGAAACCATCACGGTGCCCACCCTGAAGATGCGGCGCACGCTCAAGGGTGCTCAGTCCAAGGTGCTCTGCACTGACTGGTCACCCGACAAACGTCACATTGTTTCCTCCTCACAAGTAAATTTAATCTTTTTTAATAATTACAAGTTGCTTCTTAATAATACTTACCTTAAACTTCTGAACTTGAATGATAGAAACATGATTTGAATAGAACTTGGCCAGGACCGCGTAGAGTGGAAAACAGAAGGAAGTCCTTTGGCCTGCAGTAGGACAACACGTGTCACTATGTTCATACATGCATCTTCGTAACCACCCAACCGATTTCAATGAAATTTTGTGAATGTGTATGGTTGGTCCAAGCTTGAAAGTTGGCATAGTTTTGGACCCGATAGGGTGGCGCTCCGTCTGAAGCAAGGGTCATTACAACATTCGTGGGTACTAAGTAGACCACAATTTATGGCAAAACAAATTGTACTGTGTGTGCAGGATGGCAAGGTGCTGGTGTGGGACGCGTTCACGTCCACCAAGGAGCTGACCATCGCCATGCCGAGCACGTGGGTGATGGCGTGCGCGTACGCGCCCTCCGGCAACCTGATCGCCGCCGGGTACGTACAGTTAAGACGCTGACAACAGGCTATTGAGATTCGATGTTACGGTATTTATAGCCACGCCCACTATTTCTCCGATATCCTAGCGCCATTCTTAAAAAGAGCGGTGATACAGCGAATTACCAAGTAAGTAAATAAAAAAAACGAAAAAACAAAAACAATGCACGTGTCACATCATGTGGCAAACATGTCTGTACTTGTTATTGTTACCATCTTGCATGCATGTCTTTAATTGTATGTATGACACATGTTTATGTAAATAAATATTATCTTATCTTATCTTAATGTTTTTTTCTCAGTTTTTAATTTATCTAAGTTTCAATAGCCTGATGTCAACTGCTCATCACCTTTGAGAAAATATTGCTTTTCAGGGATGCAGGGGCGTTAATAGTTGAGGAGTTCTACTGGTAAGCACCAGGAGAACTGCCACTCACCATATGCATTGTGACGAGCATACTGTCTTAGAAACAATCTCATGCAGTCGGCGGCAAAAGGTTGTTATTGTCGTGTTAAGAAGATGCCTCCGAAGTAGTATTAATTTATATAAGTGTAGCGTTGTGTTGCGCCCGCGTCGCCGCTTCAAAGTTAGGCCGCACAGTACGCGCCGCTACAAGGTTACAATACGTACTCGCTACCCACCGTCAAAAGCTCGCTCGCGTGGCCAGTCGGCCCCCCGCTACGCCTGTAGATAGACGCGCACCGCGCACCCTGCGATCGTGTTGCGGACGCCATACTTCGTATTAAATGTGATTTTATGTACTGAGTGTGTTTTAGTGCTTAAACCGTTACCTAAACTGTTCGTCCGAGAAAATCCCTTACAAATTGCGCCCAACTCGTGGCACGTGCTCCGTACGGCAAGTACCTACGAAACGAAAAATAACCGACGCGAGTGCGAACGAAACCCACGTAAACAGTGTTCTACTCGTACCTAGTCACAGATCGCGTAATCTGCGTACCTACTGGACTATACTGCCGTTATTTACCGTTTGCGTTCATCGCCGAGCGTTATCGTCGAGAAAATGCCGCCGAAAACACGCCGCGCCCGCGCAAACGAGGAGGAAAACGATGGTTCCAGTAGCGATGAGGAAAGCCACGCCATAGCTAACCCCGCGAGCGTGAACACCACGGTAACGACTACACCGATCCCAACAACGGCATGTGGTAACATGATTTCCATGTCCGAGGAACAGCTCACACGATTGTTATCCAACGTCATGAGAAGCGTCGCGACGTCGACGCCGATTTCAACGAGTGGCGACCCTACGGGACCGACTCAACCCACCGCCGCACACACTGGACCGACCGTGCATAGCATACAAAACAACTTTACCCGGTGCACGGCCCGCTTCGACGGAGCCACCCGCAGTACCGAAGCCCTAGAAGCATTTGTCGAGAGCGTGCTCATCTACAAAGAGTGCGCAAGTGTATCCGACGAACACGCCCTTCGAGGTCTACCTATGCTGCTGACCGGAGACGCCGCAGTGGCAAGGCGTGAAAGCTACCGTGGACACCTGGGACGACGCGATACGCCGCCTCCGATTTATGTACGGCGCCCCGCGCCCCGCCCACTGGATCTATCGAGAAATATTTGCGCGCGAACAAAGTGATAACGATAGTGTCGATTCCTTTATATCGCGAGTGCGGGCAGAAATGTCGCGTATACCCTATAAGCTGCCAGATGTTATGCAAGTAGACATAGTGTACGGCCTTTTACATCGTAAGTTCCGTAAAAGAGTGTCACGCGATAGTGTAAGTAGTGTCGACTGTCTACTCGAGCGAGCAAGGTATGTTGAGAAGACGCTAGGCGAGGTAAGCCATAATAAATCACTAATTCCGTCTCATAACACGAGTATCTCGACTAATAACAATAATAACATTGCAAGTAACGCGAAATCTCGAAATGTAGACATTAACCCTCCGACGGCGACAGTTAATCAAAGTAACCCTTCGCGCGCTGTGTCCCGACTCTAGTTCGAATATTGGTAACGATACGAATTCGAATACGAAACGTGTTCGACCGCGCTGCGCTTTTTGTAAACGGTTTGGTCATTCGGTAGATGAATGCAAAATTAAAATAAAATCGGGTGACCAAGATAATAATGCACTGCTGTCTTGTTACGGCTGCGGTCGACAAGGAGTAATACGCTCGAAGTGTCCGACGTGTAAAGGCACATCCTCCGCCGACAAGGTGAGTTTCCAAAGCGCTATCACCCATGAGTCTGACCTGTCACACCCTACGGTCAAGACAGAAGTTGCGTCTTTAGTAGGTGTTGCAGTGCTGGATACAGGTGCTACCGAGAGTCTCGCTAGCCCCGGACTCTATAGAATATTATTAGACAGCGGGACCACCTTCACGAAAACACGTCGCAACCTCGGCCTCGCCGACGGAACACAGCAGGTACGTGAGTTATTATCTTGTGATACGAACGTCACCATTCAGGGACGCGTTATCCCCACCACTTTCCTAGTGATACCGAAAACGGATAATAGGACGCTTCTAGGACAAGACTTTATCGCTAGAGCAGGTATATTAGTGGACCTCCAACATAACTGTTGGCATTTTAGTAATTTCCCTGGGCAGAAGTTTATTTTTGTGCAGTCTTTTAGTCTTACATGCACCAGCGATGCAGAGCTGATGCAGGTTGATACCACCGGCGTGGCGCTGAGAGAGGATGAAGGGACTAAATTATCGCCTGCCCAAAGGACGCAACTCAATCAGCTCATAACTACGAGAGTTGAACGCTTCGCCTCCGAAGGACCTCCTACAACTTACGCCGCTCATCGCATTCGGGTTGACGAGAAGCAGGAACCAACCGTTTCATCACCCTATAGGATGTCGCAAGGTAAGAGAGAGTTGTTGGACGGTGAGCTTGAGAAGCTGCTACGCGCAGATGTAATAGAGGAGTGCGAATCGCCATGGGCAGCCAACGTCGTCTTAGTCGCGAAGAAGGATGGCGGTGTCCGCCTATGTGTGGACTATCGTAAGCTCAATGCCGTGACCGAGCCGGATAGGTACCCGCTCCCGCGCATTGAGGACGTGCTTCATGCAGCGAAGACGACTAGCTACATGACGACGCTAGACCTCCACTCCGGCTACTTCCAGGTTTGTGTCGCAGAAGATGACCGCGACAAAACTGCATTCGTTACACCCTCCGGCACCTACAGGTTCAAGAGGATGCCGATGGGCCTTCGCAACTCTGGCGCTACGTTTCAGAGATTAATAGATCGTTTTAAGTCAAACCTGAGTGTGCCTATTCGAGGACAAGAGGTAAGTGACGGCTCCGATATCCCGCCAGACCCCCAAGGACGTAGGCGTGTGACTATTCTTGGGTATTTGGACGATCTAATAATCTTGTCACCTAGTTTCGAAGGTCATATTGAAGATCTCGAAGCGGTCTTCGACAGACTCGATAAGTTCGATCTTCGAGTCAATCGAAAGAAAAGCTGCTTCGC
Source organism: Tiliacea aurago (assembly GCA_948098905.1). Taxonomy (NCBI): domain Eukaryota; kingdom Metazoa; phylum Arthropoda; class Insecta; order Lepidoptera; family Noctuidae; genus Tiliacea; species Tiliacea aurago. Next base: position 81,699 of record OX402593.1, read on the forward strand.
CCGTGACTCTGTGAAATTCCTTGGTCACATAATTGTTCCTGGAGGTCTACAAGTAGACCCGGAGAAAACCTCAGCTATTGCTGACATGCCTGCTCCGAAGAATGAGAGGCAGCTCAAAGGTTTCCTGGCCACATCCAGCTGGTTTCGACGGTTTGTACCGAACTACGCTACAATCGCCAGGCATTTGACTGACCTGCTCAAAAAGAACAGCTGTTGGACTTGGCGTGATGAGCAACAGGCTGCTTTTGAGCGTATCAAGGAGCTCTTGGTCACCGCTCCCATTCTTCGCCAGGCTGACGAGTCCGAGCCTTTCTCCCTCCGAACAGATAGCAGTGGCTACTGTCTCGGCGCAGTTTTGATGCAGGGGGAGGGCCCCGACGAAAGGCCCATAGAGTACGCCAGTCGCCTACTCTCGCCAGCCGAGCACAACTACACCACCACCGAGCGCGAAGCTCTTGCCGTCGTCTGGGCAGTCACGAAGTTCAGAGGTTACGTGGAAGGCTCGGAAGTAGTGGTTAAGTCCGACCATCAGCCGCTACGTTGGCTGATGAGCCTTAAGTCTCCCAGTGGTCGTCTTGCCAGATGGGCATTAACCCTTCAAGCCTACAACTTGCAGATACAGTACACTCCCGGAAAGGTGAACGTGGTCGCCGATGCACTAAGCCGCCCAGCTTGTTGCGAGGAAAACCCAGCTGGTTGTGAGGTATGCTTAGTTACCGTAGATATACCACATAAGACACCTGAGGATGTGCGCTCTAACCAACTCAAGGACCCAGAGCTGAAGAGTATCGTCGAGGACCTGGAGACTACCGACGATCCCTTCAGGGGGAGAGGCTGGTCAGAGAGAGGATACCTAATGTCTAATGGTGGTAAGAAGCCGAATCCGCCTGCCTCGTGGTCCCCAAACACGAGAGAGAAGCTGTCCTCGTAGATTTCCACGACGCTCCCACAGCAGGCCACTTTGGTGCTGAACGTACCCTACAACGCATCAGAGCACGCTACTTTTGGCCAGGTATGAAATCTTTTGTCACAGACTATATTAAACGCTGTGCTGCTTGCCAGCGATACAAGATAAATAACAGGAAGCCTGCAGGACTACTCCAGACTCCTGCACCCACCCGGCGATTTGAAGTGGTATCGGTCGACTTGTTCGGGCCCCTACCAAAGACTTCAAAGGGTAACCGATGGATCTTAATCTTGGAGGACACTTGCTCCCATTGGGTTGAGCTGTTTGCATTGGAAAAGGCCACCAGCGTGGAATGCGCTGAGATCTTAATATCTGAGGTCTTCCTGAGGTACGGAGTCCCGCGCAGGATGATCAGCGACAACGGGGTTCAGTTTGTTGCCGGGGTGATGCAGCAGGTTTGTCATGTGATGGATATCAAACAGTCTTTGACACCGTTGTACGAAAACACAGAAGCAAACCCCGTTGAACGAAAAAAAACGTGACCTTAAACCACAGTTAGCCATACTTGTAGGAAAGGACCACGCATCGTGGGATGCTCACCTCGCGGCCATAAGGTTCGCGATGAACTCAGCTGTTACAGCGAGCACCGGATTTTCACCAGCTTTCCTCACCTTTGGGAGAGAGCTGCGCGCGCCATCGGACGTCGTGGCGGATATGAAGACCATCGTGGAAAACGATAATTTCGTCCACAATATAACTCCTTACCTAAGTAAGTTATCGGCGGTGCTGCTCAACGCCCGAGATGTCCACGAACGTAACCAGTCTCGGCAGAAGAAGTACGCAGATGAAGGCAAACGCTCCAGAGTACAAGGTAGGTGATCTCGTTTTATTGAAAACGCAAGGGATGAATGATGTCGGCCCCGGGCAGTCCGCGAAATTTATACCCCGGAGGGATGGCCCTTATCGTGTCCGCGAAGTAGTAAGCCCTACTACCTACCTAGTGGAGGGAGTTACTAGAGGTGAACATGTAGGGCGTTACCACGCCTCTGATTTGACTCCCTTCATCGGTGATGTCGAGGCTCCGGTGAGGGAGAAGCGCAAGCGCGGTCGGCCACGTAGATTTGTTTGCTAGCCCGAACGCGAGGGCGCTATATTCGAACTAGAGGGGGAGTGTGTAGCGTTGTGTTGCGCCCGCGTCGCCGCTTCAAAGTTAGGCCGCACAGTACGCGCCGCTACAAGGTTACCATACGTACTCGCTACCCACCGTCAAAAGCTCGCTCGCGTGGCCAGTCGGCCCCCCGCTACGCCTGTAGATAGACGCGCACCGCGCACCCTGCGATCGTGTTGCGGACGCCATACTTCGTATTAAATGTGATTTTATGTACTGAGTGTGTTTTAGTGCTTAAACCGTTACCGTAAAACGGGGTGAATAGGGATGCAGGGGTGAATCGGGACGCCACTTTAAAATGCATTTTAACCTTGAAATGATATTGTTTGTTGCCAACAAGGATACTTAATCGTTAATTATAATACAGGTAACACATTGTAGTTCTTTTTGGCAACAAAAGATGTTATTTCAACTTTAAAATCCATTTTGAAATTGCGTCCCGATTCACCCCTGCATCCCTATTCACCCCGTTTTACCCGGTACCTAAACTGTTCGTCCGAGAAAATCCCTTACCTAAGTACTTAAATCTTGTTTCCATCTTTTTTTAAGTTCACTTTTTACGCAGTCGGGTTTTTGATTTTTAGGGTTCCGTACCAAATTGGTAAAAAGGAACCCTTATGGTGAGACTAAGTCTGTCTGTCACACCTGGATATCTCAAGAACTACTAGTGCTATCAACTTGAAATTTAGAATAGTTTTAGATGACGTTTGTCCAACTAGTTTGCAAACAAGAAAGAAATTAAAAAAAATATATCTTTTTTGCAAAAGGGACTGAAAGGGGGTCTTAAAAATTTTAAGTGGAGTTACTAGGGCGTGTGGGGTATGATATGAAAGAACGCTGTTTGCACATTCTCAAAAAAAAAAAATTTCTTTTAGGTGTCATTCGTTCCGACTTTTGATTAAAAATGTAAAAAAAAATACCGTTCCTTAACCCCTTATCTCCGAAGTTTGCATAGGATCAGAATGTGCAGCGAGTGGACTGTATATTATAGCTCTGCTGCTAGTCGAAACTCCTCTGGTTCCAGGATGGCGGCAACTATCTACCTATTTCCGTAGCGGCATAGATAAAAATCTGAAATTATTCTATGTGATAGAAGTTTATGTAAAGATTACAGGAAAAATAAAACGATGTCTCTAAATAGCACAGTTTTTCAGAAATCATCAACATCATATATACATACGGAACCCTCGGTCCGCGAGTCCGACTGGGTCTTGACCGGTTTTTTTTAATTATTTATTATAGTAACTCGTGCATTTGCTCTCGGAAAGCACCATTTGGTGAAGTGAAACTGATGATGGCGACCACAGATGGCCACCGGAACAATATAATAATAAGTAAGTATTTAACGGGTTGCGATTCTATTAGGTTCCTACTTTAATGTGGTTGCTAAGCATTATATTATGCTCGTCACTATGCATATGGTGAGTGGCAGTTCTCCTGGTTCTTACCAGGAGAACTCCTCAACAATCAACGTCCCAGCATCGGGAAAAGCAATATTTTGTAAAAGGTGATGAGCATTTAACATTAGGCTATTGTAACTTACATAAATTATAAACTGACTCACTAAAAAGTGAAAAAATAAAAACTTTTTGCAAAAAAAAATAGCAGACTTCCAAAAATAACACTACAAAGTGAAAAATAACTTTAATTTCGGAAGTCGGTGTCTTCGGATCTATATTTTAGTTTTTTGCCACCGACTATTTCGGTTATTTTTTTTTGTAAGTAAAAAGTTTTTCATCTTTGTACTTATGTTAAAGGAGAATGCTTATGGATATATGGGATTCCGTACCAAGCTGCAGCATCAAAATCAAACATTGTTTTTTATAGGCTACACTTATCTTACTCCTACAAAAGTTCATTTTGTAAACAAAACCCGGGTTTCCGAGTTATTTTATAAAATCGAAAATAACCTAAAAACTAGGTGTGTAATATCGTTCGACGATACCAATGACGTTTTGAAGTGAACACTTTATTAGGCGCGTTGTGCACTTAAGGATAGGGAACAAGCGCTGAACTCGCGTGACCGTCACGCTCAGATACATAAATACAAGATGTAACATAAATAACGCACAACCTCTTAAGGGGTCATTGTACTCATCATTAAGAACAACTTTTACTATGGGACCAAATCTAAAATCGCGAAAAAAAATTAGCTGTTCCCTACATTTTTACGAGGTATGAGAACATAAATGTAGAAGCTTTTTTTCGCGATTTGAGATTTGTTTACAGTGACTGGATGTGCTAGCAGCACGCTGATACACAGAAAACATTATTGTTGGATTTGACCTAACTTGAGATTTGTTTACAGTGACTGGATGTGCTAGCAGCACGCTGATACACAGAAAACATTCTTGTTGGATTTGACCTAACTTGAGATTTGTTTACAGTGACTGGATGTGCTAGCAGCACGCTGATACACAGAAAACATTCTTGTTGGATTTGACCTAACTTGAGATTTGTTTACAGTGACTGGATGTGCTAGCAGCACGCTGATACACAGAAAACATTATTGTTGGATTTGACCTAACTTGAGATTTGTTTACAGTGACTGGATGTGCTAGCAGCACGCTGATACACAGAAAACATTATTGTTGGATTTGACCTAACTTGAGATTTGTTTACAGTGACTGGATGTGCTAGCAGCACGCTGATACACAGAAAACATTCTTGTTGGATTTGACCTAACTTGAGATTTGTTTACAGTGACTGGATGTGCTAGCAGCACGCTGATACACAGAAAACATTATTGTTGGATTTGACCTAACTTGAGATTTGTTTACAGTGACTGGATGTGCTAGCAGCACGCTGATACACAGAAAACATTATTGTTGGATTTGACCTAACTTGAGATTTGTTTACAGTGACTGGATGTGCTAGCAGCACGCTGATACACAGAAAACATTCTTGTTGGATTTGACCTAACTTGAGATTTGTTTACAGTGACTGGATGTGCTAGCAGCACGCTGATACACAGAAAACATTCTTGTTGGATTTGACCTAACTTGAGATTTGTTTACAGTGACTGGATGTGCTAGCAGCACGCTGATACACAGAAAACATTATTGTTGGATTTGACCTAACTTGAGATTTGTTTACAGTGACTGGATGTGCTAGCAGCACGCTGATACACAGAAAACATTATTGTTGGATTTGACCTAACTTGAGATTTGTTTACAGTGACTGGATGTGCTAGCAGCACGCTGATACACAGAAAACATTATTGTTGGATTTGACCTAACTTGAGATTTGTTTACAGTGACTGGATGTGCTAGCAGCACGCTGATACACAGAAAACATTATTGTTGGATTTGACCTAACTTGAGATTTGTTTACAGTGACTGGATGTGCTAGCAGCACGCTGATACACAGAAAACATTCTTGTTGGATTTGACCTAACTTGAGATTTGTTTACAGTGACTGGATGTGCTAGCAGCACGCTGATACACAGAAAACATTATTGTTGGATTTGACCTAACTTGAGATTTGTTTACAGTGACTGGATGTGCTAGCAGCACGCTGATACACAGAAAACATTATTGTTGGATTTGACCTAACTTGAGATTTGTTTACAGTGACTGGATGTGCTAGCAGCACGCTGATACACAGAAAACATTATTGTTGGATTTGACCTAACTTGAGATTTGTTTACAGTGACTGGATGTGCTAGCAGCACGCTGATACACAGAAAACATTATTGTTGGATTTGACCTAACTTGAGATTTGTTTACAGTGACTGGATGTGCTAGCAGCACGCTGATACACAGAAAACATTATTGTTGGATTTGACCTAACTTGAGATTTGTTTACAGTGACTGGATGTGCTAGCAGCACGCTGATACACAGAAAACATTCTTGTTGGATTTGACCTAACTTGAGATTTGTTTACAGTGACTGGATGTGCTAGCAGCACGCTGATACACAGAAAACATTCTTGTTGGATTTGACCTAACTTGAGATTTGTTTACAGTGACTGGATGTGCTAGCAGCACGCTGATACACAGAAAACATTCTTGTTGGATTTGACCTAACTTGAGATTTGTTTACAGTGACTGGATGTGCTAGCAGCACGCTGATACACAGAAAACATTCTTGTTGGATTTGACCTAACTTGAGATTTGTTTACAGTGACTGGATGTGCTAGCAGCACGCTGATACACAGAAAACATTCTTGTTGGATTTGACCTAACTTGAGATTTGTTTACAGTGACTGGATGTGCTAGCAGCACGCTGATACACAGAAAACATTATTGTTGGATTTGACCTAACTTGAGATTTGTTTACAGTGACTGGATGTGCTAGCAGCACGCTGATACACAGAAAACATTATTGTTGGATTTGACCTAACTTGAGATTTGTTTACAGTGACTGGATGTGCTAGCAGCACGCTGATACACAGAAAACATTATTGTTGGATTTGACCTAACTTGAGATTTGTTTACAGTGACTGGATGTGCTAGCAGCACGCTGATACACAGAAAACATTATTGTTGGATTTGACCTAACTTGAGATTTGTTTACAGTGACTGGATGTGCTAGCAGCACGCTGATACACAGAAAACATTATTGTTGGATTTGACCTAACTTGAGATTTGTTTACAGTGACTGGATGTGCTAGCAGCACGCTGATACACAGAAAACATTATTGTTGGATTTGACCTAACTTGAGATTTGTTTACAGTGACTGGATGTGCTAGCAGCACGCTGATACACAGAAAACATTCTTGTTGGATTTGACCTAACTTGAGATTTGTTTACAGTGACTGGATGTGCTAGCAGCACGCTGATACACAGAAAACATTATTGTTGGATTTGACCTAACTTGAGATTTGTTTACAGTGACTGGATGTGCTAGCAGCACGCTGATACACAGAAAACATTCTTGTTGGATTTGACCTAACTTGAGATTTGTTTACAGTGACTGGATGTGCTAGCAGCACGCTGATACACAGAAAACATTCTTGTTGGATTTGACCTAACTTGAGATTTGTTTACAGTGACTGGATGTGCTAGCAGCACGCTGATACACAGAAAACATTCTTGTTGGATTTGACCTAACTTGAGATTTGTTTACAGTGACTGGATGTGCTAGCAGCACGCTGATACACAGAAAACATTCTTGTTGGATTTGACCTAACTTGAGATTTGTTTACAGTGACTGGATGTGCTAGCAGCACGCTGATACACAGAAAACATTATTGTTGGATTTGACCTAACTTGAGATTTGTTTACAGTGACTGGATGTGCTAGCAGCACGCTGATACACAGAAAACATTATTGTTGGATTTGACCTAACTTGAGATTTGTTTACAGTGACTGGATGTGCTAGCAGCACGCTGATACACAGAAAACATTCTTGTTGGATTTGACCTAACTTGAGATTTGTTTACAGTGACTGGATGTGCTAGCAGCACGCTGATACACAGAAAACATTATTGTTGGATTTGACCTAACTTGAGATTTGTTTACAGTGACTGGATGTGCTAGCAGCACGCTGATACACAGAAAACATTCTTGTTGGATTTGACCTAACTTGAGATTTGTTTACAGTGACTGGATGTGCTAGCAGCACGCTGATACACAGAAAACATTCTTGTTGGATTTGACCTAACTTGAGATTTGTTTACAGTGACTGGATGTGCTAGCAGCACGCTGATACACAGAAAACATTCTTGTTGGATTTGACCTAACTTGAGATTTGTTTACAGTGACTGGATGTGCTAGCAGCACGCTGATACACAGAAAACATTCTTGTTGGATTTGACCTAACTTGAGATTTGTTTACAGTGACTGGATGTGCTAGCAGCACGCTGATACACAGAAAACATTCTTGTTGGATTTGACCTAACTTGAGATTTGTTTACAGTGACTGGATGTGCTAGCAGCACGCTGATACACAGAAAACATTATTGTTGGATTTGACCTAACTTGAGATTTGTTTACAGTGACTGGATGTGCTAGCAGCACGCTGATACACAGAAAACATTATTGTTGGATTTGACCTAACTTGAGATTTGTTTACAGTGACTGGATGTGCTAGCAGCACGCTGATACACAGAAAACATTATTGTTGGATTTGACCTAACTTGAGATTTGTTTACAGTGACTGGATGTGCTAGCAGCACGCTGATACACAGAAAACATTATTGTTGGATTTGACCTAACTTGAGATTTGTTTACAGTGACTGGATGTGCTAGCAGCACGCTGATACACAGAAAACATTATTGTTGGATTTGACCTAACTTGAGATTTGTTTACAGTGACTGGATGTGCTAGCAGCACGCTGATACACAGAAAACATTATTGTTGGATTTGACCTAACTTGAGATTTGTTTACAGTGACTGGATGTGCTAGCAGCACGCTGATACACAGAAAACATTATTGTTGGATTTGACCTAACTTGAGATTTGTTTACAGTGACTGGATGTGCTAGCAGCACGCTGATACACAGAAAACATTATTGTTGGATTTGACCTAACTTGAGATTTGTTTACAGTGACTGGATGTGCTAGCAGCACGCTGATACACAGAAAACATTATTGTTGGATTTGACCTAACTTGAGATTTGTTTACAGTGACTGGATGTGCTAGCAGCACGCTGATACACAGAAAACATTATTGTTGGATTTGACCTAACTTGAGATTTGTTTACAGTGACTGGATGTGCTAGCAGCACGCTGATACACAGAAAACATTATTGTTGGATTTGACCTAACTTGAGATTTGTTTACAGTGACTGGATGTGCTAGCAGCACGCTGATACACAGAAAACATTATTGTTGGATTTGACCTAACTTGAGATTTGTTTACAGTGACTGGATGTGCTAGCAGCACGCTGATACACAGAAAACATTATTGTTGGATTTGACCTAACTTGAGATTTGTTTACAGTGACTGGATGTGCTAGCAGCACGCTGATACACAGAAAACATTATTGTTGGATTTGACCTAACTTGAGATTTGTTTACAGTGACTGGATGTGCTAGCAGCACGCTGATACACAGAAAACATTATTGTTGGATTTGACCTAACTTGAGATTTGTTTACAGTGACTGGATGTGCTAGCAGCACGCTGATACACAGAAAACATTATTGTTGGATTTGACCTAACTTGAGATTTGTTTACAGTGACTGGATGTGCTAGCAGCACGCTGATACACAGAAAACATTATTGTTGGATTTGACCTAACTTGAGATTTGTTTACAGTGACTGGATGTGCTAGCAGCACGCTGATACACAGAAAACATTATTGTTGGATTTGACCTAACTTGAGATTTGTTTACAGTGACTGGATGTGCTAGCAGCACGCTGATACACAGAAAACATTATTGTTGGATTTGACCTAACTTGAGCAGTGTGTAAGTTTTGTTGTGGAAAAAGAGGTGGCTTAGGAATATTGAGATCCCCACTTGGTTGAGCATCTGGCAAAATATAATCTGCGATTGGAGTCGGGCTGATCACAACACAGTGGATCGAAACTGCTGGCGGGCCATTCGTTGTTTTTAAATAAGTACGTATCGAAAGGTCTCGTCGTTCCGATGAATAATAATAATTGTCATTACAAGTTTTCTCTAAAACTGATAGTTTGCCCGGAAAAAAATATTTTAGATTTTTTTGTATGGAATGAAACAGAAACTGCTAAAGTTTGGCCATGTCTTGAAAGACCAGGGTTTCAAACTACTATATTCTTATTCCTTGACTTGTTGGCTATAATCATATGCTATCAGCGCGCGCCCATAGTTGCCCGTTCAAGAGTTATGAGGTTCGGAAAAATTATAAAAAAAAGTAAGTCAAAAGTACTTTTTCAATATCATAGATAGAACATTAAAACATTTATAATTAAGGAACAATATTAATTATATTCGCGGCCACAACAAGTATGTCAATCATATTTAGATCAACATACAACCTGTTACTGACCTGCAAATTTGAATTTCGCGGCCACCTTAGCGCATCCCCCTTAATAAATCTAATCTCATCTCTCAAAAACACAGACGGACTTAATCACTAGCGCAAACAAAACTACCACAAAGTACATACATTTATATTGTCTATGAGGATAGAGACTTCACCAGTGTTTCTTTCAGGCAAAATATCAAAAGCAGTTGAGCGGACATCACTTCGGTGGTGTCGCGGGGAATAGTGATTTCTGTCATTCCCCACGACACCACCGGTGGTGTCGTTTTCAGTGGTGTTGTGGGGAATGAATGAAATTCTCCAGGGGGGCGGGCGGTTAAGAGATTGGGGGGGCGGAGTAAATAAAGGAAACAAAGTAATATTTAAAATCAATTCAAATTATTATTAATATTAAAATGAATAAAAGATGATATAGGCTGAACCAAAATTGTCAAATTTTTTACAAAAATCTTATTCTTCGTGGCTTGTTTCTTGCGTACCTACAAATCAACAACTTTTTCTAGAATTTTTCTTTTGGAGTCTCTGGTCCCGCGATGCTAATCATCATACAATGCATCAAAGTATTCTGTTTCATGCCTTATTTCGTATTCTGTTCATCGTACTAAACGATCTTTCGACGGAGGCAGTGGTTACGGGAATGACAAGAAGGATTTCACAAAGTTTTTGTAATTCGCAGTACCCTAAGTCTGCTTCTAAGATTTTTGCGATTGAATTTTCACCTGTCTCTTTGTACATTCCGCTTTCTAGCATTGACTTGATGTAAAATTTAAATGATTTAAGGTCTGCTATCACATTTTCCGCATTAAGGGTAGGAAATTTGTCACAAAACATTCTCACTTCTGTGTCTTGTAAAGCTATTAATGATTGACAGGTCTCAAAACCACTTGAAAATGTCATGATATCAATTGATTTGTCATTGAATCTGTCTTCTATTTAATTAATTACGCTTTCACAATACATCATAATCCCTTTAAATGTTTCAGTTGCATTTTCATCAGCAACCAGGTGCACTTAAGATTTTAATTTCTCTATTTCGAGCTAAACTTTTATTTGCAGAGGGCTATTGACCTCTTCGCACTGCTTTGTAATATCCTGCAAGTGTAATTTTGTGGTGGTCATTAGAGGAATTACTTTTTATTTTATTTTTTATTTTATTTTATAGGGACATAAAACAGTTACATGTTCAATTTTAGTAAATAACAAAATAGGTTAATAGATGTAAACATGTAACCCACACCACACACATGTCCGCGGAATAATCTGTTACGAGAAATAAAAGAGAACAAAACCACGCATCTACTGGAAGCGAATTAGGTTAGGAAGAATTAAAAATAATCTTTTGAAATTATTCTAAAATTATTGTGCAAGCAATTGAATAGCCATTCTTTTGAATTTAGTTTGAGATAGCGAGAATATATCAAGATCGATAAAGTGTGTGTTATATGTTTCTAAGAGACGACGGAGGGGCGCTCTTGCCCCAGCATTGGTTCTGCACTTTACAGTGTGGAACAGCCGGGGCACGCGCGCCTCTCGCCGTAATACAGTTCTGGGTACAATATAACAAAGTTTATTGGTGATATCAGTGCAGTCAAAGTTGTTGTTACATATGCCATGCAGCATCACAGCCATAAGTAGGGTGCGCCTGGACTCCAAGCCTAGAAGTTTGTATTGTTTTAGCAGTTGTGCGTATGATAGTTTTGAACGGTAGCATTTATAGTGAGTGGAGCGTAAAAATTTTTTTTTGGACCATTTCAAGCCTTTTTTTATATTTATCATATAGAGGACACCATATTGGGGCTGCGTATTCCAATTGGGAGCGTATCAAGGTTTTATACAGGATAATAAACGTATGCGGTCGTATGAAATCAATTGAGGATCGCATAACGAAACCATACATTCTATAGGCTTTATTAATAATGTTATCAATGTGAAGGTTGAAATGCAATTTTGAGTCAAGTGTAACTCCCAAATCACGGATATGATCAACTTTTTTAAGAGTAGTGCCTTGTAAAGTGTAAAAGTATTTAATTAGATTTTTATTTTTTGTGAATGATATTACATTGCACTTAGGTAAGCTAAGGTGAAGTTTATTGTGTGAACAATAATAGGAAAGTCTGTTGAGGTCTTCCTGAAGCAACAAACAGTCTTGTGTGGTTTTGCACGACTTATAGATTTTAATGTCGTCGGCATACATTAAGAAATGGGAGTTAATAAAGCAGCGTTTTATGTCGTTCACGAACAAAATGAAAAGCACAGGGCCCAAAATGGAGCCCTGGGGCACCCCGGAAGTAACGACAATGGAATCCGATTCAAAGCGGAATTCGGAAGTAACGACAATGGAATCCGATTCAAAGTACTTTGGCGAGGAGACACAAGTCTTTCTTTTGCAAAGCATTGCTGAGATCAGAAAGTGACGATGAACCTTTATTCCCATCTGCCCCCTTCGAGCTTGCCACCGGGGTGGTGGCTGGCACTAAGTAGTGGCGTTTACCACCCCGTGGCAGATGACACTTATTTAGTGTCATCTGCCCCCTTCATGATGATTGTAAGGTGGTCGATTCTCCACCGCGTTCTCATATTACGTACTGGACATTATCAATAGAAATTTAAATAAAACCACTGGATATCATTAGCAATAAAAATTAACTTTAATAATGGCAAATAATTTTGGAACTTTTCTATATTTATAAAAACAATTTACATGTTGTATAAATATAATTTTAAATTCTCTATTCCTTTATTAGTATAACAGTACTCTTACAACAATTTAAGATGGGTGTAAAATCATTACATTATTTTAACAATATTTATACATTTCTGTTTCTTTATTGGGTATAGTCACAGTTTTTTTACACAAGTGATGAATATTTTCACAAAATGTAATAATCAGCAAAAACTTATGCTACAGAAAAATAATCTTTTAATTTTAAATAATGTTCTATTGCCACAATCACAGTTTTAATCACAGTATAATTTACAATAATCGACTAGTTTTTATACAAAAAAAAATATATAAGTAAGCGATTGGTTTTCATGACTACGTGTCATGAAAACCAATCGCTTACTTATATTTTTTTAACTAACGACACCAACGAAAACTTAACCAAGATTATTTAAAAAAATTAAGTTTTTTTAAATTACCAACTAAGATTACAGTTTTAATCACAATATTATTAAAATTAGAATAATGTACCCATTAGTAACAAAAAATAGTAATAATGATTCAAATCACAGTTGTAAGCTTATGTAATCATATTAATTCAAGAAAAGTTTAAATTAAGTACGCACCATTTCCAAAAAGTGGCCTACTGTTATTTGATCATCCAATAACGCTAATTGAGCGTCTTGAATGAAGTCGTCATTGGACATAGATTTTTGATCCCTTTTTTAAATATATTGTTTTGTATTAGAGTTTTTTTAACGTTGACTAACGAAGCGTCTTCTTCAATGATATTCAAAAAATGCATAATATTTGGATTCTTTTTTCCCATAGCTTTGTTTAGCTTGTTGTGCCAATCTTCCAAGAAGAGCAGAATATAATGATACGTACTCCTTCATGTCTGTAGTCGGCCATCAAAAATTCTTGGTATCTAGCTGGGATTTCCACCTCTTCAGCTTCACAACAGGATATTTTTGGCAATTCTGCTGTCTTATTTTTATGCCTATATAATTATGATTTGATGTTATTAAATAGAGGAAGTTGCACAATATTACTCACGTCGGAATTATTCGGCCATTGCTTTGTTGTAGATATTTGGCACGGCGGGAAAGTTTGGCTCTGTTATTTTCTCCTTTATTCTTTGCAATAATATTGCAGTCTCATTTTTTGGGAAATCTGGTGTACAGTTGTGGGGCTTCTCATCTACAAGATTCTTCCCCTATAAAAAGAAACACATATTAAGTGAATATTCTTTAAGACTGACCCAACGCAAGTCAAAGATAAGTAGCTACCTACTTACTTAGATACAGATTGGCATATTAGCACTTATCTATTAATTTGTGACTCGCGTTGGATCAGTTTAGATCAACATGTCTTATGTTACTCATGTCTAACTTTGTTATTTTTGACCTTATACCTAACTAGCGACCCATTCAGGAGCCCGATAGCAGAGCATTTTTTGTATGTTACCCACTGATAATGTAGCTTTCTGTCGGTTAGTATTTTGAAAATCGGTTCAGTAGTTTTTGAGTTTATTCAATACAAAGAAACAAACAAACAAATCTTTCCTCTTTATAATATTAAGTGTTATAAATTGTTGAACTAGACCAGATTAAAAAACTTACTAAACTGTAATAAAAAAAACTTCTACTTACTTTCATTCTTAAAAGACCGCGACACTTATTTTTTCTTCTACCTGAGCACTCCCATACCACGTGACCAGTGGTTTTATATTGTTTTTTTATAATATATTGATGTCCCGCAAGTAATAGCACTTTACCATTGTTTTTATTAATATAAAAAATCGTATCAGACTCTTGGGAACTTCCACTTGCTAGTGGTTCCGCCATATTGGTATATTTGCGCGCGCGCACCACGCAGTCTCTGATTATCTATTGCAAATTGTGACATGCAAGGAATTTCCGTAATCTATGGAAAAATACTGTAAAGCACTAAGTAGGTACTGGTACTAGGTATTCTCCCTATTTCTAGAGGTCCCCTTTGGATCTCTACCAGAGGGGACCTCTAGAAATAGGGGGAATTATATTGAAACGCGGAGGACTTGGAACTAATATATTATTTCTTAGACAAATTCACAATTCAACTGTCATACTAGATCTGACACATTATTTTTAATAACAACAATATAAAATATATTTGACACGTTTGAATGTTAGAATAGGAAATTATCTCCGGCCAGAGTTTTCTGCTAAAGGCAGGAAGACACAAGCCTCTACAGTACTGTAGCAGTTTGTGGCGGTGGAGGGATTAATTTTTGTTGCTAATGATATCCAGTGGTTTTATTTAAATTTCTATTGATAATGTCCAGTACGTAATATGAGAACGCGGTGGAGAATCGACCACCTTACAATCATCATGAAGGGGGCTGATGACACTAAATAAGTGTTATCTGCCACGGAGTGGTAAACGCCACTACTTAGTGCCAGCCACCACCCCGGACGACGATGAAACTCTCATTTCTTATTTCCAGTAAGATGCCCCCTGCCAGTGATGCAAGATCTGCCTTCTTTGCGAATATGTTCACACGCCATTATAATTGACTTAAGGGTCCTAAAAACAGCATTTACTATCCTATAATGTGATAACCATCTTACTTCAATATATTCTGGAATCTTAAGAATGGGATCGTTAATCACTGCTTGAATTTCATGTTGAATATTCTCTTTTCTATGGGACTTGCTAAACAGCTTGTATATGTTGTAACGAATCTACTAGCCTATTAAAAATAAAAGGGAAAGTAGATAAGTCAATTATATATTTTAGGAGAATTTAAAAAATACAGAAAAATAATTAAAAAAAGATAACTAACCTACCTGGCACTCTCAGAAAGAAAAAGAGGGAGGTTATAAAAAGATGGTACGATACGGCGTTCAGGTTCGACACGTCAGGCCTCGTCAGCTCTGAAGCATCCAGATCCGCTTCCCAGTTATTTTGGTAGGTTCAACAGGCAGTGTAGAACACGTCAGGCCTCGTTAGCTTAGAGGTCTGAAGATCCGCTTCCCAGTATCACTGGCAGTCCAGTCCAGCAGGCTAATTCACGTAACTAAAGAAGTGCAGTAGCAGTGCAGTTGCAATTAAGTTTCGATCAAAACAACGCATTTCGTATTCTACTATTCTCTACGGCTTTAAGATACTATATATATTCAGCTATCACTCAAACTTAGACTTCATTGCACCTGCACTGCAACTTGATCGGCGCGTCATGAAATTACGTGAATTAGCCCTCTGGTCTCTTAAGTAGTGAATGGTCCTCTTGGCAAGTACGTAGTTCCGAGAAGACTGAGTATGTTGCAAGACTTTTGTAGAGGAGATGATTCCTTGAGCGCTTCCAGATCAGATCTGCCGGGAATGTGTCAGAAATCCCTTTTATATCCGAGTCTCGGGTGATTTTTTCACATCATCTGTTTTTCGGTTCTTTACAGAATTTAATTTCAAATTCAGTGTTCGAAAAGACCAGACATTTTCGTACCAAAAACCTCTTTGATGAATTCTGACAGCGTTTCAATTATTATTATAAATGTAAGTTAGGATACAAATATTATACAGTAAACAATTATAATTATCTATAAAATACAATATTTGAGTTAAACATATTGATAAAAATAATTTAAATTATATAAATCAAAAGTAACCTTCATGGACTAAGCCAGTAAGAAAACTATGAGAGAAAATTAGAAGAAAAAGTAATGACAGCTTGACAGCCTGACGTAAGTGTCATAACATTGAAAAATATGAAAATTAAAGAAAACTAATCGTTTTAGAACGATTCGCAAAATAATAATGCAAAACCGATAGAAGAGTATGATACATACTATTAATGAATGCAAAGTGTAAGTATATGATGTAGTGTCTGTAGTATGTAGATACTATAATGTCTTTTAGAACATGAAAAAACCTCTTAACCTTTTTATTTCTGCAGGAAGCGGCTGCCCGAGCCAATGTATTGTGCTTTGCAGTGTATGTAAAGAACTTCTTTATTTGCCTTTTCTGATAGCTTTCTTCTCACACCACCAACGTTTCCAGCCATATTGGAAGCACCATCAAATCCTAGCGTTTGTAATAGTTTCTGTCTTTCCATCGGGGATTTTGACAATTGCCAAGAACTTTTCCACAGGGACTTTATCGTCCATTACTCTGAACATCATACTTAGCTCCATTTCGTTTTTAGGGTTCCGTACCCAAAGGGTAAAACGGGAACCCTATTACTAAGGCTCCGCCGTCAGGCTATCTGTCTGCCCGTCTGTCACCAGGCTATATCTCATGAACCGTAATAGTTAGACAGTTGAAATTTTCACAGATGATGTATTCTGTTGCCGCTGTAACAACAACTAAAAAACAGAATAAAATAAATATTTAAGGGGGCTTCCATACAACAAACGTGATTTATTTTTGCTTGTTTTTGCTCTATATTGATAACGGCAACAGGTAGACGTTTGAAATATTCACAGAATATTTAGTTATATATTCACTTTAAAAATAATTAATTAATTTATAATAAAACAAATGGGGGGCTCCCATACAACAAACGTGATTTTTTTACCATTTTTATAGATGTGGTACGGAACCCTTCGTGCGCGAGTCCGACTCACACTTGGCCGGTTTTTTAAAGAAGTACTTTCATCAGCTAAAACGGAGAACTTCTTGATTTTTAATGTTTCCTTCAACTCATCTCTTAAAACTTCACACACACATTCTAGTAGTTCACAAGTTGTTGCCTTACTACTATAATTAGACCGCTCACTTAGCGCATGTCTCCATGCTTTAAATTCGCCATTCATTTTGTCAAGAATACTTTCAATCAAACGTATTTAGTAGTGTGAGCTACTTCTTCCTTTATTAAAAACACAAACCTCAAAAATATTGTTAAGCCCTTGCTATTCACTATCACTCTTGAATAATTTGAGCATGAATGGGTTTTTCCATGGCCGGCCTTCTAAGATTTAACATTTCTACACTTATAGTATGAGCTGATGAATGCTCATGCTTCTGAATGGAACTGTTATGAATTGATAAACCTGTCTTGTGCAAAACTATTGGCTCATTTTTCATAAAAATTTGGCAGTTTACTAAATACCCACCTCCACTTTCGGTATCGTAAACTAGCCAACTGTAAGAAAGTAAGTCTTTTATTCTGCAAATAAGGGTACAGTACCTACTTGATGATAAATTGATTCATAAATAGGTTCAGCCATATTTTACCAATAGGCATGCAGAATATGTATGTATGACGCTAAAACAATAAAGGCAATTATAAAATACACAATACAAAAAACACAACACAATACATAAAAAACCACAACCATAAAAATACTACACAATACATAAAATACAAAACTACTACACAATACATAAAATACAAAATTACTACACAATAGTGTAGTATTTTTGTATTTTATGTATTGTGTAGTATTTTTATTAAGAATTTTGTTCAATGCTATACAAAATTCTTTCTCTTTAGGGAATTAACTGACATTATAGTATGCTTTATGCGTTAAAAAGCTTCGGAGCCTGTTTTTAAATAATGATAGCGGCAATTTTTTCAATTGCTTAGGTAACTTATTATAAATGACCGGAGCCATGCAGTAGACACTCTTGCGCATTAGTGCCGTTTTGGCGGGATGGGAACACAGTTGGTTTTTGTCGCGTCTATTACGTGGGGCTACGTCATCCAGACGTTTAAAACGATTTGGGTTCGACTTCACAAACACAGCTACCTCCATTATGTACAGACTAGGTAGTGTTAATATTTTGTGCGGTTTAAAGTATGGCATGCAACTATCAGTGGATTTAAGCTTAAACATCGCCCGTAAACATCTTTTCTGGGCTTTAAAAACTGTTTCTCTTTCGTTTGAGTTTCCCCAGAATATTATAGATACCATAACGTAAGTGGGATTTTACTATGCCATAATAAGCAGTAAGAAGTGCATCCATGTATATTATTGGGGAAAGTGAATGCAGAGCGTATGCGGACTTACTAATCCTCTTACATAAAGTATCAGTATGTGCTTTCCAATTTAAGTTTTTATATATTATGAGTCCTAGATATGTTGTATTATTTACTTCTTCTACAACTTCATTGTTGTAGTGTATATTAGGACGAATGCTGGGAATCCGCTGACTGAAATGTACAACTTTCGTTTTTGTCAAGTTTATTTTTAAATTATTTGCCTGTAACCAATTTACAACATTTCCCAAACAATTATTAATGTCCCTTTCATATGTCTCCACACTTTTACAAGGTATTGTCAGAGTACTATCGTCCGCAAACAGCGTTATTGGTTGTTAAATGCATTCAGGTAAATCATTTATGTAGTACCTACAGTATGAATATGAAAGGACCCAATACGCTCCCTTGCGGTACGCCAACGATAACTTCACGCTCTGAGGATCGATATATCTCTACGCGCTTGCTTATTGGATTAATTTGACAAATTTCAGTTATTTGTTTTCGGTCTTTCAGGTAAGACTCAAGAAGACTAAGTAAATTGCCTCTAATACCGTAAGCTTCGAGTTTTCTTAAGATAATAGCATAATCGACGTAGTCAAAGGCCTGGGTCATGTCACAAAATATGCCACATACAGGTATTCGTTCGTCGCCATTCTGTATCACAATATGTATAAAGTCATATATAGCCATATTTATAGTCCTATGTTGTCTAAACCCTTTCCGTCTTATTACAAAACAAGATTTATATTTTGACATGGCTCTTAAACCATGGAGCCAGTTTTTGTAATAAGAACGTAACAGTGATTGAAATACCGTTCTTTATACAAAACTGAAATCTTAGTTCGGTACTAAGTTGTCAGTTTTGTGTTTAGGAACTTTACCATAGTCGTAATATAGTTCGAAATTCAATAATGGCTCCATGTTTTAAACCTGGGACTGAAAATAAACCTTGTTTTGTAATAAGGGGGTTTCTGTTCATCACATACAACGTTATTTTTATCAATGAATTTGTACAGTACGTTATAAATGTATTTCTCAAATATTTTGGAAATCACAGGTACGAGTGCGATTGGCCGGTAATATTCCATTAATTCTCTATTATCTTTCTTAAACATTGGCCTTATTATTGAAGCACGTATGGTTCAATAGGATGAACGGATGGGCCAGCTTCACATTCTTCTTTCTGTTTTTAGTAGGTGCCGCCGCTCGTGTGGCTCGAAAATAGCTGCCTATTGTTCTCTTCATTCTAGAAAATAGTTACAAGTTGTGCGTTGCCGGCTACGTTTATTTCTACACTACACAAAACTATTGAAACTTATACTGGACGAATATAACACTATTCAGCACTTCTGGCGAAACTATTACGATGAAACGGAAGCGGAACGTCACGTTACGACCTCACGACACTAAACTGTTGAACATAATGGATACTGTACGAATACAACACTATTCAGCACTTCACCACACTATCAGTAATTCTCACTTCATCAAACTATTTAGTACTTCACTTTCCACCTTCCGATTACTGTTTTCAAACAGTCACCATTCACTGTACTGCTATACTGTTATTCTGACTGCACATCTGATACTGTATGCTTGCCGCAGAACGTAACTCGCTATAAATACTCGGCAGCGGACTTTAGCGAATCGTGAGTAATCGCGACACCGCCGCCACTAAAGGGCCCCATATACGGAACAATTTGTCGTTTCGATTAATCGTCAAAAAAGAAAATCGATGCAAAATTGGATGCAAAATTGGATGCGATATTGCCATATACGTACAATCCGTCGTTCGATTTGAACATCGAACGACGGATCGTTTCGATAATTCCCCCGTGTATGGGGCCCTTAATACTCGAGAGTGTTCGATTCGACTACCGTTAGTTAGCTATGGACACAGCTATAATTTTCATTCTACAAATTCAATTAAATTCATTCTCAAAACGTTCCTTATTACAAGTTCCTCACTCTCTGCATCAAAATCAAAAATCTCTTGTGAACTGACACTTGAGGTGACTCAGTTTTAAGCTGGAATAGCAACCTTAGATGTATGTAGGCTGTATAGCAGAGCTATGATACTGTGATGCAGGGGGCTGGACAACAAGGTGACGGTGTTCCCGCTGTCGGGCGCGGGCGACGAGGAGCCGGCCGCGCGCAAGCGCACCGTGGCCACGCACACGTCCTACATGTCCTGCTGCCTGTTCCCCAACACCGACCGGCAGATCCTCACGGGCAGCGGCGACGGCACGTGCGCGCTGTGGGACGTGGAGTCGGGCCAGCTGCTGCAGAGCTTCCAGGCGCACGCGGCCGACGTCATGGCGCTGGACCTGGCGCCGTCCGACATGGGCGACACGTTCGTGTCGGGCGGCTGCGACCGCGCCGTGCTGGTGTGGGACATGCGCACGGGGCAGGCCGTGCAGGCCTTCGACACGCACGACTCGGACGTCAACAGCGTGCGCTACCACCCGTCCGGCGACTCGCTCGTCACCGGCTCCGACGACTCCTGCTGCCGCCTCTTCGACCTGCGCGCCGACCGCGAGGTAGCTCTCATAGGCACCGTTCTCTCTGTTTAAAATTCAGCACTGTCCTTCAGTTTGTTGTGTCCAGTTGTCCACTACCTATCTTGGGGGATATTCTTACATTTGTTTGTATCAGGTTGAATGTTGATCAAATATAACTGAGACTCCACGACGTAAGTTATGTTTGAACAACATTATCAATACATCTCTCTAAGTATTCATTCAAGCGAGTTGAATCGTTAAAATATTTATTTTGGGCCCAATATGACTTACAGTTGGATTGACAATTTTAATATCATTATTCTGCAAATAAATATTCACGAAAATAGTCGCGAATCATATGATAATCAACATTCAACCTTACACGACGCGGTGCGCAGGTGGCGCGCTACTGCCGTGAGAGCATTATCTTCGGCGTGAACTCGGTGGAATGGTCGCTGAGCGGGCGCCTGGTGTTCGCGGGCTACAGCGACTACACGGCGTGCGCCTGGGACGCGCTGCGGGCCGTACGCGTGTGCGTGCTGTGCGGCCACGAGCACCGCGTCACGCGCGTGCAGCTGTCGCCCGACGGCACCGCGCTCTCCACCGCCTCCTGGGACGCCACGATACGGGTACGTGCACACTCACAGTACACACGAGCACCGCGTCACGCGCGTGCAGCTGTCGCCCGACGGCACCGCGCTCTCCACCGCCTCCTGGGACGCCACGATACGGGTACGTGCACACTCACAGTACACACGAGCACCGCGTCACGCGCGTGCAGCTGTCGCCCGACGGCACCGCCTCCTGGGACGCCACGATACGGGTACGTGCACACGCACAACACACAACGCCCCTGGTGACGGCTCGCTCTGTTACAGATCTGGGCATAAGGCGGCAGCGGCGGGCGCGGCTACGGTGTCTAGCCTGCATTTTCGCGCCGTTAGTCCAATTTGAAGAGAACACGTTGCGCGGCTGTGGAGCACAACTGCACTGAGCCGAGCGCAGTTCATGTTGCAGCGTCCAGTTGCGGCGTGGCTCCTTCGCGCTGAGGTCGTCGCGCGACTCTGTAGCGATCCACACGCGCTCATCGCAGGCGAGGGACTTACTGTGGATAATAGGCACATTTCTTTCATTTAAAGTTTAACGATTCCGAATACCTTGTGCGTAGTTTTAGTCGAGTATACCTTTACTAGCACTAGTCGATGATAGTATGATAATAATAAAATACATTACTTAATGTATGTAAATATTGATTATCGAGCACTTTGAAAGGTGGAGTTAATTTTTGCGAGTATTTATTTTTAGACTTAGTCGTCTCGAGTATAGTAATAATGAATGGGCGGCTCGACGCCGTTCGTCCAACAGCTCAGTGTTAGTCTCCTACTATTATCAATAAATTTAAATGTTATACCTTTATCTGTTTAATTTCTGTTTTCTATCGTTGAAACCACCCATGCCGAAAATCCAGTTAATGGCGTGCAATAGGAGAGGCTTATGTTCAGCAGTGGATTGCTGTAGGATGGTGATGGAAACCATCCATATCATAATTATTATTACTTAAATAATTAGCAGTTGCCCGAATTAAGTAGGCGACAACGGAAGTATTTAAAAAAATAACTTTATTGCGAACGTAGTACATGCACAACGTGATCAGATATGACGCATTTCCTAGATAATTATGAACGCTGATCCAGCAATGGAATATTTGGAAATAACACATCTAGTAAATACCTACTTATTAGCTAACAAAGCTAATATTGGTAGATTGGGGTTCCTAAACTCCCGCGTCTTCTGCCGCGTGGAGGTGGGGGGATAGGAAAAAAATAACGTTAAAATGATCGTCCCGGAACCTACTACCGGGACAGATAATATCCTGTAGCTCCGGCAGCACCCAGCAGCTTGCACGCACAGACAGTGTGCATACACAAAATGAAACATGTATGGCGTCCTCACCATTGCATACCGTATTCACGGTATACCTATACCGGTTTGGCAGTTAAGGTGCGATCAAATATAGTACTAACTAATTTGGTAGTGTAATCAATCATGGGATGATTGATTCATCAAACATCCAAATTCACAAACAGGCATTCATCGTCATCATTTCAGCGGAAAAACGTCCACTGCTGGACAGGCCTACCCCAAATACGTTAAATTAAGACAGGACATAGAGAACAAAAACGTAATCCGATACTTTTGTCCTAGTGAACAAAAGTCGCTGTTTAGTGTGGTATGCGGCATACCACACTAGACTGAGCGACTTCCGGCGCACGTAATAACAGTGACGAAACGACTTTTCAATTTGGAACACTATTTAATTTAAAAGTTTGAACGCAATTCGCTTCGATAAAGTCCAGGGGGCCTAAAACGCACGTTTTGGCAGAATCTATTATAATTCGTAAAATGGTCACAAACTGACAGTTCATAATAAATGATTCTGAGTATGTACAGGCGCCAGCAAATCAAGCTACCCGAAACAATTTTTCCCAATCGACCTTGAACCTTGCTCTATGGATAAAATTGAAAATCGATTAAAGAAATCTGACAGATTGTAGTAGCTTGTTGTGCTGGCGTCTGTACATAATCAGAATCATATTAAGAATTGTCACTTTGTGACCATTTTACGAATTAAATTCGATTCTGCCAAAGCGTCCGTCCCAATTCCTAACCCGCAATTCATCTGTTTGACAGTTATAGGAGATTCGTAAAATGGTCCACAAATTATGAATTGCTTTAGTGAAGTCTAATGTCAAATAGCAGCTGTCAAACCTGGGGCTCAATTCTGTAAAATAACCAACGTGTCAATAGTGTCTCAATAGAAAAGTCATTGACCTTTGCTATTCTGCAAACTGTTTATGGTCATTCACTTGCCACTGTAGTGCCATTGAAACGCCATAGTAATACGATTGTAATAATTGGTAGTCTGGTCCACTATAATGTTACAATGGCATCATGATGGCCAAACTTATGGTAGTCTGTAAATATTTTATGTGTATTTGACAGTTGTTTATATCGTGTATGAATAGTGTTTTGGCCATGAAACCGCCATTGTGAAGCCATCGAACAACACCTATTTTCCCTATTGATTGGATTAATTTGTTTATTTTTTAAATTTAAAATAAGTTGTCCTTGTGTGTGTGCGTCTTACGTATCGAAATTGATAAAGTGGACGTAGTTTTTCGCCATAATGAGGCCTTCTGTACCTACTTTGTGCGGTGGCGTATTAAGTCATTGGCTTATAGTGCCGAGCGCCAAGGTTTGCTTTTGCGCCAGCGCCGGAAATCTCACGCACTAATGAAGCTGCAAGTGAATGCTTTTCAACCTTCCCAAGATGTGGTTTGTCAAAACGTTTCAGCTTGGTAGGGAGCAAGCAAGGGAGCTAATTGACGAGCTCATTTCCTTTCTCCAGAGACACCGACGGCGGAATGGAATCCCTGCTGAATTAAAGGTTTGTATGTTAAGGTACCTAACTTGACACTCCGACCGAAAACCATGAGACGATGTAAAAAATCCACGAAAAAATTTTTTTTTTCTTCAGTATTCAAATATTTTTTTTATTAATAACATTTAAATTCAAATATTTCCAAAACGGTGCGTCCTAGGCAAAAAATAACCAAAATTTGACCCCCCCCCCCCCCCTTCCCCCCCTTAGGTACACCCCCCGCGTAAGCAGCATCCCAACATGAATTTAAGGTTTTTTTTTATTATTAAAAAAAAACAAAATAATAATCGAAGGCCCATAAATCGTAAAAAGGTGCGTCGTGGGGCCATGCGTCTCAGAGTCTAAATAGTTTCTAGTCAAGTTTAACCCGGTATTGCAATAAAATTGGTAGAATATCGAAAAAAAAAAATACGATGCATTTTTCAAATTTCAAATCCTCGCGCCATAGCGTCCCTAAGGCCTACACTCATTAAACGTTATTAAACGCATGTTTTTAGTGAAATTGATGTTTTTAATAATAAAACGTTTTTATATTATTAAATAAACCCATATTATAAAATTTAATTGATATAAATTGGATTTAAAAAGTGGTAGGTTTTGTGTACCTCATGCTAGATTTTTGTTAGCAACTGTTCAGGTCAATCACCGAACAATAATAAACATGTCAGCGTAATTGCGACACCGCGCTTTATGCATTGCATATTTTATATATTACTAAGTAATATAGTCAGTGCGTATTCGGATAGCATATCGGGCGCGACTCATCCTCATCTCATTAACCTCATTTAGTTTTAATCGTTATCCCATATTACTGAAATATAGCTAACTTTATAATCTTAAACCTTAGTTTATCTTAAACTCACCCCAACCCCGAACATTGGTCCTTCGAGCCGTCGGAGCGGGACTATTACGCGTATATCAAATAATTGTACTGTGTGAGTGTCTCGCTTGGAACTTATTACCAGACCCTGGCAAACAGCACTGAGTGAATTTACTTCCAAAAATTTCATCATCCTGCTGACCTCGGTACTCCGGACGGAAGGGTGCCATCATCTTGCTGATCTTAATTTATCTCGGTGCCCCGGACGGAAACGTGCCATCATCCTGCTGATACTGATTGACCCTGAGTTTTACGAAAGCATCGCATCATCTCATCGCGCTGTTACTCCAGGTTTGTTCTTGCAGCCGTCGCAAGGACATTTAATCTCCAAAGAAGCCTTCAGTACAAGTAAGGTCTCTTTTTTATCTTTATAATGTCGGAAATGGATGACATTTTAGCAACCCAACAACAACTCAGCGAAGCCCTAGATAGGCTCTTCACCAATTTCAAGAAGGATGGTGCAGAGCGCAAGACCTCAGACTACTTACGTCGTCGATTAGCTACCTTGGAACAATACTTTACAGAGTTCCATAATAATCATATGACTTTGCTGTCTTTTGGTGATCAATCTCATGACTATTTCAGTACCAATCAATACGATAAAATGAAAGAAAAATATAACAACGTTAAAACTACTATTAAAAACTACGACCCCCTCGCAAACAGACCGCAAATCCCTGAATTGAAACCTCCTACGTTCCAACCTACTGCGGAATCTCAAACCTCAAGCCTCGCATCTCACGCGGCTTCTAAAACCCCTGCTCTTGAAGAGAGTAAAGCCGAAGGTCTCTTCAAAAGGCAAGCTACCAACTTTAAGGCTTTCTTGAGAACATCTTCCAATATCGATCTTGATCTCGTCACGGAAAAATGGGAGTTTGAAGACATTCTGAAGACGATACAATCTCGTTGGGCGGCTATTGACTCGCTTCATTGGGAGCTAGACAACGAGTATGGCGGATCAAACCCCGAGTACGAAGAGCAATTTACTCATTATGAGAAAAATTACAACAAAATTAAGAAAGACATCAACAAGAAAATGTGGTCCGTTGCGCATATCGAAAAATCTACTCCTAAAATGGAGATAGTCACCTTTGAGGGAAATTATAATAAGTGGATTTCGTTCAAAGATCTTTTTACCGAAGCAGTGCACAACAACCCCTCTTTGTCAAATGCACAAAAGATGCAGTTTCTAAAGAGTAAGATCAAAGGTGAGCCCGAAAAATTGATCCAACATCTCCAAATAAGCTCCGACAATTATCTTGTATGCTGGAATATCCTAAATCATCGTTATAATAATAAACGACTGATCTTCACTTCGTACTTTAACAATCTCATGAACATCCCTGCAAACCAGCAACAATCAGCAAATCATATAAAACGCATTCACGACACTACGTACGAGAGCGTGAATGCTATCAAGAATCTGGGAGTCGATGTGTCTTCCTGGGACTCTTTCCTGGTATGTATATTGTCACAAAAATTGGACTCGGACACATACGAAGATTATCTTCAAGCCTTAAAATCCCCACGAGAGTTGCCCGTCTTGGGAGATTTCCTTAATTTCTTGGAAATTAAGTTTATGATGCTGGAAACTTCACGTAAGAAGCTTGAAAATTCCACGCAGAAATCATCCTCATCTCAATCCAACAACAATAACAAACCATCATTTTCAAAGGGTCCCAATTATAAACCATATTACAACAATCCTAAAACGAATTACTCAACAAACCAAGTTTCGCAATCGTCAAAGTCCAAACGCAAAATTAACAATCGCAAGCAATGCCCTATTTGCAACGCTAATGATCATCGAATTCATGCGTGTCAAAAATTATTAGAATTAAAACCTAATGAACGTAAAAACGCTATTGCTAACTTAAAGCTTTGTATTAATTGTTTACATTATCACGAAGGCAAAAAATGCCTTTCCGAAATAAGATGCAAAGAATGCAATAACGACCACAATACCATTTTGCATGAATCCTTTACGTCACATCGATCTGGGTCAAATGCAGCTACGATTACGAAATCGCCATCTCAGCAGCAAGAAAGTAACACAGTTGCATCGCTTCTTAAGGCACCCTCAGAAATATTGCTTGCCACAGCAATAATTAACGTACAAGCAGCGGACGGATCTTACCAAAAAATTAGGGTTCTTCTAGATCAAGGGTCACAGACATCCATTATTAGGGAAAGCGCAGCTCAGTTGTTAAGACTACCGCGACGGAAATGTAAGGGTTATATCTCTGGAATAGGAAATAAGGAAAACAACTGTAAGGGCATGATTACCATCAAATGCTCGTCGTTGGTTAGCGATTTCACCTTTGAAACGGACGTATATATAATGACTAGACTCATAAATAACTTACCCAGCTGTACCTTACCTAAGCCAGACTGGCCTACTCTTAACCAAATAACTCTAGCAGATCCCGAATTTTACAAAAGTAGGCCTATTGACATCTTATTTGGGGCAGATATCTATTCCACTATCCTTATGGACGGTATCTGTCGTTCAGAAGGCATATTGCCCATTGCCCAACAAACTCAGTTGGGATGGATCTTAAGCGGCAACTACAAAACGTACCATTGCAATGTGATCTTAAATAATATCGAAGAGATTCAGCAATTTTGGGAAGTGGAGGACATTCATGAATCTCCAGCCATATCAGAAGAAGATCAAAAATGCATCGAGTTTTACCAATCTTCGACCTCTAGACGGGAAGACGGAAGCTACGTAGTTAAAATATCTTTTAAAGAAAATTTTGAGAATAATATAGGCGAGTCGAAAACAAAATCGATTGCTCAATTTTTCCAAATAGAGCGGAAATTAAGTAAGCAACCAGCACTGGCACGTGACTATAAAACGTTTATTTCTGAATACCTAGAGCTCGGACACATGACACCCGTTGCGCCACACGTACCTACATCCGGACTGCTACCTATCGCACCATTGCGTCCAACGCTCTTGAGTCATCAACTACTAAATTGCGAGTCGTCTTTAATGCTTCGGCAAAAACCTCGAGTGGATACAGCCTCAATGATCTTATGTGCCGAGGACCCAATTTACAGCAAGACCTTCAGAGCCTTATCTTAAAATGGAGACAATTTAGATACGCTTTTACAGCAGATATCGAAAAAATGTTTCGCAAAATCTGGCTACATCCCGATGATCAGAAATATCAGAAAATTATCTGGCGGAACCATCAATCTCAACCTTTAAAAGAATACCAGTTAGCGACCGTTACCTATAGCACAAAAGCCGCACCTTTTTTGGCCATGATGACACTGAAGCAATTGGCCATCGATGAAAGGCCAAATTATCCACAAAGTTGCGCTCCTGATATCTTAGAACACTCGTTTTACATGGATGATCTCATGCATGGTGAACATTCAGCGAGGGCTGCAAAACAGCTTAAAGCGGAGATGATCAACCTCCTCAAATCTGGCGGGTTTAATCTCAGAAAATGGCGATCAAACTTGCCGGAAATAATAGATAGTTCTGATCCTCTCCAAAAGGAAGACTTTGACTTTAAGCAACCGGAGTCAACCAAAACTTTAGGTCTTCGGTGGGAACCAAAAAATGATCAATTTATCTTTCATCCTATAGAATTTATCTCACAAGACATCCTTACAAAAAGACAATTCTTATCTCAAATATCAAAAATTTTTGACCCTTTGGGCTGGCTAGCACCAGTCACAATAAAACTTAAGATCTTGTTCCAAGAATTATGGAAATCAGACTTGGGTTGGGACCACCCTGTCCCTCAAGAAATCGCGTTAGAGTGGAATACTATTAAAGCCGATCTATCTCATATATCTCGATTTAAAATACCACGTTGGATTCAAACCCAGGAGAAAGATATCATCGAACTCCATGGCTTCTGCGACGCCAGCACAAAAGCATACGCTTGCGTCGTGTATTGCAAAATACAGAGAGAAAATGAAACCCACGTGACCCTTATTGCAGGGAAATCAAAAGTAATACCACTGAAAAAACCACAATCGATCCCACGTCTGGAACTTTGCGGCGCTGTCTTGTTGTCAAAACTTATGCGAAAAATCATCTTATCCCTATCGAGCTACAAGGTACATGTTTATGGTTGGACTGATTCAACGGCTGTTCTAGGTTGGTTAAGTGGCGAACCGGAGAAATGGAAACCCTTTGTTGCGAATCGAGTGAGGATTATTACTGAAATAATCCCTAAAGATAACTGGAGTTACGTAAAATCCAAAGAAAACCCCGCGGATTGCGCAAGCCGCAGTTTACCTGCTGCTCAATTAGCCAATCACTCGCTTTGGTGGCAAGGGCCAGACTGGGTACCACAATATAAGCCTAAAGAATGTCATAAGATGCCGATTTATACGAGTATTACTAGTGAAGAACTCAGAAAAAAGGAGCAAGTAAATACGGTCGTTGTTAACCCCGAAAATTTAATAATTAATAAACTATTACCAAAATATAGCTCTTTAATGAAAGTTACTCGAGTATTAGCTTACATCAACAAGTTCATCGACATTGTTGTTTACAAGAAAAAACGCACATGTTTTCTTACTCTGCAAAATATAAAGACAGCAAGAGAAATGTTAATTAAGCAAGATATTTCAACGAAGAAATATCACAGCTGAAAAATAATGAACCACTAAATAAGAAAAGCCAGATTCTTAATCTCAATTCCATGCTAGACACTAATCAATTGCTCCGTGTCGGTGGCAGACTTAAACATTCGAATCTTGATCCCGAAATGAAGCATCCCATCATAATCCCGAATCAATCGAAATTGGCAGATCTTATCATAGATGAATCCCACGAGCTTGTATTTCACGGTGGAGTAAAAATGACTACTGGATTTATAAGACAAAAATACTGGATCCTTGGAGGAAACAGAGTCACAAGGAAACGGTTAAGAATGTGTGTCAAATGTAAAAGAAATAATCCCATATCACAACATCAAATCATGGGTGACCTACCTCCAGCACGATTGATTCCTAATCGACCTTTTTACCACACTGGAATAGATTATACCGGACACATCTTTGTTAAGGCAAATAAAGGTCGTGGGATTAAAACCTGTAAAGGATATATCGCAGTTTTTGTTTGTATGGTAACTAAAGCCATACATTTAGAAATCGTCTCAGATCTCACAGCGTCAGCATTTATTGCCGCACTTCGACGAATGTCGGCTAGAAGAGGAGTTCCTGGGCACATCTATAGTGATCAAGGAACTAACTTCATAGGAGCCAACAAAATTTTAAAACAAGAGTTTGCCGAAATCTCCTACGTTTTGTCTGACCACGAAGTAATCTCAACAATCTCTGAAATGAATATTGAGTGGCACTTTAACGCCCCATCATGGCCATCTGCAGGCGGACTCTGGGAAGCGGCAGTGAAGAGCCTAAAACATCATCTCAAGCGTGTCGTTGGAGAGCAAAAACTAACCTACGAGGAATATATTACCCTACTATCCCAACTCGAGGCTTGTTTGAACTCCAGACCACTGTGCCCTCTGACAGAAGATCCTGAGGACCTGGACTTTTTGACCCCGGCTCACTTTTTAGCAAGCGGCCCCAACTTAACGATTTTCGAAACAGAGCGTGATCTCAGAACACGGTGGCAGTTGACGCAAAAAATATATCAAGATATATGGGCTAAATGGAAGACTGACCACCTCTCGCTGCTTTCGACTAGGTCCAAATGGCGACAGCATCAAAAAGATCTCAACCTCAACGACATCGTTATTATAAAGGACGACAACCTTCCACCAGGAAAATGGAGTCTAGGTCGCGTAGTAGCACTACATCCTGGAAGTGACGGACACGTAAGGGTCGTCACACTCAAAACCAAAAACGGGGTCTTAAAACGCCCAGTTGTAAAACTGTCCTTACTGCCAACAAATAAAAATGATCAAGATCCAAATGCCCCAAAAGTTAATAATAAATTGCCAGCGGCGAAGAAAAAACGTCGCATCTCATTCGCAGCTATGGTTTTATCTTTGACATTATTTTTGCTGTCACTAATAAACACCGCTCAAGCATCCTACAACTTGACCGTGCTGACAGACAATAGTGTCTACTTCGACAAAATATCTAATATGCACTTAATTAGAGATGATTGGCATTTAATAGTCTATTATGACACAAATCCTTATCAAGAAGGAACGGCGGCATTACTAAAGTATATTAAGTATCTTGAAACCTTATGCTCTACGATTAGAACACAAACACCTTGCGACGGCGTCATGTTACAACTCGAGCACGAGTTCGAAGAAATTAAACATTATAATAATATTGTCATGATGAATGACTCGTTTATGACTAATAAGAAACGCCGGCGACGCGGCTTGCTAGACGGAGTAGGCTACGTTGCAAATAGTTTATTCGGAGTGTTGGACCAACGATTTGCAGATAAATATGAGAAGGATATTGACCTTTTAAAGCATAATGAAAACCATTTATACAACCTCTGGAAAAACCAAACGTCGGTCGTAGAAGCTGAATTTAATCTCATGAAAAGGATGGAGAATACTATAAACAAACATCACAAAATAATAAATCAAAAGCTAAATTATCTCCAAGATTCCTATAAAAATCTCTCTCAGCAAGTGCAAAACATAACTATAATCACGGACTTCATAACCTCGGCTTTCACTGCCAACAACTTGTTGTATACACTTCGACGAATCCAGGACTCAGTTTTAGATACAGTAACTGATATTTATAGTGGAAAATTAGATTTTCATTTGATATCTCCGAAGCAACTCAGATCAGAGCTAAGCCTAATATCAGCACAAATATCTGGAGACTTAGTAGTTCCTGTCGACAACTTTAATCTTAAAGATCTTTACAGCTTACTCAAAGTAAGAGCCAAATACTCTGGCAAATACCTAATTATAGAAATAAGAATACCCCTGATTGAAAGGGATCTTTACGAGGTATTCAAACTTATCCCGGTTCCACGCATTTTGAAAGATAACATGATGATGAAGGTCGAAACTATCTCGGAATTGGCAGCCATCAACATGAGAAAGGATTCCTATTTAACTATCACAGACACGGATCTGCAGTCATGCGTATTACAAAACCCTGTGACTATTCTGTGTCATATCAGAAGGCCTATTCACCACATGAAAGATGATCATAGCCTTTGTGAGACGATCCCAGGCACAAGAACTTGTAAAACTAAAACTACCTCGTGCAAGAATGACTGGAGAGAGTTAACATCAGAAAACAAATATTATTATTTATGCTGCAATGAATGTCACGTCAAATTTCTGTGTGAAAATCAAGTTAAGGCAGTTAGGTTATCAGGTGCTGGTCTGTTGCGTGTTGGGGAAGGCTGTTTAGTAAAAACAGAAGATTTTATGGTTTATTCAAACAAAAGATTGTCTCGTAAAATTAGCACGACGCCAAAGATTATCTCGCCAGAAATATCACCAATCAATCACATAATAAATATCACTATGCCAGAAATCTCATATGAGTTTAATCCCAATAACTCAGACAACATCAGACAATTTGAAGCTATTAAGAGAAGTCTTGAGATTATGAAGCAGAGTGAACCTTTGAGCACCAGTATCTCCTACCACGACATCCATCTTTATACTGCTACTTATCTCATCATATTGGGAATCTTGTTATTGGTGGCAGCTTACTGTTTTAAACGTTGGCGGCAAAGGCAACGTAAAGGAAATATTACCACTTCTACAGCAGAGCGGTCGACAGCCTCTGTGGCGACTGCGTTGCCATCTCCACATACCGTTACAGAAAGTGTTGTGATTGAGTGTAGTGAAATTAGGGAAAAAGGACAATCTAGTAGTAAATCTGTGAAAAGTGATCCTAAGCGACTAGCTCTATCTAGTGAGTGCTTACAAAAAAAGGAAGATAGAGGTTCTTCACCGATATTTCGCGTGTTTTCTCTTCCTGATTTACACTGTAGCGATTCTGTTTAGTTTGTAATGTTACTTTTATCTCATCTTTTAACATAACTAATCCTACATAACTATTTTAGTATTATTTGAACATTGTTTTCACCTTGTTAATATTAATTTCGTTACCCATTTAACTATACCCATTTACTAACCTCATCTTTTTCTCCCTCGGGAGCATGTTCAGGTCAATCACCGAACAATAATAAACATGTCAGCGTAATTGCGACACCGCGCTTTATGCATTGCATATTTTATATATTACTAAGTAATATAGTCAGTACGTATTCGGATAGCATATCGGGCGCGACTCATCCTCATCTCATTAACCTCATTTAGTTTTAATCGTTATCCCATATTACTGAAATATAGCTAACTTTATAATCTTAAACCTTAGTTTATCTTAAACTCACCCCAACCCCGAACAGCAACACTCAAAACTATTGTACTGACACACTATCGACATACTATCGACACACTACTGAGACACCACTGAAACGCCATTGAAGTTTTTGCAGAATGCCAAATTTGCAACAGTGGCAAAATACTGTCTGTAGTGTGTCGATAGTGTCAATGGCGTGTTGCTTAACTCAGTTACAGAATTGGGCCCCTTATGAATTGCGGGGTATGGATTGTACGCAGGTCTGAATTGTCAGTTTGTGACCATTTTACGAATTTTAATACGATTCATAATATTATCATATTATGATTCTGCCAAAGCGTCCACTTCAGGCCGGTAAAAAAAAGCGCGCCTGCCGACGCGGCCATTGGTGAAATAAAAAAAAAAAACGCGGGAACGTTGGAGAACGCTTGCAGAATCGTCTTAACGACACCAAAAAGCAGGCACGGTAAGTGTAACTTTCGTCTCGACTTCATCTTGAGAATAAAGTGTTTGCTAAAACAGGGGGTAACATGACTTCTAGGGGGAACAGAGTAACAGAAGCGTGCACATGCATTCTGGACTCTTTGTATGAGTCGATCGGTACGAGTCAGAAAACGTGGGCCGTAAACCGTAACAGCATAGATTAATTTAGACAGGACAAGGGTTTCGACTAGCTGCTCGCGAAGCTTTTCAGACAAAAATGCCCTCATTTTGTTAAGCAGTCTTAGACGATAGAAACAGTTTTTTACGGAGTTAGCAACGTTTTCTCAAATCTAAGGCTGTCCATTGGCGTTAAATCCATACATAACATAGGTTCCGCGCCTCATTCACACGGTCAATAGGCTTACCCAGGAGAATCAAATTAAGGCTTAATGGTAGCTTCTTCAACTGCTACCTTGTACCAAACATATACTTGGTTTTCAATGGGTTTAATGCCAAACAATTATCATCTGGTCAGGCGACGATTCTTTCTAGGTCGTCATTTAGGTCTCTAATGGCAGACTCATAATCATCTGGTCTGAAAGATAAATATAGTTGGACATCGTCGGCATAAATATGATAAGTATTTGCATTTCTGAAGGCACTTTATGTCTGCACAGTAGAGAATAAAAAGAATCGGACCCAAAATAATAATTGATCCCTGTGGAACTCCTCTTTCTATAGATGTAAAGGGCCGAAGTCAAGGTAGTACCGTCCCTCGGAGGTGGACCGCAGCGAGGACTGTTTCCGCTGTGGTCGGCCCGGTCACAAGGCCGGCTCTTGCGAGGCCACGCCGCACTGCTTTGCATGTGCAGCGGCTGGGAAGCCGGCCGATCACCGGGCTGGAGGCAAGGCCTGCGCTCCCCCCCCGAAACCTAGGGGCAGGGGCAAGCCCTCCGCCACCGCCGTTACCGCCGCAGCCGCCACGATTGCCGCCGCCGCTGCCGCCTCCACCGTCGTCGTTGCCGCCGCTAACACCGCGGCAGGGCCATCCCAGAGGGCCCAGGAGGAGGCTGATATGGAATGCCAATAAATGGCCCCATTACGCCTCCTCCAGGCGAACATCAACCACTGCGCCGCCGCTCAGAATCTGTTACTCCAGAGCATGGCGCAGTGGTCGATTAACATCGCCGTGGTCGCTGAGCCGTACTTTGTCCCACCCAGGGACGACTGGGTAGAGGACCTGAGCGGCTCAGTGGCCATTATGTCATCGGCCGCCGCCGGCACCCCGTCCCTCGAGGCCGTCAAGAGGGGACAGGGTTGCGTAGCAGCACGGTTCGGGGAGATTGTCGTGGTAGGAGTATACTTCTCCCCGAACCGAACTCTCGCCGAGTTCCACAACTCCCTTGGGGAGTTGAGAGTAGTCGTCGTCGGGTACCATCCCCTTCCCGTGATCGTCCTCGGGGACTTCAATGCCAAGAACGTGGCTTGGGGTTCCCGGTATACGGACACACGGGGCAGGATGGTGGAGGACTGGGCTCTCGAGACAGGCCTGGTCGTCCTTAACCGGGGTTCTGTCCCCACGTGTGTGCGGATGCGGGGTGAATCAGTGGTGGACATCTCGTTCGCCAGCCCCGCTCTGTCGCCACGTGTCATTGACTGGCGCGTCATGGAGGGGGTGGAGACCTATTCCGATCACCGGTACATCCGGTTTGACGTCTCCGCCCAGACCTTAGGCGCGCCGGTCCAACAGGCCCCGAGTGGTCCGCGGTGGGCGCTGAAGCAGCTGGACCGGGAGCTCCTCCTGGAAGCCTCGATCGTGCAGGCCTGGGTGTCATCACCAGACAGGCCTGCTGATATAAACGACGAGGCGGAGTGGTTCCGGGAGGCCATGTCCGAAATATGTGACGTGGCAATGCCCCGGGTCCAGCCCGGATGTGCTCAGCGCCAGGTGTGCTGGTGGTCGCGTGAGCTGACCGCTTTACGCGAGGCGTGCGTTGCTGCGCGCCACCAGTACTCCAGGCACCGCAGGCTCCGTATCCGCCCTCCAGATACGGAAGCCATCCAGGCGGAGCTATACGAAGGGTACAGAGCGGCAAAGTCCGCCCTCCGAGCGGAAATCCAGCGGGCTAGAGGACTGGCTCGCGAGGAGTCGCTGGAGACTCTGAACAGAGACCCGTGGGGACGCCCCTACAAAGGGGTGAGAGATAAACTCCGCCCATGGGCTCCCCCGCTGACGCAGAGTCTCCGGCCCCAGCTCGTGGAGGACGTGGTGAGCGCTCTGTTCCCTTCACGAGGGGAACATACTCCTCCGCCCATGGCTCCGCCTCCTGTGGTGCCTGATGCGGACCACACTGCCGACGACGACGACGATGCTCCGGAGGTGACCGAGGTAGATCTGAGAGTGGCGGTACGTAGGCTGAATGCCAGGAATACCGCCCCAGGACCCGACGGCTTGCCTGGAAAAGCCTGGGTCCTGGCCTTGGAGGCTCTCGGGCCTCGACTAAGGGGGCTCCTAAGCGCATGCTTGGAGAGGGGCCAGTTCCCACTTCGTTGGAAGACGGGGAAACTGGTCCTTATTAAGAAGCTAGGGCGCCCGGCAGACTCTCCGTCCGCTTACCGGCCCATCGTGCTGCTCGACGAGGTGGGCAAGCTCTTTGAAAGAGTAATTGCAGACCGCCTTGTCGGGCGGCTGGTGCGGGTGGGGCCGGATTTGGCGGAGAGCCAATTTGGTTTCCGCAAGGGGCGCTCTACGGTGGATGCCATCATGCGCGTTCGAGCCCTCACGACGGGGGATGCTGTGGCCCGGGGTGGGGTCGTCTTGGCGGTGTCTCTTGACATCGCCAATGCCTTCAATACCCTGCCCTGGAGTTGCATTAGGGAGGCATTTCGGTACCACCGGATGCCGACCTACCTCTGTCGCGTGGTCGAGGCCTACCTGACGGACAGGGCCGTCATCTACCCTGGTCACCAAGGAGAGTGGAACCGGCGAGAGATGTCGTGCGGTGTCCCACAGGGATCGGTCCTGGGGCCGCATCTGTGGGACATCGGCTACGACTGGGTGCTGCGCGCCGACCTCCCTAGCGGCGTCAGCGTAGTCTGCTACGCTGACGACACGCTGGTCCTGGCGCAGGGGAGGTCGCATGAGGCGGCGGCCGAACTGGCGGCACGTGGGGTTGCGACAATCGTCGATAGGATCCGGCAATTGGGACTCGAGGTGGCCTTGCACAAGTCCGAGGCCATGTGTTTTTATGGTCCTCGGAACGCGCCACTGTCGAGTTCCCAGATAACGGCGGGAGGAGTTCACATCGGTGTCGAGTCGACGATGAAGTACTTGGGACTCGTCCTCGATAGCCGGTGGAACTTCGTGGAGCACTTCCGACGTTTGGCTCCCAGACTGGAGAGGGCTGGGGCTGCTTTGAAGCGGCTTCTGCCCAATCTAGGGGGCCCAAACGCCTCCTGCCGGAGGCTCTACGCGGGGATCGTGCGGTCCATGGCCCTTTACGGGGCACCGGTGTGGGCGCGTTCTCTGAGGCTGCGACCAGCCCAGCGGTTGAACGCGTCCCAAAGGGTCATGGCCATCAGGCTGGTACGGGGTTACCGCACGGTCTCCCGTGAGGCGGCGAGCCTCCTAGCCGGACTGCCGCCGTGGGATCTGGAGGCAAAAGTCCTCGCGCACATCTGGGAGTGGCGCGAGGAGGCGAAACGCCGGGGTGAAACTCCGCTGCCGCGAGAAATCACGGTACAGCGGACGGAACTCCGGCGAGATCTCATGGCGGCATGGAGAGTGCGATTGTCGCAACCTAGCGCTGGGCACGCTACAATTGTGGCGATAAGTCCCCTCTTTGAGGACTGGCTGGAGAGGCGCCACGGCGTCCTCACCTTCCGCCTGACGCAGGTCCTCACCGGACACGGTTGTTTCGGGAGGTTCCTGTTCAGGATAAAGCGGGAGGAAACGCCCGGGTGTCACCACTGTGTGGATCGCCCGGAGGACACGGTGGAGCATACGGTGGAGATCTGCCCGGCTTGGGCGGAGCACCGCCGTGTCCTCACGGAGGCGATCGGCGGCGACGATCTCTCGCGTCCAGCACTGGTTCAGGCCATGGTTCGGAGCGAGAGTGCATGGGAGGCCGTCACCTCCTTCTGCGAAGCAGTAATGCTCGCGAAGGAGGAGGCGGAACGCGTGAGGGAGAGGCAAGGTTCGCGCCCTCGCGCCTCTAGTCGCCGCAGGAGACGCCCCGGTCGTCGGGAGTTGCAAGCCGATTTCCGGCCACCGTAGGCGCGGGCTTGCGGACGGCGAGCGATGGGTAGCTCGCCGTCCGATAAGGACCAGGCCCGGGTCGACGGCGCGTTGTGTTCCACGCGCGCCTCAAAGAGATGTCAGCACCAACTGACGGGGTCCGTCAGGACCAATGCCTGCCAGGGTTGCGAGTTTGTCCGAAAGGGATATCGTGGCCCTGGCACACAGGCAAATGAAGGAACACGGGTGGGTTTTAGTCAGTAAGAGTCTGACACGCCCTCCCGCTCTGCCCAGAGCGGGAGAAGTTATTTGATAATTTCCCACCCAAAAAAAAAAAAAAAAAAAGGTAGTACCGTCCGACAAACGCAATTCTACAAGTTGTTTTCTGTTACTGAGGTAGCTGTGGAACCTTTGAATGTCGTCAAAACCGTAGTATTTTAAATTTGACAATAATAGTGTGACGTCAATGCAATCAAAAGCACGGGAAAAATCTAGTAGCACCATCAGTGAACACATGCCCTTATCTTGGGCTGATAGAATATTGTCCGTAACATCTAGTAAAGCCGTCGAAGTGCTGCGTTGTTTCCTGAAACTGGATTTGTAGATCAGGTAACACTTCATTCTCTTCTAAAAACCGAGTTAATTGAAGGCACACTACCCCATTACCTTTCCCTTTTCCATTACCTACTACTCTCCATTACCTTTGAAAGACAGGGTAGAATACTGATCGGCCGTAAGTCTTTAGCTTCTATGTATATCGATTAGACAAGTACATTCAATAAGCTAACATCTACATCGGTTTCGTTGCTGTGGCTTAGGTTGGGCCAGCTAGATAGAAACACATAGTTACTTTTTGTAGAGCAACGTTTGCAAAGTGTTAGTGGGCAACAACGGATAACAAAAGTGTATAGCAAAAGCCGCAAATGGTATAGAAAGTTACGTGTTGCAAAATGTTGCTCTATACAAACTAACTTCGGTGTGTATGTTAGTAGCGCTAACATTATTATTATTTTTTGTAACCAATCCGCCACTGCGGGCTTGTGCTGAAAAGAAAGGAGTCATCCAGAATGTAGTCTCATCGGAAATGAAACAGTGGTATCAACATAATAATTTATTACAATAATATAAACCTACTATTTTGGTTTTTAAATACATAATTATGGTCGGCGTCGAGCGGCTGCGTGAAAATTATTAAGAAAACAGGTGAGGGAGCGCGATGCGTATATTGTATACGACCTGTAGGACTTTTATCTACTAGATCGTCTTCTGGCCCGAACAATCCAATCGACCCGCTTATTTATCTCAAAATGGCCGCTCGGTTTTAAAATAGCAATGATGAGGATTATTATAACCGATTTAATAACAATATCTACAAAATTATAAAATTATAAGTACACGAAGTCAGCGCATAATATATTACAAAGCGATGGTACAAACAGTATCATTATAGTAGTCATTTTATTTTTAGGCTTTAGATAAGAATGAACGCTTTAGACCATGCCTTTCGTTATTGTAGGCTTTAGATAAGAATGAACGCTGTAGAGCAAGCCTTTCGTTATTGTACTTTTCTCTCGGATTCATTAATAATATATTGTTAAGTTAGCGGCTCGTTCCGCGACGACCGACAGGTGCACAGGTGCTCAACGAACTGACTCCGAGCGAGCAGCGAGTGAGGGGCGAGCACCTGCGAGGGCCGGCGGGACGTCGCCGTCGTCAGCGTGGGGAGATACATATAAATCTATTGCGAACGAAACATAACAACGATCACAAAGTCAACAAGGCGGCTGGCTGCGGCCCGCTACCCGCCGCGGGCGACGCTTACGACTTCTTCCTGCAACACACAAGCAGAGCGCGTGAGCGGCCAGCGGGGCGGCGGGGGAGGGGGGCGGGCCGGACGCACTCACTGCTCGTGGTTGTCGGTGTCGGAGTCTTCCAGCTCCGGCTTGGTGCGGCGCTTCTCGTACACCAGGATGATGGCGCACAGGACGAACACCTCGGCGCAGATGCCCAGGAAGGGCCACAGCGCCGCGTACATGTCCTTGACGCGCAGAATAGTGGACGCGGGCAGGCCCTCGCTGGGCGCGCACGTGTAGTTGCCCGCGTCGGCGCGCACGGCCGACTCCAGCACCAGCTGGCCGTTGTCCACGCCCTGCTCCGAGCGCGACAGCTGCGCGCGCGCGCCCAGCTCCGCGGTCACGTCCGTCAGGTTGCCGTCGGCCGACGCGTTGGCCACCAGCCACCTGACGTCGGGGTACGGCTTGCCCACCACCTGCGGGCGAGAGGGCGGTGAGAGGGCGCGGGGGCGGGACAGGGCCCGGGCGGGACAGGGCCCGGGCGGGACAGGGCCCGGGCGGGACAGGGCCCGGGCGGCGCCGCGAGCGGCTCGTACCTTGCACACCAGCTTGAGCTTCTGGCCCTCGACCACGTTGGTGTTGGGCGGCAGGCGCGCGTGCGGGCGGCCGCGCAGCTGCCACGCCAGCGCGGGCGCGGCGCCGCCGAGCGCGCACGAGTAGTTGCCGAAGTCGTCCTCGTTGGTGCGCACCGTCATGCGGAACACCGACTCCTCCACCTTGTAGCGGTCGCGCAGGTCCCACAGCTCCTCCACCAACGTGCCGTTCTTCCTCCTGCGACACACGCTCCTCATTGCAGTCAAAGAGTATATGATAAAAGTTGTAACTCAGGAACTATTCGACATATTTAAGCTTGCCTCAGTTAAACGTAATGCGGTCATAAACGGACAGGTCTGAATTTATATTTGTCTTTATTATCTAGCTGTACTGGGTCTTGTGAAACATTTCAATTTACAGACTCTTTGATACTATCACCACGTTTATTATGCAGATAATAATAGGTTAATTTAAACTATTTATAATAGACTAGCTTCTGCCCATACAAACTTTCATCCCCTATATCCTTCTGCCCATACAAACTTTCATCCCCTATATCCTTCGATCAATAATAGCACTAGATAAAGGATCAGGAACAAATAAGTTGTTCAAGTGGCCACATTTGCACACATAGACATTTATATTTCTCAGTACGAAATATATAAAAACGTTTAATATTATTATCAACTTCAGTTTATTATAAACCT
This sequence comes from Tiliacea aurago, assembly GCA_948098905.1. Lineage (NCBI taxonomy): Eukaryota > Metazoa > Arthropoda > Insecta > Lepidoptera > Noctuidae > Tiliacea > Tiliacea aurago. The sequence goes on from OX402593.1 coordinate 123,196, forward strand.
TAACATAAATATAATTATATTATATTTAAGTCCTTCTGTAATCGGAGAAAGTTTGAAAGCAATTTTAAAATGTCACTCGAAAATATAAACTCATTTTTATATAAGTACAAAAATATTTATTCTAACATTAAACTTAAAATCCGGTCAATAAGGTTAAAAACATTATGTTGGCAATTTCAAGCTTAGTCTATTTTGGAACTAGACGTATTTCTTGGTATTACATTTCAATGCTCAGAACACAGTAAGTATTGAAAGACAGAGTTGCAAAATATATTTTTTAGACGAAGGGTCGTTTTGTACGGAATGAATGAAGTGCACCGACCCCAGCATGGTTGAACCAGACTCGATTGCTCGAACCTACAACACAGTCAAACCACTGAACACATTGGCCTGAAATTTGGCACTTAGACATCCGCTAAGAAGGGGTTTTTGGAAATTTGACCTTTAAGGGTGAAAAACGGGGGGTTTTGTTTGCATGAAAAATCTTATTCCTAGGGTTAATAAACTTGAAACTTGGACGAATACTTACGTAAGTAAATTATAAAGTTTATATTTTTTTGTTAACTTAACTTCAACGGATGGGATGTCAAAGCTTGTATAGAAGAATTTTAACGCGCGGTCCGATCAACTCGAAACTCAGTATTTATACGTAAGACCAAAAATGAAGAATAACTTGTATCAGGGTTTTTCGAAAATCTACTCATAACGAGGTGAAAAGGGGTAGTCAAATTTACAAGAGAGGATTTTACTACGTGGCTTGATTAACTCGAAAATTGGTATAACCTCTATGTCAAATAATGGAAAGGTCACAAACCACTTTAAAAATTAACCTCTTTGGGGGTGTAAAGGGGGATGGATACAGTTTGTATGAAAAAAATATTTCGTTGATCTATTAACTTGAAACTTAGCCTGAATACTTCATCATCAGTCTCCTGCCCTAATCCCAATTAATTTGGGGTCGTCGTAACATGTCGAATTACACTATAGATTTAATACATACAAAAGAAAACAGTGACTGACTTACTGACTGATCTATCAACACAAAGCTGAAATCACTGAATTGATTGGGCTATTTGGCACACAGATAGTTATTATGACGTAGGAAACCGCTAAAAACAGATTTTTGAAGATTTAACCCCTTAAGGGGTGTAAAATAAAACTTCCCGTCTCTGTTGTTTTCATAGCAAGTAGTAGTATACGAATTGGTGTGGGGTAGGTACCACTAAAAACTGAAAAATAAAAAACTTTTTTACAAAAAAAACAACCGACTTCCAACAAAAACACTAAAAAGTGAAAAATAACTTTAATTTCGGAAGCACATAACATCACGCCTTGTTTCCTCGAAGGGTAGGGCAGAGGTTTACCTGTAGTACACCCACATTTAATATTATATTTAATTAAATTTCGGAAGTCGGTGGCCATAAACGAAAATACAAAACCAAAGACACCGACTTCCGCAAGATACTAAAGTGGCTCTCTATTAGACTTCGCAGGAATTCTCGGATATTGTGCCTGCTATTTAACACACATGCACAGCGAAATGGCTCGCTAGGAAATCTACAAACAAAAATAACATATAAAATAATAATACTACTCCATGCATTCTCTGTTCCAGAACAGCGATGTTTGTTACAATAGTTGGAGCATTGTCGCGCAAACATTGGTCAAACAGTCATAATATTGTGTGCGTTACGATTGCTCCGCCAAGTTACCCAAACAAAAAAAAACTTAGCATAATTTTTTTTCGAAATTTGTCAAAATCGAAGGGAACAAACCAAAAATTTGTCAAAGTAAAAATAAAAAAGTTATAAGGGTTTTAAGTTGGCCGCGCGAACGTAACGTGGAGGATTGCGCGGCCATGGAGATCTCAGCAACTACTTGGGTTAGAGATCTAATTCTTTTTGTCAATTGAAGACTGAATTTGTCAAAAATTGTCGAAAAAACAATTATAAGCTCTAGATCAATATTTTACGAAATATTTACCTTGGAAGTTATGGCCGCGCAATCGTGCACTTTTCATTTCTTTAATGTTGATTATTTCTATAAAACTTAAGACTTATACAGTAAAACTGTTACCAGAAGAATGGTCTTAATTTGTCAAAACTAACGAAAGTAATAAATACTACAAAAGTTTAGTTAAACAGACGAAATCAGTCCAAAACGAAAATCGAAATTATGGTTACCGTGCTCGAACATTGTATGAGATATCATCATTTTTGAGATTACACGCGTTGAAAACTGTTCTGAGGGTAAAACGATATGTAATTTTAATGAGGTAAATATGTCGAAAAATTGGATGTTCACACCGAAATCCTAGCAATTATAGATAATGAGATATCAGCGTACAAAGTAACGTTTCGACCGCGCGGCCACGTGTTTTTCGTTTTGGACTGATTTCGTCTGTTTAACTAAACTTTTGTAGTATTTATTGCTTTCGTTAGTTTTGACAAATTAAGACCATTCTTCTGGTAACAGTTTTACTGTATAAGTCTTAAGTTTTAAAGAAATAATCAACATTAAAGAAATGACAAGTGCACGATTGCGCGGCCATAACTTCCAAGGTGAATATTTCGTATAATATGGATCTAGAGCTTATAATTGTTTTTTCGACAAATTCAGTCTTCAATTGACAAAAAGAATTAGATCTCTAACCCAAGTAGTTGCTGAGATCTCCATGGCCGCGCAATCCTCCACGTTACGTTCGCGCGGCCAACTTAAAACCCTTATAACTTTTTTATTTTTACTTTGACAATTTTTTGGTTTGTTCCCTTCGATTTTGACAAATTTCGACAAATTTTTTGGCTAACTTTTTTTTTGTTTGGGTAACTTGGCGGAGCAATCGTAACGCACACATAATATTTGCAAATTGATTTATATTTAATATTTAACTCTGTTTTTATTTTATGAAAAATACTTAATGACCTTACCGAAAAAAAGATATTCCTTCCAAAATCTTGGTGTTACGGTAGTTATTTACACAATTTTTGAACGCGCACTGCGGCATGTTTACGTCTTAACGTTGGCTGTGATTGGACCATACTAATTTGAAATAAGACCACAAAGGAATTTGTGCTCTTATAATCTAGTAATATTATTGATCGAAACCTATATCACCCCCTTTATTTTTGAGACAAATGTATCATAATGTGCTTCCCCAGGATGACATCACTATAGATCTCTTTGCCAAATTTTATGGAAATCCCTTCAGTGGTTTAGGCGTGTAAAAGTAACATACAGACAGACGGACAGAGTTTCTTTCGAATTTATAATATTAGTATAGTGTGTAGTTGAGAATGTGGTGACTGACCAGACATAGTTTCCGGCGTCCGCGGTGCGCGGCGCGGTGCAGTTGAACGAGAAGAAGCGGCCCACGTCGTAGTACGTGAGCGTCTGCGGCACGTCGCCCCCCGCGCCCGCGCCCGCGCCTGCGCCCGGCGCCTCGCCTGCAACTACACACGTACAGTTTACTGACACATGCAACACCTACAGACATTCTTCAAAAACCAGCAAAGCGTAACTCGTACTTGCGCATTGATTGTTCCGTTTTACCTAGTACCGAAAGGAAAACAAGTTATTCATAGACCTCCTTATTTTCTTCCTCGTATCGTACGCTTAAAATCCGTTGCCATTTACTTTTTCCTTCTTAATTAATTGGTGTATTCCCGTTCGTCCCACTGACTTCGTCCCCGTAGTGGGACGATCGGGAATTTACAAAAATAATATTAAATTTGTTCCCGATCGTCCCATTCATGATTTTAGGGGGACGAACGGGAATAATTTATTAATTATCTTTTAGGCCTCTTGGTCCCACCAATTAATTTCAGACTGGTTGTTTTCATGGTAAAAAAAAACAAATTTTAAAATAAAAATCAGTCATTTATTAAGGAATAAAAATCACAGTTAATATCACAGAATCAACTTTACGTACCTAGGTATCAAAATACACATACACTGAAACATTAAAACAAAATAAAATTCTCCATAAAACTAAAAAATATGATTAAAAAAACAGTCAGCTTCTTAAATCAGCTTCTTTTTGAAAAAAGAAAACATTTTTGCGTTAAACATTATATAAGTGAGCAGGACAGTGAACTCGTTAATTTTACACATAAATAGCGTCAATAAACAATAAACTATAACAAAATCATAATAAAAATACCCAAAATATCACAAAATCAAGAAGAATATAAAACATCATAAAGAGTAACAATAATAAAAAATTTACATGGATTTAAGAAAGTAGTTGAGACCATAAAATAAAAAATAAGGCGATAATAATTATTGCACACAAAGATTAAATCAACGTACAACCATCGAGCACTTTGCTTATGATTAATATTTACGTAAGTTTTTCTAGAAAATGTCCTATGGTTATTTCTGAATTTAGAAGTTGCATTTGGCAATTCATAACATATTGGTCGGTCAACATTGAATGTAGCTTACGCCGTTTTGGACTTTGTTTTATTTTCACGCTGTATAAGTTGGAGTCTTGATGTAACACCGAAAGCAATTTTAAAATATTTGTTTTTTTTTTGCCTATAGCACTATTTAATTTAAAATGCCACCCTTCGGCAAAGTTATTGGTACGGTGTCGTTTACCAAAACTGCACCACACTTTTACGAAATTTGGTTGAAGCCACTGCGACAGCATGTATTGCCGCAAAATGTAATGTTTAACGCAAAAATGTGCCACTGTATACCTACATAAGCAAACTGTGTGACTTTGTAATAATTAGGACGTTTTCTTTTTTCAAAAAGAACCTGATTTAAGAAGCTGACTGTTTTTTTAATCATATTTTTTAGTTTTATGGAGAATTTTATTTTGTTTTAATGTTTCAGTGTATGTGTATTTTGATACCTAGGTACGCAAAGTTGATTCTGTGATATTAACTGTGATTTTTATTCCTTAATAAATGACTGATTTTTATTTTAAAATTTGTTTTTTTTTACCATGAAAACAACCAGTCTGAAATTAATTGGTGGGACCAAGAGGCCTAAAAGCTAATTAATAAATTATTCCCGTTCGTCCCCCTAAAATCATGAATGGGACGATCGGGAACAAATTTAATATTATTTTTGTAAATTCCCGATCGTCCCACTACGGGGACGAAGTCAGTGGGACGAACGAGAATACACCAGAGTGACGACTGAAACTTTTATGAATAAACCGTGGTGTAAGGCTCAAGCAGACAGGCGCGACGCGACACTAGTAGCACAATTTCTATGAAAACTTCATGGAAAGTGTCGTGCTAGTCTGCACGAGCCTTTAAGGCGATGACAAGACCCAAATAGGCTTGTTTCAAACAATTTTTGAGCAATATCTATTTAGTTTATAGCACCAGAAAAATGGAATTTATCTTGAACATAAGTACTTACTTACATATTTCAGAGAACACACTGAAATATGTCAGTACTTACTTATGTTCTGTCCTGAATTCCTGATTGTAGTAGTACTTGGATTCAAATCATTAAGAAAGGAGAAAAAGCATCCCATCACTCACTTGAACAATAGTTTAGGACGTGAGTTAGGTATGCCTATCCTTGATTCGCACACGGTCTCTTTATCTCGTTTTATTTCTTACGTCAATAAGCTGCTTAAATCAAATGCACTTATCTCTACAAAGATAACGTTACTACAACCTTATCTAATTAAATAAAGTAGGTAGATTCTACTGGCGATAAATCAACGGCATACTACAATTAATAACACCTACATAGATACTAAGGCTTAACTACAGGCATACAAAATACGTCATTAGCTAGATTTCGGTAAAAATGACAACAGATAGTGTGGAGTGGAAGCGCCAAGTGTGATACTAATGTGGCGTGGCGGTACTGTTACCGCTGAGCGGCCCTGCTGCGCAACACGCGCGCCCGCGCCGGCATGGCGCCAGCAACTTTCATTTCTACTTTTGAACGTAAAAATGCGTTTACTTCAATAATTTAAAATGAGAATAAGTTAGATACATGTTGATAGTGTGCTGAATGTAATTACTTCATTAGTCCGTAAGCCACTTATAGGTAAGCTAAAATAATTTTCTTATAAGTAACTACTGTAATATCTAAACGTAACAACACACAGAAATAAAAAAGGTTACTGTTGGAAAGAAGAATCAATAGCTTAACCGATTAAGTAAATATAATAATAATTCAAACTACGGACGTGTACGTAGAGCGAAGCTAGTTAGCATGGCCGCTGAGACTCCGCGCCCGAGTCAAGCGGCCTCGGTGGCCCAGTGACTGCTGCCAGGCCAGTGCCCGGCGGCCCTCCAGCGGCCGTGGACTGCTTCATAGGATACCACGCGACCCTGCGCGATGCGTATCTAAGAATGTGTCCCTTAGAAACTTGATACGCATTTATGGACAATAATTAGCAATAAATACGTGCTTCTGAAAGAGTCCATAGCTAATCGTAGTGTTGCTGGGTTAACGCACAGCCCGCGGCCTCTGTCGAGCGCCGCACTCCTGTAAGCTGCCCCGTCCGGTGCCAACAGCACATGCCAACGAATATAATGATGACACGCGCACTACAACCGCGAAACGACCCGCCGCCGCCGCGATCAATAATTGTGTTTAACGATAATCGTAGAACACAATTATTATTGATTGAATCGTAGTACGATTCACTGTTTGTTTTCAAAGTATGGAAGAAGAACAACCAAGCCGCCTAATACCTCAGGTGTCCAGCGCACCGGTCCGACGTAGCAACACAAATTGTGTCCTATGAAGTATTCTTCATAGGACGGCATTGCAACACTCTCAACACTGATATAAGCAGCGCGGCGCGTGAGTTGCTTGCTCTCTGTACGCATCAGACGTCAATAAAGGAAAATGTATAGTCAGTAACTAACGATTTATTCTAAGGCGGAGGAATGCATGGACAGTAATACGCCGGCTGTCGCTGAAAACCAGTGCTGGGGCTCTGTCTCGCATGGGTCGCAGCATTTTTGCGAGCATGTGACGCTTATGTCCCCCCCAACTTGTTCTTTCGTGTTTGTTTTCTTTCCGCAAATAAACATATTTTCTTTCTTTTCTTTTTCTTCTTTCTAATAAACAATTTCTTCCCGACCGTCTGTTTTAACTTTTACTGTCTTTTCATTATATTTTTGAAACATCAATGAAAATGTCGACCTAGACAACTTTTTCATTGTTTTACAAGTTTATATTTTTGAAGTGAAAACTTCTTCAGCCGCGTTGAGCGATTTTTGGTAGGGGCAAAACTTATGGGTGTCACCGACATGCTAACGGCGTCCACGACATGCTAATATGACGTGTTGCACCAGACTGGCGACGCGCAACAGCCTGTGTACATGTATACGCATATTATAATTATATATGACGGTGCAGAAAGTGGCGCGATAAGTTTTCACTTCTGTCGGTAGTCCCAATGATTGCCTGGTTTTTTTTTTTTAATTTCTGCTTGAGTATAGTTTTCAATGTTTTTGTTGGTATACCTTAAGTCCCTGTGTACCATTAGCGTGTGCTGGCTTAGCTGGCTGACATATGATGGCAAATGATTTAATTCTTTGTTTTGTGATGTTAATTGCTTTGCATGGCATCCAGCTTTGGGACAGTTCCAAAATAAAGTACTCAGGAATGCTGTAAATGCACCGGTTCATTAGAAATGACGACCTCTACCGAGACCTTCAAATGGAACTCGTCACCGCCATCACTCAAAAATTTGCTGAAGCCCACGAACACAGACTTCACCGCCATGTGAATGTTGAGGCAATTCAGCTGCTAGACAACACGGACATAGTGCGTAGGCTAAAGAGAACTAAACCATTTGAGTTAGTGTAGTGTATAAATAGTGAAAGAATAATATTAACAATGCTGTGCTATACTTAAAACACGTGAACAAATTGTTTTTATTAATTATCAGACCCTAAGAAAGTGCTACGTAATTGTGTAAAAGTGCAAATTGACACTATTCTTAGTTATAACGTAATCGTAAAATAATAAGTTAGAGTTAAATTGCCTATCAGGCTAGATCGTAATAAATTATTAGGAACTTTAGTTCTTATAATCATTAGTCAACGCAAGTACTTGTAATTTGGATGTATACATGTGGAAGCTTGCAATTAGCAAATTAATTACCTACTAATGATTTTTAATCGTGTTATTAGTCTGTAAGCTTTCTGTAAAATAAAATAAATAATCAAAAACAAAAATTGCTTTGTGTACTATCGTATGTATAGAACACCAGTGGCGACGGCTTCATACAACCCCATTCCTACCGGCTTCCCATCGGAACAACGACTAGTAGAGTTTACTATTACTAAATAATATACAAATTCATTGCCACTTTACAAGTATTTAATAAGTAAATCATAAGAAAAATAACTCGTCCCTATCTATAATCTATCCTAAATCGTGAACGCAGTTAAAATATTTTTGTTTTCAAGAAAAGTAAAGAAATGACTAAAAAAAAAATTTATGTAATCAATTTTGATGTTATATTGAGTTTATGTCAACTGAACAATTTTTTTCTTCGGCTTCCCTCTAATGTAAGTTGTAGCTTCGCTACTGTAGAACACAGTTCTAACAGACAGTTGTGCTGCTGGGATTTTGCGCCACTTCTTCCCAGCTAAAGCACGAGGAAGACTGGTGAAGAAGTTTCGGGGGACTGTAGTAAGTCATTTTCACGTTAAAAAAGTGTTGATTCACAGCCTAATTTTAATGAAAGGGTTTTGTTTTTATGATTTCACATATGATAGGGGGGCCTCCATTATGGCAAAAGTGTAAGGTAGCCCGGCAAATTTTCTCACGTTTTTTGCAATTTACAGCCTAGTAGCAAATTGTTTGCTGAGTTGCTGACCAAAACATGAGTGGTGGCTGCGATGATTATGTATTTCCTGTTCTAAGGCTTTACAGCCGCGCGTGGACTGGCTCAGCCTGATCGAGTATTATTAATTATTATACATTGTGACCTTTTCACCCGACTGCGGCTGGGATGGGATATATTAAAATTATTAAAAAACAAAATGGTGGATTTTTGGCACCAAAAGGTTTGTTTTCGAAAAAAAAAAATCTCCCTTCTATCTCGTTTTCTTTTCATCTTGTTTCCATCTTTTCAGTTAATGTTTTATATATTCGGGTTCTTCTTCGGGTTTTTTGTTTTTTTAAATAATTCCGACTTTTTCTCTCCAAAACTGTTTCGTTATTAAATCTTGGTCTACGCGCGGAACTCTGCTTCTCCGATCATTCTTACGACATGTCCTGCCCATCCAAGACTTCCTATTTTTAAGGTCTTATTAACATTAAGCGCATCATCATCTCGTAGAGCTCGTACCTAGTTGTAGGTTCTGAACGGAAAGGAGTAATTCTGTTAGTAGTTACCGACTATAAAGTTTTGGCCTGGCTGTTCTTCATGTTTCGATCGATACAAAACGACATATTAAAGAATAATAACTTTTCAATTACTAAACCAAAACTTGCAACCACCGTTCGGCGTCGGCATCGCCGCGTCGGTCGGCGCTCGCTTACAGGAGTGTTACAGCCGATACGAGAGTGCGGAACATCCTGCCGTGTCCTAATATAAGTGGTGGTCGCGCGAATACGCGATCGTCGCGATTCTATTTTGTCACTCATTTGTTCGAAAGATCCGAATGTGCCCTGTGCCGGCACGACGATGCGTTCGGCGTTGCCGAACAAATTGATCACTAGGATCGCGTATTAGCGCGGCCGCAGCGGATACGGCGCTCGGAGCGGGTCGTCGAGCGGCATGCGAGCACTACGTGCAGTACCGGGCGAGGCGGCGCGCACGTGCACGCGCACGCGCTGCGCGGGCTGGCGCGCGCACGTGTACACGCCGGCGTGCTGCGCGCGCGCGGCGGGCGCGTGCAGGCGCGCCGTGAGCCGGCCGGCGGCCGCGGCCTCGCCGGCGGGCCGCAGGTCGGCGGGCGGCGCGGCGCCGTCCAGCCGCCACTCGGCGCGCTCCTCCACGCGCAGCGCGCACTCCACCGTGAGCGGCGCGCCCTCCTGCACCGTCACGTGCACGTCTGCGTCTGAGCATGCCACGCGTTACTGCGCGACTCATACATGCAAGCGGATCTCCATTGCAGTCATAGTAACACGGGTGACGGGGTGCCGAGAGTCGTGTCGTGTTTAACCTACCTATTCTATGGGCTTTAAATCCTGTCTATATTATTCTACGTCAATAGAATTGATTGTTATCCGCATGTATACTCTGCACGTTTACAAACTTTAACATTACAGTTCATGTGAATCATATTGGTTTCATGGAAACGTATAAAAAAGTAGGCCCTTCAAACTTTTGCAAAGATGTAATTTTATTTGTATGCTTGCAATTTTAATTCACTAGAAAAAACAGATATACCACATAGTGTGGATGGTCACATTCCGCCAGTTGCACGTAAGTCCATTAAATGTAATTCCCCATTATGGACGCATTCACAAAATTTGACAAACATTAGCAGTTTTTCGGTACATTTTGCGGCAAAATTAAACTAAACCAAATGTAACTAATAATTGCCACAGATAGACTACTCCTTCATCTCAAATAGTAGCACTTTTTATACAAAAATGTTATTTCTTAATATTGTAAAAAAAATATTTGCGTTGTCTCTTCACACAAAATTGACGATACCGTGCTGAATTTAGGAACATTTTTCTTCAATTTATTAAGATAAATTCAGTTTTAAAAAATATTTTATGTAAGCAGACAATCATGTTCAACTCAAAAAGTTAGCGAAAAAGAACTATCAAAATGTTACAAATAGTCTCAGAAAATAATGTTGCAAAAACCAATATTTTTTTTAAAAACACCCTCGGTAATGTTTTTTTCCTATTATTTAACAAACCTTATCAAGAAATTTAAAAACCGGCCAAGTGCATGTCGGACCACGCACAATGAAGGGTTCCGTAGTTGGGATGAATTTATCCCAAAAACAAACTTAACATTGTAGTTGAGAAACATGCTCTCCCATACATCGATATACGTTACGGGCAATTCTCCAACTGCAAATTTAAGTTGGTCGACTATTACTCGTTAACTTGTGAAGCCTACTTAGCTGTGATAGTTTTCCTTTTAATTTCGTTATATATACTATTGCCATGAATTTTTTCACATATCCAAAACCAACCATTTAGCTGGCAGGGGGGGGGGGACACTTACCTCTAACAAAAAATAGCACTTTAAAGCTTAATATTACGCAAACGGATCCCTTAATTGAAAAATGGTTTTGCCAAACCCACAATATTTTTGAACGGCCTATCCAACGATACCCCACACCATGGAATAGACGAGAAAAAAAAATATCATCCCCATTTCACGTGTAAGGGAGGTACCCTAAAAAAAATGTTTTTCATAATTTTATTTTACCATTTTTTCGGCATGATTAATATGTATACCGATGCCAAATTACAGCTTTCTAGGACTAAGCGTCTCTGAGCTAAGCTGGGGACAGACGGACGGACGGACAGACAGACAGACAGACAGACAGACAGACGGACATGGCGAAACTATAAGGGTTCCTTGTTTACTACGGAACCCTAAAAATCACACACTGGGCGGCTTCAGCTATCCGTGTGATAAAATCAAAATTTTATTTTATGAACGTAATCTTCATTAAGTAAATCAACGGCGAAATAAGCTATATTTTCGAGAGCGCAAAAGCCAGTAAGACAGAAATGGCGTTTCATTTCGGTTTCTATCCAGCGGGGCCCTCCGTTATTCTATTACTTAGAGACTTGAAAATGTTATTGTAGATACTCCTTCCAATGTACCTTTCAAATTATTCATTTATTTTCATAATCTTTGGATATTACAGCAGAAATTACATTCGTAGGTTTTTTTTCTATCCAGCGGGGCCCTTTATATTCTTAATATTTACAAGTGAAAATCGTACGCCAAATTAAAGCATTTTCAATGTACTTACAGGGATTAATGCGTTTGTTTAGATGCGATAAGTACATAATTGTATTTTTTAATATTAAACTTATTGGAGAACAATTTAGGTACCTACGCGTGAGTTCCATCAAATTGTGAGTTTCAGGTAACGCACCGACCGCCTGTGTCCTAAAGTTGCATCAACTGGCTGATAGTAAGCTATCTAAGTCAAAAGTAACTTAATAATAAATTTAATTGCATGTAGGGTCAGCAAAATAGTAGCATATGAAACTATTAACTACTTATCACCTGTTATTATAAAATGAGTGTAAAGTATCACACGAGTGTTTTAATACCTAGTTATGTGTAGTTTCCTTCACTAGTTTATCTAAACTCATGCAAATTCATTAAAAACAAAACATTATAATTATTCATCTTCAAATCATCATTTTCAAAAAAACATTATTTAGTATCGTAAATCGTAATTATGGCGCCCAAATTCAACATTCAACCGCGGGGGTACACGCCACATCAGCCGATCAGCTGTTACGATGACGCGCCACCATTATAGCTACAGTTAATGTAAAAACAGTGGAGCGAATCTAGTTGCACACCTCAAATTTTGTACTTGACTAAGTACAGAAAACAATTGTTTGTATTTAAATTCTTATAGATAATTATTGTTATTGCGCTGTATCAGTATCACTTTTAAGTTATTTCGATTGTCGACGGCAACTAAAACCTGCTCTGCTGTAATATCCAAAGATTATGAAAATAAATGAATAATTTGAACGGTACATTGGAAGGAGTATCTACAATAACATTTTCAAGTCTCTAAGCAATAGAATAACGGAGGGCCCCGCTGGATATAAACCGAAATTAAACGCCATTTCTGTCTTACTGGCGGAGGTATATTCAATGTTTTCGTTTGATTAGACAGGTACATTGAATAAGCTAACAGTCTACATCGGTTTCGTTGATGTGGCTCAGGTGGGCCAGCAAGATAGAAAAGTATTTGGAAGGAAAAAATTTATGAAGATGTCGCATGTCGTCGAATTTCTTCGTTCTAGGACATGCCAGTTTCCTCACGATGTTTTCCTTCACAGTTTTGAGAGCAGTGGTGATGAAATTATTTACACAAAGTAAAGGCCGGGCTGGGTTCGATCCCACGACCAGCAACTCGTAGTCGGGAACGTTGCCACGAGGCCACCATTGCTCTAACTACCACTAACAATAGGCGACACCAAAATGCTGCTTATGGAACGGGCATAAACTACAACAAAATAGGTCCTTATTGTTTTACCAAGTGACAGCTAATGGTCTGCTCCAAAAGTACATAATTATCTAACGAATGTGTACACTACACACTCTTTTCAGATTAAGTTCATAAGCAGTCACTCACTAAAGAGAATTAGTAACACATTCATCTGTATTTAGAACTGGTTGGGAACTAGGTTGTAATTTGATATCTCACCATTTTTTTTTAAAACTATTGTTTGAATATTTTTAAATTGTAATTGAAAAATCTACGAAAATGTCGGTTACAAAGTTTGACTGAGATGTCAAATGAAAAACATCATAGAGATGATTAAAAATTAAAATTTCGGGTTTAATTATTCAAATAATCAAATCAAAGCACTAAGTTTGTAAGTGACACAGGGCACTACACATTCAAGTATATTTTCTGATCCATTTGTATACATTTTCATCAGATACTTTTGGAACATACTATAGAACCTCTAATTTATATCCAGTGAATTAAGTAATTAATACAATTAGTAACCTACCATGAGCAAAAATCAAGCAATAATTACTACTAAACTCCGGCTGAAGAGAGAATGCATTCCTGACACCCATCAGCTGGGTACAAAAGAAAACGTTTTTTACGAATTTAAACTTTATTAGTTCTTAATTGTGTCCAACTGACAGGTGCCATGAACGCATTCATTTGGCCGGAGTGATAAATAGAAATATAAAAAAAAAACTGCTTTTCCTTAGAGAGCAGAGTGCAAAACCAACATATGCATTCAAAATTCAACCAGTTTTTTTTCTTCATATTTCTATGTTGGTCCCATTGAACCTAGAAGTTGTTCATTTTCATGAGTATTACTCCCCTATGTCCTAACCTACTTACCCTTTTTTTTTTTTTGATGGGAAATTATCAAACAACTTCTCCCGCTCTGGGCGGAGAGGGCGGGCGTGTCCGACTTTTACTGACTAAAACCCACCCGTGTTCCTTCCGTTGCCTGTGTGCCAGGGCCACGATATCCCTTTCGGACAAACTCGCAACCCTGGCAGGCCTTGGCCCTATCGGACCCCGTCAGTTGGTGCTGACATCTCTTTGAGGCGCGCGTGGAACACAACGCGCCGTCCACCGGAGCCTGGTCCTTATCGGACGGCGAGATACCCATCGCTCACCGTCCGCAAGCCCGCGCCTACGACAGTGGCCGGAAATCGGCCTGCGACTCCCGACGCCCGGGGCGTCTCCTGCGGCGACTAGGGGCGCGAGGGCGCAAACCTTTCCATCCTAACCTACCCTAACATCCTGTATATTTGTTTACTTTTCATGTTTTGTTTCTCCTGCTGATGTACAACAAAGAATACTCACAACTAAAATGTATGTTTACATGATTTTATAAATCTGCCTAATAACAAAAACATGATATTTTTTATTTTGTAGACAGGGTTTATTTCAGTAAAATTCAATGATTTAATCAAGTGTCTTTATTTTTAACTTTGGATTATAAAACTTAAAAATTAATTTCTAACAGTACCTAAATAAATTAGTTATATCACTCTGCTGTATCATTAAAAATGTCATTATTGTATTGTGTATTTGAAAAAAAAAAAAAAAAACTGCTTTTTGTGTTCCCAGTTGGTTTTTAACCGACTTCTAAAAAAGGAGGTTACTCAATTCGACCGTATATATGCCTTTTTTTATGTTTGTTCACCGATAGCTCCGTTAATTATGAACCGATTATGAAAATTATTTTTTTGTTTCAAAGGGTATGCTCCCGAGGTGGTCCCATTGCCACCAAATCAGAATCTGATGAGGGGATCTCATGGAAATCGAGGGCAATCCTCAAATTTTATAGGCACACCTATATTGATTTATTGATTTGATTTTTATAGTAACTGACTTTAGGCTATTGTATTAAATTGTAAAAAAAAAATTAGCGACTTCCAAAAAAACACTACAAAGTGAAAAATAACTTTAATTTCGGAAGTCGGTGGCAAAAAACTAAAATACAGATCCAAAGACACCGAATTCCGAAATTAAAGTTATTTTTCACATTGCAGTGCTTTTTTGGAAGTCGATTTTTTTTTTTTTTTGTTTTTTTATATCTTGGTGTGCACAATTCCAATGTGATATACTGATACTTGTTTAACAGAAGCTAAAGAGGCTTTGCCCCAAATAGTTGCCTCAACATTGGTTAAATTTTTGGCTGACCCTGTCTTAAACACATTTTTTGTGCGATCCACCGCTCAGAGGTGTGACATTGTGAATTACTTCCAAAGTTCAATCAAAATATAGTTTTTCTTAAAAGTCACGAGTTTTTAGGATTTATTTACAAATTCGTGATATTTCGAATTAATTGAAAAACTTGTGATTTTTTACATTTGTGTCTAGTAATATTTGAGAAATAGGTATATGGACTACTGGATGCTATTTCATAATTAATGCCAGAATGCACAACAAGACACACATTTATATTTTTTTTTTTGGGGAAATGCAGTTTATATGGTTTATGATATTGAACTATAAAATGAAAATGTTTTACAAAAAAAAAACACTACAAAGTGCAGCTGTATGCTGCACGGAACCTATCTACATGCGGGAGTGTGTGGGCTGTGGCAGCTGTCCGCTGCACGGAACCTATCTACATGCAGAAATGCGTGGGCTGTAGCAGCTGTATGGTGCATGGAACCTAGCTACGTGATCTGTGAGCACTGATATTCATGACATTCTATTAATAAGGTCTGCACTTCATAAGTACTAAATGAACAACATGTAAAGTGTTTTGTGATTAAAGGAACAGTAAGATTACATGTGTGTTTGTTCAATTTAACTGATAAAATTAAGATGAGAAATAACACAAAAACCAGGGAAACTGATAGCTACAGTAAATAGCACTGTTTACTCAACATTTTAACATTCATTGTGATTAGGAGTTTTAAATGAAATGTCCTCCAATGACATGATGCGCCTGATAACTCAAATATTACTAAGTTCTATTACATGTTGAATGTTTCAATGTATTTCCACCAATAATAAATGGATGTAATCATTATGAAAGATATTTTTTTTATTTCTTATACATCTATGCTGGGGCTTTTCAAAGCGAACTACTAGACGAAAGTGAATGACAATAATTTTTAGCTTAAAACTAAGTTACTTCATGGAGGCCTAACTCGAGAGTAGGTACTCTTCTAGCCAAGTGGAGAACGAGCGCATTCCGATGACGATCCAACTACGAATATAATAATTATTGTCATTGGGAACTGTAATGAAGTAAATGAAGTCACTGATCCAAGCATCGCTAGCAGTACTTTTCGATAACGACTGTCCTTGGTCTAAATACGTCGTAAGTACTGCCGCCCTGCGCCCAATATTGCACATTATTTTATTGTTTTAATTAAACGTAATTAAGTCGAAAGAACTAATTACTCATCCAGTGACATCATGCAAGCAGCCGTCGCCCATCTGAGGCGGTATCGACACTATCGACTACTTACAGTACTTACGCACGGCACAAGGGCCAGGATAAATTACGCGACCCACAACCCACCACCAAGCCGACCTCATCTAATTCTAATCCTTATCATATACATCAAGAGATATTTAATTTTAACAGTAATTTCGAAGTCGAGCATAGTTGCAAATACAAGATTTACACTTACTTTGTGCGTTTGCGGGAACTCCGAGCGCTATAAATAGCACAGCCAGAGACAAAACGAATTGTCGCCGCATGGTGTCTTAATTATATCACACCGCGACCGTATAGAACAGAGTAGACGACTTGATGGACATACAAATAAGGCACGGTCTTTAAACTAAATTTCTGAAGATCAATGCGACTTCTTTGATTGCACACTAGTAGAACAATGGTGGTAAAAGGAAAATGGCGTACAAAAGAAGTAATCAATCAGATTATCAGACTGTCAGACATCAGCACATGAATGTTGCCACTTACCAAAATGCAGCCTTGAATTTGAATTTAGTATTGCACTTTTATAAAGTCGGCTCCACACACTATGTTTTTCTGTCTAGCTGCCCACCTGAGCCACAGCAACGAAGCAGTTAAAGACAGTAAACTGTTAGCTTATTGTAATGTGCTTTTTGCAACAGAAAACTGCACAATTTAACATTTTTCGGGAGGACTTACTTGCGACACAATACGATTCACAATGTCGGCTCTCAGCGAATGAACTAGTTTTATTTCGTGCATGGCCCTATGGCCAATTGACTTTGGCAGCGGGGAACGCTCAGATAAGGCGGGAGTCGTCTCCAGAGTATAAATCGACCGATGGAATCGATCCATCACACATCACTGCATTTATTATCCATCTTACTTCAATACATTCTGGAATCCTGAATGGGATCGTTAATCACTGCTTGAATTTCATGTAGAATATTTTTCTTTCTATGGGACTTGCTAAACAGCTTGTCTACGTCTTTTAAAACATGAAAAAACCTCTTAACCTTTATATTTTTATTTCTGCAGGAAGCGGCTGCCAGAGCCAATATCCGTATATGTATAGTTACTCTACTCTTTGAGCCAATATATGTGCTTTACAGTATAAGTACAGAACTTCTTCCTCTTTGTTTCTTATTTGCCTTTTCTTCTCTTAAAACTTCAACTACTTACTAGAATGTGTGGGACATTCTAGTAAGTAGTTCACAAGCTGTTTACTTACTACTATAATAAGACCGTGCTCACTTAGCGCATGTCTCCATGCTTTAAATTCGTCATTCATTTTGTCAAGCATACTTTCAATCAAACTCTCGTATTTAGTAGTGTGAGCTTTTTCTTCCTTTATCAAAAAATACAAACCTCTCAAAAGCCCTTCCTATTCAACTCTTTTTCACATTACTTACCTTTGACTTACGAATTTTTGTAATGCACAAAACTTTTTAATTGGTAAGTAGATAATTATAATGTTAAAAAACCTAGTCAATAAATATTGTTATTTCTGTTAAAGTTATAGAAATAGAGGCATAAATATCATAATAGAAGTTTAATTATATTGAAGACATTTTACAATGAAAAATATAAATCAAGAAGTGACACCATTCTTTTCATTATTTTGAAACGATGTCAAGTATTATTCCATAGAAAAAATAAGATCAAAAACTAAAACCCGGCTACTGAAAAATCACGCTCTAAAAAGTATGAAACAAGAAAATATTCTAATCTGAAATTAATATGTACAAACTATTCAATATTTATGTACCTATTTAACATAGTCATAGTGATGTTCAGAAGACAGTCCTGGTCGTATGCCACTTGCCCTGAAGATTATGATCGCTTACTACTGTTAGAATGTGTTTGTTGGTTGATAGTTGTGTTTTGATAGTTAAGGACTTTATGTGGCATACGACCACGGCTGTCTTCTGTTAATAACGTAGACAGCAGTATTAACAGCCTCCGTCCATAAATCGTTTTGAACTTGGCTCGCTTTCAATAAGGTACCTACGAGCGGCCTCCATGACTGTACGCATTTCGCGTTCAATTTTGCCGTTTTGGGCAGGAGTGTACGGGACGGACGTCTGGTGCTTTATACCCTTCGACTCAAATAAACGTTTTAATTCAGAATTGTTAATTCTGAATTAAAACGTTTGTTAAACTCACCACCATTATCCGTGCGCAATATCTTAACAGGGTCCTTCATTTTCGCAAAGAGCGAGATAAATTTAAATTTTTGAAGTTACCTGACTTTTCTCTTTAAAAAAATATACAGATCGAAAATGCGAATAGTCATCCTTCAGTAGCAGAAAGTAGCGTGAGCCCCCAATGGATAATTCCTCTAAAGGGCCACAAACATCGGCATGAACTATTTCGCCTCGGCTACTTGTTTTGGAAAAGCTAGAATAAGCCGGCGTCCTACAGTGTTTACCTTCTACACATGCAGTACAAAAATGCTGTTTCATGCAAGAGAACGACACGTTATTTTTAACCAATATTTTCTTTAAATAAGTGAAATTCTGGTGAGCGAGTTTCCTATGGAAAATCATGAATTCGCAGTCACTATTATTGCACACATTTGACAATGTGTGTATGTCAGTTTTACTTGACAAGGCTCTAGACGTGTTAACATTTTTAAATAGCATTTTAAATAAACGGCCATCACTCCTTGCCAGAGCTATAACCTCTTTGTTTATAAACTCTTTGTTTAGATCTAGCGCACTCGTTGCAGAAAAGAGATTTACGTTCAGGGGGCCTAAAACGGCCACATTAAGCAATTCCTCTAAAAGCAATTCATTTCCTGAATTCCCAGCAGATCATTAGCAATTCCTCTAATTTTCGTAAAATGGTGACACATACGAGTATTAGCAGAATCGCATTCAATTCAATTCATAGCAGAATCATATTTGGTGTAAATATTGCCGCATGAAAAAAATAAAGACCGTAATATTACCGGTTATTTTTTAGGAATAGAAAGGCGTGCAGCTAGAGTGCCTGAGACACAATACATTCTACTCGACTTTCTACACTGAAAGTGGGAGCTCTGTCGATGTTGAGCCCCATATCGAGATCACTGCAGCCCCAAGTCCCGTCCAGACCCGTGCGTCAGCACCAAGTCCTACCACAGCCGATGCTACAACAGTGCCTCTGACTCGTCGAACTCGGCATCAAATACCGCAGTGAGTGGTATTTTCTAACCAGCTATTCACATTGCGGTTAAGGCATATAATGACTGTTTAAAATGATAATTTTATTTATATTACGTATTTTAGGTCACCGTCTAGCCCCACTAGATGAGGCTCGGAGAGTTTTACCTCAGGTGGTGCTGCAGCAGCTGTTATGGCTTCTGCTCGTGCCAACCAATGAATAGCTCGGAACCTTGGGAGTGTTGCTGATGTAGTCGAAAGATATTTATCCCATATTGGTGTCCCATATGGTATGAATTTATTGTAGATCCAATAAAAAAATTAAATAGATTAACATTCATGTAATTTAATACCTTTAAAGAAATAAAAGGAGAAAAACAAACTATAATTTTAAGCAAAAAAGGTATCGGACTCTGTATGTGAAAACAATGAGCTTTTCATTTTATTTAAAAGATTATGTTAATTATTGACTGATGATTTAACTTTTCGTTTTCAGCCTGGTGTTGTTCCAAGTGGATGGTGATTCCATACAAAGAAGTCACGGTTGGCCCCTCCGTGGCAGCATCAACACTTAAAATATTCAAATCAGAGTACCAAACCTAAATGAAAAATAAGATTGAATAATCATTATGTTTCTGTTATTTTCATTATTTGATTATTGTTAGATTTATTAAATAATATAAGATGAGAATTATGTTAATTATAAAATATTTTTCCTATTAATATTATTTTATTTTAGTAATAGGTCTAATAATTGTATGTCCTCATAAAATAATATATATGTACCTACTACATAATAAAATTGGAGTACATGTAAAGTAAGATAACATGACATAATAATAATTATTCTTTATGACGTACTCAGATTATTGAAAGAAGATGACGTAAAACTAAGCATTCGGGAGCAAACTTTAAATTATAGTATTTTAGCGTACTATCCTTAGATGTGGATAGTATATAGTACAAAGGGCGAAATTATAGTATAAATACTATAATTATAGTACGAAATCCAACCCTGCTTGAGCCTGTTTGTGTTTGGAGTAGAGATGAAGCGTATATACTAGAACAGATCCAGGGACTAGGTATTTAATGAGACTAGGTCGCACCTATTCCAACATTTAAAATACTCGATCCACCTAGTATCTAGTCTCACTGTGCCTACGCGGCGCACGGCACCCGCGCGGCCCGCTCGAAACGAAGTACCGGCGTGGCGAAGCGAGATAGCAAGTCTGCTTTGCCGCTCACTCGTATTTGCCTAAATCATTCGTGTGTCGAGTCATTGGAATTTCAATCATATTTCAATGAACATAAAAGTAACGCGACGCGCACTTGTGTTGTGCAAGAATATACACTATTCCGCAGTCTTTCCATCTTTGTCGGACAATACTCGACACTAGTCGGGACTTCAACCCGTTTACTAGGCAGACTTTATAGACTAGGTACTTGTCAATACTCGATACTATTTAAGACTTTAGACTAGATCCAATGAAGTCGAGTATCAAGTACGGACTAGTCGGGACTAGTGCACATGTGATCTCGATGCTCGTCGTATTGATACCTACTCGACGTCGCAATCGGATACGCGTATTGGAATATTTTGAAATCGGCTTTCGTAAAGAATTTATGTTATGATGTGGTTAAAGATCTTTTGATTTTATTTTTTAAAGACATTACAGTGTTTATTGTTAAAAAAATGGCTCCCAAAGAAAATAGTGTTGTCAGTATAACATTTGTAAAATACAATTACTATGTTTCCATCTTTATGTGCATATTCATGTATCATGTTACACATATTTGAACAAATAAATATATCTTTATCTTTAATTGAGTTTTAAAAGTTCTGTACCAAACCTTAAAAAGCACTTATAACGTAAACATCCATTCGTAAGTTTAAAAAAACTAATTACTTTGCAAAATTAATTGAAATCTTATAAATACGCCAACAATCTACAATGTAGATAAATCGTTACGTTGACAGTCCTAAGCCTGTGTAAAGTATGAACCGAAGATATCAATTCATTACTGCGTACGTACGTATCTTAGACACGTATCGGTACGCGAAGACATTGACATAATTGACATGTGCTGTTTGACTTTAGTTGGTCATGAGATGCCAGATGGAATAATCAATTTTTAAGGCCACAGTAAAAAGCTTCATTTATCATGGTTTTTTCGTTCAAAAGTGCCTTCCTAGGCCTACTTGAAATAAATTATATTGACTTTGACATTGGAAAAAAAAAAAGGTTTTTTACCGGGGATTTTTTTTCGGATTCTGGCGGAAAATGACTGCTATTTCAACGGAATCAGAATTTCAACATTCTTGCTGGCAACACTGCTGTTTTGTCAAGTTTCCAGTTGTCAAAAAGGAATGAATGAAAGGAAAGGAAAAGGATTACCTAGCAATACGATTTGCTTTGCATGCATGATAAAAATGTGAAAATTACAGGATGTCTGTACAGTAGTGTAAGCAACTTACTAAGCACATGAGCTAAACTTGATACATAATATTTTTAGTTGCTTTGTACCAAATAAGGGTTTGGAACAATGTCGAATTGGGTTGGTTATGCCATATCGGTTAACTGTGGCGAGCCTCTGGGTTGCTATCAAGGAACTATTCTAGAGGCAGATGGTAGCACTATTACTTTAACAAAAGCCTTTAGGAATGGCTTTCCTTACCCTAAGTCGCAAGTGACTCTAAAGTAAGTTGAGAGGCTTAACGTTTTTGGCTTATTGTTGTCTATTAATACAGAATAATTATTTTTTGGTTTTGTTTCATGCTTCAGTGCTGCCGACATAAAAGATCTGAAGATAATCGAGTCCCGGGCTGAGCCTGCGGAGCAGACACACAGCACGGTGGCTGTCACTAAGGGTATGAAGAAGGTGCAGAGAGCTACTGTATGTGAGAACTTACAGGCAAAC
The DNA here is from genome assembly GCA_948098905.1 of Tiliacea aurago. Classification (NCBI taxonomy): domain Eukaryota; kingdom Metazoa; phylum Arthropoda; class Insecta; order Lepidoptera; family Noctuidae; genus Tiliacea; species Tiliacea aurago. The sequence continues at coordinate 145,800 of OX402593.1, forward strand.
CCCACAAGTTCAGGTATGGTATAGTATTATGTGACCTTTGTATATGTGGACTGGTTTGCAAAGCTATGAGCACATCTGACTCGTCCTTATAAATAAGCAGGAATTTGTTGTTTGATACATCTAAACATATGTGCAAAACTGAGCGACATTAAACATTCAACATTACATAAACAATGGAAGAAGCTTTCAAAGCCAGTTGTATTAAGGTTAGGCATACCTATATCTGTTACCTCATAAAACAAATCTATAAGTAACTCATTCATTTGTTTTCTTGACACTAACATGTAAAATTTTTAGCCCTTACATTTTATTTGTGATGTAATGGGCTACAGCTCAGCCAGAATACCAGCTTGCAGATGTATGCTCACATCAGCAATAATGGGCCCCCGGCCAGAGCGCCAGCATGCAGATGTTTGCTCACATCTGCAATAATAGGCTTGTGGCCATTGCGCAGTGTGTGTCTTGCTGGTGATATCTCACAGTATGGTGTGACAATAGCATTTATTTGGACATGCCAAACAAACCTTGTCTTAACCTCAGGATATTGGTATAAATAAACTGGGCTAGTTTATTCTTTGTCAACCCAGCGAGGCAAGCATGATCTACTTAGAGATGGCTTGAGACACACATTTTATCACAATTTGGGCGATAAAACTGTTTTGTCTTATATGCTAGCACGGAGGTGTGAGATAATTTCTTGACAAGCAACATAACTTCTTCACTTTAGTAGGGACTCAATAGGTCTTATTTGCTAATAAGGGCACACCCATTTCCCAGTCTTTTATTTCTTTCAACTGTATGTACGCCAATAATTTGTGTATACATCAGCCATATTCTGTTTTCTCTTTTGAGCCAATTTTATATAGTTTAAGCTGTTGGTACTTATTGAATAAATAAAAGTACTTATGCCAACGCATATTCTACGATGTTTTCAACACACTTGCAAGGTAAAAGAAAGTAGGTAAAATTTTGTGAAAGATCACTTGCTCTTTTTGTAGGGAGCATAAAATATCCATTTTGATATTTGCTTGGTTGCATGTACATGCGCCGATAACTGTACAGTTTTATCACATACACGCTAGGGTTTGCCTGTCGGATATGCATGCAAGGCTAAAACCATCATGCAAACCCTAACGTGTATGGCCTCCATTACACAGTTCTTAAAATCGAAACAAAAACAAATAAAATCGGGATGGATTCGAGTCAATGCCTCTCCTACAAAAATCCGCGAGCCATTTTTCACAAAAACTTGACAAAATAATTTATGAAATTTTGTTGTATTTAGTTATTTTATTATTTATGTACACACAATTTACATACACACACACATAGGTAAGTACATACTTATTGTTCTTATTTATTCAATAAGTACACCAACAGCTTAAACAATACATAAGTATACCATTGCTCAAAAGCTGAAACAACGTATAGTAATCACAAAACGTATAGTAATCACAAAACGTAACGTACCTATCACAATTATAGGTGTACCTACATACAGTTGGAACAAAAAAAAAACATTGGACAGCAGCGGCCATTTGGTGCAGTAATTAGCAAAAAAAAAAACAAGATTCCAAACTAAGCATTATTCTAGAATACAGCAATACAATAAAATAATATAATATTAAATATTTTCCTAGTTCTATTGGCAAAATTGTATCTAGAACACTGTAGTAGTAATAGTAATTACATCAACTGAAATCTAGTTTGATTGTAATAGGATCTCTTTGGCACTGACACCAGATGCTTAGAAAGTTAAAAACAAGATTCATGTCTGAGTATGGTTTTGAATACAAGCTCAGTTAATGATACAAGTGCAGTCAATACAAGCTCAGTTAATGGATACAAGTTCAGTCAATACAAGCTAAGTTAATGATACAAGTTCACTCAATACAAGCTCAGTTAATGATACAAGTTCACTCAATACAAGCTCAGTTAATGAAACAAGTTCACTCAATACAAGCTCAGTTAATGATACAAGTTCACTCAATACAAGCTCAGTTAATGATACAAGTTCACTCAATACAAGCTCAGTTAGTGATACAAGTTCACTCAATACAAGCTCAGTTAATGATACAAGTTCACTCAATACAAGCTCAGTTAATGATACAAGTTCACTCAATACAAGCTCAGTTATTGATACAAGTTCACTCAATACAAGCTCAGCTAACGAAACAAGTTCACTCAATACAAGCTCAGTAAATGATACAAGTTCACTCAATACAAGCTCAGTTAATGATACAAGTTCACTCAATACAAGCTCAGTTAATGATACAAGTTCACTCAATACAAGCTCAGTTAATGATACATGTTCACTCAATACAAGCTCAGTTAATGATAAAAGTTTACTCAATACAAGTTCAGTTAATGATACAAATTCACTCAATACAAGCTCAGTTAATGATACATGTTCACTCAATACAAGCTCAGTTAATGATAAAAGTTTACTCAATACAAGCTCAGTTAATGATACAAATTCACTCAATTTAAAAAAATAAGATTCATGTCTGAGTATGGTTTTGAATACAAGCTCAGTTAATGATACAAGTTCACTCAATACAAGCTCAGCTAATGAAACAAGTTCAGTCAATACAAGCTCAGTTAATGATACAAGTTCACTCAATACAAGCTCAGTTAATGATACAAGTTCACTCAATACAAGCTCAGTTAATGATACAAGTTCACTCAATACAAGCTCAGTTAATGATACATGTTCACTCAATACAAGCTCAGTTAATGATAAAAGTTTACTCAATACAAGCTCAGTTAATGATACAAATTCACTCAATTAAAAAAAAAATATGTTTGGAGTTGTTCAAAACGACTTTGCTACCTTTTTGTGACTGAACTGATTTGGATGAAATTTAAACCATAGTATTTATTATCTTAAGGCAGATGCTATAAGGTATCCCGCGAAATTCAAATTTTCTTACGTTTTTTTCAATTTGCAGGTCAGTAACAGGTTGTATGTTGATCTAAAATATGATTCGCGGTCATAACAAATATGGCTTTATTTCAGAAATAATCATTCAGTAGGATTTTATGAACTTATACCGCCTTATTACAAAACAAGATCTATATTTTGACATGGCTTAAACCATGGAGCCAGTTTTTGTAATAAGAACGTAACTGTGATTGAAATACCGTTCTTTATACAAAACTCGAAAACTTAGTTCGGTACTAAGTTGACAGTTTTGTGTTTAGAAACTTTACCATAGTCGGAATAAAGTTCGGAATTCAATAATGGCTCCATATTTTAAACCTGGGTCTGAAGATAAACCTTGTTTTGTAATAAGGGGGAGAGAGTTGTAATGCTGATTCTAACGATTATAATTCTATAAAGCCATATTTGTTACGGCCGCGAATCATATTTTGATCAACATACAACCTGTTACTGACCTGCAAATTGCAAAAAACTTAATAAAATTTGAATGTGGGCTACCTTAGCGCATCCCCCTTAAGTGTGCATACTACCTAGAGCTTTTGTCTAAAAGATATTTTTTTTTTTTTTTAAAACGTTGCCCCACACTAGGAATTTCTCCTGTATTGTGGGTGCGTTAACAAACATTTAAATTCACATACACAAACAGCCAGACCCGAAACAACTACTTGTAGGTCATACAAATATTTGTTCCGTGCGGGAATCGAACCCGCGACACGCAGCGCAGTAGTCAATCGCTTAACTAACTGCGCCAACCGTGCCGTCAAATCAGTAATTCAAGACATAGTTACCAATAATGATGGTGTACCTTATACACCTGTAACACCTTATTTAATATGTAATATGTAAATAAATTATTTGATTTGATTGAAACGTAGCATCTTTGTGATTGTGCTTTGTTCTGCATTGCAAGAACAATAAACAGCTTGATAATTTTAACTGTGTAGGCTATACACAGTTAATAAAATTATCAAGCGGTTTGGTGGTTCTGCCAAGATAATATAAACCGTCTCTCATTGAGAGTCACCAGAAGGCTAATTCACGTAAATTCATGACGCGCCGATCAAGTTGCAGTGCAGTTAAGTTCAAGTTTGAGTGATAAACGGTATTCTTTTAATCTTTGAACTTCGCGTAAGCTGCGCGTGAACTGTACGTCAACTGCACGACAACCAAACTCTACCAAACTTACCTACGGTGTGGCCACATTAGAGAAAAAATATTATTCATTAATTACTCGAATAGAATCGATTATATTTCAATGGATATAACGTTATTTTAATACTAAAATAATACCCCAGTACTGATTTTGGTGCTTTTTCTTACCATATAAACAAACAATTATGTTTTGATTCACAATCAAAGATATATTTGGCTGAATGATGGTCTTTCATTGCCGCATAAAACTAAAACGGTCAAAATGACATACGGAGCGCGAATATTGAAATTCGAGACTCAGTGCAATTACAAAGCTTTTTAATTATACAGGGCGTCCCACAGATATGCCACATGGAGGGAAAGTACCTGAAATATTGTAGATGGAACATTTTACTGAAAGAAGACATTATTTGAATTTAAAAAACAATTTAAACTGCATTCATAGATATTTAAATAATTAAATGTTTGAACCGGAAATCGAACCCGTTACACGAGAAAATAATCACTCTGTAGCTTTATCATACCAATCGAAAGGCTTCATCATAAGGATTATTTTTTGCTAAATAACATAGTGTCACAAATAAAAGGAAGACCATGAATTTTAACATTTTTAATACAAAATTAATCAATTTGTCAAATGCTCAAAATGAGTACCTTCCTGTTGAATACAAAGTCGCACTCTTTTGATTATTTCGCTCCCTGTCGATTTTTTGATCTTGTTGTGGTGGATATTTAGAATAGAATATTGTTGACACAATACTTAGACGTATTATTCTAAATTTACGCTATGCAGACGATATGGTGCTTCTCAGTCCATCGATAGGTGGGTTGAGGAAGTTGTTATCGACCTGCGAGGCCTATGCGGAGGAGCATGGCTTAATATACAACTCGAAGAAGAGTGAGCTTCTTGTATTCAAAGCACGAAAGCAGCAGCCGCGCAGTGTTCCGTCCATAAATCGCAACGGCGTAACACTAAAGATTGTGGATAGTTTTAGGTACCTTGGTCACATAGTCACGAGCGACCTAAGACATGACATAGATATAAAGAGGGAGCGCAGGGCGTTGTCTGTGAGGAGCAATATGCTTGCCCGCAGGTTCGCTCGTTGTACAGACGTCAAAGTTACCCTTTTTAAGGCGTTCTGTCAATCTTTACACGAGTGGCCTGTGGGTGTCATACACGCGCCGAGCCTACAACGTCTTGTGTGTACAGTTCAATAATGCTTTTAGGATGCTGTTGGGACTGCCATGGCGTTGTAGCGCTTCTGGAATGTTCGTGGAGGCTCGCACAGATGGTTTTCATGCCATCATGCGAAAGAAAGCGGCATCCTTGCTACAGCGCCTGCATGGTAGTGATAAAAGCATTCTGAAATTTATCGCTGCCAGAGCGGACTGTCCCTTTCAGGGTCACTGGGTGGGGACAGTCATAGGTCTGATAAATAAGTAGTTTGTAAAACTAACAATACTAACCTAGATATAACAAAGCACTTTTGTTACTAACACCAAAATACTAAAATAAAATTATGGACCTGCTTAGTCTGAAATAAAGTTTAATTTAATTTCTGCTTGTAGCTCTTGGACACTTTCAATAGGTACCTACTTATGATAATGTCAGTTGTATGTCCTTACTTAAGGCAATGTCAGCTTTTCATTTTTCTGAATTTAATTTTTCACATCAAATGTTAAAATTCATGGTCTTCCTTTTATTTGTGACACTTACACTCAGTTGCAGAAAGCTCACCATTAACACTTCATTACATAAAGCAGCATTATCGCTAATAAATTCATTACTTTAATGAAGTTGCACAAACAAATTTTAGATGGCATTAGACATTTTTAATGCCACTTTAGTTAAAGAAGACTTTAAACAATATTGCCAGGAACAAATTACCATATTGAACGAAAAGAGTGAACATTTGCGTTCTGTTATTATCCGTACGTACAAGTACACCACAATTTTAGCATAAAATAAAGTAAATGTAGTTGATTTATGTGTATTCAGTGTACTCTGTGGTTTAATCTAGTTTAAATAATCTGGTTTAAGGTGGATGCGCTAAGGTAGCCCGCGAAATTCAAAATTACCAACGTTTTTTGCAAATTTTATACTTCTGATTCATATTCTAATGATTATAATTCTGTAAAGCCATATTGGTTATGGCCGCGAATCATAATTAGATCAACATACAACGTGTTAAGGTTTCTACATACCGGGGCGACTAGTCGCGCGACGCGACGCGACACAAAGGCACCGCTCGTCCCGCGACTCGCGGGGCCTTTGTGCCGTGTCGCGTCGCGCGACTTGTCGCGCTGGTATGTAGAAGCCTTTACTGACCTGCAAATTACAAAAAACTTAATAAAGTTTGAATTTCGTGGGCTACCTTAGCGCATCCCCCTTATTCTAATAATTTTAACATGTGTGCAGTCTAGAGCTCCTGCCATACGTGGAAATACATCAATTTCATAAAAACCTTCTGCAACTCTACGTAGTTCCGTCCGGTCTGGCATTTTAATATAGAGGCGGCTTAATTTTACTAGTTCACGGGATACTTTTTGTATAAACAAACTGACAAACAACCCGACCCAACCTGTTTCCGACAAACTGTTGATTTATTTATGTTTAATAAATCACCCAATACTTGCTGGAAATATCCAGTGGCGAAAAATCTCAAACATATTAAAGCTGTGTCAGGCCATTAATGGATTTATTTCTTTGCGTCACTGGTTCAAAATCTTAATCAAGTAGGTTACAAATTTGAAGAACTGCCTCCTTGGAAATTCTATACCTTACACGAAACTCTTCTCCATCATGTTTTAAAAATAAATTCACTCGGTCTGGGATTCGACAGCGAGGTAAATCTACTAAATAAGAATCAGATAATGACGAAAGACTGGTTAAAGACATCTTTCAATTACAGAAATGCACTCAAGTACCGTAGAAACACTAATGTTGCTCTTTAATGGATGCTTTTCGGCCCATTAAAATTAAAAAATCTGAAATGTCAAACTTAAAGTTCACCACCTGCTAATGGGCGCTAATGAAGTTACGTGCAACGTAAAAGTGTTTAAAATGGCCGGTTTCATTAGGTTTGACATTTCATTAGTTAAATTTAATGGAGCATTAAAATAAAATAAAAAATGGTTTTGTGCAATGATTTAATGCTACATTAGTGTTTAATGTAGTCTTTAAAATTTAAAGATCGTTTCTGCAACTGAGTGTTAGTTATTTAGCAAAAAATAATCCTTATGATGAAGCCTTTCGATCGGTATGATAAAGCTACAGGCTGATTATTTTTCTCGTGTAACGGGTTCGATTTCCGGTTCAACCATGTAATTATTTAAATATCTATGAATGCAGTTTAAATTGTTTTTTAAATTCAAATAATGTCTTCTTTCAGTAAAATGTTCCACCTACAATATTCAAGGTACTTTCCCTCCATGTGGCATATCCGTGGGACGCCCTGTATAGTATTTTGCACTAAGACTCAGATATATTATATGCCAGTGACCTTGAGTGGTTAGCTTGCGTGTCCTGTACTGAGCTCACGCAACGCGTCGTACGTTCAGCCAGTAATAGGACTCGCTCATCAAGGAGCGCTGTCCCCAGTTTGACGCATTATTAATTTATTATACACAAAACAAAAGGTATTTTAATAAAACGCGTATACTAAAAGATCAATAATTAAATTATCTTTAAATTAGTGAAGGTTTCAGAAAAATACGCTTGGTTGATTTTGCGCCATTCTCAGTTTTTTATCCGCGTTAGATATAATTTCACAAATTAATTTTACTATGTAATATAAACAATCTAAAATATTCACATATTATTAAATTATTGAGAAAATGCTTTAATTTAACATACTTAATATATTTTTTTCAAATCATTAACACTACTCGTTTACACGTGATCTTCAGTATAAAATCATTAAAAGTCGGTTATCGTCGCCTTAAGTAATTAATTCCAATACTAGGTGTGCCCCGCGGTTTTACCCGCGCTCCGCTTGTAAGTCATAGCATGATGTTAAATAGCCTATAAACTTCCTCAAGAATTGACTGGTAGTTTCAGAGATCAGCGCGTTCAAACAAACTCTTCAGCTTTATTAAATTACTATAGTTAAACAGGGTTGACTAACCTTTGCCTGTACACTCAAACCATCTTTCCTTCGAAATACATGTTGAAATTTTAGTGATCAATTGCCGAGTAAGTTTTTGCTCTGACGATAGGTTTTCTGGAATACCCGATCCGAAATACGGAATGGATCCACAGAAACCCTATCTCTTCTAAGAGCTTGACGACGTTCTCGGTCATCTATTTCAGCAGCGAGGGATAAAATCCTCAAACCAAGTTGGAAATTCATGTTCACTAAAAAGGTAAAAAAATATTTAGAATTTAAATGTCTTAATAATGAAACATACAATATTTAATGTTAAACACTTACATTCACAAAAAATAATTTGATGCCAACAACAAAAATAAATATTGAGAAACTTCTATTCTATTCAATTTTTTGTTAAATGGCAAGCAAAGCCGGTGTCGACTATTCTGCCAATGTCTAAAGTGAGTTGAGAAAACAAGTGTGCATTGTAAAAAATAAGAATACAATTAGGAGTTAAAAAAAACTAATAAAACTCTTCGATTGATACAGTTGAATACAATGTAGATCTTGTTGGATTAGTATGGGACTGAAACAAACAAAATATAAATAAATTATAATTGATAAAACAAAAAATATACGCACTCCACACAAACGGAATACTTCATAACTTTATGTTATTGTGACGGATGAAGGTCATCCAGCGCCACAAGCAGATCTGGAGAGGAATATGTTAGTAAGGGGGAAAAATTAGTCGGAAGACGGATCTTAAATTTAGGGAGGCGACCTATATAAATCTAAAGGTGGAACGTTGTTCGAGCATTCAAAGAAGATGTGGTCCAGGGTGCCCTCCTCCAACCCGCACTCGCAGGGAGAGGAGTCCCGAACACGGATTTTGCGCAAAATGACGGGAGTAAAACTAAAACCTAGACGAATTCGACAAAGAACGGATATAACGGCTGTGGAGACTTTTTTGTAACCGTGGAACCAAGGTTTTGTTTTTATGACTGGTTGTACTGCATAGTAAAACCTCCCCTTTTTTCTTCCAGTGATATTCCATTGTTCCTGCCATGAAGATTGGAGTTTAAGATCAACGTGCAGTTTCGGTTACGCACAACATTGAGGAACTTATGTTGTGCGTTACCGAAACTGCACGTTGATCGAATTGAAACTTAAAAGCTGTCATTTTGAGACGTCAAACGAATAGTAGAATACCGATCAAGTTGCGTTCAGAATCACGCACTAATGACGCGCAGCAGTAGAATGCCGATAATGCACTCGCGTGACGCGAACTTGACGCGAGCGTATCTGACAGCAGTAGAGAATACGATAAGCGCTGTTTTGATCGAAACATAACTGCAATTGCACTGCTACTGAACTTCTTTAGTTACGTGAATTAGCCTGCAGGGCTTGACCCCTTAAAATATATTTTTATATTCAATTCTAAACTTTTTAATTTCTTGTATCAAGAATAAGTACTAGGCCGATAGCAATACAAATTGTTATTGTTAGTATTATCGAAATCTGTTGGATTAGTTTGCGTACTCTGGTGTTATGTGCGTTAGGTAACCAGGCTCCTCCGGGCGTCAGCTGCAGCAGCAAGAGTGGCAACAGTGGCAGCAGCCGCGCCGCCCCGCCGCCCGCCGCGCGCAGCAAGCCCATCGACATACAGGCCACCCGCACCAATAAGAACGGCAACCACGCTGGTAAGTGACACATGGAGAGAACTGCCCACCACACTACAGACCAAATTTTCTAGAGTTCTGAAACATTCATTACTAAAACGACTAATCAGGTAATCTTGGAATTCATAATGATGATAACACATCAGAAAACTGAGGACTGAAAACAACTATTCAGAATTGAATGTGTCATGACCATGAGTTCATGACTGACATAACCGCGTCCTACTTAAGACGGAGATATATGCCAGTGACCTTGAGTGGTTAGCTTGCGTGTTCTGTACTGAGCTCACGCAACGCGTCGTACGTTCAGCCAGTCATAGGACTCGCCAATCAAGGAGCGCTGTCCCCAATTTACCGCATTTTAATTTATTATACACAAACCAAAAGTTATTTTAATAAAACGCTTATACTAAAAGATCAATAATTAAATTATCTTTAAATTGGTGAAGGTTTCAGAAAAATACGCTGGGTAGATTTTGAACCATTCTCAGTTTTTTATCCGCGTTCGATAACAACGCGCGACATAACTTTACAAATTAATTTCATTATGTAATATAAACATAATCTAAAATATTCACATATTAAGTTATTGAGAAAATGCTCTAATTTATCATATATTTTTTTCAAATCATTAACACTACTCGTTGAGACGTGGTCTTCAGTATACAATCTTAAAAAGTCGTTTATCGTCGCCTTAAAAGATAGAGAGCAATATGCGCAAATAGAACATTTTAATCACGACCAAAACAAATAATACAAGTAAGGTCCGATTAGAAGATTATAAACGCATCAATTCCACAGGGCAGTGTTATTGGATGTCTCCTATTCGTCATATACATCAATGACCTTCCCACAATCATGAAAGAACCATACAACATACACGTGTGCTATTCGCAGACGACAAAGTCAAAGTCAAAGTCAAATTGTTTATTTCAAATAGGCACATAAAAGGCACTTTTGAACGTCAATATTTACAAAAAAATAGAATTGATTCTAGTCGCCCCTTCCAAAAGGTAGTTTCGTATGGAGAAGAATGGGCAAGAAACTCCACCGGTACTCTTTTAAAATCTAGTACAATATTTTTATAGGTACATTAATTATGTAAATTATATGTGAAGACGATGCACCTAGAATAAAATTACTATACCACAATAGGTAATAAAAAGAGTTAAGAATGAAGCAATGACAGATAAATTAATTATGTGATAGATACATGGTGCTCACATATTTACAAAAATTGTAAAAAATATATAGGTACGATTTCCTAAAAAATAACAATATCAGTGTGAGTTAAGGTAATCACAGAATTTAAAATAAATGTCATAAAAATAATAAATTATACAATTAAAATAGCAACCTGTTTGATTTTGTCTAGACTCTAGATTGTCCTATGGAGCAGGACCAGCATGTTTCCAAGCATTCTTATCTTGTATATAATCCTCTAATTTGTAATATGCTTGTTTACAAAGTGTTCTTTTAATATGAGTTTTAAATTTTCTTTCATTTAGTTGCAATATATCACAAGGTATTTTGTTGTAACATTTAACACAGTACCCCATAAAAGATGTATGTACTTTAGATAACCTGAAAAATGGTTGATCTATTTTGTCTTTGACATATCTCTGCTTTCCACATGCCAAACTAATAAGTAGTAATACTAACGAACAACTGAATACGATATTATTCATTTAGTGGATCATAGCATCTTACTAAACAAATGTGAAAAATATGTTATCCGTGGTGTCGCTCTAGATTGGATAAAAGTTTTTTAACAGGCAATGTGTTGAAGTTACTACTAACGTGTATGGGGAACGGAAAACAATTTGCGTAAAAAATAAACAATGTTGAGACGTAGATTACTATCATAATTGCGTAACACAGTTTAAATCGGAATCGGAATGATTTTGAAGTATATTGCTAATCTATTGCTTCTTATGTTAGAAAACTGTGTCTGCTCAACAACGTAACTAACGCAATGAATGTTGTTGAACTGTCAAATTGAAACCGATTCCTACTGATAGTGGGTTCCGCAATTAGCCTACTGGTTTGATTTATTAGAATAATAAACTGGTGGACGTCTTACTCATACTTTCGTGTCACGATTTAACCAAATATTTTTTTTCTATATTCCTTTGAAATTAAGTAAATAGTGCAAATAGAAAAGGTCGATTTGATGTTTTTGAGAGATATTAACAATTTTTTTTGGCGAAATTAAGGATAATTTTGCAAATATCTCGCGGTGAAACTGTTGGCACATCTATTTTGGTTCTTCATATTTTTTTGTCTGTAATTCAATGCGGAGGTTTTTTTTTAAATTTCGATAACTGTAAGTGCCTTTTCAGGTGTTTCTTAGGGACTATCCTCTTAAACTATTAGCCGTAAGGACATTTTTCGCTTAATTTGTTTACGTTTTTAGGGTTCCGTAGTAAACAAGGAACCCTTATAGTTTCGCCATGTCCGTCTGTCTGTCTGTGCATCCGTCCGTCTGTCCCCGGCTTAGCTCAGAGACGCTTAATCCTAGAAAGCTGTAATTTGGCATGGCGATATTAATCACGCCAAGAAATTTGCAAAATAAAACCCTCCCTTGCACGTAAAACGGCGATGATATTTTTTTTCTCGTCTAATACATGGTGTGGGGTATCGTTGGATAGGCCGTTTAAAAATATTGTGGGTCTGTGAAAGCCCTTTTTCAATTCTGAGACCCGCGTAATATTAAGCTTTATAGTGCTATTTTTTGTTAGAGTCAAGTGTGTCCCCCCCCTGCCAGCTAAATGGTTGGTTGGATATGTGAAAAAAATCATGGCAGTAGTATACAGGGTGTCCAGTAAATAGCACGACATACTGCAGGGGGTGATAGCTTGGGTCACTACCTATCAATACAACACAATATATGTTCAGCAAAATCTTACGGATTTACAGTTTTACAAAATTTTCCGAAATATCGAAACATATCTACCTTGAAACAGATTTTTAAGTATCTTGTAATGAAAAAATTCTTTTCTAGAACTTGTTTTACATCAAATTATTGTAATAATACTTTCCAAAATCACCATTAAACAAGCTATTTTTTAAGTTTGTTGTACAAAACTGCCACATACATTTTTTTTTCACCACTGTAGGTACACTTAAGTGATAAGAAAATAGTTCTGTGCAAATTTAAACAAAAAATAGTATTTCTTGAAAACATTCTTGTCTTTGATAGAAAAAAGACTTATCAATGAGTAAAGTAACTATTCACGAATAATTTGATGTAAAAAAAAGTACTAGAAAAGGATTTTTTCATTACGAGATGCTTAAAAATCTGTTTCAAGTATTTTTCGGTATTTCTGAAAATTTTGTAAAACTGTAAATCCGTAAGATTTTGCTGAACATATATTGTGTTGTATTGATAGGTAGTGACCCTAGCTATCACCCCCTGCAGTATGTCGTGCTATTTACTGGACACCCTGTATATAACGAAATTAAAAGGAAAACTATCACAGCTAAGTAGGGTTTACAAGTTAACGAGTAATAGTCGACCAACTTAAATTTGCTGTTGAAGAATTGACCGTAACGTATATCGATGTATGGGAGAGCATGTTTTTCAACTACAATGTTAAGTTTGTTTTTGGGATAAATTCATCCTTACTACGGAACCCTTCATTGTACGTGGTCCGACACGCACTTGGCCGGTTTTGTGTAATTGTTAGTACCTAATTCGGAACGGCATCCTTTGCACTATCTTCGCCGCCACGGGGCTTTGACCTTCTAGTATTGGTCAGGTGATTATCTTTATGCAATACATGATGTTGTAAAATACTATAAGGAAAAAAAAGCTCCCACGGCTAGAATGTTAAATAAACTAATCGCCACACGGTCCATGCAGGGTACAGTCAAAAGGTTATGCGACTTAAATATAGGCATAAATCAGACCATTCCTATTAAAAATTGCGCGGATACACTTTTTTGAGCAATGAAAATTCGATCTGTTTCTGAGGAGTTTCCCCACACTACTATGCCGTAGCGAATAACTGAATAGACATAATTATGCATGATACTCCATTCTGAGGAACTTTCCAAAGAGATTTATAAGCCATTTTCATGTTTAGGTAAAAAATACCTAAAATCTTTTGGATAATTTGACATCTGTAACTTGATTACTTTATCACACTAGGTACCTACTATTTCACTGGCTGGAGTCGCTCGGGTTACTTATCCGCGTTGATCGGGCGAATTGTTCAAGACAACAAATGTATCCGAAAGGTTGATCACACGCTTTTTGACCGTCCACAATTAGTTACACAGACTGATTTTAGCGACTGAATTAAGTGAATAGTGTAGTGAAAGTGTTGTGTTAAATAATACCTCCCGCCACTTGACCGAATGATTAATAAATACGATTTGTTAACGAGCATTATATAAATACTAGCTGACCCGTGCCCACTTCGTTGGGCGGTAAACATTTTACAGTCTTTTCATTTTTCGGATTAAATTATGGCCTTATGTTATGTAATAAAATCATACACCTCAGGTTCAGTATTAATAATGTTTATTCTAACACAATCAGGTTATTAACAATCACTTATTAATTATTAAGAATATAACAAAAGTAGCACGGATCCGTAAGATATGCACACAGCTCAACGCCTCGACATAGACTGACTCTGTCCAAGCAAATCAGTTACGAACTGAATGATCCCCACTTTAAACGGAAGTGAACACTCGGCCGGCTATACGACCAATCAGAGCAGTGTAAACAGTACAGAAAATCACTTGACTAACTAAAATACATAATGGCTTATAATTAACTGTAAATAAACTTTTTATTTAAACAATAATGATTTATTAATTATACAAACAAATATACTTGAATACCGATATCCTATCCTGAATACCTAAAACGGATGTATAAAGTTCGTGCAACAACTAGCGCCATCTGTCGGATATGGGAAAAAGTCTTATTCTTAATTATTGTTTTACATAATCATTACATTCGGCCATCCGACATCGTGCGATCTCCTGACGCACGATTTTACAATTATAATGACAGTTAAATTAAAATGAGCCTTACTTATAAAATCATTACATTCGGCTACTCATTGATCTCAGGTTCAATTCCAGGGCATGGTTTATCGTCATATTTATTACCTTCAGTATAAAGATGACACTGACGTGTATTTGATGAACTTTTATGGTCAGAATGTAATGAATATTTATCCAGGGTCTTACACGGTCAGTGGAAACTACGCTTCTAAATGGATTTTTTTTGGTTTACATAAACCCGGAATTTTAGGAATTTTATATCGGTCATTACCTAAACCTTTTGTGATTTTGTTAATGCATATAATTTCTATTGCTTCAAAAGGTATTCCCCTGGTAATTGTGTTTTTGTGCAAATTTTGGGTATGGAATGGACAGAAAGATTTGGTAGAAAAAGATAACATTTATCTGCGTTTATACGATAAGTTCCCCTCTTGTAAGTTATATTCTTTACCAGATTTATTCTATATAAACATCCCCAGAACTACAAAAATCTAATGCAGAGACTTCGACTAATTCGGGTTTGTTCTGGCTATTTGAATGTGGTTCGGCAAGGTAAGTTTTAGGAAATTCAAATCACTGGAGTTGCCAAGGAGTTCCGTAATAAAATACTATCGTCTTTATATACAGCTATAGTTGGTAATTCAGTTACATTTTAGCCAATTAGTATAGCAGTCTGCATAACCTCATCATTAATGATTAGTACTTCCACACTCGATTAAGGTTTGATAATAGTAATTGACACGGGTGTAATTGCGGAGTTACCAAAACCCTTGATTATGATATCAACTAAGGTAATAAAATACGTTAAGGAAATCATAGCGCCAGTATTATCACATATAATTAACCCATGCATTTCTGACGGTTTATTCCCAACTAGCCTAAAACAAGTAATTATTAAACCGCTTTTTAAAAAAAATAAAAAAACTGATATACAAAATTATAGACCGATTGCAAAAATATCTGTGTTTTCTAAAATTGTTGAAAAGGTAATTTATAATTCTGTTTACTCTTACTTCGAAAAATTCAATCGTTTTTGTAATGAACAGAAAGGCTTCAGGAAAAATACAAATATTAACATGGCTCTATTTGACCTGCTATCTACTGTAATGGCATCAGTAGATAAAGGTAATCCTGTGTGTGCTTTACTAACAGATATGACAAAAGCATTTGATTTCGTTGATCACAAGATTTTACTCCAAAAATTGCATGGGTATGGCGTAAGAGGAAACATCCTGAAGCTTCTGGAATCATATTTGAGTGACAGAACCCAATGTACTGAAATCACTAGAATTTGTCCTATCACTAAATTAGAGACAAAATACATATCTGAACCAAGACATTTAAAATATGGTGTACCTCAAGGAAGCGTACTGGGGCCACCCCTTTTCATAATATATATTAATGACCACCCAAAAATCATAGATCATAAAATGGTATTGTTTGCAGATGACAGCACAGCTATTGTGGAATGTACTAATCCTAATAATTATCAAAATGACATATATAATTCTTTAAGTGACATTATAAATTGGCTTGACAATAATAATCTTGTGATTAACCTAAGTAAGACTAAAGTTATACATTTCCATCAGCGCCGTAAGAATCCACCAATTAACATTGCCTATAATAACTGTACAGTAGAAGAAGTAACAAATGCAAAATTCTTGGGTATAACCATAGACAGTAAACTAACCTGGAAACCTCACTCAGAGGAAATCTGCAAGCGTCTGAGTAAATCTGCGTATTTGTTATTTCAGTTATCCAAGAAAGTCAATAGTGACACTTTATTAACAGCTTACCATGGATTGGTCGCATCTATTCTGAGATATGGTATTGTTTTTTGGGGACAATCAACAAATAGGGAACTCATATTCAGGATGCAGAAAAGATGTATACGATCGATGTATGGTCTAAGAACGACGGATAGCTGCGTTCCTTACTTTAAAAAATATAAAATACTAACGTTGCCATCTTTGTACATATTGGAAACTGCAATATTTGTAAGAGTCAATCAACATTTATTTGGAAAATTTTCATCAGTTAAGAGAACACCAATCCGTGCCCAATATGAAAACTTATTATGTCAGTATAAATGCAAAACTGCATTATTGAAAAAGAGTTTCTTCGGTAATGCTCCAAATATTTATAATAAAATACCTGACATTATTAAATCTATGCCTATAAATAAATTTAAAG
Source organism: Tiliacea aurago (assembly GCA_948098905.1). NCBI lineage: Eukaryota > Metazoa > Arthropoda > Insecta > Lepidoptera > Noctuidae > Tiliacea > Tiliacea aurago. The sequence goes on from OX402593.1 coordinate 162,887, forward strand.
ACTCCCTTCAGGGGTTATTAATTGACAAATGCTATTACAGCGTGGATGAATTTTTGAATGACATTGTTATTTAGAAGTCTGATTGTGCGTTTTTATTTTTGTGTGTCTCCTATTGGTGTAATGTAACTGAATCTTTGGCATTATGATGTAATTTGATTTCTGGTCTTGTTTCGATTTTGACATGATTTAATTTTATTTTTGGAATTCTTTGAATTTTTATGACATTGTGATTTTAATTTATTTCTGGTATTTGTTTGGACAATGACATTATTATTTAATTATGTTTCTAGTATTGTTTGGATATTGAAATTGTTTTTTTTTTTTTTTTTGTGTTGCTTTAATTTTTTTTTTGTATTATTTGAATTTTGCCATTTTAATTTAAATTCAATTTTATTGTATTGTCTGCTTAGTGCGACTAATTTTGTACGCCATACATGGCAAAACATGTAGCTACCTAACTTACATAAAAGACCTAAATATTGTACTCATGTTTTACAAAATAAATATATCTTTATCTTTATCTTTATTATTGGTAGCTTTGAGACAGTTTTGGAGGGGTTAAGACTATTTGCTTCAGGTTCACGCATAAGACTACACTCACTGCCAAATCTATGTACGTTATATGTTATCGCTTGACTTTGGTTCTGTTCGTGGAATAAGCAGTGTAAGTTTGCAATTTTCGTTATTATGCCCTACTCTGTGACACTTTAGACACTTGGCAAGAGGTTCGGGACATTTGCAGTAAGGGTGTCCTTTACTACGACAGTTAAAACAAGTTAGTGAGCTATCATTTGAAGTTTATTTTGAGGCAAGGTCATGTCGCTTTTCATTTGTGGGAAACAGTTTCTGATAAAGCACGCTGGGAACAGAAAATGTAACAAATCTTGCGATTCACTACATTTAATGCTTGCGCTCCACTTGTAATGGATTTATCAAAAATACCGTGGGTTACAAAATCTACGGCTATTAACATCTTTATATAAGCATTAATTTGTTGTAAAAATATTCAGATAAGTTTTCATTACTTTGTGTCATACGAGCTAACATTTTTCCAGAAATCTACCATAATTTAGCTCACTTGGAAAAGCCTTTGTGAATTTGGCTTGCCACTCAGTCAAAGTCAAAGTCAAATTGTTTATTTCAAATAGGCACATAAAAGGCACTTTTGAACGTCAATATTTACAAAAAAATAGAATTGATTCTAGTCGCCCCTTCCAAAATGTAGTTTCGTATGGAGAAGAATGGGCAAGAAACTCCACCGGTACTCTTTTAAAATCTTGTAAAATATTTTTATAGGTACATTAATTATATAATTATATGTGAAGACGATGCACCTAGAATAAACTTACTATACCACAATAGGTAATAAAAAGAGTTAAGAATGAAGCAATGACAGATAAATTAATTATGTGATAGAACATGGTGCTCACATATTTACAGTCCAACTAAAATACTGCACTAGGTAGGGTTTCGAACCATTTTTTGGCAAGCCCGGCAAGTTTTTGTAGAGCACAATGTATGGTCTGCTTCTCGTCCCTTTCGTATATTACAGCACATTCATTCACCTTCCTAACCCAACTTCCAATACTCTGAGATTTACTAGAAGGATCGAACTCCGGTATAACGTTATTCAAATGACTATTGTTTAAGCTACGTGACGTTCTACAAATTCCTTCTTGAAAAACACTCAAAAGACTCAGTACCTCTTTTTTTTTTTTTTGACCAACTTGAAATCCTGTTCTGTTTCTTGCGTCGTGGTATTTGTGTTATGAGTCGTCGCGCTTGAAGACAACGAGGTCGAAATAGACCTTCCTTTTAGATCACTTCTTTGCACGTTTCATCTTTGTGTTTGCCTTGTTCGATCTCCCGCCCAGCTGATCTGGCGGCTCCTCTTCTGGAGTTTTGGCACCATCAGATTCCATGGCGTGCTGGCGGATAGCTTTGTTCGCATCGGGCACACTTGGCCCAAGTCTTTATTAGCACACTTGGCCAAACAAAAACTTCTTAAAGCACACTTTGCTTTTATCTTAAGCACACTTGGCTTTTATCTTAAGCACACTTGGCTTTTATCTTAAGCACACTTGGCTTCATCTCTAGCACACTTGGCTTCATCTCTAGCACACTTGGCTTCATCTCTAGCACACTTGGTTTCATCTCTAGCACATTTGGCTTCATCTCTAGCACACTTGGTTTCATCTGTAGCACACTTGGCTTCATCTGTGGCACACTCGACTTTATCTGAAGCACACTAAACTTTACTTTAAGCACACATAACCTAACATTTCTTAAATCACAATTATTGTAGGCATTTTTGTAGGCAAATCCCACTTCTGAAATGTAATAAAGTCATACACCTCAGGTTCAGTATTAATAATGTTTATTCTAACACAATCAGGTTATTAACAATCACTTATTAATTATTAAGAATATAACAAAAGTAGCACGGATCCGTAAGATATGCACACAGCTCAACGCCTCGACATAGACTGACTCTGTCCAAGCAAATCAGTTACGAACTCCACTTTAAACGGAAGTGAACACTCGGCCGGCTATACGACCAATCAGAGCAGTGTAAACAGTACAGACAATCACTTGACTAACTAAAATACATAATGGCTTATAATTAACTGTAAATAAACTTTTTATTTAAACAATAATGATTTATTAATTATACAAACAAATATACTTGAATACCGATATCCTACAAATGAATACCTAAAACGGATGTATAAAGTTCGTGCAACAACTAGCGCCATCTGTCGGATATGGGAAAAAGTCTTATTCTTAATTATTGTTTTACAAAATCATTACAGTTATGACACTCACAAAATAATAACGTGGCTTTCAATGGGTAAAAGATTTTTCAAAATCGGTTCAGTAGATCCAGAGATTACCCCTACAACCTCACAAACTATAAAATATTAATATAAGTAGATGAAGCAACGGTTTAGCAATATCCTTAAAAAAAATGACTCGCATTCCGTTTGCTCACTATAGGCAAGCGACTTCTCGACAAAATCAATAGCAGTGAATTGGGACTGAGATTGTGAATTCAACTGCACATTTACCGCTGAGTCGGTGACGGTCGGTGATTCTTCAATTTTGCCGGCGTGAGGGGTCAAAAGATATTTTTAGAGTTCCGTACCCAAAGGGTAAAACGGGAACCCTATTACTAAGGCTCCGCCGTTTGTCCGTCTGTCACCAGGCTGTATCTCATGAACCGTGATAGTTAGACCGTTGAAATTTTCACAGATGATGTATTTCTGTTGCCGGTATAACAACTAATATTAAAAAACAGAATAAAAAAAATATTTAAGTGGGCTCCCATACTACAAAAGTGATTTTTTTTTGCTCGTTTTTGCTAGATATTGATAACGGCAACAGGTAGACGCTTGAAATATTCACAGAATATTAAGTTATATATTCACTTTAAAAATAAATAATTAAATTAAAATAAACCAAATATTTAAGGGGGGCTCCCATACAACATACGTGATTTTTTTTTGCCATTTTTATAGATAATGGTACGGAACCCTTCGTGGGCGAGTCCGACTCGCACTTGGCCGGTTTTTTTATTATTTAAATTACCCAACGGAATTAAAACATCAAAATGACCTTCAATAAAGTTTCCTGAGAATCGGATTACTTTGACTCCCTGCCGTGCTTCCCCAAAACCAGCAATAAAAATACCATCCTGAAACACCTGGAACTCAAATGAGAATAGTTCTGCCGCTGCCATTTTTTTTTTTTGGGTTGTAAATTATCAAATAACTTCTCCCGCTCTGGCCGGAGCGGGGAGGGCGTGTCAGACTGTTACTGACTAAAACCCACCCGTGTTCCTTCAAATGCCTGTGTGCCAGGGCCACGATATCCCTTTCGGACAGGCTCGTAACCCTGGCAGGCCTTAGCCCTTTCGGACCCCGTCAATTGGTGCTGACATCTCTTTGAGGCGCGCGTGGAACACAACGCGCCGTCGACCCGGGCCTGGTCCTTATCGGACGGCGAGCTACCCATCGCTCACCGTCCGCAAGCCCGCGCCCACGGTGGCCGGGAATCGGCCTGCGATTCCTGACGCCCGGGGCGTTTCCTGCGGTGACTAAGGGCGTGAGGGTGCGAACCCTGCCTCACCCTCACGCGTTCCGCCTCCTCCTTCGCATGCATTACTGCTTTGCAGAAGGAGGTGACGGCCTCCCGTGCACTCTCGCTCCGAACCATGGCCTGAACCAGGGCCAGATGCGAGAGATCGCCGCCGCCGATTGCCTCCGTGAGGACATGGCGGTGCTCCGCCCAAGCAGGGCAGACCTCAACCGTATGCTCCACCGTGTCCTCCGGGCGATCCACACAGTGATGACACCCGGGCGTTTCCTCCCGCTTTATTCTGAATAGGAACCTCCCGAAACAACCGTGTCCGGTGAGGACGTGCGTCAGGCGGAAGGTGAGGAAGCCCTGGCGCCTCTCTAACCACTCCTCATAGAGGGGACTTATCGCTACAATTGTGGCATGCAAATTCTTTGCCAAATAGTAAATATCCCTGGCTATGGCGCATGCTTATTTTCATCTCTCTCCTATTTGGTGAACAGTAACGTGGCCATGTCATTGTCTTCTCAAATTCGAGACAGCATTGTGCGCCACGTGTCTAAAAACTGGGAAATATTCCAACCTTTCACCCAGGATCGGTCAGGAGGAGCTGTTTATGGTTCAAAGCGTGAATGCGTCGCTGAAATGTCTTGTAATGGCACCTACGGAACCACCTTTGAACTCATGGCAGCGGGAGAACTATTCCCATTTGAGTTTCAGGTGTTTCAAGATGGTATTTTTATTGCTGGTTTTGGGGACGCACAACAGGGAGTAAAAATAATCTGATTCTCAGGAAATTTCAATGAAGGTCATTTTGATGCGTGTCAGACTTTTACTGACTAAAACCCACCCGTGTTCCTTCAAATGCCTGTGTGTGCCAGGGCCACGATATCCCTTTCGGACAGGCTCATAACCCTGGCAGGCATTGGCCCTTTCGGATCCCGTCAGAATAGAATAGAATACTCTTTATTATGTACACCATAAAAGTTACAGATATAAATGTTTAAATTTTACATAGGGTGACACAATGGGCGGTCTTATCGCTAAAAGCGATCTTTTACAGACAACCTTTGGTTTTTGGTTTGTTGGTTCTCCCGCCTTTTTCCAACCCTTACAACACCAGCCTAAACCAAAGATACTAAGCAATAAAATTAAAATACGAACGTAGGTATTCAAGGACACTTTTTCTAGTAAGAACGACTAATACTAAAAACTATTATAGTAATACCACAGTGTGAAATACCTACACAATAAGTAATTCGCAAAGAAATAGAAATAACAAAATTCCAACCCGGCAATAGGTAAAAACACAATTATTATCCTCCAATTTAAAATTAGGAAGCGAAACAAACCAAAACGAAAACCAAACAACGATGATGAAAAATATTTCAAAGCAAATTAGTAGTAAGTAATAACAAAATATCGCAGAACAGAAATTTCGGTAACTATAGCTTGAACGTGTATCGCTTAGGTTTGTATTCTGTGATTGATACGTGACTTCGTTTTTTGATACGATCGGCTTGCAAGCCGCGATTAAGGTTAAACATTGTGAAGTTTTCCCCCTGGCATTCTCGACTTTAATGCTATAAATGCATCGTTCAAATTACCTGAATACCATTTAGAACCTCATTTCATTATCTTTTAGCAGATGCCTGCATACTGAAAAATACTGGCCACCTAGAACTGGCATAAAAACTTTAGAACGTTATCACGCCTGCACTGAAACATACTGGCCACCTAGAAAAAAAACTAAATATAAACCTCAAGAAACTTCCAAAAATTCTTATTTCAATGTAAAATATGCATTAACGCGTTGTCGTAAAATTCAATTTAGATCTTTATCGGCCTCCGAATTCTAATTTCAATGTAAAGTATGCAATAACTCGGTGCCGTAAGATTCAATTTGGATCTTAACTGGATTTGGTACTTTTTTCATACAAACATTAAAAACCCTTATTTTCACCCTTAAGCGCCGAATTTCGTAAAATCCTTTCTTAGTGAGCACTTAGAAGTCGAAAGGAACAATCAGGCCAACATTCATGTCTCTAACTTTAAAAACATAGGACTTTCATACAAACTTTGACACCACTTTTCAACCGCTTAAGGTGCGAATTTATAAAAATCCTTTCTTAGTGCGCGCTTGCACTCCATAGAGAGTGCTTGTGCCAAATTTTAGACCTCACGGCCCAGTAGTTTCCGAGATTTCGTGATGAGTGGTCAGTGAGTGGACTTCTCCTTTATATATATATAGATACTAGCTGACCCGTGCCCACTTCGTTGGGCCGTCAACATTTTACCGTCTTTTCATTTTTCGGATTAAAATGTTATGACACTCACAAAATAATAACGTAGCTTTCAATGGGTAAAAGATTTTTCAAAATCGGTTCAGTAGATCCAGAGATTTCCCCTACAACCTCACAAACTATAAAATATTAATATAAGTAGATGAAGCAACGCTTTAGCAATATCTTTAAAAAAAAATGACTCGCATTCCGTTTGCTCACAATAGGCAAGCGACTTCTCGACAAAATCAATAGCAGTGAATTGGGACTGGGATTGTGAATTCAACTGCACATTTACCGCTGAGTCGGTGACGGTCGGTGATTCTTCAATTTTACCGACGTGAGGGGTCAAAATATATTTTGAGAGTTCCGTACTCAAAGGGTAAAACGGGAACCCTATTACTAAGGCTCTGCCGTTTGTCCGTCTATCACCAGGCTGTATCTCATTTTTTTTTTTTTTTTTTCCCTTGTCCTAAGGTTCATCAATAGAATGAACCCTAATCTTATTACAATCTAGCCTTTTAAATAGACTAATAAGTAATTAAATTATAACCTAAACTACTAAATTGTCTTTACTAAGAATGTGTCCAATAGCACTTTTCTTATTGTCTCTATTAAGGCGAATACACTTCATTCTTGTGTTTGTTTGGCACTTTTGTACTTTACACTATTCACTAACACTAAACACTAACTCGAACGGTTTTGTTCTTTTTAGTCTTCTTACTATATTTGTGTGATCGAGAAGCTGGATTGATTCGACGTTCACATGCTGATGAAGCCTCTTTTCGTGAGCTTCTGCAAATTTCTGGATCACTTTATCGATGAACTCAACTTTTAGATGCCGATGGAGGTCATCATTTCGTATGTACCAAGTGCTGTATCTCATGAACCGTGATAGTTAAGACAGTTGAAATTTTCACAGATGATTTATTTCTGTTGCCGGTATAACAACTAATACTAAAAAACAGAATAAAAAAAATATTTAATGGGGCTCCCATACAACAAACGTGATTTTTTTGCTCGTTTTTGCTAGATATTGATAACGGCAACAGGTAGACGCTTGAAATATTCACAGAATATTAAGTTATATATTCACTTTAAAAATAAATAATTAAATTAAAATAAACCAAATATTTAAAGGGGGCCCCCATACAACACTGTATACGTGATGTTTTTGCCATATTTATAGATAATGGTACGGAACCCTTCGTGGGCGAGTCCGACTCGCACTTGGCCGGTTTTTTTATTATTTAAATTACCCAATGGAATTAAAACATCAAAATGACCTTTAATGAAGTTTCCTGAGAATCGGATTATTTTGACTCCCTGCCGTGCTTCCCCAAACACAGCAATAAAAATACCATCCTGAAACACCTGGAACTCAAATGAGAATAGGTCTGCCGCTGCCATTTTTTTTTTTGGTTGGTAAATTATCAAATAACTTCTCCCGCTCTGGCCGGAGCGGGGAGGGCGTGCCAGACTGTTACTGACTAAAACCCACCCGTGTTCCTTTAAATGCCTGTGTGCCAGGGCCACGATATCCCTTTCGGACAGGCTCGTAACCCTGGCAGGCCTTAGCCCTTTCGGACCCCGTCAATTGGTGCTGACATCTCTTTGAGGCGCGCGTGGAACACAACGCGCCGTCGACCCGGGCCTGGTCCTTATCGGACGGCGAGCTACCCATCGCTCACCGTCCGCAAGCCCGCGCCCACGGTGGCCGGGAATCGGCCTGCGTTGCCGCCCGGGGCGTCTCCTGCGGTGACTAAGGGCGTGAGAAATTAACTTGATTTACTTTATCTATTACTCTTTCATACAAGCACAGTCAGTGTGGTGCCGGACGCAAAGAACAGCATCATTCCACTCCTCCCGCGGGTGCGGCAAAAGGCGACCAAGGGGGGTCCCTGGGTCGCCTTTTGCGGAGAACTGGACCGGAGAACGGGCAGCAGCGCCCTCCATGCATTTCAACACCATACCGCGACCGCCAACCCGCCCGCCAAGTGTGGCGATTATGGCGACCCCCCTCCCTCTGGGGGAGGCCCATGTCCAGCAGCGGGCGTCCCTCGGCTGGAACGATGAATGACAAGCACAATATTTAACATGCGAATCAAGACCGTTGTCGTCGAGTCGCTCCTTGACAATAGTCCAACGTTTCAGTTGTTTTACAACCACATTATAACTGACTGACTAACATTTATTTAATTTTTAAGGGCCACTTGCAGCAAAATGATACAAATCTCGGTTTAATTAAATTTTGATTTTGCCCTAAACTCGACCAAGCCTGGTCCACTCCGCAGTTTAGGTATAAAACTACAAGTACGTGCGGCGGCCGGTCCGGACCAGTGGGTTGCCGCGCGCCGCGCTGCTTAGTTCGCACGCGTTAATACGAGTAGGTACTTTATTCTCGCGCTTCCGAGTTCTCGCGTTACAAAAATAAAACCAAAGAAATATTCTATAGCTTTTGGTTGTTGACAGAACCGTTTCAAAAATTCGTCATCTCGTAATGTATTAAATAAATCGCTTCTAATGTACACTCTACGAGAGAAAAACGGAGTGTCTAAATATTTTACGATCTCATCATCCGATAACCAATCATCATGATTAAGCGAAAAGAAATCTATTTTCACAAATAAAAAGAGGGATTTAAAATACCACTGTATTGTCTGTCTCTAAAATCGAGATTTAACAACTCTAAACCGACCTAGATGCCGGTTTACAAATACAAATAATTTATTTTCTTTCACAAGTTATGTACTACATCTAGTGGTTGAAGTGACCTTTTAGACAAAAATTGCCTGTGTAAGGACACTTCGCTCTTCTGAAGCTTAAAGTTACGTGGTGTACCAACAATTTAGAATCTTATTATTTTTAGAAAACAATTCAAAATAATTTTACAAAAAGAAAAAGATAAAGAGAGATAGGGGGAGAGGGTTTAACTTTGATGTTTATTTAAATCGCGTGGTTAATCAAATATCAGCAGTCAATACCACTACAAACATCGCACTCGTATTTATAGTTCAAAGCCTAAACCAAACCAGCCTAAACCAAAGATACTAAGCAATAAAATTAAAATACGAACGTAGGTATTCAAGGACACTTTTTCTAGTAAGAACGACTAATACTAAAAACTATTATAGTAATACCACAGTGTGAAATACCTACTCAATAAGTAATTCGCAAAGAAATAGAACTAACAAAATTCCAACCCGGCAATAGGTAAAAACACATTTATTATCCTCCAATTTAAAATTAGGAAGCGAAACAAACCAAAACGAAAACCAAACAACGACGATGAAAAATATTTCAAAGCAAATTAGTAGTAAGTAATAACAAAATATCGCAGAACAGGAATTTCGGTAACTATAGCTTGAACGTGTATCGCTTAGGTTTGTATTATGTGATTGATAAATGACTTCGTTTTTTGATACGATCGGCTTGCAAGCCGCGACATAACAAACCCAGACCCAGCTTTCAGACCCTGTGACATAACAAACGTCAAAACGCTCAAGTACCGATCCTTATCGTAATGGCCGACAGATTTGTGACTTCCGTCGCCAATGTAAACAAAAAAACGTTTCTACTAATTTCTAAGAGCTTAGCATCCTTTGTTTAAGCAGATTTGGCTTTGTGTTTAAAATTACTGTAATAAACAAATAACACAATGGACATAGGAAGGGTATGTATTATTAATAATAAACTGATTACAGATAACAGCTGTAATTGTTTTGGTCTTATGTTATGGCTATTTCTGATAAAACTATTGTATCAATTTACACAAAATTTAGCAAGTTACATTATGAATAGATAAGAAATCTAACAACAGCGTTTGTTTGAGAGTTCTATGTAACATTGTTGTAATAATAAATCACAAAGTTCATGGCACTTGAGGCCGGCCTCATGATATCTTTGAAAGTTTGAAAATTCACATCGGAGTAACACCGAGTAGTTTCTTATACAAAAATGTTACTAAGATACTACATAAACCTTTATTGACTGATAGCTACCTATATCTTGTAAAAATATACCACCATAATTAATTAATAAAAGATTTTCTTGAAGAAAAAGGGGGGGGGTTAATTGATTTAGAATTTAGAATTAATTAAAAAATAAATTAATTTTTTTTTTTGGAATATTAGTGATAAATGCACAAGTGGGAACTATATTGTCATATTAATTTAACACTTACTCATTCTTGTGGAAAGAAATAAAGATATTTAACCTCAAAGTTTAACAATTTTGATGCAATTTTTGACATATGATATTTTGAAACTTTTCACAAGTATTTAGTGCAAATATTATCTAAAACGATGTTTCAAGCACTTATTTATGATTATTATTGATTATTTGCAGTCGATAAAACACAAAATAAGTCCAAATTCCGACGATACTCGTAGAACGGATTTTTGTCGAAACTTTTCTTTGTTCAAAAATTTCGAGTTTTATGATGCAATTTCGTGCAATTATTATCTACAATGATGTATTAACAACAGATAATTGAAAATGTATGGTTAAACATTGTGAAGTTTTCCCCTTGGCATTCTCGACTTTAATGCTATAAATGCAACGTTCAAATTACCTGAATACCAATTAGAATCTCATTTCATTATCTTTTAGCAGATGCCTGCATACTGAAAAATACTGGCCACCTAGAACTGGCATAAAAACTTTAGAACGTTATCACGCCTGCACTGAAACATACTGGCCACCTAGAAAAAAAACTAAATATAAACCTCAAGAAACTTCCAAAAATTCTTATTTCAATGTAAAATATGCAAAAAGTGGGAACTATACTGTCATATAAGTTTAACACTTAGTCATTCTTGTGGAAAGAAATAAAGATAATTTAATTTAATTTAACCTCAAAGTTTAACAATTTTGATGCAAAGTTTGAAATATGATATTTTGAAACTTTTCACAAGTATTTAGTGCAAATATTATCTAAAACGATGTTTCAAGCACTTATTTATGATTATTATTGATTATTTGCAGTCGATAAAACACAAAATAAGTCCAAATTCCAACGATAGAACGGTTCTTTGTCGAAACTTTTCTTTGTTCAAAAATTTCGATTTTATGATGCAATTTCGTGTAATTATTATCTACAATGATGTATTAACAACAGATAAATGAAAATGTATCCACTTACCCATATAAAATACACTTATAAAAGCACTTTTCACTCACTTTATTTTCACAATAACAAACACGTCAACAGAAAAGTAAACTGACATTCAATACTTTTTTAAAATGTTGTCATACCATATTTTACGTTCGGATACCTTCAGTTTTTGAGAATATCTACCAGACAATCGACTAAAATCGCCACAAACAATACTAAAGGTTATTCTTTAGAAAAATTTTAACTTTTAATAGCGTGTACTCGCCGACGCCGCAGGGCGGCGGTGGGGCCTGACGGTATGGACAACGCCGCCGCCGCAAGGCGGCGGTCGGGCCTGAGCGGTTAACTGGATTTGGTACATTTTTCATACAAACATTAAAAACCCTTATTTTCACCCTTAAGCGCCGAATTTCGTAAAATCCTTTCTTAGTGAGCACCTAGAAATCGAAAGGAACAATCAGGCCAACATTGATGTCTCTAACTTTAAAAACATAGGACTTTCATACAAACTTTTACACCCCTTTTCAACCGCTTAAGGTGCGAATTTATAAAAATCCTTTCTTAGTGCGCGCCTGCACTCCATAGAGAGTGCTTGTACCAAATTTTAGACCTCAAGACCCAGTACTTTCCGAGATTTCGTGATGAGTGGTCAGTGAGTGGACTTCTCTTTTATATACAGGGTGTCCAAGAACCTGGCGTCCAACTGGATTCCCACGATGCCCCAAGTTCTAACAGTACTCAGAAAAATATTTTAAAAAATCCACCCCATGTACTTACAGAATTATACTGATTTCAAAAAAAAAGGGGAAATGAGCACCCTGTGACATACTTTTGAATGCTGTGACTGCTAATGCTGATAATTTCGATATTTCTTGGAGGTTTTGTAATCTAGGGTATTGCTGTGTCTAAATAGAATGTAAAAATAATGTACTTATTGTACCATTTTAAAATAAAATATTATTTTAACTAAAGGTGATATGGAAAACTATTGAATTTCGCAACTTTGACCGACTGTAGTGTAAAAAAAATGTACCAAAATAGTATGGCAAGTGACGTCAAATTTTGACGCGTTTATTCCTCTTTTTAAAAAGGTATAATACTTACACATTAATTTGAAAAAAAAAAATTTTGATAATATTTTTACTCAACAACCCAATTTTTACGAAGTGCCTACCTACTAACGGTAACTGTCGGACCCTTTCTTATCTTAGAAACTGTTATGTTACTACTATTATTTACTTCGGTTCCAAGAGTGAGCAAGAAGGAAATACACACAGGTAGATGGGTTCCCAGTAGAATAAAAGCAAAGAATGTTAGTTTAAAGATATTTTATTACAATAAATGTTCAAAATGTTGACCACCCGCGGCAATACAAGCTCTCACTCTCCTTAAAAAGGACCGCTTTATGTTTCGCGAGTAACTTTTTTGACGTATCACCTGCACTGCTTGTGTTATCTTCTCACGAAGGTCAGCGATGTCATTAATGGGCTTCGCATAAACGAGCTCCTTCATAGTTCCCCAGAAAAAAAAATCCAGCGGATTTAAGTCAGGTGAGCGGGCTGGCCACGGGATTGTTCCTGATCGCCCAATCCACCTGTTCGGGTATTGCTCGTCCAAAAACTCTCTAACGGATACGCGAAAATGTGCTGGACAGCCGTCGTGTTGGAACCACATATCTGGTGGGGTCTCTTCTAGTAAGTTTGGCAAATCATTTTGAAGAAAATTTAAATATGATTCGCCAGTCAAATTCTCGGGCATCTCAAATGGACCAATAATATTCCCACAGAGAATACCGGTCCACATGTTCACTTTGAACCGGTACTGGGATCTATCTTCTCGCATCAAGTGCGGATTTTCCACATGCCACTCGTGCAAGTTGTGTAGGTTCATGTAGCCATCCTTCTTAAATGTTGATTCATCTGACCACAAAATTTTGTCGATAAAGTTTTCGTCTTCTCGATGTTTTTGCAGGATTGTTTCACAAAACGCGACTCGGCTCGGATAGTCTCGAGGTAAAAGACTTTGCACTCGCTGTACGTGGTACGGATGATATTCTTCTTTTTGGAGAATACTGTGTGCTGTGCTCTTCGGTATCCCCGTATCAGCTTCTATTCCTCGCACAGAGATGCTTGGATTTGCCGACACCGCCTCTAAAACTTCATCGCGTATGAAGTCATTTACGGGTCGTCCTTCACCAGCTACTTGATTGGGGAACCGCCCGTCACATAGTGATCTGTGCACATTAATGAAAACTCGATGGTCGGGATATCGCGTAGCCCTCGGATACCTTTCTCTGTAAAGTCTCGCTGCAGCTCGTCCATTACCTCTACATTCTCCATAAATGTAGTGCATATTTGCGTATTCTTGCGGAGTGTAGGTCGCCATGGTAGCACACACAAAACACAAACTGTCCAAACACAGGCAAAGGTCGTCGTAAAGAGTTCGTTTCAAAGTCCAGAGCACAAAGAGTAATCGAGTCCAATAAACAAAGCTTTAAATCGTAGTACGTGATCAATGGTAACAATAAGAGAGAGGTGCGTAGTAACGGCAGGAGGCAGTGACGCGTACTGACCGTACTGTTATCCTAAATAGCACGATCCCAGATAGCGTCACTATCTATCTCACTCGCACCTCTAACCTTTTTCTCCCTCACTCTTACCTGAATAATGGGGTACCATAAAGAAGAACCAGCAAATCGCAAAGATAGTTTCTGTCTTGCTCCCTCCTGTTGTAATAACGAATCACTATGGTGAGATGCATGCACATACCGTCCCTTACGGTCTAACCTGTTTTTTGAGAGGCCTGTTGTTATTTTTATGAGCATACAATAGTAATTCTTTAGAGGTTAGATTCAATTCGTCGTAAATTTTTCTTTCTAAGAATTCTGTAAGACATCGTAAAAATTGGGTTGTTGAGTAAAAATATTATCAAAAATTTTTTTTTTCAAATTAATGTGTAAGTATTATACCTTTTTAAAAAGAGGAATAAAAGCGTCAAAATTTGACGTCACTTGCCATACTATTTTGGTACATTTTTTTTACACTACAGTCGGTCAAAGTTGCGAAATTCAATAGTTTTCCATATCACCTTTAGTTAAAATAATATTTTATTTTAAAATGGTACAATAAGTACATTATTTTTACATTCTATTTAGACACAGCAATACCCTAGATTACAAAACCTCCAAGAAATATCGAAATTATCAGCATTAGCAGTCACAGCATTCAAAAGTATGTCACAGGGTGCTCATTTCCCCTTTTTTTTTGAAATCAGTATAATTCTGTAAGTACTATCGAGGAATTTCATATCTAACCAGTTTCAAAACAAAATCCCGTGAACACGATGACCACAACTGTTTTACGCCCCTTTTTGCATCGATTTTTTGTTGTTCATGCATTTTTTGTAGGCTCTGTTACAATGATCACAGATGTCTGACTACGGATATGGTGACCCTTTCTCGACCACTAGGAATAGAACAAAAGAAACAAAACTGATAAAGTTTTTAATTTTAATATTTTTATACTTTACATTTTGTTCTAACGCATTTCATGGGTTAAATTACAACGAATTAAACGGTACTGCATAAATTGATAAATTAAAGCAATGAGGTATCGTCTCGGTATACCGAGCATACTATACCGAAACGATACCGCGTTTTGCGCTTTTAAAGTATTATGGAAATTTTCCGCCTCTCACCCAAAAACTGCTAATTGTGAAACTACTCAATTCTAATTTTATATTATACTTTTCTGAAAGCATAGCAAACCCACTCATAAAAAAAAACCCATAAACTTGTCCCAAACGATCTCGAACTACGACCGAACGAGGGTTCCCATTGAAATTGTTTCCATTGAGAAAATATGCACCACCTCAGCTGGTTTTTTACTGTCTTTTTTTTTTCATTTACAAAAACAAGGGTCTCATCAAAAATCTGATGGTGCGATGCTATTGGTTGATGAGATTTCTATAGCGGCCGAGCGCTGCAAGCAAAAATAGTCCTTAAGGTGTATAGATATGAAATTCCTCGATAGTACATGGGGTGGATTTTTTAAAATATTTTTCTGAGTACTGTTAGAACTTGGGGCATCGTGGGAATCCAGTTGGACGCCAGGTTCTTGGACACCCTGTATATAGGTTAAAAACACATTCGAAGAAATTTAGTGAAGAAAATTATTTAAATTAAATAAAGAATTAGTTTAAAGGTCCCAGCAACCAGGCCAACAAAATATATTTATTAAAAAAAAAATAGTATGCAGTCACACACATTTAGCCAGTTACATATAATGTATGTTTAAGTTCTATGTAATAGATGGATAGATGGGGATGGGGGTTACCCACCGTGTTGCTAGGACTGCGTGCTGCAATCAGAACCGACACAGACGTACGCGCAGCCGAACTGACATACGGTCAAAACTTACGGCTACCGGGTGATTTCTTCGTGACGTCACCAGCAGACACCATGGACTGTAATTACGTCAAAAAACTGAGAACGTCAATTAACAATATTCGTCCGGTACATACACAGTCGCATAACACCAATCCGTTACCGACTCGTAGTCACACCAGATTGTCACACCAGTATGCCAAACAAGATTTTTTTTTCTCGCCCTGTGTTTGTACACTACGACCTACAAACGAATAAGCAAGTGTTCGTGCGAGTCGATGCAGTGAAGAAACCATTGCAGCCTCCATACGATGGTCCATACACAGTATTACGCAGAGATAGCAAAACTTTCACCCTACAACTGCCTGGAAGAGAAGCAGTAATATCAATTGATCGTCTGAAGCCAGCATTCACCACATGCGAAGCAGACAACACCGCCATAGATGTTCTCACAAGGTCAGATGGCATAAAAACATCGCGCTCCGGCCGAGTCATCAAGCCACCGACGACGGTTAACTACCAAGACCTCCTAACTGACATTTTTTGACCAACTGCTTTTTTTTACTAATTCTCCTCATAAAAATTCTATCTCACATACTCGTAATAGAAAAATCTCCTATAAAGAATTCGCAATAATTTGGGTACTTTTACAACCATGACAATACCTCCTAAATATTCGAGCGCAAATTTTGGTGGAAATTGTTGCTATCTTCAGTATGTGCGTTGCAACTCGTATGAACTCATCACGTGTTTTGCGTGCCCAATACTCCTCCATAAGACCGGATAAAAAAGCTGGTGACGCTAAAGTGAACTATATAAGAGCTACTGTTCATCTACCAGATGGATTTATAAGGGTAAAACTTGATTATAGCTCTGAATGGATTGGACTTCCTCAGAGACCAAAAAGACTTCCTGTCACAGAACATTATGAATACTCGTAATTAGCATTACATACAAAGCAGATACCAATTCCCGATCTTCAATAATTGAAATCTTCACTGCCGGAACATTGTCAGCTATTCTATGATTCTTTGCCTCATATTAAAATTGTTTTGAACTCATTGTTACCAAAATACTTAGGTTGTTAATGATTGTATTGTGATTTATCCGAAAGTTAATTAATAAAAGTTATTTTCATATATCGCACCTCGGCTCAAATAGTGTCACAACTCAAAAAAAAATAATTCTCTTATAATGTTCCATTCGTTTCAGAAAACTTCAAGATCTTATCTCAAATAGTGTCATACTTATGACAGATTTTTTTGACTTACGACACTATTTGAGCGGAGGTGCGATATTATGGTGACAATATCTTTCGTTTCTTGAGTTATTGTAAATTTCTCACATGAGTTTTGCGACTAATTGCTCCCAAATAAAATGTCAAAATCTCCTATCTACAAATTCGGACTTATAAAAAAATTAAAAATTTCTGCTATCTTACCTGCTCATTTGTTTAAATAAGTTAAAACAATAGATTTATCTTAATACAGTAAATAATTATATTTAAAATCAACTATATTTTTGCTTTTCTCATATTTGTACTCAAATCAAAACTAGAAGGTTTTTTGTGCCTCCTGTAAACTTTTGATATATTGAGTTAGGAGGTCTTGATGGTTGACCGTCGCGGTGCGCTCCGCTTGCGAGCGCTGTGGCAGCGCGCCGCACCACGACCCGGGCGCGTGGCGCTCAGCTATATGTGACTCATATTTATAACTTCGGTCCGTTTAACCAAAACGATATATTTTTGAGTATTTTGTACTTCGTCGCTATTGGTGGATTTATTATTCAATGGTGTATGCAATGTCCGCTACTTGAACCCATCTAATTTTGTACATAGGTAGGCTTAGTGTTTAATAAATAATAATCATTTTATCTCATCTGGAGTTTCATTCCTCTACTGCCTAAACGCTAAACTTCAATGAGTGTGTATTTATATTTTTTGGGAAATGTTGATGTTGCAGGTAGTTACGGCAACACCAGCTCCACGCCGAAGAGCCGCGGGGGCGCGGGCGCGGGCGGGTTCAGCAACGTGTACGACAAGGCGCGGCGCCGCAACGAGGCGTGCTTCGGCGAGCTGGCGGACGCGGCGCTCGACGACTTCGACTTCGAGGGCAACCTCGCGCTCTTCAACAAGCGCGCGCTGTGGGAGGAGTTGCGCCACGCGCACAAGCCCGACGTGGTGCGCCAGGCCGACGACCTGGGCAAGTTCCGGCACGACCAGAACGTGCTGGCCGCCGAGCCCGCGCCGCTCTGCGCCATCCGCGTGCCCGACTCGCTGCGCGCGCACATGGACTACGTGACGGACGAGGGCCTGCGCGTGCCCGGCGTGCGCGCCTCGCTGCGCGCGCGCGTGTGGGCGGCGCTGGCGCGGCGCGGCCTGCGCGGCCAGGCGCACACGCTGCTGGCGCGCGCCGCCGCCGACGTGGCGCTGCGCCTGGTGGGCGGCGGCCGGCGCCTGGACGCGCGCAACGCGCACCAGCGGCCCACCGTGGTGGCGCTGCTGGGCGCGCACGCGGCGGGCGCGGCGGGGCTGCAGGCGGCGCGCCTGCTGGCGTCGCACGGCGCGGCGGCGCACGCGCTCGTGGCGACGCGCGAGGCGGCGCCCGCCCTGGCGCGCGAGCTGGCGGCGGCGGCGCCGGGCGGCGTGCAGCTGGCGCGCGAGCTGGCAGCGCTGCCCCGCCCGGACCTGGTGCTGCTGGCGCTCTACGACCCGCTGCTGGACGACCCGCAGGACTGCTACCGGTCAGTACGGTCGAGGGCCAAGTATTCCTAAATATCTAAGGTTAAGATATTATGTTAGCTCGTAGCCATAGGCTCAATAATTAAGTAAGACAACGAGTATGCAGGGTGGACCTTAACCTTGTAGCTGCAGGAAAACGGTCTTAGGAGACCGTCCTTAACTTTTTGAGAAATTTTGATCTGCATTCACAGATTTTGAAAAAAAATGTAGTCACCAGGAAAATGGGCAGTTTTCACAAAAACTTTTTTTTATGCCAATCGATCCTGTTTTTTATAAGGATCAAAAACCTCTATTAGACCAACTGAGGTTTGAGTACTAGAAAAATCAGACATCGCAAAAAAACTTTTAAGAGACTCCAACTTCTCTTTATCGATGGCAATTTGGCCGCTACAAAAAAAGACTGATCTAAAGCCAAATAAAAAAACAATAACTTTAACTTTGGCTATTATTTTACTTTAAACTTTACATTTAGACTCACCTAGAAATTTTTCTTTTGCTCTAACATAATTATGAGGTGTTCAAAATGGTAGCCGTTTTGACGTAGGCTTTACTTTCTTTACTACAGAGTGGGTACCAGCTAATAATGTGCTAGGATTAATTCCATTGTGACGGATATGGTTTACGTGGTGGGATAATGAAATAAGACTGTAGTAGTAAGTGTAGTTTCTTGCCCGTTCTTCTCCATAGGAACCTACTATTTGGAATGGGCAACTAGCTTCATATTTGTAACTGACCGACTTCTTGACAATTCAAAAGTGCCTGTCAATAGTTTAATTGAAATAAATGCTTTGAGTTTGAGACCACGTAAAGTTGTCGACATAAATATTATAATTTCATAAAAAGAGAAGGAGGTAGGTAAGTTTATGGTCACAAAGATTTCCTTAAGTTCCCTTGGGAGTAGCACAGTACGGGTGTGCCACGCTGCAGACGGGATGGACCCGCAGCTCGGCGTGGCGGGTGTGCCACGCTGCAGACGGGATGGACCCGCAGCTCGGCGTGGCGGGTGTGCCACGCTGCAGACGGGATGGACCCGCAGCTCGGCGTGGCGGGTGTGCCACGCTGCAGACGGGATGGACCCGCAGCTCGGCGTGGCGGGTGTGCCACGCTGCAGACGGGATGGACCCGCAGCTCGGCGTGGCGGGTGTGCCACGCTGCAGACGGGATGGACCCGCAGCTCGGCGTGGCGGGTGTGCCACGCTGCAGACGGGATGGACCCGCAGCTCGGCGTGGCGAGTGTTCCACGCTGCAGACGGGATGGACCCGCAGCTCGGCGTGGCGAGTGTTCCACGCTGCAGACGGGATGGACCCGCAGCTCGGCGTGGCGGGTGTGCCACGCTGCAGACGGGATGGACCCGCAGCTCGGCGTGGCGGGTGTGCCACGCTGCAGACGGGATGGACCCGCAGCTTGGCGTGGCGGGTGTGCCACGCTGCAGACGGGATGGACCCGCAGCTCGGCGTAACGGGTGTGCCACGCTGCAGACGGGATGGACCCGCAGCTCGGCGTGGCGGGTGTGCCACGCTGCAGACGGGATGGACCCGCAGCTCGGCGTGGCGGGTGTGCCACGCTGCAGACGGGATGGACCCGCAGCTCGGCGTGGCGGGTGTGCCACGCTGCAGACGGGATGGACCCGCAGCTCGGCGTGGCGGGTGTGCCACGCTGCAGACGGGATGGACCCGCAGCTCGGCGTGGCGGGTGTGCCACGCTGCAGACGGGATGGACCCGCAGCTTGGCGTGGCGGGTGTGCCACGCTGCAGACGGGATGGACCCGCAGCTCGGCGTGGCGAGTGTTCCACGCTGCAGACGGGATGGACCCGCAGCTCGGCGTGGCGGGTGTGCCACGCTGCAGACGGGATGGACCCGCAGCTCGGCGTGGCGAGTGTTCCACGCTGCAGACGGGATGGACCCGCAGCTCGGCGTGGCGGGTGTGCCACGCTGCAGACGGGATGGACCCGCAGCTCGGCGTGGCGGGTGTGCCACGCTGCAGACGGGATGGACCCGCAGCTCGGCGTGGCGAGTGTTCCACGCTGCAGACGGGATGGACCCGCAGCTCGGCGTGGCGGGTGTGCCACGCTGCAGACGGGATGGACCCGCAGCTCGGCGTGGCGGGTGTGCCACGCTGCAGACGGGATGGACCCGCAGCTCGGCGTGGCGGGTGTGCCACGCTGCAGACGGGATGGACCCGCAGCTTGGCGTGGCGGGTGTGCCACGCTGCAGACGGGATGGACCCGCAGCTCGGCGTAACGGGTGTGCCACGCTGCAGACGGGATGGACCCGCAGCTCGGCGTGGCGGGTGTGCCACGCTGCAGACGGGATGGACCCGCAGCTCGGCGTGGCGGGTGTGCCACGCTGCAGACGGGATGGACCCGCAGCTTGGCGTGGCGAGTGTGCCACGCTGCAGACGGGATGGACCCGCAGCTCGGCGTAACGGGTGTGCCACGCTGCAGACGGGATGGACCCGCAGCTCGGCGTGGCGGGTGTGCCACGCTGCAGACGGGATGGACCCGCAGCTCGGCGTGGCGGGTGTGCCACGCTGCAGACGGGATGGACCCGCAGCTCTGCGTGGCGGGTGTGCCACGCTGCAGACGGGATGGACCCGCAGCTCGGCGTGGCGGGTGTGCCACGCTGCAGACGGGATGGACCCGCAGCTCGGCGTGGCGGGTGTGCCACGCTGCAGACGGGATGGACCCGCAGCTCGGCGTGGCGAGTGTTCCACGCTGCAGACGGGATGGACCCGCAGCTCGGCGTGGCGGGTGTGCCACGCTGCAGACGGGATGGACCCGCAGCTTGGCGTGGCGGGTGTGCCACGCTGCAGACGGGATGGACCCGCAGCTCGGCGTAACGGGTGTGCCACGCTGCAGACGGGATGGACCCGCAGCTCGGCGTGGCGGGTGTGCCACGCTGCAGACGGGATGGACCCGCAGCTCGGCGTGGCGGGTGTGCCACGCTGCAGACGGGATGGACCCGCAGCTCGGCGTGGCGGGTGTGCCACGCTGCAGACGGGATGGACCCGCAGCTCGGCGTGGCGGGTGTGCCACGCTGCAGACGGGATGGACCCGCAGCTCGGCGTGGCGGATGTGCCACGCTGCAGACGGGATGGACCCGCAGCTCGGCGTGGCGGGTGTGCCACGCTGCAGACGGGATGGACCCGCAGCTCGGCGTGGCGAGTGTTCCACGCTGCAGACGGGATGGACCCGCAGCTCGGCGTGGCGGGTGTGCCACGCTGCAGACGGGATGGACCCGCAGCTCGGCGTGGCGGGTGTGCCACGCTGCAGGATTGCCGGAAATGCCGGCAGGTGATGGCCCGGTGAAATATGGCCGGATGCCACCGATATTTAGCGATCGGTTGGATAGTATGGAGTTGTTAGCCGGAACTTTGGATGGTAGCCGGAACTAAAGATGTTAAGCCGGAACTTTGGACCCTGGAACACGACGTCCAGCGTGTCATAAGATGACCTATATTAGTCACCTCCGCAGATTACGACACCAAGCATAAGCAAAGCGAGATGTACTATTATGCTAATGAAGGTGGTGTGTGGATGACGCAATCAGTACGGAGTTAACAAAATGGTAGTGAGAAGCACGACATGCCTTGCACATTTTGAGTGAGATAAAATAATTATACAAAATATCAAAATGCACAGAGCAGTAGGCAAATAGGTTGCATGGTAAATAAGAAATGCGGAAGGCGTAATGAGCTAGACAAAGGTAGCAAATAGGTACTTGCCCTAAGTTAACCTTAATAGGTAAGACAAAACGAGAACCGTGGCTGAGGGACGGGCGCACGCATATGAATGTCGCGGCGCGAGTGCGGCAGCAGGGTCCACTCCAGCCTGGGGGGGGTCATGTGTACACCAAGGTCACGCGCATTGCGTTGAGTATTCGCGTTGGCAATTTGGTTTTTATAAAAGTAAACAAATAAAATGCTTAAAAGAAGCTTACTGTTATGTTAAAATCGTTATTTTCTGTATTTATAATTAAATTAAAAGAAACGGGAACGTTACAACGTTACACCATAGAGAATGGTTGTAAGTGAATCTTTGAGTTCCTGAACATTGTCGTATTTTCCTTTTATAAAGTGCATTTTTTAAATAGCCCCACATAAAAAATCAAGAGGTGTGAGATCGGGACTGCGAGGTGGCCACGGTCCCACGGCACAGGAGCACGCACGTGCCCAGTGCCGGCTGTTGTGTGGCGGAGCGCCATTTTGTTGGAAATGCAGTTTCTGCAATTCCGACAGCGGGTCTAACACAGGTTTTCCAGATTCTCCAAAATTACGTTATTATAAAAAATGTTGTAGTTTAGGGTGCCTTGATTCTTTACAAGATTTGTAATTACCTTTCTAGTTGGCACTCGACGCATCGGGTAATTGATAACGATAATTGGTAACTTCTAACGAGCATTAACATTCTAAATTAAATGAGGTCATTTTTGTCATAGAATTTTAGAAATTACAAGCAACTAAGCCACAAACCATCTAGATTCTGTTTTCAAAGCAAATTAAATTATGACGCGTATTCGTTCGGAATACGAAGTTTATTTATTTTTTTGTTTATTTTCGGTCAGTCGTCATTGTAGCGGTCCATCATAAAAAACTAACTTGGAGTCTCATTTCCTACGAAATGTATGGGAAAACTTTTTGCGATTTCTGACTTTTCTAGTACTCAAACCTCAGTTGGTCTAATAAAGGTTTTTGATCGTTATAAGAAACAGATTCGATTAGCCTAAAAAAAAGTTTTTGTGAAAACTGCCCATTTTCCTGCTGACTGTACATTTTTTTCAAAATCTGTGAATGCAGATCAACATTTCTCAAAAAGTTAAGGACAGTCTCCTAAGACCGTTTTCCTGTAGCTACAACGGTTAAGGTAGCTGCCCTTACTGCCCCATCTCAAAAATCCACCCTGTATATATACATTTAAGTTCAGTAAGATCACACATCAGCCACGTACTGTACATACTCTCATTAGCGTCCATTCATAACCATACATTAACCACACACTCTTTACACTTCACGCTCACACACAAATGTGAACAAAAAATCAATTGTTATTGTTCGGGGTTATTGTGAGATAAAGATAAACTTGGATCAAGATAACAAAGTCACAATATTTCACGAACTTACACAATTTAAGATTACGATTAAATGAGGTGAAAAGGATGGGATTAGAGTCACGCGCACGGTATGACGTCGAACGGTGAACTGTCAATAGCTACATAATTGGGAATCAAACGAGCTTACCTCTTTGGTTTTCTTTTTTATTTTTATTTTCATGCACACTTGCTTTCTCAACTCACTTTAGACATTGGCAGAATAGTCGACACCGGCTTTGCTTGCCATACAACAAAAATAGAATAGAATAGAGCTTACCTCTTAAAGTTCTTCCCCGCAGTCAGGGATCCACATTCAGATTTCCAAACAGGACAAAAAATTGCGTGATCTTCAAAGCCTTTGATTTTCGTATAAAATCGTATGCAGCCTGACGCACAATATCTTAAATAGTCAAATCTGATGAAGAAATTGTGGGCTTTCCCTAAATCCAACGACTTTTAAAACTCAAATTTGAACAGTTTATAAAACATAGCAAATAAAAGTTATTATGTGCAATAGTGTAACGTGCCCTGATAGTGAATATACACTGTTACATTTTGATCGTGTTAACTTCAAAGTTAAACAATTTTGATGCAATTTTTGACATATGATATTTTGAAACTTTTCACAAGTATTTAGTGCAAATATTATCTAAAACGATGTTTCAAGCACTTATTTATGATTATTATTGATTATTTGCAGTCGATAAAACACAAAATTAGTCCAAATTCGGACAATAGAACGGATCTTTGACGAAACTTTTCTTTGTTCAAAAATTTGAATTTTATGATGCAATTTCGTGCAATTATTATCTACAATTATATATTAACAACATATAAATAAAAATGTACCCACTTACCCATGTATAATACACTTTTATAAGCACTTTTCACGAATTATTTGCACAATAACAAACACGACCACAGAAAAGTAAATTGACATTCAATATTTTTTTTAAATGTTGTCATGCCATATTTTACGTTCGGATACGTTCAGTTTATGAGAATATCTACCAGACAATCGACCAAAACTGCCACAAACAATACTAAACCTTATTCTTTAGAAAAAATTGAGCTTTTAATAGCGTGTAGTCGCGTGGTGGTGGGGCCTGACGGAATTGCCAACGCCGCCGCCGCCGCAAGGCGGCGTTCGGGCCTAACCGGTTAACCGGTCCCGGCCCATGACGTAACAAACGTCCAAATGCTCAAGGGCCCGCCCCTTATCTTTAATGGCTGAAAGATTTATTACCCCTGCCGACTGCGCACACAAAAAAACATAACGTAACATCCTGATATGAATTTGTTAATAGAGTGACCGTAATTAACAATACAAACAATGGACCTGGGAAGTGTATTATATTTTTAAATAAACAATGATCACAGATAACAACTGTAATTGTTTGGTCCTATGTTATGGCTATTTCTGATAAAACTACTGTT
Organism: Tiliacea aurago; assembly: GCA_948098905.1. NCBI lineage: Eukaryota > Metazoa > Arthropoda > Insecta > Lepidoptera > Noctuidae > Tiliacea > Tiliacea aurago. The sequence goes on from OX402593.1 coordinate 188,012, forward strand.
TCAATTTATACGAAATTTTACACATTACATTATGAATAGATAAGAAATCTAACAACAGCGTTTCTTTGAGAGTTCTACTTAACATTTTTGTGGGGCGCGCGGGGCTGTATTTATGAATTCTTTGAAACTTTGAAAATTCACATCCGAGTTTAATTGAGTACTTAGTTTCTTATCAAAAATATTACTAAGATACTACATAAACCTTTATTGACTGATAGCTACCTATATCTCGTAAAAATATACCACGATAAACAATAAAAATAAAAAATCTTGAAGAGGGGGCTAATGTTAATTGATTTATTTATTAATTAATAAAAAAATGAAATGAAAGATATGAAATAAAGATATTTAAATATCTTTATTCTTGTGGAAAGAAATAAAGATATTTAAATATCTTTATTTCTTTCCACAAGAATGAGTAAGTGTTAAATTAATATGAAAATATAGTCCCTACTTGTGTACTTTTCACTAATATTCAAAAACAAAATATTTTATTTATTTTTTAATTAATAAATAAATAAATCAATTAACCCCCCCCCCCCCTCCTTCTTCAAGAAAATCTTTTATTAATTAATTATGGTGGTATATTTTTACAAGATATAGGTAGCTATCAGTCAATAAAGTTTTATGTAGTATCTTAGTAACATTTTTGTATAAGAAACTACTCGGTGTTACTCGGATGTGAATTTTCAAAGTTTCAATTAGTTCATGAAGCCGGCCTCAAGTGCCATGAACTTTTTGATTTATTATTACAACAATGTTACATAGAACTCTCAAAGAAACGCTGTTGTTAGATTTCTTATCTATTCATAATGTAACTTGCAAAATTTAGTGTAAATTGGTACAGTAGTTTTATCAGAAATAGCCATAACATAAGACCAAAACAATTACAGCTGTTATCTGTTGTGTTATTTGTTTATTACAGTAATTCTATACACAAACCCAAATTTGCTTAAACAAAGGATGCTAAGCTCTTAGAAATCACTTGAAACGTTTTTTTGTTTACATTGGCGACGGAAGTCATAAATCTGTCGGCCATTAAGATTAGAGGCGGGGTTTGAGCATTTTGACGTTTGTTATGTCACAGGGTCTGAAAGTTCATCAATATTGACGAAACTTTTGACGTATGAATATTTTGGAATATTTCACAAGTATTTATGGTATAATTCGTGCAAATATATTATTATCTAAAACCATGTAATAAGCACTTATTTATGATTATTCATCTATTTGCAGTCGATAAAACACAAAATTAGTCACAGTATTATCTGGACGATAGAACGGATTTTTGTCGTAACATTTCTTTGTTCAAAAATACGAATTTTATGATGCGATTTCGTGCAACGAAAATTTAAAATTATCTAAAACGATGTAATAACAACATATAAATGAAAATATATCCACTTACCTCTACACTAAAAATTGCACTTTTCACTTAAAATCACACTCCATCACAACAGAAAACTAATATGACTTTCAAGATTTTATTTTAATGTTGGTAAGCCGTATTTTGAGCCTCTAGTAGCATGAGTCACCGTTGCCAAATCGGCAACGCCGGGGCTTTCGCGGTTTTTAATCTTGTGAAACATTACATTTGATTACCTGTTGTGCGCGTGCGCAGGGCGGCGCTGCAGTGGGCCATGAGCGCGCGCGCCGTGTGCGTGTGCCTGGAGCCGCCCGGCGCGGGCTGGCCGGGCGCCTCCTGCCGCGCGGCCGTGCTGGGCGCGCTGCCGCCCGCGCTGCCGCCCGCGCTGGGCGCGCTGCACCTGGCCGACGTGTGCGTGCCGCCCGCCGTGTTCGCGGAGCTGCACGTGGCCTACCGCCCGCCCTTCGGCGCCAGCTCCGTGCTGGCGCTGCACCCGGCCACGGACGGCGCCTGACGCTGCACCCGGCCACGGACGGCGCCTGACGTGGCCTGTATCGCTGCGCTGTTCGTTCACTAGTATATCTACAGATATGCACGGACAGAACTATTTTCAATATGCTCTCCCTGATAGAACTCATTCATATATTATATAGTAGGTATATGTTTTTAATCCGCCCTATGACCGAATCGGCTCGTGTGATAATTTCACCTTCGATCTTATTTAAATTTTTCATCAGTTTTTCCAAGCCTTATTTATATTAATCAAAAAGACGAAAACGTCAATCGCGACGTTTGAAACTAACGACGGACACTTACTTACGGGCAACTAAAATTGTTTGAAACTAACGACGGACACTTACGGGCAACTAAAATTGCGCAAATCTCGGCAATTATGATTGATATGATGTCAAGATTGCTGTTAGTTGTCCGTCTCACCGCATGTTGAACCTGAACCTGAACCTGTCGCCACACCCGCTGCTGCTGCTCATAACGACTCGTGTTGTACATTCGACTTCGTAATTACTTTATCACCCTAAACTTGAATGCCACTTGCACGTCATTAAACGACAAGGACAACAACTCAACATTAGTAAAGTTTCTATTCTAAGGGAACTTTTATCATAAAAATTGGTAAAGCAATTACGAGGTCGACTATAAAAAGAATAACAAAAAATAAACTTAACAGAATGTGATGGAAGTGTATTTTTTGGTAATTCGCCAATTTTAAATGTTCTTAGATAATAGGCAGTAAGCTTGTACGTTGGTAAGTAATTGCGATACATCGATGGGTCGCCGACCTTAAACCTGGAGGTGATGACTGCTTCAATGTGATTGAAAGTGAACGCGAATAAATATATTGTAAAGACTTGCTTGTGTAACTGTGCGGTGGACGGTGTATCGAATGACTGTCATTTGTTTAATCGATGTATTTTCTTCTGATATAATATTTGTACATTTTCTTGTTACTGTTATGATTGTGAAATGATTATAGAAAACTGGATATGGACGTGTATAGTGGACTGTGCTCCAAGTTATTTAACCAAACAGAGGCTTAAGAGTTTCGTATGTGTACACGGAGGCGGGCGCATGCGGCGTGACGTTCGCTCATGACGTCACGAGGCGGCGTGATGTCATGAGCGTGGCGTGACGTCATGAGCGCGGCGTGACGTCATGAGCGCGGCGTGACATCATGAGCGCGGCGTGACGTCATGAGCGCGGCGTGACATCATGAGCGCGGCGTGACGTCATGTGCGCGGCGTGACGTCATTAGCGCGGCGAGACGTCAAAAGCGCGGCGTGACGTCATGAGCGCGGCGAGACGTCAAAAGCGCGGCGTGACGTCATGAGCGCGGTGTATGCGTGCTGTGAAAGTTTGAAAAAATTTAAACAGTCTGTGCGACTATAAAAGTACAGTTTTTGTGGCGCTAAACCATTCGTGTAAGTCACAGCGCCTGTTAATAGCTTCATCACTGTTACGCTCTCGAAAATATAGTTTATTTCGCCATTGATTTACGTATTGAAGATATTGTATTAACATAACATTACATTTTGAGTTTATTTCAAGGATAGCTGAAGCATATGTGTGATTTAAAAAAAAATGATTTGCTAATAGAAAAAAAATACGTTACCGTTTTTTTTTTCGAAAAATAGGGTTTTTCAACATGAAAAATGTGGTCCAGCCACGTGCAAGTGACCATAATATAATGATGTTGATGATATTTTTTAATGTTCAAAATCAAAATAGTTTCTGATGAACCTACGTCAGTCTCGCGTAATTTTTTGGAAAAATTTGTTGCGAATTTGAGTGATTTTCCATAAATACTTAATTTATTTGAAAAATCTCTTACAGCCACGTGCAAAAGAAAGACATCGACTTTACAAATCACAAATAATTTTGTTTAAATTCTTTTCCCTTTCTCACAAACAATGAACAAATTCGATCAAGATCAATCGATTTCGTGCGCGGCCCCTTACATCGTCATGCGCGTTTCATGTCAGCAGGTACGTTCGACCACACGTCAATGGAACTACGAAAACCGCCCTTTCTGCTACATAATTACTGGCGCTTTCTAAGTGTTTTCCATGTAAGTGCGGTTCACTGTACTTGATCCATTAGTCTTTTCTACAGTACCCCAAGTGTAAGTTTGCAAGAGAGTAAACGTAACTATTTCGTTTGCGTTCAAATTTAACCGATAGATCATAATGCTAAGAGTAGGTATAAGAGTGAGAATAAAAATCTTAACGCAAACGCACTAGTTACGTTTACTCTCTTGCAAAGTTACACGTGGGGTACTGAATATGTTAAATTATGTTTATTTATATAGATTCGGTACACGCTACTCTTGCATAATTTTATTTAGTAGCTTGACATTTGTTGCAATCAATACAACTTTTGGAAAGAAAATAAAGCCGTGATGTTGCGAAAAAGAGTGAGTGAACTTGAGAGGACGTGAACGTGAGGCCCTTCTTAGGCCCGTATTACAGAACGTCACTCAATACTCAAGCATTACTTAAAACTAGATTGAAGCCATTTGATTGGTTGAAACTAGTTTTAAGTAATGCTTGAGTATTGAGTGACGTTCTGTAATACGGGCCTTAGAGTTTAATAAATTATAGATTAGCTTCGTTTCGCTTCGTCCCCAGCGTGGCCTGCGGTTTATGCTCGATTTAAAGGTGAAACGTCATAACTCAACATAATTTTACGCTTTATTATTAAGTTAGGTCCAAAGTTATTGAGTAATTTTTTTACCTTATTTAAAATAATACGTAGACTAATAAAATTAATTTCCATATTCCACTGGTTAAAACACATTTGACAAGATTTGATTGAATTCAACTATTTTATCATTCGATCTTGCGGCGACCTTGTTCACAACCCAGCACTGTGAGTTCATGCCACATCCCAACCGCGGCCGCTGACTTGACTTGCTGTCGGTGAACAAAACATGACAGTTCGTTAGTTCCACCAGCTAACGGCCGGATAAGTTGCAGCAATATATTATTGTACACTGGTGTAGTATAGTATTGCTTTGAACTGTCAAGTTGCTGAATAATAACATTATAGGGCTAATTGTAATCTGTTGTCGAAGACTGGCAAAACATCATGACTTGCCCTTTGAAACTATCTGTGACCACTGTGAGGTTGATCTAGATACTGTACGACTTCGAGCTTCATAAAGAGCAATAATTTATTTTGTAATTGTCTGGCTTGTCTGGAAGCTGTGACTTTTGTAAATAGAATGTAATCTTCGCCCCGCCTCGTTCACGGCGTTAGTAGTAAATATTGTCACAGAGTATAGATAATATTTTTTTTATATTAAAGTGATTTAATTTTATAAATTGCATTTAATAAATTTTAATAAAATTGTTAGTCGTGTCGTAAAGGGTGTATTATTAGTGCCTCCGTTGTGCCTACCAGTTGTGTTTTGTTGTGTTGAGAATCCCATTTGTTTTGTAACACAAACCCCAAGTAATAAATCGTTATTTATTAGTGTTGGGCCACTTTCTAACTCATAAAATACTACGGATTTTGGTCAGATCGGACGGATCTGAAGCTAAAACTAACCATGTATAAGTTGTTACACCAGACGGCGACACACAACAGTCGGCCGCGCACGTGTCGCAGAGACTGAGCGACCCGGCGCACAGTGGATCGAAAATCGTCTGTAGAAGACATAGGATCTCGATTTCTTAAATGTTATTTTTTTTGCTGGAAATGACTTCTGCTGATCATTACTGTTCTATAAAATGTCATATGAAGTGTATGGTCCCTTGCTAGATCATACATTACTTTTAGATGAGGGATGAATGGAATAAAAGAAGGTAAGTACTAAAACACTGCTGTATTGTCTCAAAGGTACTTAAAGGTACAATGAGCTGAATGGACTGATGGTGTGGAATTGAAGTGAGTGACGCAGCCCTTGTTGGCTGTAACGAGAACGCCTGGCTGACTTGATAGCCCAACGCGAACTGAACTGTATTATGAGTTGAAATTAATGTGTGGCGTAAACTGCTGAATTGCAGAATGTGCGGTTGCACCGTACATGCTCCCGAGCGGGAAGATGAATATGAGATGAACATGAAAAGATGAGTAACAAGGTGATGCCAATTGGTCCTTATTCTATGTTTAAAGTCTGTAGGTACTTGAACTGCGTTTTACGAGACATAGGCACGGTACACTTGTCTAATTTATGCACTTTTGGAATTTCACTGTAATCTGATACACACGGAATCTCACACTGATTACGCGCACTAACACTAAATTGAACCGTGGACAATGAGATAGAGGCCACAGCCTCTGTCCGTGCAGGTGTCGCGTGTTGTGCCGGCTGTAGACTCTCCAATGCGACCCTCGCCACCGCGAGAGTTGCGGTTCGCCTGTTACGCAGCCGTCGTACCATGAAGACTGCTCCAACCACCAACGCAACTCCGATCACCACATAAAATGCTGTGTAGTGATGGATGTCGTGATATGAAACTTGATGTGGCAAATTCTCACTTGCTTTGAGAATGCGGAGTTGCTTCTTAATTTCATCAAGCTCCTTGTTGCTCGAGAGGAGTGTATAGTTCTGTATCAGTGGAGTTGGAATGCCTACGTCTATGATATGATTGATTGGTTCTATCTCAGGCCGTTTGAAATATGGTTTTATGTATAAAGTGCTAAAACCTTCGTTGTGTGAGTAAACCGTAAAACTTTCGGTTTTAATTAGACAATCGTGTTCGACTTCCAATGTGCCTGCTTTTACTAATTGCTTCGACGACACATTATCGTCGCATAGAATTCTTATTTGACACTGACTACAGCAGAAAAATGCATAATTGTTTATTTTGCCAAGAGCTGTTTGCGAGATACCCTATACCGTTGATAAGGCCTCGCTTGCGGCGGCGCAGGTCTCGTGCGCGGCCCGTGCTGGAATGCTGACTCAGCAACAGGTGGTTAATAGTACTCGAGTTCTGAGAATTCTTGCTGCAATTGAACTTGTATGATGTCATAATGTGACGTTTCTTTAAACTTGTTGCATAACTGACCCAAGTAGCTAAGGTATTTACTGCTTGCTTCTATACCTTGCCAAAATGAATTCATGTCATAGTATGTGACTATCTTCCATTCATCTCTGATTAATTGCAATTTTGTCAAAATAAAGACCTTGATTGTCTTTTAATTGTGTAACATTGTATGAACAGTGAGCTGTGGTCAAATGCTCATGAAAGACAAAAGTAACTTTACCAGCGTTGAGGAGCTGTAGTTTACTTTTTGTTTTGATATGGCTTGCCATCTTTCACTTCTTTAGAACGCGATCCTTGATTGTTGATTCTATCATTCACAGGGAGAATAGACAGCTTGAGAATAGGCCTCTTGATAAGCCCTTTCTTTGTTTTCAATGCGACCACCCTGATGTGGCCATCGCACCGGGATGATTGTTGATTCTTGTAATGTAAAATAAGTTTGCATGCGGTTTTTCTCGTATCTCGCTTGCTTGAGAAAACTTAATATCCATGCTAAAACTCTTGTTAGTTTACCGAGTGAACTATATCTTGTTAATAATTCACCCAACATGTTATCGCTTTCTTGCTGCGATATATGATTAATATGCTTGGCTTTTCTTGCTTCTTCGTCTATGGTAAACACTGCTTGCCCAGTTTATTGGTCAGGGTCGTAGTTCCGCAGCCACGACGGTCCTTCCCACCACAGCGAATGGTTTTTCAATTGATCGACACCCAATCCACGGCTTGTGCAGTCCGCTGGATTTTCAGCTGATATGACGTAACGCCAGCTGTTTGCTTGATATTTGTCGCACCCTGTTGGCGCCAAAAGGCTTCCTTCATCCTGGCTCTCCTTGTAACCAGGCTGGGACTACCATTGAATCTGTCCAACAATTTTGCCAGTAGTACAGCACCGCTAAGCTCTAATCTTGGTAATGAAATTGATTTGTTTACTGGAGCTAATCTCGATTTTCCTGCTACTAACGAGATCTTTGTTTCGCCATTGTTTTCAGTCTTTCAATAAACAACGCATGCGTAGGCTTTATTAGAAGAATCGCAGAATCCATGTAATTCCACGCGTTGTTTTCTCCTTTACCCAACCAACGCTCCATCTTGAATTGATTGCTTGTTTTGTGCTTGTCTTCGATCTCCCAAAATCTGGATCGGCTAGTTGCATGCCGGCCAGGTGTGCCCATGTTGGCTTGGTGAATGTACATCTTGGTAATTGATTAATCAGCGTGTCCATGATTACCACATCTGTTTTAAATGTAAAATCATTAAAATGCGAACAACATGTTATGTTCGTAACGCCCTTGCTACTGCTCTCCTTCTCTCCTATCCCGCAGATGACGGCGCTGCAATACTTTCTTGATAAAGCTAGCTGTTGCGCCGCTCTGGCTGAGATTAGGGACGCTTGAGAGCCTTGATCTATTAGCGCACGCATTTTGTGGTATGATCCGTCACTTGCTTGAACTTTGATCATTGCAGTGGCTAATAATGTTTCGATCACGTTGTTGCCTTGACGCGTAATGTGATTTTCTTGTGATTCTAGATTTTGCGTTCCAGTTGCAAGAACTGCTGGAGTGTCATTCTCCGTAATTGGGTTACATGAAGGCTTATTGTTAAACGCGTCATGTAAAAGTGTATTATGTTTGCCACGACTTTCGCGGCAGCGTTTTTCTGTAGTACATTCTTTATCCCCATGCGAATAAAGACAATTTTTGCACAGCTGCAATCTTGTTATAGCTTGTTGCTTTGCACTTGGTGTCATATTTAAAAACTTACTGGAATAGTATATTCCGTGTGATTCTTTACACACAACGGGCATGCTAATTCGTTATTATTTACAGAAGTCTTAGCTGCTGAATATTTATTCTTGAAATTTGACGATGATGATTTACTTTGCTTGTTTGTTGATAGTTTGGAATTTTCGTTTTTCTTGCGCGTAGATTCCAATGCGGTGAATCTGCTCTCTAAGAAGCTTAGCAACTCTGACAATTTTGGCAGTTCTCTGGATTTCTTCAGAGATTTCAAATAATGAACATGCGTGTCCGCATCTAATTTTACGTACGATGAAAGGATCCCAGCTGTCTATATTAACGCCTAGGTTTTTTGTTAATTGCATTTTTTAATTAATTGTAAATGGTTTCTTGTTTCGTGTAAGATACCTCATATTCTTGATTCGTACCCTTCAATTCGCTGTCTAATTCCCAATGCAAGGAGTCTATGATAGACCATCGAGACTGTAGAATACGTAAGGCATCTTTCAACTCCCACTTTTCGGTCATAAAATCCAAATTTATCCCTGCCACAGTGCGCTGCAGCGCCCTGAAGTTGCTTGCTTGTTTTTTCATCAAAGTTGCTAGATGAACTTGTAGCCAACTTTAGAATGGTAGTGTAAAGTTCGTCTTGATTTGCATGTATATCCTCCATGACGAGGACTTAGTAGTAAGAAATAAATGGAAAGCTCTTACTTGAATGTTCTTGATTACTTTTTACGGATCCTTGTTGACCCCTGAGGCACCTGCTAGCCTCAGCTTTTGATGATGAAACGTTCCCTGAGACTCCTGCTAGCCTCAGCTCTTGATGATGAAACGTTCCCTGAGACTCCTGCTAGCCTCAGCTCTTGATGAAACGTTCCCTGGGACACCTGCTAGTCCCAGCTCTTGATGATGAAACGTTCCTTGAAACTCCTGCTAGCCTCAACTCTTGATGATGAAACGTTCCCTGAGACTCCTGCTAGTCCCAAAGTCTAAAATTCTTGCACTGAACTCCTGATAGTATATGGATCCTTGTTGACCCTGAGACACTTGTTAGTCCCAAAGTTTTTTAGCCACTCAACACTGCACACTTTTAGTCACTGGGTCCCGCTACACTGTCCACGCGCGCGAAATGGACTATATTATAGCGTGTGAATGTTCACAAGAATGTTCACGGCGCGAAGGACCAAAAAGAATGTATGGTCCCTTGCTAGATCATACTTTACTTTTAGATGAAGGATGAATGGAATAAAAGAAGGTAAGTACTAAAACACTGCTGTATTGTCTCAAAGGTACTTAAAGGTAAAATGAGCTGAATGGACTGATGGTGTGGAATTGAAGTGAGTGACGCAGCCCTTGTTGGCTGTAACGAGAACGCCTGGCTGACTTGATAGCCCAACGCGAACTGAACTGTATTATGAGTTGAAATGAATGTGTGGCGTAAACTGCTGAATTGCAGAATGTGCGGTTGCATGAAGTAATTGTGTGCACAAATGGAAGAGTTATAATTTTTATAAGAAAAAAATGTATGGAGCTGACATGAAAAATGAGGATATCTCTGGAATCGCAAGGTTGATGATGAAACGTTCCCTGAGACGGCCGTTATATCCTTGCACACTGTTATAGTACTATTTATTTGTGAATTTTTGACATACTTAATATCGCGGCATCACTTGCGATTTTTTTTTTTTAAATCTTCAAAGTAAAAAAGAATATGATACATTTTAATGCTTAAATATGGCTATACCAAGTGTAATTTACAATATTTTTTATGCTTAGACCAAAACATTCTAAGAAATCACAAAGTCGTATTACCTACTTATTTGAAATGACATGGTAATTATGAATTACATAATATGTAATCTTGTCTAATGCCTCAAGTCCACATTAGCTAATGATTAATAAAACTTAATACCTATATACCTGTTAAAAGGATACGTACCATAATGAGGGTAATTAGATAAACGTGATCATTAGTCAATAACAATAAATGGTAAACTATTGTATGATTAAAAATAAAAGCAAATGATTAAAAAAAAATATTAACTTAACCTAACCTAACATAAACAATAAAAGTTAACTTATTTTATACTTCGTCACCATCAGAACCCACTTCAGAATCAGGCTCTACAATAGATATAACTTCTAGAACTCTGTCGGAGCTTCCTGATCCTGAAGTTTCAGTAGTTCTACTGTTTCCTTAAAGTATGTCTGCCTCTTGTGGGCATTTAATTTTGGTCTTGTGGAAGAAATTAGAGGATCAGAAGAGACGATAAGCATATTGAGGATATCCTCGTTTGATGCTTGTCTACTCTTTTTCCTCGAATGGTGTTCTCTGAACCTCCTAAAGTCTTTGTTTCGGGCCTCTGAAGCTTCTGCCGAAAGACTTCCAATTGGTACAATAGCATTTTCTGCAATTCTGTCCCCTCCGTGAATCAAAAATTTGTGGACGGTTGATGACATGTATTACCAATCGTACAGTTCCACATATTTTTCAGCGGTTGTTCTAGCTAGAGAATCCAATCCCGCATCAAAATCGCGATCCCGCAGGCCTGCGGGATTAAGATCATAAATCCCGCGGATCCCGCGGGATTTGCGGGATTGATTTAAATTATTATTATTTTTGTTTCATGTAATTTAAAGAAAGAAAATACACACAAATATTTTTAATTATTCTTATCAACATGAAGCAAAGTTATCACTTATATTATAAATTAAATATAATGATGTTTAAGACAATACAATATTCACAATATTTCACGTTTCATATTTAGATTTTTATTTGAAATAGAATATATTCATTGGTTTTAGAGGCATTTAAAATCAGCTTATTTTTTTTTGAAAATACTTTCGAAGAAATGATAAAGTATCCAACGTTTCATCTTTTAGATTTGATCTTATCTTGTTGCATAAATAGCCAGCGGCGGAAAAAGCACGCTCGGCTTCCACACTTGTAGGCGGAATTGACTTTACATAAGTATAAACAGCTTCCAAATACTTCCCCCTATTCCCTCCACATTCAAAAAGTGTCATCTCACGTTTCAATATCAAATCAATTGAATTATCTCGAGTGGGTACACGCACAGCAGCTCTAGACTCTGCCATCCATTCAGTACGGAGACTGCGCTCTAATTCTTCTTCTAGTGTATGTGAAGGCAGATTCGATAAAGGCATGTCTTCTTCACTGTCATCATCTTGCTGGTTTTCAGTTTCAGGTTGCACGTCTGACATCAGTCTCTCAATTAAACACTTCATTTCAGTTCTTAGCGTAGCTTTACTTGGATAAAAGAATGGATTGTCCTCTACACTTGCAGACCTTGAATCTTTTTCTAGATATTTTTTTGGATTTTCCAAGTAAAGCAACACAGCAGTTATTGATGTGCGGCGTTCTTTTATCCGGCGAGACAGTGACACAACAAGTTCCTGGCTTAACCTGGTGTTTTGTAGATTCAGTTTATTAATCATGAAACGCAATGTGGTTTCTGCGGTAATTAATGTTGCATCCTCGCGGCATAAGACGTTTACAGCGAGCTTCACTGGCTCTAAAGCTTGTTCAATATGAGTCAAAGTCATATATTCTTCGTCTGTGAATGAAAATGAAGATGATGTCAGTTTAAGGTCAATAAGTGCTTTAGATATGCAATGTTTGACTTCGTTGAACCTCGACAACATTGATGCGAGACTGCTCCAGCGCGTTCGGCAATCTAAAATAAGCTGCAATTCTTTGCCAAATTCTGCTTTGATGTATTGTTGCAGCAGATCATTTTTTACAGGAGATTTTGAACTAAAAACCTTGACAATTTTTCTCACTTTTTGAATAAGTTCTCTGTATTGTGGTAGTGGTAGCACTAGCAACTCTTCTGCTTGGATTTCTTCCTCTACCGAAAAATTACCTTGCTCGTCGTTATCATCTTCACTTTCATTATCACTCTCATTATCTGGTCTGTTTCCGAGTACTTCAGCTTGCATTTCTTCTTCTTGTTGTTCTTGTCTCTTATTGTACAGAACTTCAAGTACAGCGAGTTGTAATCCATGTGCGAAGCATAATTGGTGGTGCGCTGATAATAATCTGCCAACTTTCTTCATGACGGCTGCACCATCGGTTGTCGCTGCGATCACATCTAGATTTAGGTCAATTTTAAAATCCTGGAGTTTTTTTTCAAGCGCAGTTACACAGGCTTCTGCAGGAAAACGTCCTTCAATTCTTACTAGCCCCAGGTTCCAAATGTTCGCAGTCGCAGCTCCACCGGTAAATAAGTGAAGATTTAAATTCAAATAGCGGCGATTTCTTAAAGATGTCCACTCATCAAAAGTTAGTGTGAAACGCTTTTGCAATTTTTTCAGTGTTTCAAGTTCGCCGATAGTTTTCTTTCGAATGGATGCTCCGTAGGCCATCACCATAGTTTGTATCGTTCTGGCAGAAGAAGGCAATTTGTGGCCTTCCGATTCAAATAATTCGCGCAAATCAATTGACGTGATGAATTTTGAGAATGGGATTCCATCTTTTGCTACCATTCTGCACACTCTTTCTTCCATAGAAACTTTTTTTTCGAATGGGAAATAATCTGTTAATTTCTTTCTTTTCGGTGGGACTGACACTGCCGAAGTTGAAGCACATTCGTCTAAACGTGAAGTAGTTGAACTAAACGAGCCAATTTGGCTTGCGCTGCTCGTTTCCATTCCCGGTGCTGGATTTTCAACGCTACTGCTGACGCTGACGCTATCAACCAAGTTCAAATTCATGTTATGCTTTGTTCGCAAGTGGGTGTGAAGGCCTTTAGTAGAGCGAGCAGAGATTTTTATAATAGCAGGACATAACTTACATTTAGCGGTTGATCCATTTTCCGCTCTTAAAAAATGTTTCCATACTTCACTCGAGCTTTTATACTCTTTATAAACTAAATTGACACTCATTTTTAATAATAAATTGTATTTTTTCACTCGTAACGTGCTCTTAGCACTTTGATAACTTGATAATAAAAAATAATAGTCCTGTCGTACGTTACGTAACCTTTTCACATCACAAGTAAGACGCAAATGACGCAATAACATTCTTTGACACTAGACCGCGCGCAAAGGTAAATCCCCGTGCGCCGTAGGGGAATCCCCAGTCATAGAGTACTGGAACTGACATTGATTACGTTCCGTTCCGTCCGATAATAGTTCCGATCATCGTCTGAGCCTATTTTTCTTACTTTTTTTCAATCCCGCGAACGTGCGGGATCCCGCGTTTGCGGGATTGGATTCCCTAGTTCTAGCGTATTCTTTAAATTTCGGCACGTCTACAATCTCTCCAGATGTGATAGCTTGCAGAATCACAGCAAATCTGCGTATTAGGTCTTCATCTAATCCAGTGATCGCTGCAGTTTTATCAGGAAATTCAAAAAACCGCCTTGCTGTGTTCCCGTCGTTAGTTGTGCCTGTAGGCTAATTGCGTAACGCATTTTCTGCAAACGATTCAGACTAATTTGCTTCATTCCGATCGGAGTTTGCTTTATTTTACGACTTTCGTATTGCGTAACACCAATATTGTGTGAAACCAATTCGAATCTGTTTGAGACGCTAAAGAGTGAATGATATGCGTCTAAAAACGCTTTATTCGAATTGCGTAACCATTTTGACAGCTGTTAGTTGGTTTGAAACCAACGAGTTTGTTTGAATCGAAAGCGAAGACAACAAGTTGGTCGCTATCATTTTTCGTTGTACATTTTTTGGGATTTACTCATAAAATCTCCATAATTATTACGAAATTATGTACCTATGTGAATATCTTCTTGATAAATTGTGAATGTGTTTTTGTGTAGAACATCTATGATAAATCAATATTAGTGGTATTTTAGCTAGCAAGGCAGTGAGATCATTTTTTTTAAATAATTGTAAAAGTTTTGTTTTGTTAAGTGCTTTACAGCCTAAATTAGAGATACTTATTATGATATTTCAGAAACTAGGTATATTAGTGGCATTTTATGGAAAGACAAATTCTTATCTCGTATCGTAACAAACTTACCATGAGCCACAAGCTTAACAACTTGTGTATGTATTCGAGGTTTTACTTAATTGAATAGTAATAAATCTACATAAAGACGAAGAACAAAAACAAGCACAGAAATAAGCATTTGTCAATGGATTATCTAAGGACTAAGGACTTCGATGAACTGTACACCACCATACATATAAATTTCCACATCATTGTCTGTTCAAGGTAATATCAATACTTACTTACTTATTATTATTATCTTTCTAAGTGTTGAACATTGAATGTGCCCAAAATAGGTACCTACCTAAATATTGTATCTTCAAAGATGTTTGATATGCACAGCAACATTATTTTGTTTGTTACTGGTGAATACAAAATATAGGTAAGGCATCATCAAACATAATGAGGTACCTACCATACATACGAGGGGGGGGGGGGGGGGTTTGCCATAACGCCACGCTTGGCAGGCGGGTTGGCGATCGCAGTATGGTGTTAAAATGCATAGAGAATGCTGCTGCCCATTCTATAGATACCTACCTAACCTTCTACCAACATATATGAATATTTACTTAGCAAATTTTAACAAGGCAACTGAAAATATATCTAAGTACCTATCTTGAATGTTTTTCAATTATTGATATTATTAGTAAGAATATCCAAGTCAATTATTCAATTTAAATAAAATGACTCACTGGGGCTATATAAAGTATCTTTGTTTAGGTACTTTTTAGTCAAGTCTGCTTATCAATAGAATTGTAGGCATTGTTGTATATAGCAGAATATTGCTGTTCTATAAAGTAGATAGATTGTGTATTGATGTGTTAAAGGAAGAGGCCTATTAGACTTTATGGATGGATGTAATGGATAATGGAATGTAATGAGAGTTTACTTAAACTCTTTTTCTTTTTCAGGTGTCACACTTAACTACATTTATCAGGAAAAATTTAAAATTTTTCTCATGCGCTCATCACAAGCAATATCCAGCAGTTAAATTATCCATGATGACTTCCAGGAAGACATTAGATGCCAAATGTTAAATGTGAATAAATGCTATTGTCAGTTGGTTGTTATAACATAAATAAAAGTTGTTTTTTTGTTTACCATAATTTATTTCTTTCTATTTATCTATAATTACCTAATGAATGACAGTTAATTAAAGCAAACACCACTATTTTCAAAATAGCATCACTATAATAATCACTTGTATTTATAAAAAAAAAACTTAGTAAGTATTCAATTATTCTTAATATTTCATAACAAGTTATTTTTATTTGTGCCTTTAAAGTTCATAATTAAAATACTTCAAAATAAAGTTTACAGGTTATCAATTAACACAATAATTATGTACATAGGTTTATATCAGTGTCTAACAAGACTATATAAATCAACAAGTTTTCTAAAATTAAATGATTATCTTTTATGAACAATCTTCAGTTTCTACTTTTGTACTTGAGCAGTGATGTCAGAAGTAAATAGCAGCAGTAGCCAAAGTGAACAGCAACAGCAATGGGGCAACATCATTCATGCTGCCTTCATGTCTTCATAGGTGAAACGCCCCGGGAACTCTCCTAGTTTTAAACAAAAATCTAATTATTTGCTGCTCCAATAAAGTACTCAAACATTATGTGGCAAATTAATGCCTACCTAGTTTGCCACATAATCAACTAGGCGTTTTTCAGCCCATGGCTGGACAAAAGCCATCGGCCCAGTCATTGCTATTGGTTGTTTAATTTTTCTTTATTTAGGGCCGATTTTTCAGTCTCCAGATTTTTTTTAACCACTAAATTAGAATGGTAAACATTAGTTAGGTATACATAAAATATATGATGTGGAGAAAGTTTGCCCAAGAAAATATATTAAGTACTAAATTAAGTGAGTTCCTGTTTGATTATTAACTACTAGCTGACCCGTGCCCACTTCGTTCTTCATTTTTACTTGTGAATAGCTTTAAGACACTCACAAATAACGTGGCTCTATGGGTAAACGAATTTTCAAAATCGGTTCAGTAGATCCAGAGAGAAACCTCACAAACTTTAACTCTTTATAATATTAGTATAGATGTGTCAAAAGCTTACCTTCAATGACTATATTACAGAAGATTGGTTTTCCATGTCCAGCCTTGCCACTAGCAAGTCTTTGTAAGAAAATCCCCAGTATTTCAACTAATTGATGTACGAGGTTGATATGTTGTGTTGTGATTGCGTTCCATTCTTGTATTTTAAGCTCTTGCACCGCCTGCGAAAATATTATGATTAATGTTTTGTAGAGCTTCTACAAATTACAAAAATATCGATTAACAATTTCAGTTGTTAGAATGTGAGGTTGACAGGCATACTAACTATAATAATTAGTTTAACCGCAATAGTTCTTGTGTCTACACAACAAAGGAATAGTTGTCCGTATCCATAAGTTGACTGACCAATAATGTACCTACAGCAGCTACACTCTAATGAGATATAGTCACCGGCACGTAACTTGGCAAGAATCGTTAATGTTTCTCTCCTTTTTTTAACTTACTTCTAAACAGACACGTTAAAAATAAATTCTGGCAATAACCATAGAATAATGATAGGCAATAAAAGTGATAATTTTATCGTTGCACTTTGTACATGCGTATATTTACTCAGACTACGCCAAAACCTTGCCAAGTTACGTGCCGGCGACTGTACGAAGGTTCACACGTCCCTAAAACACAGAACATGCCCGTTATTCCTATATATATTGGCTTACTTACTTGTAGTGATGGTATTGACATAGGTAAAGCAAGTCTTACAGGTACAGCTAGTACAAAACGAAGACACCACACCACATAATTCTCTCCAAAGATATTCCGAAACTACATATCATGGGCCCTTGTTTCTGTATGAGAATAATAAATATAATTTTGTTTGTTGCAAATACAAATAAACTAATAGTAAAAACAATATTCAAGGCAAAACAATGCGAAGTTTTTTTTTTTTTTTTTTCTTTTCCTTCTGGCTTCGCACGGTTTGTGCATTTAGCCAATGTCAAGTTTTAGTTCTTGTATAATATTGATGAAATGAATTATAAATGCATGATGATGATATCCCCGCCCACTCCCCTTGAGTTTCAGTAAAGATTGGATGTGGCACTTTACTGAGTCCTCACGCGGACTTCTTGAGAGAACTTGAAGCGAAGTTGCACTGTTTTGTTTCATTTGCCTACACTAATGCACGTTCACAAACACTTAATGGTTAATAATCCACCATTATTACACATTAATATTCGGCTAAATACTAATTTTGGAAAATTAAACTGCTGAACATGACGCTTCACTTTCCCGCCAAGAAGTCCCAATGCGAAGTTTCCTAATAATAATAACTTTACTCAGTGTTGCCAACTTTTTCCCCGAGTCTACTAGTGCTAGTGGCGGTTCTTCAAATTAGATTAGTCGCTTTTTGATGTGAAACATCTATATCTATAGCCGCACGTAAAACTTATTGCTGGCGGGGTGACGCAAGCCGCGTGGCGACGCGTTACTTCTATACAGTCTTTATGTAGTAGTGTGTAAATAATTTGTATGTTTCACATCTGCCAGGCGTCCTGTGACGGCTCAATTTTTTTTGAAGTAAAAGTGTTTTAGGCACGCTTGACTTGGGGAGTAAGCTGGAAAATGAATCTCTTATCCAGTTGCGTTTCGTATATCTAAGACACAGTGCAGGCCTATTATTGTTGTAAGTAAGTAAGTATAATTAGTATTTGTAAGTTTTACTTCAGTCGAAAGACCACAGTCTAAAGCACACTCGTTTTTTTTATTCCTATTTCGACGTTCGGTCTCCTTTCGGAGGTTCATTTGAAGATTTAAGAATGAAAATGAAAACATAACATATTCATAGTAATTTTTTCAACATCATCCTAATATAATATCACAATACTGAAAACGTTAGTGAACGTTTTTGGATGTTTGTTACATACTTGTCGGGATAGGTTCAGACATCCACATGCCTTTCTTTCTAAAAAACAATACGCAAACCACACACATGAACTCATTATATACTATAATAGCCCATACATGTATAAATCATAATTTAAGTAACTGCACTTGCACCACGACCATTAAGAAAACAGATAGTGCAAAGTACCTAGGGGTAATATTAGATAGCACCTTAAGCTTCAAAAAGCATATTAATACCCTCAGCAGTAGGTTACGCAAACTTATATTGACGAGACGTAAAGCTTAAAAAAATGGTTTACCTGGCACTTGCCCAGTCCTTACTAACCTACTGCATAACATCCTGGGGTGGTGCTGCAACGAATACAATGTTGGAACTTGAACGAGTTCAGAGAGCCATTCTGAAAGTATCTTTGTTCCTACCCTTCCGATATCAAACAGTTCTGTTATATAAGGAAGCAAAGGTACTAACTGTTCGGCAGCTGTTCATATTGCAAACAGTTCTAAAACAACATGGCCTCACTACCTTCAACCCCTCACTATCCCACAATATTAGACGATTTGATCCCATTGTCCGATATCACACCCGGCTTTCGACTGTTTCCTCCAATCGCTTCTTTTGCTACCTTGGTCGCTTTCTTTATAATAATATAAATAGAACAATCCCAATTTATAACCTCACCAAAGCCAAATGCAAAATCAAACTTAGCAGTTGGCTCCGGGAGTTAAATTATGATGAAACCGAAAAACTACTTGCTGTCCCATCTTAACCATTTTTTCTCATTCACACACTCACACACACACCCCCCACTCACTCACAGATACACATTCACACAAACACCTACTAACCATACTAACACCTTGCATAAATGAAAATAGGTTTTTTGTTAATTCCAGCACTTCTTATTGTACTAGTACATAACTGTAAAATGTAAGTAATACCCAAGGGGTGGAGGCCTGGTGTCCTGAAATACAGACTCACGTCTAGTTTAGGCACCAGTCTCCCACAGTATATTATATAAGCCTTTATGTATTGATACTTTTCTACTGTACCTATATTGTGGCGAGAAAATAAATCATTATCTTATCTTATCTTATCAGAAGTAATACTCAGATATGGCAATACAGAAATATATTTCAATCGAACAATCAGTTATTTTAAATCGAGAGAATATAGAAATTAAATAGAATTAATTAAACAACTAATAATGGTAGTGGCGGTCACATAGGGCAGTACTGACTGTCAGGGACAGTGGTCCATGCACCCACCGCAATAAGGATAGTACTAATTTGTCGGAGACAGCGTTCCATATCCAATAACCGGGCAGTACTGACTGTCGAGAGACAGTGGTCCGTGCACCAAGACGCATCCGTTCAAAATGCGTACCGACTCAATAGCGCACCTCCTTATAAAGGCGATCCGCTAGAGGGGGGTAACGTTACAATATTTCACTCAATTGACTTCAATTCTTTTAAGTCAAACATCCGATAGAATGAATGATTTGTCTATGGTGCACGTTCCACTAGCGCCATCTAGTCGCCGCCTCTCGCAGCTGTTAAATAATATGGCTTCCGTCATACTTATAAAATAATGGCTTAAGGACGGTTTTTTTTATCCTGGCAGTATCTGCCCGTGGCATATTATTTTAGAAATGACGTTGTTTTTCGATCTCCACACGCGCGTAGCCTCTGTTTGACTTCACTATATTCGTCATGCTGATTAGTCTTTCCAAATCAGCGTTCGAATCCGCAGTAGTTTCGGTAAATGTTGTCCGTCAGTAGGGGTGCCCCAAATCCCCAGGTTTAGTGGAACTCCCACTAAGTTGACAACACTGCTTTTCTACGATTCTTGCATTGGCCACAGATAACTAAAACGTGTAAAGAAAAACGTATTGTTCGTGTATTTCAACTATGGTAGTTTTTGGTAGAAAGTGTTTTAAAAATTGATTTTTCATTTTTCGGCAATCATTGGACATTTTCTTCAAATAGCATTAGTAGACCATCAGTTGTAATGAAAACAAAATTAAATTGTAGCACAATAATTCAGAAACAAATAAATTCAAATAATTCCTTTATGGTGAAACAAAACGCTGCAAGCAAACTTACTCTGGCCGATTGGTTTGTACACCTCTATAAAATTCTACTGGATTGGAAAAAAAATTGTTACACAATTCCAAATATGGAAACCGATTCCGACTGGAATTTGCTTAAATTTGGAATCTACTTCCAAAACAAACTGCGTTGCGCAATTAGCCTGCAGTATCAATAAATGCTTCGTAACACTTATTTAATAAACTTATTGCGTGGATTTGTACAAATAAATTTAGTTTCTTGTTCTGGTTTCACTACAGGTTTTGTTGAATTTTTCTTATGGTAACAACTCGATTCTACGTGCCCTCTCTTCCCACAATATTCGCATTTATTTGCATCGCATTGGTTCCTTTTGTGGTTACCCCCACAATTATAACATTTAATTATTTTTCGACTAAAATCTTGGCCAACACTGGAGGAGGACGGTTGGGTTGTAACGGTTGAGTTTGCGGATACAGGAGTTCGATTTACGGATGTTGATTGACTATGCGTTGTTGATATAACCTGTATGTCCCGTGAACTACTTTATTTTTCTTGCAAACACGACTGTGTAAATAACTAGCTAAATCATCACTGGTTTTAAAATTAATAGCTTCTATAGACGCACCGATATTTTGATCACCTATGTTTCCTACTATAATTGAAATAACATCCTGTTCAGAAAAAATCAAACATAAACGATCTATCTTGCATTTTTGCTCAAAATAAAATTCATACAGGGATTGATTTTCGATAGGTTTTTTATCTATGATTTCTTTTAAAAGATCGAACATATTTCTACGTATTTGGAAACTACCAGACAATTTTAACCTCCAGTCGACCCATTTCCATGCAGGCCACTGCTTTTCTGTACGTAATAATGAATCGTACCATACTTTAGCAGATCCTTTTAATTTATTCAAAGCTTGATAGCGAATCATTTTATCAGACCATGAAAAAGTATTTGCGTAAGATTGAATGATGCTAAGCCAGGTGTCTTTATCATCTTTTATTGGATCAAAATCTGGTATGAAATTGTTCAAAGTGATAGAACTTGTATTACT
The DNA here is from genome assembly GCA_948098905.1 of Tiliacea aurago. Lineage (NCBI taxonomy): Eukaryota > Metazoa > Arthropoda > Insecta > Lepidoptera > Noctuidae > Tiliacea > Tiliacea aurago. The sequence goes on from OX402593.1 coordinate 209,645, forward strand.
AACGGTTTCGGTGTAATTATGAGATACCTTATCCTTCCGCCTTGGTGGCGGCGAAGGCGTCCTGGCGCTGGAGCTTGAAGAAGAGGTGGAGCGAGCACGTTTTCGCTTGGAACGCTTACTACTGCTACCTCGCTTTTGTTTACCCATGGCGTGGAAGTTGTTTGTCACTTCTGATGTAGGGTTTTCCTTTACTTTATTTAAATAAATTGGAGACGACTAATAATCAACTGGTTTATTATTTATTTCACAATACAAGTACGTGTAAAAGAAAATAATAATCAATGATAGCGAGTATGATGGTAGTAAACTATCCAAAATCCGAAAGCGTAAGAGAGCGCTCCTTTTTTTTTTTTTTTTTGTATGGCATCTCGTAGCAGACCTAGAGAGGTCGTTGCTACTTAACCGGATATTCCTGTGGCTGCCCTAAGGTTTTTAATCTTAAAGCCTCCAGCCAGGGCGCAAATTATATATATTAAAACTAAACGACAGCGCACTAAGGGCACCCCCTGTGGGGTACGGACCTCGGCTCAGGGCGTCGTTGGGGGATCACAAAATTAGTAATAATTTGGGGACGGGCTAATAAAAGAGCGCTCCGCTTGTGCTTCGCAGTTATAAAGCCTCTGGTGTCCCCACTCCAAGGACCTCAGCAACATCAAACTGCCTTCGTTGGTGTCGTCATCCGTCAGATGGCGCTCCAAGTGCAATGTTGCCAACACACATTTATCTAATTACCTACTTTCATTAAGTTAATCCTGCACTAATTGCTAAATTAGCGAGTACCCCAAATTATGTTGGTACGTATCCTTTTAACTAGGTATATAGGTATTAAGTTTTATTAATCATTAGCTAATGTGGACTTGAGGCATTAGACAAGATTACGTATTACGTAATTCATAATTACCATGTCATTTCAAATGAAAATCACAAAGTAGGTAATACGACTTTGTGATTTCTTAGAATGGGTTGGTCTAAGCATAAAAAATATTGTAAATTACACTTGGTATAGCCATATTTAAGCATTAAAATGTATCATATACTTTTTTATTTTTTTTTATTTATAAGATTAAAAAAAAAAATCGCAAGTGATGCCGCGATATTAAGTATGTCAAAAATTCACAAATAAATAGTACTATAACAGTGTGCAAGGATATAACGGCGATTCCAGAGATATCCTCATTTTTCATGTCAGCTCCATACATTTTTTTCTTATAAAAATTATAACTCTTCCATTTGTGCACACAATTACTTCATATGACATTTTATAGAACAGTAATGATCAGCAGAAGTCATTTCCAGCAAAAAAAATAACATTTAAGAAATCGAGATCCTATGTCTTCTACAGCCGATTTTCGATCCACCGTGCGGCGGCGCCACACATGGCTGCAAGTACGCTATAACGAAATCTCGATCATCAAGTTAACATTTCGCCTTGCAACTTGCATGTTACTTACTTTCCACAGCTTTTTGTTATCAAGCAGCAAAACAGGATAACAAAAAGCTGTGGAAAGTAATCAACACGTCTAAAAACCCTAATTCTCCTAAATAACTACTTACCTTATCAACTACTCCTGAAACATCATTCAATGAAGTTAACAGCTATTTCATTAACGTAGGAAGATCATTAATTAGCAGATAAAATTGAACAAAAAAATATACAAACATTAAACAGCGACGCTCAAAATTCAAGTAGGTACCTACTCACACAAATCTATATATATATAAAATTCAAAGAAGTCCTGACTGGCTCACTGATTGACTGATATATCAACGCACAGCCTAAACCGCTGGTCCTAGAGGAACGAACTTGGAGGGTGTGTTCTTTGTGAAGAGTAGGTATCAACTAACGGCCGAACCCAATAACCTATCTATCACGAGTTTTGGCATACTGGAGATAGAAAAATCTATCTATCGATGCTTTTAACGTCCCACTCCCAACCCAATAATCTATGAGACATTATGGAATCTTACCGGACCACGCTATCTACTGATGGGAGGGTGTATCGCCTACAACGAATAGCTATTTGTATGAGAATGCCAAACTATGCGTCCCATTATACGATTTGTTTGACAGGACAGTACTAGATGACAGATTGGTCTATTCCCCGAATTGCAGGGATAAACGTATAGTAGCCAAGCTAAAATTAACTCTTTAGTACATGCAATAATGATCATATATGTTTTTTTATTGGTTAATAAAAAAAAAATTAAATTGAAATTCAAAACGGTGGGTCCTAGGCAAAAAATAACAGTAATTTAACCCCCCTTAGTGACACCCCCCTTTGTGAAAGCACCATACCAACATTCATTTAAAAGGGGGATGCGCTGAGGTAGCCCGCGAAATTAAAATTTTATTACGTTTTTCGCATGTTGATGTTGCTTTTTAAGTTAAAATCACTAATATTTTTCGGCTAATGGTTGGAAACTATGCATCCCATGCATCCGCTAAGAAGGGATTTTTCGAAATTCGACCTTTAAAGGGGTGACAAAGGGGAAAAAATCTTGTTCCTTGAGTTAATAAACCTGAAACTTGACACGAATACTAAACCTAAGTAAATTATAAAGTGTGACATTTTTTGTTTTTTTTTTTTTAAACTACTCCATAAACAGGGATTTGCAGATGTCAAAGTTTGTATGGAAGAGTTTTAACGCGCGGTCTGATTAACTCGAAACTCAGTATTTATATTGTAAACCAAAAATAAAGAATCAATATATCAGTTTTTCGAAAATTGACCCATATCAGGGTGAAAAGGGGTAGTCAATATTACAAGGGAGTATTCTACAGTGTGGCTTGATTAACTCCAAATTATGACGTGGGCATCAGCTAAGAAAGGGTTTTTGGAAATTCGACCTTTAAGGGGGTGAAAAGGGGGATTTTGTAAAAAATAACTTGCTGTCAACTAATCAATACGGCTTTCGGCAAGGTAATTCGACTGAGCAGGCCGATAATAAACTGACAAATTATGTTAGCTCAAACCTGGATAGAAGAAATACATTTCTCATTATCTTCCAAGACATTTTTTTTTTTTTTTGGGTGTGAAATTATCAAATAACTTCTCCCGCTCTTGGCTGAGCGGGAGGGCGTGTCAGACTTTTACTGGCTAAAACCCACCTGTGTTCCTTCCGTTGCCTGTGTGCCGGGGCCACGATATCCCTTTCGGACAAACTCGCAACCCCGGCAGGCCTTGGCCCTATCGTACCCCGTCAGTTGGTGCTGACATCTCTTTGAGGTGCGCGTGAAACACAACGCGACGTCGACCCGGGCCTGGTCTTTATCGGACGTCGAGCTACCCATCGCTCACCGTCCGCAGGCCCGCGCCTACGGTGGCCGGAAATCAGCTTGTGACTCCCGACGCCCGGGGCGTCTCCTGCGCCGGCTAAGGGTGTGAGGGCGCGAACTCTGCCTTACCCTCACGCGTTCCGCATCCTCCTTCGCGAGCATTACTGAAGAATGAGGTGACGGCCTCCCATGCACTCTCGCTCCGAACCATGGACTGAACCAGGGCCGGACGCGAGAGATCGCTGCCTAGCAAAGGCTTTTGATACGATTTCTGTCTCCATCCTACTGGATAAGCTGGACACAATGGGAATCATAGGCACAGCATAAGCTTTTCTAAAGCTATTTGACTGGGCGATCTCAACGTGTCCGACTTGATGCACACAAAAGTGATGGCCTCCCGATCACACGTGGAGTTCTAAAGGGCAGCATCTTGCGGCCTACCTTATTTCTGGTATACATTAACCAAGTCACAAATCTTAAGCTCCTCCAAGGCGAAATAATCTCTGATACAGCCTTCTGTTTTGCAGCCAATACCTGGGACGAGGCTTTCAGTGCTGCTCAGCTTGGCTTTGATATGGTTGGAAATTGGCTTCAGAGTAACATTCTTACTTGAAATGTAGATAAGACGAAATTTACCTGTTTTGGCATTATGAATGTAAAAGGCTGGGCAGATGATGACTTTCAGAATAATCTTTGAAATGTGATCGAAATATTTATTAATAACTAGCTTCTGCCCGCGACCTCGGTCTCGTGGAAGTCGTAAGACACTACGTTATATTAAAATAACAGCCACATCTTTATAAAAAACTGCCTCGTTGGTCTAATGGTCGCAGGCGTTTACTGTTGAGCATGAGGTCCTGGGTTCGATTCCCGGGTCAGGTCAGGTGTTATGGGGTTTTCCATCTGGAATTTCTCAGTATCAGTCCAAAATCTGGATTTGTACCCGGTTCATCAGTCACATTATTTATTTCAATTGGCACATATAAGACGAACGACAACGTTTAGGTAAGTACAGCGGTGCTTTTTCAGAACGGAATGAAGCACAAACAGCAGCCTTACAGTAAGTACCTAATTTGCCATATGTGTATAATAAATTGTGAAGTAGGATACGTGAAGCGCCTCTTTGTGAAGTAGGATACGTGAAGCGCCTCTTTGTGAAGTAGGATACGTGAAGCGCCTCTTTGTGAAGTAGGATACGTGAAGCGCCTCTTTGTGAAGTAGGATACGTGAAGCGCCTCTTTGACATGCATGACCGGACTGCTCTTTGCACTCGCTCCAACTTGAGAAACCTAGTCTTAGCTGCACCTCCCCATACTGCGCTGCAGTAGGTGATGCCGGACTGGCAGATGTCAATATACACCATTCTAATCGTGTTGAGGTCAGCAGAAGACCTAAGAAGCTTGAATATACAATATTAGTTTTAGTATATATGCGAAACCTGAAACACGTGTCTAGTATTTTTAACCGACTTCCAAAAAGGAGGAGGTTATATGTTTGGCTGTATGTTTTTTCTCCGTTAATTAAGGACCGATTTTAAAAGTTATTTTTTTGTTTGATACTCCCGAGGTGGACCCATTGCCACCAAATCAGAATCTAATGACGAGATCCCAGAAACCCTCAGTTTTATTATAATAAGGAAGACATGTAGTGTAAGTGAATAATAATCAATATTCTGTCGTCTCATGTGTACAAGCCGCACACTGCGTCCCAAGTCCTAAATCCTCCTCCTCATGCACTTTGCTTCACCTTTGCTTATTGCTGCGGGCGGCCACGGACGCGCGAGCGGTGTGTAGCAGGCAGGGACCGAATTACCGTTATATTATTCTTACCGTTATCAATTACCGTTATGATAACGATACTCGTATGTTTGTAAACGTTAACTAATACCTAATTAAACGTAACAATTCTGATACCGGTAAAATATTATACGCCTATCTCTTTCTAACGATGACGGTGGAGAGACTAGCACCTTTCGGTGTCGGTATGACTAGCTTCGGCGTGTAGGTATACAATAATGTTTCTGTGCTGCATGAGCGGCGTATATTGTGTACTTGATGAAAAAGAGATTTGTGTAAGTACGTAGTTTCTATATTATATTATTTAAATTTTCTGACTAAAACACTGGCCATTAATTATGGGATTTTTTTTAATCAGTGCAAATTCTGACAAATGAAACTTAAGAGTTTTATTAAACATAATATATAAATTAGCTAGCGAAACTTCGCATACGTCATGGGTATCGATATACCGGGTCTAATTAAATTAGCAAGCAAAACTTCGCAGACGTGATGGGTATCGATATACTGGGTCAAATTAAAATATCTAGCAAAACTTCACATACGTGATGGGTATCGATATACGGGGTCATATTAAATTAGCTAGAAAAACTTTGCAGACGTGATGGGTATCGATATACCGGGTCATATTAAATTAGCTAGCAAAACTTCGCAGACGTGATGGGTATCGGTATACCGGGTCAAATCAAATTACCCAGCGAAAGTTCGCAGATGTGATGGATATCGATATCTTAATACAATAAAACAAAAAAAAACGGACTTTCTTAATTACCAAAAATAAAGTGTTCATTGCTGTTTTTTTTGGGGTCAACGACTGTAGTTACTTGAAATATCAGTTTCAAAATCAGTTGTTTTTTCTGTGTAAATTTCACAGACCTGATGGGTACTATGATCGATATCTAAACACAATAAAACAAAAAAAAAAAAACAGATTTTCTCAAGTATCTTCACAACCAGTGATCAATGACCACAAAAAAAACATATTTTTAAAAAAAAAATATCGTGTTTAGATATCGATACGCATCACGCCTGCAGTTTCGCTAGCTAATTAAATTTGACCCTGTATTTTGATATGTCTTAGTACAAAAAATAAAGTTATTGTTAACGAAAGATGTTTACTTTGGAACTGGTGTTATGGTGTCTTGCCGGCCGGCACGTATGCGGTGTACCCGCACGCGTGCATGTGCCTAAACAGCCGTGCGCTCGCACGATTTGGGATTTGTATATTATATTAGTAAGCTAAGACGAAAAAAAAAAAAAAATAATGGAAATGTGTTCTGTTACTGAATTGCAACCAAAAAAAATTTGCGCACTGGTTAACTTCCTGTATAGGTATGAGGTAAAAGAGTGTCCGTGGAGTTTCTTGCCCGTTCTTCTCCATAGGAACCTACTATTTGGAATGGGCAACTAGCGTCATATTTGTAACTGACCGACGTAAATGATTTAATTGAAATAAATGCTTTAAGTTTGAGTATGTATGTACAGTCGACCACACGTCTCTGGATAAAAATTTACCTTGAGCCGCCCCTATAATATTCACGTAGTAAAAGCAGTTTTCCTAGTGTATGTGTATCCAAAGACGTGTCCAGATCAACCGACTGTACTACTGGACATGGTATTACCTACATTTCCCTTTGCTATTGCTTTAGCTAATCGAAGATCGAGTGTGTAGATTCTTGAATCACAAGCCCAAACTCAATTGCTGGTGGACCTGCCTGGTTGCGATCATCTGACACCTATAGTGGAGCGGCTCTCATGACGCACGCGTACCAACTGCCTTGATAAGCCAGAGCAGTAGTAGATAGTTCTGAAGTGCGAGTAAGTACGTAGGGTCAACCGATAGGGTCTCGAACACCACCGTTAGGTTTTTATATGGGCAAACCTGCAGTTTGACAAAAAAACATGTAGTACCACAGATTGAAGAACGCTGCAGCTATGTAAGTATACCGAATAATTAATGGAAAAGCTCATGAAAGAACATGACGGATCTATTTTTTTTTTATTTTTTTATTAGGAACAATTTTAGGTATAACATAACAAAAGACACGAATATAGCTACAAAAGTAAAATACTGTGGCGCAGCTATCAACGCCCCATACAACTTAAATGGAAGACATTTGTTCCAGACACACAGCTTTAGGAAGTCTTATAATAAAATTAACAATTACAAAAGACAAATTCACTCAAAAGTTTGTATGTAATGATGTAGAGTGGAAGTGAGGGCGAGAGTGTTGTGAGTATGTGAGAGTGAGTAAGATGTCTATTATGAGGGGATGCTAGCATGAGGGTTTATTTATGATACTAAAAGTTGCTCAGTTGCATCATAGGACAAAGATTGTCTGTCAATTTTTTTTTCAGTAAGTTCCTTGTTAAAGGGTAGATTTTGACTCTCATATTTATATTATTATAAAGCCTAGAGCTAATGTGGTTGAAGTGGCGACCTACCAACGCAAACCTGCAGAGCTCAGTTTTACAGATTTTGTCAGAGCGTCGCTTTTTAGTAAGGTACTGAGGGTCGTAAAGCAAGAGGTGGTGTTTCTTAAGCACTGTGTGTAGTACGTACAGCTGTCTTACTGCGATGACCTCACAAAGTGAATATAATTCGGTAGTCGGAAATCGAACAGGTTTCCTCGCGAGTACTTTTAACACAGCTCTTTGAGCCCTCTCTAAACGCAATATTGTAGTCTTGTGGGTTCCCCCCACGTAGTTATGCAGTAACCGAGAACTGATTGAGCGAGAGCGAAATAAATCATTTTTAGGCATTGAAAGTCAGCAGCCGTGCGAAGTTTTTTGAATAAATAAATCAGTCTTCTGACACGAATCACGATAGAGTCAACCTGTTTTTTCCAAGTTAGAAGATTGTCCAATATAACTCCAAGATATTTGATACTGTCAGACCGTTCTATCTGGGCACAGTTACAGGTGGTGGCTGTTGGGTAAGGACAAACATGAGTCCTGATCCCAAATGTCGTAGGTGGTTGGCCAAGAATTCCAAGGGAAAAGGGGTTGAACTTGGTCTTTGAGATATTGAGTGTGAGTAGATTCGATGATAACCACATCATGACCAACCTCAAAGCAGCCTCTGCCTTCTCACGAGCTTCAGGCCAGTCCCTACCATGGGTTAAAAGAGCAGTGTCATCCGCTTAAGTAATTATTTTTGTGTTCGGAAGAGATAACTGACACAACTCATTTACATAGATAAGAAAGAGGGTTGGTCCTAGGACACTACCCTGGGGTACACCAAAATTCATATTTACAGAATTGCTAATAAATGATTCGATTTTAACAACCTGTTTACGCCCCGTAAGGTAGGCACGAAAAATATCAAGGGTTTTGTGAGTGTTCCAGGGTAGTGTGTGTGGAGAGAAATAAATAGATGTCACGTGCTATATAAGTCTTTACTATAGTTGATATTACAAAGTTGTATTTGCGGCGCGTGTATAGCGGAAAGCGGTTTCGGGCGAACTGGTTTCGCCGGGCGCTGCGCATGCGAGGAATATAAAACGACCGCGTCAGCGCCCCTACACTATTCCTCCCCTTTTTTTTAAAAAAAAAAACTGTAGGTTTTTTACAATAAAATCTGTTACTCTAAAATGTATTATTAATTACATCTATGGCTAAAAGTATTACTTATAAGTTACAATCAGCATTTGGTTTGAATAACAATGTTGTAACCGGATGTCTGGCGTGATTGCGTCACCTGATATTGACGCCTTATACATTGTTATGACTTACATATCTAAGTTTAAATATCTTTACGCTATAATTGCAATGGTATAAGCAGTGTGTAATTTATTTGAATGTATAATTGCTTCAAATGGTTGCTATTATTACTAATTCTTACAATGCATTTTTATTTTACTATTTTACTACTTGATAATGAAATACAAAGTCATTTGGAGGTATAAATCTTATATTTAACAATACCTGATCTTAAGCTAGTGCGGCTACCTGCTTTTAAAGGTGCCGTCTTGATATTGTACTTAATTAGTGTACATATAAAGTTACGACGTTAAGGGTAGTCACCGTGACGACATGCTCTGCCATAAAATAAAAAAAATTAGCACCCCTGCGGAGTCCACAGCATTTGTCATGGTGACGCCAATTAAGAATACACACATATAACGATAATTCACATATTTCACAAAGTAGCACTTGCACCGTTAAACGTCACTTGGTATTTGGGACCTAAACTTTATGAGATTTGACTTGAATGGACGATGGTTGCTGAGCAGGTTATCTTAAAAAATGACTTTGGGGTTAGGCGATTCTTGCGGTTTTTGGACCGTTTCTACCCTTATGCTCGGTGTGGCTGTCGAACTTGCCACTATTTCCTTTTTCAACCACTTTCGAATGCTTTTGATACACCTTCGTTTTCCAGCGTAGATTAACAATATGGTAAGTAATATTATGGTAGCTATCATAACACAGCCAATGATATTCAATTTGTTGTCCACTTGTGCAACATTTGATAGGTTTTCGTTAACAATTACTTTTTCTTTTGTCTGGTTGGTGCCCATTTTTTATTAATTTGGTGTACGTGGTGTAATTTCGCGACCTTTTTTGATTCTTACTATGTTTCAACTGCGATACCTAGTGCTTATATTCAATTAATTGACCTACATTATAAAAATGCTAATTTCGATATTTAGAGGGTCTTTTGCTTATTCGTCCAGTTCGCGTTGTATATGTTTCGTCACTGGGTTTGCTTGTTTGAAACCTTACTTTTTTCTGTATTTTATTCTGTACCTGTTTGTTTTTTTTATTATCATTTTTCTCTAATATGTTTTTATTTACTTCCTCTGATGGCAATTCGTTGTCTATCAATATATATGCTGGTTTTAAGCGATCTATAGATATGTTGGCTTGTCTGTCAGGTAACTGTACGCGATACACTTTTTCGTTTCTACTTATGACGCGATATGGTCCATCGTATGGTGATTGTAATGGTTTCCGTACAGCGTCATTTCTAATGAATACATAATCACTGGTTAATAGATCTTTGTGTATAAAAATCTTGCGAGGTGACTTGTTTACTCTAGTGGACGGTTTCAATCCATCTATTACGTCCTTAATTTTTTTAACGAAATTGTTGTCATCATGCAACTGTACATTGCTATGGTCATAAAAGTCACCTGGTAGCCTAATATTACTGCCGTATAGCATTTGTGCTGCGGTTACGCCTGTGTCTGACCTAATTGTCGTGCGCAATCCTAACATTACTGTTGCTAGTTCATCTATCCAGCTTTGATTGTCTAAACGTGCTTTTAGTGCTGCTTTTAATGACCTATGCCATCTTTCTATCGCTCCATTGCATTGAGGATGATATGGAGTGGTACGGGTTTTCTGTATTCCCATAATTGACATTAATTCTCTAAATAAATTACTTTCGAACTGTCTTCCCTGGTCACTTGTGAGTTTAACCGGGCACCCATAACGACTAATCCAACCTTCATATAAAGTTTTGGCTACTATTTCTGCAGTTATTTCTTTTAATGGAAATGCTTCTGGCCAACGCGTAAACCTGTCTATTATCGTCAAACAATATTTAAATCCCTCTGGTGTAGTTGGTAGCGGTCCTACTATGTCTATGTGAATATGTTCAAAACGCTTACAATTTTCAAAGGTACTTAAATCTGCATTGGTATGCTTTTGAATTTTCGCTTTTTGACATCTAATGCAAGTCTTGGCCCAATTTCCAACGTCTTTATTCATATTTGGCCAAAAATACCTTTCACTAACTAATTTTCTACTTGCTCTAATGCTTGGATGGCTCATATTATGTATTGAGTCGAAAGCTAAACGTCGAAACTTTCCGGTCAAGTATGGGCGTGCTGAGTCGGTTGAAACTTCACAAACAATGTATTTCTCTGTATTGTATATAGTTACACGTTTCAACACTATGTTGTTATTGTTATTCGATTCGCTTTGCAATTTAGCTAGCTCGCCGTCCGTTTCCTGTGCGGCTGCAAGTTCTGCGAAGTCGATCGTTGTGGGGCACGATATTGTTGCTACTCTGGATAATGTATCCGCAACTAAATTATCGTTCCCACTAATGTGTCTTATGTCCGTGCTGAATTCGCTAATGAACATGATCTGTCTAGCTCTCCGCGAAGTTTCTCTATCTGTACCTATTTTACTAAATGCAAATGATAAAGGCTTATGGTCTGTAAAAATAATTAACTGTTGACCTTCAACCATGTTGCGGAAATGAATTATGGCTGAATATATTCCTAATAATTCCCTGTCATATGTACTATATTTCATTTAGGCCTGTGTTAATTTTTTAGAAAAATACCCTAATGGTTTCCACTTGTTGTTTAGCTTTTGCTGTAATACTGCGCCCACACATGTGTCTGACGCATCGGTCATTAACGCTAACGGAGTATTTGACGTTGGATATGATAACATAACCGCGTTCTTTAGGTCTTTCTTACATTGCTCAAAGTTGTTTTCAGCTACTGGTGTCCAGTTAATTTTAGTTTTATCTTTGCGTTTTGTATTTCCAAGGTATTTATTCAACCCTGTTTGATGATCAGCCGATTGAGGTATACTTGCCCTATAAAAATTTAACATTCCTAGAAATCTTCTAAGTTCCGCAACTGTTTCCGGTTTTGGAAAATCTACAATGGCTTTTACCTTATCTTCTAGAGGTCTAATTCCCTCTGTTGACACTTCATATCCTAAAAATTCTAATTTTTGTTTACCGAAGCTACATTTGGAAAAATTTATAGTTATGCCGTATTCATTAAATCTTTCGAAAACTTTTTCTAAGTGTTGTTTGTGCTCTACTTCGTTATCTGATGCTATGATGACGTCATCTACGTAGTTGAATAGGAAATCCAAACCTTGCAATACCGTGTGATGCATGAAACGCTGAAACGTTTGTGCTGCATTACGTAATCCGAAAGGCATGCGCATAAATTCGAATAAGCCAAAAGGTGTTATGACAGCAGTTTTTTCAATGTCATTTTCCGCGACAGGTATGCAATTGTATGCTCGGTTAATATCTAACTTTGAGAATATTTTCTTAAGGGCCATCATATATGTAAAATCATGGAGCCGAGGTACAGGGTAGCGATCCGGTTTGGTGATCGCATTTAAACGTCTGTAGTCTCCGCATGGCCTAATATTCCCGTCTTTCTTGGGTACCACGTGCAGAGGACTTGCCCAAGCGCTGTGGCTCGGCCTGCAGATCCCCAGCTCTTGCATGACCCTAAATTAGTTTTTAGCTTTTACGTACCTGTCTGGTGGTAGCTGTCTCGCTCGTGCGTGCACTGGGGTACCTGTTGTTTCTATAATATGACGTACGCTATGTCTAGGTGTCTCTTTATATGAAACTGGTTTAGTTACCTCTGGGAACTTACATAATAACTCATGATAGGGGCAGTCATCAACAATGGTCTTAACCGTGGGCTCAGTCGAGTCGGAGAGGTTTCCTCTCGCGCCTAACTTTGTTGCCTGGTCGACTAGCCTTCGTCCGTTCAAGTCAATTAACAAATTATCTTTAACTAAGAAATCGGCACCTAATATTGGTTGCTGTACGTCCGCTATCGTAAATAACCAACGGAACGCTCGTCTAAGATTTAAGTCTAGTTCTAACATGTGTGTACCGTACGTAGTTATTTCGGTTCCGTTCGCAGCATATAACTTATAACCGGCACTTTGTGCGTTATTTTTCTTGAAAACCACTCTGCGAGGTAGAACTGACACATTTGCACCACTATCTACTAAAAAGTTCAAACCTGAGTTCTTGTCCCGGACGCTTAGACGGTGATTTCCATGCACGCGGTCGCAGCCACCCGTCGCTGACTGCACCGACACTAGTTTTCCGCTGGCTTCGACTTCTTCCAATTGCACGGATGTTCACACCTCGTCGCCTTGTTACAGAACCGGAAGTGGTACCGGCACAACCAGTTGGGGTCATCACTTGTCATCGCCTTGGTAGACCTGGAGTTCGATCCCGACCTGGATCTGCTTCTTCTAGATCTAAAGTTTCGCGAACGACCTCTGGGTGTGCTCTCGAGCCTGCGTAATCTGTAACCAAGTTGTCTTATTTCGGCTATCACTGCGTCATCCTTTTTCGATGGGTTTGACGCTTCTTTCACACTAGCGACACTGTGGACCGGAGTTGCGTTTTCTGCTACATTGTCTGCGATCGACGCTAATTTTTCTAAGTTTGCCTCGTCGGATACTGCCAAAATGCTGCGTATAGACGGTGGTAGTTGGTTCTTCCACATCACCCTGAGTGTTTCGTCTGTCACCCTTCCTCTGGCTAGCTCCCTCATTTTTCGAAGAAGGTGTGATGGCTGCTGGTCTCCCAGCTCCATTCCGCAAACCAGCTTTTTGATTTGACATTCATCCGACTCTCTGTAAACTGAGAGTAACTTTGCCTTCAAGGTCTCGTATTTTTTTTCTTTGGGCGGTTCAAATATAATTGATGCTACTTGTTCTGTGACTTCCTGGTTGAGCTTCGAGACTAATATTCGGTACTTGGAGTCGTCGGACATCTTCTGCGGGTTTATAATTGTTTCCGCTCAGAATTATGGCGAACCATAATTCTGGTGACTTGGTCCAAAAATTTTCTATCTTGTCGGTCACGGACACGGGTGAGAGAACGTATTCTTCAGCGGTCGCTTTTTCTTCCATCTTCAGGCTTGACTTTGTGACTTTTTCTCAATAAGCACTGTGGGTTTTCACACTATGCCGCGTGGATGTTAGGGTGAGTTGCCCGTTCTCGATCAACGCACACACTTTAGGATCACGTCGGGGTCACCAATTTTGTGAGTGTTCCAGGGTAGTGTGTGTGGAGAGAAATAAATAGATGTCACGTGCTATATAAGTCTTTACTATAGTTGATATTACAAAGTTGTATTTGCGGCGCGTGTATAGCGGAAAGCGGTTTCGGGCGAACTGGTTTCGCCGGGCGCTGCGCATGCGAGGAATATAAAACGACCGCGTCAGCGCCCCTACAAGGGCAATACCACGAATGCCAGATTTTTCCAGCTTATTAATTAATTTGGGGATAGAAATGGTATCGAACGCCTTAGATAGATCGAGGAAGACACCGGCAGACTTTTGCTTATTGTTTAGGTGTTCGACTATTGTATTTGACAGTTGCAGAGTAGCGTCCTCTGTGGATTTCCCAGATCTGAAACCGTATTGATTGTCGGCCAGGATATTGAGTTTAGAAAGAAATTTCACTAGTCTAATGTTCATAATTTTCTCAAAGATATTTGAGATAGTTGTAAGGACGGAAATAGGCCTGTAATTAGAAACAATGTCCCTGTCTCCCCCTTTATGAATAGGATGGACTATAGCAGTTTTGAAAACATCTGGAAAAACACCAGAAGATAGGCACAGGTTAAAAATGTGGACAAGGAGAGGGACAATTGTGTTTTTTGTGGCCCTAATAACCGTGGTGAGGATCCCATCAAAACCAACAGCACAATTATCTTTAAGGTTCGTAATAATGCTTTCAATTTCGGCGTTATCCACGTCATACAAGACCACGGACTCAGAAGGAGCAATTGAGGAAGAGATTGCTAATAGTGGCGTAGAGTTAATTTGTGAGGTACTGCTACTTTGTGGTGAAGACTGAGAAAACTTAGATGCGAGGTTACTGCCCACATTTGCAAAGTAGTGGTTTATCATATGGACATAGAGCATAGGATCGTTACCGCACTTTAACAATTCGGAAGGAGATGTTTTGCCCTTGTCCAAATAAGATATTTTTTTAATAAACTTCCAGGTGGCCTTAGGATTGTTCCTGGCCTTCCGAAATTCAGACCTTTCATATTCGCGTTTTAGTTTCTTTAGTAGATTATTGCAGAAAGTTCGATATCGATAAAAAATTGATTTATGTATGTCGTTGTCTGGGTGAAATTTTATACAGCTTATCTCTATGGCGGATACATCTTAGAAGCTATACTCGCGTTAAGGCGCATGATGGTGCATCGCGGATGTTCTGATGTAATTTGGAGTGAAAACAGTACCAATTTTTACGGGGCGGACGCTGAGCTCCGCAAGGCCGCCCTAGTCGCTACACGAAGCAGAGGTCACATCGACTGCCACTACATTTCACCAGGAGCGCCGTTCATGGGCGGAGCATGGCAGAGGTTGGTACGCTCGGTAAAGACCGCATTGAATGCTACACTTATCGATCGGCATCCATATGAAGATGTGCTTCATACACTTCTGGCAAAGGTAGAACACACGGTTAATTATTACTAAGCCCTTGACCGATGTATCGTTTAACCCAGATGACCAGGACGAGGAGGCTTTGACGCCTAAACACTTTTTGTTCGGCGCGCCCTCTAAAGTCCTGCTGCCGAGGATTTTCACAAGAATTACGCCATTCACACTGGAGTGCGTCGCAGCTACTCGCAACGACTAGCGGACCTGATTTGGCAAGGAAGTGAAGTACTACCTACACTTCAAAACCGGCGGGAGCCGGCACTAGAGGACGCATTGTAGAACAATTTAGAATCTTCTCGTTATTTCTAGGCGCCAGAAGTTGATGGAAACGTAAGGGTTTTCCGCTCACTTTCATGCTTCGTTAGTCAGTTCGCTTCCAGAACTAAGAGTGTTCATTAGCCTCGTAGGTAATTGTTTTAACCGCGTATTGTCATAGGACACGGTATTTTTAACTGAAACCATATACCAGTGTATGTAATTATGCTTTAACTAAAACCTGTGGATATCGACAGTAAATCTGGTACTAGTGTTCATAATAAAAAAAAATAATAAGTATCGTGTTTCATTACCACCAGTTAGTCCTCTGTCCTAAAAAAATATCATAATTAAAGATCATCTAAATTAGATTTGTTCCCCAATATCATGATTTCATGAAAAAGTCATTCAATGGGATGATTCTAATTCTGTAAATACATTTATGATAAAGTCGCGAATCATATTTTGATCAAGATACAACCTAATACTGACCCGCAAATTGCAAAAAACGTAACAAAATTTTAATTTCGCGGGCTACAGCTGCGGATTCACCTTAATGTTTTATTGCACCATGTGAAAGTAGATTTATTGTTTTCTTTGCAAACCTTAAAATATCGGTACAGTTTGTTGCACTTCTTTCCGCCCATTATAATATTTTTTACACAAACAACTTATGGGTAAATCTAAGGCAGTAGGTATTTTCAACGTACGCGATGTTGGTGCGCCGTCTGACTTTGAAAAGGTACACGCGCGAGCGCGAGTCGTCTCGTATTCGTAGGTATCAGTTCAATTAATGTAAAATATTAGCTGTTGCCGCTCCGCTTTGAAGAGCCCAACGAACGGCGCGCAGAGTGCGTGTCGGTTTGGCAACGTCGCATCTGATGTTGCTAGCTTTTAGCGAAGTAACGCTATTAAAATACCGGTAAATCCTATGTTAAAACGTTATGTTTAACGTTAAATATTTAACGTAAGGTAACGGTATGTTTTGGTACTTTTACCGGTAATTTTTATGTAACGGTAACCGTCCCTGGTAGCAGGGAGCCGATACTTCAAAATAGGTGATAAGTTATAAACAAACAGTAGGTACCTACACTTGCTATTTCTGTTTTTTTGAGAGTGACTCCTGATTGCTAATTGAGTAATTGGTTTAATTTTTGTTAAGATGTGTTTGGTTCGTTGTAGAAGTTTTATTTAGCAGTAGGCTATACAATAAACAAATAACGTACACAGCTGCAGTTCTTATTAATTTCGGCAACTTAGAAAGTACTGTTTATTGCTCACTAAAGATGTATTGTTGTTGTTATTTAGAATGGGTGTGATGCTACATAGAGTATCATTGTATAGACAACAAGGTAAACCAACCAGTCAAACTAACTTCCGACTTTTAGGGAGTTTGTCGTTCAATCCAGTAGCGTCAAACGGAATTTACACCGTATTTATGTAACACTAGCTTTTGCCCGCGGCTTCGCCCGCGTGGATATCGGAAAAAAACAGCTTCTCTTTCAGCAGCATTCCCCAAAACATTATACCCATCTTAGCGTGGAACCAACGTAAGCGTGGTAAGCAGATAGGAGTGCACTTTGATTAACTATTTTACGGAGATAGCATATAAATACAGACTTCGTTTTGTACATACTTGTTCAATACGTGTCCTCTATTTCATTTCTAAGTCTATTTGAAAGAAATTTTGTATTGTTTATTTTTTCTACGTTTTTGTTCATAAATAATAATTTATGTAAGTATATGAGTTATTCAAGGTAGATGCAGTAAAATTCTACTTTAAACTTAATTTCCTCTTTTTCCGATTCTCGAAATCCCCCTATACTCGTAATTCTTTTTTTTCTGGCAAAAGTATGAGCACTGAGTTTCGAGTTAATCGGACCGCGCGTTAAGATTCTTGTATACAAACTGTAACACTCCCTAAAATCCTTTAGAGGGGTAATTTTGAAAAACGCTAACGTTATGACGAACTTTGTTATTTAAGAACGTATTCTCGCTATGATTCAATAGTTTATTAATTCAAAAAATATGATTTTTCACACAATCTAAATCCCCTTTCACCCCGATAAAGAACCAATTTTTAAAAACAGATTCTTAGAGTTCGTCAACAATGTATGGAATGTAGAAGATCCTAACTTCAAAACTGACGGACTTTCATATAAACTTCCATTCCCTATTTAACTCCCTTAGGGGTTGAATTTCGAAAAATCCTTTCTTATTCCTTGTCTACATTATAAAGGGAACCTCTGTGCAAAATTTCAGCTTTCTAGGTCCAAGGGTTTGGGCTGGGCGTTGATGAGTCAGTCAGTCAGGACTTGTCTTTTTATTTATCTTTATAGATCTATAATATAGATAATTGAGAATCAAACGAACTTACCTAGTGAAGTTTTTTCAGAGCAACTTTTTTCGATAGGTCTAGGGACTTTCAGGGTGGGAGGGAGTGTAATCATCTTCGGTCAAGACACTATAATTAGATATCAAACTTCACTAGGTAAGTTCGTTTGATTCTCAATTATACTTCGTATCTCTCCCGAAGATGATTACAGTTTACATGCAGATGTTTAGAGCATCGAAAAAATTAAAAATTGAAGCGATCGATAAACAAGTAGTATATTTATTACTTTTTAATCACTGTTACATAATGTTAAATTATCTGTCTGTAATAATCATATATCTTATAACAATAATAAATAATCATCTAAAGAGTGCATCTATAAATTCAGTTTCGTTAGAGGTAGATACATTCTTATTATAATATTTTTGGAATACATGTGAAGATTCAGTCCAGCCTGCGGCCTTTCGAATAACTTCTAGATTGACACCTGCTCTGTGAGCAGCAGACGTGGACGCGTGCCTTGTACTGTGCGCACCATACAGTTTTGGTTTGGCCACTGTTTTCTAAAATTAGTTTTACCCAGTGAGACAAAGTTTGAGAGCCCACTTTTTTATTTGGTTTTTGGTAACTTATAAATAGAGAATCTTCTTGACAACGTAGGCAAGCAGTTCTATCTATATAATGTTTAGGGTTAAGGCTGGGCAAACCTTAGGATTTTCTTTAATAAATGGTAATATAATCAATGGTTGGTAAGCACCTGGCCTTGAGGTTTTAATTAAATCTTCAATTTTAATTAGAATTTTTTCTGAATCAAAAGTAATATTTGTTATTTTGATTACACTTAAAGTCTGCATTCTCTGTGCAGACGCTAGTGCTAAAAGAGTTACAGTTTTTAACGACAAGTCTTTTAGTGTAATTAATTCATTTGGGAAATAGTTTGTTAAGTAATTTAATACAAGATTGGGGTTCCAGGTGGTGTGGTATTTTGGTGCGGGTGGTTTTATACGATAAACCCCTTTAAAAAACCTTTTTATAGAGTCGCTACAAGTAACTTCCTGACCTAACAGTATTGATAACGCTGAACGATAACTATTAAGTGTGCTGTAACTAGCACCTGAATTAAATTTATAAGTCAGAAATTCTATTAATTGTGTAATATTGGAATCACAGTAATCTAATCCTTTACCACTACAATATAGCCACCATGATTTTAGTGAAGTATTATATTGGTTCAGCGTGTTTAGGGAGAAAGAAGCCATCATTATATCGAGAGATGCGTTGGGTATTCCGCGTCTTAGTAGCTTTTTTTGTCGCTGCTCTTATTAACGTTGAAGCGACAACTGTCTTTTGTCGCTTCAACGTTAATAAGACAGCTTTTATAGGAATTACCGATGCATAAGAAATCATCTATGTAGTTTACTGATAAATGACCTAATGAACGTAAATAATGTAAGGCAGGTTTCAGTAATTTAGTGAATACGTAGGGTGCAGTACAGAGTCCAAATGGCAAAACGTTAAATTCGAATAATTGGTTCTGATTAAACTTTTCTGAGTTCCAACTAAAACGAAGGTAAATCCTGTCACTTTTTGCAATTGGGACCAAGAAATACGCGTCTCTTAAGTCTATGCTTGCCATATAACAATTATGATCAATTAATTTTATAGCTGTACGATAGTCTTCCATTTTAAAATGGTCAACATGAATGAATTTATTTAATTTTTTTAAATTAAGAATGAATCGATGTTTTCCATTAGGCTTAGATACTGTAAATATAGGTGAAACGAATTGTTTTTCACAACCTTTTAGATATGCTTGTCTGGTGTGGTTCACAAAGGAATGGTATTTGATATCCTTTAATCCAAGACAGGATAGTTTTGTGCTTAGTAATATGATGCCATTCATTAAAGTAATGTTGTAACCTGCCAGCTATAGATACATTATTGTTATCTACCTGTGACGAGGTGATTAGCGGCGTCGGGCTGAGTAGTTGGCCGTCCGTGCGCGAGTGGCCGTCTGCGCGCGGCGATGGTCCCGTGGCGGCGGGTGGCGCCGTCTGGTCGGGGCACACTCGCGCCTCGGCGGCTGGTGCCCGCGGTGCCCCCCGTGCGTTTAAAGCACCGGTTTGACGATATGTAGAAGTATTCGGCTGATTACGTTGTTGATTGAATTTTCCACTATTTGCGGTAAATCTCAGTTCTGAGGCAGACATTGTTATGGCCTTGGTGGATTTTAGATAATCAGACAAGTTAGAACCAAATAAATATCGTCTATTTTAGTGATTTTTATTATTTCTCTTTTTTGTTTACTTATGGCATTAATGATAGTGAATCTTCTAGACAGAGATTCTCTGTAGTGCGTATCGCACATTAGCCGCCCTGCATCACTGAGTGTTTTTATAACCTCTTGTGGAATGTTTTCGGTTTGTGACAAAGCTACATTCAATGCTTTGCCGATTGCTGATATACAGCTAGCCATTTGATTTTGTTTCTGCTCACTGTATGAATCTTTTTTAATGTTGGAATCGGACTGTGCCGATTTTAACTCAGGAATTAGCATAGGTGCTTTCATGTATATACAATTTTCAGCAGGTAGATACTGTTTTAGGAGATCGACTTTTTCGTCTTTAGTGACACCGTTAATTAAGATGTGTTTCCACCGCGTTGCCAAATCCTTGTGTAAATTATCTCCAAACGATTTGTTTAGGGTAGGGTCTGAACCTAATAATTGCAAAATATCCGGGTTTAGTTCATCAGGATTTTCATGAACCGTTTCATCGCCTTCTAATGGTACCTCGGTAGTTAGGATCTCATCTGCAAGGAAGTAAAATATCATTATAAGTACCCGCCGTAAGTAGGTACTTTATCCACACACGCTTTACGTCGGGATATTTTAGTTGGTGTCGTATGTACATATAACGGTCATAGTATCCACACACGATAAACGTCGGGATATCACAATGAATACATTCATTTTATGAAACTTATAATAATGGTCCACACACGATATACGTCGGGATAATAATGATGGTGTTGTAGGTATGCGTACGACGGTCATAGTATCCACACACGATAAACGTCGGGATATCACAATGAATACATTCATTTTATGAAACTTATAATAATGGTCCACACACGATATACGTCGGGATAATAATGATGGTGTTGTAGGTATGCGTACGACGGTCATAGTATCCACACACGATAAACGTCGGGATATCACAATGAATACATTCATTTTATGAAACTTATAATAATGCTCCACACACGATATACGTCGGGATAATAATGATGGTGTTGTAGGTATGCGTACGACGGTCATAGTATCCACACACGATAAACGTCGGGATATCACAATGAATACATTCATTTTATGAAACTTATAATAATGCTCCACACACGATATACGTCGGGATAATAATGATGGTGTTGTAGGTATGCGTACGACGGTCATAGTATCCACACACGATAAACGTCGGGATATCACAATGAATACATTCATTTTATGAAACTTATAATAATGCTCCACACACGATATACGTCGGGATAATAATGATGGTGTTGTAGGTATGCGTACGACGGTCATAGTATCCACACACGATAAACGTCGGGATATCACAATGAATTTTATGACACTTAAATCACTAGGCATTAGGCATCCACACACGATACACGTCGGGATATTATTATCACGATAAATGTATCGTATTCAATTTATGTGCAGTCTCAAGGCGGCGACTGATTAAATCGTGCGGTAGTGAGTGCGAAGGGGATAACGCTGGTTCACCTTCCGATGACGATGAAGAAATAATTCTTCTACGTTTTTTAACGAATTTTTTCACTTTTTTAAGTAGTTTTTCGACACTATCGTCCTTATCAGATCGCTTTCTTTTCCCATATTGTAACGCAAAGTTATTTACGTGTGAGTCGGACAACACTAAATCACGTAATGAGTCAAGGATTGCGACGGCGTCGCCGACGGTGGGTTGCACTCCAGTGGGGAAAAGTAGTCAATACACTACCTTTTTCTTATATTTATTTATTTAAAAATAAATTCTTAAAGCATTTAAATAGCTTTAAAAGTGTGATTAGGACAGCATCATCTCTCGTGCTGCTGCATGTAAACTGTAATCATCTTCGGGAGAGATACGAAGTATAATACCAAATTACCAATGTGTAAAGTAAAATTAAGGAAATAACAAATAAGGAAATGTAAGTCCATCGATTTATTTTGAAAAAAAAAAAAAAATCCTCAAAAAGCACATGATACTTATTTGGACAACAGAACATGACCATTTTATGGCTTAAAATAACACAACAACACTATCGCTTCTACGTTACATACTGATACAAGGTGTAACATAAATAACGCACAACCTCTTAAGGGGTCATTGTACTTATCATTATGAACAACTTTTACTATGGGACTAAACCTAAAAAAATTATACAATGACCCCTTAAGTGGTTGTGCGTTATTTATGTTACATCTTGTATACAAAGTGGCGCGGCACTGTACACACTTGTGACGTCACTGCGTGCACCTTACGGATTAAGTCTTCTACATACTGGCGCGACACCGGTAGAACAAAAATTCATGAAAATTGTTCTACTTGTGCCGGTGTCGCATCGCGCGACAAGTCGCGCCAGTATGTAGAAGCCTTTACGTGACGGGCTCTGTTACCAGTGTAGTTCTGTGCTCAGTAGCTCGCAAGAGATCCTCGCCTGCCCCGTGAACCGTAAGGCGGGCAGTGCCTTCCCTCCATTATATTATTTTTTACAATAAATACATAAATTATTTTACGGAAGACTCGCGTTACAGACAACAGACGATCGTTGAACATGTCAGAATAATTTGCTTTCATTAGTTATTAACATTGATTAGCATTCCACTCTGGTAACAAAGTAACACCGGACCATACACTAGCGATTGGGAGTCTGTGGCAGATTGAGCCGAAGCAGAATTTCGATGGCTGTAACGCTGCTATAACTATTATAGGTTATTATCGGTTGAAGGACACTGAACGAGATACAATATACGTTTGATTGTTATTAGTATTACGCCTGGCGTTTAGTGTCCATCAATGCGTTAACAGTTGAATTCCGTGGCTTGCTACAACCGCAGGTAAACAAGTAGGTACAGTCGCCGTCAGGTATATTGTAGCAGACAAGGTGACCAATTCAATTCAAGGTGACTTCTGACAATTTAAAATGTCAATAAGTTCCATACACTTCAAGTTACCATTAATATCTGAACATTCATTACTTCATTAATATAAGAGCAGATGCTTGTCAATAATTTCTATACACACAACTAACCAAAAATATCTGAACACTTACAACATCAAGTGTATCTACGCAGACAAACACTGAGCTTACCTAATTCGTTACTGCGTGATATAAAGGACGAACCAAAAACGACTATCGACTTGACAAAATAAATTAAATTCCAGGTAACACCCTTTTTGAGCACCAAATGACTGTTCTAGGTATAAATACGATGAAAGGGGAATAAAAATTGTATAGAAAATCATTTGTTTATGATACAACTGATATTTTATTAACCGACTTCCAAAAAGGAGGAGGTTATGTTAATGTCAAACTATTGATAGAAAATAGATCTTAGTTTTGTAATGAAATTTAAAATTATAGTAAATATTTTTTTATTTGTGACATAATCAAAATTCATTTATTCAAACTAGGCTGAGAATCAGCAATTTTCGAACGTCAAAAATTACATGAGACAGTCCCCCAAAAATGCCCACCCTTCACCACTTCCTAGTGCTTTAGCTGGGAAGAAGAAGTGGCGCAACAAAAACAACATAATATGTAGATAAAATATTAGTATTTTGGGAACCTCCTTCTGCATTTAATACGTCCTGTAACCGTTTTCGCATGGAACCTTGTCACAAAAATTTCGTCTTCTGAAAGATTCCAAAACGTTATTTGCATGTTGTCTTTGGTTCCTTTGTTCGACATTGATTCCCATCCCGCTCTTGCACTGTTTTACCCCATAAATCTCTATGGGGATTGAGGTCTGGACATTGTGGCGGTAGTTTGATTAAAGTAAGCTCACTCTGTTCATTAATCCATGCTTGTACAGAACGAGCGCATAATACTGAGCTATTGTTTTGAATGTCTGCGTAGATGATACACTTGACGTTGTACCTAAGTGTTCAGATATTTTTGGTTAGTTGTGTGTATAGAAATTATTGACAAGCATCTGCTCATATATTAATGAAGTAATGAATGTTCAGATATTAATGGTAACTTAAATGTCAATAAGTTCCACACACTAGTATGGAACTTATTGACATTTTATATTGTTCAGAAGTATTTGGTCACCTTGTCTGCTACAATATATCTGACGGCGACCGTACAAGGCAGTAATGCGGTTGGTTACTGAGGATGTGCCTACTCCATGGAGCACAACAACCAGGCCTACTCCCACAACTGAACTCCTAGGAATATACGACCGACGCCGATGGCTCGCCAAATTACAATATTTTTCATGAGAAAAATATTAATTTAAAAGAGGATCGATTTCATAAACACGTTTAAAAATATTTTGGATATAAAATATTGTGTACACTTTGTGTGTCTTTGGTTGTAAAGATGGCGGTAGCCGTTGAATTAAATCTGTCTTTACAAAATATGATATCTCGTATTGTTTACCTACACCATCGCCGTATGAGGCGGCGGTGACGTGACGTGGCGACCTGGTGCCACATAACTTGAGCCACGCGCTACATGACACGAGCAACGCACTACATGTGACGAATCACGCGCCATATGTGACGAGTCACACGCCACATGTTACGAGTCACACGCCAAATGTGACGAGCCACACGCCACATGTGACGAATCATACGCCACATGTGACGAGTGACACGCCGCATGTGACGAGTCACGCGCCATATGTGACGAGTTAAGCGCATCATGTAGCGAGCCACACTTGCGGGGCGAGCACGGGAGTACCCAAGACTTTTCTGATAAGAAAAGACATGGTTGACCCGTGCTAGCATTTAGCATTTATGATAAAACGGTTTTATCACCCAAATTGTGATAAAATGTGTGATATAAGCCATGTCACCGTAGGCCATGCTCGCTCCGCTGCCGCGCTGGTCTGTCAAGTATACGGGGAGCTACACCGATATAAGTCGCTATCTTACGGGATACAAATGATACAAGACTAGGTAAACTAGTGTAAAAAAATATCTAAATATCTAAAAAACTCGTTATAAAAATGATCTTCAGATGTTAGTGTACAAAATAGAAGCTCCTGTGACGTCGACGCAATGTGAAGCCGCCGCGAGCGGACCGCGGCTCAACTCGACATGATTCAGTTTGTGACGACGACTCGACATGCAACCAGTGTTCGCATGCGCTGCACACCAATTAGTTTACACGGCCATTCGCACACATACACATTGTCACGACAAACAACGTATCCTCATCATTTGAATACCTACACTATGTTAACCTTACCGATAAACATTCCCACGTAATAAAACTTACAACAAAACTAATCAGTAGGTTCGCGTCGGGCGTCGTCGATTCGACCGGACCGGGCCGGCTAGCGGCTACCCGCTAGGTAATACTAACGAAATACTTAACTACTCGACACTGCACAGGAATGAATGCGCCCTCGCGCCTCGAGCGAGCTGCTGCGGCGGTGAAGAGTTCTTCGGCCGACGTTAAGTGTTAAAATTAGTCACAAACGACAACATCGTAAAGAGTCGTACAAAACATGGTTCCGATCCTGCTCGCGGCGCCGGCGGCTACAGGTCGCGGTCGCGCTCGGGTACGCGCCCGGGCGTGTCTGGCGCCCGGCCGTCGGGCGCCTGGCACGAGCCGCGCGGCGAGTCTGGCGCCTGCCACGTGTCGCGCGGTGCGTCTGGCGCCTGCCACGTGTCGCGCGGCGCGTCTGGCGCCTGACACGTGCCGTTGCTGCGTTCGTGCAGCGGGCGGCCAGTGGCGCGGCGAATGAGCGCGTGCGTGTGGTCGCGCAGGCGCAGCAGCTCCTCCTGGATGCGGTCGGTGATGGCCTTGCGCGTCTCCTCCTCGCTCGCGTTCGCGCTCCGCAACCTGCAGACACACAGACGAACGCGGTGAGGCACAGAACGTTTACTGAGACGGCATTATTAGGTTGTTGAGCCAATATCCTTTGAATTTTTTGCATGCAAACTTCAAAACTGACGGACACTTTCATATAAACTTCAATCCCCTATTTAACCCCTTTAGGGGTAGAATTTCCAAAAATCTTTTCTTAGTGGATACTTACTCTTCACAAAGAACACCCTCCAAGTTTCATGTCTCTAGGAGCAGCGGTTTGGGCTGTGTGTTGATATATTACCCAGTCAGTCAGTCAGTTTACATTTTTATATAATTACTAGCTTTTTCCCGCGGCTTCGCCCGCGTGGATATCGATTAAAAAGTAACCTATAGGCTAATCCAGGTTATAAACTATCTGTGTGCCAAAATATCACCCAAATCCGAACAAACAGACCAAAATTCTAAAAACGATATTCTCGGCATCAGACTCTAATATTCAATGTAAGGTTTGACTTCGTTACTATTTTAATTTACTTCGTCCGCGTAGAGAAATAAATTCTTTTTTTCTAGAAAATATTAATTATAGCCATGAACAAAGCTCTTTGTTGGTATTGTTATAACAATAACAATAAAGAGCTTTGTTCATGGATAAATTGTCCTCCACTACGTGCGATATTTGAGGATTACTGTAAAGAAATACCTACTGTAAAGGACTGGTATCTACCTAAATACCGTCCTTCACAGTATTTTTTTATAAACAATGTTTTTCACTAATTCGGAAGCGGGCACTAGAACAACCAGCACCCCAATTGCGTAACACAGTTTGAATCTGAATCGGAATGATTTTGAAGTATATTGCTAATCCATTGCTTCATACGTTAGAAAACTTTGTCTGCTCAACAACGTAAATAACGCAATGAATGTTGTTGAACTGTCAAATTGAAACCGATTCCTACTGATAGTGTGTTACGCAATTAGCCTACAGGCTAGTCGAAGTTTTATGTGGCTTGCTCACGTGTAAGCACACGTGAGCAAGCCACATAAAACTGGTCGTGGAAGAAACAGTCTTGCCGCAAATCAACTCCAGCAAATTTCAAAATTGGTCTATGTGACTTATTAATAGTCATCGCGAAACAAACCTTGATTGAGAACTGCAATCTTTTAAATTCAAACGGAAGGTCATTTGGTATCAATGGTATACGCGGCACGAATACTGTTTCTCCTCTGGCAAATCCAGTTAGTATTTTGGCCTCAATAACATTGCGCCGGAGAGCTGTTACTTGGAGTCTAGTTCCATTGCACAATTTTGGAGGCCGTTTATTTCGAAGCAACATGACAGGAGCACCTACACGCAACATAAGTCTGTGACACGGAAAACCGGAATTAAGAGGATTTACGGAAACCGGATTAAGTGTTTAAAAAATCTACAGGATAATTAACCGACTTGTCCATATCGGCCATGGTGTCAACAGAATTATAAGTCATTTCTTCACGGGGGAGGATTCTGGGATGTGATGGAAGATATAAGTTCGTGTGGATACGAAGCTTATATGCCACAAACGAAAGATGAAAATGAACGTCAGCTAACTACGAAACAGGCAAACGAATCTAGAAAAGTAACTTTATGCCGTTGGGTAGTGGAAACTATAAATGGTCGATTACAAAATCAGTTCAGGCAACTTAGATCGCAGTTTTTCAACATCGCGGCACCACACTTATACGATGAAGTAAGAATTGCTCGTGCTCTAATGAATGCGTTCGGGAACCGACTGATAGATCATCAGCTCGTTGATCAATTTATAAATGAAATCTATTTAAAACATGATGCCCCAAACCACTTAAGAGTTTGTGATTCAAAATAATTTAAACTTCCGTAGAGCCAATTTTCGGGCTATGGATGCCGGAGGAGAATTGGAACAATTCCCAAATCTAACGTATGATCAGTTGTTAGTGATAGCATTGGGACCGTACCAAGTCGCCCAAGCTCGGCATATTTTTTTTTTTTAAAGACTACCGGTGGAGTTTCTTGCCCATTCTTCTCCATACGAAACTACCTTTTGGAAGGGGCGACTAGAATCAATTCTATTTTTTTTGTAAATATTGACGTTCAAGTGCCTATATTGCCTATTTGAAATAAACAATTTGGCTTTGACTTTGACGTTGCCATCGATTATGACTTGAGTCAATACAACATTGTCGTTTCTGATCCTTGGCTTTTAAGAGCTCGAATCCACTCAAGACACCAAAACAATCGAATTTATTTTGTCTACATCTTGCTCGATAATACTTTGCAAGGCAGGAATAAAATAGTTGGCTACTACTGTAATTGCTTTGTAGGAAAACGAACACTTGGAGGTTGCTCCCATGATAAGTATTATATGGTACATGGCATGGGCGCGACATCAAGAATATCCTATTCAGCCTCCCGCTGCCTTCTTGGATGATATTATTTATACCGAATATGATTAATAAAGCTTATGTTTTATCCACTAGGTATTCAATTATTTCATGTTTACCTACAAAACTATCATTGTAATTCGACACATTTTTCTCATATTCTTATGTTCCGATTGTATTAAAAAAGATTTTAATGAACAATATAAATGATTAGTATTATAATCTTTGTTTTCTTTCTCTGCCTGGTTCAGATTAACAGTAAATAACTTAATCGACATGAATGAACTACAAAATAAATAAATAAATTTGTTTTAACAATTGTTATTTTTATCTTTGAATATCTCAGAAACGTGACGCTTTAATAAGTTTTTTTTTTTTTTTCCTTCTGGCTTCGCACGGTTTGTGCATTTAGCCAATGTCAAGTTTTAGTTCTTGTATAATATTGATGAAATGAATTATAAATGCATGATGATGATATCCCCGCCCACTCCCCTTGAGTTTCAGTAAAGATGTGGCACTTTACTGAGTCCTCACGCGGACTTCTTGAGAGAACTTGAAGCGAAGTTGCACTGTTTTGTTTCATTTGCCTACACTAGTGCACGTTCACAAACACTTAATGGTTAATAATCCACCATTATTACACATTAATATTCGGCTAAACACAAATTTTGGAAAATTAAACAAACTGCTGTACATGACGCTTCACTTTCCCGCCAAGAAGTCCCTTTAATAAGTTATGTTAAATGACGTTTTATGTTTGTCTATGTGTCCCCTATCCAAATATATGACATTTATTGTGCACCGCGATTTTGAAAAAAAAAACAAAATGGTTGCTGATGTTAGGGCCAAAATCTTCAAACCCCTTTGGTATGGAATCTAAGTTTAGTATACAACCAACAAAAAAATTCATAAACTTAAAACTTGCGCCCCTCATCCCCTAAAATGGGGGGGTGGAAGTTTGTATGAGACTTCAAAATGTTAGGGTACTGCCTGAAGTGCTAGAAAGCCGAAATTTGGTATGTAAACAAAGTTCAGTATACAAAAAAACACTACCGTGCCCCCAGATAAACTAATAACTTTCGCCCCCCATCCCCTAAAATTGAGGGGGTGGCGGGGGGGGGGTGGAAGTTTGAATGAGACTTTCAACAATTTTATGAATTAGGACATGAAAGTTTACACGGGACTGTAGACAGTAACTAAAAAACCTATTAATAAGTACTTACAAGAACCTCCGCCTTAAGAGTCTCATGGTAGGTCTCAGTTATTTACGCCCTTTGACGACGATGTGGGCAAATCGACTGTAAGTATCAAAAGTCTCATGGTAGGTCTCAGTTATTTACGCCCTTTGACGACGAGGTGAGCAAATCGACTGTAAGTATCAAAAGTCTCATGGTAGGTCTCAGTTATTTACGCCCTTTGACGACGATGTGGGCAAATCGATAGTATTAAAGCACAACAGTCAGCTATAGTTGAATATAATCGCTTAAGAACGAAATATCGGCCTGATTTATCGCTTATGGTAATCAGTAAACCATCAAAGAAAAAAGGCAAAGACAGAGAATGGGCTATGAAAACCGGCACTGCAGATGTGCAAGAAATACACCAAAAAAAAAGAAGAAAAAAATAAACACTAAAAAGACTGACCTTCACAAATTCTACATATCAGTAAAAATGTATGGCTTGGCTGTTTCGTTACTTAGAAACTAAATATTCGCATCACCTCCACGACGGTAGCGAAACTAGAATTCGGCGGCGACGATCTCTCGCGTCCGGCCCTGGTTCAGGCCATGGTTCGGAGCGAGAGTGCATGGGAGGCCGTCACCTCCTTCTGCGAAACAGTAATGCTCGCGAAGGAGGAGGCGGAGCGCATGAGGGTGAGGCAGGGTGCCCGCCCTTCCGCCCTAAGTCGCCGCAGGAGACGCCCTGGGCGTCGGGAATCGCAGGCGGATTCCCGGCCACCGTAGGCGCGGGCTTGCGGACGGTGAGCGATGGGTAGCTCGCCGTCCGATAAGGACCAGGCCCGGGTCGACGGCGCGTTGTGTTCCACGCGCGCCTCAAAGAGACGTCAGCACCAATTGACGGGGTCCGAAAGGGCCAATGCCTGCCAGGGTTACGAGCCTGTCCGAAAGGGATATCGTGGCTCTGGCACACAGGCATCTGAAGGAACACGGTGGGTTTTAGTCAGTAAAAGTCTGACACTCCCTCTCGCTCCGCCCAGAGCGGGAGAAGTTATTTGATGATTTCCCACCAAAAAAAAAAAAAAAAAAAGGGTCAATTCGGTATGTAAAGTAAAAATTAACCTATGCCGATTCTAAAACCATTTCGAGCTAGCTAGAGCGAGCGACATTTAAGCTTCTAAGACTTATTTTTCTATTAATAGGTCTTAAAATTATAAGATCGTATTTATTTTCACAAAAATACTTAAAATCACTTGACTTTTATTTGACCTCTAAATGACGTCACAAAGCAGCCTGAATTGGAAACTTTCAGTGCCTCTTTTAATTAAGTTGTTCTTTATGTGTCAAGTGTCATGCCAACGTCAAATTTACATGAAGCACTTATTATTATTCTATTCAGATAAGTAAATATGTAAATAGTGTAGTTTTTCAGCAGCGGCGGACAGTACAAGTCGAATCACATCGATGTATCGCCTCAGGAAAACTTAACTTACGTTAAAATGATCTTCACAATAAAACAGTCGCCGCCCAGACCTCGTAAACATTTACTTCCTTGCACCATTTCCTTTTTAAGGTTTCTTTTACTAACAATCAATTTGTGTCGGCTATTTGTTGTGGTGTTTATACTTGACGGTATGAAGAACTTAGCAAAAGTAGTCTTTGAATCCATTCATTTTATTAATATGCCATAACTTTAAACTAAAGTACGGAAATCGCTAAAATATTGAAATGTAAACAAATTAATTGTCAAATTTGACAGTTTAACTTTACTGAATTTTGGTTTTAAATAAGTGTTAAACGTGGCAAAGATCCTAAGCTATTCAGCTACTAATGACGTCAGTACGAAAAATACTTTAAAAAAATATATAAAATAACTACAGCTTGTAAAAACAAAAAGATGAAATTATGTGTTTCAAATACTCTTATCATTAAAATAAAAATATAAAAAAGACACCTGAAAAATACTTTACATACCTAATTCAATTCATTTACTCACTAACAATTTTTACGTTGTGTCTGAATTTCTATAACTAATAAATAAAAAAAAATAAAATAAAAAAGTCATTTATTCTACTACATTTTTACACTTTTTCCCAAAAAGTAAATGTTTATAGCATGCATATTCTTGATTAACAATAAATCATTGCAATTTCTAACATGCAAAATTTATATTTTTGATTCGCCACCTTTTAAATTATTTGATAATTAATAATTATATTTATGATAGTGCATTGAATTTGAAAATTTATTTGATTAAATTTTATGTTGAAATAATTTATTTATAATATATATATAGTAAATAGTATTAATTAATTAAATTAGTAGTAGTCGCCTCGAATTTGTCAAAGAATATATTTATTTGGGTCAATCAGTTTCATTTCATAATCACACTGAAAATGAAGTGCAGAGAAGAATCGCCATAGCATGGAAAAAATACTGGGGAGTGAAGGAAATAATGAAAAACAAATCAATTACACATTAGTATAAAGAGAAAACTTTTTGAAATAGCAATCCTGCCGTGTCTGACCTACGGCTGTCAAAGTTGGTCGCTCAGGAAATGTGAGGAAGACAAGCTAGCAATATGTCAACGCAAAATGGAAAGAAGCATGTTGGGAATCAGACTATTAGACAAAATCAAAAACCAAGAAATTAGAAAAATCACGAAAGTGACAGATATTGTTGAGAGAGTGAGGGCACTAAAGTGGAACTGGGCTGGTCATATATGTCGAATGGCTAATGATAGATGGACCAAAAAAATTATAGAATGGATCCCAAGAGAAGGAACAAGGTCTAGGCGACGACAAAGGAAAAGATGGGCAGACCTATTTGTACAAAGACTAGGGCCGAACTGGATGACCAAAGCCAGAGACAGACATTACTGGAGAAAACTGCGGGAGGCCTACGCCAATTTCTATAACTAAATATATATTAAACATGCATGCAATCTATATTTAAATCATTATAATAATTAAGCAAATTACATTAAAATCAAAATAATAATAAAAACAAATGTCATAAATTCATAAAATTCAATAAAATTTTCATTTCACATCTTTATAATTCGACTTTTGTATTCATTCATAATTCATCAACAGAATATAGACACTTATCTAACAAGAACCGTTTAAGCTTATTCTGAAACCCACTTGTATATACAAGTGGGTTTCAGAATTCTGTCGGCAGTTTATTGAAGATTTTTATTGATTTGTGGTAGGGGCTATGCTTTACAACGTTCTGCTGAGGCACTTGCTTCATCTGGAGATCTTTTCTTCTTGTACGCTCCCTTTTTTGCCTTTCATCTTCAGTCTCATATTCAAAGATATATTTTGATAAGTGACTAAGTAGGACCAAAATGTACAAGCTTGGGACTGTCAATATATTTAATTCATTAAAATGTGGCTTGCATGATTCTTGCTGTTGAATTCTAACAATGGTTCTGACTGCTCTTTTCTGAATTACAAAAGCTTTTTGAGTATTATAATCATAACTTCCTCCCCAGAAAAGCATGCTGTATCTCAGTTTTGACTCAACTAATGCGTAATAGACCATTTTTAAATGTTTTATGGTTACCTCGTTTCTCAGACTTCTTAGTACGTAGCAGGCAGAGCTGATTGCTTTCTCTAGATATGTTAGCTCTTTTTTCCACTTTAACTGGCTATCAATATGAACTCCCAAAAACTTAACCACTGGGAATACGTTCACTGTTTCCCCATTTATGACGCAGTTAATGTTATCTTTATTTCTGGAAGTAGAACGAAAAAGCATTACATTCGTTTTACTGGCATTGACTTTAAGACCGTTAACAACAAACCAGCTGTGGAAGATATCTAAGGTTTTATTAACTATGGAATTAAGAGCGTGTATATTGTCAGCCGAATCAACTGCATTGGTATCGTCGGCAAACACCACAAGCTGGATAGATCCCGCAGCGTTTCCACACATGTGTTGTATAAGGTCATTAACAAACGCGATAAAAAATATCGGACCCAGTATGGAGCCTTGTGGTACGGCAGTGTGCTCAGGAGACAACTGGGACCTATAATGTTTCTTCACATGGACAATTTTTACCAGAGGAATTTGTCTGTGACACCACTGCTTTGATCTCCACAAACATCTTCCTGTTTTTTAAATATGACGTGAGAAGTGTCAATACTTTGCCCCTGACACCGTAATGCTCAAGTTTTTCAAGCAGTAATTTATGATCCACCGTGTCAAATGCTGAACTTAAGTCCAAGCTACTTTGTGTTTGTCGTCCAATCTGCTAACTACGTCCTTAATTAGAGTCGATATTGCGTCTTGTGTCCCAACGTTTTTCTGATAACCAAATTGTCTTCTACTTAACACTCCATTTAGGTTAGAATGTCTGAGTAATCTAGTTTTAATTAGCTTTTCAAGAAGTTTTGAGTGAATTGGTAGTAGTGAAATTGGTCTGTACATCTTTGGGTCTGTTTTAGATCCTTTTTTGTGTACAGGTATTATTTTGGCGAGGGTCGCTAGAGTTAGGCCGTATAGATTCAGAAGCTTGGCTCTACATGAGATCTGATATCTTTTTCACAGGGCAAACCTTATGTGGTCGTCTTGGCAACATTTTTCATGAAATGTTTTTGGTATCTGATTGACATAGTTCGATAAAAGCTAAACGCGTAGTTTTTGGTGGATTTGCTATTTTGTCAGCGATATTATTTGAATTAAAGTAAACTCTCTGACCATTTCCCAAATGAATTGCTAAATGAACAACTGTGGGAAAACGCTCATGTAGGTATGGAAAGGAAACCCCAAGAATTCGCAACACTGCTTCTGAGCTACTAATGTACCTTCCACTCTCATATATCTTCACCTCATCCTTTTCGTTTTCTAGTGCAAATGTAGCCTGGTCCGACCCTTTTTTAACATACTTGCATACATATTTTATTAATTTCACAGAGTTGCAATACGCGCAACGTTTATATTATGTGCGTTCAAACTTTTTAATAGTACAGGGTAAAAAGGAACTACCCAATGGTTATCTAGATCCACACCATGAATATTAACGGTAAAACCGCCTTCGATTGGGGATCGTCTACGATACTGTGGATACTTGGATAGCCATCATCACCTGTTTGTTTCCCTCAGAGGTCAGGGATATCTTTTAGTGCAGCTGTTTTGTTGTTATACAAGGTGATTTATGATTAAAGTGAAGCTTTCAAGGGCCATGAATCATGTTCGACTTTACTATTTTGTGAAGTTTTGGGTCAAGTGCAGGGTTAGGTATTTCAGCACAGACTACTTTGTCGATAGAGTCGTTATGCTACTTTTCAGCAATAGAAGAATGTGGACATGTGGAAGTCCACGTTTTTGCTATTCAACCGAATACTTAAAGCAACGAATTTCTCCGAATATTTGTCCTTCATCAGTTCAATCAGTTTTTTTTGCTTTTATATGAAACACTCGAACAATTATATCGTGACGATCGCAAGACTTTTGTCATCGAAGTAAAACTTTGGTGATGCCCTCCCAGCGAGGGTTGCATAAAAACGTCACAAAGAGATCAGGGCGACCGCAGTTGCGTACATATATTATGTCATCGCATCCTGGGTACGCTCATGCATGTACCTCGGACCACCGCATAGAGCGTAATTTTCATAATCTAGCTGGCCGGAATCTAATTTAACTACTTACTTAAAAAAAAAAACAAGTTGCACATTCTTGAAGTAGTTGAACCACACTTCCAAGAAATGGAATTTATTTTACAATGATGATGGTGTGGACCAAACAATAGAAAAAAGGGTCAGAACAACCGACTACCTGCTCGTTCCAAATCGGGTTTACCGAGGCAACGAGTCATTCGTCTGAATTCACTCGATGAATACGCTCGTGTTTCAGTTGCTAGTAGTTGTTGTGTGTTGTTATTGTGGGCTTAGCGGTAAGTTTGCAATGTTTTTTACTTTCCCTGGTTATTTAATTTAACTGCAAGCACCATTACAATATATCATGTTTATTTTTTACAACAATAATTCTCTCAATCACTTTGTACTTGAGTTTTAATACATTATATCGCATTATACAGTTCTCAAAATGTATTTTTCTGAAAGTATTACTTGTTAGCTCTATAACATATGTCAGTTTGTTTGCGAAAGATTGCGCCACTCATAGAAGTTTTTCTTAATTTTAGGATGGCTTCGCAAATTTCGCGTCGAAAATGTTTCGATGTTTGGTTTGCTAACGCAAAACAAAACAGAACAGATGCTTTGCTACATCTTAAGAGCTGAGAGATCCTTCCCTTTCGGGAGAAATTTTGAAGAGTTTGAAAGTCACAATTCGATGTGTTTGCCTAAAAATAGAACAAAAATGGTCGAAATCGGGAAGTCATCGGGAACGATTTTTGAACGCAAATTCATCGTGGTTGGAAGAAAGTATATCACTGCCCGATATATTCACAAACGCTGTCGAAAGCGTTTCACTTCCTACAACAAGTAATCGGGCTGGGAGACCACAAAAAGATTTCGCAAGCCGCAGCAATAGAATTGGTCAGCTTTCCGAAGAAGCTCAGGAAGCTAGAAATAAGGACAACAGAAAATTCAGAGAATTGTTCACAAGAAAGACGTCTAGAGTTGACTCAAACACAGATCTAATTCATCGATTGTTGATAACGTCAGATCCATACATAGCAAGCTTACGTGGTCCTCCAAAAACTAAGCGTGGACAAATAACTCCTGAGGTAAGCCAGCTTCTACATACAAATAAGACTACCAGGAATTGAATTTGATGATATCTAGTCTGAAGAAAGTGATGTCGAGCATGATGATTGCGATTCGGACTGAGGCTTTCTGTATATGTCTATTTTATATTTTTTTTGCGTAATCCGGACTATTTATTTTGTTTTAGTTTGAGTTTTCTGCTTATTTGTTTTTAAACTTTTGTAATTTAAATATAATTGTAATATTTTGAATGTAAATATTTTTATATGTAAGTACATATAAATATATTTCGAAATATATCTTTTAAACCTTTTTTTTTTGGGTGGGAAATTATCAATTAACTTCTCCCGCTCTGGGCGGAGCGGGAGGGCTGTCAGACTTTTACTGACTAAAACCCACCCGTATTCCTTCATTTGCCTGTGTGCCAGGGCCACGATATCCCTTTCGGACCAACTCGCAACCCTGGCAGGCATTGGCCCTAACGGACCCCGTCAGTTGCTGCTGACAACTCTTTGAGGCGCGCGTGGAATACAACGCGCCGTCGACCCGGGCCTGGTCCTTATCGGACGGTGAGCTACCCATCGCTCACCGTCAGCAAGCCCGCGCCTACGGTGGCCGGAAATCGGCTTGCGACTCCCGACGCCCGGGGCGTCTCCTGTGGCGACTAGGGGCGCGAGGGCGCGAACCTTGCCTCTCCCTCACGCGTTCCGCCTCCTCCTTCGCAAGCATTACTGCTTCGCAGAAGGAGATGACGGCCTCCCATGCACTCTCGCTCCAAACCATGGCCCGAACCAGGGCCGGACGCGAGAGATCGCCGCCGCCGATCACCTCCGTGAGGACACGGCGGTGCTCCACCCAAACCGGGCAGACCTCCACCGTATGCTCCACCGTGTCCTCCGGGCGATCCACACAGTGATGACACCCGGGCGTTTCCTCCCGCTTTATCCTGAACAGGAACCTCCCGAAACAACCATGTCCGGTGAGGACCTGCGTCAAGCGGAAGGTGAGGACGCCGTGGCGCCTCTCTAGCCACTCCTCAAAGAGGGGACTTATCGCCACAATTGTAGCGTGCCCAGCGCTGGGTTGCGACAATCGCACTCTCCATGCCGCCATGAGATCCCGCCGGAGCTCTGTCCACTGTGCCGTGATTTCTCGCGGCAGCGGAGTTTCACCCCGGCGTTTCGCCTCCTCACGCCACTCCCAGATGTGCGCAAGGACTTTTGCCTCCAGATCCCATGGCGGTAGTCCGGCAAGGAGGCCTGCCGCCTCACGGGAGACCGTGCGGTAACTCCGTACCAGCCTGATGGCCATGACCCTTTGGGACGCGTTCAATTGGCGGGCTGGTCGCAGCCTTAAGGAACGCGCCCACACCAGTGCCCCGTAAAGGGCCATGGACCGCACGATCCCCGCGTAGAGCCTCCGGCAGGAGGCGTTTGTACCCCCTAGATTGGGCAGGGGCCGCTTTAAGGCAGCCCCGGCCCGCTCTAGTCTGGGAGCCAAACGTCGAAAATGATCCAAGAATTTCCAACGGTTGTCGAGGACGAGTCCCAGGTATTTCATCGTCGACTTGACGCCGTTGTGAACCCCTCCTACCGTTATCTGGAAACCCGACAGTGGCGTATTCCGAGGACCATAAAAACACATGGCCTCGGACTTGTGCAAAGCCACCTCGAGTCCCTATTGACGAAAGTCGAAACCCCACGTCCCGCCAGTTCGGCCGCCGCCTGATGCGACCTCCCCTGCGCCAGGACCAGCGTGTCGTCAGCGTAGCAGACTACGCTGACGCCGCTAGGGAGGTCAGCACGCAGTCGTAGCCGATGTCCCACAGATGCGGCCCCAGGATCGATCCCTGTGGGACACCGCACGTCATCTCTCGCCGGTTCCACTCTCCGTGGCGACCGGGGTAGATGACGGCCCTGTCTGTCAAATTGACGAAGGCCTCGACCACTCGACAGAGGTAGGTCGGCATCCGATGTGATGTGATACCGGAGTGCCTCCCTAATGCAACTCCAGGGCAGGGTATTGAAAGCATTGGCGATGTCAAGAGACACCGCCAAGACGACCCCACCCCGGGCAATAGCATCCCCCGTCGTGAGGGCTTGAACGCGCATGATGGCATCCACCGTAGAGCGCCTCTTGCGGAAACCAAACTGGCTGTCCGCCAAATCCGGCCCCACCCGCCCGACAAGGCGGTCTGCAATAACTCTTTCAAAGAGCTTGCGCACCTCGTCGAGCAGTAAGATGGGCCGGTAGGCGGACGGAGAGTCCGCCGGGCGCCCTGGCTTCTTAATGAGGACAAGTTTCTCCGTCTTCTAACGAAGTGGGAACTGGCCCCTCTCCAAGCATGCGCTTAGGAGCCCCCTTAATCGAGGCCCGAGAGCCTCCAAGGCCAGAACCCAGGCTTTTCCAGGTAAGCCGTCGGCTCCTGGGGCGGTATTCTTGGCATTCAGCCTACGTACCACCACTCTCAAATCTACATCGGTCACCTCCGGAGTATCGTCGTCGTCGTCATTGGTGTGGTCTGCATCGGGCATCGCAGGAGGCGGAGCCATGGGCGGGGGAGTATGTTCCCCTCGCGAGGGGAACAAAGCGCTCACCACGTCCTCCACGAGCTGGGGCCGAAGCCTCTGCGTCAGCGGGGGAGCCCATGGGCGGAGTTTATCTCTCACCCCTTTGTAGGGGCGTCCCCACGGGTCTCTGTTCAGTCTCCAGCGACTCCTCGCAGGACAGTTTTCTGGCCCGCTGGATCTCCGCTCGGAGGGTGGTCTGCGCCGCTCTGTACCCCTCGTACAGCTCCGCCTGAATGGCTTCCGTATCCGGAGGGCGGATACGGAGCCTGCGGTGCCTGGAGTACCGGTGGCGCGCAGCAACGCATGCCTCGCGTAAAGCGGTCAGCTCACGCGACCACCAGCACACCTGGCGCCGAGCACGTCCGGGCTGGACCCGGGGCATTGCCACGTCACATATCTCGGACATGGCCTCCCGGAACCACTCCGCCTCGTCGTTGATGTCGGCAGGCCTGTCCGGTGATGACACCCAGGCCTGCACGATCGAGGCTTCCAGGAGGAGCTCCCGGTCCAACTGCTTCAGCGCCCACCGCGGACCACTCGGGGCCTGTCGGACCAGCGCACCTGAGGTCCGGGCGGAGACGTCAAACCGGATGTACCGGTGATCGGAATAGTTCTCCACCCCCTCCATGACACGCGGCGACAGAGCGGGGCTGGCGAACGAGATGTCCACCACTGATTCACCCCGCATCCGCACACACGTGGGGACAGAACCCCGGTTTAGGACGACCAGGCCTGTCTCCAGAGCCCAGTCCTCCACCATCCTGCCTCGTGCGTCCGTATACCGGGAACCCCAAGCCACGTTCTTGGCATTGAAGTCCCCGAGGACGAACACAGGGAGGGGATGGAACCCGACGACGACGACGACTCTCAACTCCGCAAGGGAGTTGTGGAACTCGGCGAGAGTTCGGTTCGGGGAGAAGTAAACTCCTACTACGGCAATATCCCCGAACCGTGCTGCCACACAACCCGGTCTCC
Organism: Tiliacea aurago; assembly: GCA_948098905.1. Classification (NCBI taxonomy): domain Eukaryota; kingdom Metazoa; phylum Arthropoda; class Insecta; order Lepidoptera; family Noctuidae; genus Tiliacea; species Tiliacea aurago. The sequence goes on from OX402593.1 coordinate 249,351, forward strand.
TTTTGACGGACTCGAGGGACGGAGTACCGGCGGCGGCCGACGAAATTAGGGTCACTTAGCCGCTCAGGTCCTTCACCCAGTCATCCCTGGGTGGGACAAAGTACGGCTCAGCGACCACGGCGATGTTAATCGACCACTGCGCCATGCTCTGGAGCAACAGATCCTGAGCGCAGGCGCAGTGGTTGATGTTCGCCTGGAGGAGGCGTAATGGGGCCATTTATTGGCATTCCATATCAGCCTCCTCCCGGGCCCTCTGGGATGGCCCTGCCACGGTGGTAGCGGCGGCAACGACGACAGCGGAGGCGGCAGCGGCGGCGGCTGCGGTGGCGGAGGGCTTGCCTCTGCCCCTGGGTTTGGGGGGGGGGAACACAGGCCTCATGCAAAACAGTGCGGCGTGCCATCGCAAGAGCCCGCCTTGTGACCGGGCTAACCACAGCGGAAGCAGTGATCGCTGCGGTCCACCTCCGAGGTGCAGCAAGCTCCCACGTGGTTTTCCACGCGGCAGCGGAAGCACCTCAGAGGTCTGGGTTCCAGCAGTTTCACTTGCGCGGATACCCAGCCCACCCGGAGCCTCTGGCCCTCCCCGGATATTTTTAGCGCCGCCGACACGGGGCAGCTCACCGTTATGGTTTGCATCCCCAATTTGTCAGGACGGAGGGTGCCTGCCCTCACCTGCTCGGCAGAGCACTCTCCAGTCCTAGCCACGGCGGCCACAACATCTTCCGCCGTCACGCAGTCGTCCAGGCCCAGGATGCGCATGTCAGCGCACTTGGTGGGCCTGGAGACTCGGGCCTCCTCCGCATTGAGGGACGCCCTGCGCCTTTCGGCCAGGGCGTCAGCGGTCGGGCCGCTGGCCGCACCGGGGATCTCCAGCATCCGAGCTCCCGTCGCAGTGACCTTCATTCGGAAGCCATCAGCGACGCCGATTTCCTCCAAGTCCACTGCCGCCCACGCCTTGGCGAGCACCTCACGGTAGGTCACGCCCTTCTTCTCCGCTTCCAGCTGTAGTGTGATCACTACAGCTGCGGACTTCGGGGCGCGGAGCCTAGCCGCGACGCTTCGCTTCTTGCGCCGTTGCCGCCTCTGCTTTCTATTGGCAGTGCCTTTAAATTACTATTATAATATTTTAGTGCATATTTTACTCATATTGCCAGGCCTAAATAAAATTGGCCAGCTAGATTGTGAAAATTACACACTGTGCAGTTGTGCACCGGTGAAAGAGGACGGTACTACTACCATTTGCCCTAATTGGCTTCAGCATCTTGTCGTCTAACTGCATCTAATTATCTGCACGTAACTTTGCCTGATTATGTCGTATATAATTGACAGTCTTATTTATAAACGCATGTTAAATTTTAATCAATTGCTAAGCAACTGATTAGCAAAATTCTTATTCATAAACGCTATTTAGCGATAACAGGTCGCTAAGCAATTGAATAGTAGCTGTCAAATTTAAACACCACCGGTACCCTGTTTAGAGCTTGCTAAGAGGATGCTAACAGGGAAGATGGCGGATTTTATTTCAATCAGCTGATCGATTCAATAAGATTATTGTGTGCTTCGAGGTAATTTTGTTCTGAGCCTTAGTAAATATGGATTTCGACAAACTTTTACGGGATTTCAGAACGACAGGAGAATTTAACGTCGGTGGGAAGACCTACACAGCTCGTTTAAATCCGCTACGAGAATGACTAGGTACCTATTACGTATACTTCGAAAGAAGAAGTACCTACACATGATGAAAGGATGTACAGGGAAAGCTCAATCAGCAGGCTCAGTAGGTGCTCAGAAGGTTTGAAGAGAATGAGTTCGTGAGGAAGCTCATCAGAGATAGTAGATATCCGATGTGTTGTCCCACGTGCCCGTCACCAGCTATAAGGCCCAGAACTAAAGAAAAGCCATGTTATGGTAGTCACACACAAATAACAAGAGACATTTTAAAGAAAACAATATATTTTGATACTTAATAAAGCTAAATTTAATTTAAATTCAAATTATCCAGTAGAACTTTCTTAGTCTCAGTCCAAGTTGCTTCCGTTATGGAGCTCCAATTTATTGGAGCTTATTATTTTCATTGCTATCATCGCAAACACATTGAAATAAACTTAATACTGAATATATTTAATATCAAATTTTCCAATTAAATTTTTGACTTTTTCTGTCAGTGTCTCAACAGATACAAAAATCGTGGTTTTGACAACTTTATTCGTAATACTCTGTTTTGTTTAAGATAAGATAAGATAATATATTTATTTGCATAAACATGTGTACACATACAATAGTAGAGATATGCATGCAGGTTTTGAGACGTAGATTGTTAGTCGACTATTTTGATTATAATCTGTGCCGAACGCATATTGTCTCCTCTATTTCGTTTCGCGACTAATCACTTGCTAACTAGCGTTTATAAATAAAGAAAATTTAATCACTGATTAGGAGCTAACCAATTACTTAGCTAATCAGTGGCTAATCAGTTATTAGCGAGATTTTTATAAGGCTGTGAGTCTCTCGGTTTCTATTTTAGCGTATTGATCCACTAAATACTGACAAAAAAGAGCGATAAAACACAGGAGAGAATGTTATCTTCACCGTCTATTATCATTATGCGGAAGGAACAGGAACTGAGGCAATTTTGTTATGGGATCGTGTTGAGGCAAGTTGACAGAATAACCATCGTCGCCATAACAAAATACTATATGATATTGCAAGGCATCGTATGACCGATGCACTTCACTTATCCAACGTAAAGAAGTACTACGGCTTTCCAATATAATGTCCCGTTTCTCAAATTGCTGTTCAACTATCACCAAAGCAACTTCGTTGGGGCGTTAAAACGTCTTCTATGATCTTCAAGTGGTTTCTTTTCATGAATACTCTAAACTATTCACAGGTGCGGGCAATTTTATTTTTACTTGACTACAAAATTTTGCGAATGAACAACTTCAATACAAAACTTCATCCCCCTTGTCACCCCTTGTGGGTTGAAAAAAAAAAATGATTTATGTTGTGTTAGTTTCCAACCATAAGCCGAAATGTTAGTGATTTAACTTAAAAAAACCGGCGAAAATGTAAGTTTGTAATTGCAAAAAAAAAAAAGTTGAGTGATAAAACTACAAATTATAGATTTTCGAACTTTTTCCTTTACTTGTGCTGCGAGACCTTGCTTCTCGCCAAATTTAATGATTCTAGGTCAACGGGAAGTACCCTATAGGTTTTGATTTATTTGCGAGTATCAATATAATATACAATGTGGCTCTGGATGTACGACATTAAATTAAAACGAGCACAGTACTAGTCCATCGAAACATTTTAAAACACGAAGATTAGTAGTTAAGGGAAAATTTAAAAATTGCAATTTTCAAACAAAATAAATAGCAGAATCAACTGTAATAAAAAGTAAACACGCTTTATCTACGAAAAGTTACTGACCTGTTGCGCGGCGCGGTGCGGGGTAGGTTAGGTAGGTACTTTAGTCGGAGAACACAAACTCACTAACTTGCGCGTTGTTAATTAAAATATCTCTGATTGAATGATTAATCACTTAATATCTAATCTAGGAATTATTCTAGGAATGAAAAGGACAAGAAGCTTGTGATCCTTAGTAGCAACTCAACCAGCAAAATTCTTCCAATTGCTACCAGATTATTTGGCGATACTTTTCAAATATGCCATTATATAAAAACAAACTGTGGCGTAGAACAATTAATATACGGATTGGAGGATAAACTAAGTGAATTAACCTGTCAAGATTACTGTGTCATCCAAATGGGAAGCGAAGATTTTAAGACCTCATGCGACTACACTTAGCTGGTAAAACTAATACGGGATAAAGTAATGCCTATTAAGCATACAAATATAATACTTTGCGTGCCTACTTTTAAAAATCATTATCATAAAGAGATGTATAACTGGCGAATCGAAGCATTTAATAATATAATTTATAATGACAATTTAACTCATAATTATATCTATTTAATTGACTCAAACTTAAACCTGACTTATGACTACATGTCTTATAATAAACGTGGAAATGTAAATATTAGAGGTATATTTAGTATATTTAATCAAATACAGCAACTTATATTAGAAATTGACACATATTCTGAATATTCAAATCCTTACTTTGAGGAAGTTGAACAACACAGTCAGCTTTTTCGAGATTAGTGCCTTGGCTGGTGGTTTGAACATCTTGGCTATATTTAAGGATAGTCACTCACATGTAACTATTTTTCACCAAAACTTATGCGGAATAAATAATAAGAGGGATGAACTCGAAATGTATGTAACTGAATTACCAAATGAAATAAGCTTTATTTGTTTAAGTGAACATTTTTTAAACCAAATAATGGTATCACAATTTCATTTCCCTAATTATATTGTAAGCTCTTGCAACACAAGGTTAAATAAAAAAAGAGGTGGTACTTTAATATTAACACATATAAACAGACAAGTTGAGGACTTGGACATTTGTAAAAGGCTGTATAAAGCAGATAGCTTTGAGGTATGTGGAGTAAGGGACATTGAAACAAACTCTTACATAATCTGTTGCTATAGAACACCTGTAAATAAAAACTTTGACGATTTTATAGATAGATTGGAACAATTATTGCAGTACTTTTTCAATAAAATATGCTTTATCTGCGGAGATTTTAATATTGATTTAACAAAACAGGACAATAAAAGAAGTTCGTTTACATCACTGTTGAAATGCTATAATTTTAGATATTTGTTTGATTCAATTACATTTGTGCGAAATAACTCCGAATCGTGTATAGATAATATATTGACCAACACCTGTGATAGAAATATTGGCAGTACAGACATTGACCATAATCGAATAGCGGATGGGCATGCAGCCCTCTTCTGTACAGCATATTTGGAAAAAGTTACTACTACACAATGCGTTAGTTTTAAATACATAGAGAGAAGATTATATAACGAGAAGAATAATAATGCATTCAGACAGAAACTACTAGAGCATGACTGGAATTTAGGTACAAACACGTTTATACGAAAAATCAAGGAACTACATTCTAGTACTTTAAAAAAAAGAAAAGTTAAAATCAACATAAAAAGAATTGGCCGATCTAAATGGCTAACGAAAGGAATAAGGATATCCAGCAAAATGAAGAGATTTCTAAATTTTATAAATAAACCTACGTGTGACAAATCGTTATTGGAATATCGTGAACAGTATCTTAGAATTTATAAAAAGGTGATTAGGAACGCTAAAAAAAAGGAAGTCACCAATCAAATTAATAAAGCATCTAACTCTAGCAAAGAAATTTGGAAAATAGTCAATAAAACTCGGAAAAATATTGACAATAATTTTAAAAAGGATAATATAATACTTAAAAATAATAATAAAATAATTTGTAATCCTTTAGACATTGCTACCATTTTTGCGGAAAAGTTTGACAACAGTAAAGGTGTAAACACTGGTAATCCAGAACTGGCTAAGAAGCATTTAATTGAAAATACTGACAGAGTTGATAAGTCTATGGCTTTTAATCCCGTCATGCCGATAGAGATTTACAAAATGGTAAAGGGTATGGATAGTAAAAAGTCATTTGGACACGATGAAATACCGCTGACCATAATTAAAGATAATATAGATATACTGGCATACCCAATATCTGAAATAATAAATAACTGCGTCAATGAAGGCGTCTTTCCTGACCAATTTAACCGTTTAAGCCCGGCGTTGCCGATTCGGCAACAGTGTGCCCAAACCGTAAAGCCCCGTTGTTGCCGATTCGGCAACAGTGACTCATGCTACTGTAGGCTCAAATTACACTTGAATATAACGTTTAGTATTGTTTGTGGCGATTTTAGTCGATTGTCTGGTAGATATTCTCAAAAACGTGAGTCGGTGGGGCTTGACGGTGGGGACAACTGACTCACCGGTGAGTCGGCGGGCCTTTATCGGTAGCCAGAGTTCTACCTCTATTTAAGAAAGGTGCTAAAACAGATCCGGTTAATTACAGGCCCATTTCACTGTTACCGGTTCTATCCAAACTTTTTGAAAAAGTGATCAAATCTAGGCTTGTAAGACATTTAAGTAGTTTAAAAATAATAAACCGTAATCAGTTTGGATACCAAAAAAGGAAAGGGACACTGGATGCAATAGACTCGTTAGTTAATAACGTGGTAAATAAGCTGAACAATAAACTTAAAGTTGCTGGCTTATTCCTAGACTTAAGTTCTGCATTTGATACTGTAGAACATTGCATTCTAATGGATATGTTGGAGCATTACGGTATAAGAGAAAATGTTTTAAAACTTTTTAGTTCTTATTTGACCAATAGGAAACAGTACGTCGAAATTAAATCACTTCACGAAGGTGTGGAAGAAATCCATAAATCGAAATCATTTACTGTAACTAGAGACTAACCTAACTGAATACATTAATAACATTTTACCAGAAGCTGACTTGATAATATTTGCTGACGATACGAGTGCTGTTATAGCTGCTGACAATATAGAGACCTTAAAATGTAAATTAAATGTATTAATAGCTGCTTGTGAAAGCTGGTTTTCTATGAATAATCTTAAATTAGTAATCTTAAAGTAAGACAAAATGTATGATATTTAGATCTACAGTTAGGAACAAATCTTTAGTAAACGTAGAATCCTTAGGCAGTAAAATTGATATAGTAGAAAGTTTAAAATTTTTGGGAGTACAAATTGATTCTTTACTTAATTGGAAGCCAGAATTAGATTTTATTACGAATTCAATAAGTAGTGCGTGTTATGCTATCCGATCTCTGAGAGATATTTTGTCTATTGATCAACTTCGTACCGTCTATTTTGCTCTAGTTGAATCTAAACTTAGATATAGCATTAAATTTTGGGGAAATAGCTATAAATATAATGTTAAGGCAGCCTTTACTATACAAAAGCGAGCATTAAGAACCATGCTTCGTTTAAACCAGACAGAATCATGTAGGGAATATTTTATTAAACTTAGAATTTTAACGGTACCATGTCTTTATATTTTAGTTCTCCTTACTCACTTAAACAAAAACTTAAACGAGTTTGAAACAGACGATGAAAGAAAAATTAGAGTAGATACTCGCAGAAAAGATCTTGCTACTATTCTGCAGGCAAAGCTTAATGTTGTCAAACACTCGTCACGCGTGCAGTCTGTCAATCTGTTTAACAAATTACCCGCAGAATTAAAGAATATTCAGAATGTGAACATGTTTAAAAATAAACTCAGGGCTTTGTTAATCAACAAAGCCTTGACGAATATTATAATGACAAAAATCTTAAAAAACTAGTATTTTATTAAACTTAAATTAAATGTGTACTCTTTGACTTTATAAATGTTGTTTTTTTTATTATTAATATTTTGACATTAAATGTATTTTGTAGAATTTTGCTAGGGACTTTGTATACACAAGAATATTAATGTTTGTAAAGTTAGTATTTTGTATTTGGATAGACGTTCTAACTTTGATGAACGGTGAGGAACGAGGTTACATATTATATTATAATTCGTTATGTTGCTTCTTTTGTGTACCTACTGTGTAATATTTTTGTTATGAAATAAATAACTTGAACTTGAACTTGAATCACAATCAAAATTTACAAGGCTATAAGTCGGGTTGTTTTCAAAATATTGCAATATCCAAAGGCCGATTCTCTCGTAACCCCTGGAGGGCCGGGGTAAACACGGCTGTTGGTGGGGCACGTTCGTGTGTCATCATCATATATCTCCCGGTATGTACGCAATGCTAAAGCCGCATTTTGGTTACATTCTCCGTATGTAAGTACCATGTCGGTGTACTGAGCAGCTGTGTACCTTATTTGTGGCATTATTAAACTACAAAACCTCCAAACCTAAATCAAACTAGCTACCTATTAGGTAAATGCCTAACTAATATTACACTAACACTTAACAATAAGTCACTAACCTATGCACTAATCCAACTATGATAACTCGTTGTTAATCACAAAAACAACAAAACTTTTCATAAAATCACGACAATGCGCGCGCGGCTCGTCTCGCGAATTCGCGATACAAAAAATAGGCGTGTGCACTGACTGACCAAATTAGCGAGAATCGCCGAAATATTTCCGATCACACACACACTCGCAATTGTCTATCCACCACTAATGCATAATTTGCGTAGGTAATATTTATTTTTCTTTCTAACTAGGATTTTGTGGGTCTGAGCGGGGCGCGTCAGAGGGGAATCGTATGACACCTTTCTCCATCGAGATATAAGTACTAACGTAAGTACTTATATCTCGATGCCTTTCTCTGTCTTTCAATCGTATTGAGGCGCAGAGAATAGAATCATACGTTTTGCACAGGTTCTTGACCTTACAATGTTTACCTATTATTACGGACTCAGATCTAAATCATGTTGAAAAATAACAAAATGGAATTATAATTTCCTGTGGCTAAATTATTTATTGGATTTGTTTTTTTTTTTTTTTGTATACGGGTAAAAAACATGATACGTACGATAAACTCTTAACGTGGTTGATAGGAATGTCAATCGTCCTATACCACCTTGTATGTCGCATATATATTTTGTATTGCATTGACTGCAGAAGCTTGAAGACAGAAGCTTGAAGACAGAAGCTCCAAGAGACCGTTGACCTACGTATTTGATATTAATTTTAACTTGATACCTCCTCACGTTCCTGAGTGAAAGAGTCTTGACGGACTGACAGACAGACGGACAGACAGACAGACAGACGGGCAACGAAGTGATCCTATAAGGGTTCCGTTTTTTCATTTTGAGGTACGGAGCTCTACATATAAAGAACTTTAATTAAAACAACATTACATCCCCCCTTTTCATTCCTCAAGGGTTGAAATTCTAACAACACCGTTGAGTTAGCTTCCAACCATAAGCCATGATAATAAATTTTGTGATTTTTACTTCGAAGATTAAGGACTTTCCTTAAACAACTTCATCCCTCCTTTTAACCATTCGGGGGTGGAATTATCAAAAACGCTGTGACACCTGTAAATTAATTTTGAATCGTCAGCCTAATCACAAAATTTGAAGATCCTAACTTCTAAACTGACGGACTTTCATATAAACTTCCATCCCCCGTTTCACCCCTTTAAAGGGTGAATTTTGAAAAATTGTTTCTTAGTGCACCCCTAGACCTCATAAGGAATCTACGTGTGGAATCTCTAGACCCAGGGGTTTGGGCTGTGGGTTGATATGTCAGTCAGTTTCTTCTTTTATATAAATAGAAGATAGATAGAAGATAGTTATAGATAACATGCGCGCGAGCCATGCGCGTGGTAAATGAGGTTCACGGGAGGGTTGATGTATTGTGGTGTAACTTGAGTGAATTCGCAAAAGTTACACTATATGTAATAACTATAAGTTATTTAGATTAAAATATTTCTTAAATAGGTATAAGGTGTAGATTTAGGATTTAGTTGGTAAGGCCACTCTGTCGCATTGGATCATAGATCTGTAATGATAGTGTAGGTAAGATGAATATAAATAAATAACATGATTTTTAAACAAATCTTATTGTATTACTATAAAATTCTTGAAATAAACGATAATCAATTATTAGCACCAAGGTGAACATTCCACATTAGTCACTGCTGTTTTAATTGTTTTCAATAGTACAAAACTACTTTAAAAGAAGTCATTTCATTTTCATGGGAACAATATTATGGTAGATCAGCCATTTCTTATTACCCATCGGGCAGTTGTGAAGCGTGGTCGGTGATGAAAGGCGTGACGCGGCTCACGTCGCAGTTAATTTTATTTATTTATTTAATTTACACGGCTTAAAAAAAAACAATTACATAAATCAAAGTACATACAAACATAACACACACACTAATATGACCAATTAAGTACAATTGTAAAAAAAATAAAAATTGGCACATAACCATTCAATTGGCAAATTTATTGGCGAACAGATCGCAGTACGGGTTGGCTTCCACGAGCTTATTTAATGCGGTCAACACGCGCGGTACGGGAGACGCAACACGGGCTGCTGTCCGCCACGAAGGCACGCCCAGCAGTCGATGTTTTCTGCCACGGAGATAATTATTCGGTGTATAGAGTCGAATCAGCTCATTATGGATGTCAGGCGCTTCCGTCATGCCGTTCCACACTTTGAGCATAACGCCTACCTGGCCACATGCTCTTCTGGTCTCCAGCATATGATATCCCAGACATCCTAAGAGGAACTTGGTAGGATATAGGTAGGGATAGTACCCGAGAGTTCTTCTGTAAAGAAAACGCAGGAATGCTTTTTGCACTTTTTCCTCGTGCGGATTCCATACAGAAGAACTAGCTTCTAACTTGGTTCGGACAAGTGTGCCGTATAAGAGCCTTATTACATGCTCGTTGCGAAAATCCCGGGCATTCCGGAGAACAAACCCTAGCCTTTTAAAAGATTCTTTGGCAACTGTAGAAATGTGTTCATGAAAAGTGAGGTTCTGGTCAAATGTGACACCCAAGTCCTTCATGTTCAAAAAAATTCAAATTCAAAATATCTTTATTGTGGGCACATATGTTTGTTACAGGTCTTAACAATATATGAATAGTTCCAAGATGTCCTGCCTAATAGGCAGACAATAGTTATACATTAGCATTCAAGATACAAATATTTTACATGTCAAATTTAGTTATTATAAATGTCATTAACACAGTGAAATTAAGAAATAAATACATGGTCAAAAGATCAATCAATAAATTCAAGAAATCTTGTAATTAGTAATAAAACAATAAGTTATTAAGAGCAAAATAAATTATTTGAATGTCATGCTAGAATTATTATAATACGTTAGTGGATTAATTATTTAAAGATACATGTACAGTTGTTCTATTACTTGATGTCCCTGTGTCACTGTGTGGTCTTGAATTTGGAAAAGTTATCGTTTAGGTACTCATTCAAGTTATAGTAACATTTATTAATTAGCAGGCTCTTTAGATGTTTCTTAAATAAGGCAGTATTCATAACCCTTATTTGTTTAGGTAATTTGTTGAAAATTTCAGTAGCCATGCGAAACACACTTTTGTGCATTAAAGTAGTATAGGTTCGACGCACACGGAGGCGAAGTGCGTCACGTTGTGGCCTATTATTGACTTCTGAGGCCAATGTAAACAAGTTTTGATTGACCTTAACAAACATTGACACCTCGTAAATATATAGGCTTGGGAGAGTTAAGATTTTGAACTCCTGGAAAAACGGTTTACAGGTTTCAATTATTTGAAACCCAAACATAGCCCTTATGCACCGCTTTTGTGCTTTAAAAATGAAGTCAATGTCAGTCGAGTTTCCCCAAAAAATTACACCATACCTCAGGACTGAAGCAACTAAACCATGATAAGCAGTTAACAAGGTATTGATATTTTAAATCTGTTTTAATTCATGTAGCGCATATACTGATTTATTAATTCTTTTGCATAGTGTCTCAATCTGGGGTTTCCATTTTAGTTTGTCATCCACAGTAAGACCAAGAAATTTTGTTCTTTGCACTTCAGATACAGGTTCACCCTTATAGTTAATCTGAGGCATAATTGCATTCACACGCTGTTTAAAGTGGATTATTTTAGTTTTTCCTATATTTGCCTTCAGATTATTAATATCTAGCCATTTAATGATTGCATTTAGGGTACTGCTTATGTCATGCTCATAGGATGTTCTGTCGTTACACTTAATTGCAACAGTGCTGTCGTCAGCAAAGAGTGTCATCGGTCTTGTAATCGCATTTGGAAGGTCATTAACATATATTATAAAGAGTAATGGTCCCACTACACTTCCTTGCGGGACACCATATTGTATTTTACGTCCCTGACCTGATGTTGGTAGACCTAGTTATTTTAGTACCATTTATTTTATATTCAAAATTAATTGGGTGTCGCATTCGACCAAAGGTCATTACATCATAACATTTGGAAAAATTGAACTCCATTTTATTTAGAACTCCCCATTCATGTATGGCGTTTATATCATTTTGCATAGCTCGCAATCCGATAAGGTGTCGACAGCACTATAAAGTTTGAGGTCATCTGCGTAAAGGTGGTAAGCTGTCATGTCTAAGTCATTTACCATGAGTAGAAATAGCAGAGGCCCGAGAATTGACCCTTGACTTACACCAGAGCGCGTATGGTAGGGATGAGATACGTAAATACCCAGCCTTACAAATTGCTGCTGGTCACGGAGATAGTCAGCTAAAAGTCGAAGTACATTTGGACAGAAGCCAATGGTGGCAGAAACCAATTAAGAATGAGAAATAATGATTCCCTCAAAAAGAACAAAGAATATTGAGTATTGTCGTCATTATTGTAGTAAAGCGGGGTTCGTCACGTCCGTTTAGTGCGTGACATATTAGTGGAACAATTTTTGTGACGAAATGGACACAAGGCTAAGTTTACGTAATATATTTTTACGGACTGCAACTAAGATGGAGTTACGTGTTTTTGTTAAATTATATTAGAAGGTCTATCGTTTGACTACCTTACTTAACGTTAACTTTCGTTTTATTTACGAAGCAGATTGGCTTTCATTATTGTAGGTAAGTATTATTTATGAACAATTTCATATAGCAAAATTTGATTGAATAAGTAAAATGTTTTGTTTACTTACCTACTAAAAACAAAATATTTTACTTTTACAATCAAATTTTGCCAACCAATTGCATGTGAAAAAAACTTGTTGATTTATTAAATAATTTCTGAATATTAAAAGTTTATTATGAACACCGCGCCTGTTTCCATTTAGTCACGATGACATTTCCTATTAAGTCACTGTCACAAATTTCTACGCCAAGTTATCGTCTGTAAAGTGGAATTTATTACTAATAATGGTATACATACTTAAACTCACGCCTTCTTCCCATGGGGGTAGGCTGAAACTATAGAACGCCACCTGCTACGCTCCTTACACACTGTTTTTGCTTCGCCTATGTTCATACATCTGGTTTGGTAAATAGTAATGGTATATTTGGGATGATATATAGTAGAATGTGATGCACATTTTCATTTGAAATAGTTTCGATTAATTTTTAAGGTGCTAATTAACTATACAGTTAAAAATGTAAGTCAGGCTGACATAAAACGTGACGAAAATATTTTAATACGTGATTTAAGCTATAAATATATTGCAGATAAACAAAATTGATGTCAGTATAATAAATAATTATTTTGACTAAAAATTGTTAAAAAATTGTAATAGATATTGCTGATAAAATATTACGTTAGCGATCGTTACTAAATGGACAGTTCTCGCCATGGATCATGTTTGAAACTCCGATTTCTCAAAGCTATATTTTATTTAGATAATATATTATATAGTTTTTTTTAAACTCTGATAAATGCCATATCGAATCATAAAGAAACCTTATTTTTTTATTGTCCATTTTGTCCCACTTAGTAACGGTGCAATTTATCACCGAATGGCTCGTATATTGATTTCAGATTTTTCGCTTTGCAAACTTCAGAAATAAGGAATGGTATTTTTACGGGTAAAGCATATCATAATATATACAACGGTAAAAAATATAATAATATATACAACGTGCCGACATTAATTTAGCACACTTATACAGTTTCGCCTATAAGTTTTATGAAAATATTTTAATTTAATTAAACATTATTATTTATTGATTTATTTACAATTTTCTAAAATAGCATCTTGGAGCAACCTGTACAAAGAACTGTAGGGCAGAGGTCATCTGCCGGGGTCACGGATCATATGCGATGATAGGAAAGAAATAAGCGAACAACGTAGGTAGACTAGGCGGGGAGAGAGCGCTATCGCGGCGAACGGGCTGGCGGCGCGCGGCGCGGCTGGCGTGCGGTGTCCCCTCCACCGGCCACGCGCTTCCAACTCAAGGTCTCCTTCTCCTTTCCGGTGCTACTCGCCCTTGGGCCCTTGTCCTTGACACACTTCTTCATACTCGTGCGCACAAAATATTACGACGAAGTACTGTTTTTGTGAACGTTTCCGCGAAAAAGTCGCCTACCTATTGTTTTATTTATTTAATTTAGTGTAATTAGGACAGTAATTAGATTAAAGTACTCCAATAAAGATGATTTCATTGGTTTTCGTTAGTTTTCTACCTAGTAGGTACATCTTATGCGACAAGGAAGCTTTTATTCGTGTCATTAGTGCTTGTTGATCGTGAATTCGTGATGTCTCGTTATTAAAGACGATGTGTATCATAACATGAAACGCCTATTACTCGTAGCCCTATGTATCCGCCAACGCGGTGGTCTCATTGAAAACTTTACAAGTTTGAAATAAAGACAATTTAATAAAAGTAGTGTATATTTTGACTATACACTGGAGCTAATTAAAGTCCAATTACTTAAAAAAGATTTAATAAAAATGTCGTGCGTACAGTAAGTGAGTGGTCGGTAGACTGACACTAAACAGATAATAAAAAACGGATGGTATTTAAAAGTACTTCAATTTATTCCCATTTCATTTACCTAATTTTGCCTGTGTTCCACCAAATATACTGAATGTGCACCAAAATATGTTAATTAAAATATGTCATAACGAGCATCTATTTAACAACTGTTGCAAATTTGTAAAAATAGTAATACACCTAATTTTAAAAACAAGCATTTATTTTTTTAGTTTTACTTCAGATAATGCACTGCAAAATGTATTTGAATCAAACACCAATTAATGTCCAATGTTACCGGCCAAACCCGATTTCAGGACAAACTAGTTTAGCCTAGGCTAAACTAGTTCTTCCTATCGGGCTTAGGATTAACTAGTATAGCCTAGGCTAAACTAGTTTGTCCTAAGCCCGATAGGATAAACCAGTTTAGCCTATCTAGTCTAATATTATCATCGTGAAGCAAGCATGCAGCAGGCATGTTTTCTGTCACGGCTCCGGTGCTGCAGGGCTCCAGCGGTCCCATGCGAGCTTATCGTCACAGATGTGTTTCACGCTCACCACCGAGGCTTCGGCTTGCGCCTCAGCCGCGGCGGCTAGCGTTGAAACCACCTGCTCCTCAGCTCGCGGGCCGCCTCGCCCCTACGCGCCTACGCGAATTTAAATAACACTCTAGGGGTAGGGCAGACAAGACTACGTGGAGTCGGTTTTGCTGCGATTCGTTTCTGTCACGCCGCTCCCGCAGCACGCTCAATCAGATTTCAGATTAGGACGTACCATTTTATCCTAAAGCATGTAAATTCTAACTAGGATAAACCGATTCGACCTAGGCTAAACTGGTTTATCCTATCGGGCTTAGGACAAACTAGTTTAGCCTAGGCTATACTAGTTAATCCTATCGCGTATATGAAATCGGGTTTGGCCGGTAACAACCCAAAATTTATTCAGGAATATTTGGTGCACGATCAGTATTTTTCGGGGAAGAATAAAATAGTTATTGTTACAATAGAATATTTGCAGCGCACTACAATAAAAAAGTGTTATATCTTGGTGTTAATTTGGAATTTGTTTGATGTAACATATTTTGTTGGCCGAGTAGTTTAATTATAGTAAAACAATTAAACGGGTTTAAGATCAATATTTTAGAAATGCATACATAGATGTACCTTAAGATTGTTGGTGAACACAAAAATATTATCCATAAAAAACTAGCAAACGCCTACTAACACCTCGATAGTGCGTAGATCTCTCCACGTGTGAATTTGATGTGTAGAAACGGTAAGGCGCTGCGCCGCAACATATTCCCGGCCGCTGAAAACTTGTTTTTCAACCCTTCAGTTCTGCAGCAGTTGGCAGCGGGCAGAGACGGGTAAAAGGGCGCCGCACGCAGCCTCGTGAAGTTTTGATCTCTGCAACTCTTGAAACTCCATCAGGTCCAGGAAATAGCTGAAGAACTCGTCCCAGACGCCAGTTTAGTGGAGCAGTGTTATCATCAGCGAGGAGCACCATGTCACCTATGTTAAGCTGAGCTGTTATGTCCTTTGTTGAAGCTCTGACAAGTACTCTTTCTGCCATCTTTGCCAAAAGCCTTATTTGTTCAAGGCATTTATATCTATTTCTTTGGTTGGTATCGGTATCTTCCAGGGCTGGTGACGGTAGTGCAGTTAAAGGTCAACCAATGATGAAGTGCCCTGGGGATAAGCCTGCCTTATTTTTATAAGGAGAGTAGGTCGTTAGGACAGGATGATAAGGGGCACAAGGGACGGCTATTGAGTATCGCCTCCACTTGCGCAAATAAAGTTGTAATTTCCTCAAAATGTTAAATGACGTATTGCCAATAACTCGTTTGATATGATATTTAGCTGACTTGACGCCGGCTTCCCAAATGCCGCCGAAGTGAGGAGCGTAAGCTGGTAAGAATTTTAAAATTAATACCTTGTTGACCGGCAAAATCAGCTACAAGTTCGTCACCTTGTTTCAGAAAGCTACCTATCTCGTTAGCGGCGGCGATACAATTACGGCCATTATCACTAAATACTTATTTCAATTGGTTTACCTCTACGCGCAATAAAACGCCTAAGAGTCATTACAAATGCATCCTTAGTCAAATCACCAACTGCCTCGAGATGAATGCATTTCTAACGTAAACACACAAAATACACATATAACATTTTATAACGCGACTTCCACGTCCTTTGCGATTTAAAATTAAAAATGGGCCAGCGAAGTCTAAACCAACGGACAAAAATGGGAAAACCGGGTTCACACGCTGAGATGGTAAGTTACCCATTTTTGGGCATAACGTTTTGCCACTTATTCGTCGACATTGCACGCAGTTGCTGACTGTGCGTCTAGCAAGATGCCTGCCGCTTGCAGGCCAGACTGTTTGCCTTATTGTTGCTAGCAACAAATTCGGACCTGCATGTAGGTTCAAAACGTGCTCATTTGTAAAGTATAGTTTTGAAGAAGCGTGAAGGAGTATTGGATGTCTTATTTCCAAGTTACATGTGGACGCATCTATGCGGCCGCCGACGCGAATCAAGTTGTTGTTATCTATAAACGGAGACAATGATACAATTTTACACTTAGCCGGTAGTTGTTTACCTTTTGTAAGCAACTCGTATTCGATAGAAAATGACTCACGCTGGGCGATAACACAAAGTGAATGAAATGACTCCAACAACTCATCTGGTGAAAGTATGCCTACCCGTTTACCATATCCCAAGCTTCATATTAAGTAAATATAAACCTTCGAACTTTGGCAACAACTTTCTAAAGTTTTCGATATGATGAAATTTTTTCAAAACTTATAAAATGATCCTGATCACTAATTACTATTGACGTGTGTACTTTCATCTCAGGTAATTCGTCCAACTTTGATTTATTTAACACGGGCCAATAGCTCAATACTCAATATATTTATTGCTTCCACATGTGAACTTAGGTGGTAGGTTTTACAAATATGATCATTGTGGACCCTGTCGGGCACAGCAAAAAGTAGGAGAGAGGAAGAGGGCTTTTATTTGACTACTTAGTTGTTGTAATAAATATTGTATTATTTTATAAGAATCTAAGTAATTTAAAATTTGTCATTTTAATATTCATTTATATTATAATAGCATTTATTTATTAGAAATTGTATTAATTAATTAGTGAATATATTCAATTTTTGTTCTTCTTTAATTATTTCTGGTAATTTTTATGCAAAAAACTTTCATTTTTATGCAAAAAGCTAGGGCCGGACCACCACAAGTACATAGGCAATAAGTTTTTTGCATCCACTCCCCTAAATTAAATCTGCTGGGTTTTTGGTAGTAGGGACGTAACCCCAAGAACATGCTTTAGAAAGAAAGAAAGAAATTATTTATTTGCTGATAATGTAGGTATACATATAAGTTGGAATATTTATTAAGTGTCGCGGTACATTGTACCTTACGGCATGCACAATATTGGGTTTGAATTAATAATATAGATACAGCTATTACAATTATTATTAGCCATAGTCGAATTGAACAGATCAGATTAGTTAACTCAAGTATTTCAGATTCACAAACATTTTTAATTTTGTAGAATCACTATTTATCCAACTTAAACCGCTCCAGGGTACGTTAAATCCCGGCTTATACCGGAGAGCTTCTGTAACAGATTTACAAAGCTTAGCGGATAATAATTCCAGGCGTGGTATTGTGGTGGGTCTTAAAGGTGACACCCTAGACTTGGCACATACCAGCTTGACAGTACTTTCACCATCACAACTTACTGATTTTAAATAAATACATGTACCATATGCACTTTGAGTCGCGTCGCTAAACGAGTGCAATTCTATGAATTTGGGTTTGTCACATAGAACTAATCTAGGAATTTGAAATTTATTTATGGCCGAGAGCCTCGATCAACATCTCTCGAGGCTCTCGTTAGGTGGTTGGATCAAGGGCCTGATTCAGAAGGCAGTACTCCTCGATACCACTCGCATCGTGAGGAGGTTCCTATCTCTGGAGCCCTAACCACCGGTAGCTTGGACCCTGCTCCCGCTATAGGCGGAAAACTATTTATATACTTTTTTTATATTCTAATATTTAAAAATATAATTTATATGTAAATAATGAAATAAAGGAAATAATAATACTAATAATACTAACAAAAAAAAAAAACTATTACAAAAACAAACATCAATAACAAACACAATAAACTAATATTATTGTATACTGATAATGTGACGTGCACTTGCTCGCCAGGTGCGCTCGCAGACGCGGCGACAGACGACAGGTTTCACACTCGAGACCTTGCGGCACACTGAATCCTGGTAAGGGCGCATGAGTTACAGACTTACAGTACTGAATACACCCAGATTTTAGAATAAATTCTTTATGAATATACAATGTATGGCTTTTGAAAAAAGATATCTTACAAAATATTCATTATTAAATTGTCTATCGATTAGTGTCAGTAAAAAATTAAAATAATGCTTACTTCACGAGGAGATGCATGTTATCAATAATTATTTCTCGTTTTTATGGTTTCGTTGTAACGAGATTAATTAAACAAATACTCATATAAAAAAAAATTACCATGGAATCAAGATTATTTGATTAGTTGATATTTCTTAAGAAATAACAAGTAGATAGCTCATAAAACTGCACAAAAACAAAAGTTTTCACAGCCACCATCTTGGATTTAAATTTTGACTTCACCATCAGCTTTAGCACCCTCGAAAACCATATAAACGATACCCATTATGAAAAATTTGAACATTTTCGCGGCCGCCATCGTGGATTTACATTTTGACCTGACTACCGCTTTAGCACTCTCGAAAACCATGAAAACGATACTCATGGTGAAAATTTTGAACATTTTCACCACCGCCATCTTGGATTATCATTTTGACCAAATTCACACAAAGTGTAAATTAGAACAAGTCGCAAGTAGGAATGCGATTTTGTAACCATAACAAATTCAATAAACTAATATTATTTATCTACTGATAATGTGACTCAAGCGAGCAAGCTAGCCGACGCGGTGAAAACGGCACGAGTTTCACCCTCGAGACCTTGTGGCAGACTGAATCTTGATGAGTTACAGTAGTGAACACGCCCAGATTTTAGAATAAAATCTTGAGGCCCTCAGTGGACATTAGACTAGAGAAAAAATACTTTATGCATTAATTTTGCCATAAAAAAATATGTATTTACTTTCTTCCAAATGAGCGCCACTATAATCTACAAAAAATCGTTAAAAAAAGTAATTTAATTGAAAAAACCAGAAGATTTTTGTTTTTGACGCTGGCAAAATATTGCCAGCATCAAAATCATATTTTATGTAATATCATTAATCAATTGATTTGAATCGATTTATACACAAATACAATAACCGATTACAACATCAGTGATGTTGTAATCAAAAACCAACTAAAATAAAACATTTAAGAAAATGGAAATAAAAACTAGCGTGTACTCGTAAATAAAAGAATAAGAAAAATAAATCAATTATCGGTAGTTTAAAAAAGTAATCGATTTAAATGTTATGATTTTTTCGTGATAATAACAACACTGAATTGAAACTGACACTGACACTTTGCTTGTTGCTTACGCTCAATGTGGATGTAGGGACTTCTTGGCGGGAAAGTGAAGCGTCATGTTCAGCAGCTTGTTTTATTTTCAAAATTTGTGTTTAGCCGAATACTAATGTGTAATAATGGTGGATTATTAACCATTAAGTGTTTGTGAACGTGCATTAGTGTAGGCAAATGAAACAAAACAGTGCAACTTCGCTTCAAGTTCTCTCAAGAAGTCCGCGTGAGGACTCAGTAAAGTGCCACATCGTTACTGAAACTCAAGGGGAGTGGGCGGGGATGCATTTATAATTCATTTCATCAATATTAGACAAGAACTAAAACTTGACATTGGCTAAATGCACAAACCGTGCGAAGCCAGAAGGAAAAGAAAAAAAAAAAAAAAATGTGGATGTATTTTGATTTTTCTTCGATTTGTTTTACTGCGACCTGGCTTTGTTTTATGGACTTGATTCGGATTTTCACCAACGACTTTGGCTTTGTTTTATGGATTTTGTTCTCACCTTCAACGACAACTTTGGCTCTGGAATCAAGGATCACGGCTGCATTCGATTTTGGATACCGATCAATAACGTTTATTACAATGACTGAAGAACATTGTGTGAATTGTGGTCATAACCTGACCGAGATACAAAATCATACCTTGGAACCCGAAGAAATAAGCGTGATACAGCAGTGGGTTGCACCACAGCAGGTAAATATACAAATTATAAAATGATTTTGTTATTGCCTCCATCTTCATCCAATTATTTACCGATAATAACATTATTTTAGGTGTCAAGAGATAATCTTGTTTGCCACAACTGCTGGTTGGTAGTAACTGCTAGCCTTACTCCTCAACAAGAGCCGGAAGGATCTGTACCTCAAAACAGCTGTATAAATTGTGGACGGTCTGTTAGACGGTTAAGAAGTCATATACTAAGAACAGATACCGATAGAGAAAGTCTCATTAGAAATGTAATTATGGAATGGATTCAACCACGAGAGGCAAGTTTTTAAAATACTTTACAAAACCATGTATGATAAAATTAAAATTATATAATAATACTAATTACTATAATAACTTTTTTGGTTTTATCATTAAGTTGCATCTGTCATCCTTGCTGGCAGAGAGCTGACAGGGCCGCTGTTCATTTTGTACAAGAATCAGCATCAACATCTTCAGCTGCGACTAATGAATCAGAAATCATTCTGCCAAGTTACACGCGGGCTGCAAATACAGAAAGATGTTGTCTTTTTCCGGAGTGCCATGGAACTGAAAGAATGCACCTTCCTACATCAATTCGTGTGAGATTGTTATGTGATTTATCTTTTTATGTTCCTCAACACTGCCGTATCTGTGACTTTCACCTTAGAAACTGTACATGGGATAGTATAATTGTCGAAAATGGAAACCATACCTTCACGGCTGCATTCATAGAAGATTTGCTATCATTGCTAAAAAATCAGATAGGTAATAATATTGATTTTGAAAATATTGAAGACAGCGATGATCACTTAGTTTATTATTGGCTTGGTATGTCTAAACATCAATTTAGACGAATATTG
The DNA here is from genome assembly GCA_948098905.1 of Tiliacea aurago. Taxonomy (NCBI): domain Eukaryota; kingdom Metazoa; phylum Arthropoda; class Insecta; order Lepidoptera; family Noctuidae; genus Tiliacea; species Tiliacea aurago. Next base: position 270,821 of record OX402593.1, read on the forward strand.
GATGAAGTTCCTCGGCTAAATAGCAGCCACAGAGGAGCTACTGGACTGGCGGCTTATTTAACAAAACTAAGAACTGGTGATTCAGATCAAAGACTTTCTACGTTATTTAAGATACCTAGAAGTACTTTGGAAAGACTAATGAGTAATGCTAGAGAACTTCTTACTCAAGGTTTTGTACCACAAAACCTAGGTCTACGGCACATTACTAGAGACAACATTGCTCAGAGGAATTTAATAATCCCTAATGGATTATTTGGAAGCACAAACCAAGCTAAACCTATTGTAATCATGGATGGAACTTATATCTACTTCCAGAAAAGTTCAAATTATAAATATCAAAAACAAACATACTCTCTTCACAAGTTTAGGAATTTAATGAAACTATTTATTATAACTTGTTGTGATGGATATATATTAGATGTGATGGGGCCCTATCCGGCAACAACATCAGATGCCGAGAATCTTAAAAATGAATTTAGTTCACAAAATGCACCAATGAGGACATTCTTTGAACCTGGTGATGTATTTATATTAGACCGAGGTTTTAGGGATGCAATACCACGTCTAACAGAATGTGGGTACTCTGTTAAAGTGCCAGCATCACTTGAGGAAGGTGAATCCCAATTATCCTCTGTTGATGCTAATAACTCAAGAAAAGTCACCAATTGTCGCTGGGTTGTTGAGGTCGTAAATGGTATATTTAAACAAGCATTTAAATTGTTTCGGCAGGAATTTTTTAACCGGGCAGCTACTCACATGATGCAAGATTTTGCACTAGGTGCAGCATTAATTAATAGGTTTCATCCTAGGATCCTAGATAGATCTGATGCTGCTCAAATATTATCAATAGTTAATCAAAGAATGTATATCCATAATACTTTAGCAGATTATGTAAATGAATATCATTTAAACCGCAGGAGGGCTCAATTTGTTAATATTACCGTTGGCTCTGACAATTTAAATGACTTCCCTCGATTAACAATGAATGATTTAATATTAATTGCATGTGGTACCTATCAAATAAAACAAGCTAGATCATATTATGGAGAACATATTAGAGCCAACGGTATGTATAGTATTGAAATATGTAGAGAACAAAATAGCAACCTACCAAGCGAATTAATTAATGAAAACTGCTGGCTTTTGCGTGCCAAAATACAAAGCAGACATATAAGCCGTAAAATATATTTTGTGTACATTAAAATAAATAATAATTATGCTGGCAGAGAGGCAATTAATGGCTACTGTTGTAATTGCATAATAGGAAAACGCACGGTAGGTTGTTGTGCACATACCATGACTGTCCTTTGGTATATAGGTTGGGCAAGATATGAATCCAATATATGGCCTCCTGCGCCATTTTTAGATGATTTGCTAATTGTATATGACAATGAAGAGAATATAGATATTTAAAATAGCAAATGTGTTTTTTTTATACCCTAATAACTACAATTGGATAAGAATATATTTTGAACACCCCCCCTCCAACCTCCTCCAAACATAAAACCAAGCATTGAAAAAAGAAAAGTTCTTGAAACACTTTTTCATATAGAAAATTAACCTCAAAACGTTTTTTTATTTTTTTATATTTCTAAAACAGTGGCGTCAATTTGAATATGTTTCTAAGATATTCAATACTATTAAGATTTTAAAACACTCCATTTTTATAGTAATATTCGATGTCCATCTTGGGCCTCGGACACTATGGAGAGTAGGTTTTCCCCTTTTGGTTTAAAAAAAAAAAATCTTACAAAATGTTCATTAAAATTTCAAATATAAATATTGTTTCCTTCACGAGGAGATGCATGTTATCAATCATTATTTATCATTTCTATGGTTTCGTTAAAAGGACATTAATTGAACATATACAGCGTGCCGCTACAGTGGCGACATTAATTTGACACACTGGTAGGGCTAGTGGCCAGTAATAAAAAAATATTTTTTTAAATATTTTATGTAAAAAAAAATAAGATAAATCATTATAAATTGAAAAATAAAACAAACACTAAATAATAAAGCTCTCTCTTTCCTTCAATTCGCCAGCTCCTTGCACGTTATTTGTTTTTAACCGACTTCCAAAAAGGAGGAGGTTCTCAATTCGTCTGTACATTTTTTTTTTGTATGTTTGTTACGCGATTACTCCGTCAATTATGAACCGATTTTGAAAATTCTTTTTTTTTTTAAAGGGTATACTCCCGAGGTGGTCCCATTGCCAAAACCAAATCAGAATCTGATGAGGGGACCCCATGGAAATCGAGGGAAACCATCAAATTTTATATGCAAACTTATAGCGATTTGGGAACTTTTTATAGTAACTCGTGCATTTGCTCTCGGAAAGCACCATTTGGTGAAGTGGAACTGATGAAGGTGACCACAGATGGCCACCGGAACAATAAAATAATGAGTACCTATTTAACGGGTTGCGATTAAGCAATTTATGCTCGTCACTATGAATATGGTGAGTGGCAGTTCTCCTGGTTCTTAGCAGGAGAACTCCTCAACAATCAACGTCCCAGCATCGGGAAAAGCAATATTTTATAAAAGGTGATGAGCAGTTGACATTACGCTATTGTAATTTAGATACATTCAAAACTGAGCCTCTAAAAAGTGAAAAATAAAAAACTTTTTACAAAAAAATAGTAACCGACTACCAAAAATAACACTACAAAGTGAAAAATAACTTTCATTTCGGAAGTCGGTGGCAAAAAACTCAAATACAGATCCAAAGACACCGACTTCCGAAATTAAAGTTATTTTTCACTTTGTAGTGTTATTTTTGGTAGTCGGTTACTATTTTTTTGTAAAAAGTTTTTACATTTTACTGTGGGGGGACCAAACGCGCAGTTCTACATCTGTTAACTGTCTTATTTTCCTAACAGCATAAGCGGCCGAGCTTAACCGCCCCGCAAGAGATGTTAGCATATCACATGTGTGTGTACTATGTACTTACTATAAAGCTACCATTTACTGGGTAAGTCTTTCATTGAGTTGAATGTGCCCTGACGGCTGAGAGTATGTCATGCTCACTGTAATGTCTCGCTGATGGTGGCGGGTGTGTTGGATCATTTAGCTCCCTTCAAAATGGTTGAGCTGAATGGTGCTAATCCATGCGTCATGTTCGTGAACGGGCGCCATCAGTAGGGACTGATCATCTCTTAGCGGCCTTGGCTTATTTTAAATATATGCTTGACCTTGACGGCAACAGATTGAACATTATTTCTTTTCCTTTCTCTTCCATCTGCAAATTAGGGTCTCCATTCTTACTAGATGATGACATTTTCACTGTTGTAAAATAAACTAAGGTCACCAATTCAATTAGTATTAGTTAGAGAATAATTCTAAAGATTTCGCGCCTATGCCTTTTTTTTATATCTTCGGTAGCCGCAACGCAATGCACACATAATCACACATTCTACCGAAGATATCGCCGCTTTTAGTTGCATTTTCAAAAATAAAATGTTTTTTTTTTTTTACGAAACAGTATTAAGTCGAGTCTTTATTCATGATTATTTTACTTAAGGTGAATCCGCAGCTGTAGTCCGCGAAATTCTAATTTTCTTACGTTTTTTGCAGGTCCGTGTCAAGTTGTATCTTAATCACAATCAGTCTTATTTATAAACGCATGTTAAATTTTAATCAATTGATAAGCAACTGATTAGCAAAATTCTTATTCATAAACGTTATTTAGCGCTAACAGGTCGCTAAGCAATTGATTAGTAGCTGTCAAATTTAAACACCACCGTTACCCTGTTTAGAGCTTGCTAAGAGGATGCTAAGAGGGAAGATGGCGGATTTTATTTCAATCAGCTGATCGATTCAATAAGATTATTGTGTCCTTCGAGGTAATTTTGTTCTGAGCCTAGTAAATATGGATTTCAACAATCTGTTACGGGATATCAGAACGACAGGAGAAATTAACGGCGGCGGGAAGAAGACCTACATGCTCTTTTGAATCCGCTACGAGAATGATTAGGTACCCATTACATACTTCGAATGAAGAAGTACATAAACATGATGAAAGAATGTATAGGGAAAGCTCATTCAGGAGGAGGCTCAGTAGGTGCTCAGAAGGTTTGAAGAGAATGAGTTCGTGAGGAAGTCATCAGAGATAGTGATTCCCAATGTGTTATCCCATGTGCCATATTGTGGTAGTCACACACAAATAACAAGAGACATTTAAAGAAAACAATATATTTTAATACTTAATAAAACTACATTTTTGTTATAAATTCATATTTTTTTTTCCAATATTCTTCCTCCAAAGATATGGGTGCAATTATTTTCTCATGCCACTCCCATTCCTCATCTTTTTCTCGTAGAATGGTCTCCTTCAACCTCGCCGTCTTTGCGAGGTTGAATAGTAGTGGTGCTAGGTGCTAGTGGCTTTCATAGCAGCAGTCAACTTGTACCTGTAAACAAGTTTAATTTGTTATAAAAAGACATTGAAACCCCGGTGCAAAAGCAATAGGAAGTAATATAAAATAGGCACAAGTAAATACATAATATTCTAAAAGAGTATATTTAGCTTTACATTAGTAAGTAGATATAAATTCAGAGATAAATACCTTTTCCTGTTTACTCCAACATATTTTGTTTATTATTAATGACCTTAGAAGCTTGTACTGAAATCGCTGTATGATCTCTATGTTAGAGTGTGATGCTGCTATCCGTAGCAGAATGCCATAGGTCCTTAAAGGCTTGATTATAGCTTTGTTAAGAGGGTTTTATTTTCCAGGTGTAATTGTATAACTTCCAACCAAATTATTCAGTAGAACTTTCTTAGTGTCAGTGCTACCATCGCAAACACATTGAAATAAACTTAATAAATGAATATATTCAAAATCAAATTTTCCAATGAAATTTTTGACTTTTGTCTGTCAGTGTCTCAGCAGATACAAAAATCGTGGTTTTGACAACTTTATTCGTAATACTCTGCTTTGTTAGTCGACTATTTTGATTATAATCTGTGCCGAACGCATATTATCTCCTCTATTTCGTTTCGCGACTAATCACTTGCTAACTAGCGTTTATAAATAAAGAAAAATTAATCACTGATTAGGAGCTAACCAATTACTAAGCTAATCATTAGCGAGATTTTTATAAATAAGGCTGAATATGATTCGCGACTATAACAGATGTATATAAATAATTAAAATCATGAATACAGCTACAGCTGAGGATTCACCTTAAGAATAATGACGTTTTCGTTTTTGTAGGATCGTTGTCGTTGGTACCTAACAGTAAAAAAAAAAAAAAAAACCCCTAGAGGATGATATTATGCTATTTTAGCCCCGCTCTGGTACGCTAAAATGGCGGACTTCCTTCTTGAGCAAAATTAATGAAAAATATATTAGCTTCTATTGTAATGAAAACAAAACACAATCGAAAAATTTCTATTTTTAAAATCAGCCAGTCTATAATATGTTTCCTAGAACAAAAATATTGTATACTCGTACCAATCTATTTTGTGAAGAATAAAATAAAATATCAATTAATAAAACATGCAGTTTCTGTAAATGTAGCGTGTTGCCTTAGACTTTTTTGATATGTGTATTAGGATCTAATAAGGGTTTTGTCAGCTTTTTTTACTTTTGCTCCTGGCACGACATAAATCATAAACGTTATGAAAACCTTAACGGTCGGTCGGTCGCCGGAAAGGGTCGGTTCCTGTCGGTAGTGAGACGTAACAACATAAATCCATAGAGAATCAGAATCATCTTTTTCTGAAGTATTCGAAACAGATAACCCTAATGAGGCATACGACAAGTTTCTAGAACTATTTCGTTTATTTTATGATTTATGCTTTCCAAAACAATTAATTAATGTAAAACCTGTTAAAAAAGTAAAATGGATTTCGCGTGGAATAAGGATCGCTAGCAGGAAACAGAGAAACCTACTTTGGAAATACAGAAAAGCACCCTCAAGTGAAAGTAAAAATACATTTAAAAATTATTCACGGAGACTAAAAAAAATTATAAATCTCACTCAAAAAGCTCAAAATAATTACCTTATTAATTGTTCTCAAAATAAATCAAAGGTGTCATGGCAGATAATTAATAATAACGATCGGTTAAAAGAACCAATTTTGCAAATAAATAAAGATAATAAACTGGTGAAAAACCCTGAGCAAATTGCCAAGTCATTTAACGATTTCTTCGTTGATCAGGTACAGAACGTTACTAGGAAACATCTGGGCAAGACAAGTGGCAATACTAATATCAGGAATTCTCTATTCATGCCCCCAGTAGTACCTCAAGATATTATGCGTATAATAAAACATTTAAAAAATAAAAAAAGTGTTGGATACGACGAAGTTTCTACCGCGGCAGTAAAATTTGTATCAGATATTATAGCCAAACCGTTGAGCCATATAATAAATGCATGCATAAGCGCAGGTATATTTCCAGATCAATTGAAAACTGTTGTCATAAAACCACTACATAAAAAAAACAATAAGGAAGACATGTCAAACTACAGACCGGTAGCGTTAATTTCAGTATTTTCTAAGATATTCGAAAAGATTATTTATGAATCTATTTACTCATTTGTAATTAAAAATAATATTTTATGCGAAGAGCAAAAGGGCTTTCGAAAAGATAAAAATATTAACATGGCAATATTTGACCTTTTAAAAGTGATCATGAATAATGTGGATAAGAAAAATCCTGTATGTGCAATTTTCACTGACATGACAAAGGCGTTCGATTATGTAAAACATGACACCCTGTTAAATAAACTTGAAGCGTACGGTATAAGAGGCAACGTACTAAACCTAATAAAGTCTTACCTCACTGATCGGAAACAGTACACAGAAATATCGAGAGTATGTACTAAAACCAAGCGTGAAATAAAATATTTATCCTCTAGCAGAATACCTAAGTTTGGGATTCCGCAAGGTAGTGTACTTGGGCCATTATTATTTCTGCTTTACATTAACGATCTACCGCGTCAAATTCATCATCCAATGACATTATTTGCAGATGACAGCACAGCTATAATTGAATGCATAAATAAAACGGAATACAATAGAGATATAAACGACACCCTTAAAACTATAATAGATTGGCTTAATAGAAATAATCTAGTGATAAATCTAAATAAAACACAAGTCATGCATTTCTACCAGCGACTAGAACCGGAGAATATGATAGTAAAATATGATGACCAAAACGTAGATTCAACTATAGTAACAAAATTTCTAGGAGTACACATAGACAATAAACTGACATGGAAACATCAAGCTGAAAACGTGTGTAATAAATTAAGTAAAACGGCGTATGTACTCTATAGCCTCTCAAAAAAAGTTAACACAAATACGTTAGTAACAGCATATCATGGTTTAGTTGCTTCTTTACTGAGATTTGGTGTCATATTTTGGGGAAATTGCAGTGAGAGAGAAAGGATATTTAGGGCCCAAAAACGGTGCCTTCGATCAATGACAGGTCTTAAAACTACAGAAAGCTGTCAACCTGTTTTTAAATCTTTAAGAATACTTACGTTGCCATCGTTGTACATACTAGAAGTAGCCCTTTTTGTTAGAACGAACAAGCACCAGTTTGCGTCAGTAGTGGATAAAAGACAACGATCGGGACCAATGAGATCTCAATATAAGAATCAACTTTATACAGGTGGTTACCAAACGGCTTTACTTAAAAACAACATCTTAACCATGGGTCCTATTATATATAATAAACTGCCGTTACATTTAAGAGAATTACCCATCAAAGTTTTTAAAAAAAAGTTAACAAAACTGCTACTGGACAAGTGTTATTATACAATTAAAGATTTTCTCACTGACAAAACATTTTAGTGTCATTATTACAATTCTAATGTTATTATTATTATTATTATTTTTTTTTTTTTGTTTAATTTATTGACATTGGTAATTTAATTTTCTGACATTTTTAATTCAATTGATCAACATACATTTGGAGTTTAAGTTATTGACATTTTTATTTGTTTTTCATTTATGTCTGTCTTATTATGATTATTAGTGCTATGATTATTGCTGCTTAATGAATTGAAGGCTTTTGTTTGTATAATTAATGTTTTATGTTTAATAATTTTGCATGCCGTATGGCAAAATGTATCGGGACTCTAATTGAAATTACCATCATATCTGTATACCTACATTATTAGCAAATAAATGATTTCTGTTTCTGTTTCTGTTTCTGTTTCAGGTATGTGTTTCAATATTTATGCTCCTACAAGCCAGGATCATAGATAGCTTCTTCATACTAACGCTGCGCGCTGTGTCATCTGCTAGGCATATAATAACTATACTTTTTTAACCGACTTCCAAAAAGATGGAGGTTAAAATGTGTTCGTCTGTATGTTTTTTTCTTTAAATGTATGTTCACCGATTTCTCCGTTAATTGTGGACCCAATTTAAAAAATATTTTTTTGTTTGAAAGGGTATACTCCCGAGGTGGTCCAATTGTCACCAAGTCAGAATCTAATGAAAGGATCTCATGAAAATCGACGGAAATCCTCCCATTTTATAGGCACATCTATAGCAATTTGGGTATTTTTCATAATAACTCGTGTATTTGCTCTCGGAAAGCAACATTTGTTGAAGTAGAACTGATGATGAAAACCATAGATGGCCACCGGAACTACTATTTAACGGGTTGCGATTCGATTAGGTACTACCCAGGTAATTATAAACTGACCCTTAGTGGGTCAGTTTTATAATCACCAAAGTGAAAAATAAAAAATAGATTACAAAAAAAAACAACCGACTTCCAAAAAACACTACCAAGTGAGAAATTGCCGCCACTGCCGCTTTTGGCCGCCGAACTCTGGACGCGCTCAGGCCAGTCTTGAAGGCCTGGGCAGCGGTCGCTTCCTTCTGCGAGGAAGTAATGTCGCAGGAGGAGGCGGCGGCGCGCTGAGGACGACCCTCTCGCGGCGCCGCTCCGCAGGCGGAGGAGCTCGAAGAAGACGTCAGTATGAAAGTCATTTCCGACTCCTCCCAGCAGGCAACGAGTGCGGCGGCACCCTTGCCTGTATTGGCCAGGAGGCCCCGGCCATGTCCATAGCCCCCCAGTGATCTGGGGGCATGTGGGGCCTGCCAATAAGGCGGGCATGCGCTGGGAGGGTTTTGGATGTAAAGGCTGCCGGCTTCCCATGCCGTGTCGCGAATGCGAAGTAACGTCTATAGATACAGATAATAACTAGTTAAGACGTGGAGTGAGGTGGAAAAAAAGAGGGGATAGCGCGCGGAAATTGCCGGCGCGCGCGCGCCCGCTTCACTTGGTCCTGGGGGTCGGAGCTAGCAGTACATTGGTGAGTGAACTCGTTATTTCTCAGTGCATGTGTCATCAGATTTACCAGATATTCATTTATATTGCCTTTCAATGTTGTCGATGTGTGTATATTGTTTTAACAGCGATCAGATTCAGAAATGATGCCAAATCAGACCAGTATTCAGATACGAGTCAGACCAGTATTCAGATACCAGGCTCGGAGTCGCTAAGCGATCAGATTCAGAAATGAGATCAATATTCAGATGCGAGGCACGGGGTGGCTATAAGGGGAGGTTGGAGGCCACTTTGGGGGGACACCCCCAATATCATTGCGATGATAATTCAGTCATGGTTATTCAGTGGAAATCAGTTAACATAATTACAGCGGTCGTTAGATCTCAATTATAACGTACCTAGGCTTACTTCTGAGACATAGGTATTTTAGGTTCAGATATTCGTCATTAAAAGGTATGTGGCGACATGCCGGAAGGGCATGGGAAACCGGCAGCCTTCAGCCTTCACGGCGATGTGGACACCGCTGAGTTTTAGTGGGTATACTGTCGTCACCGACAGGAGTCCCACATACCCAGACTCGTCCCCCACGAGCCGATGCGTAATGCATTTCTCAGCGAAAAAAATAAAATAAAAAAGGTTAGGTTAGTTATGAGACTATCCTTAACTTTTTGAGAAATTTTGATCGGCATTCACAGATTTTGAAAAAAAAAAAAACGTACAGTCAGCAAGAAAATGGGCAATTTTCACAAAAACTTTTTTAAGCCAATCGAATCTCTTTCTTATATGGATCAAAAACCTCTATTGGATCAATTGAGGTTTGAGTACTAGAAAGGTCATAAATCGCAAAAAAACTTTTCCCATACATTTCGTAGGAAATGAGAACTTACATTTTTTTCCGTTAATAAACTGGCCGCTATAAAAAAACTGATCGAACAACAAATAAATAACAATAACTTCTACTTTGGGTATTATTTCACCTTAAAATTAAAAAATTGAAACTACATTTGGACTCATATAGAATTTTTGCTTTTGTGCTCTAAGTTAAGAGGTGTTCAAAATGGTAGCCGTTTTGACGTAGGCTAAGGTTTATTCTCTTTACTACAGAGCGGGTAGCAGCTGATAATGTGCTACGATTAATTCCATGGAGAATCGTGGTAAGTAAATCTAAGAGTTTCGGAACTGTCGTACCTCTTTTTATAAAGTTCATTTTATAAATAGTGTCACATAAAACAATCAAGAGGCGTGATCAGGACTGCGAGGTGGTCACGGTATAGGACCATGTTTGTATCTACTGTCTTGCGAATTGCCAGTTCAAATTAGAACGGGTATGGCGGCTGTTGCGCAGAATTTCTCTAAATTCCGTTTCCAAAGCAAATTAAATGATGACGCGTGTTCGTTTGAAATTCGAAGTTTAATTTGTTTTTTTTTATTTTTGGCTAGTCATTATAAACGAGCAAAAAAACCGGCCAAGTGCGAGTCGGATTCGCACACGAAGGGTTCCGTACCATTATCTATAAAAATGGCAAGAAAATCACGTTTGTTGTATGGAAGCCCCCTTAAATATATATTTTATTCTGTTTTTTGTATTTGTTGTTATAGCGGCAATAGAAATACATCATCTGTAAAAATTTCAACTGTCTAACTATTACGGTTCATGAGATACAGCCTGGTGATAGACGGACAGACAGACAGACAGACGGCGGAGCCTTAACCCATTTTCTTGCTGACAATTTTTGTTTCCAAATCTGTAATGCAGATCAAAATTTCTTAAAAAGTTAAGGACAGTCTCTTAAGACCGTTTTCCTGCAGCTACAACGGTAAAGGTAGCTGCCCCTCACTGCTTCATCTCAAAAATCCACCCTGTATACTTCAGTGGAAAAGCATTGTTTATAAAGGTTCAAAATTTAAATGCGATAGCATTAGTCGAGCATTATTAAATAGTTCCCGAAATAAGCAGCTGTGACAGGCAGACGAAGAAGTCTTAGGATAAGGGTTCCTTTTTACCATTTAGGTACGGAACCCTAAAAAATTATGAGTCGGAATAGAAGCTACGCGATGGCACTGTACGAACTCACTTGTCGAGGAGATGGTGTATCTGTATGGGCTCGCCCACGTTGAGCACCACGTGCTTGCGGAACTTGAGCAGGTAGGGCTCGGCGTTGGGCAGCACGGCGTCCAGCCCCTCGTGCCACACGGGCACGATGAGCGGCGCCGCGCCGCAGTCGGCCACCAGCCGCCCCACGCCCCACTTGAAGCGCAGCGGCTCCTGCTGCACGTTGACGCGGCCCTCGGGGAAGATGTGCACCCACTCGCCGCGCGACAGCCGCTCCACGCAGAAGTCCATCGCGGGCTGCACACACACGGCCACACGTCACCGAGAGTATAACATAAGTAAAACTTGTTTTTTGGAAACTCATGCCCTAAGGCGGCTATCTACACGGGCGAGAGTATCGCGGCCATAGTCACGCCGTACTGACATCAAATTCTATAGAAAGTGTACGGAGCACCCTGCAAACGACGTGCCCGGCGCCGCGAGAGTTGATGGCACGGCGATACTACGATACTAGCCGCGATTGTCTCGCCCCGCCCGTGGAAGCGGCGCCCAAGGCTGCCGAGAACTTGCCGAGAATGGGAAATCCAATGGTTTCCCATCGGACACAGATATTGTAAAAATAAATCAATTGCTATGATGAGATCTAGATTTATAAAAAAAAAAAACATTTATTTCTGTCATAGTACTTTGATTATTTTCAATGTAACTTGGTGATGGGTCTCTTTACCGCCGTGTTGTAGAGTATCATGCAGGCTTAGCTACACTTGCCTGGTAGACGCCGGCGCCGCGCACCACGGGCACGCACTTGCCGAGCGCGAAGAAGCACGAGTGCAGCGCGTTCGTGAAGCAGATGTCATGCGCCGCCAGCGACCAGCGCATGCGCGCGCGCGACGTCAGCACGCCCATGTTCAGCACGCCTACGCACACAACACTCACATCAGTCTGTGTTTACCACAACAAAATATATTAAAATGCACGGCGAAAAAAAAGAAACATTCACTGATGTGCCATCGACACGACGAAGAAGATATCCTGTGCCTACTCAGACTACCTACGCGATGCTACTGATAATGTCTTAATGGGAAAATAAAAAAGCTCAGCATCGGCTTCCGACCACTATGGACTAGGACTAGACCAAACGAGGCAGTCTAAAGGCTCCTACAGACCGGCGCAACATGCGACGCGACACATAGGCACCGCTCGTCGCGCGACACGCGAAATATTCACAGAATCTTTATATATTCACTTTAAAAATAAATAATTTAATTAAAATAAAACAAATATTTAAGGGAGGCTCCCATACAATAAACGTGATTTTTTTGCCGTTTTTATAGGTAATGGTACGGAACCCTTCATGCGCGAGTCCGACTCGCACTTCGCCGGTTTTTATTTATATATTTATTTCCTAACTAGCTGTGCCCGCGACTTCGTTCGCGTAGATGTCGGATAACAATAATGTGACGCTTAGAGAAAGTGTACGTCCATTTAAAAAGGGAGAATCTTTCAACCGGGCGGTGATTTTTCCAAGTATAAGCTGCCAAAAAACTTGTATTGTTTAGGAAAATGCTTCTCTATATACAATATTAGCGGTGGAACCACCTGGAGCGTACACAAATAGGTTGGTATGGTTGCTCACACGCGAAAGAGCTACGTATGGTTGGCCGTGGGAAAAGCAACCAATACTAAGTAAGATCCACCCCCGCAACAGACAATGTCTGGCCCTGAGCTTTGTTAATAGTCATTGGATAATGTGTGGCATCTTCTTCCTCCATAACTTTGGGAAGACTTAAATTTCTGAGGAGAATTATTGGCAAGCCGACTTAAAAAAAAAATGTGTGCTGGAAGACCGGGTGAGTTAAGGGATTCTAAGAACTCTCTGGATAATGTGTGGCATCTTCTTCCTCCATAACCGTGTTTATCGAAGTATATTGCTTACTTTCCCCAGAAACATGTGCCAATATTTGTGTATTTATTGCTGCCGCTTGGTCGTTATGGGGGTTCAGAATGGCTCGTTGGCACAGCCAAGACGCAGCGTGGTTCCCGATATCTGTGGGATTCCCATACACAGAAGAAATGAGTCCCAGCTGTGAAGCAACGGAACAACATAGGTTTTCCACCAAAATTACTTTACCATCTTGTGTGGGATATGTGCCGTCATCAATTTTCAGAAGCAAATTTGAGAACTCTTGCGCGTAGGTTCCCCCTCCCAGATGAGCTCGAATGTTTAAACTCAAATGAGTTGATGTCATATCAACTTATTTGAGTTTAAACATTCGAGCATTGCGCCATAAAATGGAACTCTTTAGGCAGGCACCAATTTCATCGGCTCTCGTTCCTCGGGGTATTATCGGAAGTGTCTGCCTAAAATCACCACAGAAAAGTACCGTAATCCTACGTACCTCAATGCTCTCTTGAGAGCGTAATGTCGCTGTCCTAATACTTTGTGTACCTACTCAGGCGTGAATCCCTTTCCGTAAAAGTCTCGGACTCGCGTGACAGTGCGTGGCGCTCTCGGTCAGCCGCTAACCGCCCTTCGCGTTCCTCGATACTCTCTTGGGAGTGCAAATTCACCATCTGAGTTCTTTGTATACTTTAGCGTAATTCCCGATCCGTAATTATGTATTTACAATAAAAAATTAACGACTTTATTATTTACAAAACTACAACAATTAATAATACAGAGTCGAATAATTAATTTATCCACTCAAGTCTTGATTTAACTCAAACGAATCACATCAACTATTTACATACGACAACGATCGAATTCCAATGCACGAAGTATCTACGAACAAATTACAAAGTAAAGTAACGCCTCGATTCTTGACTTCGTAATTTTGAACCGAACCAATGCAACAAAGAGAACAAAGACCTCACACGAACAAATTACGAAGTAAAGTAACGCCTCTGTCCAACCAAGAGAAAGAGACCAAAACCAAACAACTGAACCAACCCAAAGTACGATCTACTCGTATAGTTCTATACAAACAACTGAACCAACCCAAAGTACGATCTACTCGTATAGTTCTATACAAACAACTGAACCAACCCAAAGTACGATCTACTCGTATAGTTCTATACAAACAACTGAACCAACCCAAAGTACGATCTACTCGTATAGTTCTATACAAACAACTGAACCAACCCAAAGTACGATCTACTCGTATAGTTCTATACAAACAACTGAACCAACCCAAAGTACGATCTACTCGTATAGTTCTATACAAACAACTGAACCAACCCAAAGTACGATCTACTCGTATAGTTCTATACAAACAACTGAACCAACCCAAAGTACGATCTACTCGTATAGTTCTATACAAACAACTGAACCAACCCAAAGTACGATCTACTCGTATAGTTCTATACAAACAACTGAACTAACCCAAAGTACGATCTACTCGTATAGTTCTATACAAACAACTGAACCAACCCAAAGTACGATCTACTCGTATAGTTCTATACAAACAACTGAACCAACCCAAAGTACGATCTACTCGTATAGTTCTATACAAACAACTGAACCAACCCAAAGTACGATCTACTCTTATAGTTCTATACAAACAACTGAACCAACCCAAAGTACGATCTACTCGTATAGTTCTATACAAACAACTGAACCAACCCAAAGTACGATCTACTCGTATAGTTCTATACAAACAACTGAACCAACCCAAAGTACGATCTACTCGTATAGTTCTATACAAACAACTGAACCAACCCAAAGTACGATCTACTCGTATAGTTCTATACAAACAACTGAACCAACCCAAAGTACGATCTACTTGTATAGTTCTATACAAACAACTGAACCAACCCAAAGTACGATCTACTCGTCTAGTTCTATACAAACAACTGAACCAACCCAAAGTACGATCTACTCGTATAGTTCTATACAAACAACTGAACCAACTACAACCATTTTCTTAACGACGATTCGACACTGAAATGACTGAAAGAGCTTAGAGCATAACTGACTACCTCTTCTTCTAAATAATATACATGGGCGAAGTGTTGTAACTTGTAATTTATAAAAATTAATAAATAAAATATAATAAAAATAGCTACAGTAGGTAAATAATCTATCGAGCACGAAGTGATACTTTCAAAATATTACGCATGGGAAAACGTCAGATCAAACACTGTAAGATATGTAGACTTCCAAAAGTATTAAATTAAAGAATAATTATTTAAAAAAATAAATGAACATTAATTTATCATTAATGTTTCATATGAAATAATTAAGCTGTATCATGATTTGAATCACTACTAAACTAATACACAACGCATTTGGAAAACTTTAATTAGCCTAACTTTTGATTGGGTCATTGATTGAGTTATATTCTATTCACAATGTATCGATTATGCGAAATAATCACACATAAACAAACAAACAACACACGATCTTACAAACCTACTATTTGGCTTCAATAGATGTCGTTACGTGTATATTACATTACGTAATGGAAAGTTCTTTTTGAACACTTTAAATTCATATATCTTTTGAAATATAGATTGGATCGATTGCGATGAAACAAAGACTAATTAATATAACTCCGAGTTATACACAATATTTGAGTACACAAATTAGCCATTTTGGTTTTGTACGCTTTACGTGATACTGTAACAAAAAAAAACTCTCACATACAAACAGACACACAGACAAAAATTCAAAAAATGGTAGAAATGGCAACTGTTGGTTATTCTTTAACTCCGCCACTATTTTTTTTGAAATATTTTTAATGTACAGAAACGCCTCGTCTACAGATTTATTATAAGTATAGATTCAAGAGACAAGAACAAATAAAAATGGACTTACT
This sequence comes from Tiliacea aurago, assembly GCA_948098905.1. Classification (NCBI taxonomy): domain Eukaryota; kingdom Metazoa; phylum Arthropoda; class Insecta; order Lepidoptera; family Noctuidae; genus Tiliacea; species Tiliacea aurago. The sequence continues at coordinate 286,954 of OX402593.1, forward strand.
CGCATCCAATCACTCAGCCAAAATTTTTAAATCTTTCTGGAAAAATACCAACAAACTAAATGTGAGGCCTAGCCTCCCCGTAAACGTTGAAGGCGTTCATGACCATAAAATGATTGCCAACATGTTTAGGGAACATTTTACAGTGCAGTCGACGTTGAACTCCTCGTCGCGTGTTGTTGCTGAGACATTGGTGGCTGAGCGTAGTATGTATTTCTCAGCTAAAAGCGTTTCAAACACTATTACACACATGCAAAGAGGGAAATCGCCTGGTCACGACGGTCTCAGTATAGAACACTTTAAGTATGCGGGGGTTCACTTACCAAGAGTGCTTAGTATGTTGTATAATTTGTTTCTGTGCCACTCTTATTTACCTGAGCCATTGATGCGTACAATTGTGGTACCCATAATAAAGAACAAGACGGGTGACGCGTCCGACAAAGTTAACTATCGACCCATCTCACTTGCTACTATAACAGCCAAAGTGCTTTACAATCTGCTGAATGGTAATCTCATGAGGCACATCGACTTGCAGGACGCGCAATTCGGTTTTAGAGCCGGTCTGTCGACGGAGAGCGCCATACTCTGCCTGAAACATACTGTCAAGTACTACACAGAGAGAAGGACGCCGGTATACGCGTGTTTCCTCGACCTATCAAAAGCGTTTGATCTCGTAGCATATGACGTGCTATGGGAGAAGCTCGGAAGTGCGGGTGTACCGGTGGAATGTACCTCTCTTCTTAAGTACTGGTACTCCAATCAGAGAAATCAGGTGAGATGGGCCGGTACTTTGTCGGACGACTATAAATTGGAATGTGGTGTGAGACAAGGGGGGTTGAGCTCGCCCTTATTGTTTAATTGTTATGTAAATAAGCTGATTGAGCGGCTCAGTAGCACTTATGTCGGCTGTTTCATCGATGACAAATGTGTTAACAATATTAGCTATGCAGACGATATGGTGTTGCTGAGCCCCACAATCAGCGGGCTAAGGAATCTGGTGTCTCAGTGTGAGGCTTTTGCGATGTCACACGGGCTTAGATATACAACTCCAAAAAGAGTGAACTCCTAGTATTTAGAGCAGGCATACTATCCCGCGTATGTTCCTCCTGTCATCCTTAACGGTGCAGCCTTAAGAGTAGTGGACAGGTTTAAGTATCTGGGTCATATCGTAACAAGTGACCTTAAGGATGACGAGGACATAGAGAGGGAGCGCAGGGCTTTGGCGGTGAGAGGCAATATGCTCGCTTGCAGGTTCGCAAAGTGCACCAACGAGGTGAAAATAACGCTTTTTAAGGCATTCTGCCAATCGTTCTACTCGAGTGGCCTGTGGGTGAAACATACGCAGCGAAGCTACGGAGCCCTGCGCACCCAGTATAATAACGCTTTTAGGATGCTGTTGGGGCTGCCGTGGGCACTGCAGCGCGTCTGGTATGTTTGCTGAAGCGCGTACGAATGGCTTTCAAGCTATCATGCGCAAGAAAGCAAACTCCTTGCTGCATCATCTATGAAGCAGCAGCAACAGCATCCTAATTGCTATTGCTGCCCGTTTTGACTGTCCTTTCCAAAATCAGTGGATAAGGACGGCCATAGGCATCAGTTAAGTATACGGGTATTAACAATACTAACATAATTTTAGATACAATGTTTTATTACTAACACACTAATAGTTTTATGATTGTGTTATTGTGTGATTTTAAATATGTGACGGAAGCCATATTGTTTAATAGCTGCGAGAGGCGGCGACTAGATGGCGCTAGTGGAACGTGCACCATAGACAATCATTCATTCTATCGGTCATTTGACTTAAAACACTTGAAGTCAATTGAGTGAAATATTGTAACGTTACCCCCAACTAGCGGATCGCCTTTATACGCTGTTGAGTTGGTACGCATTTTGAACGGATGCGTCTTGGTGCACGGACCACTGTCTCTCGACAGTCAGTACTGCCCGGTTATTGGATATGGAACGCTGTCTCCGACAAATTAGTACTATCCTTATTGCGGCGGGTGCATGGACCACTGTCCCTGACAGTCAGTACTGCCCTATGTGACCGCCACTACCATTATTAGTTATTTAATTAATTCTATTTAATTTCTATATTCTCTCGATTTAAAATAACTGATTGTTCGATTGAAATATATTTCTGTATTGCCATATCTGAGTATTACTTCTGATGTCTGAACCTATCCCGACATATGTTAACTTATATGGAGATTCTCTGAAATAAAAATTATATTATTATTAAACATACTTATTCATAATTCTACAAAGTTTTTGACAAAAATTTGTTTTTGGATGGTAGATTAATTTTTATTTATTTTTTAATTTAGGATGGGTTTGCTCTTGACCTTAGTCTAGGGCAGAGGTGACAGAGACAAAGTCGACGATGGAGATAATTTATATAGACTTTGTCCATTCTATTGTCGGGTAGGATTAGAACATTTTTCAATGGCACAGTCAGAAGCTCGCACCGGACGCTTATGAGACTAGTTACGGCACTGGTAGTATGTTTGATGCGCTCAGGTAGGTTTATAGGTATTTTAGAATCATCGTAAACGGTGGTACGGCAAATTAATTATTTTAGACTATATTTGGCACCAGTCGTGGTTGGCTAGTAAATATCCCCATGAAAAGTAAAAGAGTCCGGGCAGTAATGAAAGAAAGAAAATACAACGCACAGAAAAAAAACACAAACACGAAAGAACAAGTTGGGTTGGGTCAATGTACAATTTAGTTAATTATGTTGGTTTGCTTCGGCCGGTAATACGGAGTAGTTCTAGTTACTTAGTTACCTACCTACCTAGTTACCAGTCCTACCGTCCCGGACTTAATACAGAGTTACAAGAGTCCATTCAGTTTCAGTGGGACACTTCGTTTATTTATTTATAAGTTCGTGAGCGGCACCTGTCGTCAACAACAATAGACCACATTCAGTTTCAGTGGGACACTTTGTGAGCAGCACCGGTCGTCAACAACAATAGATCACATTCAGTTTCAGTGGGACACTTTGTGAGCGGCACCTGTCGTCAACAACAATAGATCACATTCAGTTTCAGTGGGACACTTTGTGAGCAGCACCTGTCGTCAACAACAACAGATCACATTCAGTTTCAGTGGGACACTTTGTGAGCGGCACCTGTTGTTAACAACAACAGATCACATTCAGTTTCAGTGGGTCACTTTGTGAGCGGCACCTGTCGTCAACAACAATAGATCACATTCAGTTTCAGTGGGACACTTTGTGAGCGGCACATGTCGTCAACAACAATTCACATTCGGGAAAGTGTCACAAAACTCACGAAGCACCGCAGAGTTTTGTTCGCAGTAAGAAAAGCCCATTACTTCAGCTACTGTCATCGTGAGGCAGTGACAATCAGGGACCGTACAACCCCGGTAAAGGGTTAAGCCTTTCGAAGGGGTAACCCATTCAATGGGTTACCTTTATCATGATGTAACACATTGAAAGGGTTTTTAGGGGTCATCGTTACTCGTTTGTCGCGGCAAGTAAACCCCTAAACAATACTACAGGTTTTATACTAGAAACCCATTGAAAGGGTTACATGATAACCCATTGAATGGGTTTTATACTTGAAACCCAGTGAAAGAGTTACATGATAACCCATTTCAATGGGTTCTATACCTACTTGAAACCCAGTAACATGAAAAAATCGAAATCAATAAATAATAATAATCAATCATCTCATATTATGTTATTTCGATAGCAGCCCAGCACGCGTAGCATGACCATTCTATCTCTATTCTACCCAGGGACCATTTTGGTTACCATTTTAGAAAAACCCTATCGTAAACCCTTTCAATGGAAAGGTTTTCGATAGGGTTTTTCTAAGCAGTTAATCAAAAACCCATACGTTGTGGATAATTTTGAATGGCTTAAATTAAGCCGTTCAAAAGGGTTACCCACACCGTATGGGTTTTTATCCAAAACCCTTTCAATGGGTTACCAACATTTTATTTAAGCTGTTCATAAGGGTTACCCTTATCGTATGGGTTTTTGTTTAACCGCTTAGAAAACCCTATCGAAAACGCTTGGCTTGGCTTGTTGGCACGGTTGGCGCAGTTAGTTAAGCGATTGACTGCTGCGCTGCGTGTCGCGGGTTCGATTCCCGCACGGAACAAATATTTGTATGACCTACAAGTAGTTGTTCCGAGTCTGGCTGTTCGTGTATGTGAATTTAAATGTTTGTAAACGCACCCACAATACAGGAGAAATTCCTAGTGTGGGGCAACGTTTAAAAAAAAAAAAAAACCCCTTTCAATGGGTTACGAAAATGGTCCCTGGTGACAATACACCTTCAATAATGATATACACGTCGCAACAGTGTGCGGTGTGCCCGTCCGTTCATCTATTTACACAATAATTAGTTGGCACGTGGCGGGCGGGAGAAGGGACGCGGGGTGGCTCGCCTGGTGCCGATCGAGTGACGTCGTAGATAGATGGCTGATAAGTTCAAGAACAAAACACAGCGGACCACGAAACGAATGCAGGCGTCCAACGAGACACTTTGTCATTGACTTGACTCATTTACTGTTATTTTACTGATAAACAATTTTATCAATCACCAGCGCGCTTATCTCACAGATACTCATTTTCCTACTAAGAAGGAAAGTACAAAATTGACATTTTCTAACAAGCATTAAAGTGTGAATACTTTCGGGGTTCAGCCGTGCTAAAAGCTAAAACAAGGGTGTAGTCAATAGAAATATAAAAAACAGGAGAAGTGGGTAGGGGGCGTGTCTGTGTCCGCGCGACATGTCCGTGACTACCGCCGCCCCACCAACGCCAATCGCTTCCATATTTGGCAAATAATTAGTGCTCAATTGGTGCTAATTAGTGCTCGAACAACAGAATTGGTGCCTTAGCAGTTTTCGAGATAATCGACTTTGAAGGTGGTCCTGCGGTAGTCACGCTCCCTTCAGCAGGACCACCATGAGCGCCGAAAAAGGGGGCATACTACAGCTATTCTAAGTATACAAATAATTAGTGCTCTTAAATGTGATTCATTTCGTAACAAAAAAAAGAACTGAAACATTTGTATTTACCGAGAAATCAACGATGATAACTTTCGCGAAATCTTTTAGGGAAATATTCAAATGAAAATTTAACACCGTGACTACCGCCACCCCACCAATGGTATGGTATATCTCGTAAACTACTGGAGTAGTAATTTTGAATTTTGGGTATCAATTTTATCTCGCAGAGCACTAATTTTCTATGTAGGTTTGAGGAAAGCGACTAGCTCCTGAAACTTGGAATCAACACTCAACGTCGTGGTCCTGCTGAACGAGCGCGCGAAAGTTATCATCGTTGATTTCTCGGTAAATACAAATGTTTCAGTTCTTTTTTTTGTTACGAAATTAATCACATTTAAGAGCACTAATTATTTGTATACTTAGAATAGCTGTAGCATGCCCCCTTTTTCGGCGCTCATGGTGGTCCTGCTGAAGGGAGCGTGACTTCCGCAGGACCACCTTCAAAGTCGATTATCTCTAAAACTACTAAGGCACCAATTCTGTTGTTCGAGCACTAATTAGCACCAATTGAGCACTAATTATTTGCCAAATATGGAAGCGATTGGCGTTGTGGTCCGGCGGTAGTCACGGACATCCGCGCCACATGATCGCAACGCTCATGTACCAGGCAAATGGTCGTATCTGCGAACTAGTGCGCTTTCGACCGCGGTTGTGACAACATAATTATATAAATGCCGTGTTGTTCAGTGGTTTCTTGTAAAAACCGAAGTTAAACTAAAAACTTTATTAATCATGGAATCACATATCATATTTTGGCTTTACGCGTCGCGAGAGTACGTGTGTTTCGTATTGATTACAATGCAATAAACAATTACGACAAATAAATATAATTATTTGCGCCGTCAGCAAAAAGTAAAGTGTGTCGCGTGTGACTTGTAGATTTTTATAGACTTTCATGTGCAAGATGAACTAAATAATTTTTATAAACAATAATTAAAGTGTCTCTGGTAGAATGTTTAACCCAGGATCGAGCCCGTTTGGTCGTAGCCAATTACTACACCGAAGTCCTCCTCCGACGCCTACCGAACCATTACCCCCGAGCGACCCAAATCCACCAGCACCCGCGGAGAATGAATTGCCCGTTGAAGTCATCAGTACGCCGGAGATCCAGAAATGGTTAGGATCTATAGATGCCATTCTGAACGAAGTTTGTACCATTGTCGGTGATGGAAAAATGAACTCGGACCAGAAGCTTCGTGTCTCCATTCTTTGCCGGAAGGTTTCCAGTGGGACTTCTCAGATGGCCGTGCTATACCAATCGTTGAAGTCGAAAACAATCCAGGCCCATACCACAATCCAGCACTTGTAGGTTCACCAGAACGTTGTCAACTCTCTCCAGCAGTTCAAAGAGGTCGTAGAGAATAAGTTGAATCCCTCGGAAAGTACTTCTTTTGCTAGCATGGTGAAGAAAGGTTCCGATAACTTTGTCCGTCCTGCAAATTTGAGATCAGTCGCCATCTATCCCAACGATAAGACCCAAACAAGTGACGACACCAAGACACTTGTCCAAAAGTTAATCTCCCCTGAACAACTTAAGCTTCATGTCCGTGGCCTGAGAAAAGTGAAGAATGGGGGTGTTATGATTAGCACCGAAAATAACGGCGATATTGAGAAACTAAAGAAATCGGAAAAATTAGTATCATCGGGCCTTACAATAGAAGAACCTTCTAAACGCCGCCCAAGGGTCGCTGTCATTGGTGTCCCCGTTGCCCTTACCGAGAAGGAGGTATTTGATTGTATTTACGAGCAAAACCTCTCAGACAAGTTGCCGAATTTAACTCGGGAGTCCTTCCTTCAGAGTATTAAATTAAGCCATAAATCGGGTAAGAAAGACCTTCCTACCTGTAACTACATCTTAGAACTACCCGCTAGCTTAAGAAAAATTCTGATAAACCAAAGTCGGATTTTTATTAATTGGACATCATGCCCTGTGAGAGATTTCACGATAGTCACCAGGTGCTTCAATTGCCAGCAGTTTGGACACGCAGCTAAGTTTTGCCGAGAAACTAGTGCTACTTGCAACCACTGTGGAGAGAATGGACACTCCTTCAAGGAATGCGGCAGCAAATCTTCTCCCGCTCAATGTGCGACGTGCAAACGCTATAAGAGGAAATGTGACCATCCAACTGGCGATGTAAGTTGCCCGGCCCGCAAATACGCAGAGATCAACTACATTAACTCAATAGATTATGAAGGCGCCTAAGAGCGCCACAGAATATTTTTATTAATAAGCACATAAACAGGTACCTTATCCTCTATTTATATATCCACTTAGTTTGTAAAAATAATGGCAAATCAACTAAATTGTGATGTAGATAGTTTTTCTGTGTCTTAATCTAAAATCTGTAATGTTGAGGACTGTAAACACCTTCTTCCTTCTGGTGAGAAAACGTTAACCTTACTCACACAGAATATTCGCAGCATAAATCGAAACATGAACGGTTTTGAAGTGTTATTACAGAATCTTGACATAAGCTGTGATATTATCGTCCTAACTGAATGTTGGCTGTCAAAACTGACAGTAAACTTACCATCTCTTGACGGTTATTACTCATACAAAACAGATAGAAACATAAACCAAAACGATGGATCAGTAGTTTATATCAAAAATAATTTACGAACAATCAAAGAAGAACCGGTATCCCTAGATAGTAATTGCTTGATAATTAAAATTATTCCCGATACAGTAGTCATGGCTATTTATAGGCCTCCTTCGCAAAATATGGACAGATTTTTAGACTCGCTTGACACTAACTTAAAAAACATAACATCTTTTAAAAACGTAGTACTTTTGGGCGATATTAACATTAACATTGCTTCCGGAAAAACCGCGGATACCCATGTACATAATTATCTGAATATTTGCTCATTTCATGGACTTTTACCAGCTCACTATCACCCCACGCATCAGAGCGGCTCATGCTTAGACCATATCATTCTAAAATCAAAAAATCCATCCAAAACATTCGTTACTAATTCTTCGTTTACCGATCATCAAGCTGTTTTACTAACATTACAAATAAGTTCACCTAGAAAAAATTGCATGCGTAGCTACACTAAAGTCAATATGACAAATCTTGAAAATGACATAAGCGGTATTAATTTTGACCCTGTTTATAATTCAAACGATGCAAATATTTCATTACAGTATTTCATAAATTCGTTACAATTTGCAATAAGGAAAAACTCATTCACTAGGACAACGCCTAGAAGGTATAGTTGTATTAAACCCTGGATCACACCCGGGCTCGTTCGTTGTATAAGACATAGAGACAAACTTCACCTAAAATTGAAACTTGCACCTGATAACGAAATACTTTCTGTTTCATATAAAAGGTATCGAAACTTCTGTAATAATCTTTTGAAAAAACTTAAAAATCAGTATGATAAACATGAATTACAGAAGGCGGGGAAAAATAGTAAACTTGTCTGGAAATTTATAATAACTAATACATTTAGATCGAAAAATCCCGAACCTCCGCTAGATTTACTATCAACAGAGATAAACTCAACCGAAGCAATTAATAAAGTAAACAACTTTTTTTCTAATGTTGGTAAAAACTTGGCTGAAAAATCTTTAAAATCTAGTAATTCTTCCCCTCAAAACCCGACTACGACATCCTCTAAAATAAATTCTTTTGTTTTATTAGATACCGACGTTAACGAAGTAGTAAGAATAATAAACGGGTTAAAAGTTGCTTGTGCCACTGGGTGGGATGACATACCTAATAATATACTTATAAGATTTAAATACCTACTTGCCCCGCCGCTAACCCACATTTTTCAGCTATGTTTATCTAATGGTATTTTCCCTAAATTGCTTAAGAAAGCTGTGGTCACACCTATATTCCAGTCTGGAGACAAAAACTGTGTGAATAACTACAGACCTATTTCAGTGTTAACAGGCCTCTCAAAAATTTTAGAAAAAATAATTAACAATAGACTGGTAAAATATTTGGAAGATAGCGGACTACTTTCAGATAGTCAATTTGGTTTTAGGCCCAAAAGATCAACTAGTCAAGCAGTACACAAATTAACTAATTATATTTCTACCAATCTGGATAATGGTATGCATACAATTGGGATTTTTCTAGACCTTGCCAAGGCCTTCGACACTATTTCTTGTACTTTACTTTTGCACAAGCTTGAAACACTTGGGATAAGAGGAGCACAACTTCTACTGTTTTCTGATTATCTCAGCGATCGGCATCAATGTGTCAAAATAGGTCAGTATACAAGTTCTGAACTTAAAAATAATTGTTTTGGAATACCACAAGGTAGCATTTTGGGCCCTACGTTATTTTTAATCTATATAAATGAACTGTGCAGTCTGCCACTCCAAAATGGTATCATAATGTCTTAAGCGGATGACACCGCTCTATTGTTCTCAGCTAAATCTAGAGTTGAAGTCTATGAACATGCTCAGAATGGCTTTAACATTGTGTCTGATTGGCTCCATAATAATATCCTAACATTAAATACAGATAAAACCAAACACATTTTATTTACAATGAGAAATACTAACATACCGCTTACTAATCTAAACATTTACGCACATAATTGTTGCACGAGCGCTGACACTGCTTGTTTTTGCCCCTGAACGCTGACCATCTGAAATATCTAGGTGTCACTATTGACTCCAACCTAAGTTTCCGCAAACATATCGATTTACTGTGTACTAGAGTGCGCAAATTAATATATGTTTTTAAGAATTTACGGAACATAGCCGACTATAAATTAATTAAAGAGGTTTATTTAGCTTTGTGTCAATCAATTCTTACCTATTGCATAACTTCTTGGGGTGGTGCTGCAAAAACAATTTTACTACCCCTAGAGCGCGCTCAAAGAGTAGCTCTAAAGGTTGCTACCTTTCGCCCTTTTAGATTTCCTACGCACCAGCTTTACATAGCATGTAATGTGCTAACAGTACAGCAATTATTCATTCTAAGCATAGTACTACACCAGCACACTGCACTTCCGTTTGACCCAGTACCTTCCGACAAGAGAAGGAAGGACTTGGTTTGCATAAAGCCTCAAATTAAACATGCGTTTGCTAATCGATTTTATGTATTTTTAGGACCTTTTCTGTATAATAGGCTTAACAAGGCACTAAACCTCTATAGTGTAAGCTATAAAAAATGTAGTACAATGTTATCAGAATATTTAGCGTTACTCAATTACACAGACACAGAAAAACTTCTAGAAATTTTGTCATAATGATAATTTATCCCCTCGTAAGTATCTACTAGTAGTAATTATGTATATTATAATTATATTTTAAATAGGCTAGATTTAGGTATTAATGTATCAATATGCTTTTTCTCATAGTTGTTATTAGATTATTTTTAAATCACTTTTACAAAAAAAAAAAAATTGACCAATGTAATTGAAACGTAAAGTGATGGCCTGAAACACAGGTTTGAATAAACCTAGATCGGGCGGGTCGCTAGCTAACATTCTAATTCCAAACGATCATTACTTGCACCTGTATTTAAAAATATATTAGCTTTAGTTTATTATTAGGCACTATTATTGCATAGAATATTTTATACTTTATTTACATTTATGTAAAAGTATTTTACTATATTTGTCTTTAAAATCATGAAAAACATCAAATCGTAAAATATTTCTTGCTTTTACTACGTCACTTTTGTTTTCAAATATCACAGCGACTGTACTATCTTTGCATGAAATACATTACTTCTTAACCCCTATCTAAATATGTCGCTTACTCACTGGACAATCAATGTAAACATCACAAAACGATACTTTGTTTATGCGGATGCATCGCGTAGTACGCTGCTGTATCTTGCGACGAGTTAGTGATGTCCTTGTGCAGATCCACTAACGTAGGCTATCGACAACAATGTCGATTGCCTAATGATTATATTTCTATTATAGACTCACAGGCACAATTAACCGCCCACCTATATCAATCGCCACCCTTTTTGTTTACGTTAACTGTGGCTTATCAGCCGTTATCAACTGTTTTTTGTTAAGTGGGTACTTTAGCAATAAATTAAACACTAATACTCTTATTTCGTTTCCTAAATTTGTGTCACCGAAGGGTTTTTGGAATTTAGTCGTCGTTTGACATTGTTGCAGTTGTATTTCCTGTTCTGTTCTGCCATAGTGGAAGCGGAGTAAAAAATGCCACTCGATGCAACTGGTGCAGCTAGGGCAGTGACTTTAGCTGATGCTGGGTACAGCCAACGTCGCATCGCTCGTACACTCGGTGTACCTCGAACCACGGTACGAGATGCCATCAGACGATTTGGGAGAGAGGTTTATACACCCGCAGGCCAGGTCAAGGCCGACATCGATGCATTTCAACTCGAGATGACCGCATCGTTGTCAGCAACGTGTTAAGAAATCGCTTTTCGACCGCTATTGAAGTTCATACGCGTCTTTTTGAGGTGAGAAATGTCAGTGTAAGTGAACGTACCATTAGAACAGGACTGGCAGAAAGAAATCTGAGGACTTTTAGACCAGGTCGCGCCCCACAACTGCTCACACAACACCGTAGAGCTAGACTTTGTTTTGCGCAAGAATATGCTGACTGGACTGTAGAGGAATGGAAGGACGTACTGTTCTCAGATGAGAGTAAAATAGCCTTAAGAGGTCCAGATGGACGTCAGCGTGTCTACATCTCCATGCGCTATAACCGAAACAGTGGGTTACCAAGGAGGGTCCATAATGGTTTGGGGAGGTATCTCTTACGAGGCTCGTACTGATCTTGTTTTATTCGATAGAGGCAGTGTGAACGCTCAGATACGTGGAAGAAGTTCTTCAAGACCATGTCATACCTTTTGCACCGTTTATTGGTGGAAACTTTAGATTAATGCATGATAATGCACGTTGCCATACCGCAAGATTCGTCAGTGAGTACCTTAATGAGGTCGGGATTCAAGTTTTACCATGGCCGGCACGCAGTCTCGATCCTAACCCAATTGAACACATTTGGGACAACCTCAAAAGACGTGTCCGAGCAAGAGTACCAGCCCCTACGACCTTAGGAGAGCTCAAAACGGCTGCGGTAGAGGAGTGGCACAATATCCCCCAATCGGATATCCAAGATATCATGGATGGATGCCAAACCGGCTCCAAGAAGTCATAAGGGCCAGAGGCGGCCACACCCATTATTAATTTTAATTTTTTCTTCACTACTTATGAAATCAACACTTTTCAATTTTCATCGAAGATTTTCAGAAAATCGATTTTTGGTAAGCATCCTTTAATAAACGACTTTTTTCCAATACTTTTTTTATTTATTTTTCCATAAAGGTAGTTTTTTACGTACCTTTCATAAAATGTGGTCTAAGTTAGAAAATTTCTGAAAATTGAAAGAAATACGAGGAGGGCGGTTAATTGTGCCTGTGAGTGTAGTTTATTCTTCAATTTGTAAACCGTTATAACCTGATTGGAAGACCCATGAGGAAATAATGTTTTTTACTCATTTTGAATTGCTCATTGTTTTTTTTTTAATTACTTAATAATATTTTTTTTAGGTACATTATTCTTTATTTATATTAAGTATATTAGTATCAGTATATTTATTATTTATTTAATTTTTAGGACCCCACAAAATTTTTAATACAACGATAAATGGAAGGAACGATAACTTTCCAATTGAGTCAATCACTAGCGTATATGTAAAATAAATAACTTTTGCACATCACAACGATGGCGACTGATGTTTTCGTGTGAGTAAGTTTTACGGTGCATGGTAAAGCACGTTGTGTTTGATGGGATAAGGTTTATAATTGATTGTGTAGTACGTTCTTATTTATTTCTTGCGATGGTGTGCGCGACTTCATATAGATTGCTTTTACTGAACTGCATGTGTAATGTGTAGTTGTGGCGAGTGGTAGGGACAAACTGGAGACACCGGGTTCCGAATTTCGCGGGCAGCAGCTAGTATTATCATAAAAGGCAAGACCAAAGGGGAAGCTTTGTCCTTTAGAATTTGTTAACGTTACTTAACTCTAAACTTAACAATAAGCTCCACAGTAGTGTTGGCTAGAGCAGATGATATGGTTGATGATGATGGATAATGTTGAGATCCTTGTATCGATTAGATACCCGTGACTAGACAAGTTAAATGATTTGACATTGCATTTGTTAATTTGTTAACGTTACTTAACTATAAGCTCCACAGTAGTGTTGGCTAGAGCAGATGATATGGTTGATGATGATGGATAATGTTGAGATCATTGTATCGATTAGATACCCGTGACTAGACAAGTTTAAATGATTTGACATTGCATTTGTTAATTCATTAACGTTACTTAACTCTAAACTTAACTATAAGCTCCACAGTAGTGTTGGCTAGAGCAGATGATATGGTTGATGATGATGGGTAATGTTGAGATCATTGTATCGATTAGATACCCGTGACTAGACAAGTTAAATGATTTGACATTGCATTTGTTAATTTGTTAACGTTACTTAACTCTAAGCTCCACAGTAGTGTTGGCTAGAGCAGATGATATGGTTGATGATGATGGGTAATGTTGAGATCATTGTATCGATTAGATACCCGTGACTAGACAAGTTAAATGATTTGACACTGCATTTGTTAATTCATTAACGTTACTTAACTCTAAACTTAACTATAAGCTCCACAGTAGTGTTGGCTAGAGCAGATGATATGGTTGATGATGATTGACGCATTTGCGAGTAGTGGTACTCCTTTTCTTCTCCTAAAATTGTTTGTCCGAAAATCATTATCCATAACACGTTTGCTATAAACTTCAGTAACCATAATGTTCAAAAATTCGAAATTTTGTTTTACATAATTATCTTTACTTCTAAAACTATTCTGTCATAATATCGAGTACTATAATAATTGGATCTCCTAATTTTGCATGAAATTAAGTCATATGTTCTAAGTATTGTATTATATAATGTGTATTATTCCGAATGTCCATTTATAATAAAATTGTTTGTTGCATTATTTTGCTAAAAATTAGGTTTTAGTAACAGAAACGAATCGCTGTAAATCCGACTCCACGTAGTCTTGTGTGCCCTACCCCTAGAGTGTAATTTAGAATCGCGTAGGCGCGAAGGAGAGAGGCGGCCCGCGAGTTGAGGAGCAGGTGGTGAGCGTTAAACCATCTGCGACGATAAGCTCGCGAGAGACCGCCGGAGCCCCGCAGCGCCGGAGCCGTGACAGAATTAATGCCTGCTGCATGTTGCATGTTCGCTTGCATGCTGCATGCTTGCTTGCATGCTGCATGCTTGCTTGCATGCTTGCTTGCTTGCTCATTGCATGCTGCATGCTTGCTGCATGCATGGTGTATGCTTGTTTGCATGCTTACAGGGAAATATAAACCATATGTTCAAAAATTATATTAGGTTAAATAAACATTAAATAATTTGAATTTAGAACTTATAACTTTTATTGAAAACGGTTTTATGTCTTTTGTATATTATTGATTGTATTATTTATGACAAACAAGTTTAGGGCATATTGTATTTAGGGATTTCAATTTTATGGCATGTGATATTATGTGACATTAAGTTCGGACAAGTTATCATTCGGACAAATGATGATTAGGAGAAAAAAAATTATGGCACTTTACATGTTGGATAAAAAAGTTAGAGAACACAATACAGAACCGCGAGTAGTACTTACGGTATAATTTGGTTGTTGATTAAGTAAGTGTAGTAGTAGGGTGGTTGCGCCGGCGCAACCCAATAACCTATATATCACCAGTTTCGGCCTACTGGAGATATAAAAATATATCTATCGATGGTTTTAACGTCCCAATAATCTATGAGACATTATGGAATCTTACCGGCCCACGCTATCTACTGATGGGCGGGTGTATCGCCTACAACAGATATCTATTTGTATGAAAATGCCAAAGTATGCGTCCCAATATACGATTTGTTTGACAGGACAGTACTACAGATGGCAGATTTGGCTATTCCCCGAATTGCAGGGATAAAAGCGTAAAGTAGCCAAGCTAAAATGAACTCTTTAGTACTTGCAATAATTATCATAGCTGTTTTTTTTTATTTAAAGTAATAAAAAAAAAATTAAATTTAAATATCTCAAAAACGGTACGCCCTAGGCAAAAAATAACAGAAATTTAACGCCCCCCCCCCCCCCCTTAGTGACACCCCCCCGTGCAAGCACCATGCCAACATGAATTTAAGTTAAAAAAAAAACCAACATTAATGCGCTAAGGAAGCCCGCGAAATTCAAATTTTATTACGTTTTTTGCAATTTGCAGGTTGTATTTTGATTCGCGGCCATAACAAATATGGCTCTACAGAATTATATCTTAATCCAGTAACTTATTTAGAAGTAAGAAACAAAGAAGTTTTAATATAACCCTAATTAAACATTTTGTTTTTTAAAGTGATGTTGGTTGTAATGGAACGCACGGGAGGGCGAAGTAGAGAAATCTACTTATTGTTTTCGTTAGATAAATAGCCTTTATCAATGATTGTGAGACGCCATCCGAGGATAGATATAATTATACTGTCTATCATCAATAGCGATCTGTCTTTCACTGAAAATAAGTTATTGGGTTCGGCCGTTAGTTGATTTGCTAACTTTAGACGAGTCAAAATATACGCCTTAAACACGCAAAATATATCGTACGAGATTAGAGCCAGAGATACCATTAGAACTTTCGATACACTCGTGTCGTTCTTATCTTGTGGCAAGCAGCTAAGAGAACATAGATAGAGCGGAGAGGAACTAGTGCTCAGCACTGTAGTTGTGGGTGATGGTGGGAAACTGCAATTTTTTTTTTTTTTTTGGGTGGGAAATTATCAAATAACTTCTCCCGCTCTGGGCAGAGCGGGAGGGCGTGTCAGACTCTTACTGACTAAAACCCACCCGTGTTCCTTCATTTGCCTGTGTGCCAGGGCCACGATATCCCTTTCGGACAAACTCGCAACCCTGGCAGGCATTGGTCCTGACGGACCCCGTCAGTTGGTGCTGACATCTCTTTGAGGCGCGCGTGGAACACAACGCGCCGTCGACCCGGGTCTGGTCCTTATCGGACGGCGAGCTACCCATCGCTCGCCGTCCGCAAGCCCGCGCCTACGGTGGCCGGAAATCGGCTTGCAACTCCCGACGCCAAGGGCGTCTCCTGCGGCGACTAGAGGCGCGAGGGCGCGAACCTTGCCTCTCCCTCACGCGTTCCGCCTCCTCCTTCGCGATGGTGATGGTGGGAAACTGCATACAACCTAGTTAGAGGTTGTAAAATGCCTGACATTTGAAAGCCTACTTAACAGTTTGAAGTATCATATTGTGAGAGCTGGTGCCTGAATTAGGTTTCAGAAAAAACCTGTATGGTGACCTGTACACCAGGCCCCACTTAGTGGCATCATACAAATAAACAGGCAGGTAACATGTACTTCTACTAAACAATTAAAACAAATAATAAATGAAAAGGAAAATTAAAACAACAAAAGCAGTCAACGGGTTGGTCGGTGAATGGTGGAGAATGGTGGTGAATGTGTAGGTGAATGGTGGTGAATGTGTAGAGACTCATGGTGGAACTGCAGGTAATTGTTTGAACCCAAGTGTTATTTCACTGAGTGGAGCAATTTCTCTGTGTCGTCATAGGAAAGAGTTATCAAGAAGTCTGTTACTTTTGGCTTACAACTGGGTTTGTGTAGTGGATAAATATTTAGACCCTTGTTGATAACATTATGAAGAAAATCCCCTAGGTAACAGAAGAACTTGAGGGACACACTTGAACGGAAAATAGTAGGTACTACCTACTCTACACAATGAGCTCCGATCTGAGCGTTGAGGAGGCTGTCAGCGAGTTGGTGTGTATAGGTAAGAAGGGTCAGGTACTGACCCCAGAGGCCGGGGTCGTCGAAGCACGAATGGTGGTTGGACACGGTGAGCAGAGGCTGGCCGCGCGGCCGCCGCACCGCCGCCGTCAGCGTCTCGCGGTTGTACACCGTCGTCTTGTTCAGGAACTCTGCAACACACAACACACATACAAACCTTCTTCTGCAACTCGATCAAATCGATCATAAGCATACCTTCTCAATAAATGATACATGATTTTATTTCTGTAAGTAGGTTTATACAAACACTTGTAAACATCAATCATATTTTAAAAATTAGATGAGGTCGGCGTTTCCTTTCTGACTACTCTGAGAAGAAAGGACAGTGCATGCATTTGGCAGTAATCAAGCAGTTCAACTCAGAACTTAAGGAGCTCAACGATTCGATGAACAATACCAAAGAAAGGACATTTGGGTAGGCCACATAAATTACTCAAACTGCCAGACCAAGATTAAAAGTAACTGAGAGAGAAAAACAATGACATAGTCTTAACATTCAAAATAATTATAAAATAATATATGTATAATTATTTTGAAGTTAATGTTCCACATCGGTAGGAATACTGGCTAGCTTTTTTTTTTTTTTGGTTGGGAAATTATCAAATAACTTCTCCCGCTCTGGGCTGAGCGGGAGGGCGTGTCCGACTTTTACTGACTAAAACCCACCCGTGTTCCTTCCGTTGCCTGTGTGCCAGGGCCACGATATCCCTTTCGGACAAACTCGTAACCCTGGCAGGCATTGGCCCTTACGGACCCCGTCAGTTGGTGCTGACTTCTCTTTGAGGCACGCGTGAAACACAACGCGCCGTCGACCCGGCTCTGGTCCTTATCGGACGGCGAGCTACCCATCGCTCACCGTCCGCAGGCCCGCGCCTACGCTGGCCTGAACCAGGGCCGGACGCGAGAGATCGCCGCCACCGATCGCCTCCGTGAGGACACGGCGGTGCGCCCAAGCCGGGCAGACCTCCACCGTATGCTCCACCGTGTCCTCCGGGTGATCCACACAGTGGTGACACCCGGGCGTTTCCTCCCGCTTTATCCTGAACAGGAACCTCCCGAAACAACCGTGTCCGGTGAGGACCTGCGTCAGGCGGAAAGTGAGGACGCCGTGGCGCGTCTCTAGCCACTCCTCAAAGAGGGGACTTTGTGGCGTGCCCACACAGATAGGCTATGATGGGACTTTCATATCAATACTAAGCAATTCTAATACTGGCAAGCTAAGTGCCATAGGTTTTTAACTAAGGTGAGTAACTTCAAGTAAGTAATAGTTTTGGAATTTATTGTAGTTTTGGTATTGGAACAACCGGAGTCGCCCATTCTGAAAAAGACACAGGGCGAAGTACCCCTTCCCCCACTAACCGATTTATCTCATCTCTTTTCCACTTTGTCTTTAATAGCATAGGGTACGGGACGTGCCTTCAAAAACCTAGGAGTCACGCCTGGTTTCACATGTATATCCACAGGGTCCCTGTGAGCCCTGTAAGTACCGAGTCCGTCCCTGAAAACCTCGCTGTGCTTACTTACAATCTGATCGTTCGCAGACATGTCAAGTTCAGATATCATATTAAAATTGAAAGTAATACCCTAGTGCCTCAAATCAGTTACGTCCCAACAGATTCGGTCCCGAGCCCTTAGCTACAATGACATCCAAAACACACTTAATGTCTTTATATTGTACTGGCACTTGAGCTTGTCCCATCACTGTGACAGGCGAGCTGTTCCACGTGCACAGGCGGTTGAGTACAGCGCGCAAAGCGCTGCGCGAGCGCACTCGCGCCCACGTCTGCTAGTTCACCAAGGAGAAAGCGGCGCCGGAGTCCACCTCCATCGCTACCTGCGCGCCGTCCAGTAGTAGCTTCACCTCGTATGCCGGAACGCGAGAGCTCATCGTGCTCTCCGTGTTATAAATGCCATGAAGGTGCGCATCAGTCCCTGTTTCCGCTAAGTAAATTTTTTCAGAACGACTTTTCTTTTTAGTGGTGCATATTCTCTCGATGTGACCTTTCTTCTTACAAAAGTGGCACACGGCGTTAACGAAGCGACATTCGCCCGCGTGCCGGTCTCCACATCGATAACACAGTCGAACATTTGCTTTGGATTGCACGGCGTTGACGTCCATAGGTTCACATGACGGCGGCGACGTCGCCGCGGCGTCCACTGCCGTCGCGTCGTAGCTGACGGCGGCGCCGGTGACAGAAGCGCTCTGCATCATACGAGCGTCCCTGCCTACACTTTCGGTCGATAGCATAGCATCCACTACGTCATGGTATCGCAAATTATTTTTCTTTTGCAGTTCGTACTGCAAACTGTGATTGTTCATACCGCATACAAATCTGTCACGAAGCATCCTTTCCATGTCCGTACAGTTACAACCGGCACAGATTTTTCTGAGTTGCGCTATGTATTCCGCGGCGGATTCGCTATGTAGTTGATTGCGCTTATAAAATTTGAACGACACAGAAATCTCATTGGGTTTAGGGCTGTAATGTTTAGTTAGGATCGTTTCAATTTTACTAAATGTTACTTCACTAGACTGTTTAGGTGTAATCAACGCCAGCAGAGTCTCGAACACTTGTACGCCGCACACTGTATAGAAATTTGCCCTTTTAGACGAATCTGAGACGACGCCATTCGCCTCAAAACAATATTTAAGTCTGTCGATGTAATTGTCTCAATTATCACATTTCACATTGAACTCATGAAATTTCACAGATTTACACTTCATTGTCATGTTTTCTACTCGTCGCCAATATTATGTCTTCAATAAAACACCAAATATCGTAATTTTCGTATTGAGCTAGCCTAGAGAAATACAAGTGAGTGAATCATAAGAGTAGGGTAGGAACAATGATATGTTGGAGGGTAGATTCAAAACCGAATAAACATAAACTTATAAACTCCAAAGTATGTAGGTAGGTATACAACAGTATATTTTAGGTAGTTAGTAGGTGCCTACTAGTGCTACTACCTACAGTAATTTAGGACAAATTAAGCAATGTACCTAATTGTTGTGATTCATAAACATCATAAATCAGTGTCAGTTGCAGACTTGTGATAGAGCAAAAACTATATTGAAGAAAAATACCTTAATACAATTTGGATAGCTACATATTATTAGGTTTATTTAAACAAAACTACACATAAGTGTTTGCTTAATCTGGTGTGTTCAAGTGAGATATGATAAGAAACTGTGGAACAATAAAGTGAAAATCGAAGTGTAACTTAATATGAGTAATTAGGACAATGGGGACTGGGCAGATGATAACATTCTGTAACATTGTGTAAATTAGCATGCCTTACGGTAGGATATGGCTAATGGACACTATTGTTTGTTAAGACATTCTTTTTGTACCCATATTCGCAAATTAATAAATGATTATGATTATGAAATTCTACTATTTACAGACACTATTAAAATTATTCATGAACTAATCATATTTGAAGCAAACAATTTATTTAATTTACAAGTTCGAATACTAAACTATTAAATTATTCTTTGAAATGTTCCAAAAGCTAGTGTATTGAGAAGTGTGAACATTTAAAGTGTATAAATATACTCGGGGGAGGCTGGGTCGCCCCAACGCGGGTATATACGTACATCCGTGGTGGGGCGACCCAGACTGCCAGGCACTTCTTCTCCTGCAACCGAGCGGGTGGGCAGGTTGCGGATAGCCCAACTCCGGCTGCGGGACCGACTGGTAAAGGTCGACCCTGCACCCGGAGCATCTCAAAAGATCCCGGACAAGAGAAGTTTCCGAAGGCCAAACCCCAGGCTTAGGACAACCCATCTACCTCTTCCTATGTTCCTATCACCTAATTATCCATCCCTCTTTATCCATACATCCTGTCGACACCAAATCCCTAGGCCAAATCCCAAGCCTAGGGTGACCCCCAAGAACCCACACCCCCACCCACGATTACCTTCCCCCCATTCCTATATCCTGTCGGTCCTAGAGGAGGGGTAACCTCGATTCCAAAAAAGCCCACCCCCCACAATACCAATAACTATGCAGAGTGAGAAAATTTCTACCCAGGTGGGTCCCGGCCATTCGGGGAATCCCACACCGCCTCGGCGGTCAGCCCCCAACGTAATCTGGGGGGGGCACCAATCTGCTCTTTGGTGCCGCGCTTTTCAGCGCGGCCGGCTGCTGTTTTAGCGCCCACAACACAGGCTGCTGTTTTAGCGCCCACAACACAGGCTGCTGTTTTAGCGCCCACAACACAGGCTGCGACTCACGCGCCCACAACCCAGGCTGCGACTCACGCGCCACTTAACCCACCATCGGCTGCGACCCACGCGCCAACGTACGCTACGGGATCCCTGCCCTCCACAAGCCTCTGGCAACAGAGTATTGTGCGTAGCAGCTTCACCTACCCGGATGAGGACCGAGACCAACACAGACGAGGACAGACGGGGAAGGATGACGACCCTGGCAGCTCTAGCACTTTCCCGGCCGACGGAGTACGCATGCTGAACAAGCGCGGAAAAATCGGTCGGGGGAAGAAAGTAGGCGACCGAAAGCGCAATACCCGCGACGGCTTTAGCCAGCGCGAAGCGCGATCGGACGCCGAAGAGTTAGTACGCGACCAGCCGCGAGTACGCGAAGGGGCAACCCAGCGCGAAAAGCGGCCGGACGCGGAACCATGTGGCCAGCTGCAAGTACGCGAAGGGGAAACCCAGCGCGAAAAGCAGCCGGTCGCAGAACCACGCGGGCGGCGGCAAGTACGCGAAGGGGAAACCCAGCGCGAAAAGCTGCCGGTCGCAGAACCACGCGGGCGGCGGCTAGTACGCGAAGGGGAAACCCAGCGCGAAAAGCCTCTGCACGCGTCAGAGCCTGCCGGTGCCGCCATTCAACCCAGGGACACGGACACGACACAAGACCCACCTCGACCACAGCAAAAGAGGGGCAGGCGGGCTGGATCTTCACACCTGGCGTTGCCGGCAAAAAATATTCAGCCAGGCACCTCTGACCCGCAGCCTGGACCGAGTGGAACAGGGCCGGCGAAGAGGGGGCGCCCTAATGACACGGCCTCGCCGAGCACGCTTCAGGGGGACGCCAAACGTGTGAGGATCCACTCTGCTCAAGGGGGGCAGAGGACCTACGCGCGAGCCACGAAGGACATTCCTGCGCGGCTGGCCGTAGCAGTCTGCTTTCCTCCCCCCTCTAGAGACCTGACAAAGGAAGAGGCCACACGGATTAAGACGGACTTAGAGAACCTAGTGATTAACACGGACTCGACATCACTGCTCCCGGCCTTCCGCGGTTACCCACGGGTAGCGGAAGGTACCGTGCAGCTGTGGTGTGAGGACGACAACGCCCTGACCTGGCTGACAGAGAACGTACCGAGGATTAGACTCCCAGACACCGACCTCACTCTAACGGTGATGAGACAGTCCGACGTACCCACCCGCGTCCGAGCTTCACTCTTCGTCCCACAGTACAATGGGGACATAGCCTGGCTCCAAAGTATTCTGATTCGTCAGAATACTTGGTATGACATAGCCAGGTGGTCGCTTTACAGGGCTACTTCCGTCGGTGGCGACAACTACGGGACTTATCTGACCCTAGGTGCCACCGGAGGAAGTCGAAAGGGTCCTGGCCCGGGAGCGTCGGATATCGTACCTGCTCGGGTCAATATACGTGCGCTTCTGGCCCACGGCCCAACCCTCCGACACCCCGACCCCACCTACTGACACCCCGACCGACAACACGGACCCGACTACGACGCAACCGACAACGACACGGACGAGCGACACGGACATGGACAAGCTGGAGGAGGTCATGGCCCGAGCAGCAATGGCCGACGTAGAGCACGACATACCTCCCGCATCACCTGGATGGAACGAGCTCCTGCTGGCTTCGTCTCCGGGTGACCGACACGACGAACAGCACAGGGTGGAGGTGGAGGAGGCAATTTCCGATGGATCCGTCTCCGACTAACTCCACCCCACCGTCGTCATCGCCCCTCCTAATAATACAGACAAACCTCCAGCATAGCCAGACTGCCACGGCTAGCTTGCGCAGGGCGCTGGAGGTTAAGCCCCGGACCATTGCACTGATCCAAGAGCCGTGGATCAGGAACAACAGAGTATGCGGCCTCGGTAACATCGGAGGTAAGCTAATCCTTAACACACACAGCCCAGACAAACCAAGAACCTGCGCTTACATACCCAAAGATATCCCTATCGCACCACTTACTCAATTCTGTTCCAGAGATCTGACAGCCGTCAGACTCCAAACTGAAGGCGATGTCCCAGATGTTGTACTGGCCTCGGCATACATGCCAGGCGAGAACGCCGACTGTCCGCCGAAAGAGGTGGCCGACCTAGTACAGCACTGCGAGCGAGCCAACCTAGATCTGATCATCTGCACTGACTCGAACGCCCACCATCCGCTCTGGGGCAGCGACGCACCGAACTCCAGAGGAGAGGTACTATCCACCTATTTATTCTCTACTAACCTTAACATCGTAAACCGCGGCTCGGAACCCACTTGGGTCACAGTCCGAGGACAAACGATCATTGACTTAACGCTTGCTACGGAAAACGCGACAAACTTTATTACAAATTGGCACGTGTCGGACGAGCCTTCCTGCTCAGACCATAGAAGAATCCGATTCACACTAACAACAAACTTTAAAAAACCGATACCGAGACGAAACCCTCGGCGCAACGATGTGCCAGGATTTAAGAGACTCCTAGCCTCACTACTAGCTAGGCACTTAACACTAACAACTTTAACCGACCCTGCACAATTAGAATACACTGTCACAAAGTTATCAGAATACATAACCGAAGCCTACCATGCATGCTGCAAACTAAGAGCGCCACGAACCAAGGCAGAGAGAAACCCCTGGTGGAACGCTGAACTTAGAAAACTCAGAGATGCACTTCGTAAGCAATTCAACAGAGCCAAAAACACCAGACTCCCGGATGACTGGGAGCTATACAAAGAAACTCAATATTTGTACAGAAAACAGATCAGGACTGCCAGGAGAACAGCTTGGCGGAGATTCTGTGAATCCATAGAGACAAATAACGAAGCCGCAAGGGTGAGGAAGATCCTATCAACTGACCAGGACCGGACCCTAGGCGCGCTGAAAAAACCCGACAACTCATATACAACAACTGACCATGAAACCAGCAAGGTCCTTCTGGAGACTCACTTCCCGGACTGCAAACTCCTGGAAGACAGGACGTGGGAGGTTGTGCCAGAATGGACCCCAACGGATCAAGACTGGTCAAGAGCCCATAATATAGCATCAGAAGCTCGTATAAGGTGGGCTATCAACACTTTTCAGCCATTTAAGTCAGCAGGGCTGGATGGCATCTTCCCAGCCCTGCTACAGTGGGGGATAGATCATCTGACGCCGTGGCTAGTGGAGATCTATCGAGCATGTATAGCACTCAGACACATACCACTAGCATGGCGCGAAGTGAAAGTCATTTTCATACCCAAACCGGGCAAGACCGACTACACACAACCCAAAGCTTATAGGCCTATCAGTCTTACATCCTTCCTACTGAAAACCCTGGAGAGACTCTGTGATAGACACATTCGAGACGGACCCCTTCGTGTAAAACCACTCCATAAACAACAGCATGCGTACTCCACAGGCAAATCAACAGAATCCGCGCTACACAGCGTGGTCTCTAAGATTGAATGCGCAGTGGATCACAAATGCTCATCACTAGCCGCCTTCATTGACATCGAGGGCGCCTTTGACAAAACCATGTTCAACAGCATTAACATGGCTCTAAACAGACACAACATAGACCCGACCGTGAGCGGCTGGATCACCAACATGCTCAAAATGAGAGCTGTACAAGTCACCGTAAATGACACCACAAGGGCCATCGTGGCGAAGGGCTGCCCGCAAGGGGGTGTCCTCTCGCCGCTTCTATGGAACCTGGTGGTAGACAGCCTCATTAAAACACTCAACGACAAAGGTTATTTTACCGTAGGCTACGCCGACGATATAACCATAATAATAAATGGCACCCACGAAAACACCTTATGCAACCTAATGCGCCAAGCTTTGAAAATAGTAGAGGACTGGTGCAACAAACACCAACTGTCGGTGAACCCGACAAAAACCGAACTGATTCTCTTCACAAAAAAGAGGAAGTTGGTGACACTACAACTGCCACAACTCTTTGGAACTACCCTAAGCCTATCAACCGAAACCAAATACCTGGGCATCTATTTGGACAAACAGCTGAACTGGGCAAAACACACCAACTACATCACCACAAAAGCCAGCATATCCCTATGGCAGTGCAAACGACTGCTTGGAAGGAACTGGGGCATCAGCCCCAAGGTCACCCACTGGCTATACACAACAGTCATCCGACCAATTATTACATATGGCTCACTGGTCTGGTGGCCCAGGACGGACCTGAGCATAGCCCGAAAAGACCTCGAAAAACTGCAGCGGTTTGCTTGTGTAGCAATAACTGGCAGTATGAGGACTGCACCTACTGCCGCACTACAAGTAATGCTAGGACTGCCACCTCTACACCTCGTCGTGCGAGAGGAGGCAGCCCTGGCCGCCTTCAGGCTCTACTTATCGGGAACCCTAAGCAAAGACTCTAGGGTCAAACACACACGCATAAGGGAGGATGCAATCGAACGACAACCGATGATGGCATCACCCTGCGACAAAGCCCAGAAACTACACTTCTTTCAGAAGCACTACAACGTTATACTTACAGAAGAACGGTGTGACTACTCAGGCCCGAAAGAGATGAGAGTATACACCGACGGATCAAAGACCAACTCCGGAACCGGAGTCGGAGTCTTCTCACACGACTTTAACATAAATATATCCAGCCCGCTGGGAGTGTTCAACACCGTCTTCCAGGCGGAATGTGTGGGCATTATACAAGCGGTTTACGCCATAGAAGCCAGGAAAGTTACGGACACTCGTATACGTATACTGTCTGACAGTGTCTCAGTTCTGCAATCCCTAGATAAAAAATATATTACCTCCAGACTAACACTAGAATGTCACAATGCACTGGAGCGGGTGACGGTGTGCAACCGTAACACAGTGACACTGCAATGGATAAAAGGACACAGCGGATCACTGGGTAACGACGCAGCTGACGAACTTGCTAGGAGAGCATCCAGCGCGTCAGTCTGGGGACCCGAACCCATCGTACCCATCCCCTTTAACCAACTACGCAGGTGGCTACAGGAGTTCACCCACACACAAGCGGAGAACTGGTGGACCTCGACACCGGGCTGCAGGCAGTCCAGGGAAGCCATGCCATCCTTAGATAGCAGGCTAACCAGGCGTTTGCTACGCCTGGACAGGAACGGCCTGCGCCTGGTGACGGGGACCATCACGGGACACTGCTCATTAAACAAACACTTCCACACAATAGGCATAACGGACAGCCCTCTGTGTAGGGCCTGCATGGAGGCTGAAGAAACCGTTGCGCATGTGCTCTTTGACTGCACAGGCGTCACTCAGATCAGAACGGAAACCCTCGGGTCACCCAGATCCTTCACAGATGTTCTATGCAGACCGGGAGACCTAATCAGCTTCTGGAGGGAGGTGGGCTGGTTGGAATAAAAAAAAAAATAACAGGCGGCCGCCATGGCCCACGTACAATGGTCCACATGAAGGACTAAGTGCGGAAACCAAACCCTATAACATAGAACATAGAAGTGTATAAATATTTGTCCGGAGCATATTTAGAGCAGCGCTATGAGGCACACATTGTGGAGTTTGATCTTGACTTACTTAACCTCTAAATTTAACATAGATGTAATGTATTTATTATATTGTGCTGTTGTGTAACTAATTCAAGGGGACATAAAATTATATAATCTAATTTGATATTATTTTCCAGGGTTTAGCTGGATGTGATGTTATGTTGGTTTTGAAGAGATTAAAACAATAAAATAAGATGAATTATACAACTAATTGTATCATAATGTGCGTAAGAAAAATTAGATAATTATGAGTGATGAGTGTAGTGCAGTGGGGTCACTGACCTATGTGGCGGTATGGCCACTCAGTGCCGTGTGCCACATGCACCAGGCAGGGCAGCCTCTGGTGAATGTTGCCTCATTACAGAGTTCATTGATATTACTAGTATACGCAGACTACTCGTTATTTAAATTATTACTGTACTTTATTATTTGAATAAGCTGTACAGTTAGAAACTGGTTCAAGTATTATTGATATAATTTTATAAATTATTTAAATGTGAGTGCTGATGTAGTAGTAGGTAAGTATTATGTCTAGATATTTCGTTGAATGTTTGATAGGAAAGGTCAATGCACTGTGTATCTTTCATTCAAAACAAGAATAATAAACTTACTTAAGAATAATAAAAATGCAAGATGCTAGTTTCGTATTTCCAAAATCAATAAATAAAAACAATATCTGACTCAGTCAGATGTTGTTTTTAGTAAGTTGACATTGAATCTAATGACTTATACTTGAACTAAGGTTATGCAGTAAAAGTTTAAAACCATTCAATGTTTCCTTTTAGTTAGGACTCGTGTAATGTTAAATATAATAGTGGCGTCGCGTTTGCGTCGTATGCAACAAGTTACAAACGCGCTGATGTAAGGGAATCCGTCCCCACTACACTTTGAAATGCTAATTACGCATTAAAAATCGCACGATAGTGAGTTTTAACAAAAATTTGCATTTCGGGTACATCACCTAACCACAAAGAAAACTATTAAGACTGATAATTTCACTCACCAATGATAATTTTGCTAAATAAACCGACGACGGCGACTGTGATAGAGCTCGCGCAGTACCACAGCCTCCCTGGATTCCGCAGCCGCGGGATGATCCACCCGATGTCGTAGCCCATGGTCGCGGCGGGAGCGTACCAATACGACAACACACTACAATAACATCATTACTGTGATTAACTTTATTTAAAAACGATTCTATTCTCGAAATCCAACACTCGTGCAGCTTAGAATATTGTGCGAAATGTATGACAATGACAGTCAACGATGACAGTTACATATCTGACGTTCTTTAACTGGGGTTACTATTTCAAGAATAGTAGAGATAATTCGTTCAAAAACACATGACAAACGACGGTCGCAAAAAAACATTGTGGGAGTAGTAGAGAAAATAAATAAAAGTGGAAAATAAAAAAACCAAGAGTGATAGAAGTTAAAGTTTATTAAAATCTAACAAGAAAAGTGAAGAAATATTCAATTTAAAAACTGTTTCAATGTCTACCGACCATAATTCAAACTTGTACTACGAATTTGCTGGAAAAAGTAGTGAAAATAACTCCTGTCAAATTGAAAAGGAAATAAATTACAAAGCATCCCGAACAGGTGAGAAACAGATTAATGAATATTTATGTGGATATAATATTGAAAAACAATTGAAGTGCAAATCATTCTCCATCTAGCGTCAAATAGCGAAAGCACTATCGTTATATTGACAGCTATCACCGCTTAGCTACTTGAGTTCGACGCTATTACACACATTTCACACTAGAGGGCGCTATTATAAATATCTCCAGATGTCATCTACGGATGTGTGTGCTGGGGGCCTAAAATGGACGCTTTGGCAAAATCATAATATGATCTGCGTACAATTCATGTCCCGCAATTCATCTGTTTGACAAATGGTTTACAAATTATGAATTGCTGTCATCATCATCATCATTTCAGCCGAAAGACGTCCACTGCTGGACATAGGCCTCCCCCAAGCACCGCCACTTCGACCGGTTCTGTGCTTCCCGCATCCAGCGGATACCTGCAGCTTTCACAAGGTCATCGGTCCACCTTGTAGGAGGCCTTCCAACGCTACATCTTCCGGTACGCGGTCGCCACTCCAGAACCTTTCGGCCCCATCGGCCATCAGTTCTGCGAGCAATGTGCCCTGCCCACTGCCACTTAAGCTTGGCAATTCTTCGGGCTATGTCGGTTTCCTTGGTTCGCCTGCGGATCTCTTCATTTCTGATTCGATCACGTAGGGAAACTCCAAGCATAGCCCTCTCCATTGCCCTTTGGGTGACTTTTAGCCTTCTGATAAGGCCCATAGTGAGCGACCACGTTTCAGTGCCATAGGTCATCACTGGCAACACACACTGGTCAAAGAATTTCGTCTTGAGACACTGCGGTATGTGGGACGAGAAGATATTGCGAAGCTTCCCGAACGCTGCCCAGCCGAGTCGGATTCGACGATTGACCTCTTTCTCGAAGTTGGACCTACCTAACTGGACAGTTTGTCCGAGGTAAACATACTCGTCCACAACTTCGAGTGTAGCGCCTCCAATCTTCATGAGAGTTGGTGTTACATGGACATTTGACATGACCTTTGTCTTATCCATGTTCATTTTCAGACCCACTCTTTCGGAAGGTCATCGAGCATTGTACTGAGGTCCACCATAGTCTCAGGCTTGACTACTATATCGTCGGCAAACCGAAGGTGAGTGATGTAATCGCCATTGATGTTGATGCCTAGCCCTTTCCAGTCCAGAACCTTGAAGACATAACAGTTTCGGAGAGATAACGTCTGGTTTCGAGGTCTGGTCCTGGAGTCAGACCGACATAGTGGCGTTTTTGTACAGACACTTCAGCACCTCGATGTACCGATAGTCGATCTGGCACCGTTGAAGAGACTGCAGTACAGCCCATGTCTCGATCGAATCGAAGGCTTTTTCGTAGTCCACAAACGCTAAGCAGAGAGGCAGGTAAAATTGCTGTAATGAAGTCTAATGTCAAATAGCACCGCCTAAAATGCACGCTTTAGCAGAATCATAAATATGATCTGCGTACAATTCATACATCCCGCAATTCATCTGTTTGACAGCTGCTATTTGACATTAGACTTCATTAAAGCAATTCATAATGTGGACCATTTTACGAAACTCCTTAAAGAACTGTCAAACAGATGAATTGCGGGATGTATGAATTGTACGCAGATCACATTATGATTCTGCCAAAGCGTCCATTTTAGGCCCCCAGGATGTTAACAAAACTGGAAATGCTTGCCTGTTGTATTTGTCATGATAAATATGATCTAGAATGTGCGAACACGACAATTTATTGAACTCTTCAAGAGCATCACGCCAGAGCATAAAACATCATGGAAATGTCAGGCATGCCGCTGCAAGGCTCCGAAAACCGGCAATATAGACACTATATTCATCAGGGACCATTTTGGTTACCCATTGAAAGGGTTTTCGATAGGGTTTTTCTAAGCGGTTAAACAAAAACCCATACGATATGGGTAACCCTTATGATCGGCTTAAATTAAATTTTGGTAACCCGTTGAAAGGGTTTTCGATAAAAACCCATACGGTGTAGGTAACCCTTTTGAACGGCTTAATTCAAGCCATTCTAAATTACCCACACCGTATGGGTTTTTGATCATGGACGTATAATGCTTAGAAAACCCCTATCGAAAATGGTAACCAAAATGGTCCCTGGGTAGAATAGAAATAGAATTGGTCATGCAAAAGAACTAATCTGACAAATTCCCGCCTAGAAAATACTACCAACAATAATATTACCATTAGAAAAAAGACTACGAATTTCAACAATGATGGTAGGTATGTACAATATCAGAAAACTCGTGCTTTCTCGGCGATACTATCCACCAAGAAGATACGGATATTAATAAAAACGCGGGTATACAAGCGACCTTTTCACTAGTCAATTTGAGCCTCATCAGTCACCTCCACGACGGTAGCGAAACTGCGAAGCCATAGGTACATTTTTACTGATATGTAGAATTTGTGAAGTTAGGGTCGGTAGAGTTAGGCCGTGTAGATTCAGAAGCTTGGCTCTACATGAGATCTGATATCTTTTTCACAGGGCAAACCTTATGTGGTCGTCTTGGCAACATTTTACATGAAATGTTTTTGGTGGGATCTACATTTATGAAGTAGCCGTATTTATAAAAACAAATGAAAACCTATTTGATAAACTCAAATCGAAAAGATATATATGTAAAAAATATCTAATGTACCATATAAAACGATTCTATTTAACAAAAGCTTCTTTGGCATTGCATCAAAAATTTATAACAAAATACCTTTGGTGGGATGAGGAACAGGGTGTAAAGTTCACTCATCCACCATAGAAAATGGAGGATCCTCCGACCAGACGGGTGTCGTGTCTGGTGGGCAACTGCCCGACGGTTGATGTCGGGACTAGGGCATGTAATATCGGAAGGTTATCAATTCCGATACTGATTTCCGATATTAGATCTCAATATCGGAATTCCGATATTTTAATATCGGAATTTCGCTATTTCTTTAGAAATTGCACTTTTTATTTATAAATTGCACAGATTCGGTATGAGGTTGGATTGAGTGTAATAAAAAACATTTTTAAATCGTATTCTTTAATTTGGTTCAAACATTTGTTTTGTTTTTAAGTATGCCCACTGTATTTATTAAATCACATATTTCTCTTAATTTTCCTATACTTATTACTAATTAAACTACTTGACTTAGAATCAACAATACTTCTTCTAATTTAAAAAGTGCAAGCAATACCAACAGTTATGGGATGAAAATGATCCCTTAAGTACATTTGATGAGCGTTTGTTGAGAAATTCTGAGTAGTATGTGTCTTTCTTTTTTGATTAATCCCTGCAAAGAAAATAATTGTTTTTTGTAATGTAAATATGTAAATTGTACGTAAACTTTGACTAGTAATTTTGATAGCTACCCAACCTAGGTACCTAGGCCTAGAATAAACAAGCAAACCTTACCTATAACAGGTACCTAATATTAAATATTACCAGCTGTACGTAGGTTTTATGAATCTCTCTCTACATAAGTTAATATTAGTTTTCTGCTTTATTTTATAAATGATTAACTTCTGTTTACGATTTTATTTCGCGAAATGAAAATGGAGAAACCATCTTTTTACGATCTAATACAAACTAGCATCTTAAAAGCCTGAACGAAAGAATAATTTTCGGCGTTTTTTGTTTTATTTTGAGGTAGCTTAATTATAAAATCATTTAAACACAGATATTATAGTTTATACTGAATTGGAAAACAACAATTAGATAATAGTTCGTACTTACATATTTTAAAGCGACGTTGCATTTAGCCACATAAAACACAAATATGTCTTAACTTACACAGTTCATGAGCGCAAGTCAGCGCAACTGATTGACAGGATATTTTGTTCGTTTGTGCGAATAAGTAAGAAGTACCGCACAAGTAAAGAGAGAGCGAGACAGATAACACAATGATTGTTCTTGTATCGCATGCTTAGCAAGCTGACAACAGGAATACAGTAGCGCACTGTCGCGCTTGGCGCTACACAAGGATCTAAAATATAGG
Organism: Tiliacea aurago; assembly: GCA_948098905.1. Lineage (NCBI taxonomy): Eukaryota > Metazoa > Arthropoda > Insecta > Lepidoptera > Noctuidae > Tiliacea > Tiliacea aurago. The sequence continues at coordinate 319,136 of OX402593.1, forward strand.
TTTAGTTTAAAACTCAAAATATATTTAAAAAAATCCGATTCCGATATTGGATCACTCAGTATCGGAATTGTAATATCGGAACTTGCGTTCCGAGATTCCGATATTACGATATTCCGAGATTCCGAGATTCATGCCCTAGTCGGGACGTTGTATATGTGCTAGTTGCGTGGTAAACTCTGATTGCGCGATGCAGGATTCGCGTGACGTCAGTGTGACGCGTTGTTCGTATGTGGCGATGTTGATTCCGCTACATCACTCCCTTCCGGAGACCGGAGGTCGATAGTGGGCTGAGTCGTGTATCTTGCGATGCTTGCCAGTGCCAGTAGAGGGGTTCCAGTGTGTTGGAACCGGGTGCCGCATAGTTCTCTATAGTGTCTGGTGGGCAACTGCCCATCGGTTATACTGGAATATCGCTGCGCCCCCGCAAGGGGGCGTGGCATGCGGTGCCGGAACTTCGTTCCCTGGCCGCGGAGGGTCTACGGTGGTCCGCCAATACGGACCCCTCTCTGTATGTGCCTAATGCGGCTAGTGACGTCGCGTACGTTTTTAAAAACGCCAGCAGGAGCGTTAAGCCCGCACCACGCTTGCGTGTGTGTGTTTGGTCGCATGTATAGTAATGGGTGTCTGTTGTTAGTTACGTGACATGCCTATATTAACTTAGAACATGCCACGCAACAGATGTATGAGTCATCTGTAGAGTACTATTGAGTCGGGTAAGCCGCATGTAACCTGAATGCAGCTTACCCGAGGCGTCCAGTCCGGTGATGGGGTCACTCGTCCGCTATCAGGTCGCGGGGCAGGGGTCTCGCGTCAGGGGGGCGCGCGTGCCAGGGCGCGATCTGTTTGACGTGTGGCCATTCAGACGCGTCGGCGAACATCCCTTTCGCGAGACGCCGCACGAACTCATCCAGGCCCTCGATCCCGAGGTCCCGCTGGATCACATCGTTCCTCACGAAGCGAGGAGCGTCAACAATGGTCCGCAGCGCAAAATTTTGTTGCGCGCGGAGCAGCTTGCGGCTCGACTCGCACGTGAGGGCGAACCAAGCGGGGGCGGCGTACGTCAAGATTGGGCGTACGTACAGTTTGTACACGCTCAACTTGACGCGCGCCGGGATGCGGGACGAGAGCACAGGTTTGAGCAGGTTGCGGGCGACCCTACCCCGTGCGGCGACCGAGCGGACATGTGGCCCCATAGTGAGCCGACGGTCGATGGTCACACCCACGTATTTGACCCGGGGCGACCAATCGATGTCGGCCCCCTGCAGCTTCAAGGGTGGTGGGAGAGGCGCGAATCCGGTGATTATCGCCTGCGTCTTACCTACGTTCACCGACAGCCGCCACCTCGACAGCCACTCGGGAAGGAGTTCCAGGGCGCGCTGCATCTTGACCGCCGCGTACTTCGCGTTGAGCGATGTAGTAATGTACGCGGCGTCGTCGGCATACAGCGTGAGAATGGCGTCGGAAGTGGTGGGGATGTCGTCGGTGTAACGCGAGTAACACGCCGGTGACACGCAGCTGCCCTGCGGCACACCAGCCAGCACCGGGCGGGCGCCGGATAGCGCCCCATGGACCACCAACCTGAAGATCCTGTGGGAGAGAAAGCTAGCGACCACCCTTACAACGCGACGGGGCGCGTCCGAGGTGGACATTTTGTACAAAAGGCCCTCGTGCCATACACGGTCGAAGGCCTTCTCCATGTCGAGGAATACTGCGACCGAGTATTCCTTCTTATTCTGTGCGGCTGCGAGGTGGTGCAGTACCCTCGATAGCTGGAGCGTCGTGCAATGCTCCGCCCTGAACCCAAATTGCTCGGGGCGCGGCGCAATATGGGGTTGGAGATGTCGCAGCAGGAGTGCTTCGAACACCTTGGAGATCGTCGGCAGTAGAGTGATCGGCCGATAGCTCTCCGGCTTCAGTATATTTTTCCCCGCCTTGGGCAGCGTAATGACGCGCCCTTCCTTCCACGAGGCGGGAAAGGCCCCCGTGCGCAGTATCGCGGTGAACAGGCGCGCCAGCCGCTACTGTACGAAACGGCAGGTGGCGCAGCACTGTGTTCGTGATACCGTCCGCACCAGGGGCCTTCCGGGGCTTCGTCCTAAGGATGGCGCGTCTGACTGCGCCAGGCGAGAAAAAGATGGCGTCTTCATCGGGAGCTATCGGCGGTGCGAAATAGTCTCCCAGGTGTTTCTCGACTGCTGCGACATGTTCGATGTCGTCGGTCGGGTTAGGGCGGAACTGACGTTCCAGATGTTCGGCTAAGACCTCCGCCCGGTCCTCCGCTATGTACTTAAGCGCTCCGTCGCTGTTGAGTAGAGGGCGCACCGGGGCTGGGGTACTCGTAAGTTGGCTGCAAAGTTTGTGTAGTGACGGCCAACTGTCCGTCGTGGCGTCAATTCTTTCCTCCCAACCCGCGGCGGCGTACGCCTTGAGCTCGGCCTTCACCTTCTCCGCGAGACGGTTCAGCTGTGTCTTCAGTGTCGGGCATCTGAGCTGTTGCCACTACTTGCGAAGGCGCCTCTTCACGGCGATCATCGAATTGATGTGCGCCGGCAGGGGCGGCATTGGCCCTCTCCCCTGCGGCGACGTCGTCGTCGTCGTTTCTAAGGCGCTTTGAATGCAAGCAGTGACGTCACCCGCCATCTGGTCTACGTCCGCGGTGGTGACGATAGGCCGAGTCGGCGTGGTGGTCTCTAGCTTCTCTCTAAAGGCGTCCCAATCTGTTGATCGACGTGGCGCGATCGGCTTCAATCGGGTCGGCATACCCGATATGACGACGAGTACAGGCTGGTGGTCCGATTGTAACTCGTCGTCTATCACATGTTGTGTAATCTGGCAGTGTAGCCCTTGGTGGACTACGATGTCCAGCACATCCGGTGTATATCGTGCCTTGTCCGGGTAGTGTGACGGCTTCCGCGTCCGCAAAGAGCCGTCTCCCCTCGGTATTCGCTGTACAGCTATTCCACGCCGGGTGTTTACTATTAAAATCACCGGCGAGGATGGTTGCCCTCTGTGGCGTATTTACAAGCGCCCGCAGCTCTATAAAATTAAAATGATCCGCGGGCGGCTTGTAGCAGGCGTACACCCAGCGCGTAAAACGAGCTAAGTGACGGCAAGGGGAGCTCTTGGTGGACGACTCTTCGCCTCACAATGACCGCCAGACCACGATAGCGGGTGTTATGGGCCGACCTTTCATCCTTTCTATAAACGAGATACCCCGGGAACCTAACCCTATCTTCGGGTCCCAGGTGTGTCTCGCTTATGAGCGCCACGTCGATGTCCTGTTCCCTCAGGAGATGGCGGCGGAGGGGGGCGACCTTGTTCCGGAGGCCGCGGGCGTTCCATTGGATCACCCTCAGTGGCCTAGCCATTATACATGGTCAGTAAAGTGGCCAGGCCATCAAGGATGACCGTCTCCACGTCTTGTCCCTGCCTTATTGCCTTAATAAGGTCCATTAGTAATCTAATGGCGCAGGCTGTAAAATCGCTTCTAGTTGTAGGAGCGCCGGTGGCGCCACTCTTGGTTTCATGATGTCTCGGTCTCGGTTGTTCGGCATTTTGCCGCAGTGATTTAGTGGCGCCACCCGCAGCGGTGGTTTGGGTTTCTTCCCTCTACCCTTACCCCCGCGCTTGGTCTTCTTCCGCCCCAAGGAGGTGGCTTGGTTTCGTTGCGTGGGCCCGTTGGCTGCCGCCATTAACGTCATGCCTTTATCCGTCCGGCCTCTATGGTCGCCTGTTGTGGCTGGCGTGTGGCCGTGATGGAGACAGTCCCCGCTCGCTTGTTCCGGATCTCTCGCTGGAACACGGGGCACTTGATATTGCACGCGGGGTGCGGGCCACCACAGTTGATACAGGTGGCCGGCTCCTCCCGCGGGCGTGGGCAGTCGCGTGCCGCGTGCTCTTCTCCGCATCGCACACAAGCGAGCGGACGGTGGCACTGGTGTGAGCCGTGACGGAAGCGCTGGCACCGGTGACACTGAGCGGGCCCTCGCTTCCCCCTCCAAGCCTCTATCTTGACACCCCGCATGTACATAAAAACGGTGGTGTCGAAGATGGCCCGGACGTCGGGTGTCTTCTTAAGTATGGCGTGAAATACGCAGCCGGGTCGTCCTTGTGCGCCCTTAATGCGGCGCACATACTCCGGCTGGTACCCCAACGCCCGGAGTTCCTCCTCTATCTCCTGGGGGTCCGTATCCACCGGTAGCCCCCGTATTGCTATCTTCATACTACGGTCCGCCGGTAGTGAGTAGGCGAACCACGATACGCCGCTGTCCTTTTCCAGGCCCGTCAAGTACCGCTCTACCAGTCTGTACTAGTCCTCAGTGTCGGGAGTGAATCGGACTCCACTCCCGAAAGGGCGGGCATTTGGAGGCCGGCCCAGCTTGGCACTGAGGGCCCGGAAATGAGCGGCCCAGTTCGGTAGTCGCTCCACTACTAGCGGCGGGTACCGTAGTTTCTTCCCCGGCTTCTGCTTCGTCGTCGTCGTGGCGCCGGGGGTGGTGGCAGGGGGGGGCAGTAGATGCAGGGGGGGCAGGGGGTAAGAAAGTGACACTTACCCTTAGTGATGTCATATCCGGTGAGGGTAGCAGCGGCGAGCGGCGCACCGCATCGGAGAAGGTAGGCGACGCTGCGGCGCCCCGACGCCGCAGCGCGCTCTCGCTCTGAGGCCGCGGCGGGTCGAGACAGTATCGCTTTGCCTCCTCCAATGCGGCTTCGCCGGAGCTCCTCCTTCGCCGCTGGGGTCTGGATTCGAGCTGGAATTCTAAATCGAACCCCAGCGACGGTGTTGTTGCCGTCGGCGCCACGAGCGCGGCGCCGGCTAGTCGACCCACGTTGGGCCTCTGTCCGGATCGCGGTGTCGTGTCCGGGGACACATCTCCGCGACCGGAGGCGGCCGAGCCCACAGATGCCAGCGACATGCTCGACCCCGCACGCGAGGAACATGTCGACAGCATGGCGGGCGCGTCGTAGGCCGATGTCCGGGGGGGCGCCGGCGAAGCGGGCACCATGGGCGGCATAGGTACCGACCTGTATAGTGAGCCGGCACTTGCTGGCCGCTCGCGCTCCGCCATCACCGGTCCCGCCAGCGAGCGGTGGGGAGCGGCGTCGGCGGTGCGCGAAGCTGGCACAGCTTTGCTTTGCGGCTGTTTTTGTTGCGCAGCCACTAGTGAGGAGGGCGCGGGGTGCGCCGCAAACCGCGGCGGTGGTGCGGCGGCGCGGGCCGGGGGCGCGCGGTGATGCGCTATTGGCGCATGGGTGCGCGCCGAATATCTTATGTATATTTAGTAAGATTAATTAATTGTTTAAGAAATATATAAGTAAAATAATAAAAGAATCAGTGTTTTAATTAACATATTATCTGCGTCAGATACCATCTACTGTTATTGAATCATTTGGGTTAGGTTAGGTTAGGTTAGGTTAGAACCAAGGTTAGGGCCAAGAACGTGGCTCCGGGGCCCGACGGGATCCACGGCCAAGCGCTTGCCCTCGCTCTGAAGGAGCTAGAGCCCCACTTGAGAGGACTCCACACAGCGTGCCTTGAGCAGGGCCAGTTTCCCACATTGTGGAAATCAGGTCGTCTGGTCCTGCTCAGGAAGGCGGGGCGCCCTGCGGACTCACCGTCCGCGTACAGGCCCATAGTGCTGCTAGACGAGGTGGGTAAGATGTTTGAGCGTATAATCGCTGCCCGCCTCGTCGGCCACTTGTGCGGAGAGGGGCCTGACCTGGCCGAGAGCCAGTTCGGCTTTCGGCACGGGCGCTCCACCATCCACGCGATATCGCGGGTTAGAGTCCTGGCGGAGGAAGCGGTGTCCCGGGGCGGGGTGATGTTGGCGGTGTCCTTGGACATTTCCAACGCCTTCAACACCCTGCCCTGGAGCTGTATTCGGGAGGCACTGCGGTACCATCGGGTGCCTTCCTACCTCCGCCGCATCGTTGGGGCTTATTTGGCGGAGAGGTGTGTCACCTACACGGGACGTGATGGCGGAAACCAGCGCCGCATGTCGTGCGGTGTTCCACAGGGCTCAGTCGTGGGCCCGCTTCTGTGGAATATCGGGTACGACTGGGTGCTGCGGGGCGAGCTCCAGCCGGGCGTGGACCTGACGTGTTATGCAGACGACACACTGGTCACGGCCCGGGGGAGCTCGTACAGGGAAGCAGCGTTGCTGGCGACGGCTGCGGTATCACAGGTGGTGAGCCGCATACGGCGCCTAGGCCTGGAGGTTGCCCTCAACAAGTCGGAGGCCATGATATTTCATGGCCCTCGGCGGGCGCCGCCGCCGGGATCACACATCGTGGTCGGGGGGGCTCAAATCGCTGTCGAGTCCACCATGAAGTACCTAGGATAGGTGCTCGACAGCCGGTGGGATTTTGGCCCTCACTTCCGGCGGCTTGCGCCCAAGTTGTTGGGCGCGGCTGGGGCGTTATCAACGCTGCTTCCCAATCTGGGGGGCCCGAGCGCCGCCTGTAGGCGGCTCTACGTGGGGATCGTGCGATCGATGGCCCTGTATGGGGCCCCGATCTGGGCGGCTGACCTGATGGCCGGGAGCATCGCAGTCCTGCGCAAACCGCAGAGAGCGATGGCCGTCAGAGTCATCAGGGGTTATCGCACGATCTCCTACGAGGCGGCTTGCGTACTGGCCGGATCCCCGCCATGGGACCTCGAGGCGAAAGTACTCGCGTCACTGTATCGGTGGCGCGAGGAAGCGATGGCGCGGGGCGAGTGGCTGATGCAGCGACATGTGGAGTTGCGTCGGTCACAGCTTCGCGCAGCCCTGGTAGCGGAATGGCGGGACAGGCTTTCACGCCCTACCGTCGGCCTCGCCACCATCGAGGCGGTCCGGCCAGTACTCGAACGCTGGCTCGGGAGGAGGCACGGCTCCCTGTCGTTTCGGGTGACGCAGGTGCTCTCGGGGCATGGTTGCTTCGGGAAGTACCTGTGTCGCATAAACAGGGAGCCGGACGCCCGGTGTCACCACTGCGTCGACTGCCGGGAGGACACGGCGCGGCATACGCTGGTAGAGTGTGCCGCTTGGGAGGAGCCACGCCGTGCCCTCATCTCAGGAGTAGGCAGTGACCTATCGCTGCCGGCCGTGGTCGAGTCGATGGCCGGCAGCGAGGAGTCCTGGGACGCGGTGGTGTCCTTCTGCGAAACAGTCGTGTTGCAGAAGGAAGCTGCGGAAAGGGAGCGGGAGATCTCGTCCGCTCACTCGGCCCGCAGCAGGCGCACCGGGCGTCGGCGGAGGGCCGATAACGCCCTCTTCCAGCCCCCATAAATGGGTCCAGGGACGGCGGACTTGGGGACGTCCGCCGCCCCCTATCACATTGGACCCGAGGTGGCGGCGCGTAGTGTTCCACGCGCGCCCCTAGCAGACGTCGCGGGGGGGGTCAGACACCTCACCCCTCCCCAGACTTGAGGTGGCCCGCAGAGGCGGGCCGGCACTAGCCGGGGATTGCGGAAGGAATAACAGATCCCAAGATCCCCGGTGCAAGTGTGGGAGGGGAACACTGGGGTGGTTTTTAGTCAGTAAGAGTCTGACAGACCCCTCCGCCCGCCCCAGGGCGGAGGACATCCATGAGGATTTTCCACCCCGTGAACAAAAAAAAAAAAAGGTTAGAACAGTGACCATTAACGCCCGCCAGATCCCCTCTATTGTTTAGGCGTTTGGTAAAATGAAAATATCGTATTTAAAACAGTGGTATATTGAATGTTCGGAAACATAATATTTCGAACAAATATTATTTCGTCGAAACAGTTAATACGTGCAATGAAGTCACTATTAATGAGAATAACAAGATTGTTTTCCTCTCAGATTATAGAAAGCTATAATCTGAGGTTTTCCTTCAACCCGCATTGTTTTTGTTAACGCAGTGTTGTAATTTTATATGAGGGTTATGCATTTTGTTAAAGATACGAACTGAAACGTTTAGAAACTGTCAGTCGATAAAATGTTTTTCTTGGTAATAAGTTTGATATTAACTAAGCAATATGAGGATAGAAAATATTTGATTTGTTATTCTATGAAATGAATATTAAGCCATAAAATTTTATGTGTAACAAAAGTCATTGATTTAAATTTCTTCAAAGTAAGTATTCTGCGTACCTATTGATTATTCTATGAAATGATAATATGAGAGAATTTTTATGTGAAACGAAATTCTATGGAACTATTTTCTATAAAACAACGTACAACCGTATTATTATTTTTATTTTTTATTTATTTATCCCCTTCCATTGAATATCATGATTAACAAGTATACATGCACCGCCTCGCCTACTTGTCTGTCTACTGTAACAAGCAGCTAATGTATAATTCCGTAAGTGTATCTGATTCTCTCAGCCAACCATCATAAAATGCTCTGAGATACATAGCACATCTACATCAACATCTCGTCCTGAAAGTTCACATGAACAGACTGAGAGAGCGTCAGATTTATTAACCAGACCGGCAATGTTTTGATGTAATAATACATAAACATTTAGTCGAGAAAAAAAGTACTCGTGTACTCTTGAGCATTGAATACCTGCCCCATAGCGTAGAAGGCTATATTTTTCTAGACAGTCCATTGAAGTATGTAAGAAAAACACTTTCGGAAAATGATTTTATTTTCTTGTTTACTCGCCACTTCATAAAATCACTGTACGTACTTTAAATATCTTTCCTTGGAAATATCATCATACCAATCTGTTATTGTCTCAATGCAGGGCAAAGGTCATAACAATTAACGGCCCTGCATCGGAAAAAGCAATATTTTGTAAAAGGTGATGAGCGCAGTTGACATTAGGCTATTGTAATTTAGACTAATTACAAACTAACCCACTAAAAAGTAAAAAATAAAAAACTTTTTACAAAAGCAAAAAAAAAACTGACTTAAAAAAAAACACTACAAAGGTTTTTTGGAAGTCAGTTATTTTGTTTTTGTAAAAAGTTTTTTATTTTTCACTTTTTAGTGGGTCAGTTTTGAATTGATCTAAGTTACAATAGCCTTAAGTCAACTGCTCATCACCTTTTACAAAATATTGCTTTTCCGACTTCCGTCACATATGCTTATTGTAACTTAGATCAATTCAAAACTGACCCACTAAAAAGTGAAAAATAAAAAACTTTTTACAAAAACAAAATAACTGACTTCCAAAAAACCTTTGTAGTGTTTTTTTTTAAGTCAGTTTTTTTTTTGCTTTTGTAAAAAGTTTTTTATTTTTTACTTTTATATAATTGTTATATTATATATGGATATAATTGTTAGCCTATTTGTCAATTTTTCAAAATATGTTAAAGCACACAATATTATTTTACTACAATTTAACTTTAACAACTCCGTTACCCAGTCGGTGATTTCCTCACTTTAGAACTATTTCCTACAAATACAGTAATATTGGTTTTGGTATTATATACATTTCCTGTTACTGCTGCCATTATTCGTTTGTAGGTTGACCCTGGCATACAATAATATTGAGTAGAATAACACAGGTTGTTACTAATTAATTTACCTAAACCTCTTCCTATAAGTACTATCTGAGAACATAACTCAATGATAACAATCATGACTACTGAAAGATGGACAACTACCAATCTCAGGCTGTACCAATTGAGATAGATCTGGTACTATGTCAGATATTATATCTTTGTTGAGGATACAGTCTTGAGACAATCTCTCAGTCTGGGACGGGCCCTCCGTAGCCTCAGGCTGGACAGCAACAGGGTTTGAAACCTTCTGACAACTACACTGGTCTTATTGGAATTGTCATGAGATGCACTCTGGCTATAAATGATTTTTAACCGACTTCAAAAAAGGAGGAGGTTCGCAATATATGTATATACATACAACATTCGTTTTGTTTATACTAAACCCGAAAAGGGCTCATTGTACTCATCGTTTTGAACATATTTTTCTATGGGACCAACCTTGAAATCGCGAAATAAAAATCAGCTGTTCCATACATTTTGTCGATGTAAGTGAACACAAATGTAGGGAACAGCTGATTTTTTTTTCACGATTTCAAGGTTGGTCCCATAGAAAAAAATGTGGGTGTCTTTGAATCTGTATTTTAGTTTTTGCCACCGACTTCCGAAATTAACTTTAATTTGAAAAAAATGTGGGTGTCTTTGAATCTGTATTTTAGTTTTTGCCACCGACTTCCGAAATTAACTTTAATTTCGGAAGTCGGTGGCAAAAACTAAAATACACCCCCCCCCCTACATTTGTGTTCACTTACATCGACAAAATGTATGGAACAGCTGATTTTTATTTCGCGATTTCAAGGTTGGTCCCATAGAAAAATATGTTCAAAACGATGAGTACAATGAGCCCTTTTCGGGTTTAGTATAAACAAAACGAATGTTGTATGTATATACATATATTGCGAACCTCCTCCTTTTTTGAAGTCGGTTAAAAATCATTTATAGCCAGAGTGCATCTCATGACAATTCCAATAAGACCAGTGTAGTTGTCAGAAGGTTTCAAACCCTGTTGCTGTCCAGCCTGAGGCTACGGAGGGCCCGTCCCAGACTGAGACATTCACTTTTTAGTGGGTCAGTTTTTTTTTTTTTTTTTTAAAACGTTGCCCCACACTAGGAATTTCTCCTGTATTGTGGGTGCGTTTACAAACATTTAAATTCACATACACGACCAGCCAGACCCGGAACAACTACTTGTAGGTCATACAAATATTTGTTCCGTGCGGGAATCGAACCCGCGACACTCAGCGCAGCAGTCAATCGCTTAACTAACTGCGCCAACCGTGCCGACAAAACGTGCCGTTTTGAATTCATCTAAGTTACAATTGTTAGCTATTTAAATACTTTTTAGGTAGTTTTAATATATTTATAGTATTTTTGAAATAACACAATTGTATTGGTAGAATTAACAAGTTATTTGATTTGTTTAAAATGCTAAAATGGCGCCACCGGATATTAAGATGTCAACTGACTATTTGAGTCTGTTAAAGAGGAGGGATTTTAAAAGTTACGTGGTAGCGCCATTTTAGCAAGGCAGTAGTGATTGAACTGCGAAAGTGTAAGGATCTGTAATACCCATGTAAGTACCGAGAATTGTAATAATATTATTATAAATATATTGCCGTAATATTTGTGCTATTATTTTACCCTGTGTGTTCGGGGTTGGGGTGAGTTTAAGATAAACTAAAGTTTTGAGATTATAAAGTTAGCTATATTTCAGTAATATGGGATAACGATTAAATCTAAATGAGGTTAATGAGATGAGGATGAGTCGCGCCCGATATGCTATCCGAATACGTACTGACAATATTACTTAGTAATATATAAAATATGCAATGCATAGAGCGCGGTGTCGCAATTACGCTGACATGTTTATTATTGTTCGGTGATTGACCTGAACATACTCCCGAGGGAGAAAAAGATGAGGTTAGTAAATGGGTATAGTTAAATGGGTAACGAAATTAATATTAACAAGGTGAAAACAATGTTCAAATAATACTAAAATAGTTATGTAGGATTAGTTATGTTATAGGATGAGATAAAAGTAACATTACAAACTAAACAGAATCGCTACAGTGTAAATCAGGAAGAGAAAACACGCGAAATATCGGTGAAGAACCTCTATCTTCCTTTTTTTGTAAGCACTCACTAGATAGAGCTAGTCGCTTAGGATCACTTTTCACAGATTTACTACTAGATTGTCCTTTTTCCCTAATTTCACTACACTCAATCACAACACTTTCTGTAACGGTATGTGGAGATGGCAACGCAGTCGCCGCAGAGGCTGTCGACCGCTCTGCTGTAGAAGTGGAAATATTTTCTTTACGTTGCCTTTGCCGCCAACGTTTAAAACAGTAAGCTGCCACCAATAACAAGATTCCCAATATGATGAGATAAGTAGCAGTATAAAGATGGATGTCGTGGTAGGAGATACTGGTGCTCAAAGGTTCACTCTGCTTCATAATCTCAAGACTTCTCTTAATAGCTTCAAATTGTCTGATGTTGTCTGAGTTATTGGGATGTCTGACTCATATGAGATTTCTGGCATAGTGATATTTATTATGTGATTGATTGGTGATATTTCTGGCGAGATAATCTTTGTCGTCGTGCTAATTTTACTAGACAATCTTTTGTTTGAATAAACCATAAAATCTTCTGTTTTTACTAAACAGCCTTCCCCAACACGCAACAGACCAGCACCTGATAACCTAACTGCCTTAACTTGATTTTCACACAGAAATTTGACGTGACATTCATTGCAGCATAAATAATAATATTTGTTTTCTGATGTTAACTCTCTCCAGTCATTCTTGCACGAGGTAGTTTTAGTTTTACAAGTTCTTGTGCCTGGGATCGTCTCACAAAGGCTATGATCATCTTTCATGTGGTGAATAGGCCTTCTGATATGACACAGAATAGTCACAGGGTTTTGTAATACGCATGACTGCAGATCCGTGTCTGTGATAGTTAAATAGGAATCCTTTCTCATGTTGATGGCTGCCAATTCCGAGATAGTTTCGACCTTCATCATCATGTTATCTTTCAAAATGCGTGGAACCGGGATAAGTTTGAATACCTCGTAAAGATCCCTTTCAATCAGGGGTATTCTTATTTCTATAATTAGGTATTTGCCAGAGTATTTGGCTCTTACTTTGAGTAAGCTGTAAAGATCTTTAAGATTAAAGTTGTCGACAGGAACTACTAAGTCTCCAGATATTTGTGCTGATATTAGGCTTAGCTCTGATCTGAGTTGCTTCGGAGATATCAAATGAAAATCTAATTTTCCACTATAAATATCAGTTACTGTATCTAAAATTGAGTCCTGGATTCGTCGAAGTGTATACAACAAGTTGTTGGCAGTGAAAGCCGAGGTTATGAAGTCCGTGATTATAGTTATGTTTTGCACTTGCTGAGAGAGATTTTTATAGGAATCTTGGAGATAATTTAGCTTTTGGTTTATTATTTTGTGATGTTTGTTTATAGTATTCTCCATCCTTTTCATGAGATTAAATTCAGCTTCTACGACCGACGTTTGGTTTTTCCAGAGGTTGTATAAATGGTTTTCATTATGCTTTAAAAGGACAATATCCTTCTCATATTTATCTGCAAATCGTTGGTCCAACACTCCGAATAAACTATTTGCAACGTAGCCTACTCCGTCTAGCAAGCCGCGTCGCCGGCGTTTCTTATTAGTCATAAACGACGATTCATCATGACAATATTATTATAATGTTTAATTTCTTCGAACTCGTGCTCGAGTTGTAACATGACGCCGTCGCAAGGTGTTTGTGTTCTAATCGTAGAGCATAAGGTTTCAAGATACTTAATATACTTTAGTAATGCCGCCGTTCCTTCTTGATAAGGATTTGTCATAGTAGTAGTCATAATAGACTATTAAATGCCAATCATCTCTAATTAAGTGCATATTAGATATTTTGTCGAAGTAGACACTATTGTCTGTCAGCACGGTCAAGTTGTAGGATGCTTGAGCGGTGTTTATTAGTGACAGCAAAAATAATGTCAAAGATAAAACCATAGCTGCGAATGAGATGCGACGTTTTTTCTTCGCCGCTGGCAATTTATTATTAACTTTTGGGGTATTTGGATCTTGATCATTTTTATTTGTTGGCAGTAAGGACAGTTTTACAACTGGGCGTTTTAAGACCCCGTTTTTGGTTTTGAGTGTGACGACCCTTACGTGTCCGTCACTTACAGGATGTTGTGCTACTACGCGACCTAGACTCCATTTTCCTGGTGGAAGGTTGTCGTCCTTTATAATAACGATGTCGTTGAGGTTGAGATCTTTTTGATGCTGTCGCCATTTGGACCTAGTCGAAAGCAGCGAGAGGTAGTCAGTCTTCCATTTAGCCCATATATCTTGATATATTTTTTGCGTCAACTGCCACCGTGTTCTGAGATCACGCTCTAGTTTCGAAAATCGTTAAGTTGGGGCCGCTTGCTAAAAAGTGAGCCGGGGTCAAAAAGTCCAGGTCCTCAGGATCTTCTGTCAGAGGGCACAGTGGTCTGGAGTTCAAACAAGCCTCGAGTTGGGATAGTAGGGTAATATATTCCTCGTAGGTTAGTTTTTGCTCTCCAACGACACGCTTGAGATGATGTTTTAGGCTCTTCACTGCCGCTTCCCAGAGTCCGCCTGCAGATGGCCATGATGGGGCGTTAAAGTGCCACTCAATATTCATTTCAGAGATTGTTAAGATTACTTCGTGGTCAGACAAAACGTAGGAGATTTCGGCAAACTCTTGTTTTAAAATTTTGTTGGCTCCTATGAAGTTAGTTCCTTGATCACTATAGATGTGCCCAGGAACTCCTCTTCTAGCCGAAATTCGTTGAAGTGCGGCAATAAATGCTGACGCTGTGAGATCTGAGACGATTTCTAAATGTATGGCTTTAGTTACCATACAAACAAAAACTGCGATATTTCCTTTACAGGTTTTAATCCCACGACCTTTATTTGCAAAGATGTGTCCGGTATAATCTATTCCAGTGTGGTAAAAAGGTCGATTAGGAATCAATCGTGCTGGAGGTAGGTCACCCATGATTTGATGTTGTGATATGGGATTATTTCTTTTACATTTGACACACATTCTTAACCGTTTCCTTGTGACTCTGTTTCCTCCAAGGATCCAGTATTTTTGTCTTATAAATCCAGTAGTCATTTTTACTCCACCGTGAAATACAAGCTCGTGGGATTCATCTATGATAAGATCTGCCAATTTCGATTGATTCGGGATTATGATGGGATGCTTCATTTCGGGATCAAGATTCGAATGTTTAAGTCTGCCACCGACACGGAGCATTTGATTAGTGTCTAGCATGGGATTGAGATTAAGAATCTGGCTTTTCTTATTTAGTGGTTCATTATTTTTCAGCTGTGATATTTCTTCGTTGAAATATTCGTTTTGAACATGCTTAATTAACATTTCTCTTGCTGTCTTTATATTTTGCAGATTAAGAAAACATGTGCGTTTTTTCTTGTAAACAACAATGTCGATGAACTTGTTGATGTAAGCTAATACTCGAGTAACTTTCATTAAAGAGCTATATTTTGGTAATAGTTTATTAATTATTAAATTTTCGGGGTTAACAACGACCGTATTTACTTGCTCCTTTTTTCTGAGTTCTTCACTAGTAATACTCGTATAAATCGGCATCTTATGACATTCTTTAGGCTTATATTGTGGTAACCAGTCTGGCCCTTGCCACCAAAGCGAGTGATTGGCTAATTGAGCAGCAGGTAAACTGCGGCTTGCGCAATCCGCGGGGTTTTCTTTGGATTTTACGTAACTCCAGTTATCTTTAGGGATTATTTCAGTAATAATCCTCACTCGATTCGTAACAAAGGGTTTCCATTTCTCCGGTTCGCCACTTAACCAACCTAGAACAGCCGTTGAATCAGTCCAACCATAAACATGTACCTTGTAGCTCGATAGGGATAAGATGATTTTTCGCATAAGTTTTGACAACAAGACAGCGCCGCAAAGTTCCAGACGTGGGATCGATTGTGGTGTTTTCAGTGGTATTACTTTTGATTTCCCTGCAATAAGGGTCACGTGGGTTTCATTTTCTCTCTGTATTTTGCAATACACGACGCAAGCGTATGCTTTTGTGCTGGCGTCGCAGAAGCCATGGAGTTCGATGATATCTTTCTCCTGGGTTTGAATCCAACGTGGTATTTTAAATCGAGATATATGAGATAGATCGGCTTTAATAGTATTCCACTCTAACGCGATTTCTTGAGGGACAGGGTGGTCCCAACCCAAGTCTGATTTCCATAATTCTTGGAACAAGATCTTAAGTTTTATTGTGACTGGTGCTAGCCAGCCCAAAGGGTCAAATATTTTAGATATTTGAGATAAGAATTGTCTTTTTGTAAGGATGTCTTGTGAGATAAATTCTATAGGATGAAAGATAAGTTGATCATTTTTTGGTTCCCACCGAAGACCTAAAGTTTTGGTTGACTCCGGTTGCTTAAAGTCAAAGTCTTCCTTTTGGAGAGGATCAGAACTAGCCAGATTTGAGGAGGTTGATCATCTCCGCTTTGAGCTGTTTTGCAGCTCTCGCTGAATGTTCACCATGCATGAGATCATCCATGTAAAACGAGTGTTCTAAGATATCAGGAGCGCAACTTTGTGGATAATTTGGCCTTTCATCGATGGCCAATTGCTTCAGTGTCATCATGGCCAAAAAAGGTGCGGCTTTTGTGCCATAGGTAACGGTCGCTAACTGGTATTCTTTTAAAGGTTGAGATTGATGGTTCCGCCAGATAATTTTCTGATATTTCTGATCATCGGGATGTAGCCAGATTTTGCGAAACATTTTTTCGATATCTGCTGTAAAAGCGTATCTAAATTGTCTCCATTTTAAGATAAGGCTCTGAAGGTCTTGCTGTAAATTGGGTCCTCGGCACATAAGATCATTGAGGCTGTATCCACTCGAGGTTTTTGCCGAAGCATTAAAGACGACTCGCAATTTAGTAGTTGATGACTCAGAGCGTTGGACGCAATGGTGCGATAGGTAGCAGTCCGGATGTAGGTACGTGTGGCGCAACGGGTGTCATGTGTCCGAGCTCTAGGTATTCAGAAATAAACGTTTTATAGTCACGTGCCAGTGCTGGTTGCTTACTTAATTTCCGCTCTATTTGGAAAAATTGAGCAATCGATTTTGTTTTCGACTCGCCTATATTATTCTCAAAATTTTCTTTAAAAGGTATTTTAACTACGTAGCTTCCGTCTTCCCGTCTAGAGGTCGAAGATTGGTAAAACTCGATGCATTTTTGATCTTCTTCTGATATGGCTGGAGATTCATGAATGTCCTCCACTTCCCAAAATTGCTGAATCTCTTCGATATTATTTAAGATCACATTGCAATGGTACGTTTTGTAGTTGCCGCTTAAAATCCATCCCAACTGGGTTTGTTGGGCAATGGGCAATATGCCTTCTGAAAGACAGATACCGTCCATAAGGATAGTGGAATAGATATCTGCCCCCAATAAGATGTCAATAGGCCTACTTTTGTAAAATTCGGGATCTGCTAGAGTTATTTGGTTAAGAGTAGGCCAGTCTGGCTTAGGTAAGGTACAGCTGGGTAAGTTATTTATGAGTCTAGTCATTATATATACGTCCGTTTCAAAGGTGAAATCGCTAACCAACGACGAGCATTTGATGGTAATCATGTCCTTAAAGTTGTTTTCCTTATTTCCTATTCCAGAGATATAACCGTTACATTTCCGTCGCGGTAGTCTAAACAACTGAGCTGCGCTTTCCCTAATAATGGATGTCTGTGACCCTTGATCTAGAAGAACCCTCATTTTTTGGTAAGATCCGTCCGCTGCTTGTACGTTAATTATTGCTGTGGCAAGCAATATTTCTGAGGGTGCCTTAAGAAGCGATGCAACTGTGTTACTTTCTTGCTGCTGAGATGGCGATTTCGTAATCGTAGCTGCATTTGACCCAGATCGATGTGACGTAAAGGATTCATGCAAAATGGTATTGTGGTCGTTATTGCATTCTTTGCATCTTATTTCGGAAAGGCATTTTTTGCCTTCGTGATAATGTAAACAATTAATACAAAGCTTTAAGTTAGCAATAGCGTTTTTACGTTCATTAGGTTTTAATTCTAATAATTTTTGACACGCATGAATTCGATGATCATTAGCGTTGCAAATAGGGCATTGCTTGCGATTGTTAATTTTGCGTTTGGACTTTGACGATTGCGAAACTTGGTTTGTTGAGTAATTCGTTTTAGGATTGTTGTAATATGGTTTATAATTGGGACCCTTTGAAAATGATGGTTTGTTATTGTTGTTGGATTGAGATGAGGGTGATTTCTGCGTGGAATTTTCAAGCTTCTTACGTGAAGTTTCCAGCATCATAAACTTAATTTCCAAGAAATTAAGGAAATCTCCCAAGACGGGCAACTCTCGTGGGGATTTTAAGGCTTGAAGATAATCTTCGTATGTGTCCGAGTCCAATTTTTGTGACAATATACATACCAGGGAAGAGTCCCAGGAAGACACATCGACTCCCAGATTCTTGATAGCATTCACGCTCTCGTACGTAGTGTCGTGAATGCGTTTTATATGATTTGCTGATTGTTGCTGGTTTGCAGGGATGTTCATGAGATTGTTAAAGTACGAAGTGAAGATCAGTCGTTTATTATTATAACGATGATTTAGGATATTCCAGCATACAAGATAATTGTCGGAGCTTATTTGGAGATGTTGGATCAATTTTTCGGGCTCACCTTTGATCTTACTCTTTAGAAACTGCATCTTTTGTGCATTTGACAAAGAGGGGTTGTTGTGCACTGCTTCGGTAAAAAGATCTTTGAACGAAATCCACTTATTATAATTTCCCTCAAAGGTGACTATCTCCATTTTAGGAGTAGATTTTTCGATATGCGCAACGGACCACATTTTCTTGTTGATGTCTTTCTTAATTTTGTTGTAATTTTTCTCATAATGAGTAAATTGCTCTTCGTACTCGGGGTTTGATCCGCCATACTCGTTGTCTAGCTCCCAATGAAGCGAGTCAATAGCCGCCCAACGAGATTGTATCGTCTTCAGAATGTCTTCAAACTCCCATTTTTCCGTGACGAGATCAAGATCGATATTGGAAGATGTTCTCAAGAAAGCCTTAAAGTTGGTAGCTTGCCTTTTGAAGAGACCTTCGGCTTTACTCTCTTCAAGAGCAGGGGTTTTAGAAGCCGCGTGAGATGCGAGGCTTGAGGTTTGAGATTCCGCAATAGGTTGGAACGTAGGAGGTTTCAATTCAGTGATTTGCGGTCTGTTTGCGAGGGGGTCGTAGTTTTTAATAGTAGTTTTAATGTTGTTATATTTTTCTTTCATTTTATCGTATTGATTGGTACTGAAATAGTCATGAGATTGATCACCAAAAGACAGCAAAGTCATATGATTATTATGGAACTCTGTAAAGTATTGTTCCAAGGTAGCTAATCGACGACGTAAGTAGTCTGAGGTCTTGCGCTCTGCACCATCCTTCTTGAAATTGGTGAAGAGCCTATCTACGGCTTCGCTGAGTTGTTGTTGGGTTGCTAAAATGTCATCCATTTCCGACATTATAAAGATAAAAAAGAGACCTTACTTGTACTGAAGGCTTCTTTGGAGATTAAATGTCCTTGCGACGGCTGCAAGAACAAACCTGGAGTAACAGCGCGATGAGATGATGCGATGCTTTCGTAAAACTCAGGGTCAATCAGTATCAGCAGGATGATGGCACGTTTCCGTCCGGGGCACCGAGATAAATAAAGATCAGCAAGATGATGGCACCCTTCCGTCCGGAGTACCGAGGTCAGCAGGATGATGAAATTTTTGGAAGTAAATTCACTCAGTTCTGTTTGCCAGGGTCTGGTAATAAGTTCCAAGCGAGACACTCACACAGTACAATTATTTGATATACGCGTAATAGTCCCGCTCCGACGGCTCGAAGGACCAATGTTCGGGGTTGGGGTGAGTTTAAGATAAACTAAGGTTTAAGATTATAAAGTTAGCTTTATTTCAGTAATATGGGATAACGATTAAAACTAAATGAGGTTAATGAGATGAGGATGAGTCGCGCCCGATATGCTATCCGAATACGTACTGACAATATTACTTAGTAATATATAAAATATGCAATGCATAGAGCGCGGTGTCGCAATTACGCTGACATGTTTATTATTGTTCGGTGATTGACCTGAACACTGTGTTTGAACCTAGTAAGGAAATTATGCTTATTCGTACAAATGAACGCTTTTATTTCTCTTTTGCTCTGGCTAGTCCAACACAATAGTCTTACGTCAACTGCTCATCACCTTTTACAAAATATTGCTTTTCCCGATGCTGGGACTGTCTGCTGAACTGTGCATTGTGTCGAGCATAAATTGCTTAGCAACCATATTAAAGTACCTAATCGAATCGCAACCCGTTAAATACTTATTATTATATTGTTCCGGTGGCCTTCTGTGGTCTCCATCATCAGTTACACTTCACCAAATGGTGATTTCCAAGAGCAAATGCACGAGTTGAATTGAATTTTATTGTTACTTTAGCCCTCTTCCTCTCTCCTAAAGTTTGCTGTGCCCGACAGGGTCCATATTGATCTTTTACTTTTTTTTTATACCATCTATAAATACATATGGAATGCAATAAAGAATTGAGAATTGAGAATTGAGAATTGAAAAATACCCAAATCGCTATAGGTTTGCCTATAAAATTTGAGGGTTTCCCTCGATTTCCATGGGATCCTCTCATCAGATTCTGATTTGGTGGCAATGGGACCACTTCGGGAGCATACCCTTACAAACAAAAAAATAATTTTCAAAATCGTTCCATCAGTGACGGAGATATCGATGAACAAAAAAAAAAAGAAACAAACACAGCCGAACATAATTATAACCTCCTCCTTTTTGGAAGTCATTTAAAAATGAAGAATAACTTGTATCAGGGTTTTTCGAAAATCTACCCATAACGGGGTGAAAAGGAGTAGTCAATTTTACAAGATTTTACTACGTGGCTTGATTAACTCGAAAATTGGTAGATATAACCTTTAAGTCAAATAATGGAAAAGTCGCAAACCACTTTAAAAGTTAACCTCTTTGGGGGTGTAAAGGGAGGATGGATACAGTTTGTATGAAAAAAATCTTCTTTCGTTGATCTATTAACTTGAAACTTAGCCTGAATACTTCATCATCAGTCTCCTGCCCTAATCCCAATTTATTTGGGGTCGTCGTAACATGTCCAATTACATTATAGATTGAATACATACAAAAGGAATCAGTGACTGCATGACTTACTGACTGATCTATCAACACAAAGCTCAAATCACTGAATGGATTGGGCTAAAATTTGGCACACATTATTATTGTTATTGCTATTATGACGTATGTAACCGCTAAAACCAGATTTTTGAAAATTCAACTCCTAAAGGGGTGTAACGGGGTTTCACAACTTGTATGGAGAAATCATAATGAAATGTATCAATTCGACAATTCGCAGGGTTACTCCTGTCAACGAATAAATAAAACGATTCTTGTTTTTTTTTAAACCGCCTCTTCTGGGGGTAAATAGTCTACAAATCAATATGATGTAATTTTCAAGATTTGTTAGGACGTTGATCACGTAAAGGTCAACAATTTTGAAATTGATTACACTTGAACAACAAAAAAAAAACTAATACCTATATATAAATAAATGGAGAAACTGACCGACTGATTGACTGACGTATCAACGCACAACCCAAACTACTAGGAGCGACGTGAAATTTTTCACTAGGGTACCTTTTATGTAAGGTAGGTAGTCATTTATTCAAACTAGGCCGAGAATCAGCACTTTTCGAACGTCAAAATTACATGAGACAGTCCCTGTACGGAACCGTACATTACTTTACCTACTTACGCGCCGTGCATTCTGCCCACACAGCATGTTTCCCTGTTATTGCAAATAACATGTACAAATTTATATTACAATAAATTAGTGTTTAACGAACATTCAAAGCGGTCGGTTTTATTTCATCATCCCTAATAGAATCGCCCCGCTATCATATCATTAAGTGTAGGGATCCCCTACATTTATTTTGGTCCTTCGAGCATTGCAGCAAGACCTCGTCGCGGTACTTTGACCTAGCGCGCGTACGGGTTAAAGGCACGTTTTCGCGAACGTGACGTGACGTGGACTTAAGCTTCTGTGATCAAACCAGTGTGGACTCATTCGGTGAAAAACACACTTCATCCTTGACTTGAGCAAATATAGTTTGGGTCAACTGCACGGTCGTGCTAAGCGTGACATCACCATCATCGGGCTCTGTGGAGCTCATCATCGCGCGGCGTGAGGGCCAGCATCCGCTATCAATCCCTCTTGGAGCAGCATCAGGTGGAGACAGCTACGTGGATCATCATTTAACCAAGTAAGACTGTTCCTTTACCTACATCATGGAAGCTCTTTTTGCCCGTCAATCTGAAATTATCACCAATTTCACTACAATAAAGGCGAACTTCAACAAAGATTCAGATTCTCGCAAAAATGCCGAATACTTGACGAAACGGTTAGCGACGTTAGACAACCTCTGGGGAGTTCGAGCAAAATCACCAAAAGATTTCTGAGCATAAAAATGTGGCGGTTGAGTATTTCCTTGACAACACATATCAAAAGGGTAAAGACTATTATCAATCTACTCGTAATCTCATATCATCTTACGGCAAATCATCAAAATCAACCCAACCAGATGGAAAGTTAGACGAATCGTTAGCATTGCAACGCACTAATTTCAGGGAATTTAATCGGCTAATCAAGGGCATCAAAGTTGACCAAATAACAGATAAATGGGAACTAGAAGATGAGCTCAGAAACGTTCAAGCTAAGTGGACAATTATTGAGGCTCAACATTTGCAAATCGATCATATACTTGCTGGTGGAGACATATCATACGACGACGAGTTTAATTATCATGAATTGGCCTACAAAACTATCAAACGTGAGTTGAATAAGAAAATCTCAAAAACGACTCACTTAGAAAAATCAACTCCGCACATTGAAATACCGTCGTTCAGCGGGAACTACACACAGTGGCCAACCTTTTATGACTTGTTTACGGAGACAATTCATAACAATAACTCTATCACTAAGGCTCAGAAGATGCAGCACCTTAAGGGAAAACTTAAGGGTGAAGCAGAACGTCTCATCTATCATCTCCATATTTCATCAGAGAATTATGATACTGCGTGGGAGATCTTATTACATCGGTACAACAATTCCCAAGTTCTTTTCACGAATCAAATCGAAATGTTCCTCAATCAACCCAACATTCAGAAGCAATCATCATTTGAAATCAAAAGGCTGTATGATACCTCAACCGAATGTATTCACGCGATTCACAATCTCGGCGTTGATACGAACACGTGGGATCCGTTATTGGTTTATTTATTGTGAAAAAAACTGGACCCAGAAACTTATGCTGACTACAAGAAAGCACGTAAGACACCTCGTGATTTACCAAGAATGGGCAAGTTAATGGAATTCCTCGAAAGTAAGTTTACGGCTCTTGAGCCTATTCATAATAATGATAAGGAACCCTCACCATCAAGCAAGCGGAACCCAAATCAACCAAAGCACACAAATAACTTTAATAAGCAAAACGATAAGCGAAATAGTAAGTTAAAGTAATATTAATCCTTTACCTCTCACAGTACAACAAATACAACAGCTCAACTTACAATGTGGGTTTTCTCGATGTTGATTATGCCTCATTGCTGACTAACAATAGCCAGGAATAGGAATAATAATTATATATAATAGGAATTATAATTCCTAAAAAAGTAACGGTAATGAACAAAAATAAAAAGTACCTCAGAGTGCAATACTCCATGAAGCGTGTGTCCCATCATCACAATCAGCTTCTCAAGTAACTTCATCATCATCATCTGCAATGACCGCTTCTTCATCAAAATCACCAAACAAGCAACCTAATGTCAATCATGTCGCAGGGGATGACGAACAGTTATTGTTGACAACGCTATCAATCAATGTCAGGTGTTCAGATGGCAGCTACGTGACCCTTAGGGCTCTTCTAGACCAGGGATCACAAATATCATTAATATCGGAAAACGCTGTACAGCGGTTAGGGTTGCAGCGGCGGATACAACGCGTCAGTTTCAGGAATAGGCGCTGGTGCTAGGCAAAGCAAAGGACGGGTATTAATCGACTGTCAATCTATCTACGGTGACTATCATTTTACTACAGAAACACTGGTTCTATCAAAGGTCGCTAACTGTTTGCCTGGTATACCATTCAAAAAACAATCATGGTCTCATATCCAGCATCTTCAATTAGCAGATCCAGAATATAACGTGTCGAAGCCTATTGATATTCTTTTGGATGTGAGTATCTATTCTCAAATCATCATGGACGGTCTCATCAAAGGACCAGCGCAGGCTCCGATTGCGCAACAGACGACACTCGGATGGATTCTGTCTGGCAACGTTCGCACATTTAATTGTCATATCGTAACAAATGACTTATCAAACCTATCAAAATATTGGGAGATTGAGGACGTTGAAACATCATCATCATCTCTTACCAGTGAAGAGCAGTATTGTGAAGAATTTTATCAGCAAGCTACTCGTCGGACACTGCGGTTTGGACACTGGTAGATACGAGGTTGGCATACTTAAGAAACCCGAATATGAAAATCAGCTTGGATCATCAAAATTAAAGGCTATTGCACAATTCAAACAGTTGGAAAGAAAAATGGGCAATAACGAATCATTTTCAGAAAATTATAAATCATTTATGTCTGAATATCAACAACTGGGTCACATGTGTATTGCCAATAATGCCGATGAAACAAAATGTGCCTTCTACTTACCACATCACGGCGTAATGAAATTAGATTCATCAACAACAAAACTTAGAGTCGTTTTCAATGCGTCGGCGAAATCTACATCAGGCAAAAGCCTAAATGATCTTATGTGTTGCGGACCGAATCTTCAAAAGGACCTGACACTCATCTTAAACTGGAGAACCTATAGTTATGTTATCACAGCTGACATAGAGAAAATGTTTCGGCAAATCTTTATCAGACAATCAGATCGTCATCTTCAATCAATCATTTGGCGGCAATCATCTCGGGAGGTACTCAATGAATATCATCTTACTACCATAACCTACGGTACTAAGGCCGCTCCATATTTAGCTATGAGAACGCTTAAACAGCTGGCAATAGACGATGCCGGCAAGTATCCACTAGCTGCGTCAGCATTAAAGGAATCATTCTATATGGACGATCTGTTCAGTGGTGCAAATACCATTCATCAAGCCAGGGAGCTCCAGTATCAGCTCATTGAAATGCTGAAGGGTGCCGGTATGAACCTTCGGAAATGGTCCAGTAATGTACCGGACTTACTATTTGATCTATCACGTGACCAACTCAATAACCCATTAGACTTCAAGTGTTCGGAAACTAGAAAAACACTTGGGTTGAGATGGAATCCATCAACGGATAGTTTTAGCTTTCAAAATCAATTACAGCATCATGATAAACGCGTCACAAAGAGACAGCTGCTTTCGGAAATTTCAAGACTATTTGACCCCTTAGGCTGGCTGTCACCACTATCAATAAGAGCGAAACTGCTTTTTTCAAAATGCATGGTCATCACATTTATCGTGGGACGAAGAAGTTTAACAATCTGTTCAAGATGATTGGATTCAGCTTAAGAATGATTTCAACATCATAGATCAATTTATCATACCACGTTATCTTGGTAACACAAACCAATCATATCAAATCCATGGATTTTGTGACGCTTCCGACAAAGCATACGCATGTGTTGTGTATGTAGTAGCTAAAGATAATAAGGGCGAGTATACATCAACGCTTACAGTTGCAAAAACAAAGTTAGCACCTCTGGCAAAAAAGGTATCATTGCCACGACTAGAGCTATGTGGTGCACTACTGCTATCTCAACTAATCAAGAAAGTCATGGAATCTTTATCAAATCAGGATGTAGAGATTTATGCCTGGACAGACTCCATGATAGTTTTAGGATGGATCAAAGGCGATGTGAAGAAGTGGAAGCAGTTCGTAGCGAACAAAATCATCAAAATCATTAGCATCGTTCCATCATCTTGTTGGCGTCATGTGAGGTCAGAAGAAAACGCTGCAGATTGTGCTATTCGGGGTCTGACGTCGCGGAAGTTATCAAGCCATCCATTGTGGTGGCAGGGTCCGAAATGGATAACCAATTTCGAACATAGTACCCTTCCTATCACTTCATATCAATCACCAGATTTGAAAACCAAGCAGCTTAGTGTAAACACGACCTTATTCCATAATCATATTTCATTAATACACGAGTTATTACAGAACTACAGTTCATTAACTCGCATTGTAAAAATAGTCGCTTGGATATCGCGTTTCATAACACAATCACGAGGCAAACACACATCAAGAACGGATGTATTGACGTCATCAGAAATGGACAATGCATTGAATATCATTATCAAAAATGCCCAATCACACCAATTTTATGAAGATATCTTATTTATCAAACAAAAGGGATACGTGCATCCTAGAAGCAAAATATCAGGTCTTAACCCTTTAATGGATGAGCACGGCATTCTTAGAGTAGGTGGACGTCTCAAAAACGCATGCATCAGCGACTCATCAAACTCATCCCTTCACGAGGGGAACATACTCCTCCGCCCATGGCTCCGCCTCCTGTGGTGCCTGATGCGGACCACACTGCCGACGACGACGACGATGCTCCGGAGGTGACCGAGGTAGATCTGAGAGTGGCGGTACGTAGGCTGAATGCCAAGAATACCGCCCCAGGACCCGACGGCTTGCCTGGAAAAGCCTGGGTCCTGGCCTTGGAGGCTCTCGGGCCTCGACTAAGGGGGCTCCTAAGCGCATGCTTGGAGAGGGGCCAGTTCCCACTTCGTTGGAAGACGGGGAAACTGGTCCTTATTAAGAAGCTAGGGCGCCCGGCAGACTCTCCGTCCGCTTACCGGCCCATCGTGCTGCTCGACGAGGTGGGCAAGCTCTTTGAAAGAGTAATTGCAGACCGCCTTGTCGGGCGGCTGGTGCGGGTGGGGCTGGATTTGGCGGAGAGCCAATTTGGTTTCCGCAAGGGGCGCTCTACGGTGGATGCCATCATGCGCGTTCGAGCCCTCACGACGGGGGATGGACAATAAGGGATCTACGAGTAGGAGTACACTTTGACAAAAAGGTCACTTTTGTGCCTCATATTGAAAACATTATTAAAAAGTCATCAAAAATGTTAGGGTTCCTGCTTCGTAACACCAAAGGCTTTCGTAAAAGTAGCACTAAGATAATGTTATATAACAGTTTCGTACGCAGTGTTATGGAATATTGTAGTGTTGTGTGGAGACCTCACTATGCCACTCACATGTTGCGTCTGGAAAGGGTACAGAAACGTGTTGCGTGGCATTTAGCCTTTATTGAGGGAAAATCTAAGCGCCTGCCTTCTTACAGAGTCCGTCTGTGCCATTTCAGGATGAGATCGTTGTCTATGCGTAGAGATATAACCGATGCTTTGTTCCTTTACAAACTTGCGCAATAAGATCGACTGCCCCGGTTTATTGAAGCTTATTAGATTCCAAGTGCCTTCTAGATATCCTAGGAATAAGATAACACCCCTGTGTCCGCCACTTCGAAAGTCTGTACTTGGTGCAAATTCTCCAATACCTAGATTGTGTAGAATCCTCAATGGCCGCAGTGGCTTTGTAGATATGCACCACGATACTGTAAATAAATTTCTACGAGTTTTGTAAACCATCCAACAGCGATTTAATATTATTTTAATTTTAATTTTATATCTGTTATCATAATTTATCTTTATTTATGTTTTGAATTACTTATTCATTTTAAGTAAAATTTCTAATATGTAAGATTTCTAATTTCAATAATTTATCATTAATATGTTATGTAAAGCCGTTTTCTGTGCATGTGGTGTTAACCTGTAATTAATTGTTGCACTTGCAAATGTTACTATAGTCATTAAATCAGAAATGTATATAGTGTAAACAATTGTTGGTTAACCTAAAAATAAATAAATAAATGTTTAGTGTTCCGTTGCCCTGATGTAGCGAGCTGGTGCCTCACGATCCTAATCGTATACTTGTACTTGATATGTAAACAACAGTGACAGGAAGTTCTATAACATCATCTGACAAGTGTACAGTGCCTTTATCGTAAAACGGAGTTCAAGTAGAGACTTTAAACAGAATAAGGACCAATTGGCATCACCTTGTTACTCATCTTTTCATGTTCATCTCATATTCATCTTCCTGCTCAGGAGCATGTACGGTGCAACCGCACATTCTGCAAGTTCAGCAGTTTACGTCACACATTCATTTCAACTCATAATAATTAGTTCAGTTCGCGTTGCGCTATCAAGTCAGCCAGGCGTCCTCGTTGCAGCCAACAAGGGCCGCGTCACTCACTTCATTTCCACACCATCAGCCTATTCAGCTCATTTTACCTATAAGTACCTACCTTTGAGACAATACAGTAGTGTTTTAGTTCTTACCTTCTTTTATTCCATTCATCCTTCATCTAAAAGTAATGTATGATCTAGCAAGCGACCATACATTATTTATGGTTCACACCAAGTGGATTAGATACGTATTATTGAAGTTAACTCAAAAACTACCGAAGTAAAGTAAATAAAAATTTTATGGGACCACCGCGCCGCGCGACGCGCACGCTTCCTCGACCAAATAAATCGATTTTTATAAATCGGTCCACAGAACACAATTTGATGAAGATATCGATGAAAAACATCATCACATTTATCGTGGGACGAAGAAGTTTAACAATCTGTTCAAGATGATTGGATTCAGCTTAAGAATGATTTCAACATCATAGATCAATTTATCATACCACGTTATCTTGGTAACACAAACCAATCATATCAAATCCATGGATTTTGTGACGCTTCCGACAAAGCATACGCATGTGTTGTGTATGTAGTAGCTAAAGATAATAAGGGCGAGTATACATCAACGCTTACAGTTGCAAAAACAAAGTTAGCACCTCTGGCAAAAAAGGTATCATTGCCACGACTAGAGCTATGTGGTGCACTACTGCTATCTCAACTAATCAAGAAAGTCATGGAATCTTTATCAAATCAGGATGTAGAGATTTATGCCTGGACAGACTCCATGATAGTTTTAGGATGGATCAAAGGCGATGTGAAGAAGTGGAAGCAGTTCGTAGCGAACAAAATCATCAAAATCATTAGCATCGTTCCATCATCTTGTTGGCGTCATGTGAGGTCAGAAGAAAACGCTGCAGATTGTGCTATTCGGGGTCTGACGTCGCGGAAGTTATCAAGCCATCCATTGTGGTGGCAGGGTCCGAAATGGATAACCAATTTCGAACATAGTACCCTTCCTATCACTTCATATCAATCACCAGATTTGAAAACCAAGCAGCTTAGTGTAAACACGACCTTATTCCATAATCATATTTCATTAATACACGAGTTATTACAGAATTACAGTTCATTAACTCGCATTGTAAAAATAGTCGCTTGGATATCGCGTTTCATAACACAATCACGAGGCAAACACACATCAAGAACGGATGTATTGACGTCATCAGAAATGGACAATGCATTGAATATCATTATCAAAAATGCCCAATCACACCAATTTTATGAAGATATCTTATTTATCAAACAAAAGGGATACGTGCATCCTAGAAGCAAAATATCAGGTCTTAACCCTTTAATGGATGAGCACGGCATTCTTAGAGTTGGTGGACGTCTCAAAAACGCATGCATCAGCGACTCATCAAACTCATCCCTTCACGAGGGGAACATACTCCTCCGCCCATGGCTCCGCCTCCTGTGGTGCCTGATGCGGACCACACTGCCGACGACGACGACGATGCTCCGGAGGTGACCGAGGTAGATCTGAGAGTGGCGGTACGTAGGCTGAATGCCAAGAATACCGCCCCAGGACCCGACGGCTTGCCTGGAAAAGCCTGGGTCCTGGCCTTGGAGGCTCTCGGGCCTCGACTAAGGGGGCTCCTAAGCGCATGCTTGGAGAGGGGCCAGTTCCCACTTCGTTGGAAGACGGGGAAACTGGTCCTTATTAAGAAGCTAGGGCGCCCGGCAGACTCTCCGTCCGCTTACCGGCCCATCGTGCTGCTCGACGAGGTGGGCAAGCTCTTTGAAAGAGTAATTGCAGACCGCCTTGTCGGGCGGCTGGTGCGGGTGGGGCCGGATTTGGCGGAGAGCCAATTTGGTTTCCGCAAGGGGCGCTCTACGGTGGATGCCATCATGCGCGTTCGAGCCCTCACGACGGGGGATGCTGTGGCCCGGGGTGGGGTCGTCTTGGCGGTGTCTCTTGACATCGCCAATGCCTTCAATACCCTGCCCTGGAGTTGCATTAGAGAGGCATTTCGGTACCACCGGATGCCGACCTACCTCTGTCGCGTGGTCGAGGCCTACCTGACGGACAGGGCCGTCATCTACCCTGGTCACCAAGGAGAGTGGAACCGGCGAGAGATGTCGTGCGGTGTCTCACAGGGATCGGTCCTGGGGTCGCATCTGTGGGACATCGGCTACGACTGGGTGCTGCGCGCCGACCTCCCTAGCGGCGTCAGCGTAGTCTGCTACGCTGACGACACGCTGGTCCTGGCGCAGGGGAGGTCGCATGAGGCGGCGGCCGAACTGGCGGCACGTGGGGTTGCGACAATCGTCGATAGGATCCGGCAATTGGGACTCGAGGTGGCCTTGCACAAGTCCGAGGCCATGTGTTTTTATGGTCCTCGGAACGCGCCACTGTCGAGTTCCCAGATAACGGCGGGAGGAGTTCACATCGGTGTCGAGTCGACGATGAAGTACTTGGGACTCGTCCTCGATAGCCGGTGGAACTTCGTGGAGCACTTCCGACGTTTGGCTCCCAGACTGGAGAGGGCTGGGGCTGCTTTGAAGCGGCTTCTGCCCAATCTAGGGGGCCCAAACGCCTCCTGCCGGAGGCTCTACGCGGGGATCGTGCGGTCCATGGCCCTTTATGTGGCACCGGTGTGGGCGCGTTCTCTGAGGCTGCGACCAGCCCAGCGGTTGAACGCGTCCCAAAGGGTCATGGCCATCAGGCTGGTACGGGGTTACCGCACGGTCTCCCGTGAGGCGGCGAGCCTCCTAGCCTGACTGCCGCCGTGGGATCTGGAGGCAAAAGTCCTCGCGCACATCTGGGAGTGGCGCGAGGAGGCGAAACGCCGGGGTGAAACTCCGCTGCCGCGAGAAATCACGGTACAGCGGACGGAACTCCGGCGAGATCTCATGGCGGCATGGAGAGTGCGATTGTCGCAACCTAGCGCTGGGCACGCTACAATTGTGGCGATAAGTCCCCTCTTTGAGGAGTGGCTGGAGAGGCGCCACGGCGTCCTCACCTTCCGCCTGACGCAGGTCCTCACCGGACACGGTTGTTTCGGGAGGTTCCTGTTCAGGATAAAGAGGGAGGAAACGCCCGGGTGTCACCACTGTGTGGATCGCCCGGAGGACACGGTGGAGCATACGGTGGAGATCTGCCCGGCTTGGGCGGAGCACCGCCGTGTCCTCACGGAGGCGATCGGCGGCGACGATCTCTCGCGTCCAGCACTGGTTCAGGCCATGGTTCGGAGCGAGAGTGCATGGGAGGCCGTCACCTCCTTCTGCGAAGCAGTAATGCTCGCGAAGGAGGAGGCGGAACGCGTGAGGGAGAGGCATGGTTCGCGCCCTCGCGCCTCTAGTCGCCGCAGGAGACGCCCCGGGCGTCGGGAGTTGCAAGCCGATTTCCGGCCACCGTAGGCGCGGGCTTGCGGACGGCGAGCGATGGGTAGCTTGCCGTCCGATAAGGACCAGGCCCGGGTCGACGGCGCGTTGTGTTCCACGCGCGCCTCAAAGAGATTTCAGCACCAACTGACGGGGTCCGTCAGGACCAATGCCTGCCAGGGTTGCGAGTTTGTCCGAAAGGGATATCGTGGCCCTGGCACACAGGCAAATGAAGGAACACGGGTGGGTTTTAGTCAGTAAGAGTCTGACACGCCCTCCCGCTCTGCCCAGAGCGGGAGAAGTTATTTGATAATTTCCCACCCAAAAAAAAAAAAAAAAAGCGCTTCAGTCAAACACAATATCAACAGATCATGGCCGATCTTCCACAGCCACGAGTCACCCCATCACGACCTTTCTCTCATACCGGTGTTAACTTTACCGGACACGTCGAGTTAAAAGCCAATAAGGGACGTGGAATCAAAACCGTCAAGGGGTATATTGCAGTGTTTGATTGTTTGTCTACCAAGGCTGTTCAACTGGAACTAGTTTCTGATCTGAGTACTCCAGCATTTTTAGCAGCCTTTCGTAGGTTTTCGGCCCGACGTGGAACGCCAAGTCACGTATACAGTGACAATGGCACGAATTTCGTAGGCGCCAATCGTATCATTAAGAAGGAGTACCAAGAGATCATAGCCACCATCAACACCGATTTCTTCAATAACATCAATGACATGAACATAAAGTGGCACTTCAACGCTCCTGCGTGGCCAAGTGCAGGCGGTCTTTGGGAAGCTGCGGTGAAAAGCCTCAAATATCATCTTAAGCGTATCATCGGCGATCAGAAACTCACTTACGAGGAGTTTACTACGTTACTACATCAAATCGAGGCATGTCTGAACTCAAGGCCTCTCTGTCAGTTGACTGAGAGTCCTGACGACGACATTCTTACGCCAGGACACTTCTTGATCGGTGGCCCACTTCTATCTAGGCTACAGACGGATCCAGATCACATGAATCAATCAACAAGGTGGCAACTTATTCAATCAATGAATAAACAACTTTGGAAAAGGTGGTCAAGCGAATATCTTCAGCAACTGCAGGCTAGATCAAAATGGCGTAAGCCAAATAGGAACTTCGAAATCGATGACGTCGTTCTTATCAAGGACGACAACTTGCCACCCGGCAAGTGGGCGTTAGGACGTATTCAAGCAGTACATCCAGGAAAGGATGGCTATGTAAGGGTAGTCAGTTTAAAAACAAAGAATAATATCATACAACGCCCAGTCACCAGACTTGTGTTGCTACCAGTAAACAAGGACACAACACAAGATTAAAATGTCAATCAAGACAATTCAGACGAGCGAAGCAAGAAGTGACTTCCTCGCAACAAAGTATCATAGAAAAGCTTGTTCACTAGTTTTTTATTACTATTTTTCATGCTACTATCACCAATTTCAGCGCAAAATATGCCTAATCATGAATCGTATAATGTGATGTCATTAGGAGAGAATCAAGCTATTTCTAGTTCAGTATATCAAGGACGAATGGCGACTAGTTGTCTACTACAACCTGACAATCTACTGGAAAGGCTTATTTGATATCAAAGGCTATGTCAACCATATAAAGTAATTATGCAACAATCGAGCAAGTAAACAATATCAACTCAACCAGATGGAGAGTATTTAGAGAGGATTATTACCCTAGGTCAAGGTTGTCCATTGAAAGGGGATACCTTTAGTATGCTCATAATAATTTCATCAATCATGTAAATATTCATCATCACATCGAAGTCCCAGAGGTGTCAGTGCTAAACAAAAACATGAAAACGTCTGCACCAGAGAACTTCAGCGTGGCCGAAGATCATCATCTCATTTGGAGTCAACTAAGGGCTCAGATTGACGAGGTTAAGGAACAGTCATCTACAGATCTGAGCATTCACGACATTCATCACTATACTGTGTTGTACATCAGTGTAGCTTCTGTTCTCATCTTGGGTAGCGTCGTCGTATTCCTCATCAGAAAACATCGAAGTACGAGCAAAGTACCAGCGTCGCCGGCCCCCCACGGCCAAGAGGCTGTCTGGACGGGGCCAGTGACAGTCGTGCCGGCAAACACAGTGCGGGTGGCAGTGCACTTACAAAACCGCGATGATTAAGGACATTTGTGTATCTTAGAATAGTTATTTAAATTCATGTTTTATCGCATTTGTATCATTAGCTATCAGTCTATTATTTAATCATATCAACTTGTATATAACTTCAATTATCTGCCTATCTATCAATCCTTTTAGCTGTCCCGTTTGGGCGGGCAGGATGTACGGAACCGTACATTACTTTACCGACTTACGCGCCGTGCATTCTGCACACACAGCATGTTTCCCTGTTATTGCAAATAACATGTACAAATTTATATTACAATAAATTAGTGATTAACGAACATTCAAAGCGGTCGGTTTTATTTCATCATCCCTAATAGAATCGCCCCGCTATCATATCATTAAGTGTAGGGATCCCCTACAGTCCCCCAAAAACGCCCACCCTTCACCACTTCCTAGTGCTTTAGCTGGGAAGAAGAAGTGGCGCAACAAACTCCCCAGCAGCACAGCTGTCTGTCTGTTCACATTATAAAACTTGAATCTATACAATAAAATGTAAAATAATTTGCAACACAAATCATTAAATTAAATTATTTGCCTTATGTTAGCTAGCACACATAACTAGGTATACAAAAAAAAATATATATCGTCGCTCGGCATCCAATAACGCGAATGCAACATTTATTAAATTTTACAGGAGACAAAACAAACTTTACAAAATGTACGTAATACATGCATACTATAATTTTGAAATAATATATTTTAAACTAAATTAATGTGTTTTGATTGTATTAAACATTTTTTTTTGCTTTAAGTTAATATCTGCACGGGTAAGTCACGTTCGCGGTTTTTACCTATTATGTGTGGTCACTTTTTATCACATTGGCGGTTATGCTCTAGAAAATCATACAACTTATCATTCTGGTTTCGTACTCCTAAAAAAGATTCGCCATTCATTCTTTTTACTTTTGCTATGTCTCTTTTTCGGCCACGACAAGTTCCAGATCTAGATGCTTCTAATAATCCTGTTCAATTTGCAGAAGAAGAAGGCTGAGATGTAGTCATTATTTGAACATCAGATGCTACATCTTGATTTTGAAGTACTAAACCGGTAGGAGGTTGAGGTGAGACTGCTGGGTCAACAGGCTGCGATTGAGGCTCTATTTCAGCAAAGCTGAGACTGATAAAATAAATCCGTATGGAAGGGTAAGGCGAGACTTCCAGATCTGTAAGTTGTGACTGTGGCTCTTTTTTAGGTTAGTCCGGAGTGGTGGGTACAGCAGTGCCAGTGAAGGAAACTGATATTGCTGGTGTAATTGAGTGTCAAAAAAATTTGGCTGAACTTGAAAACCTAAATCTGTACAGGAAGGCTGTAACTCAGCAACTATTTTTGGGCTTTTCGAAGTGTCCAGTGGAGGTTCGAGTTCTACTAAAGTGTTCTGAGATTGAGACATCAATCTTCTTCACCGAAATCCAAGAGAATGCTTAATTAATGTTCATCTGATTCATTTTTTATAATTGTAAAACCCAAAACTTACCCAGAAACCTTGCAGGGCCGTGTTGCGCTTGCGAAGGGTATGGCGGCACTGAGAAACCAACGCATATTCGCGGATTTGGTGGCGGAAAATTACGTTCGCGGTTTTGGATGACTCGAATAACAAAATGACTGGATAACTTTCGGCCAATGTTTTAATGCAGGATTACGTATTTGAAGGTGTAGAATAAAATAAAATAATAATCTGATTTTCGTCAAAAATGTCACATTCGCGGTATTGTATGCCGAGCGACGATATATTAATCGTCCTGCAAGAGATTTCAAGGTTGGTCCCATAGAAAAATATGTTCAAAACGATGAGTACAATGACCCCTTTTCGGGTTTAGTATAAACAAAACGAATGTTGTATGTATATATGTCGGCGTCACCATTGTAAACAACACGTGCAACGGTCCGAGTTACGCACTGCAATGTGTCACTTAGGCCTCCCCACTCTCCAGCCGCTCTATATAAGCGAGCGCGCAGCAAGGAAGGGATCATTCTTGTCGCAGGCTCGGCCCGGTGCACATGTTGTAGCGCTTAGATACTATAGTCTGAATTAAAACTATTATTACAGTGAATTAATAAGTTGTGGAAATAAAGGCTGACTTCTGCTATATCTCTTACCTTCATTTAAGATGTTGGACCCTCTGCCTTCATCAGAAGTGGGATATGTTCCACCGTCCACTAATGATAGCCACAGTAATTTAATAAAAGACCAAATTTCATTGCTTTCTGCTGGCATGGACGCTATATTAAAAATAAAAAATTAAATTGCGGATGCCATGATTAGTTGTCAAGCTACTCCAAGCATGGGGGTGGCGCGAGGACGCGAAATACCGGGGTGAAATTCCTCTACCACCGGAAATCACGGCACAGCGGCCAGAGCTGCGACGGGATCTCATGGCGGCATGGAGAGTGCGATTGTCGCAACCCAGCGCTGGGCACGCCACAATTGTGGCAATATTCTCCTCTTTGAGGAGTGACTAGAGTGGCGCCACGGCGTCCTTTCGTTCCGCCTGACGCAGGTCCTCACCGGACAGGGTTGTTTTGGGAGGTTCCTGTTCAGGATATAGCGGGAGGAACGCCCGGGTGTCACCACTGTGTGGATCGCCCGGAGAACATGGTGTAGCATACGGTGGAGGTCTGCCCGGGTTGGGTGGGGCACTGCCGTGTCCTCATGGAGGCGATTGGCGGCGGCGATCTCTCGCGTCCGGCCCTGGTTCAGGCCATGGTTCGGAGCGAGAGTGCACGGACTTTGTGGCACGAGGATGTTGTCGTGCAAAGGGTGTCGTGTGTTTGATACCAAATTGGTTCTTCCGCTAGAGCTTGCCACCACTCTGCGAACTACTAGTGCCACTATTCCTGCTGAGTTGATTTTAGGTAACTAGTGATGATCGTCGACGTGACGTTTCATTCAAAGCTGTGTCCACTGATTCTGCATGGGCAGAACGACTCCACACGGGCCACGCGAATTCACCCGCAGGAAAAGATAATACCAGCCAGTGGTCCGCATAATGGTAGGCACCTAGGCAAACAACTCCACTTTGATCAGACGAGTCGCTGAAGAATACTGTTGGTCGTTGCTGTGCTCGATGGACACACCATCTCAAACGGTTTTAAGTTTGCGGCACGAGTCTCTATTGCGGAGATGAATTAAGTAAGACTGGGTTTGGCTCGGATTGGGCCCGAGTCAGTTAGCGAGTCAATACGGACCTCAACTTCTTCAAATTGTGACAAGGTCGCCTGCATAGAGGAAGCGTGATATGTTCGGGCTGGATAACTGGTTGTTGGTTTGGATATTTAAAAAAAAAGAGGTGTCAGGACACTACCTTGAGGTTGGCCGTTTTCCTTTTTTTTGTGAGAGAAAGTGGCCCAGAAAACGGCGGTTGTGGAGAAATTCTTGAAGTATTCGAACAAAATTCTGATCGCTGATCAATGTCTCCACCTTACACAGCAACCGTGTGAGATTGACTATATCGTATGCAGCTGACAGTTCTACAAATACAGCGCCTGTGACCGTTCCTTGTCCCGAAACCATCCTCAATATGTTCAACGAGTTTGAGGGTCTGCAGCAAAATTTTACGGTCTGAAACCAGCTTGCTCCGGGATTAACTTCGGGCCAATAACACTCGTTAGTTGGTCTAGCAACTGTCCCTCAAACAGTTTGTATGTATGGCAGAGCGAGTATGGAAGAATGTGTGATATTGGACGAAAAGTTTTTGGATCGTCTGGTGCTTTACCTGGCTTTGGATGAGCTACGACCTTTAATGTTCTTCAGAGACGGGGTATTGAAGCTGATTCTAGACAGTTGTTGTATAGTTGCAGCCACTACAACTCAGCAACTGGGCCAAGCTGTTTGATTTGCTCAACTGAGATGTCGTCTAAGCGTGGCTTTACCATACTTTAGACCCCTACCTAATTGCCGCGACGATATCAGATTGATCTAAAAATTCTATAAACCTATGATGATGCAAGACTATTTTTACCAGGTTATCCAATTTCAGATTGATAATAAGAAAACTGCAGCTGGAGCGGGTATGTGTCTATGGCAACCCATTGAGAAGATTCCAGAAGCAAATTGGTCAGAAAAAATGGTGACGGGATTTACCATTTCAGTTTTGTCTCAATCTCAATGTGATGATAAAATTCTGAACAACTGAAACCAGCCGTAACGTGCTATGTTTGCAGTAAGCACGAATATATGGCCAACGCCTGCCCCAAGCACTGAAAGAACGAAGGCTCCACACCGAGCACCAGCACCAATCAAGTGAACCTGTGCTCCAGAGCAGCTGGTGAAGTGTGACACATAGGAGGTACAGATTTCCCTGTTATATTTGACTCTGGATCAGAATGCCAGATAGAGCATAGTAATTGAAATCTTGTTAATGATGAGTAATTTCATGAACAAGTGATCCTTAAAGGTATAGATGTGGGGAACGTAGTGGGCTCATTACAAATTAAATGTCCAACCATGGTACAAAACCACAAGCTTGAAATAATTCACGTTGTATTGCCGGAAGTAAACCGGATATATTACAGGATAAATTTATATCCAAGTTTTTCTAAATTAAAGAAACCACCATTACTTGGCACCACAGGCGATCATGTTGGTTAAAATTCATGTTGGTGGCCGCGTTAATGCGCCATGCCCTATTAAGATAATCGCGTTAACAACACGTAACATAAGGGGTTAAGGGTTGTCGTTTGTACAATAGCTATGACAAAAACTACCTTATAGTTAAGACTAGTCGGGTGTTTACAAGCGTTATACAAATTTCGTATTTTTGAGGCAGTTAAAATCCAGTTCATTTGTTTGGTGTCCCGAAATGAATAATGACTGATCACGGGCGATTGTATGAACATTCTGCTTTTAAGATTTTTTTTTTGTACCGTGTAAGAAAATAACCAGCACGTTTTTTTTGAAATATTAAGGGGAGAAATAAAGTCTATAAATATTCTGACAAAAATTTACGTAAAGTAAATTGTGGTCAAACAAAATCTGGTAGATATCATATCATGTCACTTTTTATCTTTTTTATGGAATCTTGTTAGGTCAAACATAGTAATCAACATTAATCCTCAACTTTAGCATAATTATATGTATTTATTTCTAAATGAATGCTGCAGTATTTTCGATATATTCGTTCATGCTAAGCAATTTGAGGTATTCTAGACTCTTAAGTAGTTGACTAGCTAGCAGAGAGTGAGTAGAGTAGAGAAACATCTTAAGTAGTTGACTAGCTAGCAGAGAGTGAGTAGAGTAGAGGAACATCTTAAGTAATTGACTAGCTAGCAGAGAGTGAGTAGAGTAGAGGAACATCTTAAGTGGTTGACTAGCTAGCAGAGAGTGAGTAGAGTAGAGGAACATCTTAAGTAGTTGACTAGCTAGCAGAGAGTGAGTAGAGTAGAGGAACATCTTAAGTAGTTGACTAGCTAGCAGAGAGTGAGTAGAGTAGAGGAACATCTTAAGTAGTTGACTAGCTAGCAGAGAGTGAGTAGAGTAGAGGAACATCTTAAAAAGTAAAGTAAAAAAGGGGTTGTAGTTAAACACAAATGTACTTCAGTATTTACCTACTCGTAACACAGTTATTCTGAACGGAATATATTATAATCATATAAAATAATTACAATTCAAAATTTGGCTATGATGGAGCGACATAGTCAGTATTGTGACAAAGCTCCTTAATAAAGATTAAAAAAAAAAAAAAAACACAGTTATTATTTCAGTACATATCCTATCTTTAAAACATTTCTATACGTAACTTATTTAAAGATTTTAAATTAACATAAGTAGGTACGAGTAATCTTCGTCTTTCAGAATTTTTGCCATGTTCACAAGGCGAAGATAGGTGTGGGAGGAGCGTGCCCTGCAGTGAATTTACAAGGGCGGATAAGATTCAATAGTAGATATCCGAGAGGTCACACCGGTAAAGAATGGGCCTCCCCTTTGAAGCCGCGAATGACGCGGTACATTGTATAACGGTGTACCTCATTATCAACAGGCCTGAATAGCACTACTAATCATAAAGGCTTCTACATACCAGTGCGACTTGTCGCGCGACGCGACACGGCACAAAGGCCCCGCGTGTCGCGGGACGAGCGGTGCCTTTGTGTCGCGTCGCGTCGTGCGACAAGTCGCCCCGGTATGTAGAAGCCTTAATGCACCATTGTCCAGTTGTCCAGTTATAACTACAGTCACTTCTTAGTGACTAAACTTGCACCGATAATTATTTTTCTTTGGTGGGTCCGCCTCGTGCATGTTGTTGTTCATGTCCACTGGACGTGCGGCAGCCATGCACTCCGCCGGCGCCGGCCGCCCTCGCCTGGCGCCGCTTCCTTCACCATGTTCACTAAATCAGTACGCGTCAGTAATAAACTTCTTTCCCGCTCACGGCCGGCTCCACTCGCATCAGGTCAAACTCGTACACTTGCGTGTGCGCACACTTGTCGTCCTTACGGCATACTAACTTCACAATGAACTGCTTTCTGCTGACATGATCACTGTCAGTGCGCTCAGTTGGTGCATTCCGTTTGAACTTCCACAGGGTTCTGATGAGCAGGTCCTCTGGCCTGTCGTCATAGTCGAGCCCTGTGAGATCCGATCGCAGCAGCTCGGCAGCGCGGGGCTGGCTGGCGGGCGCGGCGAGGGCGCGCGCCGTCAGTATGAGGAGGCAGGCGACGCGTATCATGACGGATTGATCGCGGGTGCGAAGTGCGACTGGTTTTCCTGCGATACGTGACTCGTATATATGTGGGCGAGAGATACACATGCACATATATACCACATACTCGTAGATATAGTATATATATACGAGTATGTGGGCGATGCGGCACTTTCTGTTTACACTGCCTTGCAGATGAAACAGAAAAGTATAATCTTTACTTATAGCCATTTTAATTTAATTTAATTGAGATCGTTGAAGCTTTTGGTCGGGTTTCATACAATCGACAGATCATGAGAATACACAGAAGTTCCATTATAATGCTAAAAATGTGTACGTCTACTAGAAACTAGATTTAATGTTCATGCCACAATAATAAAATGCAACTTAATCCGAAGAAATGTTACCATGTTAAGTATACGCGAAAAATTAACTGTATTGAGACAGAATACTTCATAGACCAGGAGCGAGTCCAAAAAGTCGAAACAATAAGGGATCTACGAGTAGGAGTACACTTTGACAAAAAGGTCACTTTTGTGCCTCATATTGAAAACATTATTAAAAAGTCATCAAAAATGTTAGGGTTCCTGCTTCGTAACACCAAAGGCTTTCGTAAAAGTAGCACTAAGATAATGTTATATAACAGTTTCGTACGCAGTGTTATGGAATATTGTAGTGTTGTGTGGAGACCTCACTATGCCACTCACATGTTGCGTCTGGAAAGGGTACAGAAACGTGTTGCGTGGCATTTAGCCTTTATTGAGGGAAAATCTAAGCGCCTGCCTTCTTACAGAGTCCGTCTGTGCCATTTCAGGATGAGATCGTTGTCTATGCGTAGAGATATAACCGATGCTTTGTTCCTTTACAAACTTGCGCAATAAGATCGACTGCCCCGGTTTATTGAAGCTTATTAGATTCCAAGTGCCTTCTAGATATCCTAGGAATAAGATAACACCCCTGTGTCCGCCACTTCGAAAGTCTGTACTTGGTGCAAATTCTCCAATACCTAGATTGTGTAGAATCCTCAATGGCCGCAGTGGCTTTGTAGATATGCACCACGATACTGTAAATAAATTTCTACGAGTTTTGTAAACCATCCAACAGCGATTTAATATTATTTTAATTTTAATTTTATATCTGTTATCATAATTTATCTTTATTTATGTTTTGAATTACTTATTCATTTTAAGTAAAATTTCTAATATGTAAGATTTCTAATTTCAATAATTTATCATTAATATGTTATGTAAAGCCGTTTTCTGTGCATGTGGTGTTAACCTGTAATTAATTGTTGCACTTGCAAATGTTACTATAGTCATTAAATCAGAAATGTATATAGTGTAAACAATTGTTGGTTAACCTAAAAATAAATAAATAAATGTTTAGTGTTCCGTTGCCCTGATGTAGCGAGCTGGTGCCTCACGATCCTAATCGTATACTTGTACTTGATATGTAAACAACAGTGACAGGAAGTTCTATAACATCATCTGACAAGTGTACAGTGCCTTTATCGTAAAACGGAGTTCAAGTAGAGACTTTAAACAGAATAAGGACCAATTGGCATCACCTTGTTACTCATCTTTTCATGTTCATCTCATATTCATCTTCCCGCTCGGGAGCATGTACGGTGCAACCGCACATTCTGCAAGTTCAGCAGTTTACGTCACACATTCATTTCAACTCATAATAATTAGTTCAGTTCGCGTTGCGCTATCAAGTCAGCCAGGCGTCCTCGTTGCAGCCAACAAGGGCCGCGTCACTCACTTCATTTCCACACCATCAGCCTATTCAGCTCATTTTACCTATAAGTACCTACCTTTGAGACAATACAGTAGTGTTTTAGTTCTTACCTTCTTTTATTCCATTCATCCTTCATCTAAAAGTAATGTATGATCTAGCAAGCGACCATACATTATTTATGGTTCACACCAAGTGGATTAGATACGTATTATTGAAGTTAACTCAAAAACTACCGAAGTAAAGTAAATAAAAATTTTATGGGACCACCGCGCCGCGCGACGCGCACGCTTCCTCGACCAAATAAATCGATTTTTATAAATCGGTCCACAGAACACAATTTGATGAAGATATCGATGAAAAACCGGCCAAGTGCGTGTCGGAGCACGCACAATGAAGGGTTCCGCAGCTGGGATGAATTTATCCCAAAACCAAACTTAACATTGTAGTTGAAAAACATATTCTCCCATACATCGATATACGTCACGGTCAATCTCCAACTGCGAATGCAAGTTGGTCGACTATTACTAGTTATCTTGTAAAGCCTACTTAGCTGTGATAGATTTTATTTTAATTTGGTTATATATACTACTACCATGAATTTTTTCAGATATCCAGAAACAACCATTAAACTGGGAGGGGGCGGAGGACACCTTGGCTCTTACATAAAATAACACTTTGTAGCTTAATATTACGCAAACGGATCCCTGAAACGAAAAATGGTTTCAACAGCCCCGCAATATTTTTTAACGGCATCCAGCGATACTCCACACCATATGGGATAGACGAGAAAAATAATACCTATCATCACCACATTACGTGCAAGGAACATAAATGTAGGGAACAGCTGATTTCAGGTTTGGTCCCATAGTAAAAGTTGTTCATAATGATGAGTACAATGACCCCTTAAGAGGTTGTGCGTTAATTCTGTGACATGTTGTATATAATCTCGCATGATAGATTATAATCTGTCTAGCCAGATTAAAAACTATCGAAAAATTGTGAACTGCTACAATATAAATGCATTCACTTTCGGTACCATAGAATCGATCAATGTCAAATCGTGAACGGTGACACAATCATTGTTCGACAGCTTATAATCTCACGGAACGAATATCGATACATTTTAAACTAATGAAGTTCATAATTATACGATGACAGATATTATAAAAAATGGGGCACATCCCCCCTTTTGGGGGAGGCCTATGTCCAGCAGTGGACGTCTTTCGGCTGAAATGATGATGATGATGAGATAGAATAAAGAGTATTCTATGAATACTCTTTATTATGTACACACGGCTACACATCAAGTTATACATTTCCAGTTTAAGCTGATCTCGCATTATGTAGGATTTCCGTACAATGAGAGGTAAGCGACTGGGAATGTATAGCTTGATGTGTAGCCGTTTGTACACCATAAAAGTTACGTAAGTTAAAAATTTTGAAATTTGAATTTTGAATGTTGAGATATTACTTATATAGGTAAACTATCGAAAAATAATGCGTTAAATTGTAAATGGTTTGATGCCGTTCACAATTTTTCGATAGTCTATAATCTCACTAGATAGATTATAATAATTACAAACTAACGATGTTCATAATTATACGGTGACATAATTTATACACAGATGAATTAAGAACCTTCTCCTTTTTTGTAGGTATTTGCTAACAGACAGCCTGCAGGTCGCGTTCCCAGTGCTGTGTACCTACCGAGTGTACGTACAGACAGCGGGTCGCGTGCCCAGGGGTCTACTCCGAACATAAATCCGAAGTATCGGCCGAATGTTCGGTCGTTTCTTTACTACGGCTAACTATCGCTGACTACGCTAACTATCGCTAACTATCGCTGACTACGCTAACTATCGCTAACTATCGCTGACTACGCTAACTATTGCTAACTATCGC
Source organism: Tiliacea aurago (assembly GCA_948098905.1). Lineage (NCBI taxonomy): Eukaryota > Metazoa > Arthropoda > Insecta > Lepidoptera > Noctuidae > Tiliacea > Tiliacea aurago. The sequence goes on from OX402593.1 coordinate 362,822, forward strand.
TGACTACGGCGGAAAAAAAGACAGACGAAGAGATAAGCCAAAGTCAAAACTGTGACTTGAAGTCGGGTAAGGACTGAAAGTCAAAAATGGAAACTTTGGACGTTATAAAACTTCCGAACATTCGGCCGATACTTCGGTTTAACGTTTCGGAGTAGACCCTCAGTGCTGCGTACAGACGCCAGCAGGTCAAGCTACCCAAAACTGTAAAATTTTGCCAATCTACATTGCACCTTAACCTGTAGCGATAAAGTTGAAAATCTATTAAAGACATTTGACAGATTGTAGTAGCTTGATGTGCTGGCGTCTGTACCTACCTCCTACCGAGTGTACAGTCTGCGTCACTATGTGCGAACCCCTCAAGTTTTAAAATATTACACTGCTACAACATTGAATTCCACACAACACACAATTCCAACATTGAAATCTAAAGAATACTTCAAAAAGAGTTCATTGTTTCGACTTGTATTTGAATCATCGCATCACCGAACGTCGTCATACTCATGCGAGAGTTCTACGACTACGTCATACTCATACCCCCTTATTACAAAACAAGGTTTATCTTCAGACCCAGGTTTAAAACATGGAGCCATTATTGAATTTCGAACTTTATTCCGACTAAGGTACAGTTCCTAAACAAAAAAACTGACAACTTAGTACCGAACTAAGTTTTCAGTTTTGTATAAAGATCGGTATTTCAATCACAGTAACGTTCATATTACAAAAACTGGCTTCATGGTTTAAGCCATGTCAAAATATAAATCTTGTTTTGTAATAAGGCGGATACAGTTTAACGAACTAGCCAGCGAGCCCATATGAACTGGGATGAAATTGTGATCTCGTACCGGTATGGCAGGTTGACGAACTAGCCAGTGAGCCCATATGAACTGGGATGAAATTGTGATCTCGTACCGGTATGGCAGGTTGACGAACTAGCCAGCGAGCCCATATGAACTGGGATGAAATTGTGATCTGGTGTCGTCCGAGGCACTTTATCTTTAGGTCTAATCGAAAGATGTTATAGTTTGAGGGAATCCATTTTACGTTTCTTTATAAGATTAATCCATACCCTCAAGTTATAAAGCTACAAGCAGTATACGTTCACTTAAAACGACGAAGAGTTAACAAAAACGATGTACCCATTATTAAGTAAAATGATTTCTAATTTTATGAGGACAAAAATAGTTTTTCTTTAAGAACAAAATGTGAGCATAAAAGGAATTGCGAGTTTTCGATTTTTTTTTTAAATAATGGCAATAATAAATATTATTAAAATATTTTTCTTGATTTTTATGTTCTTTATAAATATTACTAATAAAAGTTTATCCAACCGGTGCAGTGTGTTCAAAAAAAAACCTCCTACCAAGTGTGCGTACAGACAGCAGGTCGCGTGCCCAGTGCTGTGTACCTACCTCCTACCGAGTGTACCTACTGACCGATGTTTATTGTTCAGTGTCTACTAAGAAACAGCTCAAGGTGATCTAAATGGATGACGTTAGTGCGGTATTTCCTTAACACTGCGGACGATTTGGGAGATTCCAAAATATAAACTTGTGACATTAGTCCTTGTAATGGATAATGACTTAATTTGCAAAGGTCTCTCTGCTAATAAGTTTGTCTATAATGAAGCTACAACATGACGGACGAGTGCGGCGACCTACTTATTATAAGTATGATTCACTTGTTCATCCAGTGCTTGAAATATGTTTCTCACCTTTCCACCACCAGTTAAAACACCATCAAGCGAGAACCAGAATAGGTACTTAGTTTAAGTATACTTGTTTTGGGCCGTTGTTCTGGCAGTTCGGGTTGTTGCTATGTAACGAACAAATAAGCTGCCCTGGGGCCCAAGTCTGCTATTTTTATAAATTCAGTCATTCCAACACGATCCCATTGTCATGCCATTGTCATTTTGCTAAAAGGTCGTAATCTGCTAAATTCATTATGATGGATCATTGATCGGTCAATGTTCTCGTAATAGAATTGTCTTATCGTAATGGAATTGTCGTATTGCCATTATTATAAAACTTATTAGTAGAAATGTCATTCATTTGTCATTATGTACGAGATTACCAATAAATGCAATTTCTTTCAATGTAGTGTCAGTGGCCGACCATTGGAAAGACATAATGACGCCATTATACAGGGTGTTTGGTGCATCGTGTGCCAAATTAAAATGGTCGACTGAAGGGGTCATCCGCTAGCCTTTCAGACCCCTTAACACCCCTCATGCTCTGTGGATTTTTTTTTATCGACTTTTTATTGTTTTCCAAAAAAAAGACCCAAATTTTACATTCAAATACAGATTTAAAAAAATATATAAGGCGTAGACTCTGAATTTTAATTTTATTTCGATGTGTATTGTTTAAGAATACTTTTACATACAAAATTAGTGATATTAGTCACCTAGTTTTTTTTTTAATTCACTCGCAAAGGTAAAACTTAAATTAAAGCTGTACATGTTACAGCTATTTATAAGGCTACAAAAAAAAAACCATAAGCGACCGGGATCTTCCAACTCCCTCATTAATTCTCCAGTCTATCCTCTTTCTAATGATGTGCCACATGCCATAAAAGTATTTTAACAACTTTGTGAATTCGCTAGAATTGTGAATCAAGTCACATAAAACTACATTCCAAATTCTAATGAAAAAATATTTATTGCGGAACTGTTACTTGAGAAAGAGGTAAAATTTGTTTTCTCACTTTTTCACAGTAAAATCTATCTTCTATCTCTTTCTTGATCGCGCCGCCCGACCCGACATTTTTTTAGTCGAGACATGACTGCCTCTGCTACCTAACGTGTGTGCTAGTTCACCATACTCCGCGATTCTTTTGTTACTTTGTTATCGTTAAGTTTTGCTGGTTCTTGTTACATTTGTTTAATTTTTGTTGTTATTGTTAAACTTTGAGTTTTTTGTTATTGCAATGGCGACATTCTCTAACGAAGAATATGCGGACATCATGATGGCTTACGGAGCCGCTAATGGCGTCGCTCGTGCAGTGCAACGACTTTACCAGGAACGCTTTCCTGGTAGACGATTACCTGGCCGCAGAGTCTTCCAAGACACATACCGACGCATACGCGAGACTGGCAGTGTTACTTTTAATGAACCAAGGGGCCATATTGTGCGACATACTGTTGAAGTAGACGAGAGAATACTGGCACTTTTTGAGGAAGACCCTACAAGAAGCATTAGAAATGTGGCATCACATCTTGATATTTCAATATGGAAAGTGTGGAAAGTACTTCGTCAAAACAAAAAGCATCCATTCCACTACACTCCGGTGCAAGGTACGTAATTTTAAACTAACTTTAAACCCGTGCAAGCTTTGTTTGACCTTGCCTTTGTTTAGCAGGTAATGGGTATGGTATGGCGTCACTTCCAGGTAGTGAATCTATTAGCACGAACAGCGGGTCCTTTCTTGTGCAATTACTTATTGCCCAAGAGAAATTTAAAAGAGTTTTTTGTTTGTTGCAGGTCTTGAGGGTGGCGACTTTGAGAGACGAGTGGCTTTTTGTCGGTTTCTTTTACACACGGATGTGGATGATCCTGATTTTTTAAAAAGAATACTGTGGACGGATGAATCCAAATTTACCAAGGATGGGATCCTCAATTTACACAATTTGCACCACTGGACAACGAAAACGCAAAACCCACGTGTTAAAAGACAGAAATCTTCTCAAAGAAGGTTTAGTGTAAACGTTTGGGCAGGAGTGTTTGGGAATCAGGTAATTGGACCGCATTACCTGCCCGATAATCTCAATGGCGATGACTACCTGGAATTCCTACAAAATGACCTGCCCGAATTAGTGACCGATGTGCCCGTATTTAATGAACGTGTGCCCATTGTATTTCAAAATGACGGCTGTCCCGCGCATTGGCGATTGACTGTGAGGGAATATCTCGACAATGTGTTCCCCAATGCATGGATTGGACGCGATGGCCCTATTCCATGGCCACCACGTTCCCCAGATCTAACTCCGTTAGACTTTTATGTCTGGGGACGTGCCAAAGAGTTGGTATATGCCACGGAGGTTCCAACTAGGGAGGTATTAGTCCAACGCATAGAAGCGGCATTCAATACTATTAAGGAGGAAATACGACTTCGTACAACAACTGTTGAAATACGAAACAGGTGTCGGGCCTGCATTCGCAACAGAGGCCAACTATTTGAGTAAGATTTGTAACAATGATTAAATAAATGTTAAAAATGCAATTTTGTTTTTTTATTTCAAGTAAATCCCACGAAAGATACAGATATGAGACACGAATTTACCTAACCATAAGAATGAGATAGCAGATTTATAGGTTTGACAGGTATCATTTAAGAGATTTTTTTTAAATCATAATTTTGAATATTAGCCTTAGGTGACTCGATTCACAATTCTAGCGAATTCACAAAGTTGTTAAAATACTTTTATGGCATGTAGCACATCATTAGAAAGAGGATAGACTGGAGAATTAATGAGGGAGTTGGAAGATCCCGGTCGCTTTTGATTTTTTTTTGTAGCCTTATAAACAGCTGTAACATGTACAGCTTTAAGTTAAGTTTTACCTTTGCGAGTGAATTAAAAAAGAACTAGGTGACTAATATCACTAATTTTGTATTTAAAAGTATTCTTAAACAATACACATCGAAATAAAAATAAAATTCAGATATTCAATTCAATTCTTATATTTTTTTTTAAATCTGTATTTGAATGTAAAATTTGGGTCTTTTTTTTGGAAAACAATAAAAAGTCGATAAAAAAAATCCACAGAGCATGAGGGGTGTTAAAGGGTCTAAAAGGCTAGCGGATGACTCCTTCAGTCGACCATTTCAATTTGGCACACGATGCACCAAACACCCTGTATAGTAGATTACCAAACTTGTCAAAATCAACAATTATGAAATCAATGATCGACCATTCTGACACTATTGTAATAGCAGGCTTGAGGCCCTGTTGGCGTGCAGTGATGCAAATATTCGCGACCGTGAGTGTATGTCACGGATTTCCCGGAATGCGCGGGAAAGCCCAGCGCCGCGCCGCGTGCGCAGCGGAACAACCGCCGCCGCTACCACCGCCACTCACGGATCACTCGATTCGTTGAAATTATGACTTGTTGTGCAGACAGCATCTTTTAAGTTTTAATATAAAAACTTTTTTACAAAAAATACAACCGACTTCCAACAAAACACTAAAGAGTGCAAAATAACTTTAATTTCGGCAGCACATAACATAATCACGCCTTGTTTCCTCGAAGGGTTGGGCAGAGGTGTACCTGTAGTATACACACATTTAATATTATATTTAATTTAATTTCGGAAGTCGGTGTCTTTGGTTTTGTATTTTCGTTTATATGGCCACCGACTTCAAAAATTAAATTAAATATAATATTAAATGCGGGTATACTACAGGTACACCTCTGCCCAACCCTTCGAGGAAACAAGGCGTGGCGTGCGTACAAACTTTATATTTTACTTATGTAAGTATGCGTCCAAGTTTCAAGTTTATTAATTCTAGGAATAAGATTTTTCATGCAAACAAAACCCCCCGTTTTCCCCCCTTTAAAGGTCAAATTTCCAAAACCCCCTTCTACGCGGCTAGCTTGCCTACGTGCCGAATTTCAGCCCAATCTGTTCAGTGGTTTGAGCTGTGTTGAAAGACCAATCAGTCACGGTTTCCTTTTATATGTAGGTACCTACCTACGGCAAGATGTATATATATATATATTGAGAACCTCCTCCTTTTTTGAAGTCGGTTAAAAATCATTTATAGCCAGAATGCATCTCATGACAATTCCAATAAGACCAAACACGGGTAGGATAGATTGTTTTATTACCGAGTTCCAGTGCCTACCTTCCGGCTTCATCATTAGATCAGTTTCGATCATCAGATCAAATTTGCTTCGCTTAACTATTTTAATCCAGATATCTCATCGCTACCCGTGAAATACTTATCATTGAGAAGTTCCGGTGGCAATCTGTGGCCTTCTTCATCAGTTCCACTTCACCAAATTATACTTTCTGAATGCAAATGATTGACTTGTTGATGAAAATATAAAAATCGTTATGTGTATGCCTATAATATTTGAGGAGTTCCTTCAATTACTCATGGATCCCAACATCAGAACTGAATTTTGATAAAAATGGGACCATTCTGAAAGTATATCCTTTCAAATAAAAAAAGAATTTTCCAAATCGGTTCATAAACGACGGAGTTCTGAGGTAACAAACATTAAAAAAAAAAAAATAACATACACACGACTTGAGAACCTCCTCCTTTTTGTGAAGTCGGTTAAAAAGTTAACGTTCCTTTTTCAATAAATCTGTAGTAATCAATGGTACCTACTAATACTTTTACTTATGACTGTAGGTCCTCCTACCTACGTAATATTGATGTGAGGAGTTCAGCTGTCTGACAGTTTGAAGTTAATGCAGCAGTCACTTGGTTAGAGCGTGGGTTGCACAGAACATATATACCAGGGGTGGGTTGGCAGCACAATGGTTGTCAAACCGCCGCGTGTGTCTCGCTCACATCATCGTCGCGCTACACCGACACATGCCGTACGTGGCATGCGGGCCGCACGGGAAGCCCAGCCGCGAGCCGCGCCACCTCCCACACACGACCAGAAGGCACATTATACTTACTGTCCGGAGTCATAGTCATTTCCAGGGCAATGATGTGTACTCAAACTCAAAGCATTTATTTCAAATATACCAATTACAGGCACTTTTGAATTCTCAAGGGGTCGGCCAGTGAGAGATGAAGCTAGTTGCTTGTTCCAAAGCGTATTAGCAACACAACTACGCAAACATTTGAAATGCGTTGCACCGCGCGGCTGCACCCGCACCTATTTTTTTTTATGTTCACCGTTTTCACCGTCAATTATTATTGTAGACCGATTTTGTTTTTTTTTTTTTGTTTTAAAGTGTATGCTCTCGAGGTCTCATGTCCCATGGAAATCGAGGGAAATCCTCAAATTGTATAGGCACATCTATAGCGATTTGGGTATTTTTTATAGTAACTCATGCATTTGCTTTCGGAAAGCATCAAAGTACCATTTGGTTAAGAAGAACTGATGATGATAAATGATTTTTATTTCTGTAAGTAGGTTTGTACAAACACTTTTACACGTCAATCATATTTTAAAAACTAGATGAGGTCGGCGTTTCGTATCTGACTACTCTGAGAAGAAAGGCCGAAAGAAACTCAGAGGTCACAGTCTCTTTTAAAGTCCAGACATAATCTTGGTCAGAGCATGTGAAGACCATCTAGATTGGTGTCTGAAATGGTCTTTTGAGGAAAGAACCACACAGATTGAGTGGACCTGACCAGTCAGTGCACGCATTTGTCAGTAATCGTGCAGCTCTACTCAGAACTTAAGGAGCTCAACGATGCGACGATCAATACCAAAGAAAGGACGCTTATATGACTCACAACTGCGACAACCATGATTAACACTAACTGAGAATAAAAGAAACGGATAAAAAAAAAAGCTATAACCCACATAGTCTTCACATCCACAATAATTAAAATAATATAATACTTTACAAGTAAATATTCATGTCATTGTGTATAAAATAATAATTAAATGTCATTTTATATAAAATAATAAAAGTTAGTAAAAAAAAACATCAAACAATAAAAGTAATCCATCTCAATATGTAAAAAAAATTGGAGCAGCTCAATCCCAAGCCTTTTTGTCCTCAATATAATCTTTAACGGTGTATAAAAGGCTTTCTGGCACAACTTGCGTTTAATGAATGATTTGAATGATTAGATCTTGAACGTGGCTTGGAAGTTTATTATAAAAGCGTATACATTGACATCGGAATGAGCCACCTATTTTCTTGAGCCTTGTTGTAGGTACAACAAATTTGTGTTTGTTCCTAGTATTTATATTATGAATATCACTGTATTTTTTCATTACATTAATCTCCTTAAATTTCTCTCTGAGAGAGTGTCTTGGACTTAATTTATAAATTGATCGAACAGCTCTTTTCTGCAAAACAAATATAGTCTGAACGTCGGTGGCATTTCCCCACAACAGAATACCATACGACATTACACTATGAAAATAGCTAAAGTACACTAAGCGGGCTGTCTCGATCTAGGAAGACCACAGATAGCCACCGGAACTACTTATTTAATAATAAGTATTTAACGGGTTGCGATTCGATTAGGTACTTTAATATAGTTGCTAAGCAATTTATGCTCGTCACAATGCATAATTATGGTGAGTGGCAGTTCTCCTCAAAAATTAACGTCCCTGCATCGAGAAAAGCAATATTTTGTATATGGCGATGAGCAGTTGACATTAAGCTATTGTAACTTAAATAAATTACAAACTGACCCACTCATTTTCTTTTTTTGTTCAAATTAACATAGGGTTACTTACATCATTCATGTTGAAATTATACATGTGAGAACGATGCAAAACGTCAAAAGCGTCTGCAATAAAAAGTATTAAAACAAAACAATTCAATAAATTTATTAAAATAAGCCATTGCAGCTAAGAGATAACCAGTTCCTACTGACGGCGCACATTCACTAACATGACATCATTCACCTCAACCATTCTGAAGGGAGTTAAATGATCCAACACACGCCACCAACCCAACGGGTCATGCTCACTCTAATGTCCCACTGATGGTGGCGGTGGCGTGTGTGTTGGATCATTTAGCTCCCAGCCGCCAGGGTACATTCAAATAGAATCGAATAGAATACTCTTTATTATGTAGGTACACCATAAGAGTTACAGATAGAAATGTTTAAATTTTACATAAAAAACACAAATCAATGAAAGACGTACCCAGTAAATGGTAGCTATAAAGTAGGTACTACATAGTACTCACACCATGTGCTATGCAATTATAAGTACAATAATAAGAGATTGACTGTATACAATGCAAAGATAGATGTTTAAATCTTCAGCATCTGCAACAGTTTTTTTAATTCGTTTTTGCGTCCTAGTGGAGCAAGACTAGCGATGAGCTAAGCATTTTTATCAGCGATGCAATCCCCCAACTTATAATATGCCTCGCTGCATAAAGTGTGTTTTAAGGCTCGTATAGACTGGTGCGTAATCGCGGGAGCGACAAGCAGTGACAAAGAAATTGTGCTATTAGTCTGCGGGCACGAAACTTGCGACGGCCGGCTGCGGCGGAGCGGGGCGATCCGATCGAGCGGTGCACGGGCGGCGGCGGCGGCGGCGCGCGGGGTGGAGCGACGACGCGGGCGGTGCGGTGACGCGGAAGTGACGCCGACGAGAACGAACTAGCTTGGTTTCGTCGCTTGCGCGGGTACCACAGAACACTATTACTCCTCGGGTACACAGTGTTGTATTGAATTATTATTTTATCAAACTCAAACTCAAAGCATTTATTTCAATTAAACCAGTTACAGGCACTTTTGAATTGTCAAAGAGTCGGTCAGTCAGTCAGAAATTTGAAGCTATTTTCCCATTCCAAAACGTAGATCTCTATGGAGAAGAATAGGCAAGAAACTCCAAGGACACTCTTTTAAATCAAGATATTACAAAATCCTGGGTACATTATTCTTGTCGCTTCTATATGTGAGAACAATGTAAAAATATAAATTATTTCAAAAACAATAATTATGAAATATTACAAATAAGCCCTGGCAGATAGGAGAAGACCAGTCACAACTGACGGCGCCCGTTCACGAACATGACGCGTGGGGAACCTATATTTCCTACTTACCTATTACCTTTATAGTAATGGAAATTGATAATGAAGAATTTGTATCTTGTATTTTATCAAAACCTCGTAATAAAGCGTAAAAAAATCTCCCAAATTGCGTCTTCGTTGATTTATTGGACTCTAGGCATTGATGTATTAAATAGGAAGATATGGTGCGCGCTCCTCGTGGTGGTCCACATAAATTAGGGGAAAGGACACAATCGACCTTCATTATTCCCGGTTTGCGGGGAATACCCGAATCATAGTTTGTTTGCGAGTTGTTATGGGTAACAGTGACAGTTACAGCGATCTCGTTCCCGCTATACCCCGCGTATTATGTCTATCTATTTCGGTTGTCGAGCTTTCGACCAACAATGCCGAGCACATGACGCACGACATCGGGTCCATTTAATAGTTACGTGATGTTAGAGAGTGGCCTATCTTCCTATTTAATACATCAATGACTCTAGGTAATAATAATTCCCTCATTAGGAGACTAGGCTCCAATAGTTCTCTTCGACGTAAACTCATATTTCTCACAACACTGCTCGAGCGCGACTGCCCGCCAGTTTGTTTCGTGCCCGCGCGAGATATCGCCGCCTGATCGCCCCGGGTAGCGCTGCCCCACTGCCGCCATCGCTCGCTCGGCCGTCGCAAGTTTTGTGCCCGCAGAAATGTCTCGTCACGTCCGCGATATCGCGCCAGTCTGCACGAGCCTTTATAGAAGATTTAAATTTTGTTTCATTCAGTTGAAGTATGTGGGGAGGTATTTTATTTGTAACATTTTAAACAGTACCCCATCATTAATCTACTTTAGCCACCCTGAGACCTGGTTGAACTAATTGGTATCTGTTTATGGTACTTATAAATATTACAAAATGGCATGACACTTCGCTGGACACTTTACTTTCGTCTAATATTACCTGTGTACGTTAGCTTTTATGGTACTTACTTCCGAAGTCCCGATGCAGCTTGGCTTCTTCAACTTTTAATTTTATAATGTTTGCCCCTTATTCAGTATGCACTGGGTGCTTAACACCCGAGGGCTAATTGCGTAACACACTATCAGTAGGAATCGGTTTCAATTTGGCAGTTCAACAACATTCATTGCGTTATTTACGTTGTTGAGCAGACATTTTTTCTAGCTTAGGAAGCAATGGATTAGCAATATACTTCAAAATCATTCCGATTCCGATTCAAACTGTGAGCAATTAGGGTGCCGGTTTCTGGAACGAAAACCAACACAAAAAGCTAACAAATTATTGTCAAATGCATGTCAACTCAGCTGTGATTGACTGAACTTGCTCTCATCTCGATGTTTCAGACGTTGTATGAAGTGGACATTTTGAAACTTCTTTTGATACAATATTATAATTATACTCGGGTCATATAAAATAGGTATAAGAGAATACATCACAACCCAGTCGCCAGTTGGCATTCATTAAAATGTTTCAGGTACATCAAAACATCTAAACCAAGATGTTTTTGGGTTATTCCAGATTAGCTCCTTTAAGTTTTAGAAGGTTATCTGAATACGGTACGGAGTATCTACCTATAGGTACCTACCTAATATATACCTAGGTACTTATAGTGTTAAGTAAATTCATTTCTGTGTTATTGTTCTGCCCGCTATAATTATGTGCGTCGTGGTCAATGTCCCCTTCGGAAACCTTTGCTCAGGCGTGTGATTTTATATTTTAATTATTATGCATGATTTTATATATTGACATTGCAGAATATTATATACAATTTTACATGAATGTTTACTTTGTAAAGTATTATATTTACTGCTTTAATTTATTGTGAATGTGAGCACTATGTGGGTTATTTTTTTTCTTTTTTCGCTTTATATATTTTTCCTTTTTTTTTGGTTTTTCTCAGTTAGTTTTAATGATGGTCTGGCATTTTTTATATGACGTGTAAAAGTGATTCTAATATTCTAATTCTAATACTCTAACATTACAATTATGACGATAGCTAGATGTCGATGCGGCATCAGCTGATTTGGAAGTAGGTGAGCGTTCGGCGACCGGCGACACGAGGCGTCAATTCGCTGATTCAGCAAAATGGTGTATTGCGATTTTATGTGGAATCATCCGATTGACGTAATTAGTTTATCATGTCGCTATTCAGATTATTTGGTGTAGGCAGGGTACGTAACACCTCCCCCCTCAGAACAGCAACTATTTGAGGACTGAGCGAAAATGTTGCTGGCATCCTGTTTCTTGATTCTGGGTGATTCTGTATCTTCGTGTTGATAGTTTTCATCTGATGTCTCTCGTTTTCTAAGCTTTGTGCAAATGTTATACCGACGTGTAGTGATAGTAACGAGCAGTACAGCTGCACCGAATAGTACGACATATAGTGGGATCGTCGTATGGCAGAGTGAATATTCCATGTTTGCGTGATCTATTTGTACTGGATGCTGCATTAGGATCTTTTCATCGATTTCATGTAAGTAGGCTTTTCAGGTGCTAATGTTGGCAATTGTGAATCGCTCGACGCGTAGTAGGCATTTTTGCGGGATAGTGGCGAGATAACTTCCCTGCGGCGAGATGAATTCTTGACGTCCGCATTGTAGCTCTGTCTGGGTCGGTTGTGGAAAGGTAAGTGTGTAGCGTCTGTCGTCCAGTTGTTCCATTGCTTCTTTAGTTAGTGTGAGCTTCGTAGGCTGGCATGGTTTCTCTAAAGATTGGTTGTAGATGAGACCTTGGATGCAATCTAGATGTCCTCTCGTTGGTTGAAGGTTGATTCCTTCTTCGCAGAGATGATATACTTCGGGCATTCAGCCTCTATGTACTTGGTTACTCCCGTTTGTACTCCCGTTGGTTGCAATGAAGGGATAAGGAGGCATATAGGTATACATTGATTTATTGGAAACTATTGCTAATCTGTATAATTCAAACTTATCAGGGGAGATTATTGGAACTTTAAATTGATACTTAACAAATTTTTTTATCTGTGTTGCAGGTTTAAACGCTGCCCGAAGGAGGTAAAGTGCACAATGTTCCGGGCATACTGCCAATCATTTTATTCCTGCACCCTGTGGGTCAGCTTTACTCAGTGGGCACTCAATGCCCTTCGTGTACAATATAATAACCTCTTTTTTGTATTTATTTTTATTTAGGATGGGTTTGCTCTTGACCTTAGTCTAGGGCAGAAGTCGACGATGGAGTGAGCTTACCCAGAAGATGCCTGTTTACTCTAACTTTGAAGAGATTAGGGTTGTATGCGTTCGGAAACACAGACGCAGGCAGAGAGTTCCACTCTTTTGCTGTGCGCATTATAAAAGACATTTGGAAACGCTTAGTGCGAATTGGTGGAATAGCAACCAGGAAGGGATGGTAACCTGCAGTGCGTCTAGATGTCCGTTATTAGAAGGGGGCCGGTGGAATGAGGTCGTGGGGTTCTTGGGCACACTCCCCAAAGTACAATCTGTAGAAGACTGACAATCAGGCAACCTTGCGGCGATGGGCCAAGATGTGAAGATTGGCATCCACCAGATTTACGTCGCCAATGAGCCTCTTAGCTCTGCGTTCCACCGAGTCAAGCGCGGCAAGTTGGTATTTTGCTGAGCCATCCCAAAGGTGGCTACGATACTCCATGCAGGATAGGACCTGCGCTTTTTAAAGGGTCAAAAGCTGTCCAGGTGTAAAGTATCGCTTCACCCTATTTAGGATGCCCAGTTTCTTGGCCACAGTATGGGCTTTGTACTCGATGGTGGCGCCAAAGTTGAGACTAGATGTGAACTCCATTCCTAAGAGCTCGAGCCGACCAGTTACAGGAACCGATGTACCCCGAAAAGTAGGAGTTTGGCCGAAACGACTCCTTTTAGCGGTAAAAAGACACGCCTGTGTTTTGGTGGCGTTAAAAGTGATCAGATTATCATCACCCCACTAGGAGACAATGCTTAAGGTCAACTCTGTCCGCTCTACCATGGCCTCTCTCAAGGAACGAACTGCGGCCCCGCTGGTTTTTGCGCTGGACATGTATCTCTCTGAAACAATACTGTCGTCCGCGTACCCAACAATACCAGTATGTAGTAGGTCATTGATGTGCAGCAGGAAAAGAGTTGCAGAGAGAACAGACCCCTGAGGAACTCCGGCATTAATAGCCATAAGGTCACAGGAGCAGCCGTCAACGACTACTCTGATCGACCGTTCACTAAGGAAGTCTGATATCCAGCTACAAAAATCAGCTGGGATGCCATAAGCAGGAAACTTGCTGAGTAGACCAGCGTGCCAGACCCTGTCGAAGGCCTTCGAGATATCAAGCGATACAGCAAGTACTTCACCATATTTCTCGATGGCTTCGCCCCAGCAGTGCGTGACATACACAAGAAGATCACCAGTTGACCATCCCCGGCGAAAGCCATATTGACGGTCACTGAGGAGATCATTGTCTTCAAGGTAGGCCAGCAACTTACTGTTCAGTACCCTTTCCATATCTTTGCACAGAATGGAGTGAATGGCGAGCCGCCTTTAGGATGCTGATGGGGCTATCGAGATGCTGTAGTGCGTCTAGCATGTTTATGGAGGCTAAGATTGATGGCTTTCATGCCATCATGAGAAATCAAATCAAATCAAATCAAAAATATTTTTATTTTACTTAAGCCTACATGGGTACTTATGAAACGTCAGAAGCTAGGTGCACGGTTCCAACTGGTCGTTTCCTATGCAGAAGAGCCGGCAAGAAACTCCACGGTTACTCTTTAAAAAAAAATGGCTTTTAAAATGTTTTCAAATTACAGTGATAATAAGTAGGCCTGTCAAAAGTACCAGATACTTAACAACATAGAAAATGGTCCACAGATCTACAGTCTACTCGTATTATGCCTACAACGTCCTTACATTAACAAACAAAACAACAATATAAAATATGTTAAAAAAAAAAACATCGATTATGTCATATGTAAAAAATAAATTACATAAACATCGCAACTTGGGAGCAGTTAATAGACATTTAAATATTTTTGACGTTAATGAGGTACCAGGGAAGCCACTTAAGCAGAAGGAATAAATGCCAAACTTCCTTGTCTTCAACGCAGTCTTTAATCTTATAATATGCTTTTTTGATAAGGACACGTTTGATGTGGCTTTTGAATTTTCCATCGCTAAGTTCTGTAACAGACTTTGGCAACTTGTTATAAAAGCGGATACTGTTTATAAGAAATGACTTGCTTGTTTTAGTTAATCTAAATTTGAATATCACAATTTCATGTTTACTACGTGTATTTATATTACGGAAATCGCTTCTTATTTTAAAAAGACCTAAGTTTTTTGCGAACATATAAAATACTTTCTAAGATATAAAGAGAAGGCAGAGTTAGTACATCAATTTCTTTGAATTAGTTTCTAAGGGACTCACGAGGACCCATTCTATAGACCGCGCGGATTGCCCTCTTTTGTAAAATGAAAATTGAATCTACGTCGGCTGCCGATCCCCATAGCAAAACGCCTTAGGACATAATACTGTGGAAATAAGCTAAGTAATATATACTTGTAGGAGGTAGGGTAGAATAATAGACATAAATAAGTTCGTTATTATATTTTTCAGTAAGTGACTCAGCAATACTTCATAACATTATTAAATATTAGGATTTAAAAATAGTAACACAGTAAAATACAACATAAAAATAGAAATTCAACATTACAACGTTTTAAGAAACGTACCTGACAGTTCAGAGCACCGTGTTGTGCCGTGTCCGCTATCGGACAGCTTCTGATCCGTCGATTTTTTTTTTGTTTTTTTGAATGGCATCTCGTAGCAGACCTAGAGAGGTCGTTGCTACTTAACCGGATATTCCTGTGGCTGCCCTAAGGTTTTTAATCTTAAAGCCTCCAGCCAGGGCGCAAATTATATATATTAAAACTAAACGACAGCGCACTAAGGGCACCCCCTGTGGGGTACGGACCTCGGCTCAGGGCGTCGTTGGGGGATCACAAAATTAGTAACAATTTGGGGACGGGCTGGATCAACATTTTGATCATGATTATTATCAGGGGATATTATATTTATTGCTACGGCGCTCTCAGCCTCTAACCGGGCGGCTGGCGCATCGACATTCAAGGGACGGGGGGGAGGACTTTTATTACCATTTACTCGGGAAGTTCGCGTGGTACCTCGGCGGCGAGGACGGAAGGTCGGTTTGTGTATTTTGTGTACTGTACTCGTGGCCCTATTGCTTTCCTGAAGGAGAGTGACGGGGTCATCCGGATCTAAGAGAGTGTGCCTCGGTCGGCGAGTCTGACTAATGGCAGAAGGCCTGTAACTAGCGGCCTGCACAACCAAGGGGTTGCGATGACGTTCCGCGGATTCGAAAAAGCGCTTTGCAAGGCGCTTCATAAACTGCTTGATGGTAGGCATCTTAAGGTCTACGTGAAGTTGTTCGTTCCGAACGAACCAAGGAGCCTTCGTAATTCTACGGAGAAATCGGTTTTGAAGCGTCTGCATCTTATGGATGTGATACGACTTTGCGTGAGCGAAGACTACGCAGGCGTAAGTCATGATCGGTCGAATGCACGCGGTGTAAATACGCAATTTGCACTTAAGGGACAACTTGCTGCGCGGGTTGAGTACGGAGTGTAGTCGGCCGAGAGCAAAACTGGCGCGAGAGCGCACCTGTTTTATGTGCTCGCCGAACGTCATGTGATGGTCTAAGACCACACCGAGATATTTGGCTCGCTTCTCCCAAGGGATAGGCTTGCCGAACATGGTGCTGATCCGTCGATAGACAGTGCGCCCCTTTTAAAGCAAGATTCACTTGTATAGTGGGGGACTAAGTAGTCAGTTACAATACTTTCATAGACCGGAAGTTGATAAAAATATTATTAAAAAATCATTAAATAATTTCTCTCCCACACGGCCATACTGACGAGCAGCCTTTATGGCTCGCGAACAAAATTCATAAAAAGATTTATATCAGTTCTTTCAAATCATATCATTGATAATTTCAGGCAATTAGTCAAATCACACCATCAAAAATTATCAAATAGTTACCAACGGTCAAATCACTGACCCAATCGTCATTCTCAATGGCTGTTACATTACATAGCCAAACCACATGACCACCAAAGCCAAATCACATGGCATCATGATGATGTATATACCAAATCACATGGTATCATGATTCTGTATCTGCCAACTCACATGGCTATTGTCAAACCTCATGAGAATCAGATACATGCCAAATCACATGGCTATTGTCAAATCTCATGACAACCAGATATACGCCAAATCACATGGCTATATTGTCAAATCTCATGACAACCAGATATGCCAAATCACATGGCTATTGTCAAATCTCATGACAACCAGATATATGCCAAATCACATGGCTATTGTCAAATCTCATGACAATCAGATATATGCCAAATCACATGGCTATTGTCAAATCTCATGATAACCAGATATATGCCAAATCACATGGATATTGTCAAATCTCATGACAATGGTGAGATTGTCAAGCATAACCATAACCGTTGGCCAGACGCTCAGGGATATGCAGGACAATCTTTAGAATTGCGTAATATACATTATAATAAACACAAGATTTTATAAAAAAAATAATTAATTATCTTCGTAACATTAATCAGAAATACCTAAAGAGTCTGTCAACTCACATCCCATGTCAGGAGTGACAATTCGTAAATTATCATGAGAGATCTACATGAGAAACATACAACTCTTTGCCAGTTTTATTAACTTTATCATTTACATGAGTAATGTAATGACGCATGGGACCTTTAAATTTACTGTCAAGTTTTTTAATTACTCGCGGATTTTGTTTTACCAGTACTATATCACCGACTTTAAAAGGTATAATTTTAGCGTTTAGATTTATCATAATCCGTTTTTTGGGTTTGAGCTAGCTCGTCCATTCTGAGTTTTGACTCTTGACGGCACATAACGAGGTCCATACGTTCAACAGCTTTTGTTAGCTTTGCTAAATGTAGCAAAGCTGATATTGCTGGAGGTGACTGATCGCAGCCCATCAGAAGTTGGAAAGGAGTATGACCAGTATTTTTACTAAAGGTGATATTGATAGCCAACTGTACTTCGCCGACATCATATTTGCTACTGTTTTTAGTTGTATTTACAACAATAGTAAAACATTTTGTCAGAAACTTCATGATCCGCTCGACCTGGCACGATTTACACCACTAGCTATAAATTGCAATTCTATAGACCAGTTTTCACAGAAACTCGTAAATTCTTTGCCGGTATAGGAAGCAGCCTGATCACAAATCATACGTTAAGGTGTACCAAAAGTATAAATTAATTGTTTTAAGGCATTTACTGTAGCTACTGCCGTTAAATTTGTAACAGGATTCAAGTAGCAGAACTTTGTAAATGCATCTACAAAGACAACTGCGTTTATTGCCACTCAGTTTGCCCGTTGTGTCCATATGGACTGTATGAAAAGGAGTAGGGGGCTTATCTATAGGGTGTAATGTAATCTGTCGTGAACCAGATTGATTTTTATTTATTGTGCAAGTCTGTCAACTAACAACGTATTTACGGTTATACTTAGATATATTTAGAAACCAAAATTGTTCTCTTAGTTTGTCGAGGGTTTTTTTTTTCAACCAGTGTTAAAGAGCATCCTGATAATTTTTTATAATATGCCACCTATAACTTTTTGAAACAGAGACGTTTCTTAACTTGATTTTTAATACGATATAACAATCCGTTTGCAATTTCATACGTGGAAGCTATATTTTTGTTGATACTCCCTTGTTTAATTAATTCGATTATATTTTTGGTTTCTTAATCATTATTTTGTTCTACTTCTAGCCATTCACTATAATTTTGAATATTATTAAGGGGAATATGTTCTCCCCTTTGATACTAGATACTAAATCAAAATATTCTAGGTAAGTCCAACCCTCAGATTATAGAAAGAAGCAGATAGACCGCGCGGAACAACAAAGTGAGGCCCGTTTGTAGACATGTGTGCGTTAGAGCCACGTGACAGCACTATAAGAACAGGTGCCTGTATGTGTGTGTACGGTTGCCAGGAGAATGAAAAAATTAGCCATAATATTTCACTACATGAAAAAAAAAAGTTTTTTTTTTCTTAAATCAGTTGTTTTTATCAACAGTATAACAGTATAAGTACGTCAAATTAACAATACCCATAAAACGATACATTTGCGATATATTTTTATTTTGAGACACCAACATTTTATTGTTTTTGGTAGCTATATTTACTTTATGGTGACATCATAAAACCCATGTTATACCAAATCGACTGATGTAATTTAACTAGTTACACTTACGAAGACACATACATACTTATTTATCTATAAATATACCAACCAGAAAAGGCGATAAATAAAACACTATTATCGACATACATATTTTTGTAAATCGATACTCCTGTATCCTTTACTTATTTCCTAACTTAGGGGTAAATGTTTCAATATAAACTAGCAACACCGAATGATTTTTGTTAAGGTTTTGTGTTTCAAGATGTCACTAACAATAAACACGTAAAATAAATCCAAATAGACAAATAATCAATATTTTACTTATGAAAGATGCTCCAACTTATTTATTTTGTTTTTGGGAACAGTTTTTACAATGTTTAAAAATACAAGACGGCATTATTCTGAAATTATCTGTTAGAGCCCGTGACGTATTAACGATGCGACGCTTCGTGCTGTACTGAATCGAGAGTGTATTCGCTTTTGAATTTGTATTTGCTTTGTTGGCCGCACTCTCGGTGTTCCGCGCGGTCTATCTGCTTCTTTTCTATAATCTGAGGTCCAACCTATGAACCCTAGGAAGCAATTATTTTTATTACGCGAGGCTTTTAGCGAGTTAAAATCAGTAATGACTTTAAATGGCCTGCCAAGTTAATAGTTACGAAAATGCCTAATAGATCTAACGACTGCCAGAGTTTCCAACTCATAAGAGTGGTAACGATTTTCAGTGTCAGTGGTGCGCAACTGATCATATTTTTGAAAAAGAATTCCCGCTAGACCTGCGGTACTGGCATCCGTGTGAAGTTCGACAGGCTTAGCAGGATCGAACAAAGTTAGAACTGGTTCAGAGGCAAGGTACTCAAGGACTTTATCTCTAGCAGTTTCCTGCTCCGAAATTATTGCAGGACTAATATCCACTCCGTCACACCGAACATTTTTTTTTAAACAACTTACACTGTAAGAGTTACGGTAGACTTTAGCAGAATTCCTAGAGAAAGTCACCTAAATTCCAGATAATATTTCAAATAAACTTTGACTAAGTACCTAATATGTCATACTGAATGTACCTATCAGGAACCAGAATGAAATCAAATTCAATGTTTATGCCATCAACACAGACCATACACAGCTTTGTACGCGATGAATAGAAAGTATTATCTCCAACACCTCTCAGAAGTATGGTTTCATAAGTTATTTTACTTTTAATTGTATCGCCAATACGTTTGCGCATTATAGAACATTCCGCACCAGTCAGGCAGGAATTCAATCAGGCAGGAATAATCGTGATCATCAACTTGAATGAAACCAAGCTATTCACGTGAGTCCTTTTCATCTTTAGTTTTATTATTTAAGGGGTGAAACTAGTTCTCACTGGAATTCCCTTTTTTATTACAAAAAGTACACGGAGTTACAGGTGGGTTTTGAACTAGATTCTACTGGTCTTGAACTGTTAGAATTAGTAGGAGAAGCTGAATCTTTACTAGGCCCGCGATTAGTACCCCGACTATAGTCTCTTTGAATATGACCTAATTTATAACATTTGTGACAACGTCTAGACGAAGTATCTGATCAGACTCTCTGACCGGTCTTTTTCGCTTATACGAATTATTTAGAATCTGAATTAAATGTAGGAAACTTTTCGGTGTAAGTTCAGTCATCTCCACACCAATTGCTTTCTTTGCCAACTTCCATCTTCGAGTGGCGTACTCAGCAAGACTGCCTGATAAGCCTGCACACTGCCCATTCAGCGGCCCGCCCGTGCAAGTTCTCCCTATACAAGTTCAGAATTTCTCTATCAGTCAGTTCATACTCAATTTTAAGTTCTTCGACGTTTCGGAACCAAACTTGTATAGTATCGGTACGATCGTCAGGGTTAAAACTTGGTACATAGATATCGCGATGGCCGCTCACAGTGGGCCTTATCAGAAGGCTAAAAGTAACCCAAAGGGTAATGGAGAGGGCTATGCAGAAGTTTCCCTACCTAATCGAATCAGAAATGAAGAGATCCGCAGGCGAACCAAGGTAACCGACATAGCCCGAAGAATTGCCAAGCTTAAGTGGCAGTGGGCTGGGCACATTGCTCGCAAAACTGATGGCCGATGGGGCCGAAAGGTTCTGTCATAGGAGTCACAGACAGTCCGCTGTGCAGGGCCTGCATGGAGTATGACGAGACAGCAGCGCATCTGCTACTATACTGCCCAGTGGTCACCACATACAAGGCAAAGTACTTCGGTAACCCAGGTAACCTCTGTGAGATTGTCAGTTACACCAAGGCGTTGCTGGCGTTCTTTGAGGAGCTGGAGTGGATCGAATAATCGATTTTCCCACCCGTACGCAAAATACGCGCGTATTGACGTGGAGTTGAGGACACCAGCCCGTATTACCTATTACCTAAGGTTCTGGAGTGGCGACCGCGTACCGGAAGACGTAGCGTTGGAAGTCCTCCTACAAGGTGGACCAATGACCTTGTGAAGGCCGCAGGTATCCGCTGGATGCGGGAACAGAACCAGTTGAAGTAGCGGTGCTTGGGGGAGGCCTATGTCCAGCAGCGGACGTCCTCCGGCTGAATGATGATGATGATGACATAGATATGTTCAAGACTGCGCATCCGAGGAGTAAGTCTCACATTTAGTGAATGAAAGGCTTTTGCAGTAGTATGAATCAGACGTACAAACTCTACTGTCCTTGAATTACTGCTGCTATTGGCTGCAATTGAATCCCCGAGAGGTGCATCGCCATCACCTGGGTATGCCATAGCACTTGGAACAGCGTATGCCACTGTCCTTTATCCCAAGACTAGCGATTGATGATCAGGTGTAGGACATTCTTGACACCCTTGCGTTGTTTCTGCGTCATCTTGCAGGAGCCCGTTCTCGACTGCCACAGATTTATTTCAATTAATTTTCCTGAAATCAAACATTTGTAGGCGTAGTTTTTTTTGTTATCAATCCCACTTCTGATGTAGGAGGTAGGGTAGAATAATAGACATAAATAAGTTCGTTATTATATTTTTCAGCAATACTTCATAACATTATTAAATATTAGGATTTAAAAATAGTAACACAGTAAAATACAACATAAAAATAGAAATTCAACATTACAACGTTTTAAGAAACGTACCTGACAGTTCAGAGCACCGTGTTGTGCCGTGTCCGCTATCGGACAGCTTCTGATCCGTCGATAGACAGTGCGCCCCTTTTAAAGCAAGATTCACTTGTATAGTGGGGACTAAGTAGTCAGTTACAATACTTTCATAGACCGGAAGTTGATAAAAATATTATTAAAAAATCATTAAATAATTTCTCTCCCACATACTAACCTAGCTGTGGCTATATCTGTCAACTGCCTTATTTTTCTTACTGCATATGCAGTTGAACTTAATCTACCTGAAAGAGCTCTAATGTGGGCACCCCATTGCAATTTGGAATCTGGAGTAATTCCTAGAAATACAGTTTCCGTAATAGCATCTAGTTTCTTGCCATCAAGTTTAAAATTTAGACCCACTTGGGGTACGTAGCTGCGAACCATTTCGAAAGAACAGCTAGACTATCGTTGACGTGTAAGACATCCGAATCTTTTCTATCTATTTTAAAAATAAGAGAAGTGTCATCAGCGAATAGAATTATATCCCATAAGTTAGCCATCATGTAAGGAAGATCATTTATAAAAACTAGAAATAGGAAAGGGCCAAGAATTGAACCTTGAGGCACGCCCATCATCACTAGAGATCCCGAGGACGTCACCCCGTTAACGTTTACTTTTTGCTGCGTGTTTGATAGATAGGAAAGAACAAGATCAGCACCTAGTCCACGAACTCCGTAGTGGTGTAATTTACAGATCAGTGTATTGTGGTCAACGCAGTCAAACTCTTTTGAGAGGTCACAGAAAATGCCAATGGCATCCTGGGATTTCTCCCAGGATTCCAAAATGTGACTGATGAGTTTCACTCCTGCGTCAGTCGTCGACCTACCTTTCGTGAAACCAAACTGCCGACTATGTAAAATCCCATTTGAAATAAAATGTGACAACATCGGGTCTAACATTATTTTTTCGTATATTTTGCTCAATGCTGGTAGGACAGATATAGGCCATTATTAGAAATACAAATTTTGTTACTTATTAATTTAGATTTAGCTTGAGCGCAGACTCTTTTAAATATCTTAGAATACTTTCTGACATAATTATGAAGGGCTTGATCAGAAGTAAATGATTTCTCATAGTACAAATTATATAAAATATCTCTGCTTTTTCTAATGCCAGCAGTGGCCCATTCACAAAACTTTGGTGTAGTATATCAATTCAATAAAGCATCATGTCCTGTAAAAAAAGTTAGAATCATCTAACTTTTTTTACAGGACATGATGCTTTATTGAATTCTTGGCATACTGTAAAAAATAAGGTTCCGTAGTTTATATTGGGGTCTTGTGAATCAAAACTAGCTGTTGAAAGATTGCTAAGAATATTATTATTAAACATATTTACTTAATTATTTTTTTGTGATAGGTCTTATTTCTATGATTTTTTCTACGTGTGACTTTTAGAAAGAGAGCGGCCTCCATATTGCACCGTATCTGAGCAAGCTCCAATAGCATTCTAAAGGTAATAGCGGGCCGACTAGACAGTCCTTTTCTTGGGCACTGGATTGCACTCCATGTGTCCAACAAAATATGATTTTGTTTTCTTTGATTGTTCTTATAATTTTATTTGTTGTGTTTTACTAACATAGGTCTAAAGCATTTACTAACACAATTATGGATGTCTTTTATGGTCTGAAATAAACTGATTATTTAAATTATATATATAGAAACCAGGTTTTATGACTGTATAATACTCTCTTATATCTGCATCTAGTAACTGATCTTGGCTGTTTATAGATTTTAATCGCTTAGTCATATTATGTACTTAAAGTATCTATGCTTAACATACTATGATGGGTGCTCGATGCACGTATGAAAGCTAAATTTTCTTCAATTCTAATTATCTCTAAAAGTAATCCTAATGTACTATCAATTGATCCTCTCTTGATTGCTTAAAATTTTTGGGAGTAGGTATGTTTTAATATCGAGCCATCCAGACTTTGTTAAGACTGATATGCTCATTTAACTCTGATACTATTTTATCAATATTATTTTCTAAAAGTTTAATGGCACTATTATACTTTTGGGCATCCGTATAATCTAAGTTGCCGGTAATGCTCTTTATTATATATCCGTCTACGAGACCTCTTTTACTACGTCAGGGTTCTAGCGTTTTAACTGAGAACTAATTTGACTTAATTTATTAGTTTTAAATTATTGATTTGAAGTGCATGTATGAGAAAGGACTGGTTATCTAGTTTAGTCTGGAAATAATCGAGTTGGGACGTTATGGAAGGCTATGTTACCTTGGTCCAGCATTTCAGTGGTCTGGTCTCTAACTTCTTGTCGGTGAACAAAGGGGTAGCGATGAGTTTTCGTACTATATACGGGAAGTTCGTCAGTCGTTCTAATACGGTGTTTTATTTTATTTGTAAAAGAAAAAACGACTACATAATGTTTCTAAATTAGTTTTTTCCTCAATATTTAAATGGTCTGTACGCAATTGAGATAAAACCTCTTAAATGCGCCTAGGATCTTGTTTAGTGCTAATGTACTCATTATTAAGTATCTCTGTTCAAATGTAACAATTAAGTCATAATCGGTCGGGTTTTCAATTTCTACGATACTACTACAATTGGTAGCGTGAATAATGCAATTACAATGTAAATTGGCTTAGCTATAGAAACGTCACCGTCTAGACTAAAGATAGGATTTGTTAATAATGTTGATGAGTTCGCGGGATTAGTTTCTAGCTGATAATGGACTTTTTATTTTGATAAACACCAATAGGTATAGTTGTAAACTCCGTAATTACATAATTATTTTTAAGATCAATCTGTGCTCCGTCAAGTAAGTCTAAGCCTAACAGTAACAGACCGTCAAAGTAATTGTGAAACTTAACATTCGTAGGGTTATTATATTCAGAAAAGTTCGGAATAGTAATAGAATGTTCATGCGTACTAGTACCTAGTTATACGGGCATTTGTTACTTCAAAGGGGTCAATGTTCAAAGATATATGTGAAAAGTATTGTTCGACTGCCTCGGAACTAATAAAAGACTGGTTACTGGTACTGGTGGACTGGTTGGCTGGTGGTTTGGTGGTTGACTAATAACTTAAGTGGTGGATCTGATATCTGAATATAACGTAATTCCCTTTTAGATAGCATGTTTAATTCTATTTTAACCCTTTTTTGATCCTTGTGAAAATCCGGATTAGCATTAGAGGTAGGCTGTGGTGCTAAGCGTTTAGCGTTACTCGTATTAGAGCTTGTGTACTATCTTGTAATGAATGATAGTCGGGCTCGGTCTGGTTGAGGTAATAAAAGTTGGGATAGTCATAATAACAGGAATAGTCGGGCTGTTCTTATAGTATTAATTGTAAACGTTTTCAAAGTCGGTCATTTCGTTATAGGTAGTTAATTTCACGTGTCATAAATTAGTTAGCTCGCAGCTCGGGGGGCTCGGGGGGGGGGGGTCGGGTTTGACATATTGTAATACGAGCTGATCGCATATTTTAATAAAATAAGTTAGATTTTTCGGATTGCCATCAAAGTCTGGTACAGGGCGCAAAGCCTTGAAGATAGTATCGGAGTCTATATATATCTATTCCTAAATTATCTGAGTCTATAAACCTATTTAAATCTACTTCCCTGGTCCTATTTATCTGTCTGGAAGAGACAGATCATTACAGACAGTTTTTTTTAAAATTAATACTAAATTATCTAGGGGTGAAAAGGAAGGACTAGGAAGCAACACCTAAGAAAGTTCCAAAGACTTACATATAAATGGTTTTCTCGGTGTATCGATGTCTGGATACGTCCTCAGCTGCGTCTTCTTCAGTTCGGATATTCGACGAGGTACTTGGAAATACCGACAGGGACTATCGGAGTCAGCAGATTAAGGATTCTTGGAAATCTATACCGCACCGTGCACTGCCTCGAATATCCTACCGACTGCGCTAATTACGAAGGTGGCGGCAGGAAGGAAACCGAAGATATTTAAATAAAGGTTTTTAATTAAGTAAAAATTACAATTCTTGTAAACTTACGATAGCTAGATGTCGATGCGGCATCAGCTGATTTGGAAGTAGGTGAGCGTTCGGTGACCGGCGACACGAGGCGTCAATTCGTTGATTCAGCAAAATAGTGTATTGCGATTTTATGTGGAATCATCCGATTGACGTAATTAGTTTATCATGTCGCTATTCAGATTATTTGGTGTAGGCAGGGTACGTAACACGCTTGTTCGTATGATTTGGTATTCTAGTCATCGCAGTATTCTATTCATCCCAGTTTTTCTTGGGATTTTCGGATTTTCATGATTGAAACCGTTCATATGCAATAATAATGCATATCTACGGGTTTTTTGGGTTAAGTATTCAGCGCACAACGACTGCCACCGTTGCCGACGCCGCCGGCGCCGTCACGCGTCGCACCGCGTTGTGTTTTGAGCATGTAATCTGCAAAAAATCCTGTAGCGCTGTCCATTAAGTAGCAAGAAGAGAGCCATCAATAGATTATAGAGAAGAGAACAATGTATTACTTGTCTATGTTCATCACTTTGTTGCTTACAGGGCATTAGATGTATTAAAACCGAATTTTATAAAATTATCTTTAATTTACTGTCGAGTGACGGCTCACTGGTGCGGCACGTGCCGGAGCAAGCTGTGCCGTGCGCCGCAGGCGGCAGCTCGCAAGATTGCGCGCTGGTTCGAAGACAGTCGCGATGACTTCATACCAACGGGTTCTTTGCAGCTGTATGTATATTAAGTATGTGATTTCGTTATGTTGCTTAGGAACTAATATTACATAATTTGCATAGACAGAGCAATTCATTATTCTTAATAATTATCTACCCAATTTTGGGTAACGCACAGATCAGTAGATTACTGAATGTTCGGGATAGTTCATGGTGTTGCTTGGCGGGTGCGGTGTGCTCCGGCTACGAGTGCTTCACGGCCAGGGAGAGCGCGGGCGCACGTCGGGCGTCCAGCGCGGGTCGTCCATCTTGTGCAGCACGCGGCGCAACGTGGCGTCGTTGCCCTCCGGCGGCGCCTGGTCCCGGTCGAAGTAGCTGCGGGGGGCGCGCAGGAGCACGGGGGGCGGGCCTTGGGGGCGCGGTGGTGCGGTGACGCGCGGGAGGGGCGCTAACGGAGGGTAGTACAGCGCCGCCAGGATGCCCTGCTCCAGCTGCGCGCGCGCCGTGCTCACTAGCAGCGCCACAACTAGCACCTTGAGCAACATGTTGCACGTACGTGTAACTGGTCTAAATTGTAGCTAATTTTATTCTTTTTTATTGAACTTTATTTGAACACGACTCACAACAAGAAGCTGTCGGTCGCTCCCTGCGCTTGCGTCCGCGCACTGAACCTGCCCTGAAGCTGCTCTTTATTATACGTCCTCTCGGAACGAGGGAATACCCACTATAAGGAAAACCGAGCGATAACATTGCACTTTGTTCAGAGCGCAACAGTGTAGGTAATGCGCACAACTATATAGGTACTCGTATAATATACGAATCACATTCGATACACACGGGCTGACCTCTTGAGTATATATGTTCTGTGGGGCAGACGCATGATGGTGCGGCGGTGACGTGTTGTGTTCATTGAAATTAAACTTGTAGAGAAACGAATTGTGAAAATAAGCGGCAAATTTGGAAAATTATTTAAATAATGATTTAGGTAGGTATACACGACTACACATCAAGCTATTCATTCCCAGTATAAGCTGATCACGCATTGTATAAGATTTCCGTACAATGAGAGGTCAGCTGATACTGGAAATGTATGTCAAAGATCTACAAATAACAGCTTTCACCAGCTTCAGCTTTCAGAATTCAATGGCACCTTTTGTAAACATACCATGTTTCTGGCAAATAAATTATCTATTCTATTCTATTCTATTAGATTCCGTGCGTCAAAGACGCGCCCTTCCGTGTTCGGAAAGCGGCACGAAAGGCTTCTCGGCATGTAAAGATAGTCACCCATCCACGGACCGACCTTGGCAAGCATAGCTTATTTGAATCGATCGATCCACGCGCAGTGTGGCTGATATTAAAGCAAAAGCCCAAGGTTGCTCACGGAATAAGTACCTAGGTATTGTAAGTAGTAATAAGTAGTCATTCTAAGTACCTATATTGTTTGTTTTCAAGTAAGTAACTTAGTTTGCTGTTATTATTACTATATACATTTTAACACGTGCTATCATAAGTCCACCATTTATGACGGGGATCGGAACTGGTTATTTTGTAACCTATCTAGGAGACCAGTACGGCACCCACTAACTAGATTTAAACTTTATGCTTGTGCTTTATATATTACTGTGTCATGTAATCTAGTCCGAGTTGAACAATAAATCTATATTATATTATTATATATCTACTTAGTTAAAAGCGACAAGGAATACCAGAAAGAAAATATATTAGTGAGTTCGGCGGGAGCCCCAACCTCCCCAAGCTTAGTACAGAGCTTAGTAATCGACTAGGTCGAAAGCCTTCGATAGGTCCAGGAAACAAGCGTATATGGGTGTTTTCCTATCAACATAGTAAGCGACTGTATGCTTTAGTGTTAAGATAGCACTATCAGTTGACAGAGTCTCGCGAAATCCAAACTGGGCATCGTGTAGGTTAATATACCTGCTGAGCTGAGCATCCAGAAGAACATCGAAAACCTTCGCCATCACAGTAGCCAGGGAGATAAGCCTATAATTTTTCTTATCAGTTACATCACCAGTGACATTCTTTGATATAGGCACAACCATAGCTTCCGTCATCTTAGGCGGTAAGTACGAGTGACGTATGCAGAAAGTAAACAACATAGCCAGTACTCTAAATAAATGTTGACCCGCTGCAGGTGCTCAATGTTTACCCGCTTGCTGCAGGTGCTCAATGTTTACCCGCTTGCTGCAGGTGCTCAATGTTTACCCGCTTGCTGCAGGTGCTCAATGTTTACCCGCTTGCTGCAGGTGCTCAATGTTCACCCGCTTGCTGCAGGGGCTCAATGCTGAGTCCGTCACTGCCCGGAGATTTACCACGTTTCATGTTATTAATAATATTTTTCATATCTTTAACAGAAAACCCAATCGGGTTCTCACAGACAGTGACGGCTCCAACATCCGCAGCATCAGAACTGCCGGTAAGCGGGGACTCGACTTTAAAATGGTTTTTAGAAAGGTTAGCAACTTCTCTAGGTTCACTACGAGTACATTCGCCTACAGTTACTGGCAAACTAACCCTACCGTTCATCGTCTTAGTACCTTCCAGAAAGATCGAAAGTTTTTAACCGTAACGTGTGAGGCTAATAAATCCATTTTTAGCTGGTCTTGGTGGTTTTGACAGAACTTCAGTCTAGATTTAAATATTTTGCGAGTACGATACATGTTGTCATGAACAGGCCCACTTTCAGGTTTACCATGCCCTACATACGTTTGATATGCCTGCCTAGCCTGACTATGAGCTTTTCTCACGTGTTTGTTCCACCCTACTACCGTTTTACCCTTTTTTAGGGTTCCGTAGTAAACCTAGTCTGTCTGTCTGTCTGTCTGTCTGTCTGTCTGTCCGTCCGTCCGTCTGTCCCCGGCTTTGCTCAGAGACGCTAAGTCCTAGAAAGCTGTTATTTGGCATGGGTGTACATATTAATCACGCCAAGAAAGTCGTAAAATAAAACCATGAAAAACATTTTGTTTTAGGGTACCTCCCTTGCACGTAAAACGGGATGATATTTTTTTTTCTCGTCTAATACATGGTGTGGGGTATCGTTGGATAGGCCGTTCAACAATATATATAGATCCGTTTGCGTAATATTAAGCTTTAAAGTTCTATTTTTGGATATGTCGAAAAATTCATGGCAGTAGCATATATAACGAAATTAAAAGGAAAACTATTACAACTTAACGAGTAATCGTCGACCAACTTAAATTTGCAGTTGAAGAATTGACCGTAACGTATAATGTATGGGAGAGCATGTTTTTCAACTACAATGTTGTTTGTTTTTGGGATGAATTCATCCTAATACGGAACCCTTCGTTGTGAGTGGTCCGACACGTACTTGGCTGGTTTTTTTATATTCTCACTTTCTTGCTTTGCACAGATGCCTCACATAAAATTTGAACGATGTCATTGTATAAATTGTCAATAATACCCACCAAAAACATTTCAAGTAAAATGTTGCCAAGACGACCACCTAGGGTTCGCCCTGTGAAAAAGATATCAGATCTCATGTAGAGCCAAGCTTCTGAATCTACACGGCCTAACTCTACCGACCCAAACTTCACAAAATCTACATATCAGTAGAAATGTATGGCTTCACCGTTTCACTACCGTCGTGGAGGTGATGCGAATATAATAATTTAGTTTCTGAAGTAAGTATCGAAACAGCCAAGCCATACATTTTTACTGATTCGATACCTCTGGGCTCAAAGGGCGTATAGCCCAAAACATGGGTTTTCAGGAGAAGCAAAAAACTAAAATAACAAAAGATTTTTCGTTATATTTTTCTCATTTTTAGAGCTACATAAAAGTATCCAAGGGACAAAGTTCTTAGATTTTTGATATATTTAATAAGTTTTTTTCAAAAATGGCCCTGGTTTTGTATTGACTGAGATAGCATGTACTTTACGACCAAAAATATATGTCCTATACACCCCATAAAAATACGCCCTGAGCAGGCACACAAAGGCGTAAGCCCACCTTTTCATAAATGATGCATAAATGATGCAAAGACACAGGGGCGTATAAATTACTTGAAATCGTTCTATAACGTGGTAAAGGATAATATTTTTTCAATGATTTTTCTAATGGATATTATATTTATTTATTAGGCATCTATTGTTAGATAATTATTTAGGATATTAATAGAAACTAAAATTATGATGAGAAATAAAAATCGTTTATTTCACTTTTCTATTAAAAAAGAAAAACAACAAAATACTAAAAGTTTTTAAATTTGTAATGACATCACTTAATTTTCATTTTCTTCATCATTTCTAATCAGATCCCTTATTTTTTTCTTGATGGTAGACCAAAACCTTAACTGGAGGGAACATATCGGTACCGTAATAACTCGGGCTAGGAAAATGATCCATGTATTTAAAAATCTTCGTAATGTTTGTGACCTGAAACTACTTAGAACTATTTATTTTTCTTTATGCCAATCAGTATTATCATATTGTATCACTGTTTGGGGAGGTGTATCAAAAACCACAATGTTAAGTCTCGAAAGAGCTCAGCGAGCAATATTAAAAGTAATGAGCTTCAGGAAATTTAGATATCCAACGCATCTATTATATAAGAATTTATGTTTGCTCACAGTAAGACAAATATTTATAAACAATGCTATATTAGTTCAGCACTGCAAATTGCCGATACCTTATTTCTCTACAAGACGTAGAAAATATCTGGTGTACTCCATACCTAAACGTAAGACGGCCTTTTCAGATAATTTTTTTTACCACCTGGGGCCTCATTTATATAACTAGTTATCGAAGTGCATCAATTTACGCGATTCGACTCTCTCTGTTTGCAAAAAACTTTAAATAAATATCTCATCGAAATGAACTATATTAACACAGAAAACCTATTAACAACCATATCATAAATAGATTTACAAAAATACATACACATGCTTATTCCATGCAAATACATCACACACACGCCACATCATCACATCTACACACGCATTCATTAACCTACATCTCACACAAATAGATCAGTTCTTCTTTATGTTTATAATCTCCATTTTTGATTATTTTGCTGAATTAGTTATTCTTGACACACGTTTTATTTTTATCAACCATAACCGTCTCATAAGATCCAAACTTTTTCTTTTCTCTTCTTTTTGTCTGAAATGTTTGCATATACTTTTAATATTTTTTAGTTAAGGCTTCTACATACCGGGGCGACTTGTCGCGCGACGCGACGCGACACAAAGGCACCGCTCGTCCCGCGACACGCGGGGCCTTTGTGTCGTGTCGCGTCGCGCGACAAGTCGCGCTGGTATGTAGAAGCTTTTACCCTCGTTATTACTGTCATCCAAATATCGAATGTTCAAAAATACCCACTTAGTATCTGTATTCTTATAGCCATATTCATAATTCAGTGTTTTATATAGCAGTATAATGAAAATCATCGTTTTAATTGTGTGGAAGTGTGTGTGTTTGTGAACGAGGAAGACCGACCTGCCGTGATACAGTTTTCACTAGTACGGAGGTCGGTGTGAATTAAGCTCAAACAACCGCAGAAACACAGGTATTTATTAGACTTATGTAATGTAATTTATGTTTGTACTAGTAGACACAAATCACAGGATTGTTGGGATTTGTGTGTAAGGTTTGTTCTTATAAATTATCAATAAACTTTATTACTTTACTTTACTTTTTTCAGTTCTTATGCTATGTTATCAGGTATGTTTGTTATAAGCTGCTTCTACAGTTTTACGCTTTATAATCAGGTCTCTTAATTTGTCATCTGCATTAGTTTTACGCTTTATAATCAGGTTTAACTTCTTAATTACTTTAAAAAAAAATCTGATCTCTTCATCTTTATTATGTTCATTTGCTTTTAAACTTTTTAATCATCGTCATCTTCTCCGTCAGTTTGATCTAATGTGTCTTACGAATCCGTGTGCCATGGGAGATTGCGATATTCATTGTGAAATCTTTTGGGTATAGTCCGTTGTCGCAGAGACGTATTAGATCCTGGTATTTAGCAGTGGAAATAGGTAGCCTGGAATTATACAAGGGCTTCAAAGTGACGTTGTCTGCCACTTGCTGGCTACTTGTGGGCTTGTTAACTACGGCATTATGCTTTTTCCCTTTTGGTTGTACTTTCCCCTTTCCCTTTACCTATACTCTTACCATGTGGTTTTTAACAAAGTGTTATTGTAAACGACTCAGCTTCTCCTTCCATGGAATATTTGACTAACATGTGGGCTGGATTTGTCTTTAAATGTCACTACTCTTAATTCTTTAAATTTTAATGATTTTAATGTCATCGGTGTGAATGTAGTGGTACCTAGCTAATTGATCGAAGTCAAGAAAATCTTCATGATACAACGCGATGACTGTACGGTCTCGGTCTTGCGAGCTGTCTCAAAGTAAGTAGCCCATTGCGAGGGGCTCCACACAATCATTTTCTGGACTTCTCTTTTAATAACTGCATGTACTGAATCTACAGGCATGTATGTATGGCCCGGTAAAAGGTAATTTACTTGTGTAACTATATTTTTATATGAAATAATTTAAGGAGGTAAAGAGCAATATTACTTTTCGAACGAAGTAGTAAAAGAGAATTTGTAAAATTACGATCTTACACCCAAAATCTTCAACCAAAATTAGTTTATACAACTTGCCAATTATTGTGGAGGCATCAATATGTTCCTTATGCCCCTAATCTTGAAATAAGTTGTGTTTACGTAACGAAAATTATGAGGTTGTATTCGATTTTTTTTTGCGAATTTCGCCACGTGGATTACACAGATCGATAGAGAATCAAAAACTGAGTGAGAGTTGTTAAAAATGTCAAAATGTGCTATACGCCCTTTGAGCCCAGAGGTATCGATATGTAGAATTTGTGAAGTTAGGGTCGGTAGAGTTACGCCGTGTAGATTCAGAAGCTTGGCTCTACATGAGATCTGATATCTTTTTTACAGGGCAAACCTTAGGTGGTCGTCTTGGCAACATTTTACATGAAATGTTTTTGGTTGGATTTCAGTTATTTTTGAACTTATATGGAGATTCTCTGAAATAAAAATTATATTATTATTTATTTTCATTTATTACTTAAACATACATATTGATTATATTTTTAAATATTTTTTATAAAAAACATTAAAAAAGAAAAACATTTAAAAATACAAAAAACAGTAGTCCATCGGCATCAGGAACAAGGTCCAAGCTGCCGGTGGTTAGGGCTCTAGAGAGAGGAACCTCCTCACTATGCGTGCCGTGTCGAGGAGTACTGCTTTCTGAATCAAGCCCTTGACCCAGCCGCGTAATGAGAGCCTCCTGAGGTGTTGGTCGAGGCTCTTCGCTATTAGGCCATTGACCGTAATGATTATCGGTACAATGATTGCAGAGTCCACATCCCACATGTCGACAACCTTGTGTGCTAAGTCAAGATACTTTATCTTTTTATCATTCTCGGCTTTCACGAGATTCTCGTCATGAGGGACAGCGATATCAACAATCATTGCACGGCGCTCTCGTCGATCTATCACCACAATATCAGGTTTATTGGCTACAATAGTCCTGTCAGTGATGATAGATCGATCCCAGTACAATGTGGCATGCCCATTCTCGAGAACTGGGTCGGGCACATACCTGTAGTATGGTACTTCGATTTCCACAAGGTTGTACTGCAAGGCAAGTTGCTGGTGGATAATCCTAGCCACTAGATTGTGTCTGTGCAAGTACTCGCCGTTAGCAAGACGAGAACAACCGGAAACAATATGTCGGATTGATTCACCGGGACGGTGGCATGCCCGACAGATGTCAACCGTACCGTCCTTAACAATGTATTTCCGATAATTATTCGTCATAATAACTTCATCCATAATTGCACAGACAAAACCTTCGGTTTCCCCGAAGAGGTCGCCGAAACGTAGCCAGGATACAGACGCCAAAAAATCTACATCAGGCCCATGGAGGGCCCGGAAAAAGCGTCCGTGAAGCTCTTTGCCTTGCCATACTTCCTGACGATCGTTGGTATCAAGTACTGCAGGTTTGCGCCAGTTCTCTTTCGCCAAGGAGAGTGGGGTAAGGCCCTTGTCCACTGCGACCACATCTCGATGCATCTCCACGTCAGTTTGAAGAAAATATTCTCTGAGACTGCAAATCTCGCGGTTGTGGAGGGTTTTAGCATTTAAGAAGCCGCGACCCCCACACTTCCGCGAGAGGTACAGTCTCATTACTGATGACCGTGGGTGATGCATCCGATATGCCGTCAGCAATGTACGGACCTTCCTATCCAGAGCATCAAGTTCCGTCTGAGTCCATTTGAGTATGCCGAAAGAATACATTAAAACCGGCATGACCCAACCGTTGAAGGCACGCACCTTGTTTCCGCCTGATAAAAGACTATTTAACACTTTATTCAGGCGGCCAAAGAAGCGCTCCCTCAACGATTGCTTCATATCGGCAGTATTGATGCCTAATGCTTCCGACATACCCAAATACTTGTAGGTTTCGGTTGAAGAGAGGGATCTAAGGTGTATGGAATCCGAGAGTTGGATTCCCACGGATTCCGTAATCCCCCCTCTCTTTACATGCATGACCGCACATTTGTCCACACCAAATTCCATCCTGATGGCGCTACTGAACGTTTCTGTTACTCTCAGTAGCTCCATCAGTCGCAAATTGTTGGGGGCAAAGAGTTTCAAGTCATCCATGTAAAGGAGGTGAGATATCACCTGACCACCTCTTTTCAACCGATAGCCTAGACCTGAATCCTCCAGCAATGTGCTAAGAGGATTCAAGGCTAAGCAAAACCAAAGTGGACTCAAACTATCGCCCTGAAATATTCCCCGCTCAATCCTGATCGGTTCATCGGTCCCCTGGATCCGTCGACATCCTGGATAGAGAAGGACCGTCCTCCATTGCCCCATACACGACATCAAGAAGGTGCGTAGAGTTGCGTCTATCTTGTACAACTCCAGCACCCTAATGAGCCATGTATGTGGCACCGAGTCATAGGCCTTCTTATAATCTATCCAACATGTCGACAAATCCTTACGGGATCTACGAACCTGTTGGCTTATGGCCATGTCTATAAGGAGTAGCTCCTTAGTACCACGGGACCTATTCTTACATCCATTCTGAGACACAGACATAATTGAGTTACAATCAATGTGATGTGCAATTTTAGCTCTAAGAATGGATGTAAGGACTTTATAGACCGTTGGCAAACATGTGATTGGTCTATAGTTTTTAGGTTCCGCAGTACTACCTGATTTATGGAGCAGGTGGGTAACTCCTGTCGTAAAGAACAGTGGAAGCGACCCAGTCTCTAAAGATGATTGGAATTGCGAGGCTAAACAGGCGTGTGACATTTGTAGCCATTTAATCCAAAAATTGTGCAGTCCGTCCGGTCCTGGAGATTTCCAGTTAGGCAACGGACGGACTGCACGGGCCACATCCAGAGGACTAATTGTAATAGCCTCCATGTCTGGTATTGAATCACACGTCTGTTCAACAACTCGCATCCAATCACTTTCAGTGTGACTAACGGGCACCGACCAAATGCTTCGCCAAAAAGCACTCATGGCTTCTTTATCCGGCAGACGTACGTCAGTCACACCTTGAGTGGGAATGGGCCGCTCCCATGCTCTGTATACCCACCTTTCATCGCTCTGGAACATGCGGTTCTGAGTGTACCGATCCACTCTTCGCTTATACCGACGGATACGGTTTGCCCATGCATAAACTTTCTGCTTCAGGAAGTCGATGCGCTCTGTGACACGGGATACATATTCTAGAGGACTAATACTAGTTCCCGAGAACGCCCGCCTCACAAAGCGCATCACCCTTGGGCGTGTATTGCCCTCCCTGAAGCAGATAAGCTTCCCGATGAGTACTCTGGCCTCATTAATACGACGCTCAATCCTGCACTGCCAGGCTGGTGCGGCGGGTTTCGGTTGTACAGCTTGGTCAGTATTTGGAAATTTGACACGAGCTATACGACATGCCGCAACAGCCGTACAATACAAGATTGAGTGTGTATCGCAAAGATCTGCGCTACTTTCAATGAAATTTGGTAACAGCGCATCCAGGGCACACACCAGTGCTCTGTTTTTTTTATTCATGGGCAAACGTGGTAGCCGTGGTCTAAGGTCAGGTAATGTGAACCGGTACTCACGGATTGCATCCTCCAGTACGCTCCTTAATTCCACATTGCATAGGTTATCTGCAGATATAGCCCTGGTGTCCTCCTCCACAGCATGCTGATTTTCCCGCAGTGGAACTTCAGCAGGCGCATACACGACATTCTGGGATGGGGGAGGGTTACTAGCAGAGCTACTCTGCATTTCCGAGCGTAGCCGATCAAGTGTAGCGTCATCCAATCTATGATTGTGTTGAATGACGCGCACTTGATCCGACAATCGTTGGGCCGTGACGTTGATGGCTGGTTCAAGTACCTGAAACAGAGAGAGCATCCGACCCCGGTACGCTGTAAGATTAATTCCTCCCTCTGTAGCCCCATAATATGCGCGCATCACATTTTCATTCATGGACTGGGTCCATCGTATGCGCGACACATTTCCACCGGCAGCGGGGACCCTGTTCGGGGCCTGATTGCCTCGAGGTCCCAAGCTCGCTGGTGGCCGGCCTCTCCCCTGCCGACGTACAGGTGTTGGCGACGTCGGCGGGGAAAAATACTCATCGCTCGAGCTCGACGCAACTACCACGGCCGGTGTCGTCACAGCGCTCACGGTGGGGCTGGGTACCGGCGGCGGCGAGGCGGAGCTGAGCGAAGAGTCCGGAGGTGGTGGGCGTGCTCGTCGTTTAGCTGCTCTCGTCAACATTTTTCCGTTTTCTTAATCCTTGTTTTATATTATTATTATTATTATTATTTGTAAGTTGCTAGGCAGTCTTTTTAGTGTTTATTTTTTTCATCTTTGTTTGGGGTGTATTTCTTGCACATCAGCAGTGCCGGTTTTCATAGCCCATTCTCTGTCTCAGTTTACATACCAAATTTCGGCTTTCTAGCACTTCAGGAAGTACCCTAACATTTTGAAGTCTCATACAAACTTCCACCAAACTTCCACATTTTAGGGGATGGGGGGCGAAAGTTAAGTTTATGAGTGTGTCAGTGACAAAATCGGTGTATTAATCTAAAGTATTAGAGCTATTCAATTGAGACTTTGTCCGCCTTATTACAAAACAAGATTTATATTTGACATGGCTTAAACCATGGAGCCAGTTTTTGTAATAAGAACGTAACAGTGATTGAAATACCGTTCTTTTTACAAAACTGAAAACTTAGTTCGGTACTAAGTTGTCAGTTTTGTGTTTAGGAACTTTACTGTAGTCGGAATAAAGTTCGAAATTCATAAATGGCTCCATGTTTTAAACCTGGGTCTGAAGATAAACCTTGTTTTGGAATAAGGGGGTGTATGTTTAATTAGTCTATTATTGACATCATATCCTGAGAATATGAACTATCTGGTAAATCGGAAACCAACTCTATGAGGGTTCAAAAAAACGACGTAACACTTCGAGAAAAGGTTCGAGGAAAGGGCTTCGCTTGGCTCGTCTTGGCGCTACCGTGCCTCCAGATATCTATGTTCCAGATTCCTACACACATACTACTACTACTATACTACACACTTATAACATGAAAGTATTTCCAACCGCTCGACTCCCGCGACAATCCGAACGCATTTTGAAGAGGGTGATCATGAATCGTACCTGTCGTGTATTCGCGTACTAAAATGCCACGTATGGCAACGTATGGCAACGTATGGCAACGCGCAGCAAACAACTGACTTTTACGACGTGGACTCGGAACAAGACCCGATGGAGACGCCAAAGTCTGCGGTGAACAGGGTGACCGCGGCCGAGGTTCCGGCACTCATCACGCTATCTATAGTAGAACACGAGAATCCTAATGAAATCTATGGAGCCCTTTCTGATGTTGTGCAAAAAGAGTACCAATCTACTTCAAGACCAAAACCAATGGGCTACTCCAGGTATTTATTCAAGTAGAGCGAGACTATACGAGTTACCTATATGGTTTGAAAAAATACATGTTTGATACTCCTTTCCTAGAGTATGTCATAAACTATTTAAAATTATTTAAAAAGATTATTGTTTTATCTAAATTTATAAGCGATACAATTAAAAATTCCAATAATAAAGTAAAAACCATTTGGAAAATTATTACGAACATGTAACACCTCGTGATGTAGTTAATGTTTTTAACATAGTTAAGTCTGAAAACACTGGTGATTACTGGGGCATCTCCAGTAAATTATTAAGTAATTTAATAGACATCTTAGCCCCCTATCTAGCTGTTACTTTTAATAAATGTGTTGATTTAGGAACTTTTCCTGACCTCATAAAGAGTAGTACGTTTATTTATATCAGGTAATCAAAATGACGTTGGCAATTTTAGGCCTATTCCTGTCTTACCTACATTTAGCTAAATATGTGAACAGTTAATACTCAAGCAGTTGCTACGATTTAAATAGCCTCCTTTACAATGAACAACATATGGCTTTACAAAAGGTCGTTCGACTACAGATGCGGGTGTTGCACTGCTAAAACATATTTTATATATTTAACGCATGGGAGAAATTACAAAATACTATTGGAATTTTCTGTGATCTCTCCAAAGCCTTTGATTGCATGCACCATGCCATGACACGCTTTTGTGTAAACTACGTCATTACGGTGTCAAAAATGAAGCTGTCAAAGTAATACATTCTTATTTAGGTACATAATAGGTTCCAATGTGTAGATGTTAATTAGTGTGAAATCTTCCGGGCTACCAGTTCAGTTAGGGGTACCTCAAGGCTCAATACAGGGTCAATTCTTATCTTAGTGTATATCAATGACTTACCATTCTATATAAAGAGTATCCGTGAGGTCGTACTGTTTTCAGATGATACCTCACTTATTTTTAAAGTGGACAGGAATAGATAATATTTTGACGATGTAAACAGTGCACTCTCAATGGTTCCGGATTGGTTTACGACAAATAACTTAGTTCTCAATGCCTAGAAAACAAAAGGTAAAAAGTTCGCCTTACCAAATGTTAGAACTCTAGATCCCAACATCATCTTAGATAAAGATGTGCTTGAAACTGTAGACTCGGCAGTTTCTCTGTGTATAACAGTAGATGCCAAACTTCAGTGGGCACACATAGTCTAGCCTAGCCACGCCAAGCGGGAAGGCTCAATTGGGCCGCCTACGCCGGCAGGAAAGTAAAGGTCATGGCACACTATACCGGCACCGCTCCAACCCAGCAATTAACTTATCATTCAAATTAGAACATTAAATCGTGTGTCGTATAACCTCTCTTTTGCCGAGCGGCCTTAATAAGGCCGATGAGGCCGATTTCAATTATGCGAGATTCGCCAATCGGTCTGATTCAGTCCGACTGATTCAGTTCGTTCGTGGCGCACACCCATTTTCGCGCCAAATAGGCTGGTTCAGAAGAGGTTACCCTCTCATCTGTCAATTGACCTACATTAGGCCGATGTCAATTATGCCGGATTCGCCATCCGATCTGGTTCAGACCGACTGATTCAGTTCGTATAGTGGCAAATCCCCATTTCGCGCCAAAAAGCCGACACGAGAGGGGTTATTATATTTAATAATGTCAATATTAAAAAGCCAACTGCGTGCTTGCAGCGCGCCAACCGCGTGCTTACTGCGCGCCGACTCCGAGTTGCCAACGAAACAACGTCATTACGCCCCCGTCGCCCGCGCATCACCTTCGCCTCTCGCGCCTCGCTGCATCCTCTGAGGCGTGTTCAATCACAAATGCCATACATATAACAATATTATGGGGGACGGTAACTGACTTTTAATTATTTTATACTGAAGATCACGTCGATCGACGATCACGTAAACGAGTAGTGTTAATGATTTGAAAAAAATGTAATATCACATTCAATTCACAACAAAAATGTATCACACAAGGCACATCTTGGTGCATCCCCACGTCAGTTTGAAGGAAATATTCTCTGAGACTGCAAATCTTGCGGTTGTGGAGGGTTTTAGCATTTAAGAAGCCTCGACCCCTCATTTTGGGTTTGCCAGTACCACAACAACAGATTAGCTAAATAGACATTATAATCTATTAGTAAACGCATTATAAATTGTCTTTGGTCCCTGGCCCTGACATCAACCAATCGCAACCAATGGAAATGATTGTCAAAATTTTTGAGTGTATTGGATACGAGGGTTTTGGCTACTTTGTATGTGTGTATTTTAATTATGTTTATATTTGTTGAAATGTGCGTTTTGTTTGTGCAGAATAAACAAATTTTCTTTCTTTCTTTTCTTTTTTTCTTTACCCCCACACTTCCGCGAGATGTACAGTCTCATTACTGATGACCTTGGGTGATGCATCCGATATGCCGTCAGCAATGTACGGACCTTCCTATCCAGAGCGTCAAGTTCCGCCTGAGTACATTTGAGTATGCCGAAAGAATACATTATAAAACCGGCATGACCCAACCGTTGAAGGCACGCACCTTGTTTCCGCCTGATAAAAGACTATTTAACACTTTATTCAGGCGGCCAAAGAAGCGCTCCCTCAACGATTGTTTCATATCGGCAGTATTGACGCCTAATGCTTCCGACATACCCAAATACTTGTAGATTTCGGTTGAAGAGAGGCATCTAAGGTGTATAGAATCCTAGAGTTGGGTTCCCACGGATTCCGTAATCCCCCCTCGCTTTACATGCATGACCGCACATTTGTCCACACCAAATTCCATCCTGATGGCGCTACTGAACGTTTCTGTTACCCTCAGTAGCTCCATCAGTCGCAAATTGTCTGGAGCAAAGAGTTTCAAGTCATCCATGTAAAGGAGGTGAGATATCACCTGACCACCTCTTTGCAACCGATAGCCTAGACCTGAATCCTCCAGCAATGTACTAAGAGGATTCAAAGCTAAGCAAAACCAAAGTGGACTCAAACTATCGCCCTGAAATATTCCCCGCTCAATCCTGATCGGTTCATCGGTCCCCTGGATCCGTCGACATCCTGGATAGAGAAGGACCGTCCTCCATTGCCCCATACACGACATCAAGAAGGTGCGTAGAGTTGCGTCTATCTTGTACAACTCCAGCACCCTAATGAGCCATGTATGTGGCACCGAGTCATAGGCCTTCTTATAATCTATCCAACATGTCGACAAATCCTTACGGGATCTACGAACCTGTTGGCTTATGGCCATGTCTATAAGGAGTAGCTCCTTAGTACCACGGGACCTATTCTTACATCCATTCTGAGACACAGACATAATTGAGTTACTATCAATGTGATGTGCAATTTTAGTTCTAAGAATTTACTTTATAGACCGTCGGTAAACATGTGATTGGTCTATAGTTTTTAGGTTCCGCAGTACTACCTGATTTATGGAGCAGGTGGGTAACTCCTGTCGTAAAGAACAGTGGAAGCGACCCAGTCTCTAAAGATGATTGGATTGTGAGGCTAAGCAGGCGTGTGACATTTGGAGCCATTTAATCCAAAAATTGTGCAGTCCGTCCGGTCCTGGAGATTTCCAGTTAGGCAACGGACGGACTGCACGGGCCACATCCATGGTATTGAATCACACGTCTGTTCAACAACTCGCATCCAATCACCTTCAGTGTGACTGACGGGCACCGACCAAATGCTTCGTCAAAAAGCACTCATGACTTCTTTATCCGGTAGACGTACGTCACACTTTGAGTGGGAAGGGGCCGCTCCCATGCTCTGTATACCCACCTTTCATCGCTCTGGAACATGCGGTTCTGAGTGTACCGATCCACTCTTCGCTTATACCGACGGATACGGTTTGCCCATGCATAAACTTTCTGCTTCAGGAAGTCGATGCGCTCTGTGACACGGGATACATATTCTAGAGGACTAATACTAGTTTCCGAGAACGCCCGCCTCACAAAGCGCATCACCCTTGGGCGTGTATTGCCCTCCGTAAAGCAGATAAGCTTCACGATGAGTACCCTAGCCTCATTAATACGACGCTCAATCCTGCACTGCCAGGCTGGTGCGGCGTGTTTCGGTCGTACAGCTCGGTCACTGTTTGGAAATTTGACACGAGCTATACGACATGCCGCAACAGCCGTACAATACAAGATGGAGTGTGTATCGCAAAGGTCTGCGCTGCTTTTAATAAAATTTGGTAACAGCGCATCCAGGGCACAGATCAGTGCTCTGTTTTTTTTATTCATGGGCAAACGTGGTAGCCGTGGTCTAAGGTCAGGTAATGAGAACCGGTACTCACGGATTGCATCCTCCAGTACGCTCCTTAATTCCACATTGCATAGGTTATCTGCAGATATAACCCTGGCGTCCTCCTCCACAGTATGCTGGTTTGCCCGCAGTGGAACTTCGGCAGGCGCATGCACGACGTTCTGGGGTGGGGGAGGGTTACTAGCAGAGCTACTCTGCATTTCCGAGCGCAGCCAATCAAGTGTAGCGTCATCCAATCTATGATTGTGTTGAATGAAGCGCACTTGATCCGACAATCGTTGGGTCGAGACGTTGATGGCTGGTTCAAGCACCTGAAACAGAGAGAGCATCCGACCCCGGTACGCTGTAAGGTTAATTCCTCCCTCTGTAGCTCCATAAATATGCGCGCATCACATTTTCATTCATGGACTGGGTCCATCGCATGCGCGACACATTTCCACCGGCAGCGGGGACCCTGTTCGGGGCTTGTTTGCCTCGAGGTCCCATGCTGGCTGGTGGCCGGCCTCTCCGTCGCCAACACCTGTACGTCGGCGGGGAAAAATACTCATCGCTGCAACTACCGCGACCGGTGTTGTCACAGCGCTCACGGTGGGGCTGGGTACCGGCGGCGGCGAGGCGGAGCTGAGCGAAGAGTCCGGAGGTGGTGGGCATGCTCGTCTTTTAGCT
Source organism: Tiliacea aurago (assembly GCA_948098905.1). NCBI lineage: Eukaryota > Metazoa > Arthropoda > Insecta > Lepidoptera > Noctuidae > Tiliacea > Tiliacea aurago. Next base: position 406,387 of record OX402593.1, read on the forward strand.
GCTCTCGTCAACATTTTTCCGTTTTCTTAATCGTTTCTCCGTTTTTCCGTTTTATCAGAGGTGACATGACAAATGTCACCTCGGCAGTTTTTATGAAAGTCTTTAAAGTGGTTAATTTTGCTATTTTTTCTTATGTTGTGATTATTTTGGGTGATGGCTTCTTGTGGAGTTCCTCATAAAATAAACTAAACTGCGTCTAAAATTAAAAGAACTGAAAATATAATGAAAACGAAATTTGTGACTTTTGTTGACGTTGGTGTTGCCAGCTTATTATTATTCTCTTTATTTCACTGCAGTACATACAAATTATATTTTTAAATATTAAAACCTCCTAACAATGCGAGCCGTGTCCAGAAGTACCACTCTCTGAATCAGGCCCTTAATCCAGCTGCCCAACGAGAGCCTCCTTAGGTGTTGGTCGAGGCTCTTGGCAATTAAGCCATTGACTGATACAACTTTCGGCACAATGATTGCAGAGTCCACATTCCACATGTCGAAAACCTCGCGAGTCAAGTCAGGATACTTGATTTGCTTATCTTTCTCGGCTTTCACGAGGTTCCGGCATGAGGGACCGTGATGTCAATAATCATTGTGCGCCGCTCTATTCGATCCACCACCACTATATCAGGCTTATTGGCAACAATAGTCCTGTCAGTGATGATGGATCGGTCCCAGTACAATGTGATATTTCCATTCTCGAGAACTGGGTCGGGCACATACCTGTAGTACGGCACCTCAGATTCTACAAGGCTGTATTTCAAAGCAAGTTGCTGATGGATAATCCTGGCTACAAGGTTGTGTCTATGCAAGTACTCTTCGTTAGCAAGATGAGGACAATCGGAGATAATGTGTCGGATTGATTCTCCCGGACGGTGGCATGCCCAACACACGTCAACCATGCCGTCCTTCACAATAAATCTCCGGTAATTGTTCGTCATGATAACTTCGTCCATAATTGCACAGACAAAACTTTCGGTTTCCCCAGAGGTCACCAAAACGCAGCCAGGCTACGGCCGCTAAAAAGTCTACATCGGGTTCATGTAGGGCCCGGAAAAAGCGTCCGTGAAGCTCCTTACTTTGCCATACCTCCCTGCGATCGTTAGTGTCAAGCACGACAGGTTTGCGCCAGTTCTCTTTAGCCAAGGAGAGCGGGGTGAGGCCCTTGTCCACTGCGACCACATCTCGATGCATCCCCACGTCGGCTTCTAGGAAATATTCCCTGAGACTGCATATCTCGCGATTGTGGAGGGTCTTAGCGTTTAAAAAGCCTCGACCTCCACATTTTCGCGGGATATACAGTCTCATTACCGAAGACCGTGGGTGATGCATTCGATATGCAGTCAGCAGCGTACGAACCCTCCTATCCAGGGCGTCGAGTTCGGTCTGAGTCCATTTGAGTATGCCGAAAGAGTACATCAAAACCGGCATGACCCAACCGTTGAAGGCGCGTACCTTGTTTCCGCCTGACAGAAGACTATTCAATACTTTCTTCAGGCGGCCAAAGAAGCGCTCCTTCAACGATTGCTTCATGTCAGTAGCATTGATGCCCAACGCTTCCGACATACCCAAATACTTATAGGTTTCGGATGCGGAGAGGGCTCTGAGGTTTATGGAATCCGAGAGTTGGGTTCCCACGGATTCCAAAATCTTCCCTCGCTTTACATGCATAACCGCACATTTGTCTACACCAAATTCCATCCTGATGGCGCTACTGAAAGTTTCAGTTACTTTCAGTAGCTCCATCAGTTGCAAATTGTTGGGGGCAAAGAGTTTTAGGTCATCCATGTAGAGGAGGTGAGATATAACCTGACCACCTCTCCTCAACCGATAGCCTAGACCTGAATCCTCCAGCAGTGTGCTTAGAGGATTCAAAGCTAAGCAGAACCAAAGCGGACTCAAACTATCGCCCTGAAATATGCCTCGCTCGATCCTTATCGGTTCGCTATTCCTCTGGATATTTCGACATCCTGGATAGCGAAGGACTGTCCTCCATTGCCTCATACATGACATCAGGAAGGTGCGCAGAGTTGCATCTACTTTATAGAACTCCAGCACCCTCATGAGCCACGTATGTGGCACCGAGTCATAGGCCTTCTTATAATCTATCCAACATGTCGACAGATCCTTTCGGGAACGTCGTACCTGTTGGCTAATGGCCATATCAATGAGGAGTAACTCCTTAGTACCGCGAGACCCGTTCCTACATCCATTTTGAGAGGCAGACATGACGGAGTTAGTGTCTATATGTTTGTTAATTTTAGCTCTCAAAATGGATGTAAGAACTTTATAGACCGTTGGTAAACACGTGATCGGCCTATAATTTTTGGGTTCCGCGGTGCTACCTGATTTATGGAGCAGGTGGGTTATTCCTGTCGTTAGGAATTGGGGTAGCGAACCAGACTCCAAAGCAGTCTGGTACTGAGCCGCCAAGCGAGCGTGCGACCCAACAAACCATTTCATCCAGAAGTTGTGCAGTCCGTCCGGTCCTGGGGACTTCCAGTTAGGCAACGGACGGACCGCACGAGCTACATCTTGGAAGCAGATGGTAATAGCCCCCATTTCTGGTATTGGACCGCAGGCTCGCTCAACTTTCCGAGTCGAATCACCTTCAGTGTGACCGACAGCCACCGACCAGATACTGCGCCAGAAAGAAGATATGGCATCATTATCCGGCAGGTGCGTGTCAGTCACATCTTAATTCGGTCGCTCCCAATCCCTATCATTGCCAAACCCACCTTTCATTGCTTTGGAAGGTGCGATTCTAAGTGTATCGGTCCACACGCCGCTTATACCTACGAATACGGTTCGCCCAAGCATACACTTTTTGCTTTAGGAAGTCTATGCGCTCTGAGAACGCCCGCCTCACAAAGCACATCACTCTTGGGCGAGTATTGCCCTCCCTGAAGCAGATTAGTTTGCCGATGAGCACTCTGGCCCCACCAATACGACGCTCAATTCTGCACTGCCAGGCTGGTACGACTGGTTTCGGTCGTGTAGCTATAGAGACATTTGGAAATTTTACGTGAGCTACACGACATGCCGCTACAGCCGCACAGTACAGAATCGAATGAGTATCAGTGAGGTCTTCGCAGTCATCAAAATTGTTTGACAACTGCGAATCCAGAGCTGCCACCAGCGCCCTATTTTTGTTATGCATGGGCAAACTAGGTAAGCGTGGTCTAAGTTCGGGTGACATAAACCGATATTCCCGGATCGCACCCTCCAAAGCACTCCTCAATTTTTCATTGCACTGGGTACTTACGTTTGTAGCCCTGTCATCATTCCCCTCGTCAGCTTGGATTGTGTTGGACTGCGGTGGTTATACAACAGTCTGCGACAGGGGGGCGATGACATGGCTACTTCGTATTTCAGTTCGCAGGCGATCAAGTACAGTGTCATCCAACATATGATTACGCTGGATGACCCGCACCTGATCCGATAGTCGCTGTGCCGAAACGTTGACAGCTGGCTCAAGCACCTGAAAAAGAGAGAGCTTCCGAACACGGTACGCGGTCAGATTGTTTCCCCCCTCTGTAGCCCCATAGTATGAGCGCATGACGTTCTCATTGATGGTTTGTGTCCATCTCATGCGCTGCACACTTCCGCCGGGAGCTGAGACCCTATCAGAGGCCGGTGGGCCTCGGGATCCTAAACCGTTCGGCGGCCGGCGTCCTCCCCGTCGACGAGCAGGTGGTGGCGTCGTGGGCGGGGAGAAATACTCGTCGCTTGAGCTCGACGCAACTGCCGCGGCCGGTGTCGTCACAGTAGGGCTGGGTACCGGCGGAAGCGCGGCGGAGCTAAGCGAAGAGTCCGGAGGTGGTAGGCGTGTTCTTTGTGCGGCTGACCTTGTCAACATCTCATATTATTATTAATATTAAAAACCGATAAATCTAATTTATTTTTATTGTGGAAAAATGTAAAAATATGGGCAGGTTCATGGTTGTCTAATTTAGAGTTAAACGAAACCTATCAATTTATTGGTGTTAGCATCACTGTTTGGAAACCTACATTCTGCATTCGTGACTGTCACGAATGCATGTTGAGTTATAAAAAAAATTAAAATGGATATAAGGTTATTAACCAAACACTGTAGGATATAGGTATCGGTATTTGATTACGCTGGTAGGATTATGAGAGCTTGATAAAATGCGGCTGAACATGCGTCAGGGTTTCTAAAGCCAGATTAGGTGGTTTCCAATCAGACAACTTTATTTAAAATCACATCATAATTTTCTGTTTTATTCTGTTTAGTTCGATTGATATAATTATCGGGTTATGTTGTGATCCGGGATTTCGCGGACGGATTTAGAGCGGATTTATCAGTTTTCGATCAGGTTACATTAACCATAGAGCAAGTTATGTACGAGAACAACCAATTGGCATATTAAAAAAAAAACAAAATGTGATTTATCGGTTTTTATTCTGACTCTCCTCAATTGTGCTTGCGGTGACAGCAAGCGGCCAGCGCGGACCTCCTATATACAATGTACTCTGTGGCGCGGACTGCGAGCTTGCACCTCGCGGACGACGCGTAGTTAGCGCGTCAGCGGCTAGCCGTAGCCTAAATTGTGCTTGCGGTGACAGCAAGCGGCCAGCGCGGACCTCCTATATACAATGTACTCTGTGGCGCGGACTGCGAGCTTGCACCTCGCGGACGACGCGTAGTTAGCGCGTCAGCGGCTAGCCGTAGCCTAAATTGTGCTTGCGGTGACAGCAAGCGGCCAGCGCGGACCTCCTATATACAATGTACTCTGTGGCGTGGACTGCGAGCTTGCACCTCGCGGACGACGCGTAGTTAGCGCGTCAGCGGCTAACCGTAGCCTAAATTCGAGGCAACGCCGTGCTGCAGCTGTGCAGTTGCGGTGCCGGTATAATGTGTCTTTTAAACCTTTAGACAATACATTTCATAGCGTTATTTCCTACAGTGTTCTGACATTAAAAATATATTTGTTCTTCAAAAACGAGCTGTTCCAGCAATTTACCAGCTTGGTGCCAAAGTTTCTCTGAGAGATTGATTTATTTATTCTATAATAACAATCATAAGTAATAATAACTGGCAAGTCAAAAATCATCTGATTTTTCTTATCCCATATTTCCCATAATTTTATATTTCATCAACCACATTTATACCCAGAAAATTAAAATAACATAATAAAACCTTTTAACTTTATCTATAATAACAAGAAGACAATAAACAACAAGAAAATGAAAATACCAAAAAAATATCGAAAAAGCAAGATGACGGCTGTCAATTTGACCTACAATCACAATGTAACATGGGATGAAAAATATGAATAAAACAGGATGTTGACGAGATCAGCTACTCGCCGCGCACGCCTACCACCTCCGGACTCTTCGCTCAGCTCCGCCTCGCCGCCGCCGGTATCCAGCCTCACTGTGAGCGCTGTGACGACACCGGCCGCGGCAGTTGCGTCGAGCTCGAGCGACGAGTATTTTTCCCCGCCGACGTCGCCAACACCTGCACGTCGGCAGGGGAGAGGCCGGTCACCGAGAAGCTTGGGACTTAGGGGCCATCCGGCCCCGAGCCGGGTCCCCGCTGCCGGTGGTTGTGTGCAGCGCATGAGATGGACTCAGTCTATGAACGAGAACGTCATGCGCGCATATTACGGGTCTACAGAGGGAGGAACTAACCTCACTGCGTACCGTGTTAGGATGCTGTCTCTGTTTCAGGAACTAGAGCCAACCGTCAACGTCTCGGCCCAACGACTATCGGATCAGGTGCGGATCATCCAACGCGATCATAGGTTGGACGATGTTGCACTTGATAGGCTGCGCTCAGAGGTACTGAGCAACCATATCGTCTCGACTCCGGCACAACCCGCGGTACAAATGTCAATAATTGATGGAATCTCGCCGCGGACCAATCATAGTGTTGAGGAAGATGATAGGGTTGCCACAGTAAGTAGCCAATACAACGCCCGATTGAGGAGCGCACTGGAGGATGCGCTTGGCGAGTATAGGTCCACTCCAACCGAACTTAGACCCCGATTACCACGCCTACCTATGCACAAGAAAAATAAGGCGTTGGTGTGTGCCTTGGACTCGCAGCTTAAGAATTTTTTCCAAAGCAGCGAGGATCTCATTGATACACACTCGATCCTGTATTGCGCGGCTGTTGCGGCATGTCGTTTAGCTAACGTCAAATTTCCAAACTGTGACGAAGCTACGCGACCAAAACCAGCCGTATCAGCTTGGCAGTGCAGGATCGAGCGCCGTATTGATGGGGCCAGGGTACTCATCGGCAAACTATACTGCTTCAGGGAGGGCAATACACGACCACGAGTGATGCGCTTTGTGAGACGGGCGTTCTCGGGGACTGGAATCAGCCCTCGAGAATATATGTCCCGTGTCACAGAGCGCATCGACTTCTTGAAGCAGAAAGTTTGTGCATGGGCGAGCCGTATTCGGCGGTATAAGCGGCGGGTGGATCGATACACGCAGAATCGCATGTTCCAGAGCGATGAAAGGTGGGTATATAGAGCTTGGGAGCGACCCGACCAAAATGTGACAGACGTGTGCCGCCCGGATGATGCAGCCACGAGTGCATTCTGGCGTAGCATCTGGTCGGAGCCCGTCTGTCATGTTGAGGCTGACTGGATGCGGGAAGTCGAGCGAGTGTGTGAAACTATACCAGAAATGGAAGCAATCGAAATTACCTCATTAGACGTAGCCTGAGCAGTCCGTCTGTTACCGAATTGGAAATCACCAGGACCGGACGGACTGCACAACTTCTGGTTGAAGTGGTTAATTAGTTCACACACTTGCCTGGCATCTCAGTTCCAATCATCCTTAGAGTCTGGGTCGCTACCGCAGTTTCTAACAACAGGCGTTACCCACCTGCTCCATAAATCAGGTAGTCCCGTGGAACCCAAGAATTATAGACCGATCACATGTTTGTCAACGGTCTATAAACATCTTACATCCATTTTGAGAGTGAAAATTAATACGCACATTGAAAGTCACTCGATTATGTCTGCCTCTCAAAATGGATGTAGGAATAGGTCCCGCGGTACCAAGGAGCTACTCCTCATCGACATGGCCATAAGCCAACAGGTTCGTCGATCCCGCAAGGATCTGTCGACATGCTGGATAGACTATAAGAAGGCCTACGACTCGGTGCCACATACATGGCTCATGAGGGTGCTGGAGTTGTACAAGATAGATGCAACTCTGCGCACCTTCCTGATGTCATGTATGGGGCAATGGAGGACGGTCCTTCGCTACCCAGGATGTCGACAAATCCAGGGGAACGATGAGCCTGTATGGATTAAGCGGGGAATATTTCAGGGCGACAGTTTGAGTCCACTTTGGTTCTGCTTAGCCCTGAATCCTCTAAGTACACTGCTGGAGGATTCAGGTCTAGGCTATCGGTTGAGGAGAGGAGGTCAGGTTATATCTGACCTCCTCTACATGGATGACTTGAAACTCTTTGCCCCCAACAAATTGCGACTGATCGAGCTACTGAAGGTAACTGAAACTTTCAGTAGCGCCATCAGGATGGAATTTGGTGTGGATAAATGTGCAGTCATGCATGTAAAGCGAGGGGAGATTGTGGAATCCGAGGGAACGCAACTCTCGGGTTCCATACACCTTAGATCCCTCTCCTCATCCGAAAGCTATAAATATTTGGGTATGTCAGAAGCGTTAGGGATCAACGTTGCTGACATGAAGCAATCGCTGAAGGAGCGCTTCTTTGGTCGCCTGAAAAAGGTATTTATTAGCCTTCTTTCGGGCGGAAACAAGGTGCGCGCCTTCAACGGTTGGGTCATGCCGGTTTTGATGTACTCTTTTGGCATACTCAAATGGACTCAGACTGAACTAGACACTCTGGATAGGAGGGTCCGTACACTGCTGACCGCAAACAGGATGCATCACCCACGATCATCGGTGATGAGACTATACATCCCGCGGAAGTGCGGGGGTCGAGGCTTTTTAAATGCGAAGACCCTCCACAACCGCGAGGTGTGCAGTCTCAGAGAATATTTTTTAAAAACCGAACTGGGTATGCATCGTGATGTGGTTGCAGTGGACAAGGGGCTCACCCCGCTCTCCATGGCTAAAGAGAACTGGCGCAAACCTGTAATACTTACTATCCATGACCGCAAGGAGGTATGGCAAGGCAAGGAGCTTCACGGGCGCTTCTATCGAGCTCTACATGAGACCGGTGTAGATTTCTTAGCGTCCGTATCCTGGCTCCGTTTTGGAGACCTTTTCGGGGAAACGGAAGGTTTCGTCTGTGCAATTATGGACGAAGTTATCTTGACGAATAACTACCGGAGACATATTATGAAGGATGGGACGGTTGACGTGTGTCGGGCATGCCACCGTCCGGGTGAATCCATCAGACATATTATCTCTGGTTGTTCTCGTCTGGCTAACGGGGAGTACTTGCACAGGCATAACCAAGTAGCCAGGATTATTCACCAGCAACTAGCTTTGAAATATAAACTTGTGGATTCTGAGGTACCGTATTACAAGTATGTGCCCGACCCAGTTCTCGAAAAAGACCATGTCACGTTGTACTGGGATCGGTCTATCATCACGGACAGGACTATTGTCGCCAATAAGCCTGATATAGTGGTGATAGATCGATTAGCGCGCCGCGCAATGATTATCGATGTTACCATTCCACATGACGAGAACCTCGTGAAAGCTGAGAAAGAGAAACAAATTAAGTATCTCGACTTAGCACACGAGGTTGTTGACATGTGGAATGTGAGCTCGGCTATCATTGTGCCGATTGTCGTATCAGCCAATGGCCTGATGGCCGAGAGCCTCGATCAACATCTCTCGAGGCTGTCGTTAGGTGGTTGGATCAAGGGCCTGATTCAGAAGGCAGTACTCCTCGATACGGCTCGTATCGTGAGGAGGTTTCTATCTCTGGAGCCCTAACCACCGGTAGCTTGGACCCTGCTCCCGCTACCAGCGGACAACTATTTTTTATATTTTTAAATGTTTTATATTGTTTTATAAATTCTAATATTTAAAAATATAATTTATATGTACATATCGATAAATAAAGGAAATAATAATAATATATTAATAATAATAATATATTAATAATAATAATATATTATTATTAATAATATTTCAGGGCGACAGTTTGAGTCCACTTTGGTTCTGCTTAGCCCTGAATCCTCTATGTACACTGCTGGAGGATTCAGGTCTAGGCTATCGGTTGAGGAGAGGAGGTCAGGTTATATCTCACCTCCTCTACATGGATGACTTGAAACTCTTTGCCCCCAACAAATTGCGACTGATCGAGCTACTGAAGGTAACTGAAACTTTCAGTAGCGCCATCAGGATGGAATTTGGTGTGGATAAATGTGCAGTCATGCATGTAAAGCGAGGGGAGATTGTGGAATCCGAGGGAACGCAACTCTCGGGTTCCATACACCTTAGATCCCTCTCCTCATCCGAAAGCTATAAATATTTGGGTATGTCAGAAGCGTTAGGGATCAACGTTGCTGACATGAAGCAATCGTTGAAGGAGCGCTTCTTTGGTCGCCTGAAAAAGGTATTTATTAGCCTTCTTTCGGGCGGAAACAAGGTGCGCGCCTTCAACGGTTGGGTCATGCCGGTTTTTATGTACTCTTTTGGCATACTCAAATGGACTCAGACTGAACTAGACGCTCTGGATAGGAGGGTCCGTACACTGCTGACCGCAAACCGGATGCATCACCCACGATCATCGGTGATGAGACTATACATCCCGCGGAAGTGCGGGGGTCGAGGCTTTTTAAATGCGAAGACCCTCCACAACCGCGAGGTGTGCAGTCTCAGAGAATATTTTTTAAAAACCGAACTGGGTATGCATCGTGATGTGGTCGCAGTGGACAAGGGGCTTACCCCGCTCTCCATGGCTAAAGAGAACTGGCGCAAACCTGTAATACTTACTACCCATGACCGCAAGGAGGTATGGCAAGGCAAGGAGCTTCACGGGCGCTTCTATCGGGCTCTACATGAGACCGGTGTAGATTTCTTAGCGTCCGTATCCTGGCTACGTTTTGGAGACCTTTTCGGGGAAACCGAAGGTTTCGTCTGTGCAATTATGGACGAAGTTATCTTGACGAATAACTACCGGAGACATATTATGAAGGATGGGACGGTTGACGTGTGTCGGGCATGCCACCGTCCGGGTGAGTCCATCAGACATATTATCTCTGGTTGTTCTCGTCTGGCTAACGGGGAGTACTTGCACAGGCATAACCAAGTAGCCAGGATTATTCACCAGCAACTAGCTTTGAAATATAAACTTGTGGATTCTGAGGTACCGTATTACAAGTATGTGCCCGACCCAGTTCTCGAAAAAGACCATGTCACGTTGTACTGGGATCGGTCTATCATCACTGATAGGACTATTGTCGCCAATTAGCCTGATATAGTGGTGATAGATCGATTAGCGCGCCGCGCAATGATTATCGATGTTACCATTCCATATGACGAGAACCTCGTGAAAGCTGAGAAAGAGAAACAAATTAAGTATCTCGACTTAGCACACGAGGTTGTTGACATGTGGAATGTGAGCTCGGCTATCATTGTGCCGATTGTCGTATCGGCCAATGGCCTGAGCCTCGATCAACATCTCTCGAGGCTCTCGTTAGGTGGTTGGATCAAGGGCCTGATTCAGAAGGCAGTACTCCTCGATACGGCTCGTATCGTGAGGAGGTTTCTATCTCTGGAGCCCTAACCACCGGTAGCTTGGACCCTGCTCCCGCTACCAGCGGACAACTATTTTTTTATATTTTTAAATGTTTTATATTGTTTTATAAATTCTAATATTTAAAAATATAATTTATATGTACATATCGATAAATAAAGGAAATAATAATTTAAAAAAGCCGGCAAAGTGCGTGTCAGACTACGCACAATTTAGGGTTCCGTAATTGGGATGAATAAATCCCAAAAATAAACTCAACATTGTAGTTGAAAAACATGTTCTCCCTTACATCGCTATACACCACGGTCAATCTTCCAACTGCAAATGTATGTTGGTAATCGCATATTTTTTTATGTGCTATAGCCACAAATTAACGTTTTTCGGACTTTTTCCTATATTAATACTGTGAGGCCTTGCTTCTTGCTAAATTTCATGATTTTAGGTCAACGGGAAGTATCATAAAGGTTTTGATTTCTTTGAGAGGCACCCGATTTTGTGATAAAACTACAAATTAATGATTTTCGGACTTTTTCCTTTAGTTGTGCTATGCGACCTTGCTTCTTGCCAAATTTCATGATTGTAGATCAACGGGAAGTATCCTATAGGTTTTGATTTGTTTGCGAGTACCTATCGAAATATGTCGCAATAAAGTCGCGTAAATCGCCGTACTTTTTTATTGCGTTGACTTAAAAGCTTAATTTTTTTAGAGCTTCAAGCCTTCAAGGGACAGTAGACCTACGTATTTGATATTTATTTCATCTTGATACCTCCACGCGTTCCTGAGAAAAAGGGTCTTGACAGACTGACAGACAGACGGACAACGAAGTGATCCTATAAGGGTTCCGTTTTTTTCCTTTTGAGGTACGGAACCCTAAATATAATAATCATTTATAATTTTATCATTATTATTATTTAAAGATATTGGTATTCTCACGGCGCGGCGGCGGCATCATAATTCATCTTCGCCAACATTCTATATGTTAAGCAAAATATACACATATACACAACATATACACTAAAAACAGTGATATTCACAATATTAAAACCAGAAATGAGGACAAATTATATAATTTTTATGGTAATTAAAAAAAACCGTATAGGATACGCACGGCGCTATAGAACGAAGGGGCGGTAAAACATGTACTTAGGTGAGAGTACTTATTTTACCGCCCGTTCCGTTGTATGATGCGTAATTTTTAACTTTCGAACAATGTATACAGGCTTCGTAAATGAATTTTTTGAGAAAATGTGTTGAAAATATTGCTAACGTTGACATAGTATAAGCAAAATATTTAGTAGCTAAGTTTGTTTACATAATTAGTTTGTTGCACTTTTTATCATAATGTATGTATTAAATTTATTAAAACCAGTTAACCTACAGGTTAACTGGTTAAACAAGTGAATTATCGTCAGAAAATGTTACAAAAGAGTCTAGTGATGGAATACAGTTAAAGGAATGAATCCTTCTATCAATTTCAGGCTAAAGTCCATTGTACAAACTACAATGAAACATTTAAGTTGGAAGCATCATATTCTACTACGTATAATTTCAGGTAAACGCTTCTTTATATGATTGGGTCGCAGCTGTGAAATACCAACCAGTGGTAGGTACAAAAAATACAACGTAACAAGCTTTACATGTCAGCCATGACTATGAAAAGCAGTAGCAGTAAGAAAGCGAAGATTTAAAAAATAATCGTTATTTTTAAGTTACTGATATTAAGCTATTAGCAATAAGTTGCGAAGTAGGCTGGCGAGCTATATGCAGTAGGAAATGAGATTGCTTGTACAAAAGTGTCAGGCGCTTCCGATTGAATCTGCTGAGTAATGCTAAACGAATGATGCAATGTGGTGAAGTGTAGGCGTTTTTGGGGAACTGTCATGTAATTTTTGACGTTCGATAATCCTGATTCTCAGCCTGGTTTGAATAATTTTTAATGAGTTTTGATTTTTAATTTTAATGATTTCTTTACACAAAAAATAAATTCAACTAAATGGAATAATTAAAATTATATCTATTGTAAATTGTAACAAATAATATGATTTTGAAATAAAAAATAGCTTAAAAATAATGGAATTATTGCCACACTGAACAAGTAACTAATGTAAAAATAACTTTTTACAAAAAAAAATAACCGACTCTCAAAAATAAACTACAAAGTGAAAAATAAATTTAATTTCGGAAGTCGGTGTCTTTGGATCTGTATTTTAGTTTATTGCCACCGACTTCCGAAATTAAATTTATTTTTCACTTTGTAGTTTATTTTTGGGAGTCGGTTATTTTTTTTTGTAAAGTTTTTTATTTTTCCCTTTTTAGTGGGTCAGTTTTTAATTTATCTAAGTTACAATAGCCTAATGTTAACTACTCATCACCTTTTACAAAATATTGCTTTTCCCGATGCTGGGACGTTGATTGTTGAGGAGTTCTCCTAGTAAGAACCAGGAGAACTGCCACTCACCATATGCATAGTGACGAGCATAAAATAATTGCTTAGCAACTACATTAAAGTACTTAATCGAATCGCAACCCGTTAAATACTTATTATTATATTGTTCCGATGGCTATCTGTGGTCTCCATCATCAGTTCCACTTCACCAAATGGTGCTTCCCAAGAACAAATGCACGAGTTCCTATAAAAAATATCCAAATCGCTATAGGTTTGCCTATAAAATTTGAGGGTTCCCCTCGATTTCTATGGGATCCCTTCATCAGACTGATTTCGTGGCAATGGACCACCTCGGGAGTATACCCTTTCAAATAAAAAAAATATTTTCAAAATCGGTCCATAATTGACGGAGAAATCGGTGAACAAACATAAAAAAAAAACAAACATACAGCCGAACATATAACCTCCTCCTTTTTGGAAGTTGGTTAAAAAATACTAAAGTCACTGGGTATTGTAAATCCTCCTGTATAAAACAAAAGAAACTGTTTACATAATTATGTAATGCCATAATTGGTTAAAATCTATAATAACATAATTTTATGTGGAGATTTTAATATTAATATTTTAGATGTTACTCCATTAAATATAAGATTTCTCAATCTGTTTAGGACTTTAGGTCTTATAATTTAAATAACTTGTTTTTTAGGGTTCCGTACCTCAAGAGGAAAAAACGGAACCCTTATAGGATCACTTTGTTGTCCGTCTGTCTGTCTGTGTGTCAGTCTGTCAAGACCATTTTTCTTGTAGTTGGAACGCGTGTAGGTATCAAGTTGAAATTAATATCAAATACGTAAATTCATGGGCCCTTGGAGCTCTAAAAAAATCTAGCTTCTAAGTTAACGCAATCGAAAAATACAGTGATTTAAGCGACATTATTGCGCCATATTTCGATACTCGCAAATAAATCAAAACCTACAGGGTAATTCCCGTTGACTTAGAATCATGAAATTTGGCAAGAAGCAAGGTCTTACAGCACTAGTGTAGGAAAAAGTCCTGAAATTGTAAATTTGTAGTTTTATCACACAAAAAAAATGTTTTTTGTGATTACAAACTTATATTTGCAGTTGGAGAATCGACTGTGACGTATATCGATGTACGGGAGAACATGTTTTTCAACTACAATGTTAAGTTTGTTTTTAGGATAAATTCATCCTAACTACGGAACCCTTCATTGTGCGTGGTCCGACACGCACTTGGCCGGTTTTTGTACCTACTAGAATCAGTGCATCTTCGTCGACTTGTCTTGATAATATATTTAGTGATTTAGTGAACCTACCCAAAAATTGCTGTGGTTTATTAGCTAGGTTCCCTATTTCACAACATAAAAAGCTGCGTAAAACAGAATACAGGCGTTATACAGCTAGTCGTTGCAACCAGTTTAAAAATAATATAGCTCATAGAATTTATAGTAGCATTTATAGTAGAACACGAGAATCCTAATGAAATCTATGGAGCCCTTTCTGATGTTGCGCACAAAGAATACCAATCTATTATCAAGACCAAAACCAGTATCGTTAATGTTGGCTTTAACCAATGGGGTACTCCAGCAGGCTAATTGCGCAACGAACTGCGTTGCGCAATTAGCCTGCTGCTGCTTTGGAAGCAGATTCCAAGTTTAAGCAAATTCCAGTCGGAATCGGTTTCCATATTTGGAATTGTGTAACAATTTTTTTTCCAATCCAGTAGAATTTTATAGAGGTGTACAAACCAATCGGCCAGAGTAAGTTTGCTTGCAGCGTTTTGTTTCATCATAAAGGAATTATTTGTTTCTGAATTATTGTGCTACAATTTAATTTTGTTTTCATTACAACTGATGGTCTACTAATGCTATTTGAAGAAAATGTCCAATGATTGCCGAAAAATGAAAAATCTATTTTTAAAACACTTTCTACCAAAAACTACCATGGTTGAAATTATGTAACAATACGTTTTACTTTACACGTGTTAGTTATCTGTGGCCAATGACAAAATCGTAGAAAAGCAGTGTTGTCAACTTAGTGGGGTTTCCACTAAACCTGGGGATTTGGGGCACCCCTACTGGCGGACAACATTTACCGAAACTACTGCGGATTCGAACGCTGATTTGGAAAGACTAATCAGCATGACGAATATTGTGAAGTCAAACAGAGGCTACGCGCGTGTGGAGATAAAAAAACAACGTCATTTCGAAAATAATATGCCACGGGCAGATACCGCCAGGATAAAAAAAACCGTCGATAAGCCATTATTTTATAAGAATGTAACAAACATCCAAACACGTTCACTAACGTTTTCAGTATTGTGATATTATATTAGGATGATGTTGAAAAAATTACTATGAATATGTTGTTTTCATTTTCATTCTTAAATCTTCAAATGAACCTCCGAAAGGAGACCGAACGTCGAAATAGGAATAAAAAAAATGAGTGTGCTTTAGACCACACGACTGAAGTAAAACTTACAAATACTAATTATACTTACTTACGAAACGCAACTGGATAAGAGAGAAAGAAAATGTGGGCTAGCACCTCTCTCTCTTGCCCCTACAATAATATACGGAGCGTTACGAAACGTAACTCTCTCTCTTTATATCTTCACTAACTTAACTCTCCCTCCCTCAACTTCCGCTGGCTCACTTCTGTAACGCTCTCGTCATGCATTCTCCAGCTTACTCCCCAAGTCAAGCGTGCCTAAAAAAGTTTTAGATGTGGATATTTATATTTATGGTGGTGTACAGTTCATCGAAGTCCTTACATAATCCATTGACAAATGCTTATTTCTGTGCTTGTTTTAGTTCTTCGTCTATACCTACGTAGATTTATTGCTATTCAATTAAGTAAAACCTCGAATACATACACAAGTTGTTAAGCTTGTGGCTCATGGTAAGTTTGTTACGGTACGAGGTATGAATTTGTCTTTCCATAAAATGCCACTAATATACCTAGTTTCTGAAATATCATAATAAGTATCTCTAGTTTAGGTTGTAAAGCACTTAACAAAACAAAACTTTTACAATTATTTTAAAAATTTGATCTCACTGCCTTGCTAACTAAAATACCACTAATATTGATTTATCATAGATGTTCTACACAAAAACACATTCACAATTTATCAAGAAGATATTCACATACATAATTTCGTAATAATTATGGAGATTTTATGAGTAAATCCCAAAAAATGTACAACGAAAAATGATAGCGACCAACTTGTTGTTTTCGCTTTCGATTCAAACCAACTAACAGCTGTCAAAATGGTTACGCAATTCGAATATTAGCGTTTTAGACTCATATCGTTCACTCTTTAGCGTGTCAAACAGATTCGAATTGGTTTCACACATTATTGGTGTTACGCAATACGAAAGTCGTAAAATAAAGCAAACTCCGATCGGAATGAACCAAATTAGTCTGAATCGTTTGCAGAAAATGCGTTACGCAATTAGCCTACAGGTATTTATTTATAATAAGCACACCAACAGCACAGTCACTTACAATTAAAAATTAAATAACATTTAAAATTGGCACTTCAGTAACCATGCAAATATAAGGTATGCATGACATTAACATTATTAGAGACAAAAGAGAAAAAAATAAAAGTGTGTCTAGAGACCTCAATCTAGAACACTACAAAAACTAATTGGAGCTACACAGACGTGCACTCTTCGCACTGTTTAATTAGGGAACGCCTTTGAAGCGAAACTCCTGGAGAAAATATCAATAGGGTAATCTGTCAAATTGGACCTTTCATTATATTGCCTTGCCATACGTGTTATGGGGCTATTGAATGTGGTATTTAATGTGGATGTAGGCAATTTAAAAATACATTGATGACGCTTACTACGTTGCCTAGACCTAAATTTAAAATAGTTTACCAATTGTGCGTCTATTGTAGCGTTTATAATTTTATGGAGTATTAGTAAGTCAGAAGGGTCTTTGTTTTAAGCTAATCATTTTAAAGTGCCTTAACCTGTCGCTATAATCAGTTATAGCTTTTCGGATCCCATTCTTCATACATAAATGCCTAACAAAACGGGCCTGAACAAATTCAACATTATTAGTATAGGTACTTAAATTGAATAATAAGGAGACCAAATAGTGGAACAATATTCAAAGGAGCTCCTCACTAGTGCGTTAGTAAAGTAGAACGAGATTATACGAGTTAAATATGTTTAAAAAAATATTTAAAAATGTTTAGCGATACAATTAAAAATTCCAATAATAAAGTAAAAACCACTTGGAAAATTATAACGAACGTGTAACACCTCGTGATGTAGTTAATGTTTTTAACATGGTTAAAAACTCTGGTTATTACTGGGGCATCTCCATTAAATTATTAAGTAATATAATATACATCGTAGCCCCATATCTAGCTGTTACTTTTAATAAATGTGTTGATTTAGGAACTTTTCCTGACCTCATGAAGAGTAGTACTTACCTTTATTTAAATCAGGTAATAAAAAACCCTAAAAATGACGTTGGCAATTTTAGGTCTATTTCTGTCTTACCTGCATTTAGCTAAATATTTGAAAAGTTAATAGGTACTCAAGCTGTTGCTAAGACATTTTAATTAAATCAGCCTCCTTTAACAATATGGCTTTACAAAAGGTCATTCGACTACAGATTCAGATTCAGATTCAGCAGTGTTGCACTGCTGAAACATATATTTAACGCATGGCAGAACTCGCAAAATGCTATTGGAGTTTTCTTTGATCTCTCCAAAGAAAACTCCGTACCGAAACCAGTAGGCTAATTGCGTAACGCATTTTCTGCAAACGATTCAGACTAATTTTCTTCATTCCGATCGGAGTCTGCTTTATTTTACGACTTTCGTATTGCGTAACACCAATAATGTGTGAAACCAATTCGAATCTGTTTGAGACGCTAAAGAGTGAACGATACGCGTATAGAAACGCTAATATTCGAATTGCGTAACCATTTTGACGGCTGTTAGTTGGTTTGAAACCAACGAGGTTGTTTGAATCGAAAGCGAAGACAAAAAGTTGGTCGCTATCATTTTTCGTTGTTCATTTTTTGGGATTTACTCATAAAATCTCCATAATTATTACGAAATTATGTATGTGAATATCTTCTTGATAAATTGTGAATGTGTTTTGGTGTAGAACATCTATGATAAATCAATATTAGTGGTATTTTAGCTAGCAAGGCAATGAGATCAATTTTCTAAAATAATTGTAAAAGTTTTGTTTTGTAATGTGCTTGACAACCTAAACTAGAGATACTTATTATGATATTTCAGAAACTAGGTACCTATATTAGTGGCATTCTAAGGAAAGACAAATTCATACCTCGTACCGTAACAAACTTACCATGAGCCACAAGCTTAACAACTTGTGTACATGTATTCGAGGTTTTACTTATTTGAATAGCAATAAATCTACATAAAGACGAAGAACAAAAACAAGCACAGAAATAAGCATTTGTCAATGGATTATGTAAGGACTTCGATGAACTGTACACCACCATACATATAAATTTCCACATCATTGTCTGTTCAAGGTAATATCAATACTTACTTACTTACTTATTATTATTATCTTTCTAAGTGTTGAACATTGAATGTGCCCAAAATAGGTACCTAGTTAGTTGAAGTGTTAAAGGAAGAGGCCTATTAGACTTTATGGATGGATAATAGAATGTAATGAGAGTTTACTTAAATTCTTTTTCTTTTTCAGGTGTCACACTTAACTACATTAATCAGGAAAAATGTAAACTTTCTCTCATGCGCTCATAGCAAGCAATATCAAGCAGTTTAAATTATCCATGATGACTTCCACAGGAAGACATTAGATGCCAAATGTTAAATGTGAATAAATGTCAGTTGGTTGTTATAACATAAATAAAAGTTGTTTTTTTGTTTACCATAATTTATTTCTTTCTATTTATCTATACTTACATAATGAATGACAGTTAATTAAAGCAAACACCACTGTTTTCAAAATAGCATCACTATAATAATCACTTGTATTTATTAAAAAAAACTTAGTAAGTATTCAATTATTCTTAATATTTCTCAAGTTATTTTTATTTGTGCCTTTAAAGTTCATAATTAAAATACTTCATAATAAAGTTTACAGGTTATCAATTAACACAATATGTACATAGGTTTATATCAGTGTCTAACAAGACTATATAAATCAATAAGTTTTCTAAAATTAAATGATTATCTTTTATGAACAATCTTCAGTTTCTACTTTTGTACATGAGCAGTGATGTCAGAAGTAAATAGCAGCAGTAGCCAAAGTGAACAGCAACAGCAATGCGGCAACATCATTCATGCTGCCTTCATGTCTTCATAGGTGAAACGCCCCAGGAACTCTCCTAGTTTTAAACAAAAATCTAATTATTTGCTGCTCAAATAAAGTACTCAAACATTATGTGGCAAATTAATGCTCAGTTTGCCACATAATCAACTAGGTGTTTTTCAGCCCATGGCTGGACAAAAGCCATCGGCCTAGTCATTGCTATTAGTTGTTTAATTTCTTCTTTATTTTTAACCACTAAATTAGAATAGTAAACATTAGTTAGGTATACATAAAATATATGATGTGGAGAAAGTTTGCCCAA
This sequence comes from Tiliacea aurago, assembly GCA_948098905.1. NCBI lineage: Eukaryota > Metazoa > Arthropoda > Insecta > Lepidoptera > Noctuidae > Tiliacea > Tiliacea aurago. The sequence continues at coordinate 426,075 of OX402593.1, forward strand.
GAAAATATATTAAGTACTAAATTAAGTGAGTTCCTGTTTGATTATTAACTACTAGCTGACCCGTGCCCACTTCGTTGGGAGGTAAACATTTTTACTTGTGAATAGCTTTAAGACACTCACAAATAACGTGGCTCTATGGGTAAAAGAATTTTCAAAATCGGTTCAGTAGATCCAGAGAGAAACCTCACAAACTTTACCTCTTTATAATATTAGTATAGATGTGTCCAAAGCTTACCTTCAATTACTATATTAAAGAAGATTGGTTTTCCATGTCCAGCCTTGCCACTTTTTTTTTTTTTTTTTTTGTTTTTTTTTTTGGGTGGGAAATTATCAAATAACTTCTCCCGCTCTGGGCGGAGCGGGAGGGCGTGTCAGACTTTTACTGACTAAAACCCACCCGTATTCCTTCATTTGCCTGTGTGCCAGGGCCACGATATCCCTTTCGGACAAACTCGCAACCCTGGCAGGCATTGGCCCTAACGGACCCCGTCAGTTGCTGCTGACAACTCTTTGAGGCGCGCGTGGAATACAACGCGCCGTCGACCCGGGCCTGGTCCTTATCGGACGGTGAACTACCCATCGCTCACCGTCCGCAAGCCCGCGCCTACGGTGGCCGGAAGTCGGCTTGCGACTCCCGACGCCCGGGGCGTCTCCTGCGGCGACTAGGGGCGCGAGGGCGCGAACCTTGCCTCTCCCTCACGCGTTCCGCCTCCTCCTTCGCAAGCATTACTGCTTCGCAGAAGGAGGTGACGGCCTCCCATGCACTCTCGCTCCGAACCATGGCCTGAACCAGGGCCGGACGCGAGAGATCGCCGCCGCCGATCGCCTCCGTGAGGACACGGCGGTGCTCCACCCAAGCCGGGCAGACCTCCACCGTATGCTCCACCATGTCCTCCGGGCGATCCACACAGTGGTGACACCCGGGCGTTTCCTCCCGCTTTATCCTGAACAGGAACCTCCCGAAACAACCGTGTCCAAAGATATTCCACAATCCACAAGAACAAAGGACTGACACTACATATCATATGCCCTTGTTTCTGTATGAGAATAATAAATATAATTTTGTATGTTGAAAATACAAATAAACTAATAGTAAAAACAAAATTCAAGGCAAAACAATGCGAAGTTTCCTAATAATAATAACTTTACTCAGTGTTGCCAACTTTTCCCCGAGACTACTAGTGCTAGTGGCGGTTCTTCAAATTAGATTAGTCGCTTTTTGATGTGAAACATCTATACATAGAGGAAAGTAATATATTGGGTAATCTATAGCCGCACGTAAAACCGATTGCTGGCGGGGGACGCAAGCCGCGTGTCTTTTTGGGATTTTGGTTTTCTTGAACTACTAGCTCTAGTAGTTAAAGAAAACTACCAGCCATCACTCACAGCCACTGTCAGCCATTGGTATCCACGATCGCGTCCTTTAACTTATCCTTTAAAACGACGCGGTCTGAACTATCGGGCGTAAACTGTCGTTTAGTGGTGCGAGACGTCTAAGGGGTAGCAATTGATCATCGTCACCACTCTTTACGGTCTGCACAACGCACTCGATAGGTTAGCGGTTAGCGGTGACGCCGGTGACCACAGTCGGCGCCCACTGTTCAGCGCGCGCACGGTGATCTCGCGCTAGCACGTAGTCGCCGGGCGCAACGTGCCTCTCGGTACCCGGGCTGTGGCACGCGGCGCGGGCCGCCGCTTGGTCGGCGCACTCGGCGCTCGGAAACAGCACTTCCAACCTACCACGGAGCCGCCTGCCCAGCATCTTTGCCGCAGGCGCGTCGCCTGTAGTCGTGTGTTCACCATTGCAATATTGGAATAAAAATTTAGTTACTGCTGTATCAACATCGACCATCTCGTGCGCGGCTTTCTGCATTGCGCGCTTTACTAACTGCACCGCGTTCTCAGCCGCTCCGTTGCCCATCGGCCTAAAGGGACTAGTAATAGTGTGAGTGATGAAATATATTGTATAAAAAACATTGCTAGCTCTGCTGATCCAAAAGGCGGACCGCCGTCACCGTCGCTGGGAAGAAGAAAACGAACGGACAATTCTCTAAGTTTACCTAGCCTCACCGTGGCGGTACTTAGTGCCTGACATTTTGTGCACCTCAATCCACTTACTATGAGCAGTCCCACGGTGACGCGACTATCTTGTGGGGAACTTCCACGCGACGCGTGTCTCCCGCGCATCGTAACTTGTTACGTTTCGCTACTCGTTGCGGGGCCTGAGGTAAGCGAAGCGCTCGGGTAACATCGCCATATGACAAGCTTTCAGAAAATTTTAAAGAGATATTTTTTGCGACGATTAACAACCAAAATAAACCTATTAGATAGGCAGCTAAATAATCAGATATAAAGTATAGTTTGCGTAACAACTGCTGAATAACTGAAAGTTGTTCACAATTCCCCATCCACCGCTAGATGGCATTAGTAGTATTTGTGTTCGTCCACTTAATGAATCTTCACTCCCCCCCAGTCCTCCCAGTAGACTATTATGACACACGCGACAACTAGGTACTCACCCTTGCACCTCTCGCATGAGTAATTCTTGTCTATTTCTGTAAATTTTCTCATTTTCTGACAGCTGCTATACAAAATACTCGACTCGTTCTGTCAAACTTGATGTTTTTTCGACAAACCATAAATACGAGTAAAGGCTTCTACATACCAGCGCGACTTGTCGCGCGACGCGACACGGCACAAAGGCCCCGCGTGTCGCGGGATGAGCGGTGCCTTTGTGTTGCGTCGCGTCGCGCGACAAGTCGCCCCGGTATGTAGAAGCCTATACATGGCACTAAATAGGCTATCTCGATGACAATTCAACACGGGATATCTCCGATTCTTCTGTCATTTAGTTTTATTTAATTTGCTACATCGGTCTCTCGTCGCGAGTTAAAGAACTGTCATAGCTCAATTACGAGTACACTCACGCCTCGCGGCTCGTCTCGTGTCTCGTCCACAGCTCGTTCGCTCGTCAAGTTAATCAATTTTATATTCACACTCTCGCGACGCGTTCAGTTGTTTTCTCGTATCAACTATGGAGGACGTCGAAGTAATAGCGGCATCAACTCTATCTTTACTTAGATTAAAAAAATATATAAATATAACATTCTACTTTTAGGCAAAGTATGGAAAATATGGTTCAAGAATAGAATACTCTTTATTATGTACACCATAGAAGTTGTAAGGTCCAGAAGTAGTAGGCACCTTACACTTGTACAATAAGTTATAGCTCGCTCACTTGAAGTAGTTAAAGTTAGTTTAGGTGAGTTGACGGAAACCACGGATTTAGTAACACTTGAAAGTTTATTAAGTAGCCCGATTTACAAGTAAAGATTTGGATGCTAATCCGCAGCGCTCGCGCTAGTAGTAATTTGTCAACTAACTTAATAATATGTTTAACGCTAATATAAGTGAATAAAGTAAGTAGGTTGCTGCGTATGCAGTTTAATACATTGTACGTGAACCGTACATGCTCCCGAGGGCAGAAGCGAGATGAGCATCCAGTACATAAAGTGGAAATATGTAAAAGAAAAATACAAAAGGCATAATTATAAAAGAAATAAAAGAACATTAAGTACAAATAAGGAAGTAAACATCAATTAAGTATTCAAGTCTGTATCAAAATATAAGCATTAATTTGACACTTTCTCGAAGTGAAATAGTTTTTTCGGCCTCACGTCGCTGTATAGTGGCTCCGCTGGTGTCGAGTTAGCCGAGGTTGTCGAATGACGTATTTCGTGCATTTCGATGTCCACGTGATTGTCTATACCTTCTTTAGGTTGCTTTTGCTTCGTAGTCTTCATAAACCACCGTTTCTTTATAAAGATGTAGAGAACAAACGAAGCAGATCCTCCCAACAGCAAAGAAGTCACAGAGTAGAGGTAAACGTCGTGACTTGAAATCTCCGACTTCTGCGGTAGGTTTTCATTCTCTTTCTGGCGACTCAGTTGGTTTTCTATATTTTTAATATCTGTTGCGGATGTTTCCAATTCTGTCATATTCAATTGCGCGTTTTGCCAGCTTATGTCGAATAAATTGTTGATGGTTGAGTTAATAATGGGTACTTCAATATCCGCTTTCATGTAGAAGTTGCTTCCTAAATGGTTGTATGTGAATATAGTCGCGTCTTTCTTTTGAAGTAAGCATTTTGGTTTCAAGGCTATCACCCCGGTACCGTTAATGACCGCCGGCGTAACTTGATCGGTGCATATGACTCGTATCAGCTGTCTATCACACAACGTAAATTACAGCCATAGGTTAGGTTTATGTAATTTGAACCAAGTTTGTTTGCATGTGACGTCATTTATTACACATGATAATGACGTTTGTTGACTGAATACTTTGGCTTCGCAGGGTGCGCTTTTGTCATGTAAGTTGAATACTGGCTGACGTGAAATGCAAGTGTATTCGTCTTCTCCACGTGACGTACATTGGTGCATGTCCTGCTCTTCCATAGTGATGTACGAGTTTTTGACGAAGTTTATGGCGATGAATATGGAGTAGGGTTTCACCATTTTTAATTTGCCTTGTCTCAGGAAAGGTATGGGTATCACCCGATATATTCTGTAGTCCTCATCACTCGATAGAGGAACATGTAGCTCAAATAGCAAGTAGTTGTTGGTAATCCGAGCTTTGACATGGATTAGTTCATATATATGAACTAATCCATGCATCCATCCATCCGCGGAAATCATTTTCTATGTCTTTTATGGGTAGAGCTAGTCCCTGAGGTAGTTTTCCCGAAATTATGTTTAATTGCTCTGTAACTTGAGATGCCGGGAACAAGTGGGTATCCAAATGGCCTCTGTAAATGTTGGTTATTGCATTCATTAGCATTTCTTGAATTCTATGTAGATCGTTCAAAATTAAAGTTATAACTTTAATTTCGGAATTCGGTGGCAAAAAACTAAAATACAGATCCGACAGACTTCCGAAATTAAAGTTATTTTTCACTTTGTAGTGTTATTTTTGGAAGGATACAGCGGCGGAATTCACATCGTTTATAGAGTATAATATTTGCGCTCTGTTCTCAATTTTTGTGATTACGCTGCAAGTCTGGTTCATGTAACTTTGTATTATATTAAATTGTTTGTGCATAAATTCCGTGTTGCTTTTTATTACGTTGTTTTCAGCTTCTATTATTAATGTTTGATTTTTCATCAATTGTAGTAATTAGTTGTCGTTATTTTGTAGGTTTTCAATGTCTTTCTCATACTTTTGTGCGAAGTCTACATCCAGGACGCCGAATAGTGTTCTAGCTAGTTTTCCAACTCCGTCAAAGTAGCCTCGTTTTTGTCTTGAATGCTGAGTAAGCAGAATGGAGTTGTAGTTTTCCAGGTGATGCAGTTCATGACGTAGGTGGCTAACGACGGATTCACACGGCGTATACTCGTGCACTATTCTTTGGCAGAGTCTATCAATTTGGTTAATGTAGATGTTGATGTTCTTTGTAGCTTGCCAGTACGACGTTAGATTGTAATAGATCAGTAGCGTCCATTCATCGTGTATGAGTTGTAATTTCCCTGCTTCATCAAAGTAGATCGGTTGGTTGTTCATTATGGATGTCAATTGATAGTTGCTTGAGATAGGTGCGGATTGTACAATGCCCATCATTCCTATCATAGTCATAAGAACAAGAGACAATAGACTTTTCTTGTCGGTTCTTGTGCCCTTTCTTCTCTGACTTGTCTGCGTTTCTCTCGCATCTTTGTTAGGCAATTTCGCGGATTCTTCCATGACTGGTTGTTTTTCTTGTATTGGTAATGGTGAAAGTTTGACAGCAGGTCGTTTTATCATTCCTGTCTTTGTTTTGATAGTTGCCACCCGAACTAAACCGTCTTTGCCAGGGTGAGTTTCCATTACTCGTCCCATAGCCCATTTTCCAGGTGGTAAGTTTGTCTCCTTGATTAGTACTACATCGTTAGTTTTGAGATTTTGTACTTCTTTGTTCCACTTGCATCGAGCTTGTAGAGTGCTTAAGTAATCATTGGACCACGCTTTCCAGAACTGATCTAGCATGTGTCATGCAAGCTTCGATTTTTGCTAGTAAAGTGGTGAATTCTTCCCAAGTAAGTTTTTGTTCGCCTAAAACTCGCCGCAAGTGATGCTTTAGTGATTTAACGGCTGCCTCGAATATTCCGCCCGCACTAGGCCAGGCAGGGGCGTTAAAGTGCCACTGAATTTCGAGTTTCCCGATCTCGTCGAAGAATTCAGGAGAAAGAAGCCTTTTGAAGTTTATGAAATCCTCTTTCAGCACTTTGGATGCTCCAGTGAAGTTAGTGCCGTTGTCTGAGTACATGTGTGCAGGCGTTCCGCGCCGAGCACACATTCTTTGAAACGCCGCAATAAATGCTTCCGTGCTTAGTTCAGAAACTAATTCAATATGTACAGCTTTAGTAGCCATACAAACAAAAACGGCGATGTAGGCTTTTGAGGTCTTCACTCCTCTGCCTTTGTTAAGCTTCACGTCTACGTGACCAGTAAAGTCCACACCAGTGTGAGTGAATGGACGACTTGGTGTTATTCGTTGTTTCGGGAGATCGGCCATAAGTTGAGCGTTTTCAGTAGAGTTGAAACGATGACATTTTACACAGCGGCGTATCTTTCCTTTTACAGCCCGATTTCCAGATACTATCCAGTAGCCTTGCCGTAGGTAGGTGAGATTAAGTCGCGCTCCGCCATGAAGTGTCTTCAGGTGTGCTTGTTCGATAAGTAGTTCGGTGTAGCGACTGGAGTTGGGTATAATTGCTGGATTTTTCATATTAGCAGGTAGATCAGAATGTTGAAGTCTTCCGCCCACCCGAATAATTCCCTGTTTATCCAGCAAAGGTTTTAATTTGTAAATATTGCTTTTAGGTGAAATAGTTTGGTTTTGTAGTAATTGTTTGTATTCTTGCGCAAACTCGCTTTGTTGGACATATTTCAATATGTATTCTGCTGAGTATTTTAAGTCGTTTGTTGTTAAGTGTGTAGTGCTTGGTCGGCATTTTTGCTTTAGTGATGCAAAATATCGCAATATACGTGCAGCAATTCTTGTTATTCGTGTCAACGAACTGTGTCTATTTAATAGCTTATAAACAAAGTTTTCAATGTTGTAGGTTTGCGCTTTGATGGTTTCAGGTTCGATTCTGCGCGCAACATTTGTAGTAAAATAGTAGTTCACGTTGTGAGGAGTTTCTGACTCTGCGAAGTCTCGTATAAATGTGGGTCCGTCCCACCATAATTTGAATCCCACTAGTTTGTTCGGTAACAAACCTCTTGAAGCACAGTCAGCAGGATTAAGTTCCGATCGTACGTAACACCATTGTTGAGGTAGAATTACGGCTTTTACAGATATAAATGTTGAAATTTCAAGAAATGTTGAATTCTCTAGAATCTGAACTGATTTCCAGTTTTTATTAAGCGAAACTGAACCGTTGATTACAAAATGAACTGAAAACCGAAGATGCTTCCGAAAAGTTTCCATAAGTGTTTTTTTTTTGGTTTAAGTTCTGTACGTGGCGTGGTAGGTGCCGCACATTTCATTACACAATCTGGACCATGCATCATTGACTTTTTGTTGATTTTTACGATATTTTTGTTCTTAGGATCCTAAATTATTGATTTCAACTGGATACCTACACGCGTTCCTGGGAAAAATGTTCTTGACAGACTGACAGACAGACGGACAGACAGACAGACAGACAGACAGACAGACAGATGGACAACGAAGTGATCCTATAAGGTTTCCGTTTTTTCCTCTTGAGGTACGGAACCCTAAAAATACCAAATGTCACAATCGAAACCGGCAGTTAACATTCTAAAGCGATTTTTCTTCTGTAGAAGGGAGATTACCGTCTGAGTCTTTGCTCTAAGGTCTGAGTACCTAACTATTAATCACTCAAATAGTAAGTTCACATGTCAAATAGTAAGTTCACATGTCAAATAGTAAGTTCACATGTCAAATAGTAAGTTCACATGTCAAATAGTAAGTTCACATGTCAAAATCAGTTTACCTTTAGTAGACGCCGCCGCCACGAGGTCGACCAGGCAGAGATGGTGAGGTCGGCCCCGAAAGAGATGGCGGGATGACCTGAACGCGTACCGTGAGGGCTGGTGGAGCGTGGCGATGGAAATGAGTTCCTGCAGGGCTAACATGACAGGCGCGAGAACGCTCTGATTTGTGAAAATTTGTCGACGATTCTGATGTCATCCTAATGCATAACATCACTGCTGACCGTTAACATAGGCTAAAGTTTTTACAGGATAGTATTATTGAGATTTGATTGTTCATTTCCGATACTTTGTGCAAATGCGCCACTAAGCCAAACGTATTGAAATCAAACTATGCTACAGATAGTATTCTGACTCGTTATCTTATGGTAGGTTCACACGCGCGCGTTCAACTCTACATTCAACGTGCACATTCACATTCACGAGCGTGTAAACGGTACGCCCGAAGGCCCGTGAACGCGCCTGTGAACGTGAATGCCGCGAATCGGGCAAGTGTCGGTTTTTTGGCAAAGTTCAAAGGATGAATGTGCGGGCGCCCGGTGACTGTTTACACGCGCGCGGGCAGTCAGTCTCTCCCGCGCTTTCGCGACGAGTGGATCTTCATTCAACGTTGCTAAGAAAGTCGCTACGATCGGAGATTACAACATGGCGGAATGGTCAAACGAGACAATTTTGACGTTCCTGGAATATTACCAGGAAGAAGAAGTATTATGGAACCCCGGACATAAATTCCATAAGGACAAGAAAAAAATTCACGATGCTTGGACGGTAAATTGGTAGATTACTAAATGTGTCAATCAAGGATTTGAAAACAAAAAAGGAGACCCTAATGGGAACATTTAGGCGCCATCTGAAGAAAAAACAAGAATCTATGCGATCTGGTGCAGGTAGGTACTTATGTTTACTTTACGTACAGTTGCACCTTTTCAAAAGCTAAAAATAAAAATTAATTAGTTAATTATTTATTTTTATTTTACCTAGGCTTAGGCCAATATTGGTTTGGTTTCAAATCCGAAGGTCCCAGGTTTGATTCCCGTATGTGGTACAACATTTTAGTGATTAATCATATTTTTCAGGGAGTGACGAGATATATGAACCCATTTGGTTTGCATACCAGATAATGGAGTCCTTTCTGCTGCCTGTTTATACCAGTAGGGCTACACTCAACACAGAAGAGGTAAATAAATTAGTTTCGTATGTTTTAATCATTATATTTAAATAAAGGTACTATTAGTATTAGTAACTTAGAAGGTACATATTAGTTTGATAAAAATAGTTAGTTTTTTTTCCTGGCACCACGGTACGCCGGAGGTCATGGGTTCGAGTCCCGCCTGTGTCATTTATTTTTCAGTTTTTTCTATTCTACATGCGTTAAAACAAAAAAGTTATACATTTATATAATTTTAACATAATATGTAGGTAGGTACATTGTTAGTGGATAGCCCTATAAAAATATGAAGAAAATTCGTCCCTGATTTGTCTAGCGTTCAGAGGTGATGTTCGTGCTATCACTGGCAAATCTCTTATAGCGTTATATCCACCTGCGTTTGTTCGCCACGATCCAGGCCTTGTCAGATTGCCGTTATCATCGTATTCATCAAACGTTCGTGGAGGAGTATATCTTGCTGCGGATTTTTTACTGTTTCTGAGAAAGTTGTGTAGCAGTACACATGTCATTGTCAATTGTGATACAATATCTGGATCCAGATCAATTGGTCGTCGAAATATTCTAAATACTGCACTTAAGATTCCGAATGTGTTTTCCACCACAACTCGGGATCTGGACAGACATTTATTAAATATCCTTTTTTGTGAATCCGAATCATGATTGCCAGGGTATGGTTTCATTACATGTGTACTGAGTGCAAAAGCACCATCGCCTATGAAGACATATGGCACATCAATATTTGATCCGGGAAGAGGACATGGTGTGGGTAGATCTAATTCGTTTCTACAGATTTTTTTCCATAACAATGAATTGTTGAATACACCACCATCACTTATTCTTCCTTGGCTTCCTATGTCGGCAAATATAAATTTATAATTGCTATCCACTAGTGCCATTAGAACAATGCTAAAAGTCTTCTTATAGTTATAAAACTCGGTTCCACTGTGATAAGGGTTTTCCATTACGATATGCTTGCCGTCTATTGATCCGATACAGTGTGGAAATTTTCTTCTAAATCCTTTTTCGATATCTAACCAACCGTCCGCTGTTGTGGGCATCTGAAATAATAATAGCATATATTAGCATTAAATTAATTAAAATACCTTTTTTACAGACACCATCAACGTCATCAGAATCACATGATTCACAAATACCAAAGGAACCTTTTGGAGATGAAACAACACCGGAACTACATGAAGCTATCGACAACGAAAGAACTGATAGCGAAGTGATGGAAACATTACAATCGCCAAGGATTCCAACCTCACAGATGCAGCCTACTCAAGCAAAAAATAGCCGTCGTTGCTCAGTACCTAATACAGCCGAGCAGCAAATGGCTACAGCATTCGGTCAATTGACTAATGTTTTAGGACAACGTCAATCACATACTGCAATTAAAGAAGATGATGACTGCGATCTCTACGCCAAGCTTTTGGCTACAAAACTGCGAGAACTGTCCAAAGACGAACGTAAATTAATAATGTATGAAATAGATGGCATATTTGTTAATAGAATTCAGTGCAGGCTACCTAGACGTGAAACACCATCTCCACTATATTCAAACCCATATTCTAGACCACCGTCAGTATCGACTTCATGCAGATCACAAGCGAAGCGAAGCCGACCTTCAAGTACTTTAAGCTCATATTCCGAACCAATTTCAAACATTCATGCATCAAATCAACCTGTTGAACTCTCAGATCAACGCACATCTATTCAATGTGCAAACGACTTCTTAATGCAAACCCCATCCTTTCAATCTGCAAACGCACACTCAATCCAACCCTCATCTTTTCAGTCTGCAAACACACACTTAATCCAGTCAGACATTTATTCAGTCCAATCTCCATATGTTCAATCAGCAAACACGTACTCAATCCAACGTGCACACACACAATCCGCAAACTCGTATTCAATCCAACCTGCACACACACAATCCACAAATACGGACTCAATCCAGACTAAACCTAACATTATACAAATTACATTAGGAAATTCATTTGAAACATTTGGATCTAATGAAACAAGTGAACCATGAATGAACCTAATAATTAATTGTCATTGTTTTTGTTTGCCAAAAATTTTGTTGTCAGTGTCTGATTTTTGTCTTTGATATCTTTATTTTGTTCAGTAATTTGTGGTGATTTGTGTTTATTTTGTCAATAAAAAACCTTAAAAATATAACTACCTTTACTTCATCTTTTAGAACTTCATTAAGAGCTCTAGAGACTTCCCGTATAATTCCTGATATAGATGGTTTGGAGAATATACAGATAGTGTAGACTTCTGTAGCTATCACCAGATGCTAAAAATCTTAGCGTCATGATAAGACGAAATTTTGCTGGAATATCTTCTCTGAAATCTGTGTCTTGCTTAGAAATTATCGGTGAAATTTTACTCAGCAAAATTTCAAAATCAGTAAAGGTCATTCAACAAAAATTATCGAACTCTCCAGACGGTTCATGCAAGAGCTCATCAAATTTTTCTTCTATGAACTCCCTGTAAACGAAAAATAAATTATGTATTTTAGGAGCCATGGAAGTGTGAAATACACAGGGTGTCCCACGGCGATGCTTCATCGAGGGGAAGTACCTTAAAATATTGAAAATAGAGCAATTTACAATAAACAACTGCATTCACAGATTCTTTTTAATTCTACGAATTTTAATATTTTGTTAAAATTTTAAATACATTTTTATTTTTTTAATTAAAACCTGTGAATGCAGTTTAAATTGTTTTTAAAAATAAACTATAATCATAAATGGGTAATTTTGTAAGCATTTTACACCACTGAATCACGATCGGAGAAAACACAGGTACTTACTTGGTACGATTTTTGTGAACATATCATCCACCACCTTCTTTGCAGTCTTTTTCTTTTTCTCCGTCGTTCATAATTTTGTTTCTTTTTCCAATAAAAATAAGTTAAGCCAAAGGATATAGCAGCAACAACACCGAGATCCTCGCTGCTCGCCATTCTGGCACTGACTGACACGACGGCGTGCGTGTGAACAGCTTGAATGTCCGCCGGCCCGGGACGGGCTGCATGCCGCGCAGCCCGCCAGGCAGCCCGCCGGGCTGCACGGCGCGCGTGTGACCGTAGCATTAATATTTAAAATAGAACTATTTTATTAATTAGAACAGAACTATAATTTCGGTATCGATGGTAACGACTCCGTGGCGCAACGGTAGCGCGTCTGACTCCAGATCAGAAGGTTGCGTGTTCAAATCACGTCGGGGTCATACGTCTGTTTTTTGTGGAAATGAGGCGATTTGTTTAATTTTAAATTGTTGTAAAATACCTTATAATAATTAATAGGTAATATTTTTTATATCTCTTGTGGATCATTTTGTTTATAATCAAAATAAAACGATCCTTGAGGGTAGCAAAAAACAGAAAAAAGGGTCCAAAACTGGAGATGCCGGGGATCGAACACGGGGCCTTTCACATGCAAAGCGAACGCTCTACCACTGAGCTACATCCCCTATGCGAACTTGTTGAAATTACGCACTAGTTACCCGTACAGTTTTCGGTTAGATATCAAACCACCTTTTTAAATTTTCGTAAATTTGATCATAGGAATGAAACTTACCTGTTATTACAAGTACATACCCGAGTTAGCTATACGCACTGTTAGCTTTTTATCCAGCTAGTAACGTGAAGGTCACGATACTGAAGTGTCTCGCACTCACTGAATGTTATCACGTAACTATGTAATGTTGATAAACGCATACCAGTTAGCTATGCACAGTAACATCGCTAAGGGCTTCACGAGCGTCTCTGGCAGCTCCTCATCCAGTTAGTATCGTGAAGATAACGATATTGGTGACATCTCGTGTCTCTGGAGAGATAATGCTTTAGCAAATTTGCAGCAACTGGCAATAAGCAGTGTTAATGTCCACCATAGTGCTTATATAAAGCGCTGTCAGTATCACGTACAAGGTGGTCAGTTAAAGCCAGGCACTCTCGCACATTAAGGTTGTGGGAGCCCTCCGGATCTTGGGTCAGGTTTAGGAGTCTGCCTCTGATGGATTTATCTATCTGCTTTATGTTGATGTCGTTCATGAACGTCATGGACTCGTGGCCGTCTCAGGTCTTCACTAACGATGCACTCATTACACTTTCTATCACTTGGCATTATTGACCCTTTGTCAAAGGTCATCATTTTAGTAAAGAGCACTGTAAACTTATTAAAAATTAACAATTTGACGAGAGAGAATTTTTTCTTGCGATGTCATTTAAGCGCGCGAAAAGAATAGTGAAGTTTCTGTGTTGCCACTCGCCAACGCTGAGATAATAACCAAACTTAAAAAATATATTATATATATATATATTATTTCTAAAAATGCGATGTTAATACGTGCGTGTAAGGTACACTACTCTGTTTAATCTATATATATAAAAGAGAAGTCCACTCACTGACCACTCATCACGAAATCTCGCAAACTACTGGGTCTTGAGGTCTAAAATTTGGCACAAGCACTCTCTATGGGGTGCAGGCGCGCACTAAGAAAGGATTTTTATAAATTCGCACCTTAAGGGGTTGAAAAGGGGTGCGTGCAGAAAACCTCCCCGTATGCCTGATGCCTGCTGTTCCCTTATGGATACGTTCGAGGGGAAGAGCAGTCGTCGGGCCGGTGCACCCTGGGCATGGACAATACTCTCTTCGAAAAAGGTAGTGGAGTTTTTCTGAGAGGGTTTAGAGGCGGAGTGGAGTTTATGGCGAATTTCTGCGAGGGGTAGAGCGTAATACTCCTCCTGGGTGGATGGTGGCTTACAGAGGGAAGGTCGAGTGGGCGCAGGTTAGGACCTGAAGGTCCGTGGAGGAAGGGCCCATATATGGGCCGAAGGAGGTCGTTTCTCCACGTTGTGGAGAAGCAGGGGCGGCGCTCGTTGTGCACTCACCATGCCAACGTGCTGGCAGCGGGAGAACTGATTCTCCTAACTGCACCCGTCGATATCGTAATCCGGAAAGAGATCACGGTCATGTTTTGTGACTCGGAACGGGACGAGGATCTTGGCTTAGTCGCCCGGATCGCGAGGACGATAACCTCTATAAAAAATCCTCTAATACCAAGTTTTGGTGCGTGGCGAGGGTATGAATGGCTGAGGAGTAGTGCCATCTGTAACGTAGTTGCAGGTGGCGCATCAGTCGTTAGCGCACCCCCAGCTAGGGACCAGTCGAACCCCTGGTTGGGAAACAAATGTTGACTTACCTAGGCACAGGGGGTAAACCTAGGAATGACCTTTTATATCCCCCACACTCGTGGGAACAATATGGAAAAACTTTACCAAAAACCCAAAAATGGCGCTACAAGCGTAGAGGAAGGGAGTGATGCGACGTCGGAGTCCGACGCCGCATCTGGGGCGAACGGCTCTTTTAAGATCCCGGGACCCGTGGAGGTGCGAAGAACGCAAAGTTCTTGAAGAAGAAGCGCTCCAAGCCAGGGGACGGCCAGGGGTCGTCCTCTGATGGCGGGCTGAACTCGGCCCGGAGGAAAATTGGCCGGCGGGGAGGGGTCCAAGGACGGGGTGGGGGCAGAGGGCTCACCACCCAGACCAGCGAGCCCAGCCGAGCCAGCCCAGCCGAGCCGGCCCAGCGAACCGAGAGGCTCCCAATGGAGGGGCTCTCTGATACATCAGGTGGTGAGCCGGACGCCGCTGGCGGCTCCAAGGCGGAGCGAGTCACCAGTAGCTTTGAGGAGGTTGTGGTAGCCGTGATCAAAGGTGTGGCCTTGAAGAGGATACAAGCCTCTAAAGACAAGGTCGTACCCACTGCCACGGCCTCCATTATGGCGGCAGCGAGGGCCCTCCAGGTCGGGACTCCGTCGGACGAAATGTCCGAGATGCGGGCGGAGGTCGGCCGCTTGACGGCCGCTATGGAGCTTCTCCGAAAGGAGAACGAGGAGCTCCGAGCGGACTTGGCCCGGCTTCGAAGAGCTGGCTCCCAGGAGGTGCCCCAGGAGGGAGCGGTGCATGGGCAGGGCCTACCCTTGCCAGCGGAGGACCGGGTTCTGACCCTGGTGCGGCAGGAGCTGGCTGCATTCAACAGCCGGTTTTCCGTACTGGAGGGCATTGTCCTGCACCCTCCGCTAGCGGCGAGTAGGCCGGCCGCTTTTGCCGCCACCGTGGCTGCTTCGGCTACGACCGCGGCTAAGCCTGCGGCCAAACCAGCGCCTCCGGCGAAAGCGGCGCCGTCTAAGCCGAAAAAGGGCGAGATGGTTGCGCAGACGGCTACGCAGAAGGCGAGGGCTCCACCCACTGTGGCGGGACGGTCGCTCTCGGCCCAGTCTCCTAATTCCTCTCTGGCCGACGCCGAATGGCAAGTAGCCGGAGAGAAACGGAAGGCGGATAAGGCCAAAAGGGCAGCCAATAAAAAGGAGAGGCGGCATAGGCGCAAGAAGCAAAGCGCCGCGGCTAGGCTCCGCGCCCCGAAGTCCGCAGCTGTAGTGATTACAATACAGCCGGAAGCGGAGAAGAAGGGCGTGACTTAACGCGAGGTGCTCGCCAAGGCGTGGGCGGCAGTGGACTTGGAGGAGATCGGCGTCGCTGATGGCTTCCAAATGAAGGTCACTGCGACGGGGGCTCGGATGCTGGAGATCCCCGGTGCGGCCAGCGGCCCAACTGCTGACGCCCTGGCCGAAAGGCTCAGGGCGTCCCTCAATGCGGAGGAGGCCCGAGTCTCCAGGCCCACCAAGTGCGCTGACATGCGCATCCTGGGCCTGGACGACTGCGTGACGGCGGAAGATGTTGTGGCCGCCGTGGCTAGGACTGGAGAGTGCTCTGCCGAGCAGGTGAGGGCTGGCACCCTCCGTCCTGACAAATCGGGGATGCAAACC
This sequence comes from Tiliacea aurago, assembly GCA_948098905.1. NCBI lineage: Eukaryota > Metazoa > Arthropoda > Insecta > Lepidoptera > Noctuidae > Tiliacea > Tiliacea aurago. The sequence goes on from OX402593.1 coordinate 442,075, forward strand.
ATTACGGTGAGCTGCCCCGTGTCGGCGGCCCAAAAAATTTCCGGGGAGGGCCAAAGGCTCCGGGTGGGATGGGTATCCGCGCAGGTGAAACTGCTGAATCCCAGACCTCTGAGGTGCTACCGCTGCCGGGTGGGACACCACGTGGGAGCATGTTGCACCTCGGAGGTGGACCGCAGCGAGGACTGCTTCCGCTGTGGTCGGCCCGGTCACAAGGCTGGCTCTTGCGAGGCCATGCCGCACTGCTTTGCATGTGCGGCGGCTGGCAAGCCGGCCGATCACCGGGCTGGAGGCAAAGCCTGCGCTCCCCCCCCCCAAACCCAGGGGTATGAGCAAGCCCTCCGCCACCGCCGTTACTGCCGCAGCCGCCAAGATTGCCACCGCCACTGCCGCCTCCACCGCCGTCGTCGTTGCCGCCGCTAACACCGTGGTAGGACCATCCCAGAGGGCCCGTGAGGAGGCTGATATGGAATGCCAATAAATGGCCCCATTACGCCTGCTCCAGGCGAACATCAACCACTGCGCCTGCGCTCAGGACCTATTGCTCCAGAGCATGGCGCAGTGGTCGATTAACATCGCCGTGGTCGCTAAGCCGTATTTTGTCCCGCCCAGGGATGACTGGGTAGAGGACCTGAGCGGCTCAGTGACCCTAATTTCATCAGCCGCCGCTGGTACTCCGTCCCTCGAGGCCGTCAAGAGGGGACGGGGTTGCGTGGCAGCACGGTTCGGGGAGATTGTCGTAGTAGGAGTATACTTCTCCCCGAATCGAACTCTCGCCGAGTTCCACAACTCGATTGGGGAGTTGAGAGTAGTCGTCTTCGGGTACCATCCCCTCCCCGTGATCGTCCTCGGGGACTTCAATGCCAAGAACGTGGCTTGGGGTTCCCGGTATACAGACACACGGGGCAGGATGGTGGAGGACTGGGCTCTGGAGACAGGCTTGGTCATCCTAAACCGGGGTTCTGTCCCTACGTGTGTCCGGATGCGGGGTGAATCAGTGGTGGACATCTCGTTTGCCAGCCCCACTCTGTCGCCGCGTGTCATTGACTGGCGCGTCATGGAGGGGGTGGAGACCTATTCCGATCACCGGTACCTCCGGTTTGACGTCTCCACCCAGACCTCGGGTGCGCCGGTCCGACAGACCCCGAGTGGTCCGCGGTGGGCGCTGAAGCAGCTGGACCGGGAGCTCCTCCTGGAAGCCTCGATCGTGCAGGCCTGGGTGTCATCACCGGACAGGCCTGCCGATATCAATGGCGAGGCGGAGTGGTTCCGGGAGGCCATGTCCGAAATATGTGACGTGGCAATGCCCCGGGTCCAGCCCGGACGTGCTCGGCGCCAGGTGTACTGGTGGTCACGTGAGCTGACCGCTTTACGCGAGGCGTGCGTTGCTGCGCGCCACCGGTACTCCAGGCACCGCAGGCTCCGTATCCACCCTCCGGATACGGAAGCCATTCAGGCGGAGCTGTATGACGTGTACAGAGCGGCGAAGACCGCCCTCCGAGCGGAGATCGAGCGGGTCAGAGGACTGGCCCGCGAGGAGTCACTGGAGACTCTGAACAGAGACCCATGGGGACGCCCCTACAAATGGGTGCGAGATAAGCTCCGCCCATGGGCTCCCCCACTGACGCAGAGTCTCCGGCCCCAGCTCGTAGAGGACGTGGTGAGCGCTCTGTTCCCTTCGCGAGGGGAACATACTCCCCCGCCCATTGCTCCGCCACCTGCGGTGCCCGAAGCGGACCACACCAATGACGACGACGACGATACTCCGGAGGTGACCGAGGTAGATTTGAGAGTGGCGGTACGTAGGCTCAATGCCAAAAATACCGCCCCAGGACCCGACGGCTTACCTGGAAAAGCCTGGGTTCTGGCCTTAGAGGCTCTCGGGCCTCGACTAAGTGGCTCTTAAGCGCATGCTTGGAGAGGGGCCAGTTCCCACTTCGTTGGAAGACGGGGAAACTGGTCCTCATTAAGAAGCCAGGGTGCCCGGCGGACTCTCCGTCCGCTTACCGGCCCATTGTGCTGCTCGACGAGGTGGGCAAGCTCTTTGAAAGAGTAATTGCAGACCGCCTTGTCGGGCGGCTGGTGCGGGTGGGGCCGGATTTGGCGGAGAGCCAGTTTGGTTTCCGCAAGGGGCGCTCTACGGTGGACGCCATCATGCGCGTTCGAGCCCTCATGACGGGGGATGCTGTTGCCCGGGGTGGGGTCGTCTTGGCGGTGTCTCTTGACATCGCCAATGCCTTCAATACCCTGCCCTGGAGTTGCATTAGGGAGGCACTTCGGTATCACCGGATGCCGACCTACCTTTGTCGAGTGGTCGAGGCCTATTTGACGGACAGGGCCGTCATCTACCCCGGTCACCACGGAGAGTGGAACCGGCGAGAGATGTCGTGCGGTGTCCCACAGGGATCGGTTCTGGGGCCGCATCTGTGGGACATCAGTTACGACTGGGTGCTGCGCGCCGACCTCCCTAGCGGCGTCAGCGTAGTCTGCTACGCTGACGACACGCTGGTCCTGGCGCAGGGGAGGTCGCATCAGGCGGCGGCTGAACTGGCGGCACGCGGGGTTGCGACAATCGTCAATAGGATCCGGCAATTGGGACTCGAGGTGGCTTTGCACAAGTCCGAGGCCATGTGTTTTTATGGTCCTCGGAACGCGCCACTGTCGGGTTCCCAAATAACGGCAGGAGGGGTTCAGATCGGCGTCGAGTCGACGATGAAGTACCTGGGACTCGTCCTCGACAGCCGGTGGAACTTCGTGGAGCATTTTCGACGTTTGGCTCCTAGACTGGAGCGGGCCGGGGCTGCCTTAAAGCGGCTCCTGCCCAATCTAGGGGGTCCAAACGCTTCCTGCCGGAGGCTCTACGCGGGGGTCGTGCGGTCCATGGCCCTTTACGGGGCACCGGTGTGGGCGCGTTCTATAAGGCTGCGACCAGCCCAGCGGTTGAACGCGTCCCAAAGGGTCATGGCCATCAGGCTGGTCCGAGGATACCGCACGGTCTACTGTGAGGCGGCGAGCCTCCTTGCCGGACTACCGCCAAGGGATCTGGAGGCAAAAGTCCTCGCGCACGTCTGGGAGTGGCGCGAGCAGGCGAAACGCCGGGGTGAAACTCCACTGCCGCGAGAAATCACGGCACAGCGGACAGAGCTCCGGCGGGATCTTATGGCGGCATGGAGAGTGCGATTGTCGCAACCCAGCGCTGGGCACGCCACAATTGTGGCGATAAGTCCTCTCTTTGAGGAGTGGCTAGAGAGGCGCCACGGCGTCCTCACCTTCCGCCTGACGCAGTTCCGCCTGTTCAGGATAAAGCGGGAGGAAACGCCCGGGTGTCACCACTGTGTGGATCGCCCGGAGGACACGGTGGAGCATACGGTGGAGGTCTGCCCAGCTTGGGTGGAGCACCGCCGTGTCCTCACGGAGGCGATCGGCGGCGGCGATCTCTCGCGTCCGGCCCTGGTTCAGGCCATGGTTCGGAGCGAGAGTGCATGGGAGGCCGTCACCTCCTTCTGCGAAGCAGTAATGCTTGCGAAGGAGGAGGCGGAACGCGTGAGGGAGAGGCAAGGTTCGCGCCCTCGCGCCCCTAGTCGCCGCAGGAGACGCCCCGGGCGTCGGGAGTCGCAATGCGATTTCCGGCCACCGTAGGCGCGGGCCTGCGGACGGTGAGCGATGGGTAGCTCACCGTCCGATAAGGACCAGGCCCGGGTCGACGGCGCGTCGTATTCCACGCGCGCCTCAAAGAGTTGTCAGCACCAACTGACGGGGTCCGATAGGGCCAATGCCTGCCAGGGTTGCGAGTTTGTCCGAAAGGGATATCGTGGCCCTGGCACACAGGCAAATGAAGGAATACGGGTGGGTTTTAGTCAGTAAAAGTCTGACACGCCCTCCCGCTCAGCCCAGAGCGGGAGAAGTTATTTGATAATTTCCCACCCAAAAAAAAAAAAAAAAAGGGGTTGAAAAGAAGTGTCAAAGTTTGTATGAAAGTCCTATGTTTTTAAAGTTAGAGTCATGAATGTTGGCCTGATTGTTCCTTTCGGCTTCTAGGTGCTCACTAAGAAAGGATTTTACAAAATTCGGCCCTTAAGGGTGTAAATAAGGGTGTTTAATGTTTGTATGAAAAGTGTACCAAATCCAGTTAAGATCCAAATTGAATCTTACGGCAACGCGTTATTGCATACTTTACATTGAAATTAGATTTCGGAGGCCGATAAAGATCCAAATTGAATTTTACGACAACGCGTTAATGCATATTTTACATTGAAATAAGAATTTTTGGAAGTTCCTTGAGGTTTATTTATGTTCAGGTTTTGCCAAATGCCAATTTCTATAATAGGTGGCCAGTATATTTCAGTATGCAGGCGTCTGCTAAAAGATAATGAAATGAGGTTCTAATTGGTATTCAGGTAATTTGAACGTTGCAGTTATAGCAATAAAGTCAAGAATGCCAAGGGGAAAACTTCACAATGTTTAAAAAAAAATTGCGGCTTGCAAGCCGATCGTTTCAAAAAACGACTCATGTATATGCAATCTCAGAATATTGTAAAACCCGAGGTTACCCAAGCGATACACGTTCAAGGTATTTTTACCGAAATATCTGTTCTGCGATATTTTGTTATTACTACTAATTTGCTTTGAAATATTTTTCATCGTCGTTGTTTGGTTCAAGTCTTCGATAAATGATAAATGATAAATGATTTTATTTCTGTAAGTAGGTTTGTACAAACACTTTTACACGTCAATCATATTTTAAAAACTAGATGAGGTCGGCGTTTCCTATCTGACTACTCTGAGAAGAAAGGCCGAAACAAACTCAGAGGTCATAGTCTCTTTTAAAGTCCAGACATAATCTTGGTCAGATCATGTGAAGACCATGTAGATTGGTGTCTGAAATGGTCTTTTGAGGAAAGAACCACACAGGTTGAGTGGACCTGACCAGTCAGTGCACGCATTTGTCAGTAATCGTGCAGCTCTACTCAGAATATAAGGAGCTCAACGATGCGACTATCAATACCAAAGAAAGGCCATTTGGGTAGGCCACTTATATGACTCAAACTGCCAGACCATGATTAACACTAACTGAGAATAAAAGAAAGGGAAAAAAAAATATTATGCAATAACCCACATAGTCTTCACATTCACAATAATTAAAATAATATAATACTTTACAAGTAAATATTCCTGTCATTGTGTATAAAATAATAATTAAATGTCACTGTTTATAAAATAATAAAGTTAGCAAAAACAAAAAAAAAAAAACAATAAAAATAAACTACCTCAATATGTACAAAAATTGGAGCAGCTCAATCCCAAGCCTTTTTGTCCTCAATATAATCTTTAACAGTATAAAAGGCTTTCTGGCACAACTTACGTTTAATGAATGATTTGAATTTATTAAGGCTTAGATCTTGAACGTGGCTTGGAAGTTTATTATAAAAGCGTATACATTGACATCGAAACGAGCCACCTATTTTCTTGAGCCTTGTTGTAGGTACAACAAATTTGTGTTTGTTTCTAGTATTTATATTATGGATATCACTGTATTTTTTAAATAATTTTATATTTTTATGGGCATATAATAGATTTTCAAAAATATACTGAGAAGGCACAGTCATTACATTAATCTCCTTAAATTTCTCTCTGAGAGAGTGTCTTGGACTTAATTTATAAATTGATCGAACAGCTCTTTTCTGCAAAACAAAGATAGTCTGAATGTCGGCAGCATTTCCCCATAACAGAATACCGTACGACATTACACTATGAAAATAGCTAAAGTACACTAAACGGGCTGTCTCTATGTCAGTTAAATTACGAATTTTTCTAACAGCATATGCTGCGGAGCTTAGCTTTTTTGACAGTTTATCTACATGTGGGCCCCACTGAAGCTTAGCATCCAAAGTCAAGCCCAAGAATACAGTGCTATCTTCAGGATTCAATTCTTCGCCCTTTATTAACACATTAGTTTTCACCTGCCTAACGTGAGGTAGCGTAAACTTAATGCATTTGGTTTTTTTTTCATTTAGAAGTAAATTATTAACATTAAACCAGTGAACTACTTTTGAGATCGCGCTATTTACATCGTCAGTAACCAGCTGCTGACGTTTAAGTTTAAACAAAAGTGAAGTGTCATCTGCAAACAACACTATATCATGATTATCCTTTATGAGGTAAGGCAAGTCATTAATGTAAATAAGAAACAAGAAAGGACCAAGAATTGAGCCCTGTGGGACTCCCATTCTTACTATAGATCCGGGAGATCTTTTCCCATTGACGTCAACGCTCTGAATCCTATTACTCAAGTATGAAATAAGAAGATCCAGAGCGGTGTTCCGGATCCCGTAGTGGCGGAGTTTCCTTCGTATTGGTTTGTTTCGCTTCCTAATTTTAAACTGGAGGATAATAATTGTGTTCTTACCTATTGCCTGGTTGGAATTTTGATATTTCTAATTCTTTGCGAATTAAGTACTTATTGTGTAGGTATTTCACACTGAACCACAGTGTGAAATACCTACACAATAAGTACTTATAATGGTTTATAAATTTTAGGAAGATTTAGGCAGAGGTGTACTTACCTATAGTAAACCCACATTTATTCCGCCAGTTATGTTTAGGTCCCATGTAATAGGGGGCGAGCCAATTGCCACTAACCGGGCTCAAATTCAGACTTCGGATTTAATAAAATAGACTATTTCAAATAACTGTACCTGAGAAATTCCAGATGGTAAATCCAATAACACTTTGCCTGAATGGAAGAAATGGACCTGGGCACTCAACGCCCTTCACACCTGTTACGACGTGTGTCAGAGCTGGCAAAAAACACTGAAATATCTCCAGAAGCCTTACAACGCTTATGGATTGTGCGCCTACCAGGATCGTTAAAGGCCGTTCTTTCGGTATGTCTAGACCAAAAATTGGACAAGCTGGCTGAAATGGCAGACGAAATCATGGAAAATTTAAATAGTGGAGAGGTAGCCGCCATATCTGTGACATCGTCAGCGATGGACGTAGCATCTTTAATTACCGGAATGACTACCGAATTGAAGGAGCTACGAAGAGAAGTTAACGAAATACGTGGACGCAGTAGGGGACGAGGAAACCGAGGAAACTAGCGCAGATCGCAGTCAAGATCAAGAGGTCCACGCCGCACTCCAGAGTCCAGATTGGTTGTGCAGCTACCACTATATATATGGGAAGCAGGCCAGAAGGTGCACGAAACCGTGCAATTGGAAAGAAGGCTCATCATCGGAAAACTAAAGTCGGTGCAGTTCTGTTCGGTTGGAGACAGCGGGCCCACATCACAGAACCATCGTTTGTGCGTAACGGACCGGAAGTCGAGAATCAATTTTCTAGTGGACACAGGTGCGAATGTCTCAGTTTTACCAGTGCATAGTGTTAAAAATTGTGTGCGTTCTGAAAGCGGTTATAAGCTGTACGCTGCAAATAACACGGAGATCAAAACATACGGTATAAAGGTACTAGAACTTAATTTAGGCTTACGCAGAATTTTTAAATGGTCGTTCATTGTAAGCGATGTCAAGCAAGCAATCTTAGGTGCAGACTTTATAGAGTCGCATAAATTAGTGGTAGATTTACATAATAAGAGGCTTAAAGATAGTTTGACTAATTTAAGGACAAATGGGTCAGTCATACGGTGCGACGAAGCGTCGGTTAAAAGTATACAAGAAAATAATCCCTATCGGGAGTTGTTAGAAAAATTCGCAGAAATTACTAAACCAATGTCGTTCCGAGAATCGCCAGCTCACGCAGTAGTACATCATCTAATAACAAACGGCTCACCGGTACACCCGCATCCAAGGCCGCTACCGCCGGACCGTTATAATAAGGTAAAGGAGGAATTTCACCTAATGCATGAATTAGGGATATGCGTCATAAGGCGAGTGGTCTAGTCCGTTACATGTCGTGCCTAAAAAGGGCGGCAATTACGCCCGTACGGAGATTATAGTGCGCTAAACGCGCTAACAAAGCCAGACCGTTATCCCATTCCCCGAGTAAGTGATTTCACATACATTTTAGCAGGTAAAACTTGGTTTTCGCGACTCGATTTAAATAGGGCGTACATAGCAGTTTCAGCGGAGGATATTGAAATAACGAGGTATTCCACTCAGAGCACATAGCAACCCCTTTTGGTCTGTGGGAGTTTCCACGCATGACGTTCGGATTGAGGAAAGCACAAGGATGTTGATCCCCCTTAGATAGACCATGTATAAACTAATTACTCATCCCCTCTGCTGCTTCTGCATACTATCAACCATGCTTACACCACACCTACTCAATCAACCTCTCACATACACTCTTACATCTCCCTCTTACACTTTCTCTGGTTACTCACACACACTCTGGTATTTCCGCACAAACTTTTGTTTTTTGTATTTGATTTCTTTTTCTCTTTATTATTAGACACTAAATTTTATATTATGTTTCTTAATTTATTTTTCGTTAATTATCCTGCATTTTCATTGTCATGTATCCAATTAACAGGCATCTAGCCGCGGAAGGGCCCTGGTGACCTGCAATACAGGTTTTTATATAAACCTACCACAGGCTCCAGTCTCTCACAAAGTTAGTTCCTTGTGCGTGCACTACTGGCAAAGCTTCAAAAATCCAAACGAAGTTTTTTTTTTTTTATGGGTTTCTTTATCCATACTAAACCTACCCCTAAGCTATGGCACGCAGTTACTTTAACACTCTGTATATTAACCACTTTATAATCACGAAAGCCTTTAGAATTAAAATGCAGCAATCTCAAAAAGAAACTAGAGATATCAAAAGTAAAATACATAGAAAAAATATTAATGATAAAAGTAGTAATCCAATGATTTATAAACCAAATGATTTAATTCTAGTAAAAAATGAAAAAAACAATAAAATGGATAGCATAAAAAAGCTACATTTTATAGTTATAATTTTACTTTTTTTCACCCATGGATGTGAAGGAGATCCTAACTAATATTATAAATGCGAAAGTAAGTTTCTTAGTTACCTTTTCACGCCAAAACCACTGAACCGATCATCCTGAAATTTTGCATATACGTAGTCAGGTATACAGAAACGGACATAGGGTACCTTTCATCCCAAAAAAAGTACTGTTCTCGAGGAAAACAACAATAACGTTCTTATGGTAATAGATGGCGCCACGTGTCATTCGAATCGTGATTGATTTGTATTATTATAGAAACTTTAGTAGTGTGTTAAGAGTATTTTGCCGCCAAACGCCAAACAACAAGCAGGTACAACCCGAATTGATTGTCAAAATCTAAATTAACGCGAGCGAAGTCGCGGGCAAAAGCTAGTTTCATATAAATGTAATCCATCTAATTGTGTAATCATTATAATAAAGACAGTATTGATTCAGCTTTCGGTGTTTCAATATCTCCTCTAAATCCCGTCTTACAACACACACACAACACACACACACACACCCCCCACACATAGCGGTCAAACATATAACACCCCTCTTTTTTCGTCGGGGGTTAACAAAACAAAACCAACGACTTCAAACTCAACGACGCTATCTTATTTAGTTGAAGAGTTCCTAAAGCCACCTTCGGACACCATCATCAGATCAGCTCCTTAGTATCATATTTTGCGTTGTCACCAAAGTTATTTTATTTTATTTTATTGATTAAGGGATAATAAACGACTACAACATAAATAATACATTAAGTTAACAATACTTTTAGTAGCAATGTTGCAGTCCACTGCATTATCCGCAGGTAACACATATTTAAAGATCAGTGGTTGCCACTAGACGAGCATTACCACAATTAACAAATATTTTGAAATAGCTAAATAAATTACTATAAGGCTAGCTATAGCTACAAAACCAAATCAGTTCAGAAACAGTAGTACAGTAGAACAGTGGTAGTTATGTAAGTATTTCAGCTCAATCGGATGCCAGAAAGTGCTTTAAAAATGGATGACAATGGGAGTAAATCATACGAACGTAGCAAGCTTGTAAAAACTCAACAAAAACTACTTTATCTCAAAATTCCTCGGATATGGATGGTCAATGTCCTTTATTGCAATAGCACCACAAATCAAAATTTTTGAAAAAAGCTCTCTGCACCTCCTAGGTTCTCCAATTTTAGAAGACAGCTTTTCTCCTTGCATCAGCGAAAAGATCAAAAACTTCAACGAAATTTCGGACAGACTCTCCAAAATTAATTTACATTCAGCATTCACCCTGATTAGATACTGTTGCAAATTTTACGTTCTTCCTCTTTATGGAAGCCACCACCACATCTGTTAGACAAAATTGACCAAATTATTCGCAGCACACTTACATCTATTTTAAATGTGGCCTTGGACGACCGAGCATGGCTTCAAGCTACACTATTATCAAAATCACCAGTATTAGCTTACCGGCCGGCGTTCCTGTGCTCTGTCCACAGCACTGAAAAGTTGACCGGGAAAATTCTCTCTGACTCTCCCTGGTTGACTCTGAAGTGCCGTGCTTGACCGATGCGGTGAACATCTGGAAAGCGGCTTGTCCGGATACAGATCGGTCCGTGAACCCATCTTCCCAGAGACAGTGGGATGAGCCGCTCTGCAGGTTGGTACGGAATAATCATAGCAATACGTCCAATACTACTGAGCGTGCCCGCCTGCTGGCTCTGGGTGAGTGGGAGTTGGGCCTCTGGCTTCAAGCACTACCGTCACCCAACCTAGGCACTATGTTGGGTGACACTGTAGCGGAATCAACATCGCCACATACGAACAACGCGTCACACTGACGTCACGCGAATCCTGCATCGCGCAATCAGAGTTTACCACGCAACTAGCATATATACAACGTCCCGACATCAACCGTTGGGCAGTTGCCCACCAGACACGACACCCGTCTGGTCGGAGGATCCTCCCTTTTCTATGGTGGATGAGTGAACTTTACACCCTGTTCCTCATACCTCTAAACTGGTGACCCCGAGTATGAATGTCAGCTCAGCCTTCGTGCAACTACTTCAGCGTGACGTCATCATCATCATCATCATCACTTCCTCAAAGCTTTCAAGCGGCGAGTCACACAGCCAGCCAGCACCCACGGCTTCAACGGGTATCCTGACCACCAGCATGCAGTGGACGCGCATTCCTGGTCATCACCTACAGCCTCATCAGCAACCTTCGCACAGTACACTGCACTTTCGGCCGGTCCACAAGCAGAGAACATGCCTCTCCTGGTCGACGCCAGCAGTCAGCCACAACACAACCCGGCGCTGTACTACATCCGACGCACTGGAGCATAACGCAGCGCCACCCCGACTCACTGGGGAATCACCGCAGACAGTTCCGACTCACCGAGAACTATGCGGCACCCGGTTCCAACACACTGGAACCCCTCTACTGGCACTGGCAAGCATCGCAAGATACACGACTCAGCCCACTATCGACCTCCGGTCTCTGGAGGGGAGTGATGTAGCGGAATCAACATCGCCACATACGAACAACGCGTCACACTGACGTCACGCGAATCCTGCATCGCGCAATCAGAGTTTACCACGCAACTAGCATATATACAACGTCCCGAAATCAACCGTTGGGCAGTTGCCCACCAGACACGACACCCGTCTGGTCGGAGGATCCTCCCTTTTCTATGGTGGATGAGTGAACTTTACACCCTGTTCCTCATACCTCTAAAACACCACCTGCGTCTGGGCGCCCCTCGCGGGACTCCAAATCGCTGCCAGTGCGAAGTAGCTGTCGACTGCCTTAGACACCATGGCCTATCTTGCGGTAAGAACGCAGGCCGGATAGCACGGCACGCCAGCATTAATGACATCATCCGTCGTGCTCTTATCACCGGGTGCCAGCTGGTTTAGAACCCAACGGCTTGGCACGCGACGATGGGAAGAGACCAGACGGAATGACCATAATGCATTGGATGCTAGGTCGGCCTTTGCTGTGGGATGCAACGTGTGTCGACACCCTTGCGCCATCCCATCTTTCTAGCACGGCGAGCTGTGCTGGGGCGGCTGCTGCAGGTGCGGAAAACCTCAAAAGGCGAAAATATTCCAATCTTATTGGGAGTTATATGTTTGAACCGTTTGGGGTTGTAACGTGGGGTGGTCCGAGTACCTACTTGGTTCTTCAAGATATCGCCAAGTGGTTGGTCGACTCTTCAAGTGACCTGGTCTATTCCAGAGAGCCAATATTCCAGAGGGCTGGTCTATTTTTCGGACAAAGAATCAGCGTCGCTATACAACGTGGCAATGCTGCCAGCCTTTTGGGCACTTTTCCTGTTGATAGCGATGCGGACGAATTTTTTGATGCCCTATGATTCTGTCCCCCTCCTTTTTATATCTATATATACAAAATAGAAGTCCACTCACTGACCACTCATTACGAAATCTCGGAAACTACTGGGCCATGAGGTCTAAAATTTGGCACAAGCACTCTCTATGGGGTGCAGACGCGCACTAAGAAAGGATTTTTTCAAATTCGCACGCCAAAGGGTTGAAAAGGGGTGTCGAAGTTTGTATGAAAGTCCTAGGTTTATAAAGTTAGAGACATGAATGTTGGCCTGATTGTTCCTTTCGGCTTCTAGGTGCTCACTAAGAAAGGGTTTTACGAAATTCGGCCCTTAAGGGTGTAAATAATGGTGTTTAATGTTTGTATGAAAAAAGTTCCAAATCCAGTTAAGATCCAAATTGAATCTTACGGCAACGCGTTATTGCATACTTTACATTGAAATTAGAATTCGGAAGCTGATAAAGATCCAAATTGAATTTTACAACAACGCGTTAATGCATATTTTACATTGAAATAAGAATTTAGAAGTTCCTTGAGGTTTATTTATTTTAGTTTTTACAAATTCAAATTTCTAGGTGGCCAGTATGTTTCAGTAATATGCAGGCGTGATATCATTCTAAAGTTTGTATGACAATTTCTACGTAGTCAGTATTTTTTAGTATGCAGGCGTCTGCTAAAAGATAATGAAAGGAGGTTCTAATTGGTATTCAGGTAATTTGGACGTTGCAGTAATAGCAATAAAGTCGAGAATGCCAAGGGGAAAACTTCACAATGTTAAAAAAAATGTCGCAGCTTGCAAGCCGATCGTTTCAAAAAACGAACTCATGTATCAATCACAGAATACAGAATACTGTAAAACCCGAGGTTACCTAAGCGATACACGTCAAGCTATTCTGATATGCGATATTTTGTTATTACTTACTACTAATTTTCTTTCAAATATTTTTCATCGTCGTTGTTTGGTTTAAGTCTTCGTATTGGTTTGTTTCGCTTCCTAATTTTAAATTGGAGGATATTAATTGTGTTCTTACCTATTGCCGGGTTGGAATTTTGTTATTTCTATTTCTTTGCTAATTACTTATTGTGTAGGTTTTTCACACTTGCGAATACGTAATACCTACGTTCGTATTTTAATTTTATTGTTCAGTATCTTTGGTTTAGGCTGATGTTGTAAGGGTTTTAAAAAGGTAGCTATAAACACCAATAAGGAAGGTAGAAGGTATAAGGTAGATATATTCTTTATCTTTATCTTTATAAAGAAAATTACGTTCAAGTAATATTTTTTACGTTACTTACTGGTCGTGGGCATTGTTTAATTAAATTGGATAATCAAATTATTATCACTTCTAATGGAGTGCAAAGTCTTTGCCAAAAATAGTAAACATCCCTGGCGATGGCGCATGCTTATTTTCATCTCTATCCTATTTGGTGAACAGTAACGTGGCCATGACTTCTCAAATTCGAGACAGCATTGTGCGCCACGTATCTAACAACTGGGAAAGATTCCAACCTTTCACCAAGAATCGGTCAGCCACCACCTGTGAACTCATGGCAGCGGCAGAACTATTCCCATTTGAGTTCCGGTGTTTCAAGATGGTATTTTTATTGCTGGTTTTGGGAAAGCACAACAGGGAGTAAAAATAATCCGATTCTCAGGAAACTTTAATGAAGGTCATTTTGACGTTTTAATTCCGTTGCCTAATTTAAATAATATAAAATATCTTTTGACCCCTCACGCCGGCAAAATTGAAGAATCACAGACCATCCCCGACTCAGCAGTAAATGTGCAGTTGAATTCACAATCCCAGTCCCAATTCACTGCTATTGATTTTTTCGGGAAGTCTCTTGCCTATAGTGAGCAAACGGAATGCGAGTATTTTTTTTCTGGCATACAACTCCAGCACCAAATTAGTGTCTTTGTTGACGAATCACCGACTTACACTCAGTGTGCACCATTTTATAACGTGTCCCATAACCAAATTCCTTCTTTTGGTTCCGAACAATCGGCAACTTTTACTGAGCCAGAGAATTATGACCCTGTTTTGGCTGATTTAGAATCGCCAACCCTTTTTTTTTTTTTGGCTGGGAAATTATCAAATAACTTCTACCGCTCTGGGCGGAGCGGGAGGGCGTGTCAGACTTTTACTGACTAAAACCCACCCGTATTTCTTCATTTGCCTGTGTGCCAGGGCCACGATATCCCTTTCGGACAAACTCGCAACCCTGGCAGGCATTGGCCCTAACGGAACCCGTCAGTTGGTGCTGACAACTCTTTGAGGCGCGCGTGGAATACAACGCGCCGTCGTTCCGGGCCTGGTCCTTATCGGGTGGTGAGCTACCCATCACTCACCGTCCGCAAGCGCGCGCCTACGGTGGCCGGAAATCGGCTTGCGACTCCCGACGCCCGGGGCGTCTCCTGTGGCGACTAGGGGCGCGAGGGCGCGAACCTTGCCTCTCCCTCACGCGTTCCGCCTCCTCCTTCGCAAGCATTACTAGAAGGAGGTGACGGCCTCCCATGCACTCTCGCTCCGAACCATGGCCTGAACCAAGGCCGGACGCGAGAGATCGCCGCCGCCGATCGCCTCCATGAGGACACGGCGGTGCTCCACCCAAGCTGGGCAGACCTCCACCGTATGCTCCACCCTGTCCTCCGGGCGATCCACACAGTGGTGACACCCAGACGTTACCTCCCGCTTTATCCTGAACAGGAACCTCCCGAAACAACCGTGTCCGGTGAGGACCTGCGTCAGGCGGAAGGTGAGGACGCCGTGGCGCCTCTCTAGCCACTCCTCAAAGAGGGGACTAATCGCCACAACTGTGGCGGGCCCAAGAATCGCCAACCCAACATACTCCTGAACTAAGTCCACACGAATCGGTTATTGTAACGCCGGTAAAGAAAAAATAGGGAATAAACGCAGGAAAAGATTCACAGATGGGATTAGGAAAAAAACAATTGAGAAAATCTGGTTCAAAGTATGCAAAAAATAAACCCGACGTTAATAAATAAATATGCGGATGCTCATATCGAAGCTCACCGTGAGGCTGTAATTACTCACAAAGTCATCCTGAAGTAAACCGTGAAGCTGTGAGGCATTATGCATCTAATAATCCTCAGATTGTTAGATGCATAATGCCTTATTAATTATACACCATTAAAAATAAATAATCAAACCATAAATAAAGTAGATCAAGAAAAATATTTAGGACTAATTTTGGACAGTAAATTGACGTGGCTTCCACATATTCAAAAAATTAAATCAAAAATACAATCACTCATGGGTGCCCTACGAGGTATCGTTCGTTGCTTACCCCGCCAAGTTCGCTATTTAATCTACTTCTCCCTTGTTAAGCCACATATCTCCCTTGTTAAGCTACCTAGTGGAAATATGGGGTACCGCTGCTAAATCACATACGAACCTACTAGAAACTGCTCAAAATAAACTACTAAAAACGTTATTTAACTATGACTATCTAACTCCAACAGAAACTCTTTACAAAAAAATTAAAGTAATGAATATAACACAAACATACATATATAACAATGCATACTAATTCGAAAAATACTAAATAAAAATATACACACAAATATAACCTTCACAAAAAATATTAAAAAACACAAAATGAAACTGAGACGTGAACAAGACTTTTTAAAACTACACCCAACCCGCACAAACTACGGAAGAAAAACTATCGTGTACGAAGGATCTAAAATATTTAATAAATTACCGAGAGACATCAAGGAATCTAAATCCAAAACAACTTTTAAAAAGCTACTTAAACAATTTATAGAAAAAAATTCACATTCCCTACTATAGTGTCGAGCCACATCCAGTTGGCGTTTATTGAGTGTTACACGGATACTTGTTTGCATGTATCGAACGAACATTTTGAGTGACCAAAAGATTTATAACCTACCCTCGAAATATTTTAGATAATCGAGGTCTAAACTTTGTAATACCCCCAACTTTATGCAATTTTTAAGTGTTTAGTTTTAATATTCTCATGTAAGTGAATAGTGTTATTCTTATGAGAATAAATGATCTTAAACCAGAGATTAACCAGACAGCAGCAGCAAAATATTACACAAATAAATTATTGCATTGGACAAATAAGCATTTATCTGGTTTTAAATATGAGCCTGAAATTGATTATTCCAAGGATAAGGTGGTTGAACTTGGATCTCATCATTCTTTTCTTATTTTAAGAATTTCCTCATTTTACTATTACAACCAACTTAATTTTGTTTTGTTTTGTTTTGTTGTTTTGTTTGTTTTGTTGATTAACTAAGCTTATACAATTTATAACTTCCACATTTGGTACGGAACCCTAAATGCGCAAGTTCAAAATCAAAAAGATTTTGTTTCACATAATCTACATGGGCACTTATGAAACGTCAGAAGCTAGGTGCACGGTTCCAATTGGTCGTTTCCTATGGAGAAGAGCCGGCAAGAAACTCCACGGTTCCGAAGTGCACTAATGGTCTGTTCGCTTGGAACAAAATCTCATAAACACCAACGTATGAAACACGCGAGTGAAACCGCGCGGGTACAGCTAGTACATGTATATATTATTATTTTAAGTCTGTTAGAGTAAATATTATTCATAAAATAAATGATTTTTACTATGTAAGTACGTCACTTTATTAGTTTAATCCCTGAACCATTGTTTTTTTTTGTCATTTATAATAAGGTAGCTAATTGTCTTACAGAATATGCTAAACTCACTTATAATTAAATATTTATTACTTCATAGTCGTAACACCATTTTCAAGCAGAAGTCGTCATTGTATATCAGTTTATATAATTACAAAAATAATTTATTAAGACTTGAACTAAATAAAATATGAACAGCTTTAAACGTACAAGTGACATCTCGAGCTATTCCCCGGACTCTGTGCTCTGCAATGTCCTCTAGAAATAAAAATGAGATGCAGTTCGTTGGTCGCACGTCACTTGAGAACGGCTGGACCGATTTGGCTGTATTTTGTTTTAGTCCGAATTAGGTTTTTATGAAAAAAATATTGAAAGTTTCCTGGAACATTTAAAATATTGGAAAAAACTGAACGTAAATGAACTCCACCATATTGAAATTTTGTCAGGGCAATGTTTGTCGGGTCAGCTAGTATGCAATAAATAAAGTAATTAGAAGAAACATAAATATGCGCCATTCGTGTTATTAACAAGTGTCACTTGTACGTAGTACTTATTATTAATAATTATTAAAACAATAAAACTTTCCACGTCATGTAGGTACTGCGACTGCTGTTACTACGTCACTTGCTCATCATTTGTCACTAGTCTTCCCACAACCAACCGTGCCAAGTACATACAACCGTGCCAAGTACATACAACCGTGCCAAGTACATACATTCTGGCATGGTTTGCTCTTTACTTATCACTCTAACCTTTTCTTTCAGGTTGACAAACCAACCAACTTTGTTTAGTATGTTTTACATTTTTGCATTTTTTTTATCAGCCTGTGTCCATCAGTTTGAAAACCAGTCTTAAGTTTAATGCTTACGACACGTCAAAAATCCCTTAAATTATACCAACACTATGAGCAAGTTGCATGTGAGCGCAGCAACACAGACCCAGCCTGTGGTGGAGGACACGACGTGGCGCTCACCGCGCCTCTGCCTCCATGATGAACTCCGTCATCATCATCTCCATGGAGGGCGCCACGCCGTGCGCCACGCACGCGTGCTTGAAGCACTCGGCCACGTGTAAGATGCGCCAGCAGTGGTCTTCCTCGTGGTCGAACTTTTTCTCGCACGTGTGGATCAGCGACACCATCTGCCGCGCCAGCACCTGGCCTGCACATACATCCCAAACACATATTACACACTAAAGATATGAGGCTGCTTGGTGGGGTGGGAATAGGACTACTAATTATTTATTTTAAGATTAGTTCACTAAAGCATATCCCCGCGTCTGTATATACTGTCGGTCTTCTTTCCAGGTACAAATAGTTTGAAAGATCGTACCAGTTGGGGGTTATGCCGTTTTCATTTCCCTATACCTATAAAAATGACTCCATCAGAATTCAACAAAGGTAACAATAAGTTTAGACTTGCCGTTGGGGAAGGACTGTATGAACTGCTCGGTGTTGTCGTGGTGCATGCGGCTGGAGTCGGTGAGCAAGTTGAAGTAGCGGCTCATGCACTGGATGGCGCAGCCCAGCTCGCGGTGCTCGAACTTGAAGTCGTCGCGCCAGAAGTGGAAAAACTCCTCCATCTTCTCCTCTGTCAAGTCACTCTGGAGGAAGCAAGAAGGTTGCGCTCAGTAAGGAAGTGTGACCGATTAGTTATGATGCTAGTCGTCCAGTGAACCTACCTACAGGTTATAGAATGTAATTTCTGCCTACTTCGTTCTTTATGATGTTCCAATGAAGCTAATTCTCTGTAGATGCTCCCGTTATCACGGATCAAAGAGAGATGGGAGTTATCGTTCGTTGGTAACAAGCAGTCGTTATGAAATTTCACTTTGTTCGTCATCAGTAACGAGAATGAGTAAATAATTTGTGGTGGTCACCTCCTGTCGACACTTGTCGAGCGCCTGCCCGAAGCCGAGGGTGACGTCCTTCATAACGTTCACGTCGGCCAGCGCGCCCGCCACGGCTAGCAGCACCAGTGCTCGCAGCACCTCCTGCATCATGACTTGATGACTACTGACTTAAACTGATGGCTGTTCATGGGCGCGCGCTCATATAGCCGTCCACTAAGTAGTGAGGGCGGCCCTAATGAAGAGGTGCAACCTAATGTGTGTCATCAGGTGGGTGGAGCTGATTACATTGCTAGTTTTTTTTACATTGTAAGCTTGTACTTGGTTTGTGTAGTTGTGAATGAGAATAGGTATACTTTGTATTGTATTGGTGTGTTTGCCTTCATGCGCCTGTTCAACTATGACAGCAACAAGTTATTCTCGCGACCAACGCTTCCATTAGAAAGGCAATAGTCCAACAATGGCGCGGGTTCTACTGTCATACGCATTCGATTTTGTTGTCAGAAATTGTCTTTTGGGCATTCATTTTTTGGAAAAACTGGGGTCGGTTCAGATACTACTCAATTATCTTTTGGCCGACCAAAATCGAATCTACTAATCGACTAAGTAGATTAATGTATACATAATTATATAAAGATTATCTACATACTTGAAAATGTTGTCGATGGAAAAAAAGGTCTAGCTCATGGGGCGTGTCTACCTAACGTAGTGTTTACACAGGTGACCTCAGCACGAGAGGGACATCATCAGGAGCCCGCTCATTAGCGGCCGGTAATTAGCCCTCATCATTTCTGCAATTATTTGAGAGTGTTTTTTATGATAATATGTCATTCATAACAGAACTTCATTGTCTCCTAGTACGAGTACATGTTTTGATTTACGTTTGTTTGTACGTTACATTGTTTCGTGGTACATGTGTATTCACTTACCTAGGTGAGTAGCATCTTATAAATATATTTATTTAATCAAAGTATTTACCTTCATTGTCTAATGTCTATACATTTCTGCCATAAAAAAAAAATCTTTATTTCAGACATTAACACATATAGGTACATGTGTTCATGTACCTATATGTGTTAATGTTTGAAATAAAGATTTTTTTTCACACTCATCACTAAACAACCTATGGACTGTTGTCCATAGGTTGTTTAGTGATGAGTCAGTAACAGAAAGTACTTATAGTCTATATTAGTATTGTTAGTAGGGACACAAACACAGCTAAATTGCCTGCGCCCGCCCTCGAGGCTCAGTGTGGTAGCACCACAGGTGCAGCGGGAATCACAGGGACGTAATGTGATGAACTAACTTATCTACGCGTACCTATACTTCCACCCAGTGCCGTTGTATAGGACAGTCTGGCCTGTTAACAATCATTTTCAGGATGCCGTTCCGAGTGTTCATAACATCGGAAGGTTATTTATGTATTTGCGGTAGAACTCTGGGGACCTGGACTCAACCAACTGTGTGAAGGCATTTTGTATTGCTTCCTGGGGAGTAAAATTTACCATGTAAAAATAAACCAAATTGCGGAAAAATGGTAGTCGGTTGGTGCCAAGTCGTGTGCCAAGAGTTGGAGGATGACGGAAATCTTTCTAACTGTAGGTTTTGCAGTGTTAGAACCAGTTAAAACGGTTGATCGAGCTGTGTGTAGTCTTGCGTTCACGGATCAATAGTGGTGAAAATCGGTTGACGAGTCGGGGCTGTCTCGCTGCGAGTTTTGGCATCATTGTTCGAAGTTCAGTACAGTAGACATTTGCTGTTATTGCTGGATCTGAGGAAGCTATAGTGAATTACACCATGAAGTGACCAACAAACAGCTACCATCACTTTTATGTGGGTAAGTTTCGCTTTAAGGCACTTTTGCGGCGTTTTTCAAATAAAAAATGTGATAGTTACCGTGTGAAAAAAGTTTCACTGGGGAATCTCACACCGCGCAGGTTTAATTTTAATTCAAAGTGGTCAGTACGTTAAAACGGCAATTTCATATTTGAATCCCTATTAAGAGGAAGTCTACTAGTGACACCGGTAACTGAAAAGTTGTGTCGTAATCGGTTGTCATGGTATGGGCATGTGATGCGGAGGAATGAGGGAAATGTGAATTGTATAATTTATTATTTTTATGACATTTATTTTACATTCTGTGATTACCATAACTCACACACTGATATAATTTTTTTCGTAACGTTGCGATGCGACTCCAGCAGCTGCACTCTCGGCGCGTACGTCAGCCTTTGGCGCACGTACTTCACGATGTCTTCCGCGTCGGTGGTGTAGTGCAGACGGGAAGTATACACGCATTTTTTCGTTTGGCTCCGTAGGAGCCTTGCCGCAGCGGTTCTTACAGCTACTCTGTCGACGCTTCCTCCTTTGCACCGTCACGAAGCCGTCATCATCAGCCCGGTTCGTTTCCTTTATAGCCACGGGCTTTGCGGGGGGAGCAGTGGGGGCGCTCACAGTGACCAACGGGTCAGATGGTCGCGTTGATCGGGCAGCGCTACGGGGAGGAGCTGCGGGGACGGGGGTGGAGCTGTGAGGCACGCTTGCGGCGCGAAACACAAATTCACCAATCGGCGCCGGCGACAAAACTGCTGACGCAAAACTCGTGACCGATGTATCTAGGCAGCCTGTAGCTGCTAGCAGCCTGTAGCTACTAGTTTCCTGCAGCTACAATCGTTAAGGACGCTATCACATTTTGAACTCGCTCTAGTTTGGGTATCTGAATCGCAACACAACAACATTACGCGCACGCACACATTGAAACCGCTGACCGCTCGATTTTATACGTAACTTAACTAATCTTGGTACTTGAAGGTATATTTTTTTTAATTTTACTGGTATTGATTGAGTAAAGTTAGTTGTGTAAGTTTGCAATCGAATTTTAGTAACTGTGACTAAGTACTTTCTGCATGATAATTATTTTTTTAGTATTTTTAAAATTCATCAGCCATTACGTAGCGTAGGTAGGTACCCAAAAATTTCAAGCGCTGGCCATATGGATTAAATTCCATATTTTTACATAAACTAACAACCCAAACTAACAACCTATTACAAGGAACACCTACGATTATCCAACAGGCTACTATTAGTTAGAAAAGATGTAAGTAGGTACTTGTAAATATTATTTTTGCTGGCAAATGTTTGAGCATGACATAATCAAATACTAGCCTGAGAGTTTATCGTAGACTTTCGTTGTGGTATTTAAAAATAATCATTCCGTTATGAAAATAGTAAGTATTTTATTTACAGAGACTGGGGCGCGATTTCAGTACTTTTGATAAAAATTAAAACCAAAGTAGGTAGTAAAAAGTATATTTTCATTACATGTTTCAAAGAAGTTCAAATTTATAATGAAGGCCAGCTCTTTCTAAGGTTAAGTACCCGAAGGGTCCAAACGGAGCACTATTGCTGTCACTCACGTATCCGTCTATCACACAGGTTTTACAGCCAAACGGTTACAGCTACAGTCTTTAAATGTTCACTGTATAAGCATCTTGTTAACCCTTGTTTTGTCTTTATTCATGACGAGATACTTCACGCCGCGATCAAAAAGAGAAGTGTGGCTACCTACAAGGATTAGCTGCTCAAAAAGAAAATCAATCTCGATTATTTTTGTGCCTTTTGGCTTATATTCTCTTATTGCGCATTCTTGCTCCTGAAACTAAAAAAAAAAACCGGCCAAGTGCGAGTCGGACTCGCGCCTCAGGGTTCCGTACCATTATCTATAAAAATGGCAAAAAAACACGTTTGTTGTATGGGAGCCCCCCTTAAATAATTGTTTTATTTTAATTTAATTATTTATTTTTAAAGTCCCCGTTCCCGTTTTACCCTTTGGGTACGGAACCCTAAAAAAGGTCAAGAGCGAGTCGGACCCGCGCACCGAGGGTTCCGTACGTATATATGATGTTGATGATTTCTGTGCTATTTAGAGACATCGTATTATTTTTCCTGTAATGTTTACATAAACTTCTATCACATGGAATAATTTCAGATTTTTATAAAAACGGTTTTTTTTTTTACATTTTGCATCAAGTCGGAAACTATGCTGCTTAATTTTTTTTTTGAGAAGGTGCAAACAGCGTTCTTTCATATGATACCCCACATGCCCTAGTAGCCCCATTTAAATTTTTTAAGACCCCCTTTCAGTCCCTTTTGCAAAAAAGGTATATTTTTTAAAATTGATTTCTCGTTTGCAAAATAGTTGGGCAAACGTCATCTAAAACTATTCTAAATTTCAAGTTCTTGTAGTAAGTAGTTCTTGAGATATCCAAGTGAGACAGACAGACAGATAGACAGACAGACAGACAGACAGATTTATGAATTGACAACTAAGTCGATTTATCACCAAAATGTACATCCACCATCATGAATCAAAAATTGGATGGTATAATATTCGTAAACACCACCTTCAACACCTCCACAATTGATAACAATGTCGAATTTTTATAAAAAAAATACACCCGCCATCTTGGATTTTCAAAAATTATGTCATACGTAATCACCACCCCTAAAAACCGAATCGACCGATCTCGAAAAAAAAATATTTCCGCCATTTCAATTTGATAATATAATTATTTACACAATGTTTATCCGTAATCTACAACCATTATTTATACAAAAAATTACAACTATGTATTTATTTTTAAAACCAATTCCAATAATCATACTTTTATTTCGGTCCGAAAAAGTATCAACTTCGTCCACCCACACACTTCTGTACGTAAATATTTTTTTGCGAAAAATCGATACACCGGTGCTTTCACGAGCGCGTCTGAGCGCGGAATGACGAACCGCGAGTAGAAAATGTATGGAGAAATTTGAGAGCGCTTCTTATTTTAATCATAAATAAAAAAGTTATTTATTTACTTACAAAATATTTAGTAGGCCGTATAGAGGACTATATAAGCAAAATTTTTTTATTATTTGTATGTTTAACTATGCAGTGGATTTAGCTATATTGGTTCCTTTTCAGACCCCATTTTTTTTTCATTAGTTGGTTTTATTGTGATTGTTGAAACGTATTTGTGTAAAAATGTTGTATGGGGCTATACAATTTTTATGGGCGTTTTTTGGAGATGAATATATTACCTTTAATTTGAGACAATGATAGTCTAGCAGTTGTGACTCCTAATTCATTAAAATGGTACCTGAAAAGCACTGATATTTGAGAAAAAATGTGATAGCGTCCTTAAGGTAGCTGCCCTTACTGCCCCATCTCAAAAAGCCACCCTGTATACCAACCTACCAAACATGTTTTAATCATGTATGTATTT
This sequence comes from Tiliacea aurago, assembly GCA_948098905.1. Lineage (NCBI taxonomy): Eukaryota > Metazoa > Arthropoda > Insecta > Lepidoptera > Noctuidae > Tiliacea > Tiliacea aurago. The sequence goes on from OX402593.1 coordinate 466,097, forward strand.
ATTTTATATGTTACCGGCCAAACCCGATTTTAGGATGAACTAGTTTCGCCTAGGCCAAACCAGCATCCTGTTACCGATAGGATAAACCAGTTTAGCCTAGGTCGAATCGGTTTATCCTAGTTAGAATTTACATGCTTTAGGATAAACTGGTACGTCCTAGTCTGAACTAATTTCACTTAGTTTGTATCTTCTTTATATGCTTTTCAAAGTAAACTGATTAAAGGAATAGAATTAAAATAGTCAATATGATTTATTAAAGTTATTTATTAACAAATCAGTAATTTCACATCTATCACTAGATCAACTTATATTCATCTACAGAAATCACCATATCTGCAATTTGCTTATTTACTTATTTTTGCAAGGTTTACTCTGGTGGCACTTAGAATTGCAGAGTACTTTGTTATTCTTACAATTTATTGCATTTGTTTGTTGTACAGTTTTTCATGCAACTGCATTTCAGAAGCCTTGCCCTGATCCAACAGAATGTTTCGTGGCTGCAGTCAAAACTTCTCAGTGCAGACGTCGAAATCTTTGGTGGTCGGTTATTTTATTTTTGTAAAAAGTTTTTTTATTTTTTATTATTTAATTATCATATATACAAAGAACACAGGATTACTTAATAGATAGCAATCAAAAACCACTAAGGTTTAAACTTATGCTATCGTGAATCTCATTATCAAACTATACAATTAATAAAATCTTTAGGTCATTAAGTGGTTACGATCATTCCTTTAAAATACTTAAGTAATATTGCCTACGTTTACATTTTATATTTTTAGGTGTAATACATTTATTTATTTCTGAGGGTAGACTGTTTATAAGTCTCGGTCTAATATAACCGGTAGTTCGCTCGCCATACGTATTGTTGGCGGGCTGTGTACGATGGTGGGTTAATTGTTGAGGAGTTCTCCTGGTAAGAACCAGGAGAACTGCGACTCATCATATGCATTGTGACGAGCATAAATTGCTTAGCAACACTATTAAAGTACCTACTCAAATCGCAACCCGTTATATGCTTAATTATTATTAAGTAGTTTCGGTGGTTATCTCTGGTCTTCATCATCAGTTCCACTTCACCAAATGGTACTTTCCGAGAGCAAATGCACGAGTTCCTATAAAAAATACTCAAATCGCTATAGGTGTGCCTATAAAATTTGAGGATTTCGATCGATTTCTCCAGGATCCCATCATCAGATCCTGACGTGATGACAATGGGACTAACTGTAAAGTATACCCTTTCAAACAAAAAAAGAATTTTCCGGACCAGCTGTCTTCGTGTAATCGGGGAACAAACATAAAAAAAGGTTCCGACGAATTGAGAACCTCCTTCTTTTTTTGAAGTCGGTTTTAAAAGAAGTTAAAACAATTATTTTTTAATATCTTATTACAGAAAATTATGGAAAATGTTAATAAAATTATACCTGCAATAATGTTTTTGAAGTACGCCATGTTATGTCCATATGGATTGAGGAGCCATGTCTCATATTTAAACGAGGGTACTACCAATATTTTGTAGTAAATTTGCTGATTTTGTATCTGGATTGAGGAGCCACCTTAAACGTCCTATAACTTTTTAACGGTTTTACTACAATTGAGGAGCCACCTTAAACGTCCTATAACTTTTTAACGGTTTTACTACAATTGAGGAGCCACCTTAAACGTCCTATAACTTTTTAACGGTTTTACTACAAATTCGCGGATCGGGCCTACAAAATTAGCAAATTTACTACTAAATATTGGTAGTACCCTCATTTAAATATGAGACATGGCTCCTCAATCCATACGGACACGCCATGTTTGGTGCCAACTTTGTAAAGACCCTCATCAGTCTTTTGAAGTTTTAAGTTGTTGATGGGATTTGTCAGAGGAAGCTTTCATTCTTTTAGCTTTATTTTCTAAATTTTTGTGTCGCAATTTTTCTAGCATTTTGAATGTCGTTTGTGTAAATTTTCACAATGTTATCATCATCATTGTCTTCGTACTGTTCGGTATTGCAGTCATCTTCGTACTGTTCGGTATTGCAGTCATCTTCGTACTGTTCGGTATTGCAGTCATCTTCGTACTGTTCGGTAGTGCAGTCATCTTCGTACTGTTCGGTATTGCAGTCATCTTCGTACTGTTCGGTAGTGCAGTCATCTTCGTACTGTTCGGTATTGCAGTCATCTTCGTACTGTTCGGTATTGCAGTCATCTTTGTACTGTTCGGTATTGCAGTCATCTTCGTACTGTTCGGTATTGCAGTCATCTTCGTACTGTTCGGTATTGCAGTCATCTTCGTACTGTTCGGTATTGCAGTCATCTTTGTACTGTTCGGTATTGCAGTCATCTTCGTACTGTTCGGTATTGCAGTCATCTTCGTACTGTTCGGTATTGCAGTCATCTTCGTACTGTTCGGTATTGCAGTCATCTTTGTACTGTTCGGTATTGCAGTCATCTTCTTACTGTTCGGTATTGCAGTCATCTTCGATGGCCTTCTTTAGGTCATCTTCATCCTGAATATCATTTATGATTTCTTGAGGCAACGAGGAAGTGGAAAGTCCTACTCTAGGTTCGATTCCGAATAATGCTTTGTAAGGTGATTGTTTTATGCCAGAGTGGTAAGCTCGGTTTTTCATGAATTGGACATACCTTAATCCTTCGGACCACTTCGTCGAATTGTTGTCCTTTAACCAAGAACTTATCATATTTTCAATGTCTTGGTTAGCACGTTCGACAGAACCCTAACTTTGGCGGTGCATTGGTTTGCCATACACAGTTTTCAGTTTTGACTCGGTTCTTGGTTAAATGGACAACAATTCGACGAAGTGGTCCGAAGGATTAAGGTATGTCCAATTATTCTGACCAAAGATTTGCGAGTTCATTATAACATTATTGACAAATTCTCTGCCATTACCAGATTATAGAATGCACTGCGTTCCTACAGTTAAGAATATGTCATTCAAATGATAAGCCACTTCTTCAGCCCTCTTTGATGTTACCGCACGACGGAGAACTAATTTTGTGAGATGGTCTTGGTAAACCAGAATGAATTTAAAATTCCCGTCTGGTTGTGTTTGGAAATCAATCAAATCGACCTTGGCATCTGCTATTCATTTCCGAATGAAGTTTCCTGTTAATTTGCGGAGGGCTGTCCCTTACACCCTGTATATCTACATATTCTGTGAATATTTCAAGCGTCTACCTGTTGCCGTTATCAATATAGAGCAAAAACGAGCAAAAAAATCACGTTTGTTGTATCGGAGCCCCTTAAATATTTATTTTATTCTATTTTTTAGTATTTGTTGTTATAGCGGCAACAGAAATACATCATCTGTGAAACTTTCAACTGTCTAGCTATCACGATTCATGAGATACAGCCTGGTGACAGACGGACAGACGGACAGACAGACAGACAGACGGCGGAGCCTTAGTAATAGGATTCCCGTTTTACCCTTTGGGTACGGAACCCTAAAATATCGGCAAAAATCAAAATCAATCAAAAGTCATTTATTCAAACTAGGCTGAGAATCAGCACTTTTCGAACGTCAAAAATTACATGAGACAGTCCCCCAAAAACGCCCACCCTTCACTTCCTAGTGCTTTAGCTGGGAAGAAGAAGTGGCGCAACAAACTCCCCAGCAGCACAGCTGTCTGTTCATATATAAAACTTGAATCTATACAATAAAATGTAAAATGCAACACAAAACATTAAATTAAATTATTCGCCTTATAAATAAACGAAATAACGTAAACAAAACGTATCTAAATAAAAGCCTCCAGACATAATGGGCGTGCCCGCTTAAATAAAGCTACAGCTATAACTCGAAGTCACAAATGATAAACTAGCACCATCGAAGTACAATAACAACAGTTACTACAAGCAGCACCCGTTCACGAGCATAACGCAAAGGTCAGCCATCACCCCCCTCGCCATATTTGAGGGAAGGAGGCAACCCGACCCCGGCCAAGTGCGAGTCGGACTCGCGCACGAAGGGTTCCGTACCATTATCTATAAAAAGGTAAATTGCGGTTTATGATTTATGACGTATTAAAAACTACTTACTAGATCTCGTTCAAACCAATTCTCGGTGGAAGTTTACATGGTAAAGTACATCGTATATTTTTTTTAGTTTTATCATTCTCTTATGTTAGAAGTTACAGGGGGGGACACACACATTTTACCACTTTGGAAGTGTCTCTCGCGCAAACTATTCAGTTTAGAAAAAAAAATATTAGAAACCTCAACATCATTTTTGAAGACCTATCCACACGTATGAGTTTGAAGAAAAAAAATTGAGTTTCAGTTCTAAGTAGGTATGGGGAACCCCCAAAATTTATTGATTTTTTCTATTTTTGTGTGATAATCTTAATGCGGTTCACAGAATACATCTACGTAAGTTACAACAGTATAGTTCTTATAGTTTCGGAAAAAAGTGGCTGTGACATACGGACGGACAGACAGACAGACATGACGAATCCATAAGGGATCAGTTTTTTGCCATTAGGCTACGGAACCCTAAAAAGGCATTGGCATAATGATTTTTAACCGACTTCCAAAAAGGAGGTTATATGTTCGATTGTATGCTCCGTCAATTATGGACCGATTTTGAAAATTATTTTTTTGTTTGAAAGGGTATACTCCCGAGGTGGTCCCGTTGCCACCAAATCACAATCTGATGCGGGAATCCCATGGAAATCGAGGGAAACCCTCGAATTTTATAGCCAAACCTGTAGCGACTTGGGTATTTTTTATAGTAACTCGTGCATTTGCTCCCAAAAATCACCATTTGGTGAAGTGGAACCGATGATGAAGACCCCAGATGGCCACCGGAACAACATAATAATAAGTATTTAACGGGTTGCGATTCGATTAGGTACTTTAATATGGTTGCTAAGCAATTTATGCTCGTCACAAGGTTGTCTGTAAAAGATCGCTTTTAGCGATAAGATCGCCCATCGTGTCACGCTATGTAAAATTGAAACATTTATATCTGTAACTTTTTTGGTGTACATAATAAAGAGCATTCTATTCTATTCTATATATATTACATAAGTCTAAGCAGTTAGGGTCATAACATCTGTTTGTTTGCCTGGGCCTCAGCAAGTTAAACGCCTGATTCCACTTCGCCCCGACTCCTGCGTGTGAACGCGGTCACGTTCCGTGCCGGACGCGGCGCGTACCTGCATCAAGGGCGGCGGCGCGCGGCGCGGTCTTTGCCGTAATACCTGTTATCGCACTAATTGCGGCCGCTCCGCCTAGCAACACGGCTGACACATGGCTCTCGTTACAAGCATGCATGGAGCCTCATTATGGAGGATCCTCACTCTCGCGTGATGCGCTGCTGTCCTTTTGCAGGAAGGGCGCAGTGGATTATTAGATTATGACTTAATTAGGTTGCCAGACTTGCCAGCGTTGGCACAGGGTGTCGGACGACATCTCAGGAGTAGGCAGTGACCTATCGCTGCCGGCCGTGGTCGAGTCGATGGCCGGCAGTGAGGAGTCCTGGGACGCGGTGGTGTCCTTCTGCGAAACAGTCGTGTCGCAGAAGGAGGCTGCGGAAAGGGAGTGGGAGATCTCGTCCGCTCACCCGGCCCGCAGCAGGCGCACCGGGCGTCGGCGGAGGGCCGATAACGCCCTCTTCCAGCCCCCGTAAATGGGTCCAGGGACGGCGAACTTGGGGACGTCCGCCGCCCCCTATCACATTGCACCCGAGGTGGCGGCGCTTAGTGTTCCACGCGCGCCCCTATCAGACGTCGCGGGGGGGTCAGACACCTCACCCTCCCCCCCCCCAGACTTGAGGTGGCCCGCAGAGGCGGGCCGGCACTAGCCGGGGATCGCGGAAGTTATAATAGATCCCAAGATCCCCGGTGCAAGTGTGGGAGGGGAACACTGGGGTGGTTTTTAGTCAGTAAGAGTCTGACAGACCCCTCCGCCCGCCCCAGGGCGGAGGACCACCATGAGGATTTTCCACCCCGTGAACAAAAAAAAAAAAGGGTGTCGGACGAAGCCCGCAGAGGCGCCGGCACCAGTCGAGAGCTGCGTTGACAGTGAAATAAATTAATTCTAATATATTTTTGCTAAAAAATTAAGAGATCAGTTTTTGTTAGTGTTTCCTTTAACAAAAATCTTGTTTAATGTGATCACACTGATCACGCATCTTGACTCCATACGAGCCTAACAAGATCGAGCTGTGAGAACTTTGTTAAATTATCATAGTTCCGTCTACAAAGTAATTAATTAGTTTGCGGTGAATATTCTGTACATTGTACGACATATTGTCGATATAAATAAAATTAATTTATTCTGGCAAATATGCTATCTTCTTTATAGTAAATAGATAGATAATGATTCCAAACATTTTAATGCCAACTAAGAGAAAATGTATCTTAGTTAGTCTGCATTTTTTTCTGTTTTTTTCTCTAGCAATTTGATGTGGAAACGTCTTTTCGCAAGTTCAGTATTTCTGACCGATCCTACGAGAATTTAATTGCTAGAGTGAAGGCTTCTACATACTGGCGCGACACGCGACGCGACACAAAGGCCCCGCGTGTCGCGCGACGAGCGGTGCCTTTGTGTCACGCGACAAGTCGCGCCTGTATGAAGCCTTAATGGTGGGCATTCAAAAGAGAGAGACAGAAAGAGAGAGAGTTATATTTGTACCAATTTTAAGGCAGAATATAATTTGCCTATGAATGACGTCACATCGCATGCGCGCGACCCTCGGTTATTCACTGTGTCTAAATTTCAATTCGTATAGCGCAAAAACATGTTTAGCTAGAACGCTGTTTCTGGTGACACTGTCAAGAGTTTACAAAGCACTACCAGAACCTAAAGAGAAACAGAACCTATAGAGAAACCCGACGTTTCCGACGTCATAACGGTCATAACATACATACATAGTCAGCCTACAATGTCCCCACAGCTGGGACACCGGCCTCCTCTCTGTGAGAGGGAGTGGGCCGTAACCCAGCACGCGGGCCCAGTGCGGGTTGGTAGATGTCACATGTCTTCGAATTGTTGGTTCTAGGACATGCCCGGTTTCCTCATGATGTTTTCCTTCACCGTTTTGAGAGCAGTGGTGATGAAATAATTTACACAAAGTGAAGCACCTGGCTGGGTTCGAAACTACGAGCTACAACTCGTAAGTCACGGTTGTTACCAGTGGGCCACCACTGCTCACATCGGTCATAAATCTGGCCAAATGAAAAAAATCTCAATCGATGTAAACTTACTTAACTTACATTACTTAATGCAATTAGCCTCTTTATCCTCTATAAGCTTGACGACTTCTGGGTCACTGTCGACTTCACCCGCGATTACTATATCATCCGGTAGTACTCGTATAGTAGGTAGGCACGTCTAGCGTATGCTGTACAATTTCAGAGTTGAAAACGGAAACGGTCGGACAATCTTAATTAACAATTGTTCGATAGAAGAGCTTTGGGTTTTTTGTAGCTGCTAGGTATTATTAATATCCTTCGGTTCAGGATTCTCGCCACTGAGCTAAGAATGTAGGCTGCTGTTTATGAATGTTTTTAGTTTTGTTTAAGCGATTGACTGCTGCGCTGCGTGGCGCGGGTCCGATTCCCGCACGGAACAAATATTTGTATGATCTACAAGTAATAGTTGTTCGGGGTCTGGCTGTTTGTGTATGTGAATTTAAATGTTTGCAAACGCACCCACAATACAGGAGAAATTCCTATTGTGGGGCAACGTTTATTAAAAAAAATAAAAAAAATGACTAGTACCAGTTACAACATTGTGAGCAATAGTATTGTGTAAAATAGTGTTGCACCACCTATTTATTCGCGGTACGTCTACATAATAATCCTAAGTAAAGCATGAGCACGTCGCCGGCGGACGGTGAGCGATGGGTAGCTCGCCGTCCGATAAGGACCAGGCCCGGGTCGACGGCGCGTTGTATTCCACGCGCGCCTCAAAGAGATGTCAGCACCAACTGACGGGGTCCGTCAGGACCAATGCCTGCCAGGGTTGCGAGTTTGTCCGAAAGGGATATCGTGGCCCTGGCACACAGGCAACGGAAGGGACACGGGTCGGTTTTAGTCAGTAAAAGTCTGACACGCCCTCCCGCTCCGCCCAGAGCGGGAGAAGTTATTTTATTATTTCCCCCAAAAAAAAAGCACACCGCCGCCGCCGCCGCCGCCGCACGCACGGTGCGATACGGTGCGCCGGTGCACGGCACGGCACGCTCGCTGTGCCTGCGCTGGTTCACGCATTCCGTCACCCCAGTAGACTAATACTGGCATTATGATTTGTGTCAAAAAAGCAACAATGCGACACCAGCAGGCTTAGCATGACGCTTTGTATCTCTACTCTACTTTAGAATAGAAATCGCTTGTCTACTGAAAATGTACTACTGTCTGTCTACACGGAAACGTCATTTTTGTCTATTCTTCCGTCGACAGAACGCTTCTCTACGGTCCTCGTGCTGCGCCTGCACAACATACAGAACGCTTCTCTACGGTGCTCGTGCTGCGCCTGCACAACATACAGAACGCTTCTCTACGGTGCTCGTGCTGCGCCTGCACAACATACAGAACGCTTCTCTACGGTGCTCGTGCTGCGCCTGCACAACATACAGAACGCTTCTCTACGGTCCTCGTGCTGCACCTACACAACATACAGAACGCTTCTCTACGGTGCTCGTGCTGCGCCTGCACAACATACAGAACGCTCAAGTTCACGTCAAGGATAAGGTTAACAATTTTATTTTTGTAAATTGTTGTTTTAATGCGTAGGGACAGGTTTGTGGCCGCTCGTGAGATCTGCGCAGATTTAGCGCCAGCCCCCTGCCCCGTCTAGCCCCCCGCTAGCCCTCCACACCTGCACTACCTGCACTATCACGGCTATTTCTGAACAAAGTACCTTCGTAGCCAGTACCTACGGGTAATTATTTGCAATAAAAATGCGACGCCATGATCTGTTTTATATTAGAACTTTAATTGCATACGTAGACAGACACCACGAACAGGTTCCGAGCATGCATACCTAAATTATACTCATTCTTAAGTTGTTCCTACATACCGCTGTTGGGGCTCGCGCGGGCATAGCGCAGCAAAAACGAATGCTGTGGCGCACCCGGTACCTATAAGAAAAACATTTAAAGTAGTTCTTTCATAGTGAAAGAAATGAAATTTAGAAATTTAGAAATGGTCCTGGCATTAATTTGACATCGGTTCATTATCGAACGGTTCCCGAGTTGCGAGGTAGTTACGTCGTTCGGCCATTACCGCAGAGCATCGCGTTGGCGTTCGGTATAAAACGTTATTGTTATTGGTACGCGGAACATCGCGCTTGCAGGCTGCGTGGGCGCACACATTAAAACCTTACTTAATTGATCTCGGAGTTCAGCATACTAATTAGCGTAACCTGTGTGAGGCGACCCGAGCGCGGCGCGGGCGCAGGTTCGTGACGGAGACTGGAAACGAGCAAGTTGTAGCACTTGTAAGCTGCGGCACTCACCTGCATCAAGTTGTGGCACTTGTAGCCGCGGCACTCACCTGCATCAAGTTGTGGACGTTACGGGTTTTGGCGAGAATAATCCTAAATGAGTTTAGAGCTGAGTTGCAGAGAAATGAAATGAGATCGAAATTATAATAGATATTTCAATGATTACGACTTATGGACCACGTAGGTACCTGCTGTTAATGTAGATACAGGAACCTATTCATTATCTTTACATTGCCTCCTCGGTGCTCATTGAGAAGACACGCACTATCGATAATATTTGTCATCTCATTCAGTTCTTGTACAAAGTTATCCCACCCAAAACATTTCATGTAAAGTAGGTTACCAAGACTTAGACAAAGTTAAAAGATCTAATGTAGAGCCAAGCCCCTATAAATAACTTTACAAGGCCTAACTCTACAAACCTTACATCTTGGTCAAAATGTACGGCTTGGCCGTTCCGTTCCACAATAACTTTCCCTGATGCTGGGATGTTAATGGTTGATAAGTTCTCTTGGTAAGAACCAGGAGAACTGCCACTAACCATATGCATTGAGACGAGCATAAAGTGCTTAGCAACCATATTAAAGTACAGTCGAATCGCAACCCGTTGAATGTTTATTATTAAGTAGTTCCGGTGGCTATTTGTGGTCTTCATCAGTTCCACTTCACCAAATGGTGTTTTTCAAGAGCAACAGCATGAGTTACTATAAAAAATACCCGCTTCGCTATAGGTGTGCCTATACCATTTGAGAATTTCCCTCGACTTCGATGGGATCCCCGCATCAGATTGTGACTTGGTGACAATGAAACCACCTCGAGAGCCCTATATACCTACCCTTTAAAAAAAAAATAAAGAATTTTCAAAATCTCTCCACAATTGAAGAAAAAAACATAGACAAACCTCCTCCTTTTTGGAAGTCGGTTAAAAATCCGACTAGACACTTCGAGACAAGGTAGATAGTACCCCTCTGCTTTTTTGACTCGTCTTAGCGGATTAAAACAATGCGTCCGTCATTAACTTATGCAGATGCGGTTGTCAAATAGAGTGGTCCCATGTCCACAGCGTGCGCGGAACACGGGGCACCTCTACTCGCGGGTGGTCCGAACTGAGCGGTCGTTTAGTGAGCGACTCGACTAATAACATAAATAACTGCGGCTTGTGATAACAGCCAGGAAGCGACGTGTGACCAGGTGCAGGGCTCAGTCAGGATTCGAAAACAGGGCGGTTACCAAACACTGTATTTCAGAAAAAAAGTGAAGTATCATGCGAAATTTCGAGCGATTTAGTAGCATGCAGGTGCCTATAAGTTGTCACCTTGACTTGCTCTGCACATCAACTGCCGCGCAAATGATTATGGTAGGGCCCACGAAGTAAATAGACTTATGCAGGGTTCTCACGAGGCGATTTTAGTTAATCAACTTTTAAATGATCAAGAAAAATCGATACGAATTGTGTTCTCACGCTCGTACCGAATAATCGGACCGAATGGGCAGTTGCTTCAAAATGGCGTCAAACAATGTCGTAATATATGTATAACCTTTTTTGTAGTCATTTTGACCTCACGCACTCACTTTTGACAGCAAACAATACTGCCCACACAGATAAAAATCGTTTTTAACTTGAACGGATCATTCTCACGTTCGACAAGTTGTTGCTTGCACGGTGACGTCATCAAAATTAACCGACTCGCACACCAAAAGTTGAGAGGGAATCAACTTTTTGTTGTTCAATAAAAGTTGATCAACTTTTACGATTTAAGTTGATCAACTAAAATCGCCTCGTGAGAACTCCGCTTTAGGGCCTAATGATTTTGTTATGTTTATCCTTTTTATCAAACTAATGCTAATTTTCCCGAAAATACAACCATTTCTGTAGTCGGTATCAAAACAAACGATTTCTGTAGTCGGTATCAGAACAAACGATTTCTGTAGTTGGTATCAGAACAAACAATTTCTGTAGTAGGTATCAGAACAAACGATTTCTGTAGTTGGTATCAGAACAAACGATTTCTGTAGTCGGTATCAGAACAAACGATTTCTGTAGTCGGTATCAGAACAAACGATTTCTGTAGTCGGTATCAGAACAAACGATTTCTGTAGTTGGTATCAAAACAAACAATTTCTGTAGTAGGTATCAGAACAAACGATTTCTGTAGTAGGTATCAGAACAAACGACTTCTGTAGTAGGTATCAGAACAAACGATTTCTGTAGTTGGTATCAGAACAAACGATTTCTGTAGTCGGTATCAGAACAAACGATTTCTGTAGTCGGTATCAGAACAAACGATTTCTGTAGTAGGTATCAGAACAAACGATTTCTGTAGTCGGTATCAGAACAAACGATTTCTGTAGTCGGTATCAGAACAAACGATTTCTGTAGTCGGTATCAGAACATACGATTTCTGTAGTTGGTATCAGAACAAACAATTTCTGTAGTAGGTATCAGAACAAACGATTTCTGTAGTTGGTATCAGAACAAACGAGTTCTGTAGTTGGTATCAGAACAAACGATTTCTGTAGTTCGTATCAGAACAAACGACTTCTGACCGAACGATGGAATGTCTCCAAAACTAAGAACTGTTGGCGGCACTACGATATCCATCTATGTCTATGACATGACGTCTTGTGACAAACTGCTGCATTATTAGCATTCATTACAAAAATATTCAATTTCTATATCATTGCATAGAGATGAAACTAGAAATGGTTAAGAAATATAATGTTGTTTAAGATAGCGTTAAAATTGAACAGTGCCCAATTAAATAGTGATTAAAGTAAATTCATCACGTGTGGTGAAATATCCACGAAGAATCTAAAACATTAATTGAATTGCGTTTAGAAAAGATTATAAAATCAATTATATCTGATTACGGAGGCCTCCTCTTGAGCTATAAATTGATGAATGGTTTCTGTAAAAGCTAATTAAAATATTTGGAGTGTGTTGTGTGAGGGCGCGGGGAGGAGCGCGGGCAGCGTACGTGGGGAGCGCGGGCGGCGTGCGTGGGGAGCGCGGGCGCAGGGCTGAAGGAGTGCGGGCGGCGTGCGTGGAGTGCGCGGGCGCAGGGCTGAAGCAATTAACCGCATCATTAGCGTTAATCATATCGTTTGATGTCGCCGCCGCCGCCGTGTGCGGTCACCTACACTATGCAAGGATTGCCCTCCCGCACAATTATTGATACTTATTATGCAAAAGCACTTCATACTTATGTCCAATTGCCAAGATGTCAGGATGCAGTAGTAATGTAGCAGTGGTACTAGTGCTTGTTTATAGTTGGATCGCCATCGCCAGTGCAACAAAGTTCCCATCAACTGAGCATTATGTTCAAAAGACCAGTCGTCATCGACGACATGGCAGCTATACGAACTATTTATACTCTAACTAAACTCTCGGCTAGTCCATAAATTCACGTTATCTTATTTTATTGGTGGTGGCTACCGGCTCCGAGCCTGTCCGCTGGTAATCGGATATTCGTTTATCACCTTATAACCAGACAAATTGTATGTAGAACCGTTGAGACTTCAGAGCGAGACATCTTTAGTGGACGGCGCGGCGGCGGCGCGCGGCGACTGGGCTCAGCTTTTGTACAGTTCCACCATATGGTATGAAGCAACATAGGACCTTAGTGGATAAGTGACATCTTATTTCTTAGTGACTTCTAAAGTATTTTATACTCAATTAGGGATTGAATAAATCCATGATAAATAAGAAGTTTTCTACTTACATTTGTACAGGTAACTGAAATTCTTGGGAACACAGCGCCATTGTTTCGGAGTAGATTAGTAGCGGTGTTCGTAGCTCAAGTGGGTATGTATCACTATTTACTTACAATACCTGGCCGACTATTGCCGGCCGTAGTGCTATATCATTATTTAAATAACGTTAGCACAAGGGATATTATTTTAGCTATAGGTACGTTTATCTGTATTTTACATAAATACTTAAGTTAATAAGTAGGTACATTTGGTATTTATCTGTCTATCTATCTATATTTTACGTTCCCACATTTAAACTAAGCCATTAGCTTAATATTGAATCTGCGATCAGTTTCTGTGAGAGACCGAAATTAATTAGCAATAAAGTTGCGATATCTGCGTCGTCGACGCGCGACCGAAATGGAACCGAAATGATTGTACAGACGATTTAATAAAATAACATCCTGATGGATGGATGCTGCAACTGTAAGTATATTCGCTTGGTACTTACGATGACTGTGATGTTGTAAGTAACACATGGGTCAATGTTGTAAACTAGTAACACACGAGTCAATGTTGTAAGTTAAACACGAGTCGATGTTGTAAGTAATACATGAGTCAATGCTATAAGTAACACACGAGTCAATGTTGTAAGTTAAACACGAGTCAATGTTGTAAGTAACACCGAGTCAATAGTGTACGTAATACCTACACAAGTCAATGCTGTAAGTAATACACAAGTCAATATTGTAAGTAACACTGAGTCAATGTTCTATCTAATACACGAGTCAATGTTGTAAGTAACACACGAGTAAATGTTGTAAGTAACACCGAGTCAATGTCGTAAATAATATACGAGTCAAGGTTGTAAGTAATACACGAGTAAACGTTGTAAGTAACACACGAGTCAATGTTGTAAGTAACACCGAGTCAATGTTGTAAGTAATACACGAGTCAATGCTGTAAGTTACATACGAGTCAATCCAAAAATCACCAAAAATTCGAAGCCATGTGACATCTACCAACCTGCACTGGGCCCGTGTGGTAGATTACAGCGCACTCCCTCTCGAAGAAAGAAGCCTTGTATCAAAGCAGCGGGAACATTATAAGCTGATTGTGCTAGTGTGCAGTGTGCAAACAGCTTGGTATGTATAAAGGGTGGATTTTTGAGATGGGGCCGTAAGGGCAGGGTTTTTTAGAAATTTCGATTTGATATTGTCATTTAGTGGTTTCAAACTCACCATCTGAACCGTTTTATTGTTGGTTCTTTTGTTTTCAGTAGCTCTTTTGTATAAAAACCAATCCCTTTTAAAATGTCCCTCTTTGTCACAGAAATAACATACTTTCTTGTGTTTGAATTTTTTCTTGAATGATTTTATTGGCTTTTGTTTTTGGTGATAACGATTTCTTGAAATATTTGAAGGTGAAACTTTTGGTTTCGAAGTTTTAGCCTGAAGTACTTTTAGACTTAGATCATGTCCTTCGCTTGTTACTTTGATATCATGATCTAATAATCTCGTTTTCACAAAAGTTAATGTTATATTGTCTTCACTCAATGTCTCGATTGCGGTAACGATGCTGTTGTAGCTGTTCGGTAGAGTCATGAATAGGTTAAAGTGGGTCACTTTATCAGATTCCTCTAATTTTGCACCTGCAGCCATAAGTTCAGTGACAATCTAATCAAATATTTGGAAATGTTTAATTAATTTGGTTTCACTATCCAATTTCAAGTTCAGCATTCTTTTTCTAAGAGACAGCAGCGACACTACACTTTTTCTTTCAAAGATAGTTTAGCTGCGTGAAAATTTGTTTTGTGGTAGGTATCTTATTCTGTAGTCAGGCCAAGTAATGAGTCTGACAAAAACTCGATTATCGTGTTTTTCGCTGATGCATTTTTCTTAAGCCGCTAGCTCAGCGTTACTTTCTGTCAGAGCTTCATCGTCGATCACGTCCAATACGTCAAGTTCACTTAACAGATTGCGAATTTGAAATTTCCACGATCTGTACTTTTGTCCATCCAATTGTCTAATGTTCCTTTTGGATTTTAAATCCATTTTAAACACTCGCACTGAAATAATTTTTATGTCTATGTTACTAGATGCACAGAAAGTTTGTATTTTTTAGTGTCCATTTAATTTCACTTTATGTTATTTATTCTCACTATGGCTTAGCGTTCTGGGCCCATAACCTGTTAGGGTTAATGTTCTGGGCCCATAACCTGTTAGGGCTAATGTTCTGGGCCCATAACCTGTTAGCGTTAATGTTCTGGGCCCATAACCTGTTAGGGTTAATGTTCTGGGCCCATAACCTGTTAGGGTTAATGTTTTGGGCCCATAACCTGTTAGGGTTAATGTTCTGGGCCCATAACCTGTTAGGGTTAATGTTCTGGGCCCATAACCTGTTAGGGTTAATGTTCTGGGCCCATAACCTGTTAGGGTTAATGTTCTGGGCCCATAACCTGTTAGGGTTAATGTTCTGGGCCCATAACCTGTTAGGGTTAATGTTCTGGGCCCATAACCTGTTAGGGTTAATGGGGGCAATTAAAAGAAAGACCGTTCTTAAGGATTTCATTAATGTTTTTATTATCCTTTTACTTATATAATGGAAGGTGTGAGTAACTAATATTACGTGAGGCGTGACGGTCCCAAGCAAGGCTAAAGGAATAGTAAGGTTTTTGGTCAAGTGGTGAGCGGGCTCGGATAGTGTTGAAGTAGATTAGTTTTTGATAGACTCCAACAGTCAACATGGTAGCCGTTTTGACGTAGGCATAGGTTTATTATCTTTACTACAGAGCGGGTAGTAGCTGCTAATGTGCTACGATTAATTCCATACAGAATCGTGGTAAGTATATTCCTGAACACTGTCGTATTTCTTTTTATAAAGTTAAATTTTTAAATTTAGTAGCGCCACATAAAGTTTAGAGGCGTGAGATCAGGACTGCGAGGTGGTCACGGACTCACGGTATGGGACCATAATCATGTAAGTATGTATCCACTGCCTTGCGAATTACCGGAATTCGATAGACGCGAAATTAGAAGTTTTTGTTTATGGCCTGTCTTTATTGTAGCGGCCTTCTATCCATCATACAAAACTAAGTTGGATATCATTTCTTACGAAATGTATGGAAAAAGTTGTTATGCGATTTATGGCTTTTCTAGTACTCAAACCTCAGTTGGCCCAATAGAGGTTTTTGATCCGTTTAAGAAACAGGATCGAATGGCATAAAAAAAAGATTTTGTGAAAATTGCCCATTTTCCTGCTGACTATATTTTTTTTTCAAAATCTGTGAATGTTGATCAAAATAACAATGGCAACCGCCCGAACAAATTTTTTTTGACATTTTTTTTTGCGTCTGCAGATGAAAAATATGTAAAAGTACAGAGTTTGAACTCCTGAACAGTTTTGTCTTCAGTTATACTTTTATACGAAGTCAGGATTTAAAGATATTCCAGTTTAAAGTTCTAGAGTTTAGAGGTTATATCTTAAAACAATTATAATTTTGTATGATTTGCAATACCTCTCAAAAAATCGAGTAAACCCATTTTCCCTTTACTTTCACATAACTAACCTCATAGTACAGGCATTGCGTTGTCTCATTTTCTTTTTACGTGGTGTCTTGTCTACTGCCGCATTAGCTTTTTCAATAATGTGTTTAGTGTTTACTTGTTCTTTATTAAGTTTTCAAATCGTTTGCGTCAAACTCAAATCAACTTAATGAAGAACAAGTAAACACTAAACACATTATTGAAAAGCTAATGCTAAACCGTTTCTCCTGTATCGTGAATGCGTTTATAAACATTTAAACTCACATACACAAACAGCCAGACCCAGTATTCAAAATTATGAGCGCTGTATTCATAGCACAAACAATTATTTTTATTTTCCCATTTATATTCTGATGCAGATATGTATTTCCTAAGTATACTCGTATTAATGCAATACGTAAAGCAAATAATTTTATCTTGACCAAGATATTTATTACATGGCAACAACAAGTCATGAAGTCACGCCAGACAAAGAAAACAACGCCATGATTATTTTTTATCAACACTAAACTAGTCAATTAAGTTTTCAATTATGACGATCTTTTTTCCCAGACTTCGATAGGCCATAAGGTTGATTTGACAAAACTTTGTGGAATATTTCGTCAGTATCTATCATGGTGACAATGAATAATTATGTAGACGCTTAATAATTCCATCAACAATTTCCTCGCCCATGTTCTTTCTCAAAAAGATAAGAACAATCTCTTAAGACCGTTTTCAACGGTTAGGGTAGTTGCCCTTATATACTGCCCCATCTCAAAAATCCACCCTGTATAGTTTCTTAGCTCAAACCAGTGCATTTGTATTTGTGTTGCAGTAATGAGTGGCACAATAAAGAAGTTATAGAGGAGGAAGTGACGTCATAAATACGGCGGATCAGAGGACCAATTATATTTGATTGAGCGGCGGCTGTTAGGGGAACTAACTCTACGCTAAAGGGTCAGGGCACACTAGTACTGAATTATTGTAGCCTTGTTTATTTTGGGAGTTTTAAAGTTTACTCGACAGGACCTTAATTAATAATTTATTTATTTATCAGACAACAAGATCCAGTTAAAAAAAAACAAAAATACAATTCTAAATGTTAGTAAACAATTTAACTTATTTGCAATGTTAATAATTAAATTCTAATACCGACAGCGTCGTGCTTATCAGATGCCTCATTATGGGGCTTTCGCCAGGCCCATCAGCAATAACTTTCAAGAGACTGTTGCTACTGTCCCATAGTCTGGTGGTCTTTTCTTGTTCCGCACTACAGCTGAGAAGCTATCTACTCCCGCTCGAGCTAACATTGCAAATGGACTGCAATAACGTGGCAGCCGCAACAGCGACCTAAAAGCTTTATTGCATTGAACACATCTGCAATGTCTGTCAGTCTGTAGGTACTTTAGTTTTTATAAACTAACCTCTTATAATATGAAGTCATGATTGTGGTTGAAGCTTGGAAGCCCTCAACACAATTTTATTCAAAGATTGTGGCACCGCAATCAAATAATTTATTCGATAATTCAATCATTAAGGATTAATGTTAAGCAGACATGCTGAACTCCTAATGATGCGCCGCTCCCAAATACATTGAGATACCTAAGGGTAGGTGGAGGATGAGGGTTAGTGGCAATCACACGGCAGTCACTTGTTTTGAATGAGGAATCAATAGTTATCGTGTGTCTAATCCCTAACCGATAATTGCATGTCCTATCGAGTCAAACCACAGACAGTCGTAGGATGGAGGACGCAAAAACAAGCGACGATCTGTTGTTGACGACCCTCCGCCATACTTGCCTATAACTAGACAACGAATAGGTAAGTACATAAGTGATGATACGTATAAAGTTCAGGAATGTTTCGTCGACTCCGTTATGTCTATATGTACCTACTGCGGCAGCTAACAGAATGTCTTTGTGTTTTACTAAATGTTGCTGATTGAAGGAGTACCTACCTACAACTGCTTGAGTGATATCTAAGATAATAAAATAAATTGTAATGAGCAAATACTTGCTGCATTTAGGTGAGACTGAGACGTAGGTGGCCGGCTTGTAATGCACTTGATGATGATGCACATTACATAACGCGCGATGATGTTGAACGTTGAAACAGATCTATGGTTGAAACAGATCTATGGCTGAAGCGGCTGCAGTGCCACCATCTAGCGACGGCGCGATCACTAACAAGACCGAGGAGGTAAAGAAGGTCAACTCGAAGAAGACCTGCTGATCACCTAACCTAAACCAATTGGTTAGGGTAAAAACGGTCTAAACGGGGGTAGCAGTTTTGTTAACCGTAACGCAATGGTAATTCAGCTGAACGCTGTTCAGCTGTTTTATATAGCGGAGCTGTTTCGTAAATCAGCTAGCGGTTATGTAAAACAGTGGATTTGACAAACTATATGCGACAGAAATATTAGCGTGTGCTAGCTGAAATACGAGTAATATGGCAAATAATTTAATTGAATGTGTTGTTTCGTAATGTAATTAAATTAACATTACGCTGCCGCCGCGCGCCGCCCCGTAGGTAACCATCGATGCGACGCTCTGCTGGAGTGACTGTCAGCAGCCAGTGTCACTCTGACTCGACCTTTTCGGTGATTCGAGTAACTTCGTAACAAAAATTGACGGTGCCACTTGCTGCGCCGTCATAATTATGCATTTGAAGAATATAAATGTTTTTGAAACATACTACTACAGGTACTTAGGGAAGTACCTACTATTTTTACAGGCAATGGCTTCAAAAATACTATATTTGATATAAAAAAGTTGGCGACCTTATAATTATACAGACTTAATTGTTTAGTATTTGGCTTATTGTGTTTTTGAAAATTGTGTTGATGATTCCGTATACCTATGTAGTACCTATGTTTCAAGAACAAAAAGGTACGAAGCCCGCTCCAAGCGCACGCAATTCTAGCGTTCGTCTAACAAGTAACAAAGTAACGCCTATATTGGCGTACAGAATTGGTGGACAATGGGTGATCGTAATTAGGACAACAAAGGCGGACTCAGACGGCGCGCTGATTGGAAGGCACGACACGCCCCGCGGCCAATCAGCACGGACGCTCCGAGGACGTAGGTAGATCACGGACAATGAACTACGACCAAAGTGGACGTGGGCACGTAAGTAAGTACATAGTTACTTGCACCTACTTGTTGAGGTGTGTTTTTCAAATGAAAAGTTGTTACAAACCCAAGTAGGTAATGTACCAGTAACAGGTAGTGGAGGCCAGATTTTTCTCAGTGCAATATTTTGAGCTCGATCAAAATGTAAATAAGTCAAAGTCAAAAACAAGGTCGTTAGGCATCCTCTGGTACGAATGACATCATGCTGCGATTACTATCTATGATTAATAATTTGCTCATGACTTCATTGTTCCAGGGTCTATTTAGGACTAGGTCGAAAAAAACTTTCTTCGATGGTAATCCTTTGACCTTACCTACCTTTACCTATGACAGAATAAGAAGGTGGTGACAGAGTGCGTCCGTTTTTGTGAGTCTCTACAACGAGTGAGTCACGATCGTCGATGAAGTGAGCTGGAGTCGTGACATAGGTACACGTGATTGTTACACGGAAGCAATTGGTTTTTTATTCATTTTTATAATAAAGTGTAATGTAATTGTACTAAGTGATGATCTCATGACTATTCTCAGACGCATCCGATCATCTAATATGTAGGTATTTCAGTAGTCACTTCGACAAACCTACCTGTGCTGAATCTGCTGCTAGGAACTTAGGGATATGAATTTATGAAATCATTTTAGTAGTAAGTAGTCCTTTCTATATTTTCTATAATTTGATATTTTTCAAGACTTCATTCAAAACCCAAGATACGTTGATAATGCAGGCTTTGAAAATTATATAGAATGGACATAAACCTAATTGGTAGCTATGATCAAATTGTATGTAAACCCAATAAACTATTTAGTTAGGTTATTTAACCAGAGCGAACAGCACTCAACGTGTAGGTAATCTTGTGCAGGTTTACTGTCCAAACATCCGCTAATATGAACAGTTATAGCCACAATTATAACGCGGATTATTTGGCATGCCTAGTTGAAGAACAGGAAAGAGCGATGACATAAACTTTACTACGTTATGATAGTATTTGACTTCTGTACCTGTAGATACGCGTAGCATGACCACCGCTGAAACCGAAGAAACGAAAGACAAAATGACAGATTACAGAAATACTTCTACGGCGAGATATTGTCAAAAATTTAAGAAAATAAAAAGTATTTCTGTACCTATAGAAAGATACACGTGTCTATTTATCCACATAAAGATTGAATAAAATGTTCAGAAGTCCGGCTATTAATTTAATATCTGGCTTGACTAAACGTACTTACGACAAGTCATGCCAGAGATTTTCATCAAAATGCAGTCGCTCAAAATCACTCGTATTGCGTAATAGACGCAAATGGTAGAAGGTGGCGGCGCGGGAGCAGGCGTGCTGTGCACGATTGATAGCGATCAGACGCATCCTGCCTGCTACTGCTCGCGCCCCCTCAGGCCCTCTAATGATGGCCGGCCACCAGCGTGCAATCACAGCTGTCTCGCCGACACCTAGCTTAACGACTAGTAGGTAGCTTGTCAAAGAAACACCATACCGACCAGCCTGTCGGAAGGAAACTCCTACATTGATTGCACGATGGACCAGTGAAAGTCCTCCGCGGTTAAATTTCCAGTTAGATAATCTAGATCTCAGTTACGTAACGTACTTTCCAGTCGCTCTAAAAAGGGCAGGTAATCCTAATAGTTTGTAAGCAGCAATGTTCAGCCTCATGTGAGTTTGAAATAGTTTACGAAATAGGTAAATTCAAATGCTCAATCTGATACCGATATGAGGTGGTCAGTTGGAGAAGCAGGCGGTCGTTAGAACAACTGGTGACCCTGTTGTAGGTATATTCTGAACACATTATTGGTTGGTGTAGTAGATTGCACAATTCACAGCCAGCTTGACTGTATTATTCAAAATGTGATTCCAGTTGAAAGCGTTTGTGCTTAGGATAGCTACTTGATTGGGTCATTCTCATTGGCAACTATGGACTTACTTTGTTCGAGTAGGTGTATGAGCTTTACTGCCTGTCTTGCCTACAGGCTTTGCATACTTTAATATTGTGAAGATAGTGACTATGCCATTGCTAACCGTCTCATTCGGTCGTAGCATGAGGTACCTATCGAGGAATTTCATATCTATACACCTTAAGGACAATTTTTGCTTGCAGTGCTCGGCCGCTATAGAAATCTCATCAACCAATAGCATCGCACCATCAGATTTTTGATGAGACCCTTGTTTTTGTAAATGAAAAAAAAAGACAGTAAAAAACCAGCTGAGGTGGTGCATATTTTTTCAATGGAAACAATTTCAATGGGAACCCTCGTTCGGTCGTAGTTCGAGATCGTTTGGGACAAGTTTATGGGTTTTTTTTTATGAGTGGGTTTGCTATGCTCTCAGAAAAGTATAATATAAAATTAGAATTGAGTAGTTTCACAATTAGCAGTTTTTGGGTGAGAGGCGGAAAATTTCCATAATACTTTAAAAAAGCAAAACGCGGTATCGTTTCGGTATAGTATGCTCGGATTTGACTGATGTTTAATCCAAGAAACAAGATTTCATGCCTCTGTTGTGTGGTGAGACGGTACGAAGACATGTTTCAGAAATGCTAGTAAAAACGTTAGTTGTTACCGAAAGCTCTGCAAATTTGCAACTGAACCCATGAAATGCGTTAGAACAAAATGTAAAGTATAAAAACATTAAAATTAAAAACTTTCTCAGTTTTGTTTCTTTTGTTCTATTCCTAGTGGTCGAGAAAGGGTCACCATATCCGTAGTCAGACATCTGTGATCATTGTAACGTTTCGTCGATGCAAAAAGGGGCGTAAAACAGATGTGGTCATCGTGTTCACGGGATTTTGTTTTGAAACTGGTTAGATATGAAATTCCTCGCAGTGTGTTAGATGCGCGGGCGCAGAGCAGCGCATCAGTTCCTACACAACAGTACCTGTGAAACCTCTGGGCAATATCTGCACAAAAATATTAAGCTGTAGGTATACATGCTTCAAACGAACTGGGAATAAAAGAACAACTTTTAGAAAGCTGGGCGGAGGGTCAAGGAGGTTACAGAGTGCTATGAGAGACATGAAGCAATTTTAAAGTAGTCTATTTTCAAGTCCATGTCTAGTCCCGCCCTACCCTACTTCGAAACGTCCCATACATAAGGTAAGTCAGGGAGAGACGCCTATATGGTAATAGGTAATAGGTAATACGGGCTGGTGTCCGCAACTCCACGTCAATGCGCGTATTTTGCGTACGGGTGGGAAAATCGATTATTCGATCCACCCCAGCTCCTCAAGGAAGGCTAGCAACGCCTTGGTGTTACTGACAATCTCACGTAGGATACCTGGGTTACCGAAGTACTTTGCCCTGTTATATTATTGAGGCAACCCACCTGGTTGAGGCGCTGGTGGCACTCGTATATCAGCCCAGAGTCAACTGTATGACTATTTAGCGCTTGCAAAACAGCCATGCTGTGTGAGAGTATGCGTATCGAGTGGTCCTCAACCTTCCTGGCCATGATCGCTGAAGCGGCAAGAGAAATACCCATGCATTCGGCCTGGAACACTGTGTTATTGACTCCCAATGGTGTGGCTATGTGTATGTTGAAGTCCTCCGAGAAGATTCCAGCACCTGTGCCACTACCTGTTTCAACCCCTCGCATCGGCGATCCTCATGAAGTTGGATTTTGTATTTCTTATCAAAGATAAATTGTTTGGGTACCCGGTCATTAATGGCTTTCGTAATAGGGAACTCATTGTGTAGTCCCTCAAGCAGAGCGGTGTATTGTGTGTCCCTCTTACCCCAGAGATTTATTGCATTTAGACGTACCGCCGCCATCGTCGCTTCCTGCTGTATGAACAGGTGGAGTGGTGGTAGACCCAGCATGGCTTCGACTGCTGCAGTCGGAGTAGTCCTCATGCAGCCCGTGGTCGCCATGCAGGCTAGTCTTTGCATACGTTGTAGTTTGCTGGAGGCCGTAACCAGTTTGGTGCGGGGCCACCAGACCACGGCCCCGTAGGTGATCATGGGGCGGATCACTGCGGTATACAGCCATAGTATAATTTTGGGAGATAGGCCCCACTTCTTACCTATCATTCTCCTGCACTGCCAGAAGCTGATGCAGGCCCTGTTTAGCTTGTTGTCTAAGTGACTACTCCAGTTTAACTTACTGTCTAGAATGACCCCAAGGTACTTGACCTCGTTGGCCAACTGAAGTTCTGTATTGAACAGTTTCGGTAGGCGGAAAGGGCCTAATGCTCGTTTTTGGGTGAACATGACCAGTTCCGTTTCAGTCGTCTGCATAGCCTATGGTATAATAGCGGTCGGCGTTTAGTTTGGTGATGAGGTCATTAACCACCAGAATCCATAGTAGGGGGGACAGCACCCCTCCCTGGGGACAGCCTCTGGCTAGCATGGCCACTTGCTGCTCACCTTCAAGGCAAACCACCCGTTTGCTCAACATGTTTGTAATCCAGTCCGTCAGTACCTGTTCTACTCCATGCCTGGAGAGGGCGCTGCTGATGCTGGAGAAGTTTGTTTTGTCGAAGGCTCCTTCGATGTCTATGAAAGTGCCCAGACAGGTGCCTTCTTGATTGATCGCCTCCTCTATCTGGCCAACCACTAGATGAAGAGCAGATTCGGTCGACTTACCTGAGCTGTATGGTTTTCAAAGCGCCATCCCTCAGCTCCCTATCACAAAGCCTTTCCATAGTCTTTAATAGAAATGAGGTCAGGCTGATTGGTCGGTGGGATTTGGCGTTTGTATAGTCACCCTTACCTGGCTTTGGGATGAATATTACTTTCACTTCCCTCCATCCTTTAGGAACGTATCTAAAGGCCAGGCACGCTCTCATTAGAGGCACCAGTCTTACTGCGACTGAGGCTCCCCCCACTGTAGTAAGGCGGGAAACACTCCATCAGGACCAGCTGCCTTAAAAGGATGGAAGCTTCGGATAGCCCATTGGAGTTTCTCCAACGTGATCACCTTGCGAGCATAAAGCCAATCATCATCTGATGGTGTTTGAATTACCTCTTGCCAGTCGATTACCTGCGTGAAGACGCATCCCGGGAAGTGAGTCTCAACTAGGACGCGTCTAGTTTCTTCAGGCGACGACGTGAGTGTGTTATCAGGTTTGCGGATGGTAGCGGGCCCAGATGTATTCTGTTGCGCACTTAGTACTTTCCTTACCCTGTTTGCTTGCTGACATGATTCAATGCTACCACAAAATTTGCGCCATCCCGTGGTGCTCCTGAATCTGATGCATTTTTTGTAGCTAGATTTGGCTGCGTAATAGTTATCCCAGTCCTCATTCGCACATGTGTTCATGGCTCTATTCAGAGCTTGTCTTACCTTACCGCGCTTTCGCTCCAGTTCAGCGCCCCACCAGGGTTGTTTACCCGGCGTGCTGCGCGGTGTGGTCTCTGAACAGGCAGATTGGTAGCTGTTTATGATTGAATTAGTAAGATGGCTTACTTGTACTTCAATCTGTGTCGGGTCCGCAAAAGTTGTCGGATCGCTTAGAGTTGCAAGCTTGCAATCAAGGTTGCGTGTGTAGGTGGCTCGATCCGTGTTACGCGGATTCCGCCGTGGTGGTGTTGGTGGCACACAGACCTGTATGTCAAAGCGGATCCACCTATGATCAGAGCAGGAGGCCTCATTGGAGACCTGCCACCCGGTGGTAATTTCCGCCACACCCTCTGACGCCAGAGTGAGATCAATGATTGTGCGGCTTCGCCTGGTTACGAATGTTGGTTCGGAGCCAGTGTTTAGTAGGGATAGGTTAGTCGAGAATAAGTAGTCAACCAAGGCCTTACCCCTCTCGTTTTGCGTGTCCATACCCCACAGTTGGTGGTGAGCGTTAGCGTCCGCCCCGACGACTAACTCAAACCCGCATCCCTCGCAGTGGTTCACGAGGCGGGCGAGGTTGTGGGGAGGCGGCGCCTCCGCCTCAGGCATATAGGCTGAGGCGAAAACGATCACCATCTCCGTGGCGTCGTCACGCTGTATTATCAGCTTAGCTGCAGAGATATCTCTGCAACAGAAGTCCATTAAGAGCTGTGTTTTAAGGTTACCTGTGACATAGATGCACGATCTGGGGTGATCGTGGTCAGTGGTGACTAGGAGCTTACCGCCAAGATTGGAGAGTCCTTGTATGCGGCCCGCCCTAATCCACGGCTCTTGGATCAGGGCAATTGCCGTGTGTTGAACCTCCAGCCACTTGCGGAGCTGAGCCGTCGCGGTCTGACTGTGGTGGAGGTTTGCCTGGAGGATTTTACATATCGACGAAAGGGACGCCATTACTGGTCGAACCCTCTTCGTCCCCCCCAAGTTTGAGCCCGGCCAATAGGTCGCCCTCGTCGAAACCGTCCCCTCCCAGGCCCGAAGCCGGGGACAGGATGATGTCGTCCAGCTCCTCGCCCGATGAGAGGACGGCTCCCACGGTGACGGCGGCAGGGGCGGCCGACTCTGCTGCAGCAGGTTCAGTCGCGGATGCTACCGGGTTGCATAGAGGGGAAGTGGACTCCCCTACTGGTGCCTGCGGCACCTGTATCCGTTCCTCGCTGACGGTTCCCGTGGTGGGGTCCCAACCCTGAGGAACATCCGTGAACCTGCCGTTCCGACCCTGAAACTTCACGTACACCGCCCCTAGTCCAATTGAGAGGCAGCGTCCGGCCTCCATCAGGGTCGGAATCTGATCCACAGGGACACCGACCACCACAAACTATATGGTATAGATGTCTACTAAATTAAAAAAATAAAATACATAATTTGCGTGAATCGGAACGCATCCCTTTAATGTCAGTCGAAAGTCGATGTCAGTGTGAAACTTTTTATTCCCAAAATAAGGATTTTAAAATAGTATTTTGGTGTTTGTTCTTAAAATAAGGTAAGTGTAGTTAATTAAAACGTTAGAATATAATCTTTGTGAGAGTTTGCAGTATTTTTTTTCCAAAATTCTTCACGTAAATAGTATACATTTTTTTCATAACCTAAGATTGTGATCATATTATTATGTTGACAAATCGCCATTTTATATTGCAAATGCTTTAGGGTGCGTTCAGAGTCGATAGGCATCTCTCCCTAATGATCGGGAGAGATGCCCAATGATATTTCAGTGTTAGATGCCCAGTAAATATTATTGGTATTTTATGTTTTTAGATGCCGAATGAATACAGAAGAAAGCCTTCTGGCTTTAATAGAGCTACATGGAGTGAAGAAGACTTGGAAAAAGCCATTACTCTGGTAGAGAATCAAAGGGGAAAGGACCAAAGAAAATACCACCATCGAATAGAGATTATGCAAAGAGGAGTAAAAAAGAAAAAGATGCCAAAAATCTTAAAGAAAACTCAGATGATTCGAGCATTGAGGACGATCATATTTCTCTTCATGATAGTTCACCAGAGAGGGACATAGAATACAATTCTTGGAGATATTTGCGTAGTGTGTGGAGAGTATTACAACGCCACTAAGAAGACATGCGACTGGTTACAGTGTGTTCAATGTGAAATGTGGTTTCATGAAGACTGCAGTGAAGATTCAGCCGAATGCCTAACGTGTAACGTCTGATTATATGTGAATTATTTGTGGGCATCTATCCCTGATATCTATCTGGCATAAATAAACAGTGATTCAAATAAACTATGCCTATTTCATTTAGTATCTTACATATATAATTAATAATGTTTTTTTTTTAAACTATAGGCAACTCTCCCTGACTTACCCAATGTGTCATGCAAATATTTTAATGAATTACAATTTGAAAGGCTTTTGTTCTATAGACTTTTCACCACATACATAGGACACCCAATAATTTACACGTGCAAAGCCCAACATTAATATAGTTATTATTGTTAAATGTAAATGCAGCTTGTTAATGATAAATAGTACACGTTAAGTTGTTGTCAGTGAACGTTCGACTGGCCAGCCGGAGTGGGCCGGAGCGGGCCGCACGGGCACCGCGCAGTGATAGCAAACAACCGTCGTAATAGCTGCACGTGCCAAATACACGAATGAATTAGCTGTCCAGATTAATACACACGACACACGAACCTTATAGGGTACATAAAATTAAATTAAAAAATATAATACAATTTGTAATACCTTAGCCTGTAATAACAAAGTCCAATCCAAGATCCAGGTGTTCCAATTTTAATTAATAGCAAAAACGTCGAAAATTAAAGTTGTAGCGCGGCAACCCTATGACCATAAGACTATCGATGACGTTGGCCGCACTGTTAGTAACATCCAATCTAATGATCGCGGAAGTATTAGAAAGGTTGGCGCCACTGTTGACAACCAATCACCCGCCACTATTTTTCCCGCGCGTCCCACTTCTAGCGCCACTGTTGAGCAGGCGCCACTCGCAGGACAGTGCAGTTCCGATTCCTGTGTGACGCGACGTGTTTGTTCCAGGCCGCACTCGTAAAGTGCCGGCCATCTTAGACCTCTAGTAGATTTTCTTGTATTCTTATTGTATGTTGCCTAAAACGTGTAATTTTGGGTCGAGATTAAAGGCAGTGATTAAAATACGCAAGTACTTTCATTCAGAGGCCCCGAACCCTATGCCCGTCGGCTACATTTGGCGTCCCAACAGTAGGAGCCTCTGACGACACGTGCTTGCAAATTTTTTTTTACGAAGCATATCGCCGTGGTTGGCGTCTCGATTTCACATACCTACCTACACGCGGGAGCTTTGGAACCTGAAACGCTAAGAGTAGTGTTTCCGGCGAATGAAAATTGTCGCCACGTGGTTCCGAGTTCTTTGTCAGTATGGAAACAAGAAATAAGAAATCTAAGAATCAGGGAGTTGAAGAGGAAACAGAGGAGACTTCCACGTCCATCACCATGGACCAGGGTCAATTTGCAACCCTGATGCACTCACTGCAGCAGAGTCAGGCAGAGATTTTCGCGAGGCTCATCCATGAAGTTAGGACTTCGACACCGGCGCCTGAAATGTCCATGACAACGCCCGCCGCGAACTTCTCAAAGTGCACAGCTCGATTTAACGGATCGTCCGCTGATGTCGACGGGTTTATCGACGCGATAGAAGTGTACAAGAACTGCCTACAGATATCAGATGATAACGCTGTCAAAGGACTCTCCATGTTACTAGTAGACTCAGCAGCATTATGGTGGCAAGGCATAAAAACCAGCACCACGTCATAGCCGGACGCCATGCAAAAACTAAAAAGTGCTTTCGGAGAGCATCGTCCGCCATTTCGCATTTATTTGGAATTGTTTTCATTGCGACAAAATACGGACACAACGGATTTATTTATCGCGAAGACGAGAGCGCTTTTATCGAGATTGCCACAGGAAGATCTACGTAAGTTCAACTGGATATGGTATACGGGCTTCTCGATCGTAGAATTAAAAAGCGGCTCGATCGTAACTCCATAACTTCTTTCGACCAGTTACTGCACCGTGCCAGAGCGATTGAAGAATCGTTAGTAGACAGCGCATGTGACAAGACACCGGCTCTGACGCATCCGAGCGCCAGTCTCCAATCCGCCGTCGCCGGCGCTCCTTCAACTTCGGCATCAAGTGTTAACAAGAACACTCGCAGCAAAAGGCTGTCGTGTAGTTACTGTAAGAAATGGGGACACGAAAAATCGCAGTGTAAAAAGTTAATAAACAACAACGATAAATGTGAATCAAACGTAAAAAGTGATAACGTAAAAAGTGATGACAGCGTAAACAAAAATAAAGCTATTCAATGTTATGGGTGCGGTACCCCTAACGTTATAAAATCGAAGTGCGAAAAGTGTAAATCTAATTCCCAAAACGCATTCTACTCGGTTACGACAACCAGTGATAGCGTAAATTCAAAAGTGCGCGGTTCCCGTCATCGTGTTATCACGCGCGATGAAAGCGCGTCGGGCGAGTCGATCTCGACAGCCGCACGCGCCCCGCCATGCGTGCCGACACCGCAGAGTACGCGCGGACGCGCCATGGGCGCCGGCGGCGGCGCCATGACCGCTCGTTGCCTAGCGACCGATCGCGAGCGTATTGACAACGATCCGCGTGATCGAAAGTCGCCGGGCCCTCGTCGCATCGTTCCTGCCGATAGCACAGGTAACAAAGGCATCACTTACAACTTTACTGTGATTGTGTTTCTGAACTGCGACGTAATAATGAGCATTCTAGTGTCTGTAAAAATGTGTGTTGTGACAATAATAGAGACACTAAGTTTTTCGTTAATTCAACTAAAACTCGTTCGCAGCATGGTTATGATAATCAACCCAATCAACCAGATGATAACGATAATGTTGCCATATCATGTTGCGTAAATAATAATAGAAATGTTCAGGTTTTATTTAATGTTCAGGGTGATTGTTTATGTTTATGTTTTCCGGATAATAGTGTTCATAAATGTTTACGATTAAGCTCGGTAAATGTTTATAAAAATAAGAGACTACAAAATTGTAATCAACACCTCGCGTCCGCACAGGGTCGAACTCAGGGAGGTCCAATCAAGGGGGAGCCTAATAATAATAGACCGTTGATGCAGATAGGTATTTTAGGGGAAAATGGGACAGCGTTACTGGACACTGGTGCTAGGGGCTGTATTGCCGGTCACACACTTTTTCGCGTGTTCAAGGAAAAAGGCCATCCTTAGCAACAGTGCACTAGAAACATCCGCCTGGCGGATGGATGCACGCGCCTGATGGACGTGCTTGTTGCAGAGGTACAGGTAAAACTCTTTCATAAAACTGTGCCCACCGAGTTCATAATTTTCCCCGATGCTAAAGATAATGAAACGCTTTTAGGTATCGATTTTATTAACAGTGCCGGTCTCGTTATCAATTTCAAGCAAAGCCTTTGGCATTTTTCAGATAGTAGTGATCAAAAGTATAAATTAATTTCGGAAACATTTTCACCTCGTCGAAATTCATACGCCGCGATGAATATTTTACGCGATGACGAAGGTGCGAGTTTAGAGGATCAGGAGCGTGAGGAGCTTGCCAAATTACTCACGGATTTTCAGGAGGTGTTTAATACGATTGGCGAGCCGACTCCATATGGGGAGCACCATATAGACACGGTAAATAATTT
This sequence comes from Tiliacea aurago, assembly GCA_948098905.1. NCBI lineage: Eukaryota > Metazoa > Arthropoda > Insecta > Lepidoptera > Noctuidae > Tiliacea > Tiliacea aurago. The sequence continues at coordinate 496,892 of OX402593.1, forward strand.
GCCGATAGCGACGCCCCCATATCGCCTGACACCTGCAAAGAAGCAAATTATGCAGCAAGAGCTTACCAAAATGATAGCTGAAGATATTATTGAAGATTGCGAATCTGCGTGGGCTGCTCCAGCGCTGCTAGTACCTAAACGTGACGGCAGTTTTCGTTTCTGCGTTGACTATCGAAAATTAAATTCGATTACGAAGACAGACGCCTATCCAAAGCCTCGCATTGATGAACTGCTGCAATCTACTAAACGTGGACGTTGTCACATGAGTACAATTGATTTGCGATCTGGGTACTGGCAAGTGTCAGTTAAGAAAGACGATAGGGATAAGACGGCATTCGTAACACCTTTCGGAACCTTTCGTTTTAAAAGGATGCCGTTCGGTCTGAAGAACGGGCCAGCTACTTTTCAGCGTCTAATAGATAGAATGCGATCCGGTTCAGCACTAAAGGACGTTACAATACTAGGGTATTTAGACGATCTGTTGATTATAACGCAGGGGGATTTTTCGAGGCACCTGGAAAACCTGCGAATCGTTTTTGAACAGCTGATGAAGTTCAAGTTGCGAGCGAACCGAGAAAAGTGTGTGTTTGCTAGAGAGTCTGTTAAATATTTAGGTCATGTGATCTCGCAGGAAGGAGTCTCAGCTGATGAAAGGAAAATTCAAGCCATCATAGACATGAAAGAGCCGTCTTCACTGGGAAACCTCAGAACATTCATTCAAACATGTTCCTGGTTTAGGAAATTTATTCCAAAGTTTTCGGAGATAGCAGAGCCACTGACAAGATTGACGAGGAAAAATCAACCTTGGATATGGGGACCACAACAGGCTGAAGCTTTCAGTAACTTGAAAAGGCTTCTGACGTCAGCGCCGATCCTCATACAGGCAGACTACACCAAGCCATTCATCCTGCGCACGGATGCAAGCAACTATGCGATAGGCGCAGTGTTGCTTCAAGGTGAAAAGCATGAAGAGCGACCCATTGAATTTGCCAGTCGTTTATTATCAGCAGCGGAACGAAATTATTCGACCACGGAGCGGGAGGCTCTGGCGGTCGTCTGGGCTGTCGACCGTATGCGGGGTTACATTGATGGTCATCCAGTAATTATAGGCAGTGATCACCAGCCCTTGAAATGGCTGCTGTCATTAAAGTCGCCTACTGGTCGTTTGGTGCGTTGGGCACTGAAACTGCAGGCTTATGACATCCGGTTTGAGTACACTCCCGGAAAAATAAATGTGGTGGCTGACGCACTCAGCCGCCCTGTCTGCACAGAAGAGTCTCGTGAATCCTGTGGAATATGTTCTGTTATTATTGATTTACCTACGCGAGATCTTACGGAGCTACGTGCAGCACAAGAATTCGATCCAGATTTGAATAAAATTATAAAGGAATTAGAAGATGCAGAAGAAGTTGCCTCTCGTCGATGGACAGAACGTGGTTATCTCATGGAACGTGGTATCCTTTACCGCTATAACCCAGATACAGACAACGAGTCACCGCAATTGGTAATTCCTGTAAACATACGTGAGGAGATCCTAAGGGAATGTCATGATGCTCCAATTGCAGGTCATCCTGGTATAGAGAGAACATACCAGAAAATAGCTCAAAATTATTTTATCCCTGGCATGAGAAGAATAGCAACAGATTACGTAAAATCATGTTCCTCATGTCAACGCTATAAAGCGACAAATGAAAAGCCACCCGGTCTAATTCAAACACCGATTTTAAACCAGCGCAGTGAAGTATTGGCCATCGACCTATCTGTACCACTGCCAGAGGGTGAAAACAGGGAGAGATGGATCCTGTTAGTGGAAGACACCGCGACAAGATGGGTTGAATTGTATGCTCTCTAAGAAGCAACCTCTATCGCCTGTGCGAAAATACTCATAGAAGAGTATTTCCTTCGGTTCGGCTTACCACGTCGCATTATTTCGGACAATGGTGTCCAATTTGTCTCAGCAGTCATGCAGAAGTGCATGTTCATTCTTGGTATTACACAAGACTTAATACCCTACTACCACCCAGAAGCCAATCCAGCTGAAAGAAAAAACCGGGATATGAAGACCAAATTGGCCCTGTTGGTTGGTACAGATCACCCCTCATGGCCTAAGCAGCTACCGATAGTACGGTTCAGTATGAACAGCGCGGTCTGTGAAACGACAGGTGTTACTCCTGCTTATTTGACGTTTGCACGTGAGCTGAGGTCACCGTTAGAGGTGTACAATGATCCAAGGGCGGTATTGAAGAAGGATAATTTTGTACCACAGATCACTCCTTACCTGACAAGATTTTTAGACTCTTTAAGTGAAGTTCGTGACAGAGTAGAAAAACTGCAGGATAGAAGGAAGATTTATGCTGATCGTTCGAGAAGACAAGGAGAAGATTTTAAAGTAGATGACAAGGTTTTATTGGCTACCCATCAGCTGAGCGACGCCAGCAAGTCAAAGACTGCTAAGTTTTTTCCTAAGAGGGATGGGCCATATGTTGTGAAGAAGAAATTGAGTCCAACAACATACCTGATCGCATCTGATGGAAATCCTGGTGAGGTATTGGGAAAATTCCATGCTGATCAACTTTTCGAGGCCGAGAAAATGAGTGCACTCAGCCACTGGAACCTAGGAAAAAGCGAGGCCGACCTCGTTTGCAACCCACTCCTGGTGCTATTAATGTAGGGCTAGACCACGATCGAGGGCGTAATCGTGATCTAGAGGGGGAGTATGTAGCGCGGCAACCCTATGACCATAAGACTATCGATGACGTTGGCCGCACTGTTAGTAACATCCAATCTAATGATCGCGGAAGTATTAGAAAGGTTGGCGCCACTGTTGACAACCAATCACCCGCCACTATTTTTCCCGCGCGTCCCACTTCTAGCGCCACTGTTGAGCAGGCGCCACTCGCAGGACAGTGCAGTTCCGATTCCTGTGTGACGCGACGTGTTCCAGGCCGCACTCGTAAAGTGCCGGCCATCTTAGACCTCTAGTAGATTTTCTTGTATACTTATTGTATGTTGCCTAAAACGTGTAATTTTGGGTCGAGATTAAAGGCAGTGATTAAAATACGCAAGTACTTTCATTCAGAGGCCCCGAACCCTATGCCCGTCGGCTACAAAGTGACTAATAATAGAAAATGTATTAGATATTTCTATATGTAATTAATTATTATTTCTAGACTGTGAAAGCCAGTAAAAGGAAGAAAGGCTTTGGGACAAATAAGATTACGAAAAACGACAAAAAAAATAGCTTTCACCTCACAGGTGCTTTCTGTGGGAACTGACCAATGTTCAGCACTGCTGATAATAGGGTCATAACCAGTCATAACCGAATGTTAGTATGGCTTCATAATGGCGATATAATGAACGATATCTCCACAACATATGGTGAAGCAATCTCAACCACTCACTGTACAATCTCAACCACTCACTGTACAATCTCAACCACTCACTGTACAATCTCAACCACTCACTGTACAATCTCAACCACTCACTGTACAACGTTTACATTCTATGTTCATGTATTGAACTAATATCTAGTGTTAGCTACTAGTCTAACATGTAGCTCCAATCACGTTATGGTTGTTCTATTCCAAGAGGAAAATAAATAGCTAATAACGGTAAAGTATGGTCACTTGAATGTATTAAATCACTTTTCCGACCATTCAATGAGACTTTAACTATCTTTTCATATTTATGATAATGAGAATGACCTACCTGAACAGCTCTTGATACGAGGGCGCGACCCACAAAAAAAACCTTAAGCAATAAAAACAAAAATAGAAACTGAATTCTAAGGAAACGTAATACCGGTAGCCGATAGGACACGGAAGCATAGGTAATATGATGGACCCCTTGGTTCAGTGAGCACTGGATGGCGCCCAAGTCCGGTTCTCTCGTTAGTGCCTCGTGTGCTGATATAAATTGAGCCATAGCTCACGGCGCTGACTGTCGTGTCGTGGAGGTTGCGCAGTATCTCGTGACCACTGATGTTACCAGCTCGCACCGTGTGGCTCTGCCACCTGCCACCGTACATGCTAAGCGATGATGTATTTACAACAGTAATTGATTTAGAGATGATGTTTTGTCAACATCGCTTACAAAAAAATATTTAAAGAAAAGTGAAGTGTCAAGTGATTTTAAACCTTGTGCGATGCAACTGTTTACGTTTGTTTCGCTTTTACCTGCCTTTCTCGTCACTTGCCGTGCAAATTATGTTAGGACATGGCTTGGACTTGGCATTCGTTTTTAGTTTAGTGTGCAAAGTAGTGATGTCCGATACGATCTTTGTTGGGCTTTCAAATGACAAATTTTATATTAAGATATTATAGATTCTTATTTCCATAAAATGATGGCTGGTTTAAAAATAACGAATTATTATTGTTATAATTATTTATTTGTTAAAAAAAATAATTTTATAAAAATCTTAACTTATGCCCTTTGCCCCGCAAAACCGTTTTCACGGTTTGTCTGTAGGAACAGAACAAACAGTATTACAAGTAAGGTTAATTAGTGCGGACACTTAATTTTCACTTATTGCACTTATAAAGTATCTAACAATAATATACATAATTATGTCGGATCGACAGGATTTTACTCAGTTAGATTCGGTGGCTCCACTTTGGTCGCCCGCTCGTGCGAAGCTTCACAATTTTATAACGTATAGATAGACGTCTTCGTGTAAAACATCTTCGCAAAATCTCACACTGTGCAAACGCCTAGTTTTTGAGAAATAAATCCTAAAGTTTCAGAAAATTCAACTTATTTACGTAAGTGAGTGCGTATTTAGTAATAATAATGTAATTTTTTAACTATAATTTCTTTTTACATAACTACTACCGCAATGTACTAAGTTATGAAGCAAATAATAAGATTAATTAATAAAAATAATAGTCTTATTTGTATTTTTAAAAGATCGTGGGTAACGAAACGTAAACAAATGTAAGTGAAAGTGACCGTGACGTGTTTGACAAATATCACTCATCGTACTAAATGCAAGGCAATGTTACTTCTGGAGGAGAACTTAGGATGCAAGTTTTAGTTTTTTCGGTCGACCATTTTTTTTCTCGGCACATAATTTATGCTTTTGCACACTTTGGGATTTTCAAAATACACTAAAAATGCTCTATTCTACCTAAAAAAAATACCTACTATAAAAAAGCGACGGGCGATCAACTGCAGTGGTTCCGTAGCCATTGAGAGCAGTGGTGGCCCAGAGGTAACGGCCCCGACTTACACCGGCGGGCTCCGCCCCGGCATCATGTGGGCAGAAGTTGGGTTTCGTGCAATGAAAACACACTGGGTGCGATACACAGCGTTTATTGAAATCACAGATGTCAACACATTCACTACGTGTATTACAATCAACTAGGTATTATGGCCTTTGCCCTGCATTGTGTAAGACCAGTAGTTAATAGTAATGTTACTGATTATTGTTTTGTTACTCAAATTACGTTTTACCTTTATTTATTGTTTAATAAATGTTGTCTTGACTTAATAATGAATTTAAGGATTTACCATATTAGTAGTTATTATTGCATTGTTAAAATTAATTTATTTGAATTACTAGGGTAAAGCAGTAGTACATCGTTATAACGTCCGTTAACAGATGGCGCTTGGTGCGCCGTACTCTGCCCCCGATAGAAGAAAAGACGTATCTAACAAAAAGTAAAAACGGAGAAAAAAATGTTTTAATGAATGAAACGGGAAATTGTTTGCTGTCTTCGAGTAAATTAAAATGTTTACATAATAAAAGTTGAAAATAATTCCCACTAGGCTAGGCTTTAATTTGTTTTAATAAATAATATGAATTTATTAATTATTATATTAAAAATAATGAAAAAACCGTTACAACTTAGCATAAAAAACGAAGAAAAATATTACTTACTTAATTGAATAGACGTAAATGGCTAGATGCGTCTTTTAAATTTCAAACGCTTGTGGGTGTACTTTTCTTCTAAGTATTTAGTTTAGCTATCTAGTATATGGGTTTAACAGCAATGGGCGCAAATAGGTATTTCCGCCTTTTTTCTTAAGAATTAGAAAGTATGTAGATAACCCTTGGCTTAGATAAAATGTTTATAAAATTATTTAATAATCCTTTTATTTACGGTAATATATCTAGTATAGTAGGTTTGTGGTTATCTTATAAGTTATAAGCCATAGCCTAATTTATTATTTGTAAATAAAACACAATTGATTATATTCAAGTATTTATTTAAATTCTTTTGACATAAACAAAAATGCTATCCATGGCACAGTAAATTTTAACAATTTTACGAAGTAAATAGGGCGCAAGTGGTTAGATGTGGTCTTTTTTTCTTAATATGAAAGCAGTTTTTTAGTAACGCGTTAGACGCAAATGCTTATTTGCGTCTTATTAACTTCCTCTCAGAAATAGGGACAAATATGCGCCTTTTATATTACTGAACTAAAAAAAGAACTGTAAAGTATAAGGACATTATCTACATAAATGCGACTTTTTAATTAAGTTTCATATAAATTCGTCTTTTCATCTTCAATCGGGTGTAAAAAAATGAACAGAAGCGCCCTATTTTGTTGTGCTAAAACCGCATTGGATTGAGTTAGAAAAATATTAAAAATACAGGCAGATGCGCCTTTTTTTTCTGATTCCGGCAATGTATATAACTCAAATCCGGAAAAACTGTTAGATGCGTCTTTTCTTCTATCGGGGGCAGTACTGCTTTACCATAGTACGTCTACGTAGTTTTGTGTCATAATGAAAATGTTAGTCAGTTGTCGTCAGTTGTCGTTCAGCCTTTGAAGTGTAAAGTGCTCCAAGTGGAAGTTATTTAAATATATTTGATTGTAATAAACCGAAAGTGTTTTATTCGTCCAACAATTGAGACAATAACAGATTGGTATGACGATGCAACAAAACGTAGGACAGCTCCGAAGCGTCTTCACAGCTCGATCACCATCTCGTAACCGACCGGACACGCCGCGACTGTGTCATAGCGCGCCAATTCTAGTCTTTGTAGTTGCCGCTAGGTGGCGCGCCTTGTCTTGTTGTGAGTCCGCGTATCACTGGTCAGTTTCCCTGTCATCAGTTTATTTAATTCGCCAGTTTCGTTGATTAGTCAGTTTCACTGATTGGTCAGTTTACCGATTAGACAGTTGCGTTAACTCGACATTTTCCAGTGTTTGCCAGTTTTCGTCGATTCGTCAGTTTGGTACACATAAGGGAAAAAGTTTTTACATGTTGAATAAACACATGTGGATAATATAATCTGCTGTAAGGAATACCAGCCCTAATAAAATCAAACTTCAGTTTATATTTGTAACATAACATATAATAAACCATTAACTACATACTTACATTACTTAACTGAAATCTGAATACGTTATGTCGTAAAAATATACTTAAGTCAGTTTGACAATTTCACAAAATGAGTTTGTATAGAAAATTATCAAATCGATCTTTTAATATTTGTTTATTTTATTTAAATTCGCAGACGTGTGTTCAGTTTTCTACCGACTGTACTTTGGCTGCCGAATTGAATAAAACTGACGAATCGACGAAACTTGCGAATTAAATAAACTGACGACTGAGGGAAACTGACCACTGGTACGCGGACTCATTTCCTGGCGTATTATATCAGTAGGCAATTGGTTGAGCAGGTATTCTTTTATCAAGCGTTCGGTCGCCAAAATAGATATGAAATTCCTCGATAGTACATCGAAGTTACCTGCTGATACCATTCTAGTTGCGTGGCGTAATCTCTATCTAATCCGTCTTACGAGCTTGCGATTTATTAAAAAGCTTGTATAGCGTTCGAGTCTCACGGCTTGACTTATAGCCTCGAAACGAAAACGTTGAAAATTTCCTCACATTTGGTTAGTGGGCACCGGTGCATAGCCGGGGCCTCCCAAATATTATGTGGTATCTGCAGTCAATCGGAGTGATTTGTCAACGCTATCGCCACATCGCGTTACATTAGTCAGCGCGACGTGAGCCGTAGAGGCGTACCGTGGCGGTACTCGTTCATGAGTACCGCCACACGCAGGAAGGAATCTGTCAAACATTCTCGTGTAGTAGACCCTGGGGCTACGGATAGAGCCGTGAACATAATATTAGCACCTTGTAACATGTTCCTAGGATCTACAAGAGGCAAATGATCTAAGTCAGCTTGTCTTAAACAAAAAAATTGCCAAATCTATATAGTTTGTGGTAGCGAAAAAAATATGTTATTCTTGAACATACGTACGTTTAGAAAAAAAACCTCGATACAACGGTAAACTAACCTTTTACTTTGAGTTCCAATCCAAGATATATGTATTAAATAATAACGTACGGTTGGTATTTAATTAATAACAAGAACGTATTGGTTGTTTTATATTTTCGATTACTCAACCCATTTTTGAGTAAATAGATAATTCCTTCATATTTTGCAATAAATTAGAAGCGTTGTGTCATCGCGCTTCTCTTTCTTTTGTATGCAGTCTGACAGTGACCGTGCTTTAGCTGTTGTCAGCGTCTTAAATAAAAGACAATTTCATTCAGTTTTGTTTTTAATTCACATTAACGCCTTTACCATTATCATGGGTGTACATATTTAGTTTTATATGATATCCTTAATATGTAGTAATGCTTTCAATTATTTTATTTAAAATAATTAACAACGCTACTATGACTAATTATTAGTCAAACCTTCAAAGCTAAATGGACTCCATGAAAGTGAGTTCAACTTCAAATCTTGATGAAAGATCCTCCTCAGACATATCTGTCAATAAACATTGCAGAAAACTTATCGATGCTAGTTAATTCTTGTCTATGCAAGGTAAATATAATTAGGTAATTGAGAATATTACAAAACTTGTTAAAGCACACGTTTCGTTTATCGTATAATTCAGCAGGTGTCGGTAACTCGGTACATCCGGGCGACGACTACCGGCGCCGGCGCCTGCGACCGAGATGCAGAGACTACACAGATGTATAGCAGCAGTCATGTCATGCTGCAAGCCACCGTGAGTTATGTTAGCATGCATAACCAGCGAACTTGATGTATAAATGATTGCGGTGACTGCACTCGCACACATGATTTAATGAAACCTCTCATCACTAACTACGAGTAGTTAATCCTGCTCTATGCTTAGTTTTTTTCTTATTAAGATTGTTTCATTCATCAGCCGCTGTAACGGGAGCTTCTTGCGACAATGCTCTTATGTTACGTTTAGATACGCTTTACGTAGCCTATTACGTCAAATTCTAAACGGTCTTACAATTAATTTTATTGCTTGATTAAATAAAAACATACCATAGATCTCAGGGGTGGGCAGACACACCATCGGCGATCCACAACAATAAAATTTGACGACAAGCGATCGACTCGCAAGCAGAAAAAGATTATTTTTTATGTAAAGTTGTTCATTGTAGGTACACACGGCTACAAATCAAGCTAAACATTTCCTGTATACGCTGACCTCTCATTGTACGGAAATCCTACACAATGCGAGATCAGCTTATACTGGAAATGTATAGCTTGATGTGTAGCCGTGTGTACCTAGCTACGTACATATTCTTATTTAGAGGTGGTACTGCGTGTTTTCCGCTAATTTGTCGTAGGAAGGCACGTATTTACTTAGAGCCAAACGTAAGCACGAAGTTCGTCAGTAAGACGATTGCGCCATTTTGACTTCAGAAAAAGCAGGTTCGCACAAATACGTTGACCCAAACAAAGCAGACCCGTTTCCGTGTGGTGCCGGACGTAAAGAATAGCATCACCCCATTTCTTCCCGTGGGTGTCGTAAAAGGCGACTAAGGGATTTACTAGAGAATGGGCAGCAGCGTTGTCTTTGCATTTTTTAAAACCATACTGCGATCGCCAACCAGCCTGCCAAGCGTGGCGATTATGGCAAATCCCCTCCCTTTTTGGGGAGGCCTATGTCCAGCAGTGGACGTCTTTCTGCTGAAATGATGTTGATGACGATGAAACAAAGCAGTTCAGTAATCGCTGCTCGATTTGTTTTAGATTTGGATATTTTTCTTGGGTTCAAAGAGACCAAAATTTGGTATCTATTGCTCTGGCTTTGAGATGTATGTCTGAAATGATCTAGGCTGCATCATCTCGTTTTCAAGAGAAGGCAAAAGTCTATGTCAAAGGTATTCGATATTTCAGAAGCAGTTATTTCAACATCCTCACAAGAAAATGGATAAAATATCATGAAAGTAGCAACGTTCGGCAATTTTCGCTGAACAGAAAAACGTCTTTCAAACCCGCTGAGAATATTTCCAACTTCTGTTTCATATTTATTATAATTTGATATGCAGTGCTTGCTTTTCTTCTTTTAAAAAATCCTTTTTTTCTTCAGTTGACTAGTCAAAAGCTGCAATTTGCTTTTAAAAGTTTATTGTTCTAATCATGTCTGTAGTTTTATCTTTCCCTCGTGAGCTACGAGGGAAAGATAAAACTACAGACATGATTAGAACAATAAACTTTTTAACAAGTTGATGTGTTCAAATGACCAACCACGTCTGTAAGGAAAGCCAAATCACACAGCCAACATTATCATTCATAAGAATACATACATTAATCACCCCTTTGATCCAGACAATAAATTGTTTCGGGCAGTAATTATTGAAACTATTCTAAGAACTTTCCCCGGCGCAGCCACCTTACGTCTGTGCGCTCAGATTCGCTCAGATTCGCTTCGTAGCAAGCTTCTAGCTTGCAAGGTTCTGAGTGGAATACTTCCACTTCTCGTATGAAGTTTACGATCTTCATCGTAATGCTGATTATATTGCCATGTTTAGTATTTTTGAACACAATAGGTGAAGCAGTGGTAAGTATAATTTTAGTAATAGAATAAACGCTATTATTGAACAGGGCTTTGTAAACTTTTAGGTACGTTTTTGTAAGTATGCGCGCGATCGAAAACCACTTGCGATCATCCGGTCGACCGCGATCGACTGTTTGCCTACCACTGCGTAGCTCATACATAATGCGTGTGACATTTACGACAAGATACAACCGCAGATACAAACTGAATATTTCGTGCTGACAGAAGACAAGACAGTAACTAAAGTAAGCTTTGTACAGAGATCCCACAGCTATCTGGTAGATCAAGCGGGCACCGAGCACATGGCTGGTCCCGTTCGGCCGCGTCTTGAATATGCGTCTGTTTTTGTGCGTGCCCGTGTAACCCGACCCGGCTGGGCGGACCAGACATGGACATCACACATGCATAGGGACAGGAGACTCGTGTTACTATAGTCCGACGGCACAGCGAGAGGATTCGACGTCATAAACTCAAGTTTCCTGATAAGCTGTAACGTGCTGCTAACTATTGTAATTTTTTCCATTTTCCTATTTTTTCGCTAAAGAAATTGAGTGTTAGTAAAATCAGTGAAAGAGACCATGGTGTGTGTGTGTGTATGAGCCAGCCAAGGTCGGTGCTGTATTTTACTTACTGTTAAAAGAAATCTCTTTTCTGACCCAATCTTCCGTCAGAAATTGAGAACCAGGCATGAGTTGCTTTCAACTTTTTGTTGGAGTGAACCTTTTCATTCACTGGTACGGTGACACGGTGCTGTCGCGGCGCGTTAGCAAGACAACGTTATACACGCAGGTGTCGGGTTGCACCCTCCGACTGATCAGCGCCGGTGCAGGTCGCCCACAACGTGGGTGTATGAATGAACCACGATCTATCATCCAAGTGATGTTACTTAAATATTTAGACTAGCTTTAATTAGTCGTAGCAAGACAGACACTATGGTTAAATTAGGCATCGACTGTCTAGTACAGAATCATAATCATTCAGCTGAAAGATTTCCACTGCTGCTGGAAATAGGCCTTCCCCAAACAACGCTACATTGACCGGTGGTGAACGGGGATCCATTGCAAGTTTCATCCAAGTACAAACTATTTTTGCTGCTAATAAAATACAGTGAATTTTGGTTTTATAGATGAAGTGATATAGTGGTTTAACGGTAGCGCAGACCAAAGGACCACATGCAAATACAAGGTGTGTCAAATTCCAGTATTTTGTGTAATGAATGTGTCACACAGGTCCATTGTGGTCTTACATAGTTGTAACCAACAATAGGGCAAGTATAGCGAACACAGAACACATCGTCAGTTGTAATATGAATTAATGAATATGAATGTGTCACACAGGTCCATTGTGGGCTTACATAGTTGTAACCTGGGACTATTTTGGTTACCTATTGATAGGGTTTTTCTAAGCGGTTAAACAAAAACCCATACGATAAGGGTAACCCTTATGAACGGCTTAAATTAAATGTTGGTAACCCATTAAAAGGGTTTTGGATAAAAACCCATACGGTGTGGGTAACCCTTTTGAACGGCTTAATTTAAGCCATTCAAAAGAACAAATATTTGTATGACCTACAAGTAGTTGTTCCGTGTCTGGCTGTTTGTGTATGTGAGTTTAAATGTTTGTAAACGCACCCAAAATACAGGAGAAAATCAACGATAAAAAAAAAAGTCTTTGATGTAGACCACTCAATTTTATTCATACTTATCTTCTACCGGAGCCCGACTGACACTTCAGGGATTACCATCCTCTGGTACATAATATTATTATACAATTTTTCAGCTTAATTATTAAAATTCATGTAATAGAGATCATACATTAATCAATCAATCTTCAAAAGGAACAATAAATATTATGAAAGTGCTATTTCTCAATGCGTTTTCGAATTGTACGTGTTGCAAATGGGTAGGTAGTAGATTATTAACACAATACAAAAATCCAAAGTTATTGGATGGTTACTTAACAATCAAAATAAAATGATTCTTCATAAAATAACGATTAACAAAAACAGCTTTTCAATCGAAAAGTCGGCATTGATTTATAGTAATTGTGACATTATAATCATTATGACTACCTTTGCAGTGCAGTGAGTTCATTAATTTGCGCTCGGCCCTCATGTACTCGTTGGAACGTCGCGTCATTTACATTTTAGTTAATTCCCTAATGTGTGACTATAGGTAATTTGCAAATAACATCTCTCAACATAACATGATGCCTGTATTTCTAGAAGAGTTAGCCATAACAAGGGTCCAAAGTACAGACATTAAGTAACTGGCGAGAATGTGGAGGTACTTACTATAGGTAACTTAGCATAACCCTGCGGGGAGTTCAGGCGTGATGTTGTAACAAGTCCTCCTCGTCACTCCCGCCCTCACCCCGATTCATGAGTGCTCAGCTCCTTTTCGCCACACTTCTCTATTAGTCGTCATTTCGGTAATCACCCCCTTTTTTAACCGACTTCCAAAAAGGAGGAGGTTCTGAATTCGACTCTATGTTTTTTTGTTTTTTTTTTTATGTTTGGTACGCGATTACTCCGTCAAATTATGAACCGATTTTGAAAATTCTTTTTTTGTTTGAAACGTACTCCCGAGGTGGTCCCATTGCCACCAAATCAGAATCTGATGATGGATGATTCCATGGAAATCGAGGGAAACCCTCAAATTTTATATGCAAACCTATAGCGATTTGGGTATTTTTTATAGTAACTCGTGCATTTGCTCTCCGAAACACCATTTGGTGGAAGTGGAACTGATGATGGAGACCACAGCTGGCCACCGGAATAATAATGAGTACCTATTTAAAGGGTTGCGATTAAGCAATTTATGCTCGTCACTATGCATAATGGTGAGTGGTAGTTCTCCTGGTTCTTACCAGGAGAACTCCTCAACAATCAACGTCCCAGCATCGGGAAATGCAATATTTTGTAAAAGGTGATGAGCAGTTAACATTAGGCTATTGTAACTTAGATAAATTCAAAACTGACCCACTAAAAAGTGAAAAATAAAAAACTTTTTACAAAAAAATAATAACCGACTACCAAAAATAACACTACAAAGTGAAAAATAACTTTAATTTCGGAAGTCGGTGGCAAAAAACTCAAATACAGATCCAAAGACACCGATTTCCGAAATTAAAGTTATTTTTCACTTTGTAGTGTTATTTTTGGTAGTCGGTTATTATTTTTTTGTAAAAAGTTTTTTCACTTTGTAGTGTTCTGTTTGGTAGTCGGTTATAATTTTTTTGTAAAAAGTTTTAGCCATATCATCTTTCACATAGTTCATCCATCGTTTTTTTGGTCTTCCCCCCTACTCTTATAGCAATCGACAGCCATACTCAAAACTTTCCTCACGACATTTTCCTCATTCCTCCGCATCACATGCTTAAATACCATTTTTTTTTCTGGGTGGGAAATTACCAAATAACTTCTCCCGCTCTGGGCGGAGCGGGAGGGCGTGTCAGACTTTTACTGACTAAAACCCACCCGTGTTCCTTCCGTTGCCTGTGTGCCAGGGCCACGATATCCCTTTCGGACAAACTCGCAACCCCGGCAGGATGCTTAAATACCATGACAACCGATTACCGCACAACTGTTCAGTCACCGGCGCCACTTTCAGACTTCCTTTTATGTACTCATTTCATAATCTATCCATTCGTGTTACACCAGACATCCATCTTTGCATTCTCATCTCAGCTACATGCAATTGCTTTTCTTTCATCCCTTTTGTGGCTCAATATTCAGCTCCATACAAGACAGCATTAGTATAGCAACTTAACAATATCGAGGTAAACTGTATCAATCTCGTAATCTCAGCAAAACAATGAGTATTCGTTCTCACACGAGAATGTCGATGCCGCCACCCCGATAGTCCACAATGGCAGTTGTAGTACTACAGTACCGAACACTGAGCCAACAGCCTTCTACGAGCACAGACCCCGACCTCGAGCTCCACCACCGCGCCACTTGCGTACCAATCAATAGAAATACCCGCCAACGTTTACAACAAGTAAGTATCATTACAACTGGTAAAATACCATCACAATTTGACGGCACGATTGGCGTAGTGGTTAAGCGATTGACTACTGCGCTGCGAGTCGCGGGTTCGATTCCCGCACGGAACAAATATTTGTATGACCTACAAGTAGTTGTTCAGGGTCTGGCTGTTTGTGTATGTGAATTTAAATGTTTGTAAACGCACCCACGATACAGGAGAAATTCCTAGTGTGGGGCAAGGTTTAAAAAAAAAAAACAATGCAGTATAAATCAGCCTATAGTTTGCCCACAGCTGGGCCTCAGGCCTCCTCTGCAAGTAGTCCACCAAGCGAACCCAGTGCGGGTTGGTGGATGTCATATGTCTTGAAATTTTTGGTGCGCATCAGAATCTAGTAAAAACAACGTTAACATGGAACTATGAGCCATCAGATAGAAGGGGTATGCACCGGTTAGATGTTGATACCTCGTTATTAATAAGATGCATGGAGATGTAGGCGGACTGTGTTGATTAATAAGACGCATTCCGTGAACGCGGGCGCCAAGTGCCGGTGAGGTGAGTGCATATGTCTTAAAACTTATGCCTTGCTCTTATGTCTTTTAAATACCTACTTAGATTTTCATGTGATTTGATATAAAGAGATGATTAACTGATAATTTATTTAGGTATTGTTGCTGGTAGGTAAACAAAGTGTCTTTCAAAAAGCTTTACGGTTACATGAAAAAGGTGAGCCAAAAGAGCAAGTTCTACCCATATAACAAAACGCGCGCGCAAGCATTTTGGACGACACGGTTGGCGCAGTTAGTTAAGCGATTGACTGCTGCGCTGCGTGTCGCGGGTTCGATTCCCGCACGGAACAAATATTTGTATGACCTACAAGTAGTTGTTCCGGGTCTGGATGTTTGTGTATGTGAATTTAAATGTTTGTAAACGCACCCACGATACAGGAGAACTCCTAGTGTGGGGCAACGTCTTAAAAAAAAAAAAAAAAAAGCATTCCCTAATATCCAAAAACTAATCCATATTATAACCAGCATTGTGGCGGCCAATGAGAGGTACCTACCTAATATTTTGTACATCTTTGGCCTGGCTGATGAATGTAAAAGCTTTTACATGACGCACAGGCGGCACAGGTGGCCTTACATAATGAGGGCTATTTAGGTTGACTACCAAAAATATTTCACGCAAAAGCATTAGTTAGATCTAAATAATATGTTTGGGCTAAAAACGGTTGATACTTGTAAACCATATTTTAACAAATTAACTCTTCCTTGTATGTATATATACTTGAAATCGCAATGTTTGTTAAAACAAACACCAATTTGTTTCCACGTCTACAGGACGTTGTACCGCGTTACACACGGGATATGACCATTCTTCGAGTCTATCCAGCAAAAACGGCACTCATGCGCAAAAGTATCGTCTGCATGGCACCTACTATATCTATATCTATAAAAATCAATGCCACTTTTCGTTGTAATTTTATAACTCAAGAACGGGCTCACCTATCAAAAATAGGGTAGGTAGGTAGGGTAGGTAGATAGGGTAGGTAGGTAGATAGGGTAGGTAGGTAGGGTAGGTAGGTAGGGTGGCACGTAGGGTAGGTATTCTTTTACCCATAGAAAGCCACGTTATTTGTGAGTGTCATAGAGTAAAAATGTTTACCGCCCAACGGAGTGGGCACGGGTCAGCTAGTTTAACATAATATTGCCTAAACGTTGAAAGGAGCGAAATGCATTAAAGCAACAATGCAATGCATTCATGCATTCAAGCGACAATTAAAAATGTTTCTTTTGCAAAAAGCATATTATAGTGTCTACGAATTTTTGGCCGAAAAAGTTTTGTTTTTTTGAGTGAATAATTTTATATTTTTCCTGACACTAATATTATAACTTACTAAAATATGACACTAATATTAAGTTTATGTATGTGAATATGGAATTTTGACATTATAACATAAAAAATATTTCTAATTTAAGTTTATTTATGTTTCAAAATTATAAACTTTGTAAGTGCCTATTCTAGGTAATTTTTAGATTATTGTTATTGTTAAATTATTCTCAATGTTATGGAAATATTTGTACGCCGATACTTACGGCTAAACATGATTGGAGTCAAGCGATGACTGTAATATCTTGCATGCTCTTGTATGTATACAATGTTTAAACAAATAAATAAATCTTATCTTATCTTGTCATGTTTTGTTGATTAATTCGCGGCTGAGCGGAGAATCCACAAAACAAGGCCTCCTGGAATACACGCACTTTGGTACCTTATGCAATGTCAGATCCGTATTCTGTATCGCACGCATAGCCCTCACTTTCCCCGTATTACTGCCCGGACCCGTAATTACACAACATATGTGTTATTACTGCACCCTCGTCAGAGCA
Source organism: Tiliacea aurago (assembly GCA_948098905.1). NCBI lineage: Eukaryota > Metazoa > Arthropoda > Insecta > Lepidoptera > Noctuidae > Tiliacea > Tiliacea aurago. The sequence goes on from OX402593.1 coordinate 514,059, forward strand.
CCAGCCTGTACAGGGCTCTGAAACCTGTTCAAAATCATGGATAATTAGCCATTCCTTCTTTACAAAACACAGTAGGTATAAGGTTAGAAACGTTATCTTACGTAAAGTTTTGCATTTGAAACGCTGTGTGTCAAATCAAACCTTTAAAGGATCATGGTAAACTGAGCCAAGTTCTTTAATATGTTGGGACTATCGCGTTCGAAGAATAAAAGGTTAATACATAAAACTCATCATGTTTGCTTCTAAAGGCTTCTACATACCGGGGCGACTTGTCGCGCGACGCGACGCGATACAAAGGCACCGCTCGTCCCGCGACACGCGGGGCCTTTGGGCCAGGCCACAACACTGCGATGCGACGACGCACCGTAGAAATCTACGTCGTCAATCTACGTTTAATCGTATTGTAAGTACGTCGTCGTTTTTGCGACGCGTCGTCGCATCGCAGTGTTGTGGCCTGGGCCTTTGTGCCGTGTCGCGTCGCGCGACAAGTCGCGCTGGTACGTAGAAGTCTTAAATCGGTTAAGTAACAATTTTTCCAATAACTTTACAAACCAATATTAAATAATCTTTTCAATAATATTTAGCCGGGAACACCCGTCTCTAAATATTGAAAAGTTAGAGAATATTAAATGGATATTCTGAATGCATTATATTAGCAATTAATGTCATTCAGTCTGCGGGCTGACTTGATGGTCATCCGACGCTCCTCATACGGGAAGCTGTAAATCATAAAAACTGATTGCAAATACTTTTATTAGGGCGATTAAAATCAATAGCGTAGGTTACGTGCTTTCAATATATCTGGCGGCCGCTTGTTGGAGCGACGGAACACGCTCATAAATCATGCGCGAGAGTCGCCATTTGTAACGAATGCTCAGCAATAATCAAATGAGGTGTTGTTACTAGTGCACCGACTGCACCGACCGCACCGATCGCATCAGCCGCACCGACTGAACCGACTCGCACCGACCCACAGCGACCCTCACTGACTCACCAGCCGCCAGCCGATAGCCGCCACTGAGCCAAGATTGCGCGCCTCGTGGGAGCGCAATCATTTTACTTTTGTCTGTGGAGCTTTTTAACGTAAAAAGCTGGTCGCAGCCTCGCAGGTTGTGCGGCGCGCGGGCGGCAGTGAGCGCTGGCCGCCCGCCGCCGACCGACGTGCGCGCGCACTCTTTGCTTTATTGGTCCGTTTGAACGACAACCGCCGAATTTTGCCGACCGCGTCTGGATTGCGACTTGTATCTGTGTGTGTGTGTGTGTGTGTGCTGACATCGCTTGTGCCTGTGTGTGTGCTGTGAGTGACAAACGTCTGCCCGAGCACGTCGCGGGTGCATATAGGAGGGCTGCAGGCAGCAGGGCTGGTGCAGCGGATGAAAAGATAAATCTTGGTGCGTTGACCGGGTGCAAGTTCGACGGCCCGCAGTATTTGTGTCGTTGCGAGTAAACGGTAACTATTTATTAGTGCTAGGTGCAGGGTACATGTAGTCCGAGGAATCCGGTCCATTTGCTCTGTTACCGCTCACAACCACTCCAACCTACTTTCTCTACAGTTAATAAACAATGTTCTGTCTAAGAGAGCTTTAAATCAGTCAGGTTTCTTTACCGCTGCATTAAAGCCATAACATTATATTTATAATCAGAATACGATTTGATAGACAGTTTCACAACTGGCAGTTTCGCAAAAGCTGCACAAATATGACAAACATTTAGCTTAATGCTAAAACTTAATAGATCTCTAGAACAAGGTATGAACAGAACGCCTCCTCATCACTACATGTTCTGGGAAGTAATGTAACTGTTCGTTAGCAGGACTTGCCGCTCATTACAATTAATGGCGAATCGGGAATGAATCAACTTGAAGCCACTGCTCATACATGTTCGAAGCTTGCCACAACGGTTTACATAACATTGCATTGCACAGTTGTATCTTTCCAATAACGATAAATCCTTAAATAAACTTACTTCGTGCTTTTGAAACAAATACATAGTTACTGATCTCACTGACAATTATTTTTGGCGCGCAAAGGCAATTCATTTGGTTTTTCATGCACATTCTTCTAAAGTAACTCCACCCAACATGGCAGGATACTCGTAATAAACTCCATCGAGTCACTTAAAAGTTTATCCTCGCTTTAGAAGCATCAAAACTAATCCTATTAGAAAACTATTTCGATACGGTGTTTACTTCCTTACTGCAGTCCTACTCATCGTAAACACATCCAATTACAATCGCAGCATAGATAATACCAACGTTTACGCCAGTCCTTTACTGAGCAAAACGATCAGTTCCTTGCAAATGACACCGCTTTAGTTGACGACTTCATCATAGCTTGCTAAGCAAAGTGACGCGAGCACAACAAGCCTTAGTCCACCACCTCCGTGAGCCTGTCATCTAGACCACTTGACGAGATAATCCACCATTAGATATACTGAGACGTAATTTATACATTGAACACTATCCCTAGTAAAATATTTGTTAAGATTACAGGGATGCTAATGCGTCAAAAGCGGAAAAAGTACTTTTAGGTGATGGAGTGCCACACAGCGCCATAACAGTATATTAGAAACTCCTTGTAACTGGCGACGTAGATGTTGAAAACTGTCTAATATCTTTTAGAAGTGGACTAACAGAAAGGGGCACATTAGGGACATTAGTCGATGAAACAGTTGGACAAGTTGCAGGGCTTGTAAGTTGTAGGCTACACTACACTACACTGCACTGTAAATCTATCGAATCTATATCAAGAGATACATTGAATTATTTATGCATGAAATAAGATGAAATTAACTGTTTTGCACAAGTACACGATGCTGCACATTGTTCAAATCGTTAGCAATTCTGTTTTACCTCGACTTGCAAACAAGGATAAGAAATTAAATAAATGTGACTAGCAGACTTAAATGGTCAAGAGAGTAATATATGTAGGGTTGTTGAGTAAATATTCAGTGTACCGGTAGGATCATAAGCGTGCGACAGTCACGCGGTGGTTGTGCGACGCTCGTAATTAGCCGCCACTGCTGTGGCAGCGGCAGGGTGGCGGTGTGGGCGCGCTCGCTCAAGTAAGTGCAGCAATTATCGCTCACACAAGAACTAAATGAGGGATAATCTTGGCGACAATAAACTTTATGTATTTTATAATAGACATAATAGCAGCAGGAGGTAGCTCGTCTAGGTAGGATATATGGACTGGATGCGGAAGGTGGAGTATTCAGTGCATCTCGGGATAATATCCAGTAGGTACTGAGTGCAATGTACTTCCAGCCGGACTGGCGTTCGTGTGCACGATTATCTCTGCGTCATTCAAAATATTTGCGTTGTCTTTGTTTTAGTCCTTGGTCTCCTTGTTATGATTTTGGACTCGTATCAATTGGCGTCACAAAAATCGCACCTCTTACAGAACCCCCTTCAACCACTTATAAATTATACTACATTATACTACTTATTCAATGTTATTGGTATAATAACTATGAGGTACCTACTAACATTCATAAAAAAATATCCCAATTTATTTTATGAATCCTGATTAAATAACATAACAAAAGCATAAAAAAAAATTATGAAGGAAGAAGAAATTAAGTTTTATTATAACAGCGAAACTTAAAATAGAATTCTTAAAAATAACCTTAAACCTAGTGTTACCTCACCTTGCCCTGATGCCTGCATCCATGCGTTCTCTCATGGACCTGATTAACTTAACCATGCATTCTTGAGGAATGTTCTCCCATTCGCTCAACGACGGCATCTTATAGGTCTTTAGTGGTAGGAGCAGAATCGCGTGCCGGCACTCGCCGTTGAACTTCGTCCCATAGGTGCTCGATTGGGTTCAGGTCTGGACTTCGTGCTGGCCACCGCATAACAGGGAGTCGCTTAAATTAATGCGGTGGCACAGCGAGCGTGATAATGCATTAACATGAATCTACTGGCAACAAAACCCGCAAATGGGACCACATGCTCAGGATCTCAAGTCGTCCACATAATAAGGTGATCGTCTCTTTCGGATGTGCAGCGCTGTGTCCCAGATTCACGTATTCGGATATATCCACCAGTCTCCTGGAACCGTTGGATTGAAAACGGATAAGGTTCAGTTGCCGAGCAAAATCACACGGCCGCATCCTGATTACAGTAGTGCGATCACTTGAGTGGCTTCATCTGCAGTAGAATCCATGAGGGTTATTTTTTGCTGGAGTTGTTCACATGTGTTCTCTTCAAAGTCTGGATGACGAAGACCCTCATTTGTGTTTTTTTCTGATATTTTTTTTATTATTCTTTTACCACTCACTTATACTTGTTTTTACTAATTTGCAAAAATGTAGTCATAATTTCCACACTCAGAGCCACCACCCAAGAACGAATTAGACACCACCACCAACAAAAATTTAATCTTTTTAAACTGTTGACTGACAGGGTCCAAATTTATACCTGCCGATAAACGTGGATGATTAACTAACAAGTCCCAAGTAACGACTCTGAGTACCGGCACAAGTCACGAGTACAATATAATATGTTAAGTGTCACCCTCTGTAAATCTGCCAAAGAGCAAGTAAAGATATCCAATCGCAGAGAGACGTTGTTGAGTATCTTTATTGCTCGCCCCACCGGTGCAAACTTTAACAAGTTTATACGGGCCACCGGGACTTCAAACAGCCTCTCTCTTGGCCCTTGCCTCAGCCTACTGTTGGGAACGCGCAATCCCAAAGATTCTAGTATTTGCGGATTATTATATCTATGGCATCGCGTAGTTGACCTTGAGAGGAACTACTTAACCGGTCTATCCTGTGGCTGCCTTAAGTTAGCTTAAAGTCTCCAGCCAGGGGCGACTTTCTTAAATTACTAAGCGACTGCACGCTAAGGGCACCTCTTGTTGGGTACGAACCTTGGCTTACGGCTTAGAGCGTCGCTGGGGGGAGGACAGCACGATGGGACAGGCTGGATCAGGTCTGGATGATTATTATTACCAGGGGTAATTAAAGCTGCGGCACACTCAGCCGCGGCGCGGGCTGGCAATTTATCGAGCAAGGGACGGGGGGGGGACAATTACGTCGGGGTCTTCGCGTGGGACCTCGGCGGCGAGGTCGGAATGTTGGTTTGTGTATTCTGTAGACTGTACTTGTGGCCCTACTGCTTTCCTGGAGTAGGTTAATAGGGTCGGTGAGAGTATTACTATTTATTTATTACTTCAAGCACACAAATGTACAGAGGCGGACTTAATGCCATAGGCATTTTCTACCAGTCAACTTTTGGGTGATGCAGAGACAAGCAGTGGTAGGTGCAATAAAGAAAATTGTGAAAACAATATTTAATTCAATATAAGGATATACATACATATACCTATTTAAACTTTAAATATAATATATATATATATTTAATTATACATAAATGCCTCGGACGGCGGATTTGACTAATTCTAGAGGTCTGTAACTAGCGGCCTTCACAACCAGAAGGTTGCGATGTCTGACGGCAGAATCTAAGAAACGCTTGGTAATGCGTTTCATGAACTGCTGGATGATGGGAATTTGAAGGTCTAAATGGAGGATTTCGTTTCGAACGAACCAAGGGGATCCCGTTGCCTTTCGGAGAAAACGGTTCTGCATCCTATGGATGAGGTAGGGTTTTGCTTCTGCAAAAATTGCACAGGTTTACGTCATGATCGGATGCACGCTGTGTAAGTACGCAATTTGCACTTAAGGGACAATTTGCTGAGTGAATTTAGGATGGAATGGAATCTACCGAGAGTGAATGCGGCGCCCGAACGTGCCTAATGTGCTCTGAGAATTTTAGAATGTCAACGTCAACGTCAACGTCAAATTATTTATTTAAAATAGGCACGTATATGGCACTTTGGAACGTCAAAAATTACAAATAAAATAGAATTGATTTTAGTCGCCCTACCTAAAGGTAGCTTCGTATGGAGAAGAATGGGCAAGAAACTCCACCGTTACTCTTTTAAAAATGTTTTACAATATTTTGTATAGGTACATCAATTATATAATTATATGTGAAGACGATGCACCTAGAATAAAATTACTAACAATAGTTAAAAAGAATTAATAATGAAGCAATGACAGATAAAAATGAAAGGTGCTTGCCAAGGGTCACACCTAGATAATATATTTGGCTCCTCCCGAGGGATCGGCTTAGGTACCGAATATGGTGATCGGTCGCGGGACACACATTTCACCGAGTTCGGCCAATTTATACCCTTCTATTGTGGAGCAATTAGTGGGCCGTGGAAAGAGAGTCAATAGAATTCTTAGATCTTAGAAAGCTCCAATATATTGCTGCGGTTGTTAGGCTTAATTATTAGGATTCCTAGCATTTAACTGACAGAGAATAATTATGTTGTAAAGCTATCAACATACAGCCACATATCTATGTTTCTCCCATACTCAGCTCAGCGTGCTCAGTTACGTATCAATAAATATGATATTTAATCTGACACACCGCACAAATGCAGACTTGTATTAATTAACGTCAGCGTTTGTGGCCGCGACCGTCAGCGACCACACGAAGACATGGACCGCTATGTCGCACTTATAAATATTTTGTCCAATGGGACCAATGAACATTTTGTCACCACTCGAGCACAAGTAATTATCCTTAGGATCCTGTCCTTGTTTACCAATTCAAGTGCCAAGCGCAGATAATAATATTCAACGTATCATGGTGCTGATGATGAGAAGATGAACAGGTTAAAAAAAAACTCTAAAAAGTTACAGTACCTGGACGTAAATATGGCACATCAAGCCTTACAAAGAGATTGCTAAATAGGTATTGTGATAGTCGCTTTTCAAAGCTGAACTATTCGATTATGACAATCTATACATACATAATTATAATAAAATCGTAGCAAAATCAAAATTGTACATTGAATATTTTTGAAAAAAGTTATTGCTACGAGGTCTGGGATCGATTCCAATGCCAAAAATATAATTTTTCTAATTTTTGTCTATTTGTCTGAATGTATGTTCCAGCATCAGGCAAATTCTACCAAGTAGATTCTGTTCAAATTTTGCATAGATATTCTCTATAAGACTAGTCAGTCGGTAGGCTATATATTATCACGCTATTTGCTATGGAGGATGAGCAATATTGCATTATGTTTAATTCCTCTATGAATGCATGTTCCTGCATCACACAAATTCTGCTGGACAGATTCTGTTCAAAGGAGACGGGGATTTCTGGGCCCAATTGTAATAGGTTGAGGTATGGTTAAAAAAAGGGGTATAGTTTATGTTTCAAAATGTGAAATATCAACTCAATTTAAAATCAGGAAAAAGAGAAATCCAAAAATTAAATTAAAGGTTTCGAATAAAATGGGATATCGATTAAATTAATCGATTAACGTGACAGAGTTCATACCTTTTCTGTATAATAGGCTTAACAAGGTACTAAACCTCTATAGAGTAAGCTATAAAAAATGTAGTACAATGTTATCAGAATATTTAGCGTTACTCAATTACACAGACACAGAAAAACTTCTAGAAATTTTGTCATAATGATAATTTATCCCCTCGTAAGTATCTACTAGTAGTAATTATATATATTATAATTATATTATAAATAGGCCAGATTTAGGTATTAATGTATCAATATGCTTTTTCTCATAGTTGTTATTAGATTATTTTTAAATCACTTTTACAAAAAAAAAAAAAAATGACCAATGTAATTGAAACGTAAAGTGATGGCCTGAAACACAGGTTTGAATAAACCTAGATCGGGCGGGTCGCTAGCTAACATTCTAATTCCAAACGATCATTACTTGCACCTGTATTTAAAAATATATTAGCTTTAGTTTATTATTAGGCACTATTATTGCATAGAATATTTATACTACTATTGGCTTTAAGTACACCTTTTGTAAACGTTTTTACTAAATAAAATTATTATTTATTTTAATTATTTATTTATTATTAAAAAAAAATCTTTATAAGTTGATTTAATTAATGTAATTGAATTAATTACATTAATTAAATCTATTAGAATTAACGTATTAATTAAAAAATATATATCTGCGTATTAAAGATAAACCTTAAAATCGATTCAGATTAACTAATCGATTATTGTTTTTTAGTCTATGCTGACATGACATGACACTGACAGCTGTCGATACCAAATCAAATCACTTCGGACTAGGGATGGGATATACGAGTATGTAAAAATACCAGGGTCGAAAACCAGGTATAAAAATACTTGAAAGTATTTGGACATTCGGTCTAGTTCGTACCGTGCGACAATCTTGTACGGCTCTTTGGAGATGAAATTAAATCTTTTCTTCCTACTTCGTTAATCACAGGCTTAGGAGAGTCTGCTTATATATTATGTTTTTACGGTATTTTGTCATGAGCTAGTTTTAGAAACTTAGTATTATATTATAAATAAGAAGCAGAATTGTAAAAAGATCAAGTATTTTTTTGTTGATACGATTATGCTCCTTATTTATAAAGGTACACGAATCAATTTCCTATGCAAGTATTTTCAACTCGGACGCTAAGGGTGTTGGCGTGGCCACCAAAATACTTGCATAGGAAATTGATTCGTGTCTCCATTTAAATAAGAAGCATAATCGTATCAGCGAAAAAAATACTTGGAAGTATAAAGTATTTTTTATTTGAAAATACGATAGTGCTCCTTATTTATTTATAGACATGGATCGATTTCGTATGATAGTATTTTCCAGCTCTGTCTGGGCCCGATAGCATAGGGCCCAGGCACACTTGCAAGTATTTCACGTCCGCACCAGGGCGCCCTGCTTCGAAGCGAAACCCTGGTTTTAAAACCTGGTAACGTAAATACGTCTCATCTCTACCCGCACTCACTTGTTTCGTTTCGTGCGTTTTGAGTGTGTTTCCCTGCTTCCCATAGACAGCACACACACACACACACACATTCACCTCCACCTCACACACACATTCAGCCACTCAGACATTTTCCTCGACCTTTGCATTCTATCTACGGACTTCTGACCTTGCTTCTTGTACGACCACCCTTGCTACCATACCGGACTCGGAGAACCCCGCATAATACGTTGGACTTGGACTTGTTATTTTGGATTTACGAACGGCCTACCGATTGGAATATTAACACCATGGATCGTTGTGTAAATAGTGGCATAGGTATGGTAGGTACTTAGGTACCTATGATTTTTAAATCTTTGTGTTTCTTATCTTCCTCCCATTCTACAAATATAATTAGCATCATAATTTATCTATGTAAGACATAACAATCGCACTTCAAAAATCAGCTGTCCCTTTTACTAATTATCTTTTAACTCAGCTCTCAGATTGCCAAAATCCGCAAAATTGTCAGTGATGGTTTGATAATATAGTAGCTATCAATTGACACCAATTTCATCTTTTTACATCTAGGCCCAAGGTTCTATGAAAGCGTATCCGTCTCCTTTTGCATGATTATATTTAAAAAAAAAACCCGTTGACCTAGAATCATTAAAATTTGGCAAGAAGCAGTCTCACAGCACAAGTAAAGGTAAAGTCCGAAAAGGTCGCCACTCCAGAACCTTTCAGCCCCATCGGCCATCAGGCTGTTCGTCATAATCTACTGTTATATTATTTTAGTGATAGTTTATTGACATTATTTTGTTTGTATTAATATTCTAATGTATGTAATAATTTGCAATAATTTGCACGCCGTAAGATAGACTATAGTAGCCGATCTCATTAATTTATGTACAACATCTTATACCTGTACCTACATTCATAGCAAATAAAGTTTTGATTCTGATTTTAATTCTTCAGATTGATTTTTTTTCTTCTGATTGATTGATTGAATTCTGTATATTTTGGCTGCTGAGACCATAATTACAAACGTAGTATACTAATATAACTCTTGTATACTAGTATACAAGTTTTATAATAGTAAGTGCGGGAAAGAAAGTGAATTGTGCTATACATGCGATTGTGGCCAACCAGTCGTTGCACAAAACGGCTCGACCGGATGTTCACAATGATATGCTGATACCCAAGCTTATGTATTGAAGTAAATGTTGGGTGTGGCAAAAGAAGCATGAAAGTAGAATGAATGCTGTGAAAATGTGTTCCTTGCGAAGCATGTGTGGCGTGACTATGAATGCTAGGCTGAAAAAATTAATGTGATAAGGCAACGGTGCGGTTTAAAAGAAAATGTAGTGACAACAATTCAAAAGAGTGCTTAGATAGTTTGGTCATGTTGAGAGGATTAATTAAAGGCGACTAACAAAGGATGTTTACAAGGCAAACGTGAGTGGAAACGCCGGGAGGGGACGCCCTAGGAGGACATATAGTGTCGTAATTAGTGATGTTCTTCAGAAAGGTCAGATGTTTAGTACTCGGAACAGGCGTGCGTGTGTGAACAGATTGATGAACGTAAAAGAAGCAAAAGGAGTATGTAAGCAGCGTAGCAGGTGGCGTTCTATAGTTTCTGCTTACCCTCATGGGAAGAAGTCGTGAGTTTATGTATATATTTATGTTTTTTAAACATAGCATAGTATCACGTTTGTGTTCCCAGAAGGGTAAGGCAGAGGTGTACCAACCTATTATTCGCCAGTTATGTTGAGGTCCATGCCATTAACCGGGCACAAATTCAGACTTCGAACTGTAACTGAGAAATTTCAGATTTAAAACCTAATAACACTTTGCCTTATTTTTTTTGTGTGGGAAATTATCAAATAACTTCTTGTTGAGCGGGGAGGGCGTGTCACACTTATACTGACTAAAACGCACCCGTGTTCCTTCCGTTGCCTGTGTGCCAGAGCCACGATGTCCCTTTCGGCCAAACTCGCAACCCTGGCAGGCATTGGTCGTAACGGACCCCGTCAGTTGGTGCTGACATCTCTTTGAGGCGCGCGTGGAACACAATGCGCCGTCGACCCGGGCCTGGTCCTTATGGGACGGCGAGCTACCCATCGCTCACCGTCCGCAAGCCCGCGCCTACGGTGGCCAGAAGTCGGCTTGAGACTCCCGACGCCCGGGGCGTCTCCTGCGGCGACTAGGGGCGCGAGGGCGCGATCCTTGCCTCTTCCTCACGCGTTCCACCTCCTCCTTCGCGAGCATTACTGCTTCACAGAAGGAGGTGACGGCCTCCCATGCACTCTCGCTCCGAACCATGGCTGGACGCGAGATATCGCCGCCGTCGATCGCCTCCGTGAGGACACGGCGGTGCTCCGCCCAAGCCGGGCAGACCTCCACCGTATGCTCTAACGTGTCCTCCGGGCGATCCACACAGTGGTGACACCCGGGCGATTCCTCCTGCTTTATCCTGAACAGGAACCTCCCGAAACAACCATGTCCAGTGAGGACCTGCATCAGGCGGAAGGTGAGGACGCCGTGGCGCCTCTCTAGCCACTACTCAAAGAGGGGACTTATCGCCCAAATTGTGGCGTGCCCAAATAACACTTTGCCTGACATGGGAATCCAAACCAGGACCTCATGCTCAACAGTAGCGCTTGCGACCAATAGACCAATGACGCAGTTTTTTTATAAATATAAAAAAGCTCGCACGAGTGCTAATGAAGAATAAACCAATCGTTTGTGTTAGTATATTTGGTCTAGACTAGACGATAGTGTTATTACCATTTACCGTTGTGGAGCTATGCAAGCTGGTGGTCGCAGTTAAACTTTTACGATACAGTTATAGCCGCAACATATCAAAACGGTTGCGTTCAATTAAACGTTCTCTTGCAGTTATGTTGCGAATGTTGATACTGAGGCTTTTAATTCGCCAAGTTGATAATAACTTATTATCATTATCAATCATCTCTCACAGTCCTCAAATCCCAGTAACATTTCATTCTCTATTGTTTTCAAAGCAAGGGATAGATTAAATTATTCCTAAGTTCCTCGCACGTAGATAACTGCACCCTAATTGCGTAACACATTTTGAACCGGAAACGGAATGGTTTTGAAGTATATTGCTAATCCATTGCTTCATATGTTAGAAAAATGTGTCTGCTCAACAACGTAAATAACGTTTTCAACACATTTGCTCAAAAAATGCATTTTCGAAGCCTGTATACATTGTTCGAAGGTTAAAAATTACGCACCATACAACGGAACGGGCGGTAAAATAGGTACTCTCACCTAAGTACATATTTTACCGCCCTCTTCGTTGTATAGCGCCGTGCGTATCCTTTACGGTTTTTTTTTAATTACCATAAAAATTATATAAGAATTCCACCAAGGCGTTTCAAATTACGAGAATAAATAAGCTGAATGATCGAACCTCCTTGGAAGTGCTTTTGCTCAATACGTTTATCTCACTTTATTATTAAAGAGAAAATGAGACGAAAGATGTAGTACTCATTTTCATCATGTGCATGTGGCGCCATTTGCAAATTCGCGCCATTTTCTTATTGGAAATGGCAAAGATTGTTGCGACTTTCCGACTGATATTTACAAAATGATAATATTTGTTCAAGCGAGGAATCCGATATTAATATGGAATCTACTGCACCTGATATCTTGAATGAGCCGCCAAAATCGTGAGTGCTATTTAATGATTTACAATAATTTTATAACATGGAAGACTCGAAGAAATACTCAATCATTCTCTCAAAATGTTTTGATGGCTTATTTTATTACCTATTGTATTGTTTTCTCGCAAATGTGTTGAAAAACGTTGTATGACACACGCGCGGAAATTGGTATTTACAAACTCGTTACATTCGTCTACTCGTTTGTAAAGACCAACTTACCGCCCTAATATCATAAATAACTATTCCTACCGATAGTGTGTTACGCAATTAGCCCGCAAGTTAGAGTTGTCTTTTGTAAGTTTTTGTATAGCGTAGAGGCGGGTCTCCAAACTACGACCTGCGGGCCAAATCCGGCCCGCCAGTGCCATCAATCCGGCCCGCGACAGCTTAAGACTAGTGTCAACAATCTGGCCAGCGACAGCCAATGTCTTATTGTTGTTACTAAGAAGAAAACACAGAATGATAATTACTTGGTTTTATTTAGAATTTACTTGCAAGGTAAAAATTAACGAAAGAAATGATGACGCATGAAACTTAACTTAAGTATCTAAGCTTAAGCATATTAATAACTAACAAATAATTGAAACCAATCCCACTAATCACAGTAAAACGAAAACAACATTGCTTCTAAAAGTATTGTTAACTTAATGTATTATTTATGTTGTAGTTGTTTATTATCCCTTAATCAATAAAATAAAATAAAATAAAACACTAATGAGATTTATATAATTGTAATTTTCCACCAACAATAGTTTGTAGTATTAGATCAATTTTACTTGTACCAATTATTGAATAGTACATTTAGATACAAGTGGAGAATGTTTGATATTGCATTCGAGGCGGAATTAACACCCGAGCCGTAGGCGAGGTTGTTTTTGAGCCGAGAACTGCAATAACACATGTCCACGTGTATCAAACGACGTTTTTCAATATACTTTTGAAGAAATAAAATAAAACTACGAAAAATATTTTTGTTATGAATTATTAGGAAACTATGATTTAATTTTCTTTTTTTTCCGCGCTTCGTTTTTGCCAGGTTGAAGGAGAAGCAAAGGTTTAAAGCCGATTAACAACCTAATATGAAAATTTTTAAATTATAATATTTTTGAGTTTAGAACAAAAATAAATGTTAATTTGTTCATAAACGTTTTTTTTATTGTAATAATAATGGTATCCTATTTATAAACATTGATATATGATATTTAACCGTTCCTTAATGGAAGGCAAATTCCCTGAAGAATGGAAGAAGGCTCGTATTGTTCCAATATTCAAAAAGGGTGATCCAGCCAGCGCAGCTAATTACCGTCCGATATCAATACTTTCATGTTTTTCAAAACTGTTTGAATCAATGTTGTGTCCCATTATCTCTCAAATGGTCGATGTAAATATTTCAGACCATCAGCACGGCTTTAGACGTGGGCGTTCAACTGTAACAAACTTGGTACCCTTTGTTTCTGAAATATCATGTGGGGTTGATAAGGGAATGCAGATAGACGCAATATATACCGACTTCAGCAGCGCCTTTGACAAAGTAAATCATCTCTTACTAATTGAAAAACTGAGATGGTTTGGTATCGGTGGCGTACTGCTGGAATGGTTCAAATCATATTTGTCAAAAAGACCACAATCTGTTGTGGTAGGTGGTTTCAGTTCTGAAGTATATTATGCGGACTCAGGTGTTCCGCAGGGATCTCATTTAGGGCCGCTTCTCTTCCTTATCTTCATCAATGACATAACTGATCGTATACGACATTGCAGAATTTCCCTATTTGCTGACGATCTAAAAATATATAAAATAATAAACTCCCTTACTGACGCTGACTTGGTTCAGACTGATTTGAGCAATATTTTACATTGGTGTAACGTAAATAGTATGAGTCTAAACGCTGAAAAATGTCATCACATAAGATTCACAAGGAAAAAGACACCAGTTCAAACCAGTTATGATATTGGTGGCGTAACACTGAAACAAGTGAATGAAATTCGAGATCTGGGTGTGATCATAGATAGCAAGCTAAAATTTACTACTCACATTGATAAAGCAGTGACAAAGGCCGCCCAAATGTTAGGATTTTTGAAGCGCAATTCCAGAGGGTTTAGACACCAGAGAACCAAGGTGTTACTCTACAATGCCTTAGTGCGTAGTCATCTTGAGTATGCAAGCAGTGTATGGACCCCTTTTTATGCAGTGCACTCGCAACGTGTGGAAAGCATACAGCGAGCCTTCACGAGACATCTTGCTTTCTCTACAAGAGGCTTTTCCCATAGAAAGCCATACATGCAGCGTTTAAAAAAATTTAAAATGATTACCCTTCGCGATCGCAGACGTCTGCTAGATTTATGCTTCCTCCATAAATTAATTAATGGAAAAATACAGTGCAGTTCCCTGTTGCAAAGTGTTTCCTTAGCAGTTCCAAAAATTTACCCAAGGGCCAAAAAAATTAAAAGGGTATACACCTTTTGTAAAAACTAATTTAGGTTTACAGTCTCCAGTTATACGAATGAGCAACGAATACAATAATACTGTGCTAAACATACCTGACTTAGATATATTCAGCGACAAGCTACTGAGATTCAGAAAGAAAATCACGCTATCCTTGCCAAGTTGTTCTTAAATTTTTTTTTCTTGTTGTTTTAATTTTTTTATTCTTAACTTTTTTTTTTTTTGTTTGTAGCCGTCTTATTTACGTTGGTCTGTTTTAGTTTATTTTAGTTTAGTTTAGTATAAAGGCAGCAAGATATTGTAACCAATGCTATGTACGCCGTAATTATCATGTACATTAGTCCTCTAGTTACTCGTATTATGATTATTTCTAGCATAAGTTTAATGTATGTGATGTGGCTGTGCTTTTTAAATAAATAAATAAAATAAATAAATAAACATTATTTAAATATTCCAAAAATAGTAACACCGTAAAGACGCATAATTGCCGAGATTAAAAAAAAAACGGTCAAGAGCGAGTCGGACTCGCGCACGAAGGGTTCCGTACCATTATCTATAAAAATGCCAAAAAATCACGTTTGTTGTATGGGAGAGCCCGTTAAATATTTGTTTTATTTTAATTTAATTATTTATTTTTAATGTGAATATATAACTAAATATTATGTGAATATTTCAAGCGTCTACCTGTTGCCGTTATCAATTTTGAGCTAAAACGAGCAAAAAATCACGTTTGTTGTATGGGAGCCCCCTTAAATATTTATCTTATTCTGTTTTTTAGTATTTGTTGTTACAGCGGCAACAGAAATACATCATCTGTGAAAATTTCAACTATGTAACTATCACGGTTCATGAGATACAGCCTGGTGACAGACGGACAGACATACAGACAGACAGACGGCGGAGCCTTAGTAGTAATAGGGTTCCCGTTTTACCCTTTGGGTACGGAACCCTAAAAAATCACCTCCGAATAGAGTGGACCGTCTCTGGCGCGAGACGGTGTGAATAGAGGCATTGAACCAATTTTGACTAAGTATAGGTATAAGTTATCTGTGGCAATTTTTATTTCCGCACACGTGTTGAAAAATAAAAAATCGCATGCGGGTGAAATACATTTCATTGTGAACCTAATCATAGTGCAATATGAACCAGTTTTCGAGGAAGTGTATTGAAAAGAGATTTATGATGCTCATCGGTTAATTTAGATCTGTAAACATTCTTTGTGTACTTCATCTTGGAAAACTTTTTCTCACACAAGTAAGTAGTACCAAAAACAGAAAACAACCCACGAGCAAAATGCAAATTATCAAATTGTACCAGTGGAAGACTCTTATAAAATTCCAACAAAGATGAATTTTGATATTTGTTCTTAATAATATCACTTTGATGGTGTACATAATAAATAGTATTCTATTACGAGTATATTCTATTCACTGCACTGTAAATCAATAATTTCTATTTGGACTTCCGGAAATCATTTTTCAAAAATCAAAAAGATTTTGAAAAAGCTTAATTTCATTCACAATGACATCTCAACTCAACTCAACTCAAAGCATTTATTTCAAATAAACCTATTATAGGCACTTTTGAATTGTCAAGGGGTCAGTCAGTCAGATGAAGCTAGTTGCCCATTCCAAAGCGTAGTAGGTTCCTATGGAGAAGAACGGGCAAGAAACTCCACGGACACTCTTTTATCCACGGACATCAAAGTCTGAAAAGCGATTGTCAAAATTTATCTTTAAAGCACCCAAAGTTTCGATTGCAAAATCAACGGGAAATCCAGTCTTTGTAGTGTGCTGTGTGGCTGAATATTTCACATGTGGTATTACGTTTGTATCAACTACGCATCCACCCGGCCGGCCTCTTAAGGACTTTTCCACAACTAAGCCAGCGTACGGCAGTATGATATGGTAAGTCATTTTCTTCTGTCTCTTCAATAAACTGGCGGAATTGTCGGTGATTCAGCCCAATGAATCTGATAAAGTTAACAACTGATAAGACTGGTTTTACAACTTCAGACATATCCAAACATTTTCCGCACAAGGACTGTTGATTTCTTGATTTCTTTGACCATTTTCTGCAGCCTTTGACATAACTGCAACAATTCCTTTATTTTTACCACACATATTTTTGCCTCCATTCGTTGTGATAGATTTCATGTGTTGCCATCGAATAATATTTTTATTAATGGCATTTTCAACTCCCTTAAAAATATCTGCCCAAGTTGTCGTGCCGTGAATACTATCAATATCAAGAAGTTCTTCATACACTTCCTAGCTTTTATTCACTCCGCGAAAAATCAACACCTGAGCTGTATCTGACACATCCGTTGACTCATCCAAGGCTAGAGAAAACCACTCAAGTTGTCCATTTTTGTCAGACAGTTGAGATTTTCTGCGATGTCTTGCACCCTCCGAGCCGCGGTGTTTGCTGACAAACTGACACTTTTAAATAAATGTACCTTTTTGGGACATATTTCTTCAGCTACTGCAATCAAGCATTCTTTTATCATTTCTCCATCGGTGAATGGTATTCCACGTTTTCCGATTTCAAGAGCCACATGAAAGCTGGCGCGAGTTGCAGACTCTCCTTCAGCATTTGCTTTGGTAAACAAAGATTGCTGCGATTTCAGTCCGCGCTTCAAAACTTCAAAATTTTCCATCCGCAAACTTCTTGTATATTTGGAGTAATTTTGAAGATGTTCCGATTAATATTGTCGTTTAATGTTATATTCTTTGAAAACAGCTATGATTTCATTACACATTAAACATAGCGCCTTAAATATAGTTAAAGGCAGAAAAATTAAAACTGTTTTGGCCCTTGGAACATACTGAAAAAATCATTATGGCCCTAAGGCTTCAAAGTTTGGATACCCCTGGCGTAGACTACCGACTACCGACCTGCGAGTAGTGCAAATAAGTACAAGTCAAAAATACTTCAGCTTAGAGTTCACATCAAAAAGAAACGGCTTAGCACCACTATTCTAGAACAGTCGTTACATTTAAAAGGGTATAATTATGGCGCGGCGGCAAATCGGCATTTCTGATGAAGCTGGAACAAATTGTAACGATCACAAATGTTCGGATAGCACATCAACGCGATTTGGGTCAACGGTACCGTGTGGGGTTACCACAAAATTCAAAATATCTTTGTTGTGGGCATGTTTGTTACAGGTATTAACAATAATTAAAGTTCCTTTAAGTCCTGCCCAATAGGCATACAATAATTACGTATTGGCATTATTTAAAATTATTTTACATGTCAAATTACTTATTAAAAATGTCAAAATATCAAAATACAGTGGAATTAATACATGGTCAACAAATCAATCAATAATTCAAGAAATCTTGGATTGTGTAGTATGCTTTATCAATTAAAAAGTTTCGTAATTTATTTTTAAATACTGGAAGTTCCTTAGTGCTCAGAATGTCGAAAGGTATTTTGTTGTATATTTTTGATGCAATGCCAAAGAAGCTTTTGT
Source organism: Tiliacea aurago (assembly GCA_948098905.1). Taxonomy (NCBI): domain Eukaryota; kingdom Metazoa; phylum Arthropoda; class Insecta; order Lepidoptera; family Noctuidae; genus Tiliacea; species Tiliacea aurago. Next base: position 532,450 of record OX402593.1, read on the forward strand.
TAAATAGAGCCGTTTTATGTGGTACTTACATTAGAAAATTTTAACATAGATATTTTCGATTTGAGTTTATAAATAGATAATATAGATTTTCATTTGATTCACGCTAGATGTTAATAGAAAATACCAAGAAAATTCAACTAAATTAGTCGTACCAAGGACCAATTGAGTTCGTTCAACATATTTCGAACTGGTAATCCTCAGTGATTCCTGAACATGATGTTTTCTCTTTGATTTTAATAACCCATGTGCTATAAGTGCTTCTCGTTCAGTACGTACTTGAAGTAAATATATAACCATGCAGGAAACAATTGCACACAGTCCTACATTGCGGGACTCTCTGTAGGAAATGCTACCACAAGTCAATAATATGCAAATAACACCTAGGTACTTGCCACTGCGGGTGCCACATGATCCGCTACCCTTGCCCTCGGGCGACCTTTATTAGTCACAGAAACAATCCGTATCCACCCACTAATGAACAAGAACTGTTTCACAATTGGTACTTTCCACAAATAAGCATGAATTAATCCATAGCTGGATCATTGAATCATTCTTGATACATTTGATGAATAAGTCAAGGTGAACCTTGTGAACAGCGGATCAGTCACAGTGTCGATTATGCGCTCTAATGTGGCTTTAGTTGTTGCTTGTGCAAGCTTACCGTCGATGAGGCTCCATCAGCACGTGATGTCATCAGATGTGACGACATCTCACAATGGTGCATCAACGAAAAGCGTTGGGTCATTGATGTCAGTGAAATGTCGGTTCACAGTCAGACCATTCGTCGGGTCATTGTTGTCAGATGAGTTCGTGTTCATTGAAACTGTAATTACAACACACATTGTTGGTATTGTAATAAGACAACGTGAGTATATCCTATTAGAGTTGATATGTAGAAATGTCAAAATAATGATTTGGTATCAGAAAGAAATTCTTCTCGAAACATTTTCATGGAATAGATCAAATATTTAAAGACAAAGAAGTAATTTATTTAATTTAGCGTGAAATCTTTGTAAAGCTTCAGCAGAAAGTTAACATTGCATGTACAAGAGACTGTATAATTATTATTGAGCGCCCTGTTGCGTGTTCTTCAGTAATCCACTGTTCAGATTATTAAGTCTCGGCAGCTGAAACCGAAGCTGTTGGATAGTGATTGCACTCAATTCAGCTCATAACGCCATAATTCCTTATAGCTTACGATGCAGTTGCATGGCTCTAACTGTACTAGGTGCTTCGATTGGGAGTGCTTGTACTAGGAATCGTGGCTGTGTATTGGATGTAAGTTGATACGTAGCTCGTACTACAGACGTCAAAGTTACCCTTTTTTATGGCGTTCTGTCAATCTTTTTACACGAGTGGCCTGTGGGTGTCTTACACGCGCCGAGCCTACCACGTCCTGCGTGTACAGTTCAATAACGCTTTTAGGATGCTGTTGGGACTGCCATGGCGTTGTAGCGCTTCTGGAATGTTTGTGGAGGCTCGCACATATGGTTTTCATGCCATAATGTGAAAGAAAGCGGCCTCCTTGCTACAGCGCCTGCATGGTAGTGACAACAGCATTCTGAAAATGATCGCAGCCAGAGTGGACTGTCCCTTTCAGGGACACTGGGTGGGGACAGTCATAGGTCTGATAAATAAGTAGTTTGTAAAACTAACAATACCTATATACCTTAAGCACTTTTGTTACTTACACCAAAATACTAAAATAAAATTATGGACCTTAATTAGTCTGAAATAAATTTTAATTTAATTTATAATCCTACCTTATTAGTATCTATTACCTATAGTATTGTCCCTTTATTAGTCGTAGGTGATGTAAACAGAAAGCAGGCATTAGCTTGACTGTTGAATCGTCGAGACAGTGTAATTAGTTCTATGTGATCATCCGACGTCGATCTGTCCGCAAATTGGATAACGAGTATACGTCCTCTATACTAAATCAAACATTGTCTTCCAACCACTAGGCCGCTGAGGCCGTGTTCAGATAACCCGCGACCGTGCGGGGCGGGCGTGTGCGGGACGACTTCGATAAATGCAATTTGAGATCTATTAATGTGTCATAAGACTCAAATTATATACAACAAATTTCAAAGGGAGCGGGGTGGCCGCGGGGCGAGCGCGTGGCGTGCGCGTAGGGCGCGCGTCTCGTCTGAACGCAGCCAGAGACACTGCACGTCGTCACACTCTTCGTGTAAAAGGGCGCTGAGCACTTTTACACGAACTATTATTACGAAACTATTCCAGTTGAAGGTGTTCGCATTCCTAGGAATGTGCAAAACAAAAGAAATTCTCATACAAAGCTGAGAATGGTTGAAGCTCGTTGATTATAGGTACACTGAGTGTGAGAGTTTCGAAACAGTGGTTAATTCGTATGGATGGTGAGCGATGGTTACATCGTGAAGGTTACACCAATTTTACCATTACCGAGCCGACTATTATATTATAATATACGAGCATCGAGCATAATTGGACGACAACCAAATGGACTGTTGCGAATCGAACCTGTTTTTTCACTATTTCGTTAATCGATTGAAGCTTTTGAAGTGGACAACATGTGATTTGAAAAAAAAGGTGCTTTATAGGAGAATGTTGAATTGAAAAATTATTTAAATTTATTTCTTGTGCTTTATGGCAGTATGACTTCACCGACATGAAAAAAAATACTGGCAGAATTCAGATAAAGTTGAGATGATTACAATATAAAGTTGAGATGATTACAATATAAAGTTGAGATGATTACAATATACAGGACTTATGCTTTAAAACATTAATATTATGTCTCTACGTGAGGATTTGTATTTGGCTTTCTGGCGACAATCGTTTCCTTTTTTTTTTCGTCTGTTTTTATTAGCTGTAAGTCCTCCATGTTCTAAATAAATAAATAAAACCGATTGGATTCGATACGGCGATATCGAAATAGATGAAATTCACGATTACCTAGACACACAAGCAAAATTGCATCGACAAAAAAAAGTATACTCTTTGGCTACTTTGTTTAGTTGAATTTTCGCTATAAATAGTACATGTGATCGCGTAGTGTATCATAAGGTTACCGGTGCGGGCCAGCGACGCGCTGCCCGCTAGTGCTAACTGCGCGCGCGCAAGGTGCAAGGTCGTCGCACGTGCAGGTGCACCCGGTAGGCCGCCCCGCGACCTGCTGAGTAGGCGTACCAATGCCTGATTTCCCAAAGGAATTTTTGTGATGACTATTAAGTGGCTGACATAATATGATAGCTTTATGAAGCTGTAGAGATTATTTCAATATAGTTATGTTAGATTCTTAAAACCCTGCCAAAAGAAAACCTCAAAACAGTTAAAGCATCAATAGACGTTCCGCCGTGTTGATAAATGTTTCGCCCATCTAGCCGACGACACAACCTGTCATGGCGCGACACGGACCGCTAATGTGTCGGCATACGACCCCACCCGCTCACGTCAGTGTTTGCTGAACAAACATAATAGTACACAAAACTGTCCTTACGTCAAACGAACCGCGCGGGACATAAGACGGCTCACTAAATAACGATCGGTAAAAAGGGGACCGTGTTTAGGGATATCGTTTTCTTAGTAAATAAATGATAGGCGCTGGACCGAGATAGTTAACACAAGTTAGATTAGAAAACGATGGATCGTTAATGATAGGTAAATAAATTTAATCCTAAACTTAGTTTAACTTTTGTACATAATTATAATACGAAACGTAACAAAACAACTGCTATTGGCAATAACGTTAAAAGTACATATTATATAACACATCTTTATAAATTACAGATCCTTTCTAATATTATTACCTTCGTCATTTGTTTTACTGAAACAGACAAAATTCGCAATTCGTTTTACATTCGTTGTAAGTTTAAGAACATAATTATGGTGACTTTGTAATCTCTATTCCTATTTGATTGCACTCATGATGAATTCGGTTGCATCCAAGTTTACTCCGGGTTTTCTTTCTATTCATCTAAGTACTTCACATTATTTTTGGTAAGATTCTGTTGTTCCGGCAACAGCTTCTTGCGTCCGATCTGCTCGGCCTCCGCAACGGTGTCTGGCAGCTCGGTCCGGGCCGTCTCCGGCATCAGCAGCGTCAGCGATCCCGCCATGATCGACGTCACGCCGAACAGGAACGTTGGCAGACCAGCCCAGTATGACATCTAGAAAACAATGCGAAGATGTAAGTTATTGAGTATTCGAGTACTTACCGTGTAGTTATGTGTTTTTCCTGTAGGATGGAATATTAACCATATAACTTACTAAGTCGTTTAATGGAAGAAATGTTACAAGACATAAAACGTGCTGAGCTGATTTGACTATTGGTAAGACAAATTATATCACTCACCAGCAGCGGCGTCTGTGGGGCGACCAGCGACCCCACGCGGCCGACGGCAGAGCAGATGGCGTGCATAGAGTTTCTGGTGTAAGTGGGGAACAGCTCCGACGTGTATATGTACACGATGTTGTAGGAGAACGTCGCCAGCATCTCGAATACCATGAACAGCGTCAGGCCCAGCCATGCGTAGCCTGGAACAGAAGATATTAGTCTATGACATTTTAAAAACTTGGACCTGCTGCTGTGAATTCAGAGTTACATGTTTTTTTTTAAATTCTGTTACTACAATTTAGATATAACATACGAGAGGAAATCGACTTGGATGACCCAATATGAATATCTTAATAGTTTAACTCACCTTTTGGAACAAACGGCTGTGAGATGCAGAAGAATCCTCCAACCATGAAGGATGCTAGTAATGGAATCTTTCTCTTGTACTTGGAGAGTGCCAGCCAATAGAACACGTTGGCGGGAATGTCCATCAGCATGAGCAGCGAGAAGTTGACGAACTTATTGCCGGCGATGTGCACCGCGCTGATCATCATGCCATAGTTAATCAGCGTGATCGTGAACCACCACACCATACATACTAGGAACCTGGAGAAAACATTGGATTACAGTGTTTAGGACTAAAGTCAAATTGACCCCTAGTAGATTTTGGAGGATTAAAAATAGGTAAACGCATCATCAGACAAGCAAGATTATAATTATGAAAAATCAAATAGATATCATAAAGATGCCGAGTCTGCCCAGTTTTATTACTTACCCATATAAACAAACAACGGTAGTTACCTTTATGAAAGAGGTAACTGTACAGTTTTATTGAGCCAATAAAATACATCAATTGTGTTGAAAGGAATTTTTACTTGTTGGCTTGTTTTAGGTTCAAAGCTCCCGCAGACAGCCGCGACGCGACACTAGTTGCACAATATCTATGAAAACTTTATGCAAAGGGTCGGGCTAGTCTGCACGAGGCTGTATGATTGTGATATAAATAACAAAATATGAATTTGAAAGACTTTGAATTGACTTTGAATTTTGTGACTAACGATTTGACAATTGTTGCCACCGACCTCTGCATCATAATCCTTGACTTGAATGTCTTCATCAGCAGCTTTCTATCGCTGACACCACACTTGGTCTCCTCGTCGGTATAGTCCAGCTTATCTAGCATCATCCTATCGATCTCCACGCCGTTCCTCTTGGCTATCTTCTGTATGAGCTGGACCGCTCGCTCCTTCTTGCCCTTGCTGTACAGCCAGCGGATGCTCTCGTCCAAGAAAAAGGAATAGCTGAGGATGAACAGCGTGGGCGCGTAAATGACGCGCAGGAAGTTCCTCCAGTAGGGCACCGCCCATGCGATGAATGGCATCACGATCAGACCGCACGTGTAGCAGTTCAGTAAGATCATTTGGAACAGAACAGTTCGTTTCTTCTCAACTATTTCTATGCCTGGGAAAAAAAACTGTTAGTCGAACACAATCTCTTTTTAATGGTCTTGATTCTCTAAGTGTAGATGGGGTAGGTAAGTACAGATACTCTCACAATAGTTGCTTAACAAAAGATACCTATTGCAGAATGCAGTAGCTTGAGAGTAAGAGATTTATATATTTGCTTTCTGTGTTAGACGTCCTAAACCTAAATAATAGCAAAGCAGAGGTAATAACTTAGTAGTGTAGTTACGTTACGGGCATTACAACGTAATGAAATAGTTTAGAAGCATTCGGAAGTCACCATTACACAGATTTATTGAACGATTTCAAAGAAAAGCAAGACAACCGATAAACTGGTAGTATTCTTGATACATCACTTTATTCCTTCAGAGTCATGTTTGATAGAGATGAAGTCGAATGCCGTGGATGATACGGACGGTGACGTGTAACAATAATAACGTCGATTCACGACCAGTGGCTACACTACAACATTATGTTCATAAAGAATAATCGTCCAAGGAAAGTGAACTATCCAAAATAAACGTGGAAGATTTAAAAATGATTTGAAGTAGGCACAATATGCGCATGATGGACTTACTTAGCATGAACATAGGTGAGAGCGCGTCGCCGATGGCAGCCTCCAGGCCCTCCAGCACGATGTAGAACCAGAAGGAGCTGGCAAAGCTCTTGGTGAGCCCCAGCACGGCGCCCATAGTGCCCGCGAACACGGCCGCCGTTTTGCGACCAAACCTGAAGGAAAATCACAGCTCGGTCTAAGAACCAGCGCTTTTTGTTGTATTGCGTGTTATTTTGTCGCATCTAGCAAAGGCTGTCATAGTAACTTCACATAAATTGTGTTGAGAGCCACAACTGTGGTTGACCACTATGAATGTTTGCAGTTTATTAATAGCCGAAAATATATTATACACTGACTGTTACTATCAAGCAACATACCTAGACAATTGCTTAGAAAATTACAGCGTGCTTGCCGAGCGGCCACGCGTGGATGAAGAATGTGGTATTGTCAAGCCGCCACGGTTTGCATACAAAGCATAAAACTATTTTAATTACGGTAGACATCGGATCAAATATGTAGTTACACTAGAAGAAATATGTTAACATGACGTTCGGTACTACAAAGTCCTTTAACAGTCCTTACAAACGACCCTTCATAAAGCAAATTAAATACTAGATTAAAAGTTTGTTTTAAATCTATTTATCTTTAAGAAACTTGTGTTCAGAGGTGGGGTTATGTTCATAAAGCGGCAATCAGTCAAACGAGCGGTCATTACGATCAGGTAATAAATGTCCTGCCGAGGGGGGTAATTAAGACATAGTGCAACCCGGCCCACAAGTGCACGTAACTGAACCACTGACGCTAATGGCCCAGCGCTCCCACTTGTGAAGCACATCATACTCGTGTGACAAATTCAACATTCTATTACACGGTAATGGTGGACATGCTCATAATTAAGATTGCTATTAAATGAGAAGATAGCGAATATTATGTTGGTGATGAATCAGTGTCGAGATGAGATGTGTGTTTACTTGTTCTGGTTCAGACGTCGCTGGACGCATGTTAGTGACCGGTACTTGAACATGTCCAGGAGGGATGTGACAAAAACACATGTTGCGTATTGTCGGACGGCGATTATGTAGTCGAGTAAAGGCTCATGCAACGGGTCTACTCCGAAGTGTTACTCCGAAGTATCGCTCGAATATTCGGCCGTTTTATAACTTCCATAGTTTCCTTTTTTGACTTTGAATCCTTACCCGACTTCAAGTCACATTTATGGCTTTGGCATAACTCTTTGGCTGTCGTTTTTAGGGTTCCGTACCAAAATGCTAAAAAGGAACCCTTATGGTGAGGCTAAGTCTGTCTGTCTGTCTGTCTGTCACACCTGGATATCTCAAGAACTACTTATGCTATCAACTTGAAATTTAGAATAGTTTTAGATGACGTTTGCCAAACTATTTTGCAAGCAAAAAATAAACTAAATAAACCTTTGCGAAAGGAACTGCAAGGGGGTTTTATAAATTTGAAGTAGGGCTACTAGGGCATGTGGGGTATCATATGAAAGAACGTTGTTTTCACATTCTCAAACATATTTTTTTTTTTAGGCAGCGTAGTCCGACTTGTGATGAAAAATGTAAAAAAAAATACTGTTCCCCCCCTTATCTCCGAAGTTTACAGGGATAAAAATCTGAAATTATTCTATATAATAGAAGCCTAAGTAAAGATTACAGGAAAAAACTATGTCTCTAAATAGCACAGTTTTTCAGAAATCATCAACATCATAATTATATTCGTACGGAACCCTCGGTGCGCGAGTCCGACTCGCTCTTAACCGGTTTTTTTTTCACCTTAATAGCTATAGTTAGCGGTCGTCAAGCAATGATAGTTCAGATCTATGTTCGGAGTAGGCTCCCAGGGCCTGCAGTCTCGACATAGATAGATTTATGTTCGGAGTAGGCTCCCAGGGCCTGCAGTCTCGACATAGATAGATTTATGTTCGGAGTAGGCTCCCAGGGCCTGCAGTCTCGACATAGATAGATTTATGTTCGGAGTAGGCTCCCAGGGCCTGCAGTCTCGACATAGATAGCGATCGCTTTACGACCGAACTCGGTTGCAAAGTCCTAATGAGGACTCTAGACGGTCAAAATTGCTTGACATGATTGTGATTTTTTCGTGCTTATCAAGCAATTTTGACCGTTTAGAGATCCCATTAGGACTTTGCGACCGAATTCGTTCGTAAAGCGATCGCTATCTATGTCGAGACTGCAGGGCCTGGGCCGCTAGTTGCAAGTAAGTCCATTCAATTTAATTCCCGATTAAAAGTAATGCTGTCTAGTGTCTCTCTCTCTAACGGAACGTATCAGAAAGTGACAGCATTACTTTTAATCGAGAATTATATTTAATGTACTTAGGTGTAACTAGTGGTGGGACTCTGCACTACTCTAAAGTGAACGCCTGTACCTTTGCAATTAAACTCCTTTGTATCATCAAATAAGTTTCATTAATCAGCCACACTGTTCATCATAACTATAGTTCAAACGCGATAGGCAGTCAGACTAACGATTCAAGTTACACCTTCCGCGACTGATATCATCATTTGTCAGATATTTCCATATTTATTGGTTCAGAGCGAATTGCAACTCCCATCAACATCAACTACAGTAAGTACCTACCCAAAATAGTAAGACATATCTACCTGTCAGAAATCTGGCCCTGTATGAGCAGTCCAACCATGTTCCCGAAGCTGTGGACCGTGCCCACAAGCGTCTGCTTCCAGTCGTTACACGCCAGTCCGAACTGAAACAAATTATTATTCAATAGTCCTCAGGCAGTAACATGTAGAGTTGTAGATGAACATTATACTTATTACCATTACCATAACACAACTTAAGGACAACATAGTCATTCTTCTATTTAAAGTGAAACAGAGCCTTCGGCAAGGCATACATTAATTATTGTTATGATGTTTAAGACTGCGACATCTCAATAACTTTAGTTTGTTGTAGCGATGAGTTGTAAATATATCGGTGACAAGGATTGAGTGCTTACATGTTCAGCCTCCCATCGCAATAATATAAATGCATCCGTGTATACAACCATGCTCACAAATACTGTCGGCGAATACCTTCTACATTTCTACAGCTTACAAACGAAAGTCACGTAGATTTTTTTTACAAATGTATGCAAACCAGCAGTACGTAAAGTACATACCTACGTACCATAACCTACGTACCTACCTACTAAAGTCCTTTTTGTCAAGACAAAATCTACTTGAAACTCTCCCAACATTTCTAAATTCGTTATTCGCCTTAACTGTTCCTGACCCTATAGACTCATGTTAAACCTCTCCACATAGTTCAAGTACATAGTTCGGTCAAGTGTAGTGAACAGGCGAGTGCAGCGCGTCGCAGTGTCCCATGCGCCCGCGCAGACCGGTCGTCGACGCAACAAAAACTATGCAAATAGCTCCACATGCGAGCGAACGCCCGGCGACGACACACGCCCCTTGCGCGCGATATGCTTGTGGAGTTGTAGACTATTGTCTTAGCTCGGGCCCTGGCATTACAATGAGTCTAATAAGTCAGATACGAATCAATTGGTGGGTGTTGTTCAGTATTCTGATTGTTTTATTTCGATCTTTTGTATGAAATAGGGATGGTAGACAGCAATGGTCCCACAGTAATTTATTGTAAGTGTAATGAGTGGTCGTATTTGTGGCAACGTGTTCAATAACTGCTACAGATAAATTGGTGTGCCTGTTTTATCTTCACTAAAGCATTGCAAAAAGCTGCTACTCTAGCGTGTATACTCGTATGCGACCAAAGACGACTAGCGACAATGTTATGGGCGTACTTTAATTCTAATGTCTATAAGTGATTACTCGCAGAATAACAATAGCTCAAATGGCTATTTATATTCATTTGTCTGAAACATAAAAGAATAAAACAATTGCGAACTAATAACCCGCTACTTAATTAAGCGCTCATCAATTTCCTTTGAAATAACGGGTTACTAGTGATAGCTCGGGAAAACCCTTAACACGATAAAGCTACCTATGGAATATCCTACCTTCCAAACTAATATCATAAATTCGAAAGTAACTCTGTTTGTCTGTATGTTACATTTTCTCGCCTAAACCACTGAACGGATTTCGTTAACATTTGGCAAGGAGATAGATGGCATCCTGGGAAAGGACCTAACCTAGGAAGCTACGTCCGGTCGGCTGCTGGCAACACCGACGCGTTCAGTGTGGCTGTAGGCTTGCACCAAGGGTCGGCTTTAAGTCCTTACCTCTTCCTGGTGATTATGGACGCTCTGACATCGGACATACAGGAAGAGGCACCAGGAGCGTGCTGTTTGCAGATGACATTATTCTTGTCGGTGAAGATGGACCTGAGATCCAGAGCAGATTGGAGAAACGGCAACAGAAGCTGGAGAATATTGGCTTGCAAATCAGCAGAACCAAAACCGAATATCTTTAGCAATTTCGGTAGTCTCTCCAGTTCTGGGGCCATAGCGCTTAATGGCGCGCTTCTCCCGGTTTGCTTCGACTTTCGGTATCTCGGTTCACTCGTGCAAAGCGATTGTGAAGTATATCGAGAAAATACTGGATGGATGAAATAGTAACAATCTGCGACTCCCGCATTCCCCTTAAACTTAAGGGGAAGATTTATAAAACAATGGTTAGACCTGCTGTCTCGTATGGATCAGAATTTCGGGCAACAACAGGGATGAATGAAAGGCAATTGCATGCGGCTTAGATTAGAATACTAAGAGGGATGTGTGGTGTTACTTACTCCTATTTCTTATACAGGTGTTACTTATTCTATCCGAATTGATGGAATAAGAAATGAGTATAGGTATATGAGGAAGTCTGAAAGTGACACCGGTGACTGAAAAGTTGTGTGGAAAAAGGTTGTCATGGTATGGGCATGAGATGCGGAAGAATGAGAGGAATGTCGCCAGGAAAGTTTCGAGTATGCATGTGGATGGCTATACGAGTAGAGGAAGACCAAAGAAGCGATGGATGGACTATGACTCAAAAAAGCTACAGATTTAAAAACTGCCCTATCCACTTACTATGCTTATGCATACGCATGGCTTAAGTACGGTATAATTCTTTGGGGAAATAGTGTAGATAGCAACGACTTGTTTGTGCTATAAAAAAAAAGTAATAGGATATTAGTTTATATTGATAATGACGTAAGCTGCAGACCGTATTTTAAGAAACTAGACCTTTTAACTTTGACATCCATTTATATTTTAGAAATCTGTAAATTCGTTAGACAATATCCACACTTCTACCTTAAAATTACTGACCAACCACGCCGATATGCACCGCGTTCACGTTTTGTAAACACGCTCGTAGTACCACAATCTAGGTTAAAATTACACAGCACAAGTCCTCATGTAACATCAATTAAACTATACAATAAAATACCTAACGACATAAAAATGGAACAAAATGATAAAATATTTATTAAACGGCTCAGAAAACTACTGGTGGATAAATGCTATTACACATTGAATGATTTTTTTAATGATGACATCAAAATGGGATGACTTTACTATTTTAGACATTTATTTGATTTTTATTACTTGTATTAATTTAATTCATTTTTTAATATTATTTTAATCTGTCACATTATTATTTATTTCTTATTTTTATTGAATTATGAATGATGCCAATTATTGTTATGTTATGTAATATATTCAAATCAGGTAATTGAATTGATAATGGTATAATTTAATTGATTTTTTAATTCTACAATTTGTAATGACGTATATTACTACAATGTGTTATTATTTATTTATTTGAATTGATTAAGTTTTAAACGTTAGCCAAATACTTATAACCTATTATTTTATTATGACGCATGTACAAATTTATTTCCATTTACTTAATGATTTTAAAGCATGCTACTTTAATATTGTGTATTATTGTGTAAAATTGTTGTGCCCGACAGGGTCCATGTGAACTTTAAAATTATTTTTAAGATCTTGTACACACATGTGATAAGCAATAAAGATTTGAATTTGAATTTGTGTGAAAGATGATATGACTAGAAATCCCAGTGAGTACCGAGATGACGACTAATGGAGAAGTATGGAAGAAAGGGACATGTTGCGCCGACCACAAATAAATTAGGATAAGGGCAGGAGAATGATGAAGATGGCGATGAACACAATCATGGGCAATTTATAAAGATTTTTTATGATTTTGCCATAATATAATGACAAGTATCAAATAAGTCGGAAAAATGTTTGCCCTCTGAGAGCTATCGTGGAGTTCGCGCGTGCTATCGCGGAATTGTTTGTCATATATCTACCTTTTATGTGGAGGCCATTATATATCTACCTTTTATGTGGAGGCCATTATATATCTACCTTTTATGTGGAGGCCATTAAGTACATTAAGTACAGCCAAAATTGTGAGCCTTAAATACATTTTACTTGGATACTTTTTTATATTGCATATTTTACAGTATTTATCTAATGCTTATCAAAATTAATACCTTCATCGCTTTTGGAATTTTAGACAAGCTTTGTCTTTTACACTACGTAATTTGGACGAATACCTAGTTTAAAAGTACTACGATAAGAATGACCTGAGCGGAGCCTGCCATGGGTCCGGGCACGGGCAGCGCGCAGAACGGGGTTGGAGGGCCGGGCCGGGCAATGGTGTTCGTGCGCGACCCGAACGCGGGCAGACGCACACTGGTCCCAAATGATAAAAAAGGGGACATTAAGAAATTTTTGACAAAAGGTCAACCGATTCAGCTTATTTTTTTTTTGTAGACAGCTGATGCAATTACAAATCACTTTTGTACATTGAGTTTTTGCCAAAAAAGCCGTATTTTCAGAGAAAAAAAATATTCAAATATTTTTTGTATGAAAGAAATCCTAATTTTGTCTTTATCTTCCAAGATTCAAACGTATTCAAAATAAAACTTAAAGCAGCTTGTAGAAATGCTAATTGCTCACTACTTTGTCATAGACACTCTTCTGCGATTTTGTGCTCCTTTTGAGTTACAGGCACTTTAAATATTTTTTGTATGAAAAAATCCTAATTTTCTCTTTATCTTCCAAGATTCAAACGTATTCAAAATAAAACTTAGCGCAGCTTGTAGAAGGGCTAATTGCTCACCACTTTGTCATAGACACTCTTCTGCGATTTTGTGCTCCTTTTGAGTTACATGCACTTTGAATATTTTATGTATGAAAAAATCCTAATTTTGTCTTTATCTTCCAAGATTCAAACGTATTCAAAATAAAACTTAAAGCAGCTTGTAGAGATGCTAATTGCTCACTACTTTGTCATAGACACTCTTCTGCGATTTTGTGCTCCTTTTGAGTTACATGCACTTTAAATATTTTTTGTATGAAAAAATCCTAATTTTGTCTTTATCTTCCAAGATTCAAACGTATTCAAAATAAAACTTAGCGCAGCTTGTAGAGGGGTTAATTGTTCATCACTTTGCCATAGACACTCAATTGCGATTTTGTGCTCCTTTTCAGTTACAGGCACTTTAAATTTTTCGTTGTCGGATGAGCTTTACTAGTTTTTTGTAGACAGCTGATACAATTACAAACTTTATTATTAAACTTTATTAAACTTTATTATCTATTTTATTATACAATTACAAATTTAAAACTTTTTGATAATACTGAGCTCTTCGTTTGGAATTTCACTTGAAATACGATTTATAATGGTTTGACACAGTAAATCACTATTTTTAAGGCACCCACTATTACTCAAAAAAGAAAAAATGTCTAAATTAGTCACAAATGTAGTCATTTTGATACAAAAATGTTACAGGCAAATAAATAAAAGTTACAATGTGGTGATAGTTGATAAAAAATTGTGTTGTTTTTACGAGCACAAGACGCGTAATGAACAAAAACGGGTTCCGCTTGCCCTTATACTATTGATATATGACTCATTACCCAACTATCCCGTTACTTAATGGGGTAGTTAGATAATGGCTCATTACCTAACTACCTCATTACTTAATGGGGTAGTTAGATAATGAGCCAAATATTCTTGCAATTTGGATGAGTCACGAGAAAATAAAACATACTAAGATGTGCTCCTACATAAATACCGCAAAACTACAAAGGGAATTTTTAATTGCAATTTATATACCTATTCATCATTCAGCGTTTTCGACGCGTTCGACTAGATGACCAAATAGAGCCGAAATCGTCACTTATAGGGTAATTAAGCAATGACTCTATACAAAAAAAATTTTACATACGAGTCACACAATAACTTACCTGTACATAAACATGTCTGAACACGTTTTGAGATTTCCTTGTTTGTTTATTTGATACTGATAATTTCATATATTTGTAAGAGTTACTCTACAAGCTGCGCTAAGTTTTATTTTGAATACGTTTGAATCTTGGAAGATAAAGACAAAATTAGAATTTTTTTATACAAAAAATATTTAAAGTGCCTGTAACTCAAAAGGAGCACAAAATCGCAGAAGAGTGTCTATGACAAAGTGGTGAGCAATTAGCACCTCTACAAGCTGCGCTAAGTTTTATTTTGAATACGTTTGAATCTTGGAAGATAAAGACAAAATTAGGATTTCTTTCATACAAAAAATATTTCAATATTTTTTTTCTCTGAAAATACGGCTTATTTGGCAAAAACTCAATCTATAAAAGTGATTTGTAATTGCATCAGATGTCTACAAAAAAAAAATCAGCCGAATCCGTTGACCTTCTGTCAAAAATTTCTTAATGTCCACTTTTTTATCATTCGGGACCAGTGTGAGACGCAAGAGAGCAGACATCGTTGACTTTTGTGTTCATTTCGCGATTTTTAGGGTTCCGTACCCAAAGGGTAAAACGGGAACCCTAATACTAAGGCTCCGCCGTCTATCTGTCTGTCTGTCCGTCTGTCTGTCCGTCTGTCACCAGGCTGTATCTCATGAACCGTGATAGCTAGACAGTTGAAATTTTCACAGATGATGTATTTCTGTTGCCGCTATAACAGCAAAAACTATAAAATAGAATAAAATAAATATTTAAGGAGGTTTCCATACAACAAACGTGATTTTTTTGCTCGTTTTTGCTCTATATTGATAACGGCAACAGGTAGACGTGTTTTTTGCCATTTTTATAGATAATGGTACGGAACCCTTCGTGCGCGAGTCCGACTCGCACTTGGCTGGTTTTTTCACAGCTAATTTGATTCGTAACGATTTAAGGGTTTGTACCTATGTTTGTTACTCAATTACGCAAAAATTGCTGCACGGATTAGAATGATATTTGGCACACCGTTAGACCTTAACCAGGGTTAGGACTAGGATACTATTTATCCCGGTGGTACGATCTTGTAGACAAATTCCGACCACCACGCGGACTGAAGCTGGGGGCCAGAGCTAGTCGTCTAATAATGCTATAGAAATACCTCCACGTGCGAAAATACCCGCCATAGTTACTAGTATTGTGCAAGTTGTGGACGATACCCTGGGCGCTGCGCGGGCGCTCCCACAGAATATCAATGAGTCAAATAGTTATTGTTCTTATTCACCTGTAAAGTTTTATATCGTCCATACAGGTTTAGATAAACCTTTGTTAGTAACAGTTCTTCTCCACGGTTGAATGGAAATTGTGTTGTTACTGTTAGTGATTATCTCGGCGCAGCTGTCTGTTTTACTCGGGGAAAATAACGTAAGTATTTGTAATACAAAGTTTTAGTGAGCAAAGAAGATTTGGAAAAGCGTTAAAAATAAAAACCTCAAACGATAATAATACAAAACAAACAACGGATTCTACAAATAGCTTAGAGGTCTTCACAACTATGAGAAATCATGATCTGATGAATGCAAGGAATGTTTTTAATTAATTGTAGGAATAGTTAAGGACTATCAACTAAAGTCTGTATAAAACAGAGATCATAAAATCAACAGACACACACACTTTCAAACATTACTACAAATTAAGGAAAATTATCATCTTACTAAAGCGTTGATCAATTTTTAACATATGTATAATTAGGAATTTCTCATCTGTCACATTCTTTGAACATACTTTACCAAAAGGTTCCCCAATTATAATAACATAACCGAGTGTATTCACTAATGAGTCTTCAACATTATCAGATTAGGTGACGTCTACCCGCCTGTCTGTCTGTCTGTCTATCCGTCAGGGCTCAAGCACCTGTCCATCTACTGTATTTAATTTACTAAACATAACGTTATCTGTTTACAAATCTCCTAATGATTTGACAACCATCTCTCATATTTCGTTAGATGATAATTACTATAATTAAGTCTTATCAAATGATCGTGTTCATCTTCACTATTAAAAATAAACGTCCATCTTTCTGATAACGAGCTTTGTAACCTAGAAAGGTTTTCCTTGAACTTTCTTTATAGTAAGAATATTTGGTTCCAGTTTTTAGGATTCCGTACCTCAAAAGGAAAAAAACCGGTCAAGAGCAAGTCGGACTCGCGCACCGAGGGTTCAGTACGTATATATGATGTTGATGATTTCATAAAAACTGTGCTACTTAGAGACATCGTTTTATTTTTCCTGTAATCTTTACATAAACTACTACACATAGCATAATTTCAGATTTTTATCTATACAAACTTCGGAGATAAAGGGGGGGGACGGTATTTTTTTTAAATTTTTCATCATAAGTCGGAAACTGTGCTGCCTAAAAAATAAAAAATAAAAGTTTGAGAATCTGCAAACAGCGCTCTTTCATATGATACCCCAAACATTTTCTTGTTTGCATTGTTGCAATAGTCGAGCAAACGTCCTCTAAAAGTATTCTAAATTTCAAGTTAGCATTAGTAGTTCTTGAGATATCCAGGTGTGACTGACAGACAGACTTAGTCTCACCATAAGGGTTCCTTTTTACCATTTTGGTACGGAACCCTAAAAATGGAACCCGTATAAGATCTCTTGTGTGTCAGTCTGTCTGTCTGTCACAGCCGATTTGCTCCGAATCTACTGGACCGATTAAGTTGTAATTTGGTACACATATGAACCTTTGAGACCCAAACACGGACGTGTAACGTAAATATCCATGTATAATATAATATATAATAAATTCAGATATAATTTTAAAATAAATACTTTTAACATTATTTAAGAACCTCTACTTATCTCCGAAACTACGGAGTCTAAAATTAAAAAAAAAACAGAAAATAGTTCTTTACTTATAGATTACAGCAAAACCAATAATTATGAAGTCTATTATCTTAAAATAACATGGTAAATCTCCCAATATTGTGCGTACAAACTTACATTTGTAGTTGGAATGTATGAGGAAACATGTTAAGTTTGTTCTTAAGTTAAATTAATCCCCACTACGGAACTGTCAATTGTTCGTGTCGGACACCGATGATGCTTTGCATCAAATATTGATCATAACGTTATGATCGTCCCGGTCAACCATCAAATTATCATTTACATGGTGTAGACTTGTAGAGTATACAGCCGAACCGTTACAGAACCCAGATATATTAAAATGAGCACGGTGCTATCGTGACTCTATTGATGTCGCGTCTTTATAACTTGTCTATGAAAACAGTGTTCGTGACCATACATACACTACATGCTAAATAGACAGCCAATGTTTTCCAACGTAGGAAAACATGGGCTGTCTATGAATTAAAATCAAGAGCTATTGTCCCGAGCTATTGAAGATGTCTTTTATACATTTGTGAGCAATATGAACATTATGAACATCAAAGAGTTCTTCATTCAAATAATATTATACATAATGAGCCTATAATGTTCCCACTGCTGGGACTCAGGCCTCCTCGGTGAGAGGGAAATAATATTATGTTCACGGGAAACGTACACGTAATTCAGTAAGATGTTGTGATTGCAAAGCGTAGAACTTCGTGTAATTGTTGATGAGCATAATTGAGTGAGCGTCGCGTAATAATTAATAGCTCACATAATTGAGCGAGGACCGGTTAGTGTGGAGCTAGTGAGCGCTGATAACGGCTTCCGATGTGTGAGCACATTTAGCTTAATTTTGCATTCATTGATTTCACGCTGACTTTGAACAATAACAACCGTGAAGTTCTGGCTGGAATAAACATAACTTTTCTATCCACATCAACTTTGGCACTAACAATAATTGCTAATCACATCCTTCTTTGTGAATTCACATTGGAGTTAGAACTGATCGGGAGGCAAGATGAGTTTGATAAAGAAATCAAGTAACACCAATTCCTTTTCCCTTTTTAAGATATAATAAAATGCACACTGCAATGGATATACAACAAAACAAGTGAACTTGATTAACCTCAGCGACGAAGCTGTCGGGTTTCTCATAGACCCACTCCTTGCACAGCTGGTCGGAGGTGTGGTTGTACCGCGCGCAGTCATCCACAGAGGGGGACCAGCACTGCTTGATGGGCTGGTTGGCCCCGCGGAGGGACTGGTTCAGCCAGACCGTGCTGAACGACGCGTCCGAACTGTCGCAGGAGGCGATCCTACATCTGGAACAGACGTGCTGGTAAAGAGATTGTGCGAAAAAAAATTAGACCCGAATTTTACTCATTCGAGACTTTGAGATTAGAGTTATGTGTATCCTATTTCTTCCCGTGGGTGTCGTAAAAGGTGATTTATGGGACTTACTAGAGAATGGGCAGCAGCATTCTATATGCATTTTAACATCATACTGCGGTTGCCAACCCGCCTGCCAAGAAGTGTGGCGATTATGGCAACCCCCCCCCCCCCCTCCATTTCGGAGAGGCCTATGTCGAGCAGTGGACGTCTTTCTGCTGAAATGATGATGATGATGATCTTGATTCAAATGTTTTATGTTGAATTTCCTGTAATTCAGATAACGCGTTTCAGCTTCTTGGAATTTGATTCCTACTCTAAAACAACAAAACTTTAAAGACCATAAAATGTAAGTGGAAATGAAATGAGTGGACCTTAGCTATCATTCGCTCAATAATCATTGTCATTCGTTCTCTTGAAATTCAACTTTTTATTGATTCGTTTGTTGAATGTTTCATGTCTCTACATGGTAAAACATTTTAAAAGAGTAACGGTGGAGTTTCTTGCGCATTCTTCTCCATACGAAACTACCTTTTGGAAGAGCGACTAGAATCAAATCTATTTTGTTTTCATTTTGACGATCAATAGTGTCTTTTATGTGCCCATTTGAAATAAATAATTTGACTTTGACTTTTACTTTTACTGTGGTCATACACTATAAAATTTATATTATTTACCGCTTCGTCGGTATTGAATGTTAGCACAGTTCCAGGAAAGTTAAAATTGGAAGAGATATTTGAATTAAATATAATTATGAATAAATATGTATATAATAGTTCAAAGTCAAAGTCAAATTATTAATTACATGGTGCTCACATTTTTAAAAACATTGAAAAATAAAATAAAAAAAATACATTTTCCTAAAAAAAATAATATCAATGTGTGAGTTAAAGTAATCACAGAATGTAAAATAATGTCATAAAAATAACAAATTGTACAACTAAAATAGCAACCAGTTTGATTTTGTCTATAATCTAGAAGTCTAGATTGTCCTATGGAGCTGGACCAGCATGTTTCTTAGCATTCTTATCTTGGATATAATCATATAATTAATTTGTAATATGCTTGTTAACAAAATGCATCTCGTTTTTTTTTTCATTTAGAACCAAATTATTTACCGTAAACCAATCTTGGACCTGAAGAATAGAGTCGTCAAGGTTTTGTGACCGTCGCGATTTTAAAGATCAATGACCAGTCATCTGCAAATAACACCATCTTCGGTTGATTTTGAAGTAATTGGGGTAAATCGTTAATGTAAACTAAAAAGAGGAATAGACCCAATATCGAACCTTGAGGAACGCCCATTGCCGTTTCAGACCCCAATGAGTTCAAACTTTAACCTTTCTATCTCTCAGGTAAATTCTTAGTAAATCAAGAGCTGTATTCCTAATCCCATAGTGCTCTAGTTTCAGCAGAAGTGTCTCATGTTTAACGCAATCGAAAGCCTTAGAGAGGTCGCAAAAGATTCCAATGGCATCTTGTGCTTCCTCCCAAGCGTTAAAAATGTTCTTTATTAGGGTGACACCACAACGACCTTTAGTGAAACCGTACTGTTGTTCATGAAAGATGGATTTTTTATTGAAGTGACGTAACATTTGATTGAGCATCAACTTTTCAAACACCTTACTAAGAACTGGCAGAATTGACTCGGGCTTATAATTGTTGGGTTCTGTATTATATCCGGATTTAGAAAAGAAAGGAACTACTTTACTGTGTTTCATGAGATTCGGAAATACTCTTTTCCACACTGGTGTTAAATATAATATGAAAGCTAAATAGGGTGCAATGGTTTCGATGATAGATCTACAGACTTAATTTTTTTAATTGAGATTTAATTTTAAGATCTTTAAAAGTATTTATAGCAGTCTGGGGGTTTGTATACTGAAACCTAAACTCCAAAGGGCATACCTTTACATTATTTCTAAGTAAGTTAGCAGAAAGCGCGGGTGAGGAATTTAAAGTCTCAGTAGTTTTATGGGGAATATTAGCAAAAAAGTTTTCAAATTCCTGAGCTATTTCTACCTGTGAAGAGATGGGCCCATGTAGTCTCTAAATTAAATTCAGTATTACGTTGTTTTTTCATACCTGTTTCATTATTTGCCATGTAGTTTTTATTTTATCATCAGCTGATTTTATTTTATTGCTAATTTAAAGAGCTGTAGCTATTTTGCATACACTTTGAAAAGTTTGGGTCACAAATATTATTAAAACTCTGAACGCATAATTTACTGGCCAAAGAATTATTTAATTACTCAACAATTTTACTTGTAATTGGCCTATAGGAGCAAAATGTTATTGTTTGTCCCCCTTTTTTTTTTTTGGGTGGTAAATTATCAAATAACTTCTCCCGCTCTGGGCGGAGCGGGAGGGCGTGTCAGACTTTTACTGATTAAAACCCACCCGTATTCCTTCATTTGCCTGTGTGCCAGGGCCACGATATTCCTTTCGGACAAACTCGCAACCCTGGCAGGCATTGGCCCTAGCGGACCCCGTCAGTTGGTGCTGACAACTCTTTGAGGCGCGCGTGGAATACGACGCGCCGTCGACCCGGGCCTGGTCGTTATCGGATGGTGAGCTACCCATCGCTCACCGTCCGCAGGCCCGCGCCTACGGTGGCCGGAAATCGGCTTGCGACTCCCGACGCCCGGGGTGTCTCATGCGGCGACTAGGGGCGCGAGGGCGCGAACCTTGCCTCTCCCTCACGCGTTCCGCCTCCTCCTTCGCAAGCATTACTAATTCGCAGAAGGAGGTGACGGCCTCCGATGCACTCTCGCTCCGAACCATGGCCTGAACCAGGGCCGGAAGCGAGAGATCGCCGCCGCCGCCGATCGCCTCCTTGAGGACACGGCGGTGCTCCGCCCAAGCTGGGCAGACCTCCACCGTATGCTCCACCGTGTCCTCCGGGCGATCCACATAGTGGTGACACCTGGGCGTTTCCTCCCGCTTTATCCTGAACAGGAACCTCCCAAAACAACCATGTCCGGTGAGGACCTGTGTCAGGCGGAAGGTGAGGACGCCGTGGCGCCTCTCTAGCCACTCCTCAAAGAGGGGACTTATCGCCACAATCGTGGCGTGCCCATATTGATCCCCTGTGATCAGATGGCAACTTTGTTTGTGTAAGTAATCACAAATACAACAAATAATAACAATACAAGTGGCAGCAGAAGCTGCCACTCGGGTTGGTTCAATAAAAACATTTGACAAATCAAATGACCTAAAAAGACTTAATAATCTGACAGTATTCGAGTTATTTTCTAATAAGTTATTATTAAAATCACCACATAATTATGATTATTGACTTACTTACTGTACTAAGTTTTTTAATACATCTTCCATTACAGAATGAAACATGGATAGATTCTGTATACGCAAACTATAACATGCTTATCAAGCCCAACACAAGACACTTCAATGGTGTGTTCAACAGACAGTCCGATGATGCCTTTCCGTTCTTTCGATTTAGTAGAAATTTTAATTAATATTAATGATCCGCCATGTATTTTTGGCTAAAATGGTTAACTACACAATAATTTTCATAATTAATTGACATTACTTGATGATCTTTTAACCAATGGTCTGTAAAGGCTTCTTCATGCCGGGGCGACTTGTCGCGCGACGCGACGCGACACAAAGGCACCGCTCGTCCCGCGACACGCGGGGCCTTTGTGCCGTGTCGCGTCGCGCGACTAGTCGCGCTGGTATGTAGAAGCCTTTATACAAATGCCAACAAACTTAGTATTTTCTTTAAACAATCTAGGTATTTCCAGTAATTTGGAAGAGCAACCTTGGATATTTTGATTAAATAATTTTGAACTAGGTATGTTGCACTTCCTTTGGTTTTTTTTATGAATTATATTGCCAGAAGATACCTTTTTATTATTCTCTAACAATAATAATTGGTTATTTGAAGGGGTAACTTCTGTTGTCTTACTGTGTAGTTTAAAGAATTATCCGGAGTGACCTCCACAACTACAACTGAAGAGTATAAAATACCTGTATGAGATCCAGCAAGAAGAGAAATACTCTATCTGACTGGTAGTGGCCCCCGAGGATGTTGGTACTATAGGTGGGTCCTCCTTCGTACAACATGATGATGATGATTCATAATTAATCACTATGTTGTTAGTATAATATAACTAGACAACACAGACTGAGAAAATTACAATTTGTTACATTAGCTTTATCCTCATTAATATTATATGCTATCAACATAGCAATCATAATTATGTCTACATAGTTGTAATTATTTTACTTTAATAGTTTGATTATTCTTTTTTATATTAATTACTAATTATGTGAAAGAGTGTACACCTTTAAGATTATTTATTATTAAGATCTCATGTAAAATGTACCAAAAAACACACCAAAAAATATATTTGAATTTGAAAATCTTTTAGAAGTAAAACTGCTGAATCTTACGTGAAATTGTAGATCTAAATCACTAAGATCCGAGGAGCGGGTTCCCTATATCTGGCAGAATTTTGATACTCCGAAATTTATTTGGCATACCAGACAATTTTTATGCCTTAAAAATATTATATATATTATATTTATTTATATATTTTATTTTTGTAATGTGTGTTTTGTTTGTGCAGAATAAACAATTTTTCTTTCTTTCTTTCTTTTTTCTTCTTTTCGTTTAAAGAAGATTATGCCATCTGCTTTAAACGAATATTTTGAAGGCATAAAAATTGTTTAATATAATTATTGTTTGGCCGAATATTTATGTGTTCGAATTTACAATGGCATTATTTTAAGATGACAGAATTTTATTTGGCATAACTGGCAAATTTGGCAAAGTTAAAATTCCGCATAATTTCGTTGAGGGTTATTTAGAGGGTTCTTTGGTACAATTTCAGTTGACATACTATGAAGATGGGAGAATTTCATTTGGAATAACTTTGTTAGGCATATTGCCATTTCTATAAAATATCATTTATAACCTTAAATTAAAATTAAAGGGTACATATTTCAACGTCGAAAGTTAAAATACCTAAGGGTAAAACGCGCGAAGGTGAGCGAGCGAAGCGATCGTGCCGCGGCAGCGGCCGCCGATCGCTAGATCCCCTGTATTGTTGGTGAATCATTTGGGTTTGATGAGGTTATAAAAGTATGTTTCTTGATATTTACTTATTTATTATACAATTTTGGCTGAAGATTAGTCAATATGAAAATGAGGTCAACTGAACGTTTTAAAATTATAAACAGCACTATTCAAATGGAAAATACTGTAATGTGATGGATGAGTCTTTAAATTATTATGGATATGAAATGTATGCCTTAAAGATGATTCTAACTGTTAACTTTCTGAGATTTGATAGTTCTGCCTTTTAATGACTATCGATATGCAATGTATGCCAAAAGACGATTCTGACTGTGAACTTTCTGCGATGCTCCTACTTTTTAATGATTGTGGAATGAAATTTATGCCTAAAGATGATTCTGACTTCAGTTATGAGTTTTGAATGTATACATGAGTGTTTGCCAAACAATTTTCTGTGAAATGAAATTTATGCTATCCGCTGATAAGCAAAATAATATAATGACATAAAAAGTTCTGCTAAAAAGGGACTAGACCCCCGAGGAGATTTACCAACCCGCACTGGGCCAGCGTGGTAGATTACCGCCCATTCCCTCTCGAAGAGATTAGGGACGTTATAGGCTAATTATGTTATGTTATTATGAGTTCCTCTGACATCCTCATGTCCGTCTGTCTGCCTGTCAGTCGCCGGCTTAGCTCAGAGACCCAAGCTGTAATTTGGCATGGGTAATATACATAAGTAATTTATCGTCTATTCCATAATATGGGGTATCGTTGGATAGGCCGTTCAAAAAAGCTAAGTAAGTAGGCTCTACAAATGAACGTGTAATCGTCGACCAACTTACATTTGCAGTTGGAGAATTGACCGTCACGTATATCAATGTATGGGAGAACATGTTTTTCAACTAGTTAATTGTAACAAATACACCATACAGCAAACTTAATATTGATTAAGTTTGCTTTTGGGATAAATTCATCGCAACTACGGTACCCTTCATTGTACGTGGCCCGACACGCAATTGGCCGATTTTTTTTTTGTTCGGTTCGTACGCTACATATAAAAGCTACCTGGTTGGTTGTCCATCATAAATTCATAATAGATGATGGTATATTTGTCACACTGCTGCTTTCAGGAATCAGTGAATGCCATTACGGTGGGACAATGTTAACCTTTACAAAATCATGGAAGTGGAAACAATCTTATATTATAATTATGTTATGTTTGTATGCATACAACCTGATAAGCAAAAGTTATAAGCAAACCAACAGACAGACACGCTGCGTTAATATCGTGTACTAAAAGTATGAAATTGTGATTTTATTTGATGGCGGAAACAGCTAACTGTGTGTACTTTATGTACTTTTTACGAGCGAGTTCGATGCGCAAGCGCAAGCTCGTTATGATAATGACTATTCGTATAGGGATTCAGCAAGGATGATCAATGATAATTGTCATTTGTTGTATTGCCTCAGCTTGTTAAAAAATAAATTTATTATTGTGTTTTAAATTGTGGTTAATGATTATGAAAAGTTACTATAGTCAATTTAATCAAATACAATAGTATGTTTTGGGTGTTAAAAAGAAAGGTCTAGTCTTGAAACAAGTAAGACAGACTGCGTTGCACGAAACGGTCTATTTAATAAAAGAAACTGAACAATCTCAAACAACAAGGAATACGTAAGTAAGGCATTACAACCAGGCACAGACCATTCAATAATCGAAGCTTACTGCGTGTTTCACTATCATTCACCTGTATCCCACATCCTCGACGGTGAACACATAGTTGGCGTTGTACATGGAGTTGGTGGCATACACCAGCGCCAGCATGGCCATGGTGATAGCCTGGTGGCGGCCGAAAGCGCCCAGTTGGCCCAACACATCATCCAGGTGGACCCGCTTTGTATCCGCGTTCAAATCTGCCATGGTGGGGTTGGTGCCAACTTTCGAACCAACTTTGATAGAAAGCGAGCAGTTTGTCTGTGCTCGACACTGGCTTCAGTTTCTGCAAACCCTTAAGGCTACTGGAAAAACACTTTTTGCGCAAAGTTCTCGGAACACTAAATGTTATCACATTGGTACCACTTTGATGTCACTAAACTGTTGCCTAAACGTAACTTTAAACCTTTTTATTATTATTTGATAGTGGTAATTCTGGGATTATTCTGGTATCATCATAACATTAACGGAAAAGTCGTTAATTTTACCAGTTCCCTGGATTCTCCAGCGACAACGATTCATCAACGACCACGCTAGCTATATAACATGTTTAGTGCACACTGATGTTGTTAATGTTCCGTTGGTAATGGAATAGCCAAAGCATATTGTTAGAAAACCAGTCTGCATGTAATGCCTCGTAAACATCCATTCACAGGCACTTTAATTCACACTTAGCACTAACTTGAACGTCTTCAACAGTTCGCCATGTTGTTACTACACCAATTTCTATATCTAGCAGATTGTCATTGTCTTCTCTTCTACCCGCTACATAACAGTAACTAACAAGGAACAGATTCGCTTCATCTGAAATTATTATTTATAAACGTGTGCCCAACACAACTATCTAATGACATCTAAATCAATTTTTTAATAATAAAAGAAACATCATAGTTACAAATAATTTAACAAGTTTAAAGTGAAATGTCACTGGCACTTCTAGAAGTCTTTATGCAAAATGAAAAGAATATAAAAGTGTAAGATAAGCCGGTGCTGTACTATCGCCTGTCGCGCAGTTATGTGGCATAGTAGTTTATGTGGCAGTTAGTTAAATATTTATTGTGCTGGGCTCACGACTAAGATAACCACGAGGCTAACACTCTTCACTTGCATGCTTCCTGTCAACCCTGATAAGCTGCCAGGATCTGATTTACGTTATAATTCCTGTACTATTTTGATATCTTTATGCTATTTGAATATAATCGTTTAAACTAAAAAAAACTACACCGTGCTGTCTTGCTGTTTTCGCAACAAACCATTACTTCTTGCATTTTTTAAATCGTCATCAAGTAATCTGCCAACATAGCAGTGTCCTAAGATACATAACAACTAAACCTGATGCTCTTGCTTTGGGCTTTCCTATACAAGCTGATTGGGAGAGTGTCCGTGGAGTTTCTTTCTACTACGCTTTAGAATGGGCAACTAGCTTCATCTCTCTGACTGACCGACCCTTTGACAATTCAAAAGTGCCTGTAATAGGTTTATTTGAAATAAATGCTTTGAGTTTGAGTTTGAATTTGGAAATTCTTTGAAAATTCTGCAAAATTACCACAATAAATAAAACTCCCGGTACATTCGATCACGTGTGACCTGACACCAGTTATCTAGACATTGTGTACAGCATGTAGAGCGAGCAGGAACAAATAACATAACTCAAACATTTGTAAACACACCGGTTTCATCTGTAAGCTCAGCAAAATTAATTAAGTACTATAATATTATCTTGACATGACATATCAAAATAACGTATATTTATCTTGGAAGCGATCTGGCGTCTTATATACATAGCTAAACATGCCGAGAATAATTATATTTGGAACCTGTGTTATTATATTTGGAACCTGTGTTATTATATTTGGAACCTGTGTTATTATATTTGGAACCTGTGTTATTATATTTGGAACCTGTGTTATTATATTTGGAACCTGTGTTATTATATTTGGAACCTGTGTTATTATATTTGGAACCTGTGTTATTATATTTGGAACCTGTGTTATTATATTTGGAACCTGTGTTATTAATTATATTTGGAACCTGTGTTATTAACCTATTCATTATAAATGAGTTCCAAATATTGTTCCCGATTATTGGTTGAAGTTCGATTCTTGGGTTTTATTTTTGAGAAAAGCTAATTATTATACGTCCTTTGATAAAAAAAATGTACTTACTTTATTGACGTTATCCTAATTCCTTTGCCGCTATATCACCTATGTAGCATGACATACTCTCAGACGCCAGCAGGGCACATTTAAGTCAATGAAAGACATATTACCCGGTGAATGGTAGCTCTATTGTACAATTTGTATATAGTACTCACACCTGTGCTATGCAATTATATAATACGAAGGAGATTGATGATTGATATATACAATGCAGTCTTACAATCGTACAATATTCAGCAGCTGCTCCAACAGTATTTTCAAATGTTAATCAATTAGTTGTGGTTGCATTGTGGAGCAGGACCAGCATTGAGCCAAGCATTTTTATCAGCGATGTAATTTGACGGCACGGTTGGCGCAGTGTTAAGCGATTGACTGCTGCGCTGCGTGTCGCGGGTTCCATTCCCGCACGGAATGAATATTTGTATGACCTACAAGTAGTTGTTCCGGGTCTGGCTGTTTGTGTATGTGAGTTTAAATGTTTGTAAACGCTCCCACGATACAGGAGAAATTCCTAGTGTGGGGCAACGTTTAAAAAAGAAAAGCCCCTTAGCTTATAATAAACAAGATTTTAATTTCGTCTCATTCAGTTGAAGTATGTAGGGAGGAATTTTATTATAATATTTTAAACATACCCCATCAAATATGAGTCTACTTTAGCCAGTCTGAAACCTGGTTGAGCTAATAGGTCCCTATTTCTAGTACTATAATTATTATTATCGGGAGTGTTTTTTTTTCTCAGCTCTTAGGCTGGTTTTTAGCTACATTTACGGGCCAGAGCCAAGTAAATGCAGCGCGTGGTGAATTTTATGGTGAGAGTGAACTTTCGTCTAACTGCATAAATTTCCTAACGATTCTGCATATTAATATGCATGTTTACGACATGTTTAGGATGGCTGCTTTCTGCATATTTATGTAAAGGGATTCTTCTAGATCTATTAATTTTAGGCTACGGAGGAGATGGTTGGGAATAACATCTGTGGTGGAGAGAACTACAGGAACAACATAAACTTTATCTTGTCTCCAAATTCTTGTAACTTTTTCTTGCTTATTTTTTCAGCGATTGTTTTTTGTGGATTATGGGTGTTGGAAACTCCAATGTCTATGAGCTAAGTGATTTGTCTGATTTTATCCTGTAGGGTTATGTCTGGTCTATTATATTGGATGGTCCTATCTGTAAGTATGGCGCGATCGTAATACAGTTTATGTGTGTCATTTTCTAGAATATTTTGTGGTGCGTACTTATAGTAGGGAGTGTTAGTGTTTTGTATAAGACTGTGTTTGAGTGCTAGTTTTTGATGGATGATGTTTGCTACCTGGTGGTGCCTGTGAGTGTAGTCTGTCTGTGTGAGGGTTATGCATGCTCCGGTAATATGTTGTATAGTTTCTGATTGAATATGGCACCTGCGGCATTTATCGTTTGTGATGGTAGGGTCTTTAATGATACATTTTCTGTAGTTTTTGGTGTTGATGATTTGATCTTGTATAGCTATGATAAAGCCTTTTGTTTCAGGGAACAATCTTCCTATTTTAAGCCACTTATTTGATGCTAATTTGTTTATGTAGGACTGCTCTAGTTCATGAGGGTGTCTACCGTGAAGGACTTTATTTTTCCAGTTTTCAATTTTTTGGTTTTGCGGGATTTTTTGGGTTTGGTTTGGGTTTATGTCTTGAATATTTTGGTCATTTAAATTAAGCGGGGTGTAATTAAAATCATTTAATGTAATAGCTTTGTGTATGTTACTAGTGCGAGATTTTGTATAGAAAAATGTATTTAGCCTAGTGATTTGTTTCTGCCAAAGGTGATGTATGTCAATTAGGCCTCTCCCTCCATTTTGTCTTTTGATTGTGAGTCGTTCGATCGCAGATTTAGGATGTAGGTTGTTGTGTTTTGTGAGTGTGCTTGTGATTCTTTCTATTGCTCGATGTCAGTTTTTGACCATTTTATTACTCCGAATGAGTAGGTCAATATTGGTATGGCGAAGGTATTCAAGGCTTTTATAACATGCTTTCCAGATAGCTGTGTTTTGCAAACTGCGTTAATTCTTCTCGAATATTCTGTATTTAGTGTCTGTTTAATTGCTGTGTGGTCGAGTTCTTTAAGTTGCTTGTATCCTAAATATTTGTATAGATCTGTTGGCTTCATAGCTGCTATTGTGTCGGTGTCGCTGACTGCATAGTTGCCGGGTTTTACTTTTCCTTTTATAATATGCAATGTCCTACACTTATCTAATCCAAATTGCATATTAATATCCTGACTAAATGTTGTCGTCACTTCTATAGAGTTTTCATTTCTTTTTCAGTTTTAGCATATAATTTAATGTCATCCATGGAAATGGGAGATAATAGTTTCTTCTGTATTGTTTTTAAAATTATATCCAGCCCAACACCGATTGAGTAAGTGAGACAAAGGGTTCAGAGTGAGGCAGAACCAAAGAGGGCTCAAGGAATCCCCCTGATAAATACCCTTCCTAATATGTATCTGTCGAGTTTTGAGAGTGCTGAGACGATTATTTATCTGAAGTGTGGTTTTCCAACGTGTCATTAAAATGCGTAGAAACTCAATTATTTTGGAATTGATTTTATATATTTCTAGGATTTGTATTAGCCAAGAGTGTGGAATACTATCGAAAGCTTTTTGGTAATCTATATAAGTACAGTGTAGGTTTCTATTTTTTGTGATGGCATGTTTATGGATAGTAGAGTCTATAACCAACTGTTCTTTGCATCCCATGTGACCTCTCCTGCATCCCGTCTGCTCCTCTGCTATCATATTGTCGTGTTTAATGTGTGAGTTGATTTTATTAGTGATTGCTGATGTTAGTATTTTATAAATTGTCGGTAGGCATGTGATTGGTCTGTATTGGGAAGGCTCTGATGTGTATTCAGATTTAGGTAGCATGTAAGTTATTCCGGTGGCAATGAATTCGGGTATATTCTGTTCTCCTAATACTATATCTGTTAATTTTTTAACTATGGATTTGTGTAGTATCGTTAACTTTTTATACCAGTTTTGTATTTTGTCTATACCCAGTGACTTCCGATTGGGATGGAAAAATTCAATATTAAATTTTTCCACCATTTTCAGGCGAATGGTGGACTCATTTAGCGGCTGCGGTTGTTTCGGGTATGTTCCAATGAATATGTGAATACAGACACAAATGAATCGTCTTGCGCTATCCAAACGCTAGATTTAGTGTGGCAGAGCTTTAGTAATTATAAATTTGTCATTCCTAGAGTTCCTTTTTGCTGTCTATGATGATAGATTTGCAATCAGAATGCTGCCGTTTTACTTATGTACTGTGTATTAATTGAGTTGCATGGAAAGTGCTGCGAGCTCGTGACGTGTCTATGATTGATTAAGATACTACCTACTTTAGGATTTCTCAGTCAAGCAAAAATAAGTAAGTGTCTCCAAGAAAAATAACTAAGTTTTAATTAAGTCTGAACTGTTAACGTCACTTACCAGCTTAACTAGTTTCTCATTCGCAAATTAGTTAAAATTTTAGCATTATTCAATTAATTAACAAATTGTAATTAATTAAGCCTGTAAATGTCTCACAACCAGTTTTATCACCTAAACCAAGCTACTACTAATTTATTTATTTATTTCTAATAAGCACACCAACAGCACAGTCACTTACAATTCAAAATTAAATAACATTTAAAATTAGCACTTCAGTAGGTAACCATGCAAATAACAGGTATGCATTAGCTTATGAATATTAGAGATAAAAGAGAAAAATTAAGTGTTTCTAGAGACCTAAATCTAGAACACTACAAAACAAACCAATTTAAGCGCCACAGACGTGCACTCTTCGCACTGTTTACATAGGGAACGCCTGTATGAAGCGAAACTCATGGAGAAAAAATATCAATAGGGTTATAATCTGTCAAGTTGGACCTTTCATTATATTGCCTTGCCATACGTGTTAGGGGGCTAATAAATGTGGTATTTAATGTGGTTGTAGGTAATTCAAAAATACATTGATGACACTTACTACGTTGGCTAGACCTAAATTTAAAATAGTTTACCAATTGTGCGTTGTTATTGTTGCGTTTATAATTTTATGGAGTATTAGTAAGTCAGATTGGTTACGTCTTTCTTTTAAGTTAATCATTTTAAAGTGCCTTAACCTGTCACTGTAATCAGGTATAGCTTTTCGGATCCCATTGCATTCTTCATACATAAATGGCTAACAAAACGGTCCTGAACAGATTCAATTATTAGTATAAATTGAATAATAAGGTGACCAAATAGTAGAACAATATTCCAAGGAGCTCCTCACTAGTGCATTGTAAAATAAACTAATGCTATTATTATTACGAAAAGGTTTCGACATACGGATTATAAAACAACGCGATGCCCAGTACGGGTTCAAAGCAGGAGTCTCGACAGAGAGCGCTATTCTGAGTCTAAAGCGAACTGTCATGCCCTACACAGCGAGGTATATGCGTGGTTCCTCGACTTGTCAAAAGCATTTGATCTGGTTGCATATGACGTACTGTGGGACAAGTTGGGGGACGCGGGTGTATCGGCGGAGTACACCTCCCTTCTCAAATATTGGTACTCTAACCAAAAGAACCGCATGAGGCGGGTGGGTACTCTGTCGGACGAGTACAGGCTGGAATGCGGAGTTAGACAGGGGGGCTGTTTAATTTCTATATCAACCAGCTTATCGAGCGACTGAGCGGTACACATGTCGGCTGCCACATTGACAGAACGTGTGTCAACAATTTAAGCTATGCAGACGATATGGTGCTTCTCAGTCCATCGATAGGTGGGTTGAGGAAGTAGGGAAGGAAGAGAGGGAGAGAGAGAGCAGAGCGTTGTCTGTGAGGAGCTCTATGCTTGCTTGCAGGTTCGCTCGTTGTACTATAGACGTCAATATGCTTGCCTGCAGGTTCGCTCGTTGTACTATAGACGTCAATATGCTTGCCTGCAGGTTCGCTCGTTGTACTATAGACGTCAATATGCTTGCCTGCAGGTTCGCTCGTTGTACTATAGACGTCAATATGCTTGCCTGCAGGTTCACTCGTTGTACTATAGACGTCAATATGCTTGCCTGCAGGTTCGCTCGTTGTACTATAGACGTCAATATGCTTGCCTGCAGGTTCGCTCGTTGTACTATAGACGTCAATATGCTTGCTTGCAGGTTCGCTCGTTGTACTATAGACGTCAATCTGCTTGCCTGCAGGTTCGCTCGTTGTACTATAGACGTCAATATGCTTGCTTGCAGGTTCGCTCGTTGTACTATAGAACTCAAAGTTACCCTTTTTAAGGCGTTCTGTCAATCATTTTACACGAGTGGCCTGTGGGTGTCATACACGCGCTTAGCCTACAATGTCCTGCGTGTACAGTTTAATAATGGTTTTAGGATGCTGTTGGGACTGCCATGGCGTTGTAGCACTTCTGGAATGTTCGTGGAGGCTCGCACAGATGGTTTTCATGCCATCATGCGAAAGAAAGCGGCCTCCTTGCTACAGCGCCTGCATGGTAGTGACAACAGCATTCTGAAAATGATCGCTGCCAGAGCGGACTGTCCCTTTCAGGGACACTGGGTGGGGACAGTCATAGGTGTGATAAATAAGTAGTTTGTTTTTACAAACTAACCTAGCTGACAATACTAACCTATATACCTAAGCACTATTGTTATTAACACCAAAATATAAAAAAAAATGGACCTTCATAATCTGAAATAAAGTTTTATTTTATTTAATAAAGGCTTCTACAGACCGGTGCGACTCGCGACGTGGCACAAAGGCACCGCTCATCGCGCGACACGCGGGGCGTTTGTGTCACGTCGCGTGTCACGCCGGTCTGTAGAAGCCTTTAAGCCAAGCATTATTTTAGCCTTAGTCACCGTGCTGTCTATATGTTCAAGGAAAGATAGGGATGTATCAAAGATTACCTCAAGGTCACGGATGACCGAGACTCTGCTCAGTACTGTTCCATCAATATGATAATCAAATTTAATATAATTCACTTTATTCGTGAATGTAATAGTCTGGCATTTTTTAATATTGAGCGTCATTCTGTTGTTCAAACACCATTGTTGAAGGACATCAAGATCCCCTTGAAGCTTCGCACAATCTCTCAGGTCTGATATCCTACAGTATATTTTTAAATCATTAGCGTACGCCAAACAATTGCAATTTATTAAATCTAGAAGATCATTCAAAAATATCAAAAAAAGCAAAGGGCCCAACTTAGAGCCCTGAGAAACACCAGGAGAAAATGGTACAAATGATAAATGATGATAAATGATAAATGATTTTTATTTCTGTAAGTAGGTTTGTACAAACACTTTTACACGTCAATCATATTTTAAAAACTAGATGAGGTCGACGTTTCGTATCTGACTACTCTGAGAAGAAAGGCCGAAACAAACTCAGAGGTCACAGTCTCTTTTAAAGTCCAGACATAATCTTGGTCAGATCATGTGAAGGCCATGTAGATTGGTGTCTGAAATGGTCTTTTGAGGAAGGAACCACACACATTGAGTGGACTTGACCAGTCAGTGCACGCATTTGTCAGTAATCGTGCAGCTCTACTCAGAACTTAAGGAGCTCAACGATGCGACGATCAATACCAAAGAAAGGACATTTGGGTAGGCCGCTTATATGACTCAAACTGCCAGACCATGTTTAACACTAACTAAGAATAAAAGAAAAGGATAAAAAAAAAGCTATAACCCACATAGTCCTCACATTCACAATAATTAAAATAATATAATACTTTACAAGTAAATATGCACGTCACTGTGTATAAAATAATAATTAAATGACATTTTATATAAAATAATAAAAGTTAGCAAAAAAAAAGAAACAATAAAAGTAATCCACCTCAATATGTAAAAAAATTGGAGCAGCTCAATCCCAAGCCTTTTTGTCTTCAATATAATCTTTAACGGTATAAAAGGCTTTCTGGCACAACTTGCGTTTAATGAATGATTTGAATTTATTAAGGCTTAGATCTTGAACGTGGCTTGGAAGTTTATTATAAACGCGTATACAACAAAGTGTTTGTTCCTAGTTCCTAGTATTTATATTATGGATATCACTGTATTTTTTAAATAATTTTATATTTTTATGGGCATATAATAGATTTAAAAAAATATACTGAGAAGGCACAGTCATTACATTAATCTCCTTAAATTTCTCTCTGAGAGAGTGTCTTGGACTTAATTTATAAATTGATCGAACAGCTCTTTTCTGCAAAACAAAGATAGTCTGAATATCGGTGGCATTTCCCCACAACAGAATACCTTACCGTACAGATTCATAACCCGCCACGGCAACTATTTGAGAACGATTAATTAAATAACTCTCGAACCACTAATCTAATCTTGTATAATACAAAATTATGTTAGTAAATTTTAATCATTTACGGCCGAACCCAATAACTTATATATCACCAGTTTCGGCCTAATGGAGATATAAAAATATATCTATCGATGGTTTTAACGTCCCAATAATCTAGGAATCATACCGGCCCACGCTATCTACAGTGATGCGAGGGTGTATCGCCTACAACAGATATCTCTTTGTATGAAAATGCCAAAAATATGCGTCCCAATATACGATTTATTTGACAGATGGCAGATTTGGCTATTCCCCGAATTGCAGGGATACAAGTAGCCAAGCTAAAATGAACTCTTTATTACTTGCAATAATGATCATGGATGTTTTTTTTTTATTTAAAGTATTAAAAAAAATTGAAATTCAAATATTTATTTATTCAATAAAAATTAAAATTCAAATATTTTTTTATTTATTTATTTAATATCTCGAAAACGGTGTGCCCTAGGCAAAAAATAACAGAAATTTAACCCCCCCCTTACTAACACCCCCGTGCAAGCACCATTCCAACATGAATTTAAGTTAAAAAAAAAAATAACATTAATGCGCTAAGGTAGCCCGCGAAATTCAAATTTTATTACGTTTTTGCAATTTGCAGGTCAGTAACAGGTTGTATTTTGATTCGCGGCCATAACAAATAAGGCTCTACAGAATTATATCTTAATCCAGTAACTTATTTAGAAGTAAGAAACAAAGAAGTTTTAATATAACCCTAATTACACATGTTGTTTTTTAAAGTGATGTAGGTTGTAATGGAACGCATGGGAGGGCGAAGTAGAGAAACCTGCTTATTGTTTTCGTTAGATAGATAGCCTTTATCAATGATTGTGAGACGCCATCCGAGCATAGATATAATTATCTGTCTTTAACTGAAAATAAGTTATTGGGTTCGGCCGTTAGCCATGTAATCTGCAATCTTACAACATAATTTAGGTCAAAATGGAAATAATGTCTTGTGACATTACACATTATGACATTATTCTTGTTGGAGACTGTTGTTATCTGCTGCTCCTACTAACTGACAGGACTGACAGACGGAGTGTTTGTGCCACTGATATGGCAAGTTTAGCGATAGGGACAACAAGAGAACAGTGCGCGTTGTGCACAAACAGTAGCACGCACGGGGTTAACATAGTATTTGAGGCAGTTAGTAAGGAATGTGCGTATGACGAACGTACTGTTGCCAAATATTATGACACTATACCACATTATACAGTTTTTGGTTCTATCTAGGTGTGAAGTTATTTTTCTTGAGTAGATAACCAATGTAATTTGGTAATAATATTCTAATATTGGGGGGCAGTTCCATTATTTATGACGTGTTTTCGGTATATACGTACACACGGCTACATTACATATCAAGCTATACATTTCCGGTATAAGCTGACCCCTCATTGTACTTTAGTCATTGTAATCTTAAACAATGCGATCAGCCTAAACTGGATAATAATATGTATAGTTTGTTATGTAGCCGTGTGTACTTATGAAGTAAACAATTTGATTCGGACGTTCATGAAATCGGATTTTTCTGGCACATAAGGATCAATATGATTTTTTGTAAAGATTCAATTTATGATCTTGTATTCTTAGAAACTTTGCGAGCTTGCTTACTTTAAGATATAGTCTAGATGTGTCTTTCCCTCATGAGTATGTTACAAAGCAGCTGTACTCTGTAATGATAAGCCCTTGCTTTTCCTTCGCTTCGTTCGTTCCTTCCTTTTCAATCCTTAGGGGCTTCCTTTCGTTCGCGCCTTGTTTACTACCAGCTAGTGTGCAAGCAGTGCCTACCGACAACAAGTGCCGCGTATGTATCGCATGTGGCTTATGCCATCACGTCACACCTTGTAACCTTAGATTGATTCTGGAACTTGTGTTGGGCTCATGTGACGTAAATGCTGCATTTTTGCTGTGGTAGTGACACTGTCTCTGTCAATGCATCATCCTTTATTTAGAATTTCTATGCGCCATTGTATTATCAACACAGACCTTGTGGACATTCAGACAGACACCAGCTCGGCCGCACTCGCCCGCGGATCACAGACACTCGACCTCCCGCGGCCTTGTCCCGCCCTCCACGCTGCGCACACACATGCCAAGTCTGGTACGTACACGTAACGTAGGTATGTTTGTGTGTGGGGTAGAATAAATGCTACGCTACCTATTTGATATGCACAGAAGGCACATTGGGTTCAGTTCACAACAAAATTAGAATTCTATGAAATTGTGAAGTAAATAAGAACGTTTAGAAAGAAGCTATCATCAGTGTTCATTCTTAATGCTATATGCTTTATGTGTAGCTATAATACAGGCACTACCACACGTACTCGTACACTAGCATTTATTTATTTACTATACAAGGGGTCAGGAACATCGATCGTCCAAATGTAAAGAACAGCTGATATTTGTCATATGCATAGATGTATAGATACACAGGGAGTCAGGAACATCGATCGTCCAAATGTAAAGAACAGCTGATATTTGTCATATGTATAGATACACAGGAGGTCAGGAACATCGATCGTCCAAATGTAAAGAACAGCTGATATTTGTCATATACATTTATATCTGTAACTTTTATGGTGTACATAATAAATAGTATTCTATTATATTCTATTCTATGGTAAAAAGGAAACCTTATGGTGAGACTAAATCTAGGCTGTCACCTCTGGATATGTCAAGAACTACTAATCCTATCAACTTGAAATTTAGAACAGTTTTAGATGACGATTGCCCAACTATTTTGCAAACAAGAATGAAATTAGAAAACCGGCCAAGTGCATGTCGGACCACGCACAATGAAGGGTTCCGTAGTTGGGATGAATTTATCCCAAAAACAAACTTAACATTGTAGTTGAAAAAAATGCTCTCCCATACATCGATATACGTTACGGTCAATTAAATCTGACTAACTATGTTGTCACAAACATGGATGGGGGGCAGAAGGTATCTTTTTAGACCTTGCCAAAGCTTTTGACACTCTTTCTGTACCCATTCTTATTCACAAGATGGAAAGAATAGGCATAAGGGGGTTTAAACTTAAACTTTTTGAGGACTACCTGAGTGAGCGTACACAGTTCGTTAAGGTCGGTGATATCGTCAGCGAAGTTAACGCACCGTCACCTATGGTGTGCCACAAGGTAGCGTACTCGGTCCGACACTCTTTCTCATATACATTAACGAGCTGGGTATGCTGACCATCCCCAAGGGTAAAATTATAACTTTTGCAGATGATACTGCCCTTCTCTTTAGCGCTAACTCATGGCATGAAGTTTACGCGAACGCCCAGACTGGCTTTGACGCTGTACTGAGGTGGTTGCATAATAATGTTCTCACACTAAACGCGGACAAAACAAAGTACATTGCCTTTTCTCTAAGGTCCTACACACACATAACTCAAGCAACTCCGTTATATTCTATAACTGCCCACTCCTGCTCTAACCAAAATGACAACACATGTGGCTGCACCGCCTACAAAAAGCAAATAGTGTAAAGTACCTGGGAATTATAATAGATTGCAACTCAACATTTCGTGAACACATCAACAGCCTCAGCAATAGGTTGCGTAAACTAATATTCGTCTTTAAGACCCTAAGACATGTGGCTGACGTCATGCTGATGAAATCAATCTACTTTGCCCTCGCCCAGTCCTTATTAACCTACTGTATAACGTCTTGGGGCGGTGCACCTAAATACACAATCATACAATTGGAAAGAGCGCAGAGAGCTATTCTGAAGGTATCTAATTTTCTACCTTTTCAATATCCCACAGCTCTCTTATATAAAGACACTAAAGTCTTAACTGTACGTCAGTTGTTTGTTCTTCAAATGGCCCTAAAACAGCATGGACTCCTTACATATAACTCCTCGCTGTCACGAAGTAAAAGACGTTTTGACCCAGTAGATCGCCATGGTAAACGACTTACTACTATGTTCTCCAAGCGTTTCTTTTGTTACCTTGGTCGCTTTCTCTACAATAAAATAAATAGAACGCTCTCGATTTATGATCTTACCAAAACTAAGTGCAAAATAAAGGTTAGGAGCTGGCTCCAGGAATTAAGTTATGAACTTACGGAAAAACTTCTAGCTACCACGGTATAACTTGCATGTTTGTAATTTTTTATTTATTTTTTCATTCTTGACCAAACATACTTACTAAGGTGTTTGTAGGTTTTATAATTATATATTTACATATAATCACCATTCTGTGCATTCAGCCCTTCACCTTTCCCTTACACACTCGCCCACACACACGCACACATATAAATACACACCACGCACACACACCCACATACACCACGCACACACACACCACACACACTTCACACCACACACATGCATAAACACACACACACCACCACACACACACACATTTACTAACCCTAGAATAAGTAATAATCAATAGTGAAAACAGTTTTTATATAACTTACCGCATCCGTGTTCGAGTGCATAGTCCTAAATAAAGGTAACCGTTTCCGAAGGGGTGGAGACCTGGTATCCTGAAATACAGGCCTTACAGCCTAGCTTAGGCACCAGTCTCCCACAGTATAACTTCTAAAACTATTTTGTATGGATATTTTGAAAATGTACTATATACTGTGGTGAAAAAAAAAAAAAAAAAAAAAATCTCCAACTGCAAATTTAAGTTGGTCGACTATTACTCGTTAACTTGTGAAGCCTACTTAGCTGTGATAGTTTTCCTTTTAATTTCGTTAAGTATATATACTATTGCCATGAATTTCACATATCCAAAACCAACCATTTAGCTGGCAGGGGGGGGGGAAACTTGACTCTAACAAAAAATAGCACTTTAAAGCTTAATATTACGCAAACGGAGCCCTTAATTGAAAACAAAACAAACAATTTTTACTATGGGACCAACCTTGAAATCGTGAAAAAAAAATCAGCTGTTCCTTACATTTGTGTTCACTTATATCGACAAAATGTATGCAACAGCTGATTTTTATTTCGCGATTTCAAGGTTGGTCCCATAGAAAAAATTGTTCAAAATGATGAGTACAATGACCCCTTTTCGGGTTTATTATAAACAAAAACTAATGTTGTATATTCGTACGGAACCCTCGGTGCGCGAATCCGACTCGCTCGTGACCGGTTTTTTAAAAACAATCGCCACATATTCAATTTAGAACCTAATTCGCTTGAGTGATCGAATATTCGAATGCATCCAGAGTAATGTTTCTACCAGCCTGCATGATGTGAGGTTCCCTTTTGCAGCCAACCTTTGCAGTACATCGACAAGCAGTATCACACAAAACCTTATTAGGTACATAAAACCAAATCAAAATAAGAGAGTTAGTATGTACCTACGCCTATTACAGGTGTATAGCATTCTCATACATACAATATACCTACCCATGCAGACTAGATCCCAGCGGCCATGTCGGTACGTATTTCGTACTCATCAACACACACATAATATTATTATTTTGTTTAGACTATACCTTCTGCAATTCATTACGTGAACACGTTCCTCTCACACGATGTCCTAGGAAACAAGAAACAGCATCGTACTGATCAAGTCTATATTGTTCAAGCCATGTTCAATTATCTTTACGTTACGTTCAACAAAAACTCGCCCTTGATCGGAACTGTTCGGTAATCTTCGGCTTTGAGCAAACTTAACACATTTTACAGATGATTACTCTAAACTTATAGGTGTTGTTGTTGTTGTTACGATGACGTCACGCTGCTGGCACGGTTCACGCTTGACACTACGGCTCGCCGTGAAATAGATTCGACACAAGCTCAACTGAGCCTCTGAGCTTCATTCAATATTTGCTCAACTTCTTTCGAGATCCGCCGCGAGAATATTGATTCGAAAACCCAGAGCCAACAAAAATCAGATTTTAATAGAAAGCCCGCGTAATTGTACTGTTTCATGTGTTTATTTTATTAGGAGTTGGCTTAATTAAGTACGTACCGATTATAAGTTGCTCCAATACTCAAAACCACCACCACCCACCACTACCAAAAAAAAACAAAAACAAAACCAACAACACCATGAAAACTATTCAAAATCAAAATAATTATTTTATTTCACTTAGGCCTACATAAGCACTTAAGAAACGTCAGAAGCTAGGTGCACTGTTCCAATTGGTCGTTTCCTATGGAGAAGAGCCGGCAAGAAATTCCACCGTTACTATTAATTATTATTCAATTTACCACTTACACTAAACTTTAACGATATCGTTATACAGTCAACAAGTAGCAAACCACACTTTATAATTCCAATGCCTGTGATTAGGAGTAAATCAAATCAAATCATTTATTTTACTGATCGTAAATTCCAATTTGTTAGTAATTCCATACACAGCTTAAACACATTTACAGCGTGTTAGTACATACATTTGGAAAATTTTGGTAATTATTACTAAGTAATAATGTCAAAATAATTAATAATAATGCCAAAATTACCATTATTATTAATTATTAAGCCTTTATTGCTGAAACTAAGCATACAATATAATATAATATTTAACTTATAAACTAACACATCTGGTTTCCCGGTTCAAGGCTTCTACAGACTGGTGAAATATCGCGGGCGCGACAAGGGTCGCGCTGCCTGTCGCACCCGCGATGTCGCACCAGGTTGTAGGAGCCTTTAGTGATCAGCGTGTCTTATGACACATAGACATCTTCCAGCTGTTTCCCTTTTTTATCTTTAGCTTTCCTTGACCAGATAGCCTCTCCGGGCAACAGGCAAAAAGATAGACAGATGACATTACAAATGTAATGTCATCTGTCTATCTTTTTGCCTGTCTGCCTCGTTTCCTTTTACCATCGCGTGGTTGCCATTCTGTTATAATTTTTATTCTGCTACTGTCTCTTGTCATGTGTCCTGTCCATCTCCATTTCAATTGTCTTAATTTCTTTATTATATCTTCCACCTTGGTCGAGGATCTTATTTCTTCTGCGATCTTTTATCGTGGCACCTAATATCCTTCTTTCCATTCCCCTCTTTCATGTTCTCAGTTTTTAAAAATGTTTTTGACTCAGTGCCCAAGTTCGGCATCCATAAGTCAGTATTAATAAAAAATTAAAAAAGTAAAATAATGATGATGGTTTGCTTTTGAATATCTCCTTCAGTGACCAATATCTTTTCCATGTACAAGCAATTATCCTTTCGATTTCCATGTCTGTTTGGTTTCTGAATAATATTGATTGTGCTAAGTATAATATTTTTTTACGTATTCAATATTTTCGTATGTTCGTTGTGTACGTTTTAAGTATGGCTATTTCTTCCTTGTTTGTTTGTTTTTGACATATTTATGGTGAGACCAACTATTCCACTTGCCTGTGTCAACTGTTGCGGCATGTGTTGGAGCGTATTTGCATTTTCAGTGGTTGGGAATGTCATCAATGGTTAAGTTGCCTACCGTTGATATTTAGACCAACTTTTTGACATTCAAGCTGAATACACTTTTCAGGATTGCAGAGAAAAGTTTTGGAGGTAACGGGACTCCTTGTCTTACGCCTTTAGCTATTGGTAGTTTTCAATGCTGTCCCTTTCTTTTTTGTGTAGTAAAATTATACTCTTGGTCTATTGCGACGGTATATATTCTGTGATATTATTGTATATTTCTGTAAGTTTTCTTAGGTTTTCAGGTACAGTTATTGAAATTTTTATCATCTTATTTGTTATTTGATTTGGTCAAGGTGCTATATCGTTCTTTTGACTGTGTACAAATTTTTCTATTTCTGATTGTAGAAAAACTGGTATGTCTTCAATTTCGGCGTCTTTGAGATTTATAGTTAAATCCTGGGGTTCTGCTGTATAGTGTTCTGTAAAAGTTTGAATTTAGTGATTTACCTTGTTATTTTTAAAACCATAGACTTCTTATACGTTTTCCTGTAATCTATAAGTAGGTATAGAATTATTCTCTGTATTTTTTTAGGCTCAGCAGTTTCGGAGCTATGGAGGGAATGGTCAATTTTCATCTATTTTCTTGAATAACTTTAAACTCATTATTTTTAAATTATTAAAAAAATATTTGGACTCCTCACAATAAGTCCTTTCATTTATTATTATTTGTTCACGGTACAGCTTGCAAAACGATTGTTTAAATTTAAAAAAAATCCGCAGAAAGTGAACCGTGTAGTCAAAATTAATTTATTTACGTTAGGCACACATTCGTATTTGGGCGATAGAAAATCCTTAGGGGTACCAAATTTGAACTTAATCGGTGCAGTAGATTTGGAGCAAATCGGCTGTGACAGACGGGCAGAGAGACAAACGAGTGATCCTATAAGGGTTCCGTTTTTTCTTTTAGACGTACGGAACCCTAAAGAGTGAGATCTGAGAAAGCACTCATTTTTTTCCAAAATATTGGACAAAAAAGTATGCGCCTTATAATTGAGCAGTACCTACTTAGGTTGAGTGATAAATTGCGTTATGCTCGTGAACGGGTGCTGCTTGTGGTGACTGGTCGTCTTGTTGACCATGGTTTTGTTATTGTTATTAATAATTAACTGTTTTTTTTATTTTACTTCGATGGTGCTAGTTTATCATTTGTGACTTTGAGTTATAGATATAGCTATTTTAAGCGGGCACGACCATTATGACTGGAGCCTTTTATTTAGATACGTTTTGTTTACGTTATGACTTTGTTTTCGACGATTATTATATAAATAATTTTTTTTTGTATAGTGGTGTGTGCTAGCTAACATAAGGCGAATAATTTAATTTAATGTTTTGTGTTGCATTTTACATTTTATTGTATAGATTCAAGTTTTATATATGAACAGACAGCTGTGCTGCTGGGGAGTTTGGTGCGCCACTTCTTCTTCCCAGCTAAAGCACTAGGAAGTGGTGACGGGTGGGCGTTTTTGGGGGACTGTCTCATGTGATTTTTGACGTTCGAAAAGTGCTGATTCTCAGCCTAGTCTGAATAAATGACTTTTGATGTTGATTTTTGATTTTGAAAGTAACGAAAGGTAATCAGCACGAACTGACCTAATTTCTCATTTAGTCTAGCTTGACAATGCCCCGTTTAGTTATTCGTAGCTCTCCATACATTGTTACACAATATGAATGCGACAACATGCTCAGTTGAAGCAGCTCTACG
This sequence comes from Tiliacea aurago, assembly GCA_948098905.1. Classification (NCBI taxonomy): domain Eukaryota; kingdom Metazoa; phylum Arthropoda; class Insecta; order Lepidoptera; family Noctuidae; genus Tiliacea; species Tiliacea aurago. The sequence continues at coordinate 576,632 of OX402593.1, forward strand.
GAACCAGTAACAGCAGCATTGTTTCCGCGTCACAGATGTGGAGGTGTGAAAACTGACGCCTCGCTGTGATGTCACAGCACACACGGTACGCAGCACACACCGGTGTGACAAACATTTACGGTCAGAGCAGGATGAACGCTTACTAGTGCGCTACTATTCGGATCTGGGTTAAAGCTGTTCGTGCTTAGCAATCTATATTGGTTGGTACAGGCCACCGTCACTTCAGGCATCGCCGTTGTCGGTGGAAAAGATAACTTATTAAGAAGAAAAACGACAGATCTCTTCACAGGCCTATCGATCCAAACAGGGCTTATCCTTGAGATTGCAGGGCACATTCAATAAAAGTTTGGATTAAGGCTTCTACATACCAGCGCGACGCGACACGGCACAAAGGCCCCGCGTGTCGCGGGACGAGCGGTGCCTTTGTGTCGCGTCGCGTCGCGCGACAAGTCGCCCCGGTATGTAGTAGCCTTTATACACACGGCTACACATCAAGCTATACATTTCCAGTATACGCGGACCTCTCATTGTACGGAAATCCTACACAATGCGAGATCAGCTTATACTGGAAATGTATAGCAAGCTATACATTTCCAGTATAAGCTGATCTCGCATTGTGTTGTTGTAGACGGTCGGTCGGGGTAGTCTGTACAGTAAACTTGATAGATTAATCTGATGACATGACCCAGTGTAAACTTGCAATACTGTAACTTGCTATCTATTGTGTTTTGTGACCTCGGTAGTAGTCGCATAAACTCCCGCATTGAAACCTCCTTGCCTCATGGTAACGGCCACCCACATGAAGCGCCCCGAATGAGCACCACACACCACTCACTAAACATTCTTCTCTATAATCAACCGAGACAGCACTTTACATTTAAACATTCTCTACGCACAGTATCATATTGTTATATAAACGCTATCTTTCATCACGTCACAGTCACGCCTCTTAACCCTTCTTAACCTAATGGAATCCAGTACAAAGAAGGATCAAGTCTTTCTCAGGTTGTGTGACAATGTTAGGTCGTCATTACCGAACTAAAGTTCAGGCAGTAATTTTGAAACAGCTGTGCCGATGAAAATATGAGCTATATATTAACCCAAAAATTCAGTACCCAGGCATAACTTGGAGAAGTTTCGTAAAGACAAATCTAATTTACACTTCGCACAAGTCTGCAAGCCGAGCTTGTGAACACAAGACCAACCGGGTATTTTTCTATTCTTAGTTCTAAAGAGCAAGTCATGCGTCATGAGTGATAGTTTGAATTTTCCACAGTTTAAAGTGTTGTCACCGGTCACTAAATAAGTAAAAAGGAACAGAAGGCGCACTCTACTCGATATACGTGAAAATACTCACACGGCTGGTATTGTAAGTGTGAAACAAAACTGAACCATAATGTATGTAAGTAATTCATTTGATCAAACCCTACTTGATTTGTTAAACTGAACCATAATGTATGTAAGTAATTCATTTGATCAAACCCTACTTGGTTTGTTAAACTGAACCATAATGTATGTAAGTCATTCATTTGATCAAACCCTTCTTGGTTTGTTAAACTGAACCATAATGTATGTAAGTAATTCATTTGATCAAACCCTACTTGGTTTGTAAAACTCTTCTCTCTGCTCTGCAGCAGCCTTGTATTTGCATAAATTATATATTTACAGGCCTTTGCCCTGCAGTAGGATATATAGGCTGGTATCGTTACTTAATCGTTGAATAAGGTTGTACCGTCATGTAAATAATCCCACACGAATTCACCTTCCATTTGAAAGCGCACCCTAACGTGATCAGATTATTCAGTTCAATGATAGTGGACCTTCTGACTTGTGTAAAATGTAGATATTCCTCCGAAAGCTAGGCAAGCACCGACCCCGCGCCGCGAACTTTTCATTTTGAGCTGACTTGCACATTTCTCTAACTCATTTAAAAGTTTTCTCGCCGGTCGAGCGGTCGGGGCACAAGATTGTCATTTAAACTGACAATCCACTAACTGTCATCATGATTTATTTTATAGGGACGCTTGAATTTTTTTTCTGAAAACTTATACTGAAAATTTAGATTTAGTTACACGCTAGTGAATTACATAAGTTTTTTTAATCAAAATAAATTACATTTTCATGAAGCTTTTCTATTCAGCAGTAAGTAATCCAGAAACCTACTAAAAATCAATCAAATTATACTTTGGTTCTGCCTTCTCTCAGTCCAGCAAGATATATCTGTACAAGCTCAAAGCTTGTCCCATAATTGCTGCCACATTTATCATCATTACGCGGCTGTTGAAACATTAACCACTATAATTATGTACATATCGCCTGACTACCGTGTACCTAACCCAGGTCTCTCCCCCACTGGTACCTACCAGTTACCAGATAATTGCATTAGCTAACAGTTTTATTCTCAAACCTGTTGCTTTCGCCAGATTTCCCCGCGAGTGCCTTCAAGTACTTACTGCGAGTGTTGTTACACAGAGTAGTTGCAGGCGGCCATTAACGTCTGTATATATATTATATACAGACGTTAATGGCCGCCTGCAACTACTCTTAATTTTATGTATACAATTTATATCAACTATTACTTTCATTAAACTTTCAAGCATTTGTTTTTCGAAATGACTGAACCGATTTTAATGAAATTTTATACGCATAAGTAGGATACTAAAGTCTAAAAAGTTAGTTGAGAACATTTTCGAAAAATAGTGTTACAGCCAAATTAGGCCGATTTTAAATTTGCCATAGAAATAGAGATTTCCAAGTTATTTGTTTTTAAATAAGACATTTCGAAAATGACTTTTTAGACCTTTGTATCCTGCTGCGCATCAAGTTTCATTAAAATCGATTCAGTCATTTCGAAAAACAAGGGCTTGAAAGTTTGTTTGAAATGCTGTAAGGTGTAAACGCTCATAATTTGAAACATCAAAAACGTGAATGCTCGTTCTAATTCCGCAGTGGTGCGTGGGCGCAAGTTCCGAACTAGTTTAATATCTTACTGGTTTTAAAATTAGCATATTAATGAATAAACAATTGTTCATTCATCATGATGACAGTTAGTGGATTGTCAGTTTAAATGACAATCTTGTGCCCCGACCGCTCGACCGGCGAGAAAACTTTTAAATGAGTTAGAGAAATGTGCAAGTCAGCTCAAAATGAAAAGTTCGCGGCGCGGGGTCGGTGCTTGCCTAGCTTTCGGAGGAATATCTACATTTTACACAAGTCAGAAGGTCCACTATCAATGAACTGAATAATCTGATCACGTTAGGGTGCGCTTTCAAATGGAAGGTGAATTCGTGTGGGATTATTTACATGACGGTACAACCTTATTCAACGATTAAGTAACGATACCAGCCTATATATCCTACTGCAGGGCAAAGGCCTGTAAATATATAATTTATGCAAATACAAGGCTGCTGCAGAGCAGAGAGAAGAGTTTTACAAACCAAGTAGGGTTTGATCAAATGAATTACTTACATACATTATGGTTCAGTTTAACAAACCAAGAAGGGTTTGATCAAATGAATGACTTACATACATTATGGTTCAGTTTAACAAACCAAGTAGGGTTTGATCAAATGAATTACTTACATACATTATGGTTCAGTTTAACAAATCAAGTAGGGTTTGATCAAATGAATTACTTACATACATTATGGTTCAGTTTTGTTTCACACTTACAATACCAGCCGTGTGAGTATTTTCACGTATATCGAGTAGAGTGCGCCTTCTGTTCCTTTTTACTTATTTAGTGACCGGTGACAACACTTTAAACTGTGGAAAATTCAAACTATCACTCATGACGCATGACTTGCTCTTTAGAACTAAGAATAGAAAAATACCCGGTTGGTCTTGTGTTCACAAGCTCGGCTTGCAGACTTGTGCGAAGTGTAAATTAGATTGTGTGTGTAAACGCTCATAATTTGAAACATCAAAAACGTGAATGCTCGTTCTAATTCCGCAGTGGTGCGTGGGCGCAAGTTCCGAACTAGTTTAATATCTTACTGGTTTTAAAATTAGCATAATATTAATGAATAAACAATTGTTCATTAATATGCTAATTTTAAAACCAGAGCTTGAATTACTTCTTTGATTATATTATTAAAGCTGAGGAGTTTTTAGGAGAGTTTTGAGGAGTGTCAAGGCATGTTTGTTCCGCCGATTTAAGATATTAAATCGAAACAATTGGTTTTCCATGTACGTTACCGTATGCAAAATGAATACCAAACCTATTGCTAGCTGATATTCATACCAGCATTTTATACAATATGTAACAAAAACCCTGCTGTTCCCTCTACCTACGTTTTAAGAATCGGTATACATACGTAATAAAGCAAGTCATTTATAAAAACTGTTCAACAAAAATAATTAAAATAAATATTTAATTATTAATATTTGTAATGTTTAACTGATTTTTAACCTCTTTCATTCTATGATTTTGACTTCTCGACTAGCCAATACTTCTTTTTTTTTAATTATAATTCCATCAATGTTGTGCATCCCTAAAAGGGACAACAGGGTTTTTGTTAAAAGTAAATGTTTTAAAAATACAACCTTTACACGTGAACATTCAAAATTAGTTTTGACAATTGGTTAGATTAATTCAAAATATGTATTGTTTGCGCTGTTTATTTTGATAATTACAAGGCATTGTAGTCACTCGCGTCCACTCGTGTCGTCCACAACTCGACAGCACCGTCGGCACACAAATTGTGACAGTAACATGTTACATACTCTCAACAAATCATTATACTCAAGTGCTAACCCTCCCACGCCGGAATAACACCTCAAACTCAAACGAGCACTTTTTGGGGTCATCTTGAGTATGAGCGTATGAGGTACCTACATGGTCGGTACGTAAAGCACCACAGTTAGCACGTACACTGTCTCTATTGACACTTAACGCTAAAACTTGTTCTCCCTGTTACAGGTACTCGTCGGCTTCTAGACCAGTCTCCACACAAGATATTGGAGGCTCTCCCAAACTATTCGTTACCCGTCTAAGTACGAAAGCTCATAGTTTGCTGTAGTGTTTGAGTGACGTGTGCTATTGAATTTGTGAAGGCTACACCGATTGATCAACACTCTATTGTCCAAGTAACGGTCGCACGTTGGACGTGACATCGGCGTGTTAGGGTTAGGTATGTGATTCCAGTTCTTTTATTGAGGTTTAAGTAGGATTTTGACATGAAATCTGGTATATTTACTTCGTGGTTTTTACATATTAAAGGTACCTACTTTATTTACTTACATTACTTAGAAATAATTACTATACTTACAAAAGCAGTACATTTTCTGTTATAATATAGAGTCCAAGCGTCCTCGGTCCTTGCGTGCTGTGCTAGTAGTGTTGTTAGTACCAGTATCAAGTCAATGATAATTGTTACATACACAAGAGACACATACACGTTCGGAGTGATCGACACTCGTTTCACAGAGCTTTTTTTTAACATCAATCGTCAGACGTCAATTTTCGTCGATGAGAATTCAAAATTTCTATGCTCTTGACACACAAACTATTGTGGACTTTATTTTTATACTAGTAAGGTGCGAATTAAACATTTTATTGTGCGGATATTATTATGTTTGTATTTTCCATTTGTGTGTTGAAGTGAGAAATTTTAATGAGTCGAATATTAATTGACATGTTGACGATAGTTGAAGCTTCACGCACATGCGTCGAAATAGACTAATAAGGATGCTTTGTTGTACAGTGATGAATAGTTTGAGAGCGTCTTCAAAATGTGAATACATTCCATCAAATTAAATGAACAGTTTTTGCGTGCCGATAAATAAAAAACGAACCAATAAGTGCCAAAAAAATTTTTTCAGTGTCAAACAAAAAGTGAACACGACAGTGATTCTAGAAAACAGTGATTAAAAATTAATACCAAACCAAAGTGCCAATAATAAACAAAAAGTTCTAAATTCAAAACAAAAAGTTCCTATGACAAGAGTGCAAAAAATTTTAAACACATTTTTCAAAGTTGGAAGTTGTTGGTGTGTTGTGATGCATGAGTGGGTTAGTATGCGATGAAGCGCAGCAAGTCGTACACGTGGCTGTCGGGGCTGCTGAAGGCGAAACCCGAGGAGCGCGACGACGAGGAGTGGGGTGCCGGGCCCTGGGTGCGAGCCGAGGTCATGCACCATGACAGGTCAGTCTTATTGCATGTCTTATAGTTATTTATCTTTTCTGCACTGCGACTCCAACAGCGACTAATATCGATGGACCATCGTGTTCTCCAACAAAATGCACATACCTTTAATACAAAATACTTGGATTGTCAAGGAGTCAGTCAGTCAGAAAGTTGAAGCTAGGACCCTTTTCAAAAACGTAGATCTCTATGGATAAGAGCTGATAAGAAACTGTTTTAATACTTAGTTAAATTAAGTTACAAAGGTGTGGTATTTTGCTATTCAAAACCACATATTTAAGAAACTATTTATCGTTTTCCCGGATGAATGGAAACGGGCTAACATCACGCATTCACGCCTGTAAACAAGAATGGCTCAAAACATGACGTAGAGCAATACCGGCCTATCTCGATTCTATCGACCTTGTCAAAACTTTTTGAGCGACTCGTTCACAATGAAATCTATCCAATCTTACACAGCGTTATCATCCCAGAAAACAACATGGGTTTGTTCAGCGACGTTCGACCGTTTAATATTTATTAACTTTTTCTAAATATCTTTTTGAAAACATGGACAGGCGGTTGCAAGTTGACGCGGTTTATACAGATTTAAAAAAAGCTTTTGACAAGGTCGACTATGAAATCCTATTGAATAAGATTGCTTTTAGTGGTATACGAAGGAATTTGCTTCGCTGGTTCTCATCCTATATTAAAAATAGAATACAAAAGGTTGTCGTGAATGGTCATCAGTCTGATGCAGTACATATAACCTCAGGTGTTCCACAGGGTTCAATCCTGGGACCACTATAGTTTATTTTATATATTAACGACATAGACAAATGTTTTAAAAATACTAAGTTTTTTGTATACGCTGATGATCTTAAAGCGTATAGCTCTATACAGACTGTGGAGGATTGTCGACTGTTTCAACAAGATCTGGATAGTCTCACTGACTACTGTCTAAACAATAAACTACACCTTAGTCTCTCTAAGTGCAATTGCATCAATTTCACTAAGAATAAAATAGTTATTAATTTTAAATACTCTTTGCACGACACAACACTCAGTAATGTATCTACTGTGAGAGATCTTGGTGTGTTAATTGATGATAAGTTGTCCCTAAACCAACATGTAGAAAAAATTGTAAATAAAGTATTTAAAATGCATGGTTTCGTTATGAGATCGTCCACTGAGTTCAAGCGCGTCTGCACATACCTTTATATCTATATAAGACCCTTGTCCGATCACAATTAGAATATGCCGTCCCTATCTGGTACCCGTTTTACCAGAAATACGACGAGATTGAAAAAGTCCAGCGGAAGTTTCTACGAGTCATGCATTACAGATGCCTCAAAACGTATTTGTCGTACTCACAATTACTAGATAAATATAGGCAGGTCAACCTAGAATCCAGAAGTAAGTATCTAGAGGCTTCTGGACTATATGGTATTGTTCATGGGGATTTTGATTGTATGACCTCACAAACAAACTTTGTCATGTAGTTCCACGCACTGTTAATATACGTAGTACTTTTGCTGTCAATACCTGTCGAACTAATCCTGGTTTGCGTTGCCCTATCCGTCGAATGGTAGCTCTTTATTTTTGTATGCTCTAAATCCAAATGTAAATGTAATGTTATGAAAATTATTACAAACCAATAATGTTATTAGGAATGTAAGCTAGTCTAGTTTTTTTTTTTTTTTTTAATTAATTTATTACTCTGTTGCCAAGCAATCAATTTGAATTTTAATTTTGCATGATGTTATTAATTATTATTATTAGTGTGATGTAATTATTGATTGCCTATCTAGTTCCAGTTTATGCTGACTTCTCAATGTAAGGAAATCTTATACAATGCGAGATCAGCTTGTACTGGAAATGTATAGCTTGATCTGTAGCCGTGCGTACCAACACATATTGTAGCTATTTATTGTCCCTAAATAAAATAAACTAAAATAAAATTTATACATAATATGTTTACCATTTAACTTCTGAAATGTCGCGATGGATTGCTGTATCCAACAATAATTCTCGTTATATCTCTATTCTGTTTGAAATTATATTATGACATTCACGACTCTCTTTACATATTTTAACCGACTTCCAAAAAGAAGGAGGTTCCGTGACTAATTGGTCTATCAACACAGCTTAAACCACTGAACAGATTGGGCTGAAATTTGGCACGTAGGTGGATCGCTAAGAAGGGGTAACTTCAATGGATGGGATTCAAAGCTTATATAGAAGAATTATAAAACGTGGTCCGATTAACTCAGTATTTATACTTAAAACCAAAAATAAAGAATAACTTGTATCAGGATTTTTTTTAAATCTACCCATAACGGGGTGAAAAGTGGTAGTCAGTTTTAGAAGAGAGGATTTTACTACATGGCTTGATTAACTCGAAAATTGGTATAACCTTTAAGTCAAATAATGGAAAAGTCGCAAACCTCTTTAAAAATTAACCTCTTTGGGGGTTTAAAGGGGGATGGATACAGTTTGTATGAAAAAATCTTCTTTCGTTGATCTATTAACTTGAAACTTAGACTGAATTCTTCATCATCAGTCTCCTGCCCTAATCCCAATTTATTCGGGGTCGTCGTAACATGTCGAATTACACTATAGATTTAATACATACAAAAGGAAACAGTGACTGACTTACTGACTGATCTATCAACACAAAACTCAAATCATTGAATGGATTGAGATAAAATTTGGCACACAGATAGTTATTATGACTTAGGTAACCGCTGCAGACAGAATTTTGAAAATTCAACCCATAAAGGGGTGTAACGGGGTTTCACAAGTTGTATGGAGAAATCATATGAATTGTATCAATTCGACAATTTATACTATTTCGGTAGTCGGTGGCCATATAAACGAAAATACAAAACCAAAGACACCGACTTCCGAAATTAAATTATATATAATATTAAATGTGGGTATACTACATAACAGGTACACCTCTGCCCAACCCTTCGAAGAAGCAAGGCGTGATTATGTTATGTGCTTCCGAAATTAAAGTTATTTTGCACTTTTTAGGGTTTTTGTTGGAAGTCGGTTGTTTTTTTTGGGAAAAAGTTTTTTTATATTATTCATTCTATAATGTAAAAAATCGGAAACTTCTAGAAAGTCGGCCATCAGACCTGAAAAAGATTTAGTTTACTTCAGTTTTTTTAGTTTGACTTCATATTTTAGTTTTCACCTGAGTTTTACTTTAGCGCAGTCTTAGTTCAGTTTAAGCTTCCCTTTGCTTTAGTTGTTTACGTTAGATCTCTAATCTTACGACAGTTTGTGAATATAATTGAATTTAACTGTTCCAATAAGTTCATACGTGTGTGATTCAAGATCATCTCCTCCGTTACTGCTGGCCCTCTCGCCTGCGCCTTTGGGAGACCTCTGATGTTAGCGGCACTTTAGCTGTGTGGTGTAAAACGCCGCAGCTGATCACTCCCTTACTCGTAGGGAGGCCAAGACTCTCCTCCTGCTGAGCCTGAGGCAGTGCCTCGACTCTCTTTCAACGGCGTGACTCAAGACGATAACAACCTCTTCCTTGCTCACTCCTGGACATCTGTAAATCTCAGGAACGCGTGTAGGTATCAAGTTGAAATTAATATCAAATACGTAAGTCTATGTGCTCTTGAAGCTCAAAACAAAAAACAAGCTTCGAATTCAACGCAATAAAACAATACGGCGATTTATGTGACATAATTATTTTGATACTCGCCAGTAAATCAAAACCTATAAGAGTACTTCCCGTTGACCTAGAATCTTGAAATTTGGCTAGAGGCAAGGTCTCACAGGACAAGTAAAGGAAAAAGTCCGAAAACCGTTAATTTGTAGTTCTAACACATATAAAAAATGCGATTACAAACCTACATTTGCAGTTAGAAAATTGACCATGGCGTATATCAATGTATGGGAGAACATGTTTTTCAACTACAACGTTAAGTTTTTTTTTGGAATAAATTCATCCCAACTACGGAACCCTTAATTGTGCGTGGTCCGACATGCACTTGGCCGGTTTTTTGGCTTCACCGCGGTCTGGTAATTACAATGTAAACTTTTGAAATATCAGGGCAAAGTAAATTCAGATATATATAAATTTATCAAAAGTTCGCATTCTTTGCAAAGTCGAAGCTGTATTTGAAGATTCAGAGCCAGTGAACATTACGTACATAGCATACCTAGTTAGAGTCAGTTATATACGTGCGTCTGCGCTTATGACCTAACCCTGAGTCCGCCACGCACGGTACACTTCACATGACATGAATACTGACCAACAGCCACACAAGGAGGGACAGAAGGCTTACTTTTGTCAACCCAATGCAACTTACTGAAAAAATCTCGCTACGATGAAGTGAAATGGGAATTCTGATCCACGGCAGTTTTCCCCAGTTTTCGGATGCCCCATAAATTCTTAGGAAGTCTGCCAAAATACACTGCAAAAGCTACATGCAATAACAGCTGATTTTACAACATAAACATGAGATTTGATCATTTATGATTACTTCCAGAAACCGAAGTATACCTAGGTTAGACTGGAATGCTTTCATTTGCTAGAACATCCGTGCACAGAAACTACAATGTTACCGACGTGAGAGCATAATATAAATGTGTTTACACTTTCTTGAGACCTTCTGTTCTCGTTTTTTTATTATCGTCAGAGAAAATGGGTTCCAGGTATCAACCTGCGGTGCCCGCTACGGACAAGACCGGGAACGCGAACAAAAACATGCGACAGTTACATCTGTACCTACCGGGACATGAATAAGGCAATACCACGCGAGAAACACTCTTCAAACGACGCAGAGCATCGTAAATCTGCGCCATGTGTACCGAATCAAACGGCTCGGAATCGTAGGCTATAGAGCGGGCTAATTAATTGGTAGTGGTATTCGTTGTGTAAGGCTCTCTGCGTTACATAAAAACCGGTGTGATTTATTTGCATAAATGTTTCCTCTATGGTACGCCTCTGAACGGTCTGTGTAGATATCGATTGGGTCAGCCCAACTCGGGGTCGGTGTTGTTGGTAGTTTTGATGGTTTTACGAGGAATGCAAATCTTTTGAAGGCCTACCCTATTGCCTTGAGCAGTTTCCTTCATGCGATATATGGATCTAGTCATTTCCGGATTCTATTTTCAAACCCAGAAAAGTTTAAGTCATGCTGTATAAGCTGCAGATGACTTTTCATGTTCAGACATTACATAATAACTATGATAGATCATTGTAACACTTTAACGTCCACTTTGTAACAACTACGAAGTTGTAAAATAAGAAAGCAAAACATAAAGAATATTTAAATAAGAACGTTCTAGACAAGTACGACGTATGGCGGTATGACACAGTACGGGCACAGCATAATAAAGTAAGCAGTATTACGTCTTCATACAAAACGGCCGGGCGACGCGCTTCGAAATCCTGGTCGAAAACCAGCACCCACATTGCGTAACACATTATCAATCGCAATCTGAATGATTTTGAATTATATTGCTAATCCAATGCTTCAACATTTGCCTACTTTTAAATAGCACAATGAATATTGTTGAACTGACAAAACGAAACTCATTGCTACTGGGCCCCAAGTCTGCTATTTTTATAAATTCAGTCATTCCAACACGATCATCAACGTGTCATTTTGCTAAAAGTTCCTAATCTGCTAAATTCTTAATGGCCGACCGTTGGAAAGTCATAATGACGCCATTTTATTAGTAGATTACCAAACTTGTCAAAATCAAGAAATCAATGATCGACCTTTCCGACACTATTGTACTCAGACTTGAGGCCCTGTACGTATGTTACGCAGCTATGGGGCAGTAATCAACAGTCTCGGGAGCGCCACATTGACGTACGAGCGCGGACGGTGCGAGTCGCGCTCCCGTACGTATTATATTTACGTGAAATATGGCACGAAATTATCGGCTGTATTGTTCAGTGTTCCATACCATGTTTGAATTCGTCAATATCAAAACCAGAAATAACTTTTTAATAAAAATTACCAAATGAATCGGCAAGGTAAGCCTATAAAAATAACATAGCTCGACAGCTTACATTAAGTAGGTACATTTTTATTATTCGAAACATTACGCCAATTACGAAGTACCTACACTAAAAATTAGAAATATAGAGAGTTAGTTCTTATTTACTTCTTTAAGTTATGCGGGAATTTGTATATTTACTGAAGCGTAGCGAGCATAACGCGATAACCTCTTGAATATCTCTCTCTTTCCATGCGATCGCGGCGAGCGATGCCCGAGTGAAGGAACAAAATATAAGTTGGTGTAAATCGCAATTGTTATCTACATACAATTTCCCTGAGGATAAGCAAATTTATTTCGACGGGGACATTACCTGACGCAAATTAACCTATTTTTAGGGTTCCATACCTCAAAGGGAAAAAAACGAACGGTCTCTCGTGTGTCTTGACTGTCCGTCAGTCACAGCCAATTTGCTTCAAATCTATCCGTAGGTATAGTCCGCTGTAGCATTTAGTGTAAGTAATATTAATACATTTTTATGCCACTCTATCTAGTGGTCGAAACACTCCAATCCGAATATTACTTCAATCCAATTACAGAAGCAACTTGAAACCACGTACAATTGTACTTATGTGTATCATTTAATTTTACGGCAAACGTTTTAAGGCTTCTACATACAGCTTGCGACTTGTCGCGCGACGCGACACCGGTAGAACAATTTCCTTGAATTTTTCATAGAAATTGTACTACCGGTGTCGCGTCGCGCGACACCAATAACTAGAAGCCTTTATAGCAGATTTTTACTATACTGCTATCCCACCAGTCTTAATTATAATTCCATAATTTGTGTGATCAATTTGTACGGATGTCGCTGTGCTAACCTGTTACATATTTTTTGCGTGAGATTTGTCACTCGACTGGTTTTTGTGTTCATTCTTTACCAGAGTAAGAATATCCTTGAACTGCACGGGTGCTAGGCGCAATCGATTTGAGTCGTCTGTATTTTTACTTGTTTTTAGGGTTCCGTACCACAAAAGGAAAAACGGAACCTTTATAGGATCACTTCGTTGTCCGTCTGACTGTGTTTCAAAGTCAAAGTCAAAGTATTTTATTTGTTTAACATAGGTAATATGGTACATGGTATAAATTTTTTCGTTGTATCACTATGTTTTGCCTTGCAAGGCGTACAAATTAGGTGTAAAAAAATAAAATAAACTACAAACTAAATAAAACAGTTTCAAACAAGTAACGTCGTAAACAAGATTAACAAGTGAATCGGAAATTTCTTATTTTATGCTACTATCATCCAAAAACTCATTGATAGATTATTAAGCCTTTTCCGAGACAACTCTTTGAGAAAAGTGCAGTATTGTGTTTTTTTGATTTTAGTGTGCTTTGGTGACGTCAAGTATTAAGTTTTTCAAATTTAGACAGATTCTCCTTAACAAATATTGTAATTTCATAAATATAGAGGGATGGAAGCGTAAGTATTTTTAAACTAACGAAAAATGGTTTGCAACTTTCAGTGGTTTTTAACAAACATATGGCTCGAAGACATTGTTTCTGGGCCTTGAATGCCATTTCTCTATTGGTAGAGTTGCCCCAAAATATTATGCCGTAACGAAGAGTTGTGGAGACATATGCATGATAAGCAGTAAGGACAGTATTACGATTTGCAACCTTATTCAAATTGTGTAAAGCATAGCAAAATTTATGATTTTTTTTTATCATAGTCTCCATGTGTATATTCCATGTCATGTTTTCGTCTAGCCAAATACCTAGAAATTTGGTTCGTTCCGTTTTAATAATCTTATTTTGGTCATAATTAATGTCAAGAATTTTAGGATTAGTTCTTTGTTTAAATGTCATTATTTGAGTTTTATTAAAATTAATCTGTAAGTTGTTATTATTTAGCCATTGAATTATTAGACTTAAGCTACTGTTTATGTCATTTTCATATGAGTCACTATTTTTACCAGAAAATACTATAGTACAGTCATCAGCAAATAGAGTCATAGGATGTGGTATGGTTTTTGGAAGGTCATTTATATAGCATAGAAATAATAAAGGGCCAAGCACACTTCCCTGAGGCACACCATAGTAAATTTGTCTCTCTCTAGATTGGTGATTAATTACAGTTTTAGTTTGAACATCGACTGCTGAAATACTAGTTACCTGTTTTCTGCCAGTAAGGTATGACTTTATTAAGTTTAAAACTGTACCCCTAATGCCATATTTATATAGCTTATTTAGAAGGATTCCATGGTCAACAAAATCGAAAGCCTTAGTCATATCCATAAATAAGTTTCTGTCTGTCAGTCTGTCAAGACCCTTTTTCTCAGGAACGCGTGGAGGTATCAATTTGAAATTAATATCAAATACGTAGGTCAGGTCCCTTGGAGCTCAAAAAAAAGCTTCTAAGTCAACTCAATAAAAAAATACGACGATTTATGCGACATATTTTGATACTCGAAAATAAATCAAAACATATAGGATACTTCCCATTGACCTAGAGTTATGAAATTTGGCAAGAAGCAAGATCTCACAGCACAAGTAAAGGAAAAAGTCCGAAAATCGTTAATTTGTAGTTACATCACATAAAAAAAATAAACATTTTCAGTTGGAAAATTGACCGTGGCGTATACCGATGTGTGGGAGAACCTATTTTTCAACTACAACGTTAAGTTTGTTTTTGGAACAAATTTATCCCAACTACGGGACCCTTAATTGTGCGTGGTCCAACACGCATTTGGCTGTTTTTTTATTGATATCATTTTCATTTTTATTCTTCTAAATTCTTCGCTCCCGCGATATACAGAGGTCACAAGCAGCTACCGTAGTGCACAGTGCATTGGTTATTAAGTAAAGCTGTTGCTCGCTTCTACTGACAACTCCTCTCATCGCCTTTTTCTATATTTATAGCTGGAAACTATGACAGATTAGTTCATACATCGTCGCTACGTCAATCATCTACACCTACTATGCCAACTAGTCGTCTACAAATGAAAAAGGTCCATAAATAATAACTCTACAAATTGATTCATCACAAGTCTGGCTCCTACAATGGAGGCGCCTTCGCCCCGGGCCGCGGGCGCCGAGCAATCAGCACTATTTATGTCACACTATTATATCTGACCATTCCTTCTTCCATAACCACTGACCTTTTTGACCAGAGCAAAAGCATGATGACATCAAGATATTATCGTGGGCATTTGTGGGAGGAGTCGGTTGTTTTGTGAAATTGTGGACATTATTGATGTAAATATCGTAGAGTAGGTAAGAAGTGGTGGTCCTTTCATGATTTTCGTTCTTAAGTGTGTTATTTGCTGGCCCAATTTTGTTCAATAAAAAATTGCTTTCCAAAGCTGTGACTCTAAAGTAAAATATTTCTTAGGATAGAAGTCAAGTTGTAAAAATAAAAGAGCAAAACACAATGAGCACTAACATTTTGGGTCAGTAGATAACCCTGGGCGATTTATATGCGTCTAATTGAACTATCTAACGGTACATTGAAATTGACCTGCCAGCAAATAAAAGAGCAGCCTAATATAGCCTCTGTTTATTCTTTGAATACGTCTATTGACGAAGCTTTAACGTCGAGTAATTGGATAGGTGTTGCCGCGAATTTGAATAAAAAGAGCCTCTATTGAACATTTTAAAGAACAATAAAGTTTTTTAGTTGCATACAGTAAACGACTACGAAAATTCTGAACCCGATTTTACATTATGGCGCGTCCATTCTGAGCAAAACCTACGTTCACATCACAACGCCATGTTTCCTCCAAGGTTGTGGACTATTTTGTATAAGTTCCGTGCACCTGACTGAACGTCAACCCGTCGGGTCGCAGCAGGGCGCGGCACATGCCGCACGCTGCACCCGCGCCGCGCCGCCTCGCACACACCACGATGTCTTACTTCATAGCACATGCGATGTGCTATTATGGCGTACAAGATGGTCGACTTATAAATTATATCAAGTTATTTACTCTAGCACGGATAGTATATAGTACTCCGTCTCAATAAAACGAAAATATGTGGTGGATTTGTTTTTCTGGGTTCCGTAGTCAACAAGGAACGCTTATAGTTTCGCCATGTTCGTCCGTCTGTCCCCTGCTTAGCTCTGAGACATCTTATCAAAATAAACGGTTCCATGGTACACACATTTACAAAATTGAAAAAATGCTTCTAAATTATACAAAACTATAGCTTGCAATGTATTTCAAAGTAATTTGGCATGGGTACCTATTAGATACAGAAAATAATTTTAACCAGTGCGCAATTTTTTACAAATTAAACTTAAGCGAGTTTTACGAAACATATATTTTTTTTTATTTTAATGTGTCTTTGTACAAAAAATGCTGTTCAAAAATATGGAGGGTCTGTGAAGATCATTTTTCGATTCAGGGTTCCGTTTGCGTAATATTTAAGCTATAAAGTGCACATTTTTGTTAGTCATGTGTCGCCCCCCCTGTCAGCTAAATGGTTGTTTTTGGATATGCGAAAAAAATAATGGCAGTAGTGTATAACGAAATTAAATAGGAAAAATACACAGCTAAGTGAAGTGTAAAGTTCATGGTCTTTGGAGCCAGCGGGGCAAAATGCTTGGAAAATGTACCACCAGTCTCTCTCAATGGTGTTACCCTGGACAGAGTAGACCATTTTAAATATTTAGGGCATAGTCATGGCTTTGTCAAAAAGAGCGATTATGCTGGCCCGCAGGTTTGCACGTTGTTCCAACTAAATTAAGGTCACCCTTTTTAAGGCATACTGCACCTCACTGTACACGTGCAGCCTGTGAGCTCGCTACACACAAGCGAGTTATAGCATCCTCAGAGTCCAGTATAACAACGCGTTCAGGGCTGTGTTGAGGCTTCTGCAGCGCCTCGGGCATGTTTGCCGAAGTGCGCTCCGTCCGTTTTCACACCACCGCGCAGGGTGCGGGCCAGCTGCAATACTGTCCTGGTAATGATCGCTGAGCGTTTTGACTGCCCCTACATACGACAATGCATCCGTCGTGCAATCGTGCAATTTTAGGACTTTTTCCTATACTTGTGATGTAAGACCTTGCTTCTTGCCAAATTTCATGATTCTAGGTCAACGGGAAGTACCCAATAGGTTTTGATTTATTTGCGAGTATCGAAATATGTCGCAATAATGTCGCTTATATCACCGTATTTTATTGCGTTGACTTGGAAGCATGATTTTTTTAGAGCTTCAAGGGACCATAGACCTACGTGTTTGATATTAATTTCAACTTGATACCTCCACGCGTTCCTGAGAAAAAGGGGCTTGACAGACTGACAACGAAGTGATCCTATAAGGGTTCCGTTTTTTCCTCTTGAGGTACGGAACCCTAAATACGAAACGAGGCGTGCTTCACTTGTGGTGAAACAGTGAATAAATATTTCTTACTGTCTTAAGTACTGACAATTAACCGTGTTTCCCATTTGAAGCCATGAGTGTCATCTTGAAATGTACACTGGTCATGATGAAATCCAATATCTTCACGAATATTAAATTAAAAAGCCCAAGTTATATATTATTCGTAAGTGGTTCCCATTTCCACATGCTCGTTCACTAAACCTATATTTCCATAAAATTCAATAAATTTTTAAAGTGTTGATCATAAACTCGGCCCGGCCGCAGCCCACACTGCTCGGTCATCACGCGCGGTGGACGTAAACTTACCGTGCTGCTGGAGGGAAATTGCGGTGGCGCTCACCACATTACACAGTTACAGATGTTAGAAACCAGGTTATGTGTATGTATATTTCGTCCTCTGTGAGACGCTCTCAGTAATTCCAACTTAGTATATATTCCATCATGATTTTCGCCTTTTGTGCGGTTCCCATAAATCAATCTCTAACTTCACCAATGCAGTGCACTGTCCGATACCGATATCGACCTTTCAAACATATGCCACGATTCCTAGTTGGCTTTCATGTCCAGTTTACCCAAGGTGACATTTTTGGGGTCAGACTATGTGGTCTGGGAATACCACACTTTGCTAAATTTGACTATTCTATATCTCCATGTACATATAATATATAATGATGTGCGAAAACTTTTCCTTCTATTAGTCATTTCTAATCATAGCAGACTTTATGTTTAATGTTTAAAGTCAAGTAGGTGCTGACGGAGAACGTTACACCACAAGTTCGCGTGTGCTCCAGTGGAGGGGTCGCGGGTCAGCTGGCCACAGGCTACATTGGTAGGAGCAAGCGTAGAAACACCGGACGTGGACATCTGAACTTCAGAGTTCATATTTGAGATTATACGGTGTATCGATGCTACTCCACAGCGGCAGCGTAGATTTGAGCTACTGAAGATTCATTTAGGAGCATCGTATAATTTGTATTGCTTTCACACGAGGCATTTGGGCTTTTTTTCCAGCCTTAACTTTTTGTAATTTTACGATATTCAGACATTTCCTGGTTTTGTGACGTTCCAAAAAGAAGCAAACCAACAATCGTATCTCATCCAAGAACACTTAATCCCTCTTCCCACATAGTTTACTGTACTTTCTAAATTAAAAGCAAATAAACCACGGCGCGTATCTGTTCGGCTGTCACTTACAATATCCGCTTCCTAGCCGAGTGTGAATTGAAAATGTAACCGCAGCGCGCTGATTGGCTGAGAGATCCGTGACGGTGCGCGCACGCAACCTCCAGACGCTCAGGGTGACTGTACTATAGGACTGGGCTTTGTTTTAGAAGAGGAATTCATTAATATTTAATTGGGGGAATTAATTAATAACATATTGATGAAACACACATGCAAAGTGCAGACAAGGGGTATAGCTTTTTTGATCGAGTAGATGCGTCATCATCATCATCATCATGTCATCATCATCATCATCATTTCAGCTGAAAGACGTCCACTGCTGGACATAGGCCTTCCTAAAATCAAAATCAAAAATATTTTTATTTCACGCCTACATGGGCACTTATGAAACGTCAGAAGCTAGGTGCACGATTCCAATAAGTCGTTTCCTATGGAGAAGAGCCGGCAAGAAACTCCACGGTCACTCTTTTAAAAAAATATAATTGGCTTTTACAATGTTTTCAAATTACAGTGTTAATAGGTATG
The DNA here is from genome assembly GCA_948098905.1 of Tiliacea aurago. Classification (NCBI taxonomy): domain Eukaryota; kingdom Metazoa; phylum Arthropoda; class Insecta; order Lepidoptera; family Noctuidae; genus Tiliacea; species Tiliacea aurago. Next base: position 595,822 of record OX402593.1, read on the forward strand.
AGAGGACAGCGTAAGCCCGTCAATAGTACCAGGTACATAACAAAATAGAAAATGGTCTACAGATCTACAGTCTGCCTACAACGTCCTCACACTGACAAAAAAAAAATAATATAAAATATGATTAAAAATAATAAAAGTTAGAACCTTGTTGAAATTTAAATTGTAGATATAATAATGTCCAATAAAAAAAACATTATGCCAGTGAAGTTTGTAAAAAAAAAGATAAAATTCAATTAAAAAATAACTTCGTAATTTGGGAGCAGTTAATAGACATTTACATACTTTTGCCGTTAATGAGGTACCATGGAAGCCACATATACAGAAGGAATGAATGCCAAACTTCCTTGTCTTCAACGTAGTCCTTAATCTTATAATATGCTTTTTTGATAAGGGCACGTTTAATGTGCGGTTTGAATTTTCCATCACTAAGTTCTGTAACCGATTGTGGCAACTTGTTATAAAAGCGGATACTGTTTACAAGAAATGACTTGCTTGTTTTAGTTAATCTAAATTTGGGTATCACAATTTCATGTTTACTACGTGTATTTATATTATGGAAATCACTTCTTCTTATTTTGAAAGTCCTAAGTTTTTGCGAACATATAAAATACTCTCTAAGATATAAAGAGATGGCAGAGTTAGTACATAAATTTCTTTAAACTCACGAGGACCCATTCCATAGACCGCGCGGATTGCCCTCTTTTGTAAAATGAAAAATAAAGCCCGGTTTGCCATAATCGCCACGCTTGGCAGGCTGGTTGGCGTTCGCAGTATGGTGTTAAAATGCATAGAGAACGCTGCTGCCCATTCTCTAGTAAAAGCGAACGATTAATAAATTATTTAATTCCTCAAAAATTTAGTTAAAAAAGACGAATTTAAGTATACTGACAAGCTAAAAGGGAGCAAGATTAAGTACTTTGGTGCCACTGCACAATGAATTCTCTGCAAAATTTAACGCAAGGAGCGTTGTAATCTGGATGCATTTACGCCGCTCCTTGTCTTCTCTTGTTATCTGGATGCATTGATTCCGCTCCTTGTCTTTTGATAATTCATGACTGGTTCTTTAGTGGCGTCAATCAAACTTTGTACTTGCTCTTTTGGTCCATTGTGGAGACCCTACTAGTTAACGTTGATAGCCAGGTGTCGGCTGCACGGCACAGATCACGGATAGCATGACGTTGAGCCGATGTCTAACCGCACCGAGTACCGACCAACAAACAATCAATAGGATTGATTGCGAGAATGGAGAAAACTGACAGTTAACCACGAAAGGTACGTTTTGAGATACAATATTTGTAGAACGTGTTGTGAACGTGGTTTCACCAATTAAAGGTTACCTTATAAGCAGTTCCTTGCTTTAGGGATAATCTGTCGGGTGCTTTTAAATTATTGTTACCTATACTTATTTACTTTCAGAATTATGTGAAGGTATTTACCAGCTAACACGTAGGTAATAATGGGTGTAGGGGGTCTAGTGGGAACGGTCTAGGTATTCAAGCGAACTTGTCTTTTATTATAATATTTCACAAAAAAAAAAAAAGACAAAATAAAAAATAAAATTTCTTAACTATGGTAATTTTCATAAGGTTAGTAACTAACTATGTATAGTTAATGTGAGAAAATTAAAAGCACCTTATTCATTCCGGAATCGTCACAACCTTCTTTAAGGCTTCTACATACCGGGGCGACTTGTCGCGCGACGCGACTCGACACAAAGGCACCGCTCGTCCCGCGACACGTGGGGCCTTTGTGCCGTGTTGCGTCGCGCGACAAGTCGCGCTGGTATGTAAAAGCCTTTATGGTTACAACTGATAAAGTTTCGTCAGAAAAACTTCATTGGGAAGTAACAAACGTTATGTGATGTTAAAAGCCCCATAAGGTACCTAGCTACTATATGAGTTACCCGAAAGGCGTGGGAAATTGCTAATTGGCTATTTCTTTCTTAGAGCATTTATGATAATAATAGTAGATATTATACTTATAATGATAATGAACCCTGAAGGTTCTGACTCAGTTATTATTGGCTCTGTTGCCAGTTTTTTAGCACCAGGAAATAGGATTTTCTTTATGGGCTCTAAATGTTCTTACCACTTACTGTTCGTAGCTGTCGAGTTACGAGACGTTCATGGCGGCCGTCATACAGTTTATGGGGTTCCGATTTTGTAGGCAATAATTGCAGCTAATTGTAATACCTACTTCATTAAGATAATGTCATACTGGATTTACTCACGTTCTTATAAAATTATTAAATTAGTCGATAGAGTGACAAGGCTCATTAGGTGTTAACGTAATTGTATAGTAATTGCACAGAAATGAAGAAAGGTATTAATAATCGTACACGAGTTGTGTGACAAATTAACGGAAAACTGAACATTGCTTACTGCTCTTCATTCATGGAGAATGTTTGAAACTTTTTCCTTAAATGTAAAATAATTAGGTACCTATCTAAGTAATCAACTTCACAAAGAACAAACATACTTGTGTAGCTATAGATAGTACGTATAGGTACGCTCACGTCACATTATGATTTACTGATTTGTAGAAGATCTTTTACGACCCCCTTCTCAATGTTTTAACAGTTTACGTGGCAACCCCAGACTTCCACCCTGCCCGTGAATGTGCCCATCATACAATTTAAATCTCACCATAAAGCTGTTCCTCATACTTCCCTAAACCGACTTAAGTGCCACTTACCATACGCTCCATAAAAATGCAGTTAACTCACTTCATGAACGCACCCCGATGGAAAATAAACTTTATTTTGAAGAGAAAAGGTTTAAATTATAAGGGCTGTGAATTAAAAAAATGCCCTGAAAGATGGCATTATTCAAATAAATGGGTTTTGACAGTTTTATTCTTTGATATTGCCGGATATTGCGCGCGTGAGGTTATCACACGGGTTGTTGAGACTAAAAATGTACTCTACGGAGAATGTTGTTCGGTGACCAATGCTCTTACGAATTAAATGAATTGTATATCCTTCTTACTGAAAAACTTTTACAAGTTGCCTTATCTTCAAAAGGACTTAGGCATGTCTTTTTAAAACTTCTATGTACTATTCTGAAAATATGGGCTTATGTACCACCGCACGTAACCACACTTGAACATATGGGCGTATGTACTTCCGCACGTAACCACACTTGAACATATGGGCGTATGTACTTCCGCACGTAACCACACTTGAACATATGGGCGTATGTACTTCCGCACGTAACCACACTTGAACATATGGGCGTATGTACCTCCGCACGTAACCACACTTGAACATATGGGCGTATGTACCTCCGCACGTAACCACACTTGAACATATGGGCGTATGTACTTCCGCACGTAACCACACTTGAACATATGGGCTTATGTACGTCCGCACGTAACCACACTTGAACAACACAGATTATCCTTCAACTTCACTTCTACGCTAGTGTCGTGTGAGTCAGATCGAGTACTCAGTACTAAATTAGCTGCAGGACGTTACACACAAACAGACACATTACGTACTCTATTTATTCTCTGTTTATTATCACACCACTCTGTTCCAGAATAACAATCCGATAATATTATTAAACAAAGTGATTGTCAAAGCAGACTAATTATGATGAATCAGCCGTGGGATAATCAGTTCGATTTCGATTAAGATCTTGTGTGTATAATAAATAAGTAAACAGAACACACGAAGTTGTATTATGTATTATGGAAGTGTTCTTGATCGACTCATTTTTGAGAATAGACGAGAGAGCCTTATGGCTTTCTTGAGGAATATTATCCTATCAAGAAAACTTCTATAATAAAACTTATGTCTAATTACGGCATTTGTGACTCGTTTCAACACCTTCAAACCGGACCATACGCTGGCAAAAGTCTATTATAGCTCTAGAGTTAGTAAAAGATAAACGACTATTAGATACTTTACGGACATAACATTGTGTGCGTATAATTTCACACTTATCTAGTGAGATACCGGGCGCTGTCCGGGCGCGGGGCGCGGGGCGGGGGGCTTTTACGATACATTAGGTACCTACTGCTATTAACTAAGATTGCACACAAGTTAATCTTTACAGGTTAAAGATCCGTGTAAATACAGCAACGTTAATGAAATAAATAGCTGAACATTTTATAACATTTGCTAATTATTATTGCGATAGTCTCCTCTCTTAATAGATGCTGCAGTATGCCCTTCGAAAGGAGCATAAAACGATAATTGATCCCGTGATGATATTTCAGTAAACCTAGACATTCTCTGTTCCAGTCGATGTCATATTCGAGCTAATACCATTGCCTTTAGAATGATTCAATGGTTTTGCGCTATTGAGTTTTAGACGTTTAGCGAAAAAGTAGTAAGACTTTGTGTAAGACCAATAATTGTTGTAGCTTTATAAGATGACACTTCACAGTTTGCACAGCCACCACGTTTCCCCGGACACTGGTCGGCGAGGTGTCCGGCCCGCGTCGCACGGTCCCGCGTGCCGCACTGTCCGCCTATGTCCGGCTGACCGGTCAACGTGTCCAGATAATCGCTGTGTTTGCCGAGTCTATTGGACACAAAGCGTGGGTTACGAACTACGGTCAGACTGTGAATATTAATTTGGATTTGATATAATCTACCTTGGGATGAGTGTTGGTCTAGACGCGGCAGGATCGAGAGCTAGGGCGCAGTCCAGCATATGATTGATCGAGAGCTAGGGCGCAGTCCAGCATATGATTGATCGAGAGCTAGGGCGCAGTCCAGCATATGATTGATCGAGAGCTAGGGCGCAGTCCAGCATATGATTGATCGAGAGCTAGGGCGCAGTCCAGCATATGATTCATTTGGCAAAGTGGTTATTGCCTCAAATCCCTACTTACATAGTAACTGTTGTCAGCAACACCGGTTCGATGTGGTTACATACGTATAGTACACATGCACGACATAACAACGCAAAATATGCAGATATCAATATTTTTCCGTCATAATTATGGTGCGCCCAGATGGCAGTAGATTCGTATTAAATATTCACAAAATATTATTTGACAGACGTCAGATTTTTGCAAAATGACGCGGGATGGTTATGGGGATATACAATTAAATATTTCAGCTCCATCTGGTTGGATTGAATGATCAAAGTCTACAATACCTTTGAGCAGCAAATATATGCACAATTCTAATGTGTTATTATTGGAGTGTACAACATAATAAGATTTCCGTCCAGCGACGAGCTCTGTAGTAGTACTAAAATAGTCTTAACTGTTGCCTTCCGCTGCTCGCCTGGTACGCCGCGACTCAGGAACACTTGTAAACATGGACAGGGGACACTCGTGGGATGTGTTGAGTGCATCTCATTTACTGACTCCAACATGTTGACGACTTTCAATGTGTTGTGGAGTGGATATCCTTCCTTGGTGATAGTCCTTTATGCCTGCAGAAATGTCAATGAAATACGGAAATGGGTAATTAAATCAGAAGTGATCTTGGAATGATCATTCCAATAATTAAATTTAATTAAAGCAAAGAAAGCACACTTTTTGTTCGCGACGAAGCGTCACATATGTAGTTGTATATAGGGAATTTGCATATTAACTTAAATTCACATAGAAATAGTTAGAGAGTTTGGGTTTGCGACGAAACGTTACATATGTAGTTATATAGATGTATCTAATTTCATATTAACCTAGATTCACATAGAAATAGTTATATTGTTTGGGTTTGCGACGAAACGTCACATATGTAGCTATATAGGGAAACTTGAATATTAACTTAAATTCAAATAGAAATAGCCATAGTGTTTGTAAGGAACATAGCTTAGCGAGTTTAGTATGTGAAACCGTAAGTACGACCATTTCAACCTCAATTAGGTGGGCTATATAGTTATATGTTATAGTTTTTTTGGTGTATCCAGGTAACCTAGATCAAGACCTAGCCCTGGACCTAACTTTTAGGTATCTAATCAAATAAATATACCCAGTTAATTGAGCTTGAATGTCGTAAATCATTATTTTTGTAATGTGTAATTTTTTGAGTTTAATAGGTGACTTTTCAGGGCGCGTCACGCCCTGAAAAATACACATGTAGTGTTTTAAATATTAGATTGTTGTAGGTCTATATACTGGCCTGAGGTATCTGTAATCAAAATAGAAATCGGTCTAATAGTTTCCGAGAAAAACGATTAGAAAACCAATTTAAATTAATAATACTAATATTTTTTCTTGTTCTCACTGAAAAATTCCTTTAATGAGAATAGACATAGTAGATACAGATACCTCAGGTCATGGGGAATTTTACAGGGATTCCAACGATGTATAACATGCCTTATATATGTGTTGATATCAGGTGATATTATGTAATCATGTAACATGTACATAACGAAAATGTTAATAAATTAACGTTGAATCAGGAAGTAATTAGCGGCCCTCGTTACGGTAAAGTAGGCTCGTACTTAATCAAACGTAATAAAAATTAAAATTCGTAGTCATCGGCAAGGAATATTTTACATTTTTAAATAACTTCAGTGTGTTCCGGAGAGTCCCTAACTCGCTTCCTGAGGGTGCAACCAAACTATGGTGTTTTAATCAGGTAATATAACCCCCAAGGGTTCCAGGACCCTTCTCCTTTAGCAATGGTACAGTTGAAAACACAACAGGTGTACAGTTAAAAACAATATCAGGTGTTGAGAAATAAACTCTTGAAGATAGCAGGCTGCTCGATGATATCTGGAACTATAGGTGCAGGACGTCAGCGCCGTCTGGACTGGGAGGCCTACACACACACCGGGATAACACCCTGGATAGGCATTACACCCTCCCTACACCTACACCGCGTCCGACGATCACGCCCGGCCGGCACACTTTTAACTTCAACAATGTAGAAGGTATACTGTAAATGGGAATAATACCATTAGTCCACGAACTCAATTACAAGACATTGCGTGTTGTAACCAAACACCAAACAGCTGACCATTTATTTCATTCAGTAACTGAATCCTAGTGCCGGAAGAAAGCCTGATTTATCAGATTTTATCAATCTTGATATAAGGCGTGTTAGATACAGTGCCCCGGACGATTTGTGGAGTCCTGACACGCGAGGGAATGTTAGTCCAATTAATGATAACTTATCAGTTATTACTGATGCAACCGTATAAAGATGAAGAGATATATTTCTAAAACATGTCGCGGAAATTGAAAATGTATATCGTGGTAATAGTTATGATCTTGCAATTGATTTAATGTGAGCGCTTGATGAAAGATTTCATAAGGTAGAGGAAAAGCTGACCGTCCTGATTACATCATTCAATATTTATAATAATAAGACTATGTAAGACTTCGTTACATCATATTCTTTTACTGATCCGCAGAAAACATTAGAAACCGCAGGTAAGGAAGTTGGACCAAAGTTATCTGTAAGGTTCATCATTGGACACTGTGTTATGCAAAGTTTTGACTTCCAAGGTTGCATGGAAAATTGGGACATCGGTGCACTTCAACGCCAATTTACTTAACCTCTGTACTCACGTCTAAGACTTATCTTCACTTACTTTATGATATGTTTTGCTTTCCTTGTAAGTCTATCGCAGTGCTTACACGAATCGATTAAAATTTTATTCGTCATTATAAATCGAATGAGGAGTTTATTACATACATCGAGATAATTGCTGTGATGAGAGCAAATCGCACAACTAATCGCAGCGTCTAATCGTTGCAGCACATGTAGCATGTGTGAAAGTATTATTATTTCGTCGTAATGTGCTATTAACGTAATTATGTCGATAACTCCGCACAAGCACGTCATGTTTGTAGCTACATCACATTTGGAGTTGAGTGGACCATACTTGAATCCTTGCTCGGTTACCAATCAGTTTCATACGAACGACAATATTCATAGTAATGCATATGGTCATTAGCTTTAGCCATATTCAGTTCACTGTATCCGGTCTTTGTTATGTATATTTTTTCCTTATCTATTTTGCACAACAGATGATGTATTTTTTTCCATTGGTCTGTTGAATTGCCATCCAACCCCAACCGTGTTTCGTTATTTCAGTTTCATTGTTTTGTAGACTTTGTAGTCATACATTTCTCCCTCTCTTCCCAAATCTCTGAAAGCTTAAGCTTTCTAATAAAAGGTGGCTTTTTTATCGAGAGAGATTTTTATGTTTCTACGAAAAATAATGAAAGAAAATAGAAGCTCAACAAACAGACAATCAGTAGCAGCTGTTCTTGTTTTTATTTGTAGCAGCACACCAGCACAGGCACACCTTAGCAGGCATTAGAACGAAGTAACCAATAAAATACGGCCGGTAGTACTGTGATAGCCGTTATGAGTACATTCCTCACACGTGGTGCCAGTTCATGACGAAACATGGGAGGAGCCGGGGTATGAATGTAGGGTAGTGTAGCACGTTGGATGACGGTAAATTAGGGAATGTCCCTTTGAAGAAATGATGTAATGTGGTCTTGAAAACCTGGAGAAATATGAACAGAGTTAGTAATAAAAACTTCTTTGTACTTACGATGAGTCACGTAAGTATATAATTTAAAAAGCGTTTGATACTTAAACAGGTCTATTTGGTAGGTAATATGTAGGGTAACTTACCAATAAGGCCATCTAAAGTATTAAGGCTTATTAAAACTTCTTAGACTTGTCAAGTAGTAACGACAATTACTTTCTATGAACCCAAACCACAAACTCAGAAATATTCTCATTAAGAACGCTGAAAATACTCTTTTCGTCCATCGCTGCGTCGTGGCATCCCTGCCCCGTTTGTCAGCGTGTAACCCACTTGACGTAGGGGTGTGCTAAGCTCTCCGTCAGCACGCACCCTCAAGATGAGCGCCGGGTTGTATGCCCCACAGCACCCCGAGACACTGGCCCAGATTTATTGCACGTTAAGGAGATCATAAAATGAGCACTGCTTTTGTGTACTCTCATTGTATTGGTCATTTAAATGAAAATCCGTTTGCGTAAACCTGCTTTTGTGTAATGAAAATCTGTGATGGTTTGACGTGTTGGTTTTAAATGTGCCTAGAATGGAATGGAAGTCAAACTTCATCTTTGTTCAAACACGAATTTTGTTTCATCAATTTCTGCGGTTACAAGTCAGACAAAATTCAATAGGTACATACAAAATATTTAATACCCAAGTACTCCGTTTTCTCTAATCAATCCTTGTATACCTATATCCACTGCGTTACTTTTACTCAAACAAAAACCTTTTAATGGAAGCAAACGCTAAACATTTATCAAAGATCTCAGTAAAGATCCCAACGGCTCCACCGTTTTGTGCTCCTCATCAAATTACCCGCTTGCCTTCCGGCAGTTCCCGCGAAGCGCATTCGATAAATAAAATTGTTCGTCACTGTCCCGCCCAACGCGTGTACCCCTGACTGTGCCACCTAGCTTTATAGTTTATCTGTTTCATAGTCCGCTGCCGAGGGTTGCTGAAGATTTCCGAATGCCACTATAGTTGAAGAATTCACTTGAATTTAGCTAAAGGGATCAGTAATTCAGTAGTACCTATGCTATCAGTTGTTTTGGCTCTTACTGTACGATCATTTCGATGAATGGCCATAATATCACTGCGTTTCGTAAAATTTGTAGTTGGAGTAATAAAAAAAACCGGTCAAGAGCGAGTCGGACTCGCGCACCGAGGGTTCCGTACGAATATGTGATGTTGATGATTTCTAAAAAACTGTGCTATTTAGAGACATCGTATTATTTTTCCTGTAATATTTACATAAGCTTCTATCATATAGAATAATTTCAGATTTTTATCTCTGCAAACTTCGGAGATAAGGGGAGGAACTGTATTTTTTAATATGCTGCCTAAAGAAAAAAATGTTTTAGAATGTGCAAACAGCGTTCTTTCATATGATACCCCACATGCCCTAGTAGCCTCACCTTAAATTATTAAGACCCCCTTTCAGTCCCTTTTGCAAAAAATATATATTTTTTTTAATTTCTATCTTGCTTGCAAAATTGTTGGGCAAACGTCATCTAAAACTATTCTAAATTTCAAGTTGATAGCATTAGTAGTTCTTGAGATATCCAGGTGTGACAGACAAACAGACAGACAGACTTAGTCTCACCATAAGGGTTCCTTTTTACCATTTTGGTACGGAACCCTATAAACAAGGTAGTCAAAGCTTGAGATAGGCCCATTACGAGGCAGTCGAGTGAATTTATAGTGAGTTGATAGTTCGCACAGTTCGACAATATTAGCATCAAGGTAAGCGTTGCTTTTAGTAGTCCATTATCAATACACGGTTATTTTCCTCTAATGGCATAAGTGGTTAATACTATCTATGCAAATCAGTCGCTAGCAAGCCATTAAAACCTAATCAATATAATTATTGATCCATAAAATCACTATAAAACTTAATGAATTTATCCAACAAGATGAAGTGTTTATTTAAGTTATTTTAGAACGTTTGCTTTCAGTACCTACAACTTACTTATTTCGCACTCTGTACTGACCATGTCCTATGATTGTAACTTTATAAACTGCTCTCACCCAAGAAATACCTTTTCTTTCTTTCTTTCACTCTTTGTCAGATTTTAACTGAGTATTGGATCATTAGTTTACAAAACATAAAATCGTTACAAACACACAAACTCGCATTTTCAGTCATATTAAGTGTAACTGTAAAGGATCTAGCTGAGTCAACACATCTGGCTGGCTGTCTGCCTACCCCCTCGGATCAGTGCCGCCGCGATAAATAACTTTACTTTTAAACAAGGATTACGACTTTTTTCGACCGGGGGTACTTTACTACAGTGAAAAATGCGAGTGTGGGCCCTCCGGGCAAGTAAGGGCGGAGTGGGGTAAGAAGAGCCAAGCGCGGGCAAGCGGGGTCTAAGTGTATTCAAAGTAGAGGTTTTATTAGCGCGGTTAGTGAGTGAGTCTTTAGATTCAAGTGTTCAGTTAAAAGCGATATGTTTTTGGGAAGTGATTTCCGGGTTTTTTTTGGAGAAAAGGGAAGCAAGGATTATTAATCTTCTTGTTACAAACGTATTGTATGGTATACTGTATAGGTAGGTACCTAAGCTAAGTGAGTCAAATTAGAAGACGAGACTTTGTTTGGAAAAACTTGCTATCCAAAACTTTATTGTTTCAGGAGTGACAGTGTACCTACCTAAAATTTGCTTGGTTTAAGAACGTAGGTAGGTAACACCCGAAATATATAAAGTATTTAGATCAAGATCTGATAAGAGCAAGCTGTCTGAACCAATGAACAGTTTCGCCAACCTCAAATTATTTAAATGAATTTCAAACAAATGTTGTGCCCCCCGTACCTACTTACTCGTAGAACTTGCTAGTCATTATGTGAAAAACGTTAATATTTTTTTCAATGACTAATATAGTCCCACATAACATACCCACCACATACACACCTAATATTTATGTATTTACATGCTTTTAGATAAAAAAAAACGTTAGAAAACATAGGTGCCTAACTCATTATGTAAATATTATTAATTTAACGGTTGCTAATTTATAGTGAATGGTACTTCATCAAATAATCTGTATGTAGATTTCATAAGAGCTCAACCACTTTCGACCAATTAGAGAATAATTATCATAAATTCCTATCATTAAATATCGAATTTGTATTATCTTATCAGAAATTATAGATAAGTTGAATAAAAATGCTTTCAACATACGATGTATTAATAAATAAACAAATAGTCTAATTGTCATTAGACTAAAGGTTCTGTAAAATTGCAAAAACATCAGTCAATGTCATCGCTCGATCCGGAGATACCATTCATAGCACTCACATACGTCACGAGATGACGTCATTAACACGATGAGATATACAAGCAAAATTTCGACTCAGTGCTCAACGACTCCGTGGCGCAACGGTAGCGCGTCTGACTCCAGATCAGAAGGTTGCGTGTTCAAATCACGTCGGGGTCACATTGTCATTTTTGTTTTTCTCACTAGAAATTAAAATGACATTTTCATTAATTTACACTTTTTTTTAATTTCAAAACTGTTTTTTACTACGTATAACAAATTACTTTTAGAAGTTCTTATTGTAAAACGACCGAAAACATCGAGAACTGTCTTTTATAAATGTTTGGTTTTTCCTGAAACTTCGGAATGATGCCGTAATAATCATTAACACCTTTATAATATTGATGGAACTGTTGATTCGGTGGCCGGCAGCCATCAGTTCCCACGGACGGATGCAATTTGATTATTTCACGGTCCATGCGTCCACGGTGTTAAGGGCCAGCTGCTCTCTACCGATGACGTTCGGACGGAATGCGATGTGCGGTGGTGGTCTACAAAATAGTAACCAGTTTGTTATTGTGATGTATGAGATAAAATATGTGAATTTGGCGAAATGTAGGTAAATATAGAATTATGTAATATATTATTGTTTTTATTGCTTAAAGTGCCTGCTCATAATTATCATCAGCCCTTAACATGATCCAAGTTATTCAAATGATATTGACAATGAGTGAGAACAATGCTCGCATCGCCTGTAATAATAGTAATATTCATCATAATAGTATTCTCTGTATTAATTGTTACTGCTGTGAGAACTATTGCCTTTTGTAATAGTTCCTCATATCGGACACCGAACCGTGAAGCCACTCACTGGGGCAATGGAAATGAATCAACTTTATTGGAGAACGATGAACGGTGGCCACTCATTTGTAAGCCGGCATTATTATTTAGATTAATGTTCACTTGTGTCGAACATAAATGTATAAGCGGTGTTATTTACAATGAAAACTTGTTCCCACGACCTGGACATGTTGCGGGTTTAATATGTTTATCTTACTAAAAAATTAGGCACCCCGCTGTTAGAGACGCAACATTGTACACTTCGACATGGTTGGTACAGTGGGTTTTTCAGATAAAAAATCATTAATATGCACAGTTGCACGATTGATAAAGTTTCTAACTTTAGAAAAGCTTATCCTATTATAACATTGGAAAGTTCGCAGTTCCTCATCCCATTCGTATATCGAAGAAATGCATACAACTTGCATAGCATTGCAAATGCATACAAAGATTTTTACAACAACGTGTTCCAAACTTCCAAGGAAAATGTCTCGAAGAAAGCTGCTCAATATTTCGGAGTGGTATTCTCGCAAAGGTGCAATACACTCATGGTTGGCACAACCTCAAGACGCCTTCGAGACATGTGTTAGGAAAAAAGACTACGTATTGTTCAGTGACCTACGAGACTAAAGACAAGCCGCCAGTCTTAAGACAACGCTAGGCACGTAGTGGTAGGTGTTACTGGGCTACGAACGTCAAGATGCTCACCTTTCTTTACGAAGACTTTGTGCTCAATGACATAGTAGAGATGCAGAGTGGTGTTGAAATCAAAGAAACTTGACTCTACTGTAGATGATGGTGCTTTGTTCAGCTGCCGACTGACTAATGACAAATGTTAATGATTAATTATAAGTTTTAAAAGTTGTCAGTTTGCCACTTAGTAGGTAATACAACTGTGTGACTTGCTGTTCATCATAGAACTCCATACAGGTTGATGATGTCTTAATGTGGTCTCAAGTAGTTTTCAATCATCATTGTTTCTTCTTTCAAATAAATGTGAAATTTGATACGCCTAACAAAACTTAAAAGAAGCTTTAGCTCAAGCTATTGGAGTCCAAAACTGGCTATGCTTCTGTATAGTTGCATCACATTACAAAACTATCTTAAAACAAAACCAATAAATTCTATGCAAATATCCAAACTCGGAAAACAGCTGTTAAAATCGGTGATCTAATTTCAAAATCTCGTTTATTTATATTTAAATGGTCATATAATATAAGTTTGATGACGGCGGTGACCTTGAGGCCATGCAGTCATTGACCAGAGTGACCACGGTGACGCCGTCCGTCGTGGATCTCACCACGGGTCGTTTGTATGTGCTGCGCGGTTCATAGTCACTCGGAATTCCGACATGTCAACTAACTCCGAGATTTAAATCATCATGATAGCATGAGTAATAAAAATCGTTAAAAATATTAAATTACTTGTATCCTGTGTTTCTGTTGGGCTCTGAATCATTTGTTTCAACTTGTGAAGCATTATTTTTGTCATGCTTATCACGTATGGGAATTCCCATGGTACGAGTTAGTTGGGAATGTAGTAGAGAGAGACAATGATATTTATTAGTTATGATATGTCACAATTTCCTAAACCTACAGATTCAATACATTAAATCTATTTATCTTACTGATGATAGATGCTTCTATGTCAAGCTATGCCATAGCACTCGCTGTTCAACCAAGTTATCACTCTGAGAGCCCAATTTAGCACTGATCTCTAAAAGGTAAAGAGTCCGCCAATTCTCCAATCAATGGTTTTTACTCATAAATTAGTTCTCAACTAATTTGTATACAATTCGGTTTCCCGGGGAGTGAATTTCGGACCGATCGGTATGAATGCTCCTCTCAGCCTCATGGTACGTTTTGTCGTCGTGGTATCACGTGAGCGCAATTAGCGACCAAGCAGGACTCCCGGCCACATTGCTACTGCATTCTATCATACAACACACATTTACCATCAGCACCGACCTTAACTACTTATCATAAGGTTTCTTTTTGATCGATTTGGTCGTGAATGAAGTTGTGAATCGCTCGCGGGCTCTGGATGTGAAGCTAATCGTCCTTTGGTTTTTCTTTAGGGTGTTCGCACACGGACGTTTATCGCCGAGCGATTTTTGTCTCGCCGAAAATGGAACGTATGGAGTTCTATGCTGTAACGCCCACGAGCTACTAAAAGTCGCTCACCAACAAAATCGCTGGATTCCGGGCGTAGCGATTGTCGCTGCAGAATGGAACGTATGGAAATGTACCAGCTAACGCACACGGCTCAGCGACAATCGCCCGCGTACTCATTGCTAAGGAAGGACATTGCGCCATTGCTCTCCGATGGGATATCGATATAATTATAAGTTTTGTTTACTTAGATAAGTACCTACTTACGTATTCATTTTGTGTAAGTACCTATACGGTTTAGGTGTAAAAGTGATAGAGAGGTAAATACATACCTACCTAGGTAGATACTAAGATGAGTTTATAAAACAGTTTAATGTTATATTAGGTAAGTACCTACCTACTAAAACGGTAGATCATTCTAATTGTTATAATAATTCAAGCGTTAGTACTTTTTTAAACTATTGATTTCGGTTGAAGAGTATTCTTCGAAGAAAGAAATAAGTAAGTACATTTTTTGGTTAAACATAGATCTCTGTTAATCCATGACGAGCACATCCCTCGATAGCCAGCGACAAAATACCACACGTGAATAGAATAGAATAGAATAGAATAGAATAGATGATTTATTTGTCCAAAACATAAGTATACCCACACACGGCGCAAGATGTCACATCAAAGTTATAGCACAGCGTTGAGCGTTGAGTCGCTCAGAAAGTCGACCCATACACTTCAAAGTTATAGCACAGCGTTGAGCGTTGAGTCGCTCAGAAAGTCGACCCATACACTTCAAAGTTATAGCACAGCGTTGAGCGTTTAGTCGCTCAGAAAGTCGACCCATACACTTCAAAGTTATAGCACAGCGTTGAGCGTTGAGTCGCTCAGAAAGTCGACCCATACACTTCAAAGTTATAGCACAGCGTTGAGCGTTGAGTCGCTCAGAAAGTCGACCCATACACTTCAAAGTTATAGCACAGCGTTGAGCGTTGAGTCGCTCAGAAAGTCGACCCATACACTTCAAAGTTATAGCACAGCGTTGAGCGTTGAGTCGCTCAGAAAGTCGACCCATACACTTCAAAGTTATAGCACAGCGTTGAGCGTTGAGTCGCTCAGAAAGTCGACCCATACACTTCAAAGTTATAGCACAGCGTTGAGCGTTGAGTCGCTCAGAAAGTCGACCCATACACTTCAAAGTTATAGCACAGCGTTGAGCGTTGAGTCGCTCAGAAAGTCGACCCATACACTTCAAAGTTATAGCACAGCGTTGAGCGTTGAGTCGCTCAGAAAGTCGACCCATACACTTCAAAGTTATAGCACAGCGTTGAGCGTTGAGTCGCTCAGAAAGTCGACCCATACACTTCAAAGTTATAGCACAGCGTTGAGCGTTGAGTCGCTCAGAAAGTCGACCCATACACTTCAAAGTTATAGCACAGCGTTGAGCGTTGAGTCGCTCAGAAAGTCGACCCATACACTTCAAAGTTATAGCACAGCGTTGAGCGTTGAGTCGCTCAGAAAGTCGACCCATACACTTCAAAGTTATAGCACAGCGTTGAGCGTTGAGTCGCTCAGAAAGTCGACCCATACACTTCAAAAGTCACGAAATAAAAAGAACTAGAAGGTTCACCTTCTAATTAATTATCTTTATTCCTTGAGGACACGCGATGTGCTCATAAATAATAGTTGGTTACATCCAATGGACGAAATGAAGCAGACTGTAACTAGATGTAAAAATTGCAAATTACAGTTATTTTTATTCCGCTCAGCATGTGGGGGTAAGATTAATTTAAACATGTTGTAGATAATTTATGGAATAGCATTTAGACTGTATATAAGTACCTTAAGATTATTATGATATTTCAATGACAGTTGCATGAGTGCTCCAAATATTTTTTTTAGCGAATGAGGTCTGACAGAAACGAATAACTTTGTAAAAAAGGATGCACAGTTCATATGGTTCATTAGGTCACCATAAGTGGTGCAACTTAGGGTTCATTTTGTCACCATAAGTGGTGCAACATAGGGTTTATTAGGTCACCATAAATGGTGCAACATAGGGTTTATTAGGTCATCATTATGTGGTGCAACATAGGGTTTATTAGGTCATCATAAGTGGTGCAACATCCGGATTCAGGTTCAGGCTGTTTTTATCTTTATGTGCTCTAAATGTGTTTTGCCATATTTCTTGTAGCTACCTGCTTGTAACCAATATAATTTCAGATTAAAACTTAGCAGCTAGTTGGCCCAGTGGCAATAAAAAAAATAAAAAAAAATAATAATTTTATTTACGTCCTTTTACAAAGTAAAACATTTACAAACTTATAAATACTTAGTAGTACCAAGTTCTTCAACAAATTAGCTTAAGTACTTATAAACAAAGTAGTTCAATTTAATTTAATTTACACATGTTGTTACTTACCTATGAAAGGTGCATTGGTTTGGTACTAACATTATAACTTGTGTGGCGACCTGCCTGAGCTAGGTTAATAAAAACCTGTGTTTCAGGCCATCCCAAGACTAAGCGATCAAGCTGATTGTTTGTACATAGTTAATTGATTATTGAAATAATACTATCCTACATATATTACTAAATACAAATAAAAAATTACCAATTTAATATCTACATAATTATTGAAGCACTTCTAGAAGCTTTTCTGTGTCTGTGTAATCAAGCTTACCCAAATATTCGCATATCTTCAGACTACAATGTTTGTGAGTGGCACTAAATATATTAAGTATCCTATTTAGCTTATTATATACATGGGGTCCTAAATAGACATAGAACCGGTTTACAAAAGCATGCCTAGTTTGTGGCTTTATGCAGACCAGATCTTTCCTTCTCTTGTCAGAAGGTTTATAAGCGAGTTCAGCGTGCTGATGTAACATGATGTGCAGAATAAATAATTGGCGTACTGTTAGCACCTCACATGCCATGTACAGCTGGTGTGTAGGAAATCTGAAAGGCCTAAAAGTGGCTACCTTTAGAATTGCTCTTTGAGCACGTTCTAGAGGTAGTAAAATTGACTTTGCAGCACCACCCCATGTAGTTATGCAGTATGTAAGTACAGATTGGCACACAGC
Organism: Tiliacea aurago; assembly: GCA_948098905.1. Taxonomy (NCBI): domain Eukaryota; kingdom Metazoa; phylum Arthropoda; class Insecta; order Lepidoptera; family Noctuidae; genus Tiliacea; species Tiliacea aurago. Next base: position 613,556 of record OX402593.1, read on the forward strand.
TAAATATACCTGTTTAATTAATTTATAGTCAGCAATGTGACGTAAGTTCTTAAAAATGTAGATTAATTTACGAACTCGAGTACATTGCAAATCAATATGTTTACGGAAATTTAGATTTGTGTCAATTGTAACACCTAAATATTTCATATGGTCGACTTTATCTAGAGTAGGACACGAACAAACAGCGTCAGCGTCTGTCGTACAGTTATGAGCATAAATGGTAAGGTTAGTAAGTGGTAATTTAGTGTTTTTCATTCTAAATAAAATATGTTTGGTTTTATCTGCATTTAATGTTAGTAGATTCATGCAAAGCCAATTTGATACATAATTAAAACCACTCTGAGCATATTTATAGACCTCCTCTCTTGATTTAGCCGAAAACAATAGGGCTGTGTCATCTGCGTATGACATTATGATACCATTTGGTAATTTCAGGCTGCAAAGTTCATTTATGTATATTAAAAACAACGTAGGTCCCAAAATACTTCCTTGTGGAATGCCGTAACAGCTGTTTTTAAGTTCTGAACTTTTAAACTGACCGAGTTTTACACACTGATAACGATTTTTGAGATAATCAGAAAAAAATAGGAGTTGTGTTCCTCTTATCCCAAGTGATTCAAGCTTGTGCAATAGTTTAGAGCAAGAAATAGTGTCGAAAGCCTTGGCAAGGTCCAGGAAAATTCCCAAGCAATGTAAGCCATTATCCAGATTTTCCGTAATATAATTAGTCAATTTGTGTACTGCTTGGCAGGTTGATTTTTTTGGTCTAAAACCAAATTGACTATCTGAAAGTAATTTGTTGTCCTCAAGATATTTTATTAACCTATTATTTATAATTCTTTCCAAAATTTTGGAGAGGCCTGTTAATACAGAAATGGGTCTGTAGTTATTAACGCAAAACTTGTCTCCAGATTTGAAAACAGGAGTGACCAATGCTTTTTTAAGTAGGCTAGGAAAAACTCCATTAGTCAGACATAGCTGAAAGATATGAGTTAGAGGTTGAGCTAGTAGGTATTTAAATTTCTTAAGGATCCTATTTGGTATATCATCCCACCCGACAGCACAGTCATCTTTTAATCCGGAAATCATTCCTAAAACTTCATCGATATCGGTATCTAATAATACAAAAGAATTAACTGGATTTACAGTTACAGTAGTCTGGTTTTGGCAAGAGAGAATTGTTCTAGGTGTTTTGTCAGCCAAGTTTTTACCAACGTTGACAAAAAAATTATTAACTTTATCAGCTGCTTTATATGGGCAAATATCTGTTGATAGCAAATCAAGTGTAGGTTCTGAGTTTTTTGCACTAAAAGTATTTGTTCTTATATATTTCCAGAGTAGTTTACTATTATTTCCTGCTGATTGCAGCTCATATTTATCATGTTGGATTTTTATTTTCTTCAGTAGGTTATTACAAAAGTTCCTATACCTTTTGTACGTTATGCTAAGTACCTCGTTGTCAGGTGCTAGTTTAGATTTTAAGTGCAATTTGTCTCTATGCCTTATGCAACGGACGAGACCCGGTGTAATCCAGGGTTTGACATTACTATATTTCCTAGGCATTTTTGTAGTGAAAGTGTTTTTAATTATTACATGTTGTAGTGAGCCTATAAAGTAGTTTAGGGAAGTATTCGCGTCGCATGAGTTGTAAACTGGGTCTAAATTTATGCTGCGTATGTCAGTTTCAAGTTTTGTCATATTAACTTTGGTATAGCTGCGCATGCATTTTTTCCTGGGTAATGATATTTGCAATGTTAGTAAAATTGCATTATGATCAGTTAGCGAAGAATTAGTAATGAATGTTTTGGTTGGTTTTTTTGTTTTCAAAATTATATGATCTAAGCATGATCCACTTTGATGCGTGGGGTAATGATAAGCTGGCAATAGTCCGTGATATGAGCAAATGTTTAGGTAATTATGTGCATGATTATCGAGTTTACCGGAAACAATGTTAATATTTATGTCACCTATTAGTATAATGTTTTTGAAATTACACAACTTTTTTAGAAGAGTGTCAAGAGAGTCTAAAAATCGGTCAATATCTTGAGAAGGAGGTCTGTAAACAGCCATTACCACTACATCGGGGCTAATTTCTATGATCAAGCAATTACTATCCTGAATTATCGGTTCCTCTACTGTTGCTTTCAGATTTTTCTTGATATAAACTACTAAGCCATCATTTTGATTGAGATGTCGATTGGTTTTGTGGGAAGAGTAACCATCCAGGGGTGGTAAACTGAGTGTCTGATTGGACAACCAACATTCTGTCAGGACAATTACATCACAGCTTATGTCAAGATTCTGTAACAACACTTCAAAACCGTTCATGTTTTTGTTTATGCTACGAATATTTTGGGTAAGCACAGTTAATGTTTTATCCACAGCGGGAATAAAATGTTTACAGTCTGCAACATTGCAGATAGTACTTTCAGATACAGAAAAGCTATCTAGGTCACAAAGCAAATTATCGATCATAATTATAGAAGTAGTTACTATTTAAAATATAAAAATAAAATTAAACCCCTGCTAGCGTGCTTAAAAAGATACGAAAACTGTAGCGCTCTTAGGCGCCTTCATAGTCTATAGAATTTATGTAGTTTTCCTCTGCGAACTTGCGTGCCGGGCAACTAGGATCACCAGTGTTATGGTCACTTTTGCGCTTGAAGCGATTGCACGTCGCACATTTGGGGGGAGCATTTTTATTGCTGCAGTCCTTAAAGGAATGACCAGCCTCTCCGCAGTGGTTACAGGTTGCGCTCGTTTCTCGGCAATACTTAGCTGCATGTCCGAATTGCTGACAATTGAAGCACCTAGTGACTATCGTGAAATCTCTCACGGGGCAGGACGACCAATCGATGAAAATTCGCCCTTGTTCAATAAGAAACCTCCTGATGTTAGCTGGTAATTCTAGAATATAATTACAGGTGCTCAGATTTTTCTTACCGGATTTATGGCTTAGTTTTACCGTAGCTAAGAAGGAGTCACGGGTTGTGTTCGGCAGTTTCTCAGACAGGTTTTGCTCGAAAATACAATCAAATACCTCCTGTTCCGTTAGGGCTACGGGGACACCAATAACTGCAACCCTAGGACGGCGCTTTGTTGGTTCTTCAATGGTAAGGCCTGACGCAATTAGTTTTTCCGACTTCCGTAATTTTTCTATGTCTTCCCTCTTGTCCGTGCTGATGATGACCCCTCCGTTTCTCACTTTTCGAACGCCACGAACATGAAGTTTGAGTTCCTCGGGAGAGATGATTTTCTGGACAAGGGACTTCGTGTCGTCGCTGGTTTTGGATTTATCGCTATGGTAAATAGCAACAGAGCTTAAATTTGCAGGGCGGATGTAGTTGTCGGAGCCCTTCTTGACCATATTTGCGTAGGAAGTAGTTTCTGCGGGCTTCATTTTACTTTCTACGACCTCTTTGAATTGCTGGAGTGATTTCACAACGCCCTGCTTTTCTTGTAGATGTTCAATAGTAGTGTACGCCTGTGTAGTTTTGTGTGTCAGAGACTGATACAGGACAGCCATCTGAGATGTCCCACTAGTCACCTTACGGCATAAATTAGTCACACGGATCTTCTGTTCGGAGTTCATTTTGCCCTCAGCTACTATAGTACACACTTCACTCAAGATGGAGTCTATTGTGCTCATCCATTTCTTAATTTCCGACGTGGGTAGAACTTCAGAGGGTAACTCATATTCCGTGGGAGCTGGTGGAGTTGCTATGGGCTTGTCTCGTGCAGTTGGTGTCGGCGGAGGACTTCGCAGCAATTGGCTACGGTCAAACGGGCTAGATCCTGAGGCAGCCATATCCACCACAGTAACTATAGTCTATAAGATTTAGGTCATTGCTAATGCAATGAACGCGTAAGTCAGTGTTTCTATCTATCAACTCGCGACACACTTTAGTTTTAATGCTTATACTGCATATGTAATTTCAATAACAATTTAGTAGTAATTATTTAATTCTCGCACATTATAAGCAAAACAAAAGGCACGTCCGCTTAGGCAAGCGATCGATCGAAATGATCTTTGTCTATCACTAAGCAATGCTTAGTGATAGACAAAGTAAAGGCTTCTACATACCAGCGCGACTTGTCGCGCGACGCGACACGGCACAAAAGCCCCGCGTGTTGCGGGACGAGCGGTGCCTTTGTGTCGCGTCGCGTCGCGCGACAAGTCGCCCCGGTATGTAGAAGCCTTTACAGTCTGTAATACATCCCTCATCTATACAATCTTTGTATAACTTCAAACTGCCGCTATTAACAATGTAGCGTGAATTTACCCGCCACTATCACAGAGATAATTAACTAAAAGATTACCTCGGTCAGTAATGAGCACACAGCGGCCGCAGTTAGAGGAAGGTAGCGCTCTTAGTTCGCTGTGGTCGTAGGCTGTAGCATTGGCTTGTGGTTGTGCCGTGGTCGAACTAAGTGGTGCCTTCTGTGGGAACTGGAGCGGTGACCACAGCCGTGAGGTGCTGCTTGAGACTTTGATTACATGATGTGGATGATAGAGAGTTAACTTGTGTGCTATGTTCTTGAAACTTATTTTGGTACACTATTGTGTAAGAGGTAACTTTGGTAGTAATTTGCCCAAGGTGATATATTAGGGCCATTTTTATTATTCCCAAATAACTGTATTCCCAATAGGCTTTACAGTTACATTTCGTTGTTGATTAGTGGAATTGATGTCAATTCAACGAAAATCCAATCCGATTTCGAATATTTTAAAGATTGTTGAGATCAAGCCCTCAATATAAAAGTCATCACTTTCCATTCCTTTTCATCTGTCAGTGCGTCGGATTAATCCCCCTGTACCACATGCGCCCGAGCCGTGACTTTCACTCCATCACCGTTATTCCGACCTGCAGGCTAATTGCCGGTCTACAACCGTTACGATCGACCAAACGGATAATTGACCGGCCCGGTCGCACGATCCGGAGCCCTTTAGAAAAAGTGGCGAAAAATTATAAACTACATGGTCTGTGTCCGTAACCTCTCGGCCCTTTACAAACACGCAGACTGGCCGCGTGACTCGTAATATTAGTAGATAGTAATCATAGACCCTTAGAAAAAGTGGCGTGAAATTATAAAGCCGTACACAATTACACATGCACAGGTGTCCCTCTGACCTGACCCATGGCATTGTTACTCGTACACTGCACACTCTGCGAAAGCAAAAAGTTTAATACGGTACGAGTCCATTTATAAATCTTTTGTGTAAGTGCGGCAGAACCAGTGAATGTAGGTAGAACTACGTTTGATCTTATGAGTCTTTCTGTATTTTGAACCAGTACGTTACCTACTTACATACTGTAAAGTAAAATTATCTTCTGTCAAACAGACTAAAAACAAAACTTTCTTTCAAAGAAAAACCGGTCAAGAGCGAGTCGGACTCGCGCACCGAGGGTTCCGTACGAATATATATTGTTGATGATTTCTGAAAAACTGTGCTATTTAGAGACATCGTTTTATTTTTCCTGTAATCTTTACATAAGTTTCTATTATATAGAATAATTTCAGATTTTTATCTCTGCAAACTTCGGAGATAAGGGGGGGGAACGGTATTTTTTTCACATTTTTCATCAAAAGTCGGAAACTATGTTGCCTAAAAAAAAATGATTGAGAATGTGCAAACAACGTTCTTTCATATGATACCCCACATGCCCTAGTAGCCCCACTTCAAATTTGTAAGACCCCCTTTCAGTCCCTTTTGCAAAAAAATATATAAAAAAAAAAAAATTTACTTGCAAAATAGTTGGGAAAACGTCATCTAAAACTATTCTAAATTTTAAGTTGATAGCATTTTAGTAGTTCCTGAGATATCCAGGAGTGACAGACAGACAGACTTAGTTTCACCATAAGGGTTCCTTTTTACCATTTTGGTACGGAACCCTAAAAAGAGCAATACCTAACGTTTCCATCGTTTGATAAGCGGACGATATACTTAATTAAAGCTCTAAATACTTCCAATTGGGATTCCGGTCGTTAATGCGATGTGTAACTGACGTCACAACCACGGCATCCAGTCTGATTTCAACCCGACATCACAGAGCGACAAACCGGCAGACAGGGGACGGGAACGTTTGCTTAAGAAACGCTTCTCATGAAACCACGGTAACGGAGGTTTCTCATAAAAAGATGGTGAAATCATTTTTTGATTATCCTTGGGAAAGTCGTGGCCATCAGTAGACGTCTTTTGGTTGAAATGATAACGATGTATCTATTGGTTCTCATGTAAGCTTAATTTCTATGAGTAGGTAATTTAGACATCGTCCTCCTTACAAACCTTCGCGACACTTCGTGCATCTACTTATTTATCTAGCTGTGTTGTATTTTTCTATAATATTGCACTGAAAAATATTTAAAGTCACTGTAATTAAAGCTACGTTAGGCTACAACTTTAAAACCACACATATCTCTGTCGGTGCAGGTGCGGAACAGACATAAAGACGTGCATCCACCAATCGTCAGTCGCCGCGACCGACCGGTCTGCTCGTAATGAGCAAAAAATGACGCTCCCTAATCTGTGCCCCGTGCACTGAGCACTGTGCAGTGTGTAGGGTTACCAGTTACTCAGCCTTGTGCGACATGCACTGATAAAGGAAACGTGTTCCATTTAACGAAGAGTTCGGAGGTATTTTTGGTCTACGGTGATGAAATCAAGCGCTATGCAGTTAGTTCCTACGAGTATGTTTTCTGATACTAAGAATCGCTGATTATAACATTAAAACTATTTAATCGAAAAAATATCTACGGTCTGATAGTTTTCGATTCTCTTAGCATTTGCTGCTGGCGGTAGAGGACTGCAGATACTTAATTGTTTTTGTAATTGTTTCAACAACGAAATAGTCTGTAGCTGTATCTAAATAAGCATAAGCATAGCAGCATAATCAGCCTCTAATGTTCCCACTGCTGGGACACAGGCCTCCTGTCTTCGAGAGGGACTGGGCTGTAATCTACCACGTGGGCCCAGTGCGGGTTGGTAGATGTCACATGTCTTTGAATTGTTGGTTCTAGGACATGCCGGTTTCCTCACGATGTTTTCCTTCACCGTTTTGAGAGCAGTGGTGATGAAATTATTTACACAAAGTAAAGCGCCTGCCTGGGTTCGAACCCACGACCTATGACTCGTAAGTCGGGGCCGTTACCACTGGGCCACCACTGCTCAGTCGGGGCCGTTACCACTGGGCCACCACTGCTATCTAAATGATTTATTACAATTACTGGCTTTTAAAACGTATTTCGTGGTTACACAAAGCAGCTTCTAGTACGTGCCGTGCTAAACTGTATGGCAGCTACTAAGTACCAAGTAGCTTCTAAAAACACACAGTGTAAAGGAGTAGGGACTCCAACTCACCCTGTATGTAACTGTCTCGTGTTATAAACATTGCTTGGTCGCGCTAGCCTGTGTCTGTGTAGTCAGCGCTTTACACTCCTTTAATTGAATACCGAGAGAGTATTTGATCTAGTCATGGTTTCTTTGTGTTTATAACTAGCTGTGAACAGTTGACTATTGAGATGTAAGGCTGCATGTTATCATAACTGGTTAGTTAGCACTGCTAACGAGAATCATTACGTGAGGATATTTATTGAAGTGGCACAAACAAGTATGTATATAAACTCATTGATTATTTTACAGGCCGTTATGTCTTGTTAGGTAAGAAGGTACTAACCACCAGTCTTAGAACAGTAAAACGGCATTGAAAAAAATCAGGACACATTCCTTTTTTCCCTGGGTCAAGGATCCAACAAGGATGGATACCCTGTGCCTAAGGAAAGACTGAGAGTTCACGGATTCTAAAATTGAACTAGTACCCACGGATACTTAAGATGCCGGAGGAGCTCGTCCTATCAATTGAATGTCGGGATTTCAGGGATCGCTTCCGTAGTAATTTGCCTACAACATTTATATAAGAGGTTCAGTCAGTATGAATAAATTTATTCACGGGCTGCGAATAATTTTCACATATTTTATTAGGTATACACATTTTTTTTTAAGTAAGTTTACCTCTTTGGAAGTATATTTAAGCTTCGGTACAAAGTCCCACAAATTAGTACTAACCTGTGGTATTAAAACTTGTCTCTTATAAGGTACATTTACGAACGTAGCAAGTGAAATCAATGCGTTTACGTTTAGCGGTATCATAAGCTGGTGTGTGACAAGCGTCGTACTTGCGCGCAATGCTGTAGTATCGATGTATTACATGTCGTATGTAATTAAGATGTTAGTGTATGGTGACGGTTTTTGTGCTGCATTGGCACGAACTTCAGGTAATAATTAATGTTAGATGTTTAGATATTAATGTTGTCACATAAATACCTCTCATCCCTTTCAAAATATAACTTATAGTCATGATTGTCAGCATAAAAACGTACCAGACTGCCACTGCTCGCCTATTAATAGAGTGAGTCCCATACCATACCTATCTGGGACTAATAATTGATAACCGATTCAACTGCAGTTACCAGGTGGAATCAGTTTGCGGCAAGTTACGTGCGATACTCACCAAATTTTTCATTATAAAGCGCAATATACCGTACAGAACCTCCTTCAAATATACACATCAGTTATGGACCCACATTAAAACTTACCTAAATAAAATACATCATTTGCAAACACGCTTGTTGAAACTCGTAGTACCAAACTACGTTATAAATATATAACAAGACAATAATGACGACATGGTTGGCGCAGTGGTTAAGCGATTGCCTGCTGCCCTGCGTGTCGCGGGTTCGATTCCCGCACGGAACAAATATTTGTATGACCTACAAGTAGTTGTTCCGGGTCTGGCTGTTTGTAAACGCACCCACAAAACAGGATAAATTCCTAGTGTGGGGTAACGTTCTCACTTAAAAAAAAACTACACAGGGTTATCTAAAGTCTAAATATTGCAAAGTATTACCCGTTCTAGCGCGCGCTGAGTATACGTTCCTCATAGAACATTTTGATAAAAGTGATATTGAAATTCCAGTTAAATATGATGTGAATATATGACAAGCCAAATTAAAATCATTGCAAGTGCCACGCAAAAATAACTTTTATGGCAGGCGTACCGCTTCTTTCACAATCCCAATTTACTAAACCAAATACCTGTAGACATTGGAGACTCAATGAATAATAAAAACATAAAGCATAAGCTGAAAGAACATTACATCGACTCGATTATAGCACGTTGATCAAATCTTAGCTCATGGCATGCTAAGACAGACCCCAGAGGTCTAACTGTGTGCTTTATTTTAAGGGTAAGGAACTTGTAATTAATAAAAAAAAATGTATATTTAAATCATCCGCTCTCTGCATTGAATGCCGACATCGGATTGTTTAAAATGTCTATGAAAAACTCGCTTCGCTTGAGGAATTTGATGGAAAATGTAAGCCCAGAATATGATGAATACGTTATAATCATTTATCAATCACAGTCCTCTCCCATACACACGGTCTTCCCCGTAAACTGATCAGCTAATGTCGAATTCATACATGAAATTCCAAAATGGAGCACAGTGGATGTCAAATACATCACTGTGATCCTTTTTGGGCTTTCATTTATAGTGCACCTCGTAAAGTTGCTAATCATGGTGCTGCATTAAAGTGTACGTTTACACGAAAACCTTCTAAAAACCAAGCATTCCACCCAGTTTCCTACCACCAAGATGCAAGAATGTCATCCTTACTACATACAAGATTACCGAAACATCAAGCCTTGTATAAAGAGACATCTTATAAATATTAACATCAAACAGGAATCCATCATCGAATCAGTTGGAGCCCTTCGGTTCCCGGAACGTGCAAAAAGACTCGCAGGATATATTATTATGTCTATGCGTATAATGAAGCATAATGATCGGTTTTTAGCACGAACTGAACTGTATGGCGCTGGCGTTCTTGACTTGGAGATAATTAGAAAATGGAGCTCAATAATGGACTCTTGGTTTTCTTTTATGCATGATTGGGGAAGTTGGCTCGAATAAAGACTCCTCTCAATCTAGATAATTGTAGAATTATACATGCAAGAGGCAAATTACTTATGAACGAACAGAGAGAGAAAAAAATACAAAGATGTAGTATGCGTCAAGTAGTGGCCAAGTGGTATCGTGATTGAGTGATCGTGTGTCTCGTTATCACAAGTCACATCACTTACCCGTGTCCCTAATCCCTACACAGATACAGCCTTATAAATTTTGCGTTTAGTTGACTTTACTTACATAATTTTAACATCAAGTTACAGCTTTTTATTTGCCAACTTTTTACTTTGTTAATTAACTTTTACAGCTGACATTGGATTATCTTCAGTTTAATCCTTAAGAGATACCTCAGTATTTATACCCTAACTGCTAAAAATAACGTAACATTTTCTTTAACTTAATTCTTAACTAAGTAAGGACTAAGGAGCTTAGCTTCACTTATAATCTCGTATGTTTGCTTGAAGGCTCAGTGTATGTCCGTGGCCGTCAGATTAGCAGCGTGGTCATAAAAATTTAATACCAATGCCGTAGCAAAGTGTGAATTTAATTTTGTTTCGCAGGAAATGAGAATACTTGGATGGAGTAGTTTTAGCAAGAAGGCTTTGTAGAGGTTATTGCTATTTGAGTGAACACATTGTCTGCCTTATTGGTCTAGAGGTCGCGAACGCTACTGCTGACTGCTGAGGTCAATTCCCGGGTCGGGAAAAGTGTTATTGGGTTTTTCCATCTGAAATTTCTTAGTAAGTATAGCAGCCCGGAGTCTGAATTTGTGCCCGATTGAGGGCAATAGGCCCTATAGGCGTGGGATTTTAAACATAACTGGCGAAATGTACCCACATTTGGCCAGTTATGTATTTTTACACCCGTACTGTAAGGTCCACTGTGTAACCCTTCGAGAGTGATGTTATGTAAGAATGTTAAAATCTGGATTTCAGGCCCGTTATGGGTGATATAGGCTCGCTCGATCCCTATTACGTGGAATTTGTAACTGGATGAATGTGCCTGGTGAATTCTGGCACATTGTTAAGGTTATTATGTTTTATTCTATTTATTATAATTTATAAGTTGGTTGTTTAATTAGATTTCTGTTAAGCGAATGAATCTGGAACAGTCGAGCAGTCAACACAGCACAATTTATCGGTTGTGTAGTAATTTAGCACAAATCATAACAACCTGCAAAAGGAAACGGGTTATTCTTGATCTGTGATTCGGACTAATAGTGGTTCAGTTTCATAATACTAGATCAAATAGATGAGAAGTATTTACCTAGTAGGTAAGTAGGTACTCACCTAGTTTAAAGACTACGATCCGATGCTGCGATCCGGTTGGCTAAGACACTATAAGAACTCCATTCCTTTTGCCATCATTCTTTGTTGTTAGATGCTGTGCTTTGGTTGCTGTGGTGTAATCTTTGTTGTTAGATGCTGTGCTTTGGTTGCTGTGGTGTAATCTTTGTTGTTAGATGCTGTGCTTTAGTTGCTGTGGTGTAATCTTTGTTTTTAGATGCTGTGCTTTGGTTGCTGTGGTGTAATCTTTGTTGCTAGATGCTGTGCTTTGGTTGCTGTGGTGTAATCTTTGTTGTTAGATGCTGTGCTTTGGTTGCTGTGGTGTGATCTTTGTTGTTAGATGCTGTGCTTTGGTTGCTGTGGTGTAATCTTTGTTGTTAGATGCTGTGCTTTGGTTGCTGTGGTGTAATCTTTCAACCCTATCGAGAGTTTTCTTAAGGTGAGTATAGACTACAGCATTTACTTGTAAGAAAACTTCGAAAACGAATCGAGCCGGTCTAATAAGTGTTACCCTTTCACGAACCGAACCTTCACGAAAGGAACCCTTATAGTTTCGCCATGTCCGTCTGTCTGTCTGTATGTCTGTCCCCGGCTTAGCTCAGAGACTATTAGTACTAGAATTCTGTAATTTGGCATGGGTGTACATCTTCTCTTCTTCTTCTTTTTTTAAAAACGTTGCCCCACACTAGGAATTTCTCTTGTATTAATCACGCCGACAAAATCGTATTTTAGTCAGCGTCACGATGTGGTTACCCCCTTTGAATGCGTATACCCTAAGTCATCAATTCTGATAATTTATGTAAACAAAGGTGATAACAGATCAAAAAAATATCGTCATAATGGTAATTCACATAAAATGGCGGAAAACAAGGCTATATTGGCTTTTATGTACTGATTTTAGAAATAATAATTAAACAATTATCATACCGTGTTAATTTTTATAAGTTTTCGGTTCTAAACAAAGTTATTAAAAAAAGAAAATTTTGTGGTATAAAAAATATTATGATACTGGTAACACTACAGGAGTTCCCAACATTCTCAAATTTCATTTGACATAATTTGCAAACTCGCGTCTTTTCAATACGTTCGTTTTCTTTTCTCCGATCATATTATTCGCTGCGTGTTTGTTAATTGTGCTTTGTTATCATCGTGTTAAGTGTTTCATTTTGTTGTTAGTTGTTATATTTCCTTGTTTCTGTTGTGTTTTTGTTAAGTTTGATATATGATAAATTGTTTTGCAGCACTGTCCTGTCATTTTGACAGTGACATTTCTTTGTTTACTAAAATTATCTGAATTGATGACTTAGGGTATAGGTGCTTTCAAGGGGGGTAACCACATCGTGACGCTGACGTACCTCCCCCATGTAAAGTGGGGATGATATTTTTTTTTCTGGTCTAGTCCAAGATCGATGGATAGGCCGTTCAAAAATATTGAGTTTTGTGAAGACCATTTTTCGATTCAGGGATCCGTTTGCGTAATATTAAGCTTTAAAAGTGCCAATTTTTGTTAGAATCAAGTGTCTCCCTCCTGCCAGCTAAATGTTTTTTTTTGGATATGTGAATAAAAATCATGGCAGAAGTATATCTAACGAAATTAAAAGGAAAACTATCACAGTTAAGTAGGTATTACAAGTTAACGAGTAATAGTCGACCAACTTACATTGGCTGTTGGAGAATTTACCGTGACGTGTATCGATGTAAAAGCACAATCCATCCGTTTGTGCCTAAGTAGCACTGGCAGGTGCTATACCCACTAGGTGACGTAAGTATAGAGAGTCAACAAACGTAATCGCGATCGGTTTTTTTCCGGTAACCGGTGACCGGTGAGTGCTGACCGGTTAGATTCGGTAATTGGATGATAATGCGCGGCGGTCGCTAGTGGCGCATCGGTTTGTGTTTTAAGAGTAGAGTGCACACGAGGCGAGGGAAACATGAGACGTTCCTATAATATATGTTAAATGGGGATCTCTTCATTTAACAATGTTATTTTAAAAGGCGTATTTTTATCCTTCTGTTACTTCTTTTGTGTACTCGTCATCTTTATCGTTCCTCTTCGTAGAAGAATCTAAAAGTAGTAAGACTGTACTATGTTCTGTGTATAGCCAGTTAAAATAATTATTTACACTCAGCAAATGGATTAACTTTGCCTCTGATAACTAAAGACAGGAACGTACTTGTAATAACTTTAATAATCACATGTTACATAATTTCTTCATCACTCATCACATTATCCTCGTTTTTTCCCAATCAGTAAATGGTCGCCTCAGTCGGGGCTGCTGCGCCCGCACCGCATTTAATGCACTGATAAAAACTCTCCGTCCGCCGCCGCCGACGGTTTTTTCTGCGAGCTCCCAAACTTAAAAGCTTCATGTTTGTATAAGCTGTTCGAACAAAAATGCGTTTGTTTGTGGTATTGTTAAAAGTTTCATCAAAAGGTGAAGTTTTTTTTCGAGTCGTTTATCATATTTGAGGTTACATTCTGGGCGGGTTCTGACTATTATAAAAAGGGTCTGATAATTAATTAGATCCCATTATAAAGGTTTGTATTATGACTTACTTAGCAACATTTAGATTGTTTGAGAAAATATTTGGTGAATTAATGTTTTTATCATCACCCTTCAGTGGTTGAGCCTGGATCACGATGTTTGTACTCTTTAGCAATTAAATCATGTCCATTAAAACTAATTACATAATTTATGTCTTATTTAAGATACCCCGTATTTTTCATAAGTCCTATGGAGTCGCCGCCAAGAGTATTGCAAGTCCCATTGAGTTTACCAGGAAACTGTGAAAAACTTAATATGCCACTGTAACGAGCCGGGTGTTCGTGGGAGTCGTCGGCATAGCTCCCTGCCCGGCCCGCAGTTATGAGAGCGTAATTATACACAAATATTTAACAATCCGCCGACGATGATAGAGATCGCGAGTAATGGAGTTAAAAACTGAAAGCTCGTCCTAGGTGGCAGCACAGTAATTGTCCGTCGACAAACCGCCATTGTTTTGTTTGTTTACTTTTGTGTCGATCACAAAAATGAAAACTAAATAATAACTAATATGTATGCGACTTGGAGTGTACGAAGGACAGGACAAGCGTCTACCACTGCTAAAAATACAGCTGTAGTGGAAAAGTCAATAAATTATGAATGTTTTATAATTTATGGGTTGCCCGCGGCTTCGCTTGCGTTAATTTAGAGTTTGACAATCAATTCGGGTTGTACTTTGCTTGTTGTTTGGCCGTTGTATTCATGGGCTCAGATCGGAACTTTATTCTAGGACGCTCTTATACACAATGTTTTATATGTCCTTCTATTTCGAGCGAATACGTATAAACTCTGGGCATTGGAACATGCTACATATGGAAAAATCATGGCTTTTACAAATGCACCCCTGCAGGTAGCAGGGGTGCATTTGTAACAGCAATGTTTGCCCTTACGTTTTATTAATTGTAATAGCAAAACTTAGTTTTATTGAAAACTGGAGTCTTTTAAATTGAAATGGCATGGTGGTATTGGAATGGTTGGTATTATTGGGATTCGAGGTATACACGGTAAAAGGTACACTTTTCCCTTTTCCCACACCAGTTAAAATAGTGGCACCGAATATATTTTGTCCTAATTGTGCAATCCGAAGCCTCGTCCCATTACATAATCGGAATGCATCTAAATTGCGCATAAACATAACTGGTACACCTAATTTTAATTGGAGTTTATGCGAGGGTACACCCGACAGCTCTAGAGAATTTAAAAATTCAGCTGGATATGAAGTGCTCTGTTCTGGGTCTATGATGGTATCTATTGACAAATACTCCTTTATATCTCCCTGCACCTTATTCAAAATGTCAGTGTTTATCTGGTTAAGAGTTTCGTTTTTAGGTGCAAGGATTGCTCTCGCACATATAGCCATTGATCACAATTTAAGTTTGCTTGTAAGTCTGGGTAAACTTTAGCAATGAGTTCCACACTGTTTTCGACCAAATTACAGAATTCCACGTCAGTAAAATACAACCTTCAGCCGTCCGTGTCTCTGCGTAATGTCTGGTTTAGTACTATCTCTTCCCCTTCCCATCTCTTCCCCTAGGCATTTATACCTACAAAAAATTCCCATCTCTCCCCCTGCCAAAAATCACTCGACCGTTCAGTCACGGACGAAAATAAACTCAAGCAGTGAAATTGATATGTATTAAAATATAACAAATACAATATTCTTGGTTTTAGTTATAACAAGAAATAAAAAATATATAAATAATCTGCGTGCGGCCTAAAGCTTTAACTCAAGCACCATTACATATTTTTGAAGGAAATAAATACTAGTTTCATAAAAAAATATAATAGGATTTTATTAAACATTTGTACCACCCAAAATTATCGTTCAAAGATATAAATAACTGGCAATACTGTTGACAATTATTCGTTAAAATAAAAACAAAAAAGAATGCTAACCTCTCGCCGGCCGTTGACGGATAATCTATCATAAAACATAAATTAAAAATTTTGCAAGTCGGTCGGACACAATCAGATAAGATAGAAATTATTATATTATTAATCGTTAATGCTATTTACCGTAAACGCTAGGATAGGTAAGATGTCAATATTATGATTATTCTGTCAATTTGACAGTGTCAAAGTATGTTTATGCGTAACGTTTAGTTTAACGGTAATATTTACTATTACCCTCTCGCACTATCTTTTGTTATTATAGTTGTGAGGGTGAACCGATAGGCAATATCAATATAAATTATTTAATATTCTAAATATAGGTGGCTCAAACAAATATGGATGAGACTGTACTTTTAACAACTGAATCCAAATTTTTTGAGTGATTTATGGCAGGGGAAAGAGATGGAACATTTTTGTAGGTATAAACGCGTAGGGGAAGAGATGGGAAGGGGAAGAGATGGGACTAAACCTAATGCCCCGAATCTGCGTCATTGTAAAGGTGTACTCTCATATTCGTTAATAAGCTTATTTTTTTACTTTTGTCTATTAGCCTGTCTCAAGTCATCACTTGAGACAGGCTTTGATTTCATCTGCAGGTGTGCCTCTCTGGATCACCGGTAGAGTTTCTCGGAAGTCACTAGCCAGTAAAACTACCATGGCCCCCATAATATTAGTACTGTCTCGCACGTCCTGCATACTTCGGTTTAGAAAAATAGAAAGAAAGAAAAATGAGTTTATTGGCATTAACGTAAGAAATCAAGAAAAAAAAAACCTTATAACTATGAAAACAGAAAACAAAGAATGTCAAATGACAGCACAAGGTGTACCACCTGACGCTGATTTTCAGCTGCAACCGTCGCCTCTGCAGCTTTTTTGTGGGACATCATACTTTCGTCCCACACTAAAAGTTTACACTGTCGTGGCAGCTCATCATACCTCGATAGCTATTTTTGCTAAAATTGCAGATTGGTGACTCCTCCTGTGCAAGATTTAATGGCAGTTTTAAAATGGATGTGCAGTGTGACCGCCGTTCAGTAGTGTAGCGGCTATACCGGAGGAAGCCACGGCAACAGCAATTTTTTCGTCGTTTTATATGATCGCCAATAATAATTTTAACAAAAACGTTTTTCCGGTTCCTCCACTTCTTATAAACACTTAGGAATCTGTATTTTTGGTCACTATAACTTCTTCAGGAGCACTAATTTTTGTATCAATTGGGGAAGAAATCACAGAGTTTTGAATAGGGAAATCTTGAAATGCAAATTTAACACCGTGACTACCGCCACCCCACCAATGGCATGGTTTGGCTCGTAAACTACTGGAGTAGTAATTTTGAATTTTGGGTATTAATTTTATCTTGCAGGGTACTAAATTTCTATGTAGGTTTGGGGAAAGCGACAAGCTCTTCAAACTTGGAATCAACATTCAAAGTCGTGGTCCTGCTGAACGAGCGCGTGAAAGTTATCATCGTTGAGTTCTGGGTAAATACAAATGTTTCAGTTATGTTTTTTTTACGAAATTAATCACATACAGGGTGTTTGGCAGAACGTTGAACATACGAAAATGGTGGGTAGGTGGGGTCATCTGCTACTTACTCAGCCCTAATTTATTTGGCCCTGGCCGACTGGGTATTTAAAAAAAAAAAAAAAAAGTTTTTTTCTTGTTTCACCACTTTCCTAACTTTAAAGTGTATTTTTTTTATTAAAAATGGGCAATAAAACAGGCAATTTTTTTTTTTTAAATCTTTGATGTTGGCAGATTCTTATAAAATTATTGCTTTGTTCAGATGTTAGCTAGAAAAAAAGTTATGAGTCCTCAAACTTACAGAAAGATGTAAAAAATACTTGAATGTTAATTTCAACTTGCATTTAAAAAAAAACAAAAAATGATTGAGGAGTTCCAATTCTAGCAAAACATCCCTAGTGTGTGAGCTTTCTAATGGTATGTAATTTGCTTTTATAAAAAAAAAACTTTAAGAGTTATTTCATAATTTTATCAAGTAGGAAATTTTTGACTAAACTCTACCTTTACGGAAAGTTAAATGTTTTGCGAAATTTAATACTGCAAAGTTGGTAAAAATTATGGATCGACGGCTTGCCAGTAGCAGTGGTGCAAATTGACATTCACTATTCCCTTGAGATGGTTACACAAAGCAGGTAGAAATTTTGTTTCACTCTTGCGCAGTCATAGCGTATTTTTGCTCTCTTTCGCTCTCGTGGCACCGTGACGCGTCAGAATGAATTCTTGACGAAACTCTACCTTTACGGAAAGTTAAATGTTTTGCGAAATTTAATACTGCAAAGTTGGTAAAAATTAAATGATCGATTGAAATTATGCTGTACCAGTTAGGTGCGTTAATGAAACAATTAAATAATTTTAAATAATTTATTTAAATAATAAATCATATTAGATGTTCAAATTGACGCCCTTCATTCGCAATACAGGTGCGGCATCTACGTCTGATTTCTACAGTTGTTGTGCGCAGCAGCATCTCCTGTCGCATAACTTCGAAAGCAGCATTAATTGATTTATCAAATCTTCCCGACTTTCTACTTCTGTAGTGTAAACTAGTTCCTTTGCCCTTCCCCACACGTGAAAATCGAGCGGAGTGAGGTCGGGCGATCGCGGAGGCCAGGGAATTGGTCCTCCCCTGCCAATCCACGAATTTGGGAAACAATTATCCAAATGCTCACGTACAACTAGACTAAAGTGAGCTGGGCAACCATCGTGTTGAAAGACAATAGGCCTGTTTATGTCTACTTGGAACACTTCTTCCACTAATGGTGGTAAATCATTTATCAAAAAATCCAAGTAGTTGTTCGCGTTGATGTTGTCGGGCAAATAATGAGGCCCTATTAGCTTATCGCCAATCACTCCTGCCCAGACATTCACACTGAATCTCCTCTGGAAGCCTCTTTGTCTCTTCACGTGTGGGTTTTGATTTTTAAGTGCCCAATGGTGAAGATTGTGATAATTGACAATCCCTTCTTTGTCAAATTTGGACTCGTCTGTCCACAAAATACTTTTTAAAAAGTTAACGTCGTCCACATCGGTATGCAGCAAATGGCGACAAAATTGCACACGTCTCCCAAAATCACTGTCATCGAGACCTAGAACAAACAAAACATGTCTAAGAATTGATTTCAATACTGAATCTTTTCTTCCTCCGAGTTCAAACTCTACAATTATCCAAATTTTTCATCTTCAATTTTTAAGTACACTAATTGGCTTTATGGCTTAGCCATAAAGACGTAAGACCAAATTCACAAAAGGGCGTGCGACTTTCCAATTTTGTTCTAAAAAGGACCCATAAGTGCTGGCAAGTTTACCTACGCTGACCACCTGCGCAAACCGAATCCGAAATCCGAATCCTGTAAGCGCTGGCCGCCTGATTGTTACGTGAATGCGGCCGAATAGGAATAGTTTATTGAATTTAATTTGAAATTAGAATTGAATGCGCTAAAAACAACATGAGGCAAAACAACTAATAAAGAAAGTGACGAAATCAAGGTTAAATGGAACGATCAATTGAACTGTCTCATAATTTACTACATTCCACAAAATCGTATCAGATGCAGTGCATAAACGGCTTAATCTTACCTTGCACTGGAGTGTAGTGAAAAGCATGTCTACCATCTTGCCGGAGAACAGACCACACTTTCCATATGCTTAAGCCAAGTATTGAAGCTATCTGTCTAATGCTTTTGGTAGGATCCGCGTCAAACTCGGCAAGAACTTGTTCGTCAATGGTAGCATCGGGTCGTGCTGCGTTCACTCGTGGTTCTTGTAAGTTCAGGTTACCGGTTTGTCGTAAACGTCGGTAAGTACTCGCAAACGTCTGATGACTGGGTACTCGGCGGTTGGGATAACGCTCTTGATAAATTCTTCGCGCTTCACGCGAATTTGTATTAGCGCTTCCATACGCTAACAACATGTCCGCGTATTCCTCACTGGTAAAAGCAGCCATTTCTTTACCAATAACAACAGGTAACAGTAATAACAAAAAACTTAACAAACTTAAACTTAAACTTAACTAGTGATAACAATAAAAGAAAACGAAGTGAACAAAAACAAACGTAAGCGTAACGGGCACGTGAGATCGCAGAGGCAGTTAAGTCTCGACTGAATAAAAGAAAAGAATTCATTCTGAGGCGTCACGGTGCCACGAGAGCGAAAGAGAGCAAAAATACGCTATGACTGCGCAAGAGTGAAACAAAATTTCTACCTGCTTTGTGTAACCATCTCAAGGGAATAGTGAATGTCAATTTGCACCACTGCTACTGGCAAGCCGTCGATCCATAATTTTTACCAACTTTGCAGTATTAAATTTCGCAAAACATTTAACTTTCCGTAAAGGTAGAGTTTCGTCAAAAATTTCCTGCTTGATAAAGTTATGAAATAACTCTTAAAGTTTTTTTTTTATAAAAGCAAATTACATACCATTAGAAAGCTCACACACTAGGGATGTTTTGCTAGAATTGGAACTCCTCAATCATTTTTTGTTTTTTTTTAAATGCAAGTTGAAATTAACATTCAAGTATTTTTTACATCTTTCTGTAAGTTTGAGGACTCATAACTTTTTTTCTAGCTAACATCTGAACAAAGCAATAATTTTATAAGAATCTGCCAACATCAAAGATTAAAAAAAAAAAAATCCTGTTTTATTGCCCATTTTTAATAAAAAAAATACACTTTAAAGTTAGGAAAAGCAGAAGTCGCAGATGACCCCACCTACCCACCATTTTCGTATGTTCAACGTTCTGCCAAACACCCTGTATAAGGGTACTAATTATTTGTATAATTAGAAAAGCTGTAGCATGGCCCCTTTTTCGGCGCTCATAGCGGTCCTGATGAAGCGAGCATGACTTCCAAAGTCAATTATCTCGAAAACTACTAAGGTACCAATTCTGTTGTTCGAGCACTAATTAGCACCAATTGAGCACTAATTATTTGCCATATATGGAAGCGATGGGCGTTGTTGGTCCCGGTTGGTAGTCACGGACATATTTACTTCGATTTGATTGTGTGCTTTCTTCAAAGTGTAATAATAATAAATATTTGAAGCGAGGAAATGATCATAAGCCATACACCCACAACGATCCCTCTGGCGTACGGCCTAAGTAAATTACGCTTTTAAGTCCATTTTACTTCTAATAGGTCTTTGGCTCGTATATAATCCAGACTCTAATCATCCGTAAGAGGCTTTCAGAGCAAAATACCACTAAATACGGTCCATTTTGCAATATAATTCTCTTTTTATTGGAAGATAATAATTTCCGAAGTTTGTGAAAGTGTTTGGCGTCGGATTTTCATTAAGATAAGTCGTTGCGCGGGCGCAGGCCACGCCTCTCCATTACACGCACGTGACTCCACGGCGAAAAATCGATGTAATTTACTTGAAGCAATAAAACAAGTTAAATAATATTATAGTGCGGTGGCGGCCGGGGCCGGGCTGCGGGGCGTGCCGGCCGGGGCCGGGCTGCGGGGCGTGCCGGCCGGGGCCGGGCTGCGGGGCGTGCCGGCCGGGGCCGGGCTGCGGGGCGTGCCGGCCGGGGCCGGGCTGCGGGGCGTGCCGGCCGGGGCCGGGCTGCGGGGCGTGCCGGCCGGGGCCGGGCTGCGGGGCGTGCCGGCCGGGGCCGGGCTGCGGGGCGTGCCGGCCGGGGCCGGGCTGCGGGGCGTGCCGGCCGGGGCCGGGCTGCGGGGCGTGCCGGCCGGGGCCGGGCTGCGGGGCGTGCCGGCCGGGGCCGGGCTGCGGGGCGTGCCGGCCGGGGCCGGGGCTGCGGGGCGTGCCGGCCGGGGCCGGGCTGCGGGGCGTGCCGGCCGGGGCCGGGCTGCGGGGCGTGCCGGCCGGGGCCGGGCTGCGGGGCGTGCCGGCCGGGGCCGGGCTGCGGGGCGTGCCGGCCGGGGCCGGGCTGCGGTGCGTGCCGGCCGGGGCCGGGCTGCGGTGCGGGCCGGCCGGGGCCGGGCTGCGGTGCGTGCCGGCCGGGGCCGGGCTGCGGTGCGTGCCGGCCGGGGCCGGGCTGCGGTGCGTGCCGGCCGGGGCCGGGCTGCGGTGCGTGCCGGCCGGGGCCGGGCTGCGGTGCGTGCCGGCCGCGGCGGGGCTGCGGTGCGTGCCGGCCGTGGCGGGGCTGCGGTGCGTGCCGGCCGGGGCCGGGCTGCGGTGCGTGCCGGCCGGGGCGGGGCTGCGGTGCGTGCGAGGCGGGGCGGGGCTGCGGTGCGTGCGAGGCGGAGATTGTGCTGTCGTAGGTACGGCGGGTTGTGGTCTCAAGCCGCGCTCGATGCTCATTCTTTCAATAACAATAATAGGTGAAGTAATAGCCACATTGAGAAATGTATAGAGATTTCCTCATATTAGATGGTCAGAAAAAGCTAAAGGTGTTGAATAATTAACTGGATTTATAACCTCGACTTAAATCCTTGTAATTATTGAGTTAGATATACCTAGCTCACAATTCACAAACGTAAACGCAATAATATTTATAGATTTAGATTATGAATTAATTTAAAGTTGTTGGACTAGGTTTCTTTACGAACTTAATACTTTTATCAGCGAACCTGCTTGTAGCAAGTAAGATAATAACTATGAGCGCCGACGGTGAATCAGTCTTAGAACTCGGGGGCGTGATCTTCGTAAAACTTATTTAACTATATCTGTGTGCAAGTACCACATACCGTAGGTTGTAAGGATTACTTCAAACATCCAACTTCATATTCAAAGAACATCGAGAACTTACATTTGAGATTTTTAGGTTGGCGTCATCAGCACATGCTGTACAACAATATGAACATTGAAATATGTTTCTAGTATTATTCCTAATCAAAAATGTAGGTATACCCAAAATCCATATAAGCACTAAATTCACTAAAACCATACTTGTACTCTGTAAGTCGTAAACCGTTCTCATAAACTTGAAGCGGGTTCATAAGTTGCGGCGCATACGACACTAAAATAGTTACGATCGTTACACGTGTCGCAGGCGACAGTGTGCACCAACCCTTACCTCACTCGCAAGTACTATAAAATGGGTTTTATTTGTTCGAATATATTTGTCAACGATTTTAATGTCCGTTGATTGTTAGTTTGCAATATTCTCAGTTTGTCGTCATGTAAAGCCTTCTACATACCAGCGCGACTTGTCGCGCGACGCGACACGGCACAAAGGCCCCGCGTGTCGCGGCACGAGCGGTGCCTTTGTGTTGCGTCGCGTCGCGCGACAAGTCACCCCGGTATGTAGAAGCCTTAATCATTAAAACTTTATGGTTTCTGCGAAACAACAGAGCTTTGGTAATTTCTTACTTAACCATTATTCCATAATCACAACACCAATATTCTCCGTATTTCAATTCAACACAAGGAACTTAATATTTTCAGCAGATTTTTTAGGTGATGTAACGCGGTAGGTGTTGCTGTAAAACATACAAACAAAATATACTTACCTTTATACTTATAAAAGTACAGATATGTATGTTATCTCGTATATCGTATAAATAATGTCATTAATTCTTCTCACCCTGTGCTGCAGCAGCTCATCGCTGCACGTTTTTCTCTTCCTCAGAAATCAATGTGGGAAAAAGTGCGTAAGTTTGAACTATGTCGGGTACACTACCGTGATACCGTGCACCTATCGATATGAGTTATGTGCGAAGCATGCAGAAGCGTGTCATTGTTAGGGATGCAAGAAGTGCCAAAAGGTATCGATATATATCGTATCGATATTTAAAAAATATATTTATATCGATTTCGATATATCGAGAAAAAGTATCGATATATCGGTGAAATTTTCTAAAAAGTATATCCTGGTACTAGGTATATGAAATTGTATTATTTGTTTTTTATTCATGGAAATACCAAACTAAAATCATAATTTCTGATGTAAAATCTTAAACTAATAAAACATTGATGTAAATAAGTTTACATTTTTACGGCTCTGAATTCTAGCGGTTTTAGTCAGTGGCGACAACGGTGTTGCTGTTGGAAATATATCGTATTTGATATATTTTCGATACTTGATATTTTATATCGATATATCGAAATAATAGATATCGCCGATAAATATCGATATATCGAACAAAAAATATCGATATATCGATACATCGATATTTTTTCTGCAAGCCTAGTCATTGTAATCATGTTTTCAATAAATGATTACCTATACATACATTGTGTCAAGTATTACTCGACCCGTCATTCCTTTTATAAAGTATCACGGCTGGTGATATTTTATTCACATTACAATCTAGCCTATTCGGTAACAAGTAATTTCAATATAAATTAAACTGCTAAGTAAATATAAAATTAAGAAATCGTCCAATAACGTCTTTAGTATTCACTTTATGTTAAGGGGAGGACACTTCATTCACGTGTTCTTTCTTTCACTTGCACTGCAGTTTAAGTTAATTAGTAGTTTTTATAATTCAGTGATGTCAAAGAGTTGGATCGCCTCAACATTCACGTGATGATGAAGTCTGTGTTCGTGAGCTTCTGCATATTTTTTTATTACTATGTTTACGATCCATCTTGAGGTCCCGGTGGGGGTCGCTGTTTCTAATGTACCAGGACGCGTCGACGATATCCTCAGTGAGTACTTTGTTTTGGAATCGTTGTATAGTTTGACGATCGCTTTGGCTGGTGCAGCCCTCACCCACGCTGAGTACCATAAGTCCATCCAGGTTTAACACTTCTTTGTATAACAACAATTTGTTAGCTAATGACAATGGCGACTGTCTACCAAGTGGCCAATATTTTTTTTGTATCTTATATCTAGTTCGGCTCGGATCTTTTCTTTTTGGTTTCCAACGCAGTTTTGCATCCAAGGTCATGCCGAGATATTTAGCAGTATTCGCGTATGGTCTCCACTAGTTGTGTGCAACTCTATAATAATAATAATACTTCCCGGTGTTCATGAATAATCAACCAATACGTTGATTATTCATGAACACCGGGAAGTATTATGGCTTTTTATTTGCTTTCATTGAGTTTGATACGCCATGTTGCAGTCCACTCATAGACACGATTTATGGACTCATTAACCTTTTCTACGGCTTCTTCGTGACTATTTCCAACAGCCATGATAGCTGTGGAAGCCAAGCCAAGGTTGCAATTAAATTATTATTTTCTAGCTCAGGAATATCGCAGGTGTATAGTAGATACAGGACAGAGCCAATTAAATACTCCCTTTTGTACTCCAGCTTTTATCTGCCTAAGGTTTGAATACGCGTTTCTTTGTCTTATCGTTCTGTTTGACTCTAGGATGTCTGAAAATTGTTGATGCAGCTTTGCTTTTAGTTTATAAATGAGGCCATCATGCCATACTTCATCGAAAGCCTGTGCAAAATCAAGGGAAATCGTGGAGCACACATTCTTCTTCTCTAGTGTTCTTTCAATAATATTAGTAATTCTGTGTACTTGGTCGAGCGTAGAGTTTTGTTCTCTAAATCCAAACTGATAATCGGGGATTAGATTTTTAGTTTCAATAAGAGGCTTGAATCTCTTTAGAAATAAATTCTCAAATAATTTTGACAACACAGGTGTTGTCAAAATTATTTGAGAATTTCTGTGTAATTATGTGAGATTGGTCTGTAAGATGTTGTTTCATGAGGTGGCATCCCAGGCTTGGCTATCTTAACGACTTCAGGTACTTATTCCACATGTCAGGAACGTATTTTAACCAAAATGCAACATTAATGAGCGTGGTAAGCTTGAATAAGGCTTTGCGTGGTAGATTTTGTAAAACTAGTCATTAAGTTGCTGTTTTTATTATAATTTTTTAAAACCGGCTTAAAATATTTAGAAAATGATAACGAAATTGATACCTGTACACTATGCTTATGATATTGCTATTATTAAAAGCAATAATTCATTGATGCGACACACGTTTATCTCGATCCCTCTACTGTGTTACTGATAAACTGACGCCTGATTTCAGCAGTTAATTTACATGTTTTAGAAGATTTCGAAATCCTTAATTTACTTCAGATACTATAGATAATCGATATGATTTTTTAAAATTTTCCTAAAACAAAAAAACACTCGATATTAATACAGTATAAAAAACTTCCTATTTTCCTAAACTGCCAGTAAAAATACCAGTTGTAATTCTTCTCTCGGCGTGAAACCAATAAACAAAGCCATCCATCAACTGAGACGTCTACACAAATACGCCGTAGCGCGTAGCACCCGCTACGCATGCAAACGCGACGGGCCCGCGCCCGCACTAACGATCACCCGCGATGTCACTCACGCAAAACGTCTTTCAGATGTACGTTATTAATCAGACAGGTGCATTTCCCGGACGAATATAATGAGAGTTTAACGATTGCAAATATCGTAAAGATAAACATAGAAATAAAATGGTGACTTCTTGTGAATGACATCAAATTCTAATAAAAGATGTCTTCCTTCCTGTGCGATAAAAAAAACATAGTCTCTCAGAGGACGATACTTTTGCAATAAATATGGATATTCATTGCACATTTACACAAACAGACAGACACTTCCATATCACATTGTAATAGAGATCCCTGCTAGGCGTACACTGAGTAGTGGAGAGCACGCACGGCGCGCCGCGTGCCTGCGCGGACACATCGGTACGAATAACAAGTTGTTCAGACATAGGCCCAGGCCCGGGCTCGCAGAGGTCGAGGTGATGCGATGCAAAGAAGTCTAATGTAGGTATGTGCAGTTGAGAGATAGCCAGCATTTCAATGTAAAGGCAAAAAATACATATACATAAGGAACCCCTTTTCAATATAACGTTACATGACGGGCAGAGCGTCTACAAGTTTCATCGAATAGAAACCTTAAGATCTTCTATCCTCAAGCTTCTTCGTCGATTCTGTAAAAATCTCACCACGAAAACTTAGGCGATGTGAGCTGTCAATAGTGTAAATTCCTAGCATGTGCTCGAATGAAAGCTCACTTCACGTGACATTTTAGGGGGAGATGTTCACAAAATACCGACTGAGATTGACACAATAGACAGGCTGGTGCTAGGTAGACAGGCTGATGCTAGAGGTTGACACAATAGACAGGCTGATGCTAGAGGTTGACACAATAGACAGGCTGATGCTAGAGGTTGACACAATAGACAGGCTGATGCTAGAGGTTGACACAATAGACAGGCTGATGCTAGAGGTTGACACAATAGACAGGCTGATGCTAGAGGTTGACACAATAGACAGGCTGATGCTAGAGGTTGACATAATAGACAGGCTGATGCTAGAGGTTGACACAATAGACAGGCTGATGCTAGAGGTTGACATAATAGACAGGCTGATGCTAGAGGTTGACACAATAGACAGGCTGATGCTAGAGGTTGACACTAGTGATAGCTCACTTCACCTAAGTACCACGAGAATTTGAAAGAATATATCGTCTGTTCTATGTGTGGCAGACGGGGTAGTTTAGGTACTCGTAGTCGTAAGATATTTTAAATCTCATCTCAACAAAATCTCAACAGTTACTGGTTTTGTTTTGCTCTACTAGCTTCCCATCTCTTATCTCTTATTGTATAGGCCTAATGACATAACCTCCGCATTTACGTACCATCGTGAGAACAAGTGACGTCCTACAGATCATATCACATAGAGACGTGCCCACAATACGACGGTGTTATAATTATATGGCGGCACTTACCGATCTTATCGTGGCCGCGTTTGTTTGGGCTTTTAATGGTTTTTAGAGGCCGTATGGGCACTGGGTGCGTGGGGCTGTGGGCGTGGTGTTGTACCGCCTCGTGTTGCTCACAAGATTTGTATTTTTATGGAAAGGTTGATAAGAAACGAGTTTCTTCAGGGTTAGTTACTCAAACTAAGCTGATTATAAGTACTACCTTATTACTTCACAAGTTCAGGGTACTGCAAAGCTAGGGCCTATTTTTTATCATTGGGAAGCATATATCGCAAGGAAACCACTTATCTTTATCCTGAAACCACAAACGAAAAGTGATGATGCGTAAAGAATCCTTTGTAAAACCTATGAAACATTTTCTGTATGAGAAACGGCCCTTGCCCCACTGTGGGACCATTTATGACTGACATTAATTTACAAATGATTGCGTTTCCGTGCCTAATAAACATTGTTAAATACTAATTTAGTGTATGGGCACTGGGTGCGTGGGGCTGTGGGCGTGGTGTTGTACCGCCTCGTGTTGCTCACAAGATTTGTATTTTTATGGAAAGGTTGATAAGAAACGAGTTTCTTCAGGGTTAGTTACTCAAACTAAGCTGATTATAAGTACTACCTTATTACTTCACAAGTTCAGGGTACTGCAAAGCTAGGGCCTATTTTTTATCATTGGGAAGCATATATCGCAAGGAAACCACTTATCTTTATCCTGAAACCACAAACGAAAAGTGATGATGCGTAAAGAATCCTTTGTAAAACCTATGAAACATTTTCTGTATGAGAAACGGCCCTTGCCCCACTGTGGGACCATTTATGACTGACATTAATTTACAAATGATTGCGTTTCCGTGCCTAATAAACATTGTTAAATACTAATTTAGTGTATGAGCATTGATTTAAGTATTTATTACGTGTGTTATTGGCACGATCGCGATGTTCTAACAGATGTAGCTACGTCACCGACGTCGGAACACGGACGGCGGCGGTGGTCAGCGGCGGATCTGTGTTAATTACTCAGTTTCCCGCGCGAATTTATAGTAAATAATTTAATAATGGAGATATTACGGTTCTTACTGAGTATTTCCTGTTTATTATTTCAGATCTCAAAATTTAAGCCACATTAACTAAATTAAAGTTTTTCAATTTCCTTTTCCGAAAGTAACTCTTCACTATGATGACGGTAGAGACGGAAACAGGGCATAACAATATAAACACACATCCTAGGCATTCCCCACAAGGGCATGCTAGTAACCGGCATAGCTACACATAGGTACGCCACTATCCGCCAGTAGGTAGGTACCTACTGGCCAGTGCTCAGATACTTGCACGTACCGTTGTCACGAGCCTCACCTCACGTCTGCAACACCACTTTTTGTGCAAGCGTGATAATATGGGCCTTGTCACTTGCTAACATCAGATTTTATTAAGAAAAACAACACTCGATTTTGAACTGTACAACAAGCTTGTTAAGATCTAATTTGGGATACATAGGATACCCACATCTTAGAGGTGTTATTCCCAGTTGTGCCGCTGATATTCTGATTATAAGGGTTGGTTGTAGATCAGGAGTTATCACACTTATCACAGTAACAACTGATAATGTAGTGAAATTCAAGGTGTTTGTAGAGTTAGCAGACGATCCGCGATCGTGTTGGGTTAAAGTTTACTTTTTTGATGGAAAATGTGTAGGAAATAACGCCACTTTTGTTATTTGTGGTACACAGAGTTGTACGTTTGTACCGGACGAGTTATGTTAAAGACTATGTATTGTCCTTCTTTTAAGTTCACAAGAACTTGTTTTAGCTTAGATAGCTTCAGTTTTTTACGAAATCAGATTAATTATAACTAAATTCATTCAGACAAAGGTTCGGCGTCACGAAGAACATAATTATATTGATTTGATTTGAGATGCATTCAATCACCTTGCACAAATCATCATTAATTGACGGCGCCTAAAAATGAAGAAGTTCTTCATGTCAAGACCTCCTAAATCTTCTCCAAGAACTTGAATAATTAGTAGCTCACATTACTATTATAGATATAAATCACTGATAACGAACTCATCTCGATTCATTCCTGCACATATCACGACATAACTAACGCATGGGACCACTTCTCTCCCCACACATAACTAACGCATGGGAACACTTCTCTCCCCACACATAACAGAACATCTCTATCTGCCACCAAATGACCACTGTGTATCACTTAGCCCATTATTCTGACAGAATACATTCTCGGTGTGCACCGGCCTAATGTGTGGAACATCCGTCTAATCAAAACGCCATTATATTCTATTAATACATAGTAAGTTTGTGTTTCTAAATACGTATACTATCTTATTTTAAAACAGTTAAGAATAAATTAGGTACTTGAACATAAACAGGGAACTTAGAACACAGGTAATAATGCTGTCAGAATGTGTAACAGCGAACTAAGGAGTTAAAGTTAAATGATAATGTAACTAATACATTGTAATCTCTACTGCTTACATAATACGGTATGTATTAGCTTGTAACTGATTCTCTCACAGCAGATTAAATGACTCCACTTAGGATGGATAACTAGTATTGGTTTTAATTCATTAACGCTCATTAAGGTGGCCATTAAACCGACATCGATAGGAATATTTATAATTATTCTCCAAAAATAATTAACTAAATTACATTAATTAATCGGCGTTAGATAATGTTCCTACTAAGTTAATTAATATAAATCATAGCTTAAATTATTTCAAATTTTATCTTAATAAACTTAACTTAGTTGGCTTAGTTTTCATTCTAAACTACGCAGTTATTAATGAGATGAATTTTCCATGGCATTGTTATCGAATAGTTTTTAAGTTATTTTTATTATTTAAATTGATGCACTTTAAGTTACAATAAAAGTTCTACAAAGTATCCGAAACCGGTGCGTGAGCTCTCCGCGGATTTAATGGGCCGCCCTTATCTAGACAATAAATACTTATAAAAAGTTTAGTGTCTTATCAGCAGCAGACTCGTCCATCAGGCGACTAAATTTACCACACACACACACACACCCCCACACACACACACACATGCTCACATTAGTCACATAACGTTGCATCAAATACTTTAAGAGTTGAAAGATTTTAATTTGCTGAGTAAAGTAAGCGTCTCATACGAACTTTATTTATTTATATATTTTAATGCACGATGTACACAACATAGTTACACCTTACGAGGCTTAAACTAGTGAGTACATGACCCTGTTAGGACGCAGCAAGATAACTTAAAACTAGTACTATCATGTAGGTTAGGAACTTTTACATTTTAAAATATTATCTATATCTAGTTTTAAAATATTATATAAATAAAGTTTATCATATCCATGTTGGATATGAACTTTATTTGTATAATATTACATTAACATTCGCATTATACTAACATGAACCCTATGCAAATAAAAAAAATCCGAACTCTTTATTAATACAAATTTTAACATCTGAATATACATCAGTTATAGAGACTAAGTAGTGATACATCAGTTATACAGATTAAATTGTGATACATTAGTTAAAGAGACTAAGTTATGAAACATCAGTTATAGAGCCTACGTTGTGAGAGGCGATGTTCTACCCATATCTAGACGACTCACACGTAACGGCACTCGGAAATTATAGTAGATTAATAATGTAATTCTACTCATTAGTTAACTATTCATTCATTACCCTTTGCAAGTAGTTTACCGTCGTGTCGTCCGGTTCAATATTGACTCGGACACGGCCACTCACGGACAAAATCTTTAATTTCTCAAAACTTTACTGTAATAAGTACCTCATTTTAAAGTAAGTAAATAAAACGAATGAATGAAAATCAAGATCATGTCTCGAACAAAGTTGGACAAGTTATTAATAATATAATATAATTCCTGAAACCGGAGACCTTTCGCAGAAACCAATCATAACAACTTACATTACAGGCACTAATTACTAAAACTTCAATTAATTATACTAACCGCAATTACATGCTTTTGGATCACACGATCATAAACCTTATAAAGTCTAAAATAAGGGTCAAGGGTAGTGTATGTTGCGTTTGTAAGAGATCGCTATCGATGGAGTCATCTGGTCGTCATGGCAACGGTAACACGAGTTCTGAATTCGAAGTTTGGAATTCGGAACGTGCTTTGTATGGTATACGCAACTGAAAGATTTTGATACTAGACACTTTTTATGAGAAAAGAGAAAATCCGTGAATGTAAGTTTTATACTGATGTAATGGGTCTTACAATTAATAATTTAACTCCCATCCATGTCAGTTCATCAGAGCAAACCCATGATTAGTGCAAGCACTATCGCGGCATTAATAGAAGCCATTTGCAATAGTAGGTAAGTAACCAGTAAACAAGTCGTCTATAAACATTGCTTGCTTTTAATGGATGATTTAGTAAATAATGTTGTGGTTTATCCACTTTATGTTGAAGCTCAC
This sequence comes from Tiliacea aurago, assembly GCA_948098905.1. NCBI lineage: Eukaryota > Metazoa > Arthropoda > Insecta > Lepidoptera > Noctuidae > Tiliacea > Tiliacea aurago. The sequence goes on from OX402593.1 coordinate 645,321, forward strand.
AACTTTATTTTCTACGCATAGAAAATAAAGTGGTTCTTAGCCGGACGTCGCATTTATTCATTGCTTTGCTTTTACAAAAAAAAACTCAACGCAACTGTCAAGACTGTTTTATACTTAGTTCCAAACTGGGTGCGTTCACACTGTGGAACAAGTCACGTCTGTGGGTTTCAATATGTCCGCCAGAAGACGGAGCCGACACAGACACAGACGGACGCAGGAGGCACTGGAATAACGAGAACAGCCTGTCTTACACGTGCCAGTGAGCTTTTGGTAACACGGTTCGATTAAATACTACTCGCTTTATGTCTACGCAAAGAAAATTGGTTCGTTGTACGGATTACACGGTTTTCAGCGTTTAGCTAATATGTTGTTTAGCGCTCAGAATTTTAACTTATCCGAGTTTAAATAAAAGGTGCGTTAATCGAGCGTTTTCTAATAAGCTAAAGGATATAGTACTTTTTAATTAAAACCTTCCCTGATGAGAAAACCTTCAACTATAAAGAAAACATTGACAAAAATAGAAAAGGTTTCTTCTTTGTAATCGGTTAAATCGGTGGTCGGTGTGTGCCGGACGCAAAGAATAGCACCTCCCCATTTCTTCCCATGGGTGTCGTAAAAGGCGACTAAGGCACTTACTAGAGAATGGGCATCAGAGTTCTCTATGCATTTTAACACCATACTGCGATCACCAACCCGCCTGCCAAGCGTGGTGATTATGGCAAAACCCCCCTTTGGGGAGGCCTATGTCCAGCAGTGGACGTCTTTCGGCTGAAATGATGATGATGAATCGGTTAAAAATGGTTGTCAGATTGTGAAGCAATCATTTTGAAGGTTTCAGTTAAGTGACCATAATAAAGTGTCATATATATTAGTTATGTCGGTTATTAAGAAAGTAAACATGATTTAAAGTAATTATAATAATATACCTCAAAGGCATAATTTTCGGCTGAAATTATTGGTCACATACAAACTACAAAAATATTTAATCTAAAGTTTTAAATGTAGTTTTATGGTATCTAAATAACGAATAGTGGTGTCGAAAAGTGTTGCCAGTGATGACCTATGGCACTGAAACGTGGTCGCTCACAATGGGTATTATCAGAAGGCAATGGAGAGGGCTATGCTTGGAGTTTCCCTACGTGATCGAATCAGAAATGAAGAGATCCGCAGACGAACCGAGGTAACCGCATAGCCCGAAGAAGTGCCAAGCTAAAGTGGCAGTGGGCAGGGCACATTGCTCGCAAAACTGATGGGGCCGAAAGGTTCTAGAGTGGCGACCGCGTACCGGAAGACGTAGCGTTGGAAGGCCTCCTACAAGGTGGACCGATGACCTTGTGAAGGCCGCAGGTATCCGCTGGATGCGGGAACCGGTCGAAGTGGCGGTGCTTGGGGGAGGCCTATGTCCAGCAGTGGACGTCTTTCGGCTGAAATGATGATGATGAAATAACGAATATGGCTTATAGTAACATGAATATTCTTGTAATGGGCATTGTAATAAAATATTTACTGTTGTTACTTTTTGAATAATCACATAAAGCTCAGTGTAAACGTGCGTTTTAATGTTTTGAATTAAGTTTTTTGTGTTATTTCTCGCTTCATGTTATTTAAAGCACCTAAGTTGGTATAATAGTTAATGTAGGTATAATGGGCGGGGTACTACAGGTATCTACTAATGTGTAAAGAGAAATAAATATGGATACGGTGCCTCTTAACATATTTCTTGAAGATGGGGACTGTATCTTAGATAAAGTAACTGAATTAGTGTTATTACCTTAGTAAATACCGTTCTTATAATCCTAAAATGGAATTTATATATAAATCGTAAGTAGGTACATTTTACCATAACTCGAAGTATTTTGAGAACCGTTCCCCTAAGTTCTACACGTTATAGATAAGAATAACTTTTTACTTTTTTCTCCAAAATTACCTGTTCTGATAACGGTGTCGAACCTGGGAATGTCCACGCTTCCCACGGATCAATTAACAAATCGGTTTATATTGGTATAGATATGATAGGTTCAAGTGGGTCAAAATAATTATCATAAACAGGTTTTACAGAGTTAACAGTTGGAGCAATGTCGGGTCAAATTGTGTTGAATTGTTTGAACGGTTCTGACTTACAGTGAATTTTAATTATTTTATATGTCTTTGTTTTAAATATAATGCCTGGATAGTGGTCATTGTAATTTAAATGTATAATTTTTAATTATTAATAAGTGTTGGAAATTAAAATCAAATTATTAGGTAATTCTTATTGACATGATTGTGTTTATTAATTTATTTTCTCGTTGACTTTGATTTATATTTTGAACTTTTGTGAATGTAAAAGATATTAATGTAAATGAGATTGTGTGTGTGACTTTAATTCTGTGTTTAACTTGTAGATTAATTATTTGTGTAGGTATATTTGTAAACATTCAGACACAATGTAAATTGTTATTGAATAAATGAAATGAAATGAAAGTTAATTAATAAAGTTTTGATTGGCACAATATTGTTATGTATATACCATGTCCCACAATTAACGCACAACCTCTTGAGGGATCGTTGTACTCACAGAACAGATAAAAGAGGTTGTACTCATCGTTATGAACAACTTTTACTATGGGACCAAACCTGAAACCGAGAAAAAAAAGTCAGCTGATCCCTACATTTATGTTCGAATAACTCGTCAAAATGTAGGGAACAGCAGATTGTTTTACGATGACCCCTTAAGAAGTTGTGCGTTTATTCCGGGACTTGTTGTATAATGCTTGTTGGAGAAAAATTGTGAATGATCATTTATCGTTTTAATGTTGTTAACAAAGAACTGAGAATTTAGATACGTCTCGATTAATTTATCACGATAATTAGTATTCGATTGATTTATAATTAATCAAATTCTACTGGTACAACTGTAAATACTCGTAGGTAGGCGTATCTACAAAAATGCTAAATATCCTAAATAACGCATGTGCTTTTATATTGGGTTAGAAGCGTTATGACTACCTCTCGATAAGACTAAATAGCAGATATGACTAGTTCGCTATAGGACTTAATCATAGTTAAAAAGTTCGGTGCTACGTAGACTCGTGTCAAGTATATTGAAAACCTCCACACCTTATAAGGTAGGAAGGGTTAGTAAGTATTGTAGGCTCATTTTCAAAATTAGCCATTGAAGACTCAGATATAAATGCCAGTGACCTTGAGTGGATAACTTGCGTGTTCTATACTGAGCTCACGCAACGCGTCGTACGTTCAGCCAGTAATAGGACTCGCCCATTATTAATTTATTATACACAAAAAAGGTATTTTAATAAAACGCGTATATTAAAAGATCAATAGTTAAAACATCTTTAAATTAGTGAAGGTTTCAGAAAAATACGCTTGGTAGATTTTGCGCAATTCTCAGTTTTTTATCCGCGTTAGACATAACTATACAAATTTATTTCGATAAGTAATATAAACATAATCTAAAATATACAGATATTAAATTATTGAGAAAATGCTCTAATTTAACATATATGTTTTTCAATTCATTAACACTACTCGTTTAGACGTGGTCTTCAGTATAAAATCATTAAAAGTCGGTTATCGTCGCCTTAAAGGCGACATACCTGTAATGATTTTTTATAAATTATGTTCATCGTAGGCGGAACTTTATGAGTACAAATTAAAAACAAGTTATGAGCATGACAATAAAATCTCATTGGAAATTAATTAATTCGCCGGTTTAGCTTGTAAGTGACACGCGGTGGTGATGAAGTGGCCATCTTATATTATGTTTATACCTATTTTATTATAAGTTGCGCCCGCGCACGTCGCTCGCTGAGAATAAAGGCTTCTACAGAGCGGGGTGCGGTGTGTCGCGTCGCGTGTCGCGCCGGTCTGTAGAAGCCTTAAGCTATGAGATCAATAACTTAAATGTTATTGTTACCTACTTATTATACAATAAAAAAAAATCAGACTTAAAAGTCCATAGGCAATGCAAGGTTGTTAGTAACAAGGATTTTGCTTATAACTAGTGTTAGTAACTAAAAAAAGTAAAAAGAAGTAAATAGACACAACCCTGCTCAGCAGGCTCATCGGTCTCGCAACATGGTTGGTTCTCTCGCTAACCATCCACTCGTCATTTACATAAATGTTAACTTAATAAAACATATTTACATAAAATAATATTTATATTTTTATTTGATTTATATATTTATTTATTTTTTGAGATGATAAGGCAAGTATAAAAGAAGATGTAGCGAAAAAAATTTAAAAGAGTGTGCTTAGATGGTTTGGTCATGTTGAAAGGATGAGTGAAAGACAACTATATAAAGGTATTTATAAAGCAGAGGTGAGTGGAAAAGCCGGGACGACGCCCTAGGAGGACATATACGGCCTTATTACAAAACAAGGTTTATATTTTGACATGGCTTAAACCATGGAGCCAGTTTTTGTAATAAGAACGTAACAGTGATTGAAATACCGTTCTTTATACAAAACTGAAAACTTGGTTCGGTACTAAGTTGACAGTTTTGTTTTTAGGAACTTTACCATAGTCGGAATAAAGTTCGAAATTCAATAATGGTTCCATGTTATAAACCTGGGTCTGAAGATAAACCTTGTTTTGGAATAAGGGGGAGAGTGACCTAATCGGTGATGTTCTTCAGAAAGGTCAAGTGCGTAGTACTCGCAACCGGCGTGCGTGTATGACCAGAAGTATGAACGTAGGTGAGGCAAAAGGAGTAGGTATCTATGGAGCGGAGCAGGTGGCGTCCTATAGTTTCTGCCTACCCCCTTGAGAAGAGGGCGTGAGCTTATGTATGTGTATGACTATTATTTTATACTACTAACAAACTATTCAAAATATATATACCAACCTATATAAAAAGTTCCAGTTAAATTATATAGGTAGGTAGGTACCTATCTTTTAGTTTTGGGTGGTTTGGTTTTGGTTTTGATGAGCCTAGTCAAACTCAAACTCAAAGCATTTATTTCAAATAAACCAATTACAGGCACTTTTGAATAATTGTCAAGGGGTCGGTCAGTCATAAAGATGAAGCTAGTTGCCCATTCCAAAGCTTAGTAGGTACCTATGGAGAAGAACGGGCAAGAAACTCCACGGACACTCTTTTCAAATTAACACATGGTTACAAAATATTGGCTAAATCATTCGTGTCGAAATTATACATGTTGTGCGAACTATGCAAAACGTCCAAAGCGTCCGTAATAAAAAGATAAAAAAAACAATTCAAAAATTAAATTAAATTAAAATAAGCCATGGCCGCTAAGAGAAATGACCAATCCCTACTGATGGCGCCCGTTCACGAACATGACGAATGGATTAGCACCATTCAGCTCAACCATTTTGAAGGGAGCTATTGGTCCAACAACAATAATCCCCCAACTTATAATATACCTGGCTGCATAGTGTGCGTTTTAAACAAGATTTAAACTTCTTATAATTCAGTTGAAGTATGTGCGGAGATATTTTTAACCAACTTCAAAAAAAGGGGGAGCCTGTTCTCAATTCGTCGGAACCCTTTTTTTTATGTATAATATGTTCCCCAATTACTCGAGACGGATGGTCCGATATGGAAAATTCTTTTTTTGTTTGAAAGGGTATACTTTACAGTTGGTCCCATTGTCATTACGTCAGGATCTGATGATGGGATCCTAGAGAAATCGAGGGAATTCTTCAAATATTATTATAGGCACACTTATAGCGATTTGGGTATTTTTTATAGTAACACGTGCATTTGCTCTCAAAAAGCACAATTTGGTGAAGTGGAACTGATGATGAAGACCACAGATGGCCACCGGAACTACTTAATAGTATTTGACGTGTCGTGATTCGATTACTTTAATATAGTTCCTTAGCAGTTTATGCTCGTCACAATGCATGCATATGGTGAAGTGGAGCTGATGGTGAAGTACCAGGAGAACTCTTCAACAATTAACGTCCCTGCATCCAGAAAAGCAATATTTTGTAAAAGGTGATGAGCAGTTGACATTATATTTTAACTTAGATAAATTAAAACCTGACCCACTAAAAAGTGAAAAATAAAAAAAAAATATAAAAAAAAAACGACTTTACGAACTACTACGAAAGTTATTTTTCACTTTGTAGTGTTTTTTTGGAAGTCGGTTATTTTTTTTTTATAAAAAAAAATATTGTAACATTTTAAACAGTACCCCATGAAGGACGAGCCTACTTTAGCCAGTGTGAAACCTGGTTGAACTAATTGGTCCCTATTTCTAGTCCTATAATTGTGTCTTTCGCCTCTTTTACTAAAAATATGTAGATTTTTCCTAACGTACATGTGTTTTAATAGATGTATTGACAAGGTACAGTCATGATGTTAATATCTTTGAACAGTTCCCTCAGAGTGTCGCGCCTCGCGCCTGCGGAGGGCATATTATATGTTAATATCTTTGAACAGTTCCCTTGGAGTGTCGCGCCTGCGGAGGGCATATTATATATTAATATCTTTGAACAGTTCCCTTGGAGTGTCGCGCCTCGCGCCTGCGGAGGGCATATTATATGTTAATATCTTTGAACAGTTCCCTTAGAGTGTCGCGCCTGCGGAGGGCATATTATATGGCTCAGATGGGTCTTTTCTGCAGAATAAAAATAGACTCGATGTCTGCAACCGCATGGGAACGCCCATATTAGAATACTGTATCACATAATACTATGAAAATAACTAAAATAAACTAGCCTCGCGGTATCTAAATCAGTCAATTGACTGATTTTTCTCACAGCATAAGCTGCTGAACTTAGCCATTAGCTTGTATTGTTGGGGGAGGTGTACTTTATGTAATTAGAAACATAATGCAAAATAATCGTCTGACATCGCTATAGCTTCTGATTAATAATTACTAAAGTCAAAATAAAACATGGATGACGATGACGAAACTTTAGATACATCGCCCAATTGAATGGCATTCAGGTAATCTATGTGGCCTGTACATTAACATTTTAATGTTAGGTTAACATGTTTATTCATAACCAACGTAACGTAATATCAAGCCTATCATCGTAAGTTGGGATCATAATTAAATTTTATGGTTATTTCATATAAAATATTTGAGAATGGAGCGCGTTGAGTCAGCGGCTCATATCTATGTTAATGTTAGATTGGGAATGATTAACTTAGCTGTCTTATCAGTTTCATGATATTATTAAGTATTTTGATACTTAGGGTGGTTTTTGTGTGAGTTTAACAGCCAAAATGGATAGAGTTTGATGTATGTTTTGTAAAGTTTTTAATAGATTTTCTGATATCATAGACCCTTTCTTATCTGCTAAGCTTGGCCACCGAGCTCCTTTTTATTCGATAAGAGCTCGGTAAACTTCTCTTTTTGAAACGAAAGTATAACCATCACACTGGAAATCGGACATACTTACTATTACTTATCTACACTCTGTAATAATTATGAACACGATTCCGGAGATTTTTTTCCAACCTGTTAATGCGTTTTGTCTCGCATTTAAATGTTTGGCTGCACATTTGACATTTGTGTAATATATGTCCGGTCACAATCCACTTAATCGCCTCTAGCCTGAATGACCCTCACAATGATGTTTTCAAATTCGCCTTCTTACCATAAGAAACCGCACGTGAAACGATTCATCTTATCAGTCCATCTGTCCCGCTCCGCCTCTTGCGTGTCGATCTCCGCAGATAGACGAGGCTAGAGGAAAGAGGGGTCATCGGGACATCTCTAGAGTTTACCGAGACGCACGGTTTGATAGCCGAGATTCAGATAAGTGGGTGCACGATTGTCGCTTGTTTTAGTCTCTTCGGCGCTTTGAAACTGTTCTTCGGGTTGCAGTCAATGTTTGAAGGTCTAAATGAAAATGATGAAATTTTGTTTGATATCTTACTTCAGTCGATGCCTTCTATAGGCCACGCGATGCTTTTCAAAGCCTACATTTTCATAAAACTCCACATGACATGCCTTAATAACAGTTGAGTCCTTTTTAGGGTTCCGTAGCTAAATGGCAAAAACGGAACCCTTATGGATTCGTCATGTGTGTCTGTCCGTCCGTATGTCACAGTCACTTTTTTCCGAAACTATAAGAACTATACTGTTGAAACTTGGTAAGTAGATGTATTTTGTGAATCGCATTAAGATTTTCATACAAAAATAAAAAAAACAATAAATTTTGGGAGTTCCCCATACTTAGAACTGAAACTCAAAAATTTTTTTCATCATACCCATACGTGTGGGGTATCCATGGATATGTCTTTAAAAATGATATGGAGGTTTCTAATATTATTTTTTTCTAAGCTAAATAGTTTGCGCGAGAAGAGTTTAAACGTCCACCGAAAATTGGTTTGAATGAGATCTACTTAGTAGTTTTTTTAATACTATTATTAAAACATCGATCAAAATTTCAACGAACTACAAGAACTTTTATATTATGTTACTTGCTGCTACGGAACCTTCCATGGGGGAGTCCGACTCGCACTTGGCCGCTTTTTTTCCATTTGCAATGCTCTTCAAACTTAATTAAACCGAAGATACCTATAGGTTTTGCTGAGCCATGAAACTTCACAGGAGACTTAAATATGAACTTGTTTTCGAGAAATAAAGGCTGTAATTTTAATTTAATTTCCACGTTTCGACACTGCATCGAAAATCAACTCCTAATTCTTCACCTTTCATAATAATGAAGCTTGTGGGCGTGCCAGTGGGAATGTGTCCGTGCTGCGTATCCGTACCCCCGGCAGGCGGCACGCGCCTGTCACTCCGAGATGGATGGCGCGCGGGGAACAGGGGATGTTAATTGTTTACACTTCAAAAGGGACTGGCCCGGAACAAAAGTGTGATGATAAAAGGTTTCACAAAACTGTTTACAATCGACTTGTTATTTCTAAACTTGAACAGAAAAATCTTTGAATTTTAGACTAAAAATTTAAACCTAGATGACCTACATGATCACGCCTGCATTAGAACGTCGAACGTCTACTCGTATAACTAAAAAATGCCTTTGCTCTGTTATTTTAGAACTCTAATTACTTACGCCAATAAACTTAATTACTACAATTACTTACTAATACAATTACTTACGCCTTTCAATAAACAAAACAAAGTTAAAATGATTATTACAAACTTAATAAAGTAAGTAATTATTGTAGCAATAGGTAGTCTTTTGAATTCGTCGGAAGACTTTGAATTCAGGACGTAGGTATTTCTTTCTCGAATAAACATTCCTATGTAAAAACCAAACCATAGGGTCACCGCTTTCAAACAAATATCCAAGTTATCCATATTCCGGGGACTACCAGCAGGATTACCGGAAAGTCTTCCAATATTACCTCTAATGTAATACCAAAACAAAAGGAGATCGTCGCAGATGACGCGCGGACGTGCCAGCCCTACTGATCACGACCCCCTCATGTACGGCCAACCACACGTCAGTGGCAACACTTACACCATGAAAACCGCCCTTGCCGCTACGAAATAAGGGCGTAGTCTGTTACCATGGGCTTGGTTGACTGTACCCACAGATAAAGACGTCGCTTATGGCCGGATTAAGATGCGATCGCGGCTTTAAAGTCGGCAGTGCCGGATATTGGGCCCAGAGATTGGATCCAGAAGTCTTGTTAACATGCAGGTGGATGGGGCTGTAAAAATGTGATAAGCTTTGTAGCTTGGCAGACGTTGAGGAAAGCGAAGGTAATGCGAAACGATTTTGAATTAATTAGATATCAGTTTCTTTGATATAAAGGTGGCTTAGCTGTTTCCGAATTAAAAGTTGAATCCTTAACTAGATACGCAAAAAGCATTAACACAGTTTTTAAAAACAACTTTGAAACTAGCTGAAAAATAAACAGCCAAAAGCTAATAATTTAATTTTCTCTTCAATTTTATGATTTTAATCGTTGCCATTACATTGTTTGAGGTCATGGTCAACTAATATTTCTGGAAGCATTTTAATCCTTGCCATTATATTGTTTGAGGTCATGGTCAACTAATATTTCTGGAAGCATTTTTCAGTGTCCTCACGTTCTATCTGTGGTCCTCGAACCATTCCTATATTCCCCAAATCAGTCTTCCAAATTGTCTCTTCTTCCACGACCAGCACAGTATCCTAACCAAAAAGTAGCATAAACATCTGTGTGCTGGTTGACAATCAGGTCACGAGCGCGCCCTCTGCTGATCTACTCCAGTAACAGCCGCCATTCTTTCATTCCACCCTCCATAGGCACGTTGTATTGTTTCGTCTCTCGTATTTTAAAAGAAATGTATTATCGTTACGTAAGTGAGAGTGCAGGGTGGAAGATTTTATACACAAACAGCCTTCGATACCGTTAGTGTTAAATTTTATTATGGGTTTGGTCGGATACTAAGGTATTGTTGTGCTGGTTAGAATATGAAGTAGAAATATGTACTTCTGATAATCTATATCTATAAAAATCAATGCCACTTTTCGTTGTAATTTTATAACTCAAGAACGGGCCACCTATGCAAACCAAATGTTTAGGCTTTGTTCGGACTATTTAGTAGATGGTTTATGTGAACTTTTTTCTTTTTTTTAGGTAGGAAGGGTAGGTAGGGTAGGTAGGTAGGTAGAATAGGCAGATACGGTAGGTATTCTTTTACCCATAGAAAGCCACGTTATCGATGCTACTAATAGCCAAAACAATAAGAATCAATTCCAATTCATAAAATCTTTGAACAACTAAAAGTAAAAACCCCCTGCATTCCAAAGTTTAACATCCTAACTGATGAGCAATCTTCAAAATCAACAGCGTCAAAAATAAAAGTGTAATGTTCCTGTGTGGGCTTATAAATTGAGTAACATGGTGTCCAATAACGTGTTTCATTAAACGGCATGAAGATTTTAAAGCGGTTTTACAGACACTCTTCAATTTATTTATTAGCATTTTGTCAATGAAAATATTCTTTTATGATGTTGGTAATTTATTCATGAGGGTCAGTGCGAGTTCGTTGTTGATTGTCAGTGCGATGGATTGGTCATTCAAGAAATTTGTGAATTTATTCTGACTTATAATAGTAGTTCAGTAAAGTAGCTATATGTTTACAATTTACCGCCATTCGCGAGTTTGTTAAACTTGCAATCTCATGTAATGAGGATTTCAAGTGCTTCCTCATTCTTCTTTTGACCTTCTACACAAGCAGCCTGTGGGCCAACTACACACGGAAAACAATGGACGCTCTAAGGGTCCAATACAATAACAGCTTCAGAATGCTTTTGGGGTTGCCGTGCTTTTGTAGTGTCTCTGGCATGTTCGCTCAGGCGCATGTGCACGACTTCCACGGAATGGTGAAGAAAAAAACGGCGTCACTATTAGAGAGAACACGGTCAAGCCATAATAGTATGCTGAAGATGGTAGTGGACAAATTTAAGTAGCCGATAATTAATCACTTCATGCAGTGTACGTTAGGCAGGATTGATTCATTACATCCGGTGGATGTAATATGTAAATATTGTTTTTCTGTAAACTTAGTATTTATTTGTAACACACTAACATAGTTTTTAAGTTTTTTTGTATCCAACTAACAAATGGATCATTGTTGTCCGAGTGAATAAATAAATGATTATAATGATTGTTTCGTCTTTGACTTATCTCGAGACCCTGGGGCCCCGGACCTTTGGAAGGCGTACGAGGAGCCGGAGCCAACTCGCAGAGGCTAGTTAAGACGCTTTTAGTGAAAAGAGTCGCCAACCGACGATTATCCCTGTATGCACTATGCAAGTGCACCCAAGGACAACCCCCGGTTGGTGTTGGCCTATTGCAGGATATGGAAACAAAGATATTGGAATGTTTATTTGGATGGCTAACGTGGCCTGGTTACCAGAACTATTGAAAGACTATGGTCCCTGCCTGATCAATGTTAAGTAATACAAGGTTAAAATGGCAGGGGGTGACTTGCACACTCAATAATGGGCCCCCGAAAACGGTCGTACGAAGCGACAAGAAAGCAGCACTTCTTGAGGTGCTTGAGGAGTGGATAGTTATTCCACGACTATCAGAACAATCCCTGAGCCCGTAAGATGACGAAGATCCATACCAGCACTTACTGGAAAACTTCCTTCCTCCAAACACGTTTGATCTTACGAATTTCCACTCAAGCCGGCCAATAAAGACAAGAATGAGATGGGAGCTCTGTTCTTCGTCTGTGCTCAATCTAGCCGGCCAATAAAGGCAAGCCAGAGATGAGGAACAAGACTTCTTCCGGGAGATATAAGGTCCGTGGGGTCGCTACTGCTCGTCACATGCTGCCCTGCGTGTTTCTGTATCTCTCTTGGTCTGGCTCCTTACCCTAGACCCGTTCCGGCAAAGTAAACTCTACCGGCACAGACCTAGAGTTCGGACCGCGCAAGACCACGACGTCAACGAAGACTAAAGGTTATTATTATTATAAAGAACCTACTGCAATTAGGCATACCGTAGGTAAAGCCGATGCTTTTTACCCGACTGCTTCAGAAGGAGGGTTATGTTTTTCGAGTGTATGCATGTATGTCCATTTCTTTGGCACGCTCTATAGGCTAAACGGCTTGATGGATTTTAACATATGAGGTATCCTTAGATTCGTTTTAATTGCGGGAGTGACATAGGCAATAAAGTTTTACTACGGCATTTGCGAATCAAAAAAGAGAGGAAGAAAAAAAAATATTTTACGATTTTATTAATATGGGTATCAAATAAAAGCTCGTAAATAGCCAATTCCAAATATATATATATTTTATAACACTTTTAAGCTACTATTTTGTCACAAACTACAATAAATTACCTACATTTTCTTTAATAACAAAATCAAAGTGAAGTTAAAATTGTACATTTCATATTTTTGAAAAAAAGTAATTGGTTTGAGGTCTGAGATCGTTCTAATGCCGGAAATATAGTTTTTAGAATTTTTGTCTGTCAGTCAGAATGTATGTTCCAGCATCACGCAAATTCTATTCGGATACATTCTGTTAAAATTTTGCATATATATTCCCTATTAGTAAGTCTGTTTAACCGATAGGTCATATATTATCACGCTACTTACTATGGGGGATGAGCAATATTGAATTGTTTGTATTCCTCTATGGTTTACAGCAAATTGTAAAAAGACGAGCCAAATGGTTAGAACATTGCAGATTGTTACAGATTTAACCTTTTAACTGATTATCATCACGTTATATCTTTATGGGGCTAAGCACTAAGCAGTCAATCATCATGGCATTTATGCAGGGTGGATTTTTAAGATGGAAAGTAAGGATATCTTAACCGTTGTAGCTACATAAAATCGGTCTTAGGAGACTGTCCTTAAACTTTTGAGACATTTTGATCTGCATTCACAAATTTAAAAAATAAATTACAGTCAGCAAGAAAACGAGCAATATTCACTTTTTATGCCAATAGATCCTGTTTCATATGAGAGAGTAGACCAACTGAGATTTGATGCATCGGATTTGGTACACTTGCGCGAATGACATTTCTGCTACGCTTGCGCGACCCCACTTGCGCGAAAACATGTAGTGATTTTGTGATGATTTTTCGTCATGGGTGTCGTTTTTATCGTTTTCGAGGTCTTTGGTAACAAAACTGGGGTCAAAATCAAAATTTAAAATGGCGTTCCCGAAAATTTGAGATTTTTTTGTGTCGTTTTCATGGTTTTGAGGGCGCTGATGACGATAATGGAATCAAAACGCATGATGTTGCCGAAGAAAACCGGAACCCTTCAAGGACCATTTCGTTGTCCGTCCGTCTGTCCGTCTGTCTGTCTGTCAAGACCCTTTTGGCATTGGCAAGCAATGGGGAATTGCCACTGAAGACTGCGGAGTCGACCTCAGGACTAAGACTGGTTCTCACACGGACAACTGTACCTACGTCACTTGCTCCCGCATCACCAGTCTTGAGTCTCGTGTGTGTTTTGGCTGCTGAGCTCAAAACTACAAACATAGTATACAGGGATTTTTTATAAAAAATAACATAACATCACGCCTGTATAAGGGTTAGGCAGAAGTGTACCGTATAGTACACACACTCAGACTTCGGACTGTTTCTGAGAAATTTCAGATGAAAAACCCAATAACACTTTGCCTGACCCGGGAATCGAACCCTCATGCTCAACATTAGCGCTTCCGACCACTAGTCCAACGAGGCCGTTCTACAAAAATGTGGCTATTCTACTACTTCCACGCTACTTCCACGCCAATTCGCGGGCAGAAGCTAGCTTTTCTAAAACCTATCCTATCTTATCTAGCAAGATAAGATAGGATAGGTTTTAGAAAAGCTAATACGACTTAGCAAAGTCGTATAGCTTTTTAACTTACCAATACTTAACTAAACAATATGTTCATTAATAACACTAAAAAGCTTTAAATAAAACAAATTATTAAAAAAAAATAACCCGGCTGCAAACAAAGAAAACTAGTATCCTTGAAGTATCAAAAATAAATAAATGCAGTCGGAGGCAAATTTTAAAGCGTTCGTAACATCCTAGATGCCTCCGACTGCATTTATTTATTCTTGATACCTACTTCAAGGATACTGGTTTTCTTTTCTTCTTGTTTCCATCTTTTCAGTTAATTTTTTTTGCAGTCGGGATATTTTTTTTAAATAATTTGTTTTATTCACTAACATAAAACAATGTGCAAATACTTACGAGTCATAATAATTTGTTATGAAACATGGCGTAGAGCGATTTTGACGATTTTGAATTTTGTTTGACATTAGCATTATGACATGTAACTTGAATTTCTTTGATATGTATTGAAATTGATTGTATTTTGTATTGTTATGCATTTATGTACCCTTAATATTGACTTTATTACTTATGTGACATTTTACAAAATTCTACCACCATAATATATGATATCTTAAGAATTAAATTTGTGTTAAAAAGTAAAAATTTCGACATGTTAATTAAATATATTTGTACGCCTCTGGGCAAAACATAGAGGATCTACTAATCTGTAACATCTCGCAAACTTGTAATTTGACCTATGTTTAGAAATAAAGCATTCTGATTCTGATCCTGTTTCTGAGCTCCAGCAGTACTATTTACGCACAGCGCGGCAGCGGTTGCCGTAGAGGCTAAAATGAATGGTTTCGCGAACATTCGCAATGAAGACTAATCACTTCAGACAGAAAGAAATACGAATCGTTAAGTTGAGCCTTGATTTAAGAGACTCTATCGCAAATTGATTTAGTTCACATCAAGTAAAAATATACAAGCAGGCTTTTACAGAGATCGCGTATTTAAACCAAACATCGTTTATTGCTCATGAGACACTGATTGATTGAATTCAAAGATTTACAATAGATTGATGAGCATAGCCTTTAACGTTTAAGTCTAAAATAGGGTTTGTGCGAGGTCCTCTACAGATACCATCAGTGTTGATGAAGTAGATAATGGCCAGTGTGTTGAGTAGGAAATTAATGCAATCTGGGTAAAGTAATTTATATTTTAAGCATCGGGCTAATTAGTGATTCCTTATTTGCAGTAATGCCGCCATCTCGTACTTTTTTAACTAACACATCGCATTTTCTTTACGATAAGTGGAACCAGTTACTATAAATTAAAATGCAATAAAAACTTCATACAAGTCGTACATTTTCTCAAGTAATGCAAACTCATTTGAAATAGAAATGTTTCTCTTGTGACGACGAGTAACACGAGTGTTAGATATACGTCAGTTCATATACATGGCGGCATGGCGATGTGGGTCGGACCGGTCCTTTCAGTTCGCTAATTGACGTCCGACAGGTACACAGACAGACCGACATAACGGCTCACAAACCAAAACACGAATCTCGCAAACCCAACCAACAACCCACAACATTAAATTCAATTTACATCGGCCGCTCCGCTATGCAGAATTCACTAAAGCATTCGACTGTGTGCACCATAAAAGAAAGCAGCGGAAACCTTCCACAAAAAGTCGCGGGACATTGATCTGTTGTAGTCTTGGAATAAAAGTCATTTTATTGAGTGATCGCTCAGCCGTTGTCACGTTTTATATCATTGAAAAACCTGGAACCCGTTATGGTGATGCAAGGGTTTACACTGGGGTCGGTCAAGAGCAATTTTATATCTTAATCTGTTGGGGTCAGAGTTCGATATTGAATGCGATATGTTTGTGAGTTGCGTCGTTCGGTGGTCTGCGCGCGAGTGCAGCAGGCCGGAATGCCCGCGCTGGGAGAACCTGTCCCGCGCCTGAGAAATGCACTTCAAGTCTGCTTTATAAAATTCACGTGTGGAACACATTACTACGACGATGATTCACATTTATGGCAGCGTTATCTTTTAAAAGGTTTTTTTGTAAAAGGTTTTATGGCTCGTTAGTTGAATAATTTGAACCTTCCAACTTAATCTGCCGATGATAAAATTGAATCATCTAAATTATTAGAGTCTATCCAAATTGTTTTTTTTTTTAACTTTGATTTAGTTAAATGACCATAGCTTCCTCAATTAATACTAGTTTTAAAGCTATTAAGTTTTCAATTCTCATATTGTATATTGTCCGGATCATTATAATCTTCACTTACCGTCTTCGTCCTAGTTATTAAATTAAACATCATCTACGGTGTAAAATATGTTTTCAATTACCTACTTGTCGAAAACTTTGAAATTAATTTCGACTGGTTCCCGTTCCCATGCAAATGTGAGAAGTAAAGAAGGACATGGCCTCACACGTACTTCACCAGGTGGTGTCAGTGAGTTATTTGATATTCGCGATACTTTGTTTGTCATTTGGCTCCAACAGTTTTAAAAGATTTGTAAAGAAAGATATTCTCACTTCATACTCCACCATCAATCAGCGGCACGTTTTTCACTGGCGTTAACGATGTGTTAAAGTTGAGCAAATACGCATAACTGCTGTCATTATCCACAACGACCGGTTATTGCCGCTGTTTGTCATAAGACAACGTGGACTCAATTTGTTTGAGCATCAAATCTGTACGGTAATTTTAGTTTCTACTCAAGGTTATGATATTTATTTTACCGAAACACACGAGTAACTTGACTGAGTGGTGATCAGAAGTAGAGCTTAAAACAGGATAGGATATATCACTCTGATGATTAAGTAATGTGCCGATATCAGCTATTGCACAGCATCTACATTTAATGAAACTCTGCAAAGCAATGACCAGACAGTGCGCACATTACAGTTGCCCGTAGGTACCTCATCGTCATTCTCTTGTCCTTATTCCAATCTATTTGGGGTCAGTAGTCACCCCCAGTCTAGCCATGACATATTTCACTCAGTTCACTCAGCGTTTCTTTGGTGTTAAGGCTCGTGCAGCGGGCGCGCTTCCTGTCGCGCCCGCGATATTGCGCCAGTCTGCACAAGCCTTTACCCTACTCTTATAGCTATCCTCATGCATCACTTACTTAACTTACAAAAAACCGGTCAAGTGCGAGTCGGACTCGCGCATGAAAGGTTCCGTACCATTATCCATAAAAATTGCAAAAAAATCTCGTTTGTTGTATGGGAGCCCCCCTTAAATATTTGTTTTATTTTAATTTAATTATTTATTTTTAAAGTGAATATATAACGTCTACCTGTTGCCGTTATCAATATCGAGCAAAAACGAGCAAAAAAGAGCCCCTTAAATATTTATTCTATTCTGTTTTTTTTAGTATTTGTTGTTATAGCGGCAACAGAAATACATCATCTGTGAAAATTTCAACCGTCTAACTATCACGGTTCATGAGATACAGCCTGGTGAGAGACGGACAGACAGACAGACGGCGGAGCCTTAGTAATAGGGTTCCCGTTTTACCCTTTGGGTACGGAACCCAAAAAAGTGTTCACGACATTTTCCTCATTCCTCCACAAAGTTGCCTGCAACTATTAGTGTATTAAGAAAACCTACTGTGCTCTGAGTGCTAGTGTTACCTCGTTCTCAAAAGCCTGCAATGAGAAACTGCCTACCACTGCATTACTACCCCCCGGGGGTGAGCACAGCTTCATAATTGGATGTCAGTCATAACGCTGAACGTGTTTCTAACTGGCTCGGCCAATTAGATTTATAGGGGATAGAATTCAACTAGACTCATTTCAACCATAAGAATACGAGTAGAACACGTATAAATTCTCTACAAAAGGAAAACACATGGAAACGTACCTGCTATATCTTATAGTGTGACTAACATTAATCCAATTATCTTGTATCATATCACCTACATCAGCACTTCCCACACTGGAATCGATCCTTGGTTTTCAAGCTTGGAAGCGGCCGTGTTAGCTACCATAAGAACAACAGTCTTAATAAATTTCTCACCACAATTAAAATAACCCTTGTCTTCATGTCATCTTACACATGCTCCCAAGTCCCAATTGACATAAATATCTCCAAAATAAAATACAACAATATTAAACAAAATTAATTTAGCAAAACAACGGCCCGACCCGGGAATCGACCGCGCGTCCCTAGCGGCCACTTAATTCCATTACTAATTCACCGGACACACACCGAATTAAAATAGCCATACATAATCCAACAGGAATCTTATCTCACGCAAAAAACACCCTTAGATCTGAAAAGGTTCTTCAGTTTTTGTTCTAAAGTTGCGTGAAAATAAAGCTGGTGGTTATGTCATTTTGTGCGTTAGGTATACGGTGGTATCTAGATGGTCCGCGAAGAGTTTTTTTAATCCGTAATGGCCGCGCGTTGCTGATAACGAACAGTATGATATACTGAGCAGGAGGAAACATTTTGGGAAATGTATGGCCTAGTGTGGAGACCGCTTTGACCAGCGCAAATAGTCGAATATCAATAACTTTGCTCACGTAGATAGTTATGTCAAAAGAGGATAATATATTAATGAGATGCTGCAATATCCTCGTGCCAGTTAATAACAACAAGCTGCGATCACCAATTCCTCAATTCATCCGCCAAGCTTGCTATGCCCTTTTTACCCGACTGCCCAGCGCAAAGGAGGGTAATGTGTTTATACGCGAAACGCGTACAAACACATTACCCTCAAACTACGCCCCCCGAACGCGTGAGCTGATTTTGATGATTCTTACGTCAATCGACTTGTCTTAATCGTGAGAGTGTCACTAAAGACATGATACTCGTAGTAATCAGGTGACAACCAGATGCCAAATTGTGCAACAAGAAAACAAAATTAGGAAGTATGTAAAAAAAACTAGGATATCATTGGGAGGTCATTGAAAATCACGATCAATCAATCATAATCAATCAATTATTAGGTTTTTCTAATCATTTTTCATTTTGAATCGCCATGCAGGATCTATAACGTTTTAAAAATGGTTACCAATCATTCTCACTTAATATGCCTACATGGGCACTTATGAAACGTCAGAAGCTAGGTGCACGGTTCCAATTGGTCGTTTCCTATGGAGAAGAGCCGGCAAGAAACTCCACGGTTACTCTTTAAAAAAAATAAAATTGGCTTTTACAATGTTTTCAAATTACAGTGTTAATAGGTATGAGAGGGCAGCGTAGGCCCCTCAAAAGTACCGGGTACTTAACAAAATAGAAAATGGTCTACAGATCTACAGTCTATTAAGCCTACAACGTCCTCACATTGACAAAAAAAACAATATAAAATATGATTAAAATAATAAAAGTTAGAACTTGTTGAAATTTAAATTGTAGGTAAGTATAATAATGTCAAATAAGAAAAACATTATGTCAGTGAAGTTTGTAAAAAAAGATAAAATAAAAAAAACTTCGTAATTTGGGAGCAGTTAATAGACATTTACATAGTTTTGCCGTTAAGGAGGTACCAGGGAAGCCACATGTACAGAAGGAATTAATGCCAAACTTCCTTGTCTTCAACGTAGTCCTTAATCTTATAATAATTATGCTTTTTTGAATTTTCCACTGTAACCGATTGTGGCGACTTGTTATAAAAGCGGATACTGTTTACAAGAAATGACTTGCTTGTTTTAGTTAAATAAATTTGGGTATTACAATTTCATGTTTACTACGTGTATTTATATTATGGAAATCATTTCTTATTTTGAAAAGTCCTAACTTTTTGCGAACATATAAAATACTTTCTAAGATATAAAGAGAAGGCAGAGTTAGTACATCAATTTCTTTGAATTTGTTTCTAAGGAACTCACGAGGACCCATTCCATAGATCGCGCGGATTGCCCTCTTTTGTAAAATTAAAATTGAATCTACGTCGGCTGCCGATCCCCACAGCAGAACGCCATAAGACATGATACTGTGGAAGTAAGCAAAGTAGACTAACCTAGCTGTGGCTATATCTATCAACTGCCTTATTTTTCTTACTGCATATGCAGCTGAACTTAATCTACCTGAAAGAGCTCTAATGTGGGTACCCCACTGCAATTTGGAATCTAGAGCCATTCCACACAGTTCCGTAATAGCATCTAGCTTCTTACCATCAAATTTTAAATTTAGACCAACTTGGGGTACATTTGGTAATGAGAAGTTAAGACATTTTGTTTTGTTCGCATGAAGTAAGAGATTATTAGCTGCGAACCATTTCGAAAGAACAGCCAGACTATCGTTGACGTGCAAGACATCCGTATCTTTTCTATCTATTTTAAAAATAAGAGAAGTGTCTTCAGCGAATAGAATTATATCCGATAAGTTAGCCATCATGTAAGGAAGATCATTTATATAAACTAGAAATAAGAAAGGGCCAAGAATTGAACCTTGAGGCAAGCCCATCCTTACTAGAGATCCCGAGGACGTCACCCCGTTAACATTTACTTTTTGCACAAGATCAGCAGCTAGTCCACGAACTCCGTAGTGGTGTAATTTACAGATCAGTGTATTGTGGTCCACGCAGTTAATAATAAAGCTGTAATAAAGTTTTTATATAATCGTGTAATATGGTCTTATTAACCTCAGAAATAATTATTAAAAAGTTTAAAATAAAATAGTAAATGGTAAAATGATCGACTGTTTTTATACATAAGTAAATAGAAATAGGTCATCTTGTTTCCATCTTTTTTTTAATTAAGTTTTTACGCAGTCGGGTTTTTTGATTTTATTATTTATATTCAGCGATCTTTGCGAGCTCCATGTTCAGCAGTGTTCGTTTATTAAAGGCTACTCATCCTAAGGGCTGAATGGACTAACTATGATTAAGAATTTGATCGCAAAAATACATAAGTAAATACACTAGGTTGATATTATGGCTACGCTAGACAGTTCTTAACGTAATTGGTCTCGTGGCATAGGTCTATAGGCAGTCGGCTAGTAAACCACAAGTCTTAGGATCGAGTCTCACCGCCGACGTTAACTTTTACGCAGGCCGATTCCCGGCCACCGTAGGCGCGGGCTTGCGGACGGTGAGCGATGGGTAGCTCGCCGTCCGATAAGGAACAGGCCCGGGACGACGGCGCAGCAGCACCAATTGACGGGGTCCGAAAGGGCCAATGCCTGCCAGGGTTACGAGTCTGTCCGAAAGGGATATTGTGGCCCTGGCACACAGGCATTTGAAGGAACACGGTGGGTTTTAGTCAGTAAAAGTCTGACACTCCCTCCCGCTCCACCCAGAGCGGGAGAAGTTATTAGATGATTTCCCACCCAAAAAAAAAAAAAGTGTGTTCTTAACGTCCACCTATTTTGTGATAACATCATACGACAGGAACTGGTTCTAATCAGTTGAAGGTAACGCGACTGTTGCTGCTAAAGGAGATCGTTTGCTAATGGTGCGGAACCAGCTCCTTAATGGAATAGGATTCTTGAAGGAGGGTGGGAAGTGTGGAGGAAACTAGATCAGAATGTAACGCCATTACAGTAATAAGATCGGATGGCTAAGTTCGGATTATCTAGATTTAAAAGCTTTACGCAACTCACATAATCTTAAGGTAAGTAACTCACATAATCTTAAAAAAAAAGTAAGTGTAATGAGAGGTGGTTTATAACGGACCTGAAGCTGCGAAAGTAAGTGTAATGAGAGGTGGTTTATAACGGACCTGAAGCTGCGAAAGTAAGTGTAATGAGAGGTGGTTTATATCGGACCTGAAGCTGCGAAAGTAAGTGTAATGAGAGGTGGTTTATATCGGACCTGAAGCTGCGAAAGTAAGTGTAATGAGAGGTGGTTTATAACGGACCTGAAGCTGCGAAAGTAAGTGTAATGAGAGGTGGTTTATATCGGACCTGAAGCTGCGAAAGTAAGTGTAATGAGAGGTGGTTTATATCGGACCTGAAGCTGCGAAAGTAAGTGTAATGAGAGGTGGTTTATATCGGACCTGAAGCTGCGAAAGTAAGTGTAATGAGAGGTGGTTTATAACGGACCTGAAGCTGCGAAAGTAAGTGTAATGAGAGGTGGTTTATATCGGACCTGAAGCTGCGAAAGTAAGTGTAATGAGAGGTGGTTTATATCGGACCTGAAGCTGCGAAAGTAAGTGTAATGAGAGGTGGTTTATATCGGACCTGAAGCTGCGAAAGTAAGTGTAATGAGAGGTGGTTTATATCGGACCTGAAGCTGCGAAAGTAAGTGTAATGAGAGGTGGTTTATAACGGACCTGAAGCTGCGAAAGCTTCAGATCCGATAAATAAATCACCTCTCATTACACTTACTTTTTTTATCGGGTATTTATTCAATTGTAGTGTTTTCGGTGTAAAATGAGAGTTGTTCATAAAATGTTTGGCCAAAAAATCTTTCGTTGATTTAAAAAATTGAAAGTATTAAGCTCTGCGTGCGCCAATTTAGTTAGACTATTTATATTTATCCCGTGTCTTTCTGAAACCTATTACCAGTCGACAGCGATGCGGAGGAATTTTTCGACGCCATATTTTAGTTCATTAATTGTTTTAGTTAGGCTAGGATATTATGTATTTTTATTATGAACATTGAAAATAATATAATAAAACTGCAAAAAACGACTTTTCGATCGTTTGTCAGAGCTGTCGCCATACTATGCAACCGTTCTACGAAAAGTCATTGGTCCGGTAGTCGTAGTCGGTGCGCGACTTGCGCGCGATAATTAATAGTCGCCGCGCACGGGACGGCACCGAACCCGCGACCCACCGCTGCGTGCTTTATGATCAGCTGCGCCGTGTCAATAGGTGGGTTGGTTTTAACTTGGGAAAGGATAAGGATTGTATTATGCATGATAAGGAATGTTTGTTGTGGTGTTTAATATTCAGCCGGGTCTGATGAGAAACTTGAAAGTTGGCCTGAACGAACTGGAGAAGAGGTGGAACTGTTGGTAAGGTAGGTTCTCAGCAGTGAATGTATGGAACGGATGGAAAGATATAGATCAAAGGGTGGAGGAGAACAAAAAGTTAATATTGAATAAAGATATCAAAATAAGTATATCTTGTTTGACAAAAGGGTTAGGTATTGCAATAATATGGTCATTTATCAACTACTCCCATTAAAGAAAGTGGATCCAATTTTCGAATAGCTTCAAATTATCGCTGTCCCCCAGGGGCCCCGGGCACTACCCGGGAAATGTAACAAAATGGTAATTTTGTTACATTTCTAGTTTTATTACTTCAGACAATTTCCTTAAAAACCATAAACAATAAGCATGCATATATCCAATAAAAACACTCGTCCCGGAACCCATGACAGACCATAACGGGCCATAACATTTCCTTTATGTGGCACAAACATTAGAGATAAGGCTAATTGCACGCGAGGGCGCGATACTCGCTGTCGACAGCGGCCGGACACGGCAGAAGTGTCACTCACGTGCAAACAGCCTTACGTGCATGCTGTTATGCAGTATTTCATAATTATGATAGTTCATTAGAGGATGCTTCTATGCAGCCCGGCACAAAAAATGTGAACCCGGAAAATTGTATGAAGTTTTCTTTCCCCTATCTGATTTTCGGTAAAAACGCAATTGGCATTTTGAATTATTAGACAAGGCTTTGAAGAAATGTATACCTTTTGCGTTATAACTACTACGTTATTTTAATTTGCACAACAAATTAATCATTGCCACCACATAAATCGTTCTACCCATAAATCTTCGGAATACATTCACAAATGTAAAATTATGCAAATTTTATAACTCTGCTAATCAAATCCACTTCGCACTTGCAGCCTCTAACTCATAGGTAGGTTTCTCTAGCACCATTAATCTAAGCTGTCTAACGGTTCCCTGCATCTGGGGCACTTACCCTACCCCTTGCTACTAACTATATTACAGCACGTGTCTACAAGAAGGTGATCTTCAATTTAACATCATTACTCTTAAGCTATGTTTAAATATGGGAAATTGACATGTGCCTGACAGTAATTTCTATGTTAATCTAGAAGAAATTCTGATGTAGTGAAAAAGGGTAAAGTACATGATTATGTGGACCATGAACCTACATATAGTTAATGATGTATGTTCCTTAATTCAGTAATGTACGCATGCACATGTTTAGTTATGTGTGTGTTGGGTTTGATACCTGTGAACGGGTCTTGCTTCTTCAGAGCCATATTATCGCTCGTGTTTATTAAGAATTTGACAATTATTTCGGGTTGTACTCTGCTTGTCCCATTATATTTCATTAATGATTCGGAAGACACGTGGCGCCATCTATTATCATAAAAAACATTATTGTTGTTTTCCTCGAGAATAGTACTTTTTTCGGGATGAAAGGTACCCTATGTCCATTTCTGTACACCTGACAACGTATATGCAAAATTTCAGGATGATCGGTTCAGTGGTTTAAGCGTGAACAGGTAACAAACTTACTTTCGCATTTATAATATTAGTTAAGATTAGGATAGGATTATATACTCGTACCATCTTAATCTAAATTAGTTGATCACCGAATCCACCACGGCATTGCCGTATATCTGAAGTTTATCTCACGGCGAAGAATTATCGAAGATGTTCTTAGTAGGTACTATTGGTGGGATCATAGACCACCTCAGTGGTTACCACACTATTATTGCGCTCATCCTAAACGCACGTACTGTCTAATTCTACTTAGATTGGACTATTCGTGTACACGATTTTTTGTGGTTTGATCTCAAACGAGTCGTTACGTCTCATATGGACTCGGGATGTTCCTGTATTTAAGCTTTATTGCACATCTATCACACAAGTCCTGCCATTTACATTATTATTATTTTCCAGCATCGGTTGTTTTTGATTTACGAAAAGATTAGCAGCATTAGAAATAACACGCTTGCCGTTATATGCCGTTTTGATAAGACGGTTGTATTATGTAGGTACAGTTAGTCGGTCTTTGATTTACGTCTGCGTGCAAACCAGTACATGGATTTTTTGAAAAAACTGTTGACTGCCTCACATAAGGTCAGATAGGTACCAGCGTCTACAGGCGGTGACAATCCACAACTATGTAAAGTTCTCTGAATAAAACATTTTCAGAAAATGGCGGCGCCGTCAGCCTTCGCCTCACAATTAGAAAGCGCGGGATTATTCTGGATTAGCGTCATAGTGGTGAATAATCTCTCACACGACCACTACACGATACACCATTGTATTGAGATGAATGCAGTGCGGTGTGAAACTAACTGACGACTGCCATTGCAGGTTATTGCTATTTTAGTCGACCATGAAAAAGATTTACAAGATGTAAAAACTTAGTTTTTGTGACGATCACAATCAAAAACTAAGTTTTTACAAAAAGCCTTGTTTTATTTGATTCCATACTGTTGTAGCAGCCATTGTTGTGTCACTGTTGTGTCACTGTTGTGTCATTGTTGTCATTGTTGTGTCACTGTTGTGTCATTGTTGTGTCATTGTTGTGTCACTGTTGTGTCACTGTTGTGTCATTGTTGTGTCATTTTTGTGTAACTGTTGTGTCATTGTTGTGTAACTGTTGTGTGATTGTTGTGTCACTGCGGGGCACAGGCGTCTTCTCGTAGAGAGAAGGAACGAGCATTGTTCATCACGCTTGTTCTAGACGGTTGGCGATTTCAGACTTATTTAATTAAACTATAAGTCCAGATTTCTTTCTTTGATGTCAGTAATGTCTGTGATAAAGTATACAGCGTGTTACGGAAAGGGTATATACATATCAAAGGCACGGATTCTTTTGGTGATAACAAACTACATGGCAACATTTTTGAATACCTATACACCTACTTAATTATAAAGTTAGAAACATTTAATAATTTAAATCAAATGTTTCAATTGAATTCTACACATCACTAGACCAAGTCAGCTGATCGGTGTCAATACTACACACAACGAAACAAGCCTGTAAAAGATTTGTGTCTCCTGGTACTGTTTGCAAAATGGGTTCCGCATGTTAGTTTTATTCCACAAAATATCAAACATTTGAACACAGATGAGTTAAGTACTACAAAAACCTTATTGTAACTTGGGAAATAGTTTTGTTTTTTTGTGAAAAAGTTTGAAAAAGTCACATTGGTACTTGCTCGGATTTGAACCTACAACCTAATGCATGAAACGTTCTTAACCACTGGGCAATCAACACGACTTTTTGATTTCTTACTTTATATAATTATTTAGGTACAGTTTTTGACTGACTGAATGATAACAATGCATCAGTTACCTTACCCACTGAAATACTAAAATTGATCATCATTTCAGCCGAAAGACGTCCACTGCTGGACTTATGTCCAGCAGTGTCCCTCACCCAAAGGGAGGCCATAATCGCCACGCTTGGCATGTGGGTTGGCGATCGCAGTATGGTGTTAAAATGCATAGAGAACGCTGCTGCCCATTCTCTAGTAAGTATCTTAGTCGCCTTTTACGACACCCACGGGAAGAAATGGGGGAGTGCTATTCTTTACGTCTGGCACCACACAGACATTGCTAACGAATAGAAGAAGTAATTAATTAGGTACATAATTATTTAAATCACTTTACGAAATATGCTACTTCTAAGCAAATTAAAACATTACTGTGGTACTTAACCTCACGATAATCATTTTAATATAAGTTAAACGTTCCATAACCACTTGGCGACATGTTTCTTAATGGTTAAATAGACGAGCTCCACAGCTCCACACAGCCTCCCTCAGGAAATACCCTGCTCAAGGGTGGCACTCCGATACGAGGGCATTTGAATGACAATAGATATACAGGACATAAATAAATGAAACCTTAACGTAATCGGAAAAGGCATTGATTTTTCCATTTCCTTGAATGAGCTTTTTCATTTTAGGGAAATGTGAAAAGCTTCGTATGCCGTTTAAACTACTAACATTAAAAAGTAATTTCTCCTGTATCGTGTGTGGGGTAAACAGACACCTATAGGCTGGCGTATTTGTATTTTGTATATAACATACAAATACCTTTGTGTTGTGGGAATCAAACTCTCGACCCGTCAGGCTCAAAAGCTCCGTCACTTAGCTAATGCAATCGATAACAGTTGACATGCACTTGGTTTCGACTTTAATTACATTCACTATAAACGTACTTAAACTGGCCCTATAAAATAACAAATATGTCAATTTAAAGTCCTTTCTTTAAACTTTAATAGACCTATAAAACGGCTCAGTAATTAATTGGTTCTTTCCTTATTAATTAACTTTAATTGCTTACAATAAACAAATCGAGTTAACAATTGGAAAGTAATCAGCTAATAAGGTTTATATTTAACGGACCGTTTGTTGTTACAGGTACGTTTATACTGCTGTAATCAAGAGTGAGTGGTACCTCCCCCCCCTCACTCCTCCTTGAAGGGGAGGGCAGGGGGGTGAAGTATTGCGATGCAAATGAGATGATCGTCGTGATTCAAGTGAACTGCCGTATCGACAAGTGGATATGGAATGTAGGGAGGTGAGTTTTGTGCACAAACGCTGCGGTTTTATTTGTACGAGAAGATTAGACCTTTGATTATTATTTTCTTCCGGTCAATAAATGTATACTTAAACTAAAGATGTACCAACAAGTTTAAATTTAAATGAACAAAGTCAACCGATGTTGTAGACTTGCACATAGTATATTCATTGTAATATCCTCATATTACAATGAATATACTATGACTTCACGTTCCCATTACTTATAATGCCAATAGAATACACAGTCTCGTGAACGAAGCGGGCACAGCTAGTCCTGTAATAATATAATAATTATTACACATAGGTAGTGAATGAGAACACGATGGAAGAGCTGTGCGATTTTTATATGTTCTACAGTGTATTTGTTAGTCGTTCTTTTGACATCTGTCATCATGTTCTTCAACATTTCAAAATTGTAGAGCTGTTAAATCTACAATGCGTAAGACAGATTGTTATAAACTATTGAATAGTTAGTTTAAAAACGGCTCAAGTATGATGTTAACATTGCATTAAATTGGGTCAAATAAGCTTACTACATTAAGGATTAGGCTTAACATCAAGTAAGTACAGATTTACGAGTCATTTGATTATGTTATCGTTTATTTTAGTAGTGTTGCTAAAAGGCATTTTATTTCATTTTAATCTTGATAGCTTTTACGCAATCGCTAAAATAGTTTAATTGTTTAGCGAGGCTTCTACACAGTATACACCTACATACCGAAACAGGAACAGCATCAACACTCTGTAATATTCGCCACAGTCGGTTGGCAGGAAAAGCAGCCGCAGCCGGCGCGTCCGTGATATGGCTCCGTATGTTCACAGTCGTGCCGGGTATAGGGCCGGGTGCGTCCCGCTCGCGGATCGCGATAATCCACGACCCGCCGGATTTGCGCCCCATTGTGAGGACTCGCGACTTTGTACCAGTTTACTGCATAGATGTAGGGACCTTAAGCAAGTAGGCGCTAAAGTTTTAGTAGTAACAATTAACTTCGCGTTCACACAGCAGTCAAGTTGATATTGTTGGATAACAATTCTGAATCGTTCAAAGGATCGCACCATTCACACCGAATCAAATCGAACCGTAGCGCGTAGTAAAGTTGACCGTCCACTGCTACGTAGGATGTACACGGAGAGGCTACGATAGCTGCACGGTTCATTTGCTTGCCCGGCACGCGTTCATGCGTAGCTTGGCCGTGGGTAGCAGTGGCTGATCCCGCCTATATTGTCATATAAAGCGAAGCTATGTATGTTCTCGTGCGTAGCTTAGCCGTATGCTGCTGTGGAGCGGCGGCTCTAGATGAGATGCTTCACAGAGCGTCTGGATTTTTATGTTGTTAAATTGACAGATGATACCGATTATTATACCTACTTATTCGTCATCTTGAAATTTTCTTTGGTTACATATACCTAAAGCTTTCTGCGTGATGTCTTCTTATCAATCTCTGTAACTGCAGATATAGACCATACAGATATCTTCTGGTAGTCAAACTACACCGTTTCAATAGTCTTATTTAGAGAATTATTCATGACACCATTCCCAAGATATCTCTATCCATATTTATCCCGAGAAATGAACATAACAAACGCATTGACGACTTATTTAGACGTGAATGTTGGCTTAAGTGTATCTTGTAGTATTATCTACGGCCGTGTGGGCGCAGTTCCAGGTACCTATTCAGTAAGTAGGTACACAATCATAGGAAATATTGCGGTATCGTATTATTACATTACCACAGTATTATTGCACAACTAGTTTCTCCGAGGGTAAACTTAGTATGTGCAGTGTGAATCCTACTACGTCCCATAGAACCTTCGGGTATAAATCTAGGTTCCTTCTACAAAACAAAAACAATTAAAATATTGCAATGTATCTGTAATGTTATAATCAGTATCTATCTTCATTCACTCCTAATCACTTTCGACTCCACCCTCTTTTCGTAGAGCTCATACGCCATGCTGCCATACATAATAGCAAGTTATAATGAAAAAAATAAATATGAATAAAAATATGAATATAAATAAAAATGCTTGTATTTGAAAACCAACGAGTATACTATTAAATCTTGCTAAAATATAGGTACAACTGATTTTATTTTCACAGTTTATAATGCTGTATTCGCTAAGAAAAACGGACATTTAAATTTTGCTTATATAACTAATTTTGTTCAACATACAACGTAAACCAGCGCTGCAATTCTGCAATTTGCAAAAAAAATTTAATTCCACGAGCTACATGAACGGTTCCCTCTTAAGTATAATCCTGAAGAACTTGCATCGTCTAAATGTGCAAGTTGCTGTCTGTAAGTTGACGAGTTTATTAGCGACGCTGACGGCTTCAATAATTCAATACTGTTTGACGGATATGCCTGATGAATACCTGATAAATGATAAATGTATACCCGCAGAGAATGCACGAGAAACGCTAGCTCTATGAATGTACTATGACAGTTAACTTACTCACTTAGTAAGAAGTTTATTCGTCGCATAAATGTTTATTACAGGCACTCAGAATTATGTAAAAATGATTTTTCTTTGCTTTATCTGCAGCGGCAGCGGCACTATTGGCAACTAAGTTATGATGATACTATGCTACTAATATTCCTTTTTTGTTTTTTGTATTCCTCTTTTTAATATTCCTTTTTTTCATTGTTTACAACGTTAGTCTAATAATTTACCAAATTGTCTCATTGTTTATCTGTGGAGAACGTGGTTGATTTCACATTTATATCATTTCTGTATCCTATCTCTTTGTAATTCTTAATGTGTAATTGTTTGTTTTCCCGAATAAATAAAATAAAAATAAAAATCTGTTGAAACCGTTTTATAGAACTGAACACAATATTATGGTACTTAAAACACACTTTAGTTAGACCGCGACCGTATTCAAGGCTACAACAAAAAATCGAGTTTAATTAGCTTAATTGAGTATTTTTTTTACTTGTCTGCTCTGTTCCACTCCTGGGCAAAGGGAAACCTTCCAACTTCCAAGTGTTAAGAACATTTTAGGCAATATAAAATGCAATCATCAAATCAACCTTGCCCTTTGACCTTGCCTTACCTATAACCACAAAATTGTTTAACGTAACTTTTAACACCATTTATACCGTAGCAACGTAGCACCGTAGCACCGTAGACCCGTAGACACGTAGGCCCGTAGACACGTAGGCCCGTAGACACGTAGGCCCGTAGACACGTAGGCCCGTAGACACGTTGAACCGGGGATCATGGGATCAAGTAGGACTTCCGCGAACAATTAGCTAACCTAACCTAATTAACCTAATAACACTGACCGTTAGGTCGTATGATGATCAAAATATGATTCGCGGCCGTTACAAATATGTATTTATACAATTATATAGTAGTATCATTAATTATAGCTGTTTATGTTGAGACCATTATTGATGATTTAACGAGTAGTTCTGCGAACAGTAGACCTCGCGAGCACAATAGCTTATGGTCTGTTTCAACTATTAATGGGAAAGTTTGGAAATAGGAAACTCTGGCCATCCTGATCGAGCTCAGATTAGTAATATTCTATACCGTCTATAAGTTGCTTCGTATTTACCTCGTCATCAGTTAAAACTGGTAATAAACTCAATGCTATTTTTAAGTCAAACTTAGCCATATTTTCTTCTTTTACTGATACAATTTCTGTAGTATTTCTACACAAGTCTAAAATATTATCATCTGAAGAAAGTTTGACTTAATTTATCGAACTTTAAACATTCGTCTTCCTTTAACGTTGCTTTCAATATATCTAATTTTTTCAAGCTTATATTGAAATTATTTACTAAATTATCGGATTCTTTTAATTTCTTCAATACAATTTCACATTTTTTTTTTTGTGTGGGAAATTATCAAATAACTTTTCCCGCTTTGGGCGGAGCGGGAGGGCGTATCAGACGTTTACTGACTAAAACCCACCCGTGTTCCTTCCGTTGCCTATGTGCCAGGGCCACGATATCCCTTTCGGACAAACTCGCAACATTGGCCCTAACGGAACCCGTCAGTTGGTGCCGACATCTCTTTGAGGCGCGCGTGGAACACAACGCGCCGTCGACCCGGGCCTGGTCCTTATCGAACGGCGAGCTACCCATTGCTCACCGTCCGCAAGCCCGCGCCTACGAAATACAATTTCACCTTTACGTCTACTTGACTCTACTTTTACTTTATTATTAAACAATATACAATATAAACACACACACCCTTACTATAACATGCTTACATACTACACTACACCTCCAGTTAGATGGACCAACGACCTTAAGAAGGTGGCTGGGTCAGACTGGATGCGGAAGGCGGAGGACAGGGTGTTGTGGCGCAGCCTGGGAGAGGCCTATGTCCAGCAGTGGACTGCGATAGGCTGAGTTGATTTGTTGTTTGATACATATTTTCACGAATCATATTATGATCAACATACAATCTGCAATACTAACCCGTGCAAAAAACTTAGATAATTTGATTTCGTGGACTATTAAGGTGAAAGCGTCAGGGTAGTGACGCTTCCGCCTTAACAAGTGTTTCCATAAACCGTTACAGCACGGTCATTGTTTATGCACCACAACTTCATCACACGGTGCCTGAGAACCTCATAGACTAGCTGCTCGACAGACATGCACGTCGGGACATAAACCCGTTGAACATGGCAGTCGCTAAATAAGGAGCTATCTGTGTGAGCGAGAGACATTATGATATGACCGCTTTATGCATCAATGTTCATATCATCTGATTGTCATTTGAATAACTTATGGTTGATGTTGAGCTGGTCAATGAAGCGATCGATATATCTCATGCCCATCAGTAGTGAGGTAGCTGTCTCTAATGTCAATGAAGCGATCGATGTATCTCATGCCCATCAGTAGTGAGGTAGTTGTCTCTAATGTCAATGAAGCGATCGATGTATCTCATGCCCATCAGTAGTGAGGTAGCTGTCTCTAATGTCAATGAAACGATCGATGTATCTCATGCCCATCAGTAGTGAGGTAGCTGTCTCTAATGTCAATGAAGCGATCGATGTATTTCATGCCCATCAGTAGTGAGGTAGCTGTCTCTAATGTCAATGAAGCGATCGATGTATCTCATGCCCATCAGTAGTGAGGTAGCTGTCTCTAATATCAACTGTCAGTCACCGCGAACGGCGGGAAGCTTGGTGTGAAGATGATCCTGTGTAGTGATGGATCAACAAGAGGGTACAATAACTTTTGAAGAAAAGCGTCTCGTAGAACAGCATACATACTTCGGTTTATTTTGCCCAAGTGCAGTCAGGCACCGACTCTATTAAATTGAGCTATAGCTATATTTTACTTCGGTTATAGCAAGGAAACTAACTCCGTATATTAAGAATACTATTTTTGAAATTATGAAAGAAAGCGTCTAAAAATCGGTGGACTTTGAAGATTTGGTAGCTGTGAGTTTTCCTGTTAAGTAGGTACCTAAGTGTTAATTAACTAACAATAGTTAGCGATAGTTCAGTTACTGCGTTAGTTTTGTAGTAAGTAAATAAAATTGACGCAGTAATTTAAACAAGCAGGCTATGGACATGCTGTGCGTTTGTAGCCTGTCGCGTCAGTTGGTTGAGAGGCAAACCACTGTCAACCAGGTTTAGATTTGTTGAGCACATCGGCTATGTACCTGTTAACTGTCGTCTTCTATCTACTTTAAAGCTATAATATTGTACTGAAGTGCACAAATTTTTAGCTAATGTCAGTAAAAAGTAATGTGAAGTCAGGGAAATTAACTGTTAAGCAAATTTACTACCAACTTAAATTGTCCTTACAACAATCGCAACCATCATTTATTGACATTAAATGAAATGGCCTTGATACAATAAATTGACGAAAGGTCTAAAGCTAACAATTGATTTGCCTGACTTAAACTTAATCTTATTTACATACGGAAATAAACACTAACTTGCCGTTTACGAGGCGTATTCCGATAATTGTTGAGATTTTCCGAAACGGAAAACGATGAATTTGTATCTCGTATCTACTATAGGTGGTTGTCACTGTGGGCAACCACTCATAGCTGACACGAACAACTGGTTTATGTCGACCAGAGACTAGGCAGACTCTTTCAGAATATACGAGAGACTTTCAGAATTGAACGTAGAACGGTGGCAGGTATCCTTGCGACCACTGTAGATCAATAAACCTTAGTTTTAACAATAAACGCTAATCAATACATCCTCCCGGATGCACTTTCTCACAAGCCAACAGAATCCCATCTAGCATCCAACGAGGCTCTTGGAAGGCCCTAAACAAAGCGTCTTCGACACCAATAGGCCAGCAGCCGGGCATCGCGGTCATCGGCTAATAACTCGGGGGCTACAAATAACCGCGCGACACCGCCGCGCCGCCGCGCCGCGCGCCGCACCGTCACACCCGCCGCACCGCAGCGCATTCCCACTGATGCAAATTGTAAGCATAGCACTATCTGATGTCCCATTCCATGGACGCACTAGCGTCCATGGAATGGGACTTCTAAGGACTAGACTAAGACCGAGGAAAAACAAAAGACAGTTGATTGATTTATTATTTTTATTAGTATCTACGTCACAATCAAACAAAACCGACCCGTCTCGTAGATAATATTATATTTAACTGCGTAAACAGTTGTCAAGCTTTGTACTTCCATACACGGAAACAAGTTTTTAAAGGAAAAATATTGTAACAACGAATGCCTCATTGGTGTAGTGGGTGCAAGTCTTGTGCTACTGCGGAACATGAGGTCCTGGATTCGATTCCCGGGTGGGGCAAAGTGTTCATCGGTTTTCGTCCCCTATTACATGGGACTTAGGTAAACTTAACTGGTGAAATGTAGGTGTACTATAGATACACCTCTGACCAACCTGTCGACGATTACAGGCGTGATGTTATGTTATGTAATATAACTTTTTTGTTTGGTTTAACAATTAAGTTCCACATTTCATGAGATATGAGGTACTTTTCTCGAACACACATAATCATTTTTCTGTTTATTTGTTCCTTGTAAAAATCAGGAATTTCCTATCCTATTCTATAGCTTGGTGCCTCTAGCGCGATGGTATCCGTGCGCCTGCGACGATTTACATACAAGCAGTGAATTGTATTGCAGCTGTAGTGTATTGGTTATTGTGCACTTAATAGCGCTATCTGCGCTAGGCGCGGGATTGTATTGAAATAAATATAAAGTGAAGGTAGCTGGAAACGATTGAGTTATCACGTGGGAATTAATGTAATAACGAGTGAAAATGTAACAAAGTCCTTGGGTATGTAAATAAGATCTAGGTACTTGGAACTATAAAGTACATAAATATTGAATTACAATGAATTTATCTAGCTCGAAACAAAGGAAGGCTAACCTCACAGATTTGTACAAGAACTTTCCCACGGGGCATCGACTTAGAGATTTACAAATTTCCACTCATATCTTATTCATTCCATCATCATTATAATATTTATAAGAACTCGAATGCTTTATATTGTAGGCTACAAAATACCGTATCTCGATCTTTAAATCTAATCTCGCGAGAGACCCGTTTCCCCATTCTAACAGTTCTACAAAAGGTCTATAACTCAGTCATTACGGTCACTTCTTTGTCACCGCGCGACCATGCACGTCAGCGGACAGACCGCAACTGACCGGTCCATACATTAGCCGAGCTGTCAACGCGCGCCGCTAGATGGCAGGAGCGACGCCTCGGTGACACGGCACGTCCGGTCAGAGATAAATCACAGTGGACATGTGGCCGCAGGACTACCGTTATGAAAACAAGTATAATGTATAGTTGTATACAAAAATATGTTCTCCCTTTACCGTTATTCCACTTTCCCATTTAACCACGCGCTCCAAACTAATAGAATCGGTAAACGTTATACACTAAACACAACGCTTTTAATAGCAGCTCCGACATTTAGGGAGCAGTTAATGCATCGCGCAGCTTCGAACCCACGACCGGCCACTTGTTGCTACCGTTACTAACCTACATTATATTGAGACCCAGGTAGCTGCAAAGCTTGTGTGCAGCGCGTGGGGTTTGGTGTGTATAACATGTTATTTAATCAATAGGTTCATTCCGTAGACTTAATCGTGGTCTTGATTCTCCAAACAAAGGAGGAGAGAATGTCCTTCTTTCACATGGGTATAATAGCATAACTGAGTGGTGGGCTCTATTATTCCGTGTAACGCCGGACGTAAAGAATAGCACCGCCCTATTTCTTCCCGTGGGTGTCGTAAAAGGCGACGAAGCGACTTACTAGAGAATGGACTGCAGCGTTTTCTATGCATTTTAAGTAATTTTAACACCATACTGCGATCGCCAACCCGCCTGCCAAGCATGGCGATTATGGCAAACCCCCCCTTTGAGGGAGGCCTATGTCCAGCAGTGACCGTCTTTCGGCTGAAATGATGATGATGATGTTGATGGGCTCCAAAAGACGGGTTTATTTTAAACAAAACTAAAGATAATGATATAATTATAATAATTATGTAAGACATTTGTGGTAAAATTGTCTTGCATCTTAATCGTAATCGCTACAAGAAAACGGTCTTAGGAACCCGTCCGTAACTATTTGAGAAATTTTGATCGGCATTTACAGTTTTTGAAAAAAAAATATAGTCAGCAAGAAAATAAGGAGTTTTCACAAAAAAAAAATTTGATGCCAATCGATCTTGTTTCTTATGATGTTAAAAAAACTCTATCCGCCTTATTACAAAACAAGATTTATATTTTGACATGGAGTCAGTTTTTGTAATAAGAACGTAACAGTGATTGAAATACCGTTCTTTATACAAAACTGAAAACTTAGTTCGGTATTAAATTGTCAGTTTTGTGTTTAGGAACTGTACCATAGTCGGAATAAAGTTCGAAATTCAATAATGGCTCCATATTTTAAACCTGGGTCTGAAAATAAACCTTGTTTTGTAATAAGGGGGTATGGGACCAACTGAGGTTTGAGTACTAGAAAAGTCAGAAATCGCAAAAAACTTTTTTAAATTTATGAATGCAGATCAATATGCCTCAAAAAGTTAAGACCTCCTAAGACCGTTTTCCTGTAGCTACAACGATTAAGGTACCTACAGGTAAATTATTAGTGTCTTTCTCTAATTTACAGATGCAAAGTTGAAGTTAGTTTGATAAATGAGAAGTACATATTGACAATGTGACATATTTTATTTTGTGTCACATTGTCAATACCATACCAATACCAATAATTTTCTTCACAAACGTCGATCCATCAACACATATTTTTTTATTTAATCAAATAATAATCGTTTAAGTTAGTCCAATATTTTAGTTTCATAAAATAGCTTATTAGTAGGTATATTTTCTTAAATTGATCTCTGTTGATGATAAGTAGCTACTAGAATCTAATCGCCTAAACGTCTCTTAATCTATTATAATAATATATTATAAACAAACAAGAAGAAAGGGACAGAAAAATACGTACAAAGGTGATGCTTATTGTTAAATAAATCTCATAATTAATCCTATTTCAACGAGTAAAACTTTACAATCATGACGATTATACAATATAGGTAATTACATACATAAATAAACTTACCCCTTCTTCCCATGGGGGTAGGCAAAAAGCTGCTACGATCCAATCATTACGATAATGTCACCAGCTAACCAAATAGTAAACAATACATCACACGCACGTGCGCGCCGGTGAGCTGCAGGTGAGCTGCAGATGAGCCGCCGCCTATCTGTACGGTGATACAGGATTTACAATCACATTTCAACTGAATACCCTATCGTATAATAATCACAACAGCATCCTTCAGCTAATCAAACACGTTGTTCAGCGCGAGTTGACAGCGTGGTAGCGACGGCACGGGGCCCGGGGCCCGGGACCCGGGAACGTAGGGCGGCAGTCGGCGCCTAGCCGCCGCGCAGTCTGCCCGCCCCACGCACCGCCCGCCCTACGAGACGCGAACATCGGACATTATTACGATAACATACGGAAATGATAACAGAAAACTTTTTTTTTTATTATTAACGAAAGTAATAAAACGTGTGTGCGAATTAAGTGGAGCTGATTTTCAGCGTTTTTTTTCTTGTGAAAAGTAATTATAACTTTTAGAAAGATGAAACTTTTTGGATTTTTACCGTTTTGGTTGTGTTAGAAGTTTGACAATGTTGTGTATTTTAGTATAGGTTTTGAAAGTGATATAATCAAGCTACATATCGTTATGAATATTGATAATAATTAATTTAAATTAATGTTTAAATTGTGTATACTTATCGAAAAATATTAATTTGTGAATGATAATAATATAAAGAGCTAGTGGGGTAGAGGGGATCCTGTATTCGATAATAATTTCAAAAATAAAGGTAAGTCCATTCATACATTAATCTAATTAATTAAGACAACAACAGACGCGAGCTTACAGCATATTTTTTCAAACACATCAAATTGTTAGGAACCCATGTGCTATGAATAAAGTTATATTTGTATACCTACATAATTGTGTAAATTATAATTTTAGTTTGTCAGTTCATATCTCATGAAATTACAATTGAAATTTTAGTTTCTTGCGATCGACACATTCTTGCTAGTTATGTCTCTCCATAAGCAATATTAGAGTGATACACATGCAATATGCTGCCATATGAGCGATATTAATTAATAATGTGAATAAGATATATGATAAGAAGCTTGCTTGCTTAACATTGCCGTCATTATACATCTTTGAGGTGGCAGTGTTTGTTAAGGCAAACCCACAGCTTTTCAAAATAAGAGCCCCAGCTGATCCACGGTTAAGAAAAAGGGATTTGAACGTTCTTTGTGTTGATCGCAGACAAGCAGTAAGCAGTAACAGCCCTCCTACGTAACAGTGTTTATCCAATATATGGCTCCAGTTATTTTCAATAAAATTCCACAACAGATAAAGAATCTTAC
Source organism: Tiliacea aurago (assembly GCA_948098905.1). Classification (NCBI taxonomy): domain Eukaryota; kingdom Metazoa; phylum Arthropoda; class Insecta; order Lepidoptera; family Noctuidae; genus Tiliacea; species Tiliacea aurago. The sequence goes on from OX402593.1 coordinate 683,837, forward strand.
TAATAATATGTTTAAAAATAAACTGAAACAATTTTGAATTCATAAATGTTACTACTGCACAACTGAGGTTATGGAGGACACCAGCTGCCAGGGTTGCGAGTTTGTCCGAAAGGGATATCGTGGCCCTGGCACACAGGCAAATGAAGGAACACGGGTGGGTTTTAGTCAGTAAAAGTCTGACACGCCCTCCTGCTCAGCCCAGAGCGGGAGAAGCTATTTGATAATTTCCCACCCAAAAAAAAAAAAAATGGAGGACACCACTGACATTTAGATTTTTTCATTATTACATTTAGATTATTATTTAATGATTTTATTATTTTAACATTGGTAATTGTGTGTTAGTACATAAGGAATTGTATGTTAGTGTGTAAGTAATTGAGTTATTGTAAATGTGTGTCTGTTGTTTCGACACAACTAACTTTATTATTATCTGTATGCTTTCGAGTAAAATGTAGCGAACTAACCATCTTATTATAACAACCTATTGTATTGATACCTTAACAAATAAATTTGATTTGATTTGATTAGATTTAACTTAGAAATAATCTTAGCCATAACTCGCTACTAGTCTAGTCACTTACCTAAAAGTACGTCGCTTATATGTAGGTAGGTGCTAGACAAACCACTGCCTTATGACGGAGTTATTAGTTGGCACAGAATCTATTTAATCAGTGTCTAGTTATTTCATCACACTTCAATCCTAGTTACTAATAAAACACTAACATGTCTATAAAAATAAACAACTTTATTTTCTACAAGGGACTCATTACTCGTAGCCGTAGTTACGGGGAATGTCATACCCACACTTTACCTCATCGAACAGTCAAACAACTCATCCATAATAAACACCAATAGAGAGATATCTGTCCGCACTCATTCACATCATTCAACACCCGATCGCCGACCGACACTTAAATCACAATAATGCTCAACAAACCGATCACAAGCAGCAGTGCGCGCACAGTGCGCCTCCACATAAAGACTAAGTGCCACATTCACAGATATGCTTAACGAACGCTTATCCGCCACTTAAGCGAACTGAGCGAAACGAGCATCGCTTATTCATTACTTTTTTGCTCAACTTTGGGAGCCAATTAAGCGAACCGCTCGATACATTAGGAGTTTTATCGCTCCCACGTGATATTTCAATGCTAAGTGAGGATTGTATCTATATTGGCGCCCGAGCCGTTCCGAATAATCGAAGAGTGGAATAAATAATGGCAGTGCTAGGATTGTTATAAATCTCGCTTTAATTCTCTGTCTGGCGTTCACTTAAGTTAAGTTATCATTGTACTTGTTGGTTCAGTTTTTTTTAATGATATCGATAATGAATAAAACATTCAAATTAATGAGAGGTGCGACAATTTAGGAAGTGCAATATTAAGTAACAGAAATCGGTAGATATTGCTGTACATTATGGTAGCCTTTAGTAATCTTAAAGCTCTTGCACGCACAAAAATCATTGAAATATAATTATTGGATATACCTTTAACAAATTTCGTGACATTTGCATCATGTATAGGCCGATCTTAAAAATAAAAATTCCTTAATTCCCAAAGTGAGTGATGAATGTATACAATTAACTAACATGGCTACTGCGAGCTACCTTTTTGAATCACGTCTTTTACTTCTCATTAACATTTATCTCTTGAGTCTAAGTATCGTTTTCGTAAAGAGATATAATTTATAATCACTTTTGAAAAAGTTGCAATTGAGGATGGATTTCTTTTCCAACTAATGTAGGTATAAGTTGATCAGCCAGACAATGATTGTTTTAATTGAATTATACGCCTTCATCAAGACCTATCGCCACAATAACCTAAATAACTGATAATAGATAAATTGTTACGTACCACAAACCACGCCATGAACCAACATGAACTATTATCAGTATCAGCACCCCGTACCCGATACAAGTATCTGTGTATTGATACCAATATTAATACAAGACAATGATTACATCGCTTGTGTCGATACCGGTCTCAATACAAGACAATGATTGCGCGGCTTGTATCGATACCGGTATCTCGATAGAGTATGGCCACTACTAACTACAGCATTTGGAACTAAGTCTCAACACAAGGGCTGTGTTAGCACTTACAGTGGGCGAGCTTAGAGCTAAGATTGCATACTTTTTATAGGTAATATGTATATTACCTATTGTGTAGGGTGAACAGAACACTCTATAATGACCTAGGTTATTCAGCTTCTTATAGTACCATTATTTAAAAGTTGTGAGTTAATTTTCTTTTCAATACACTTCCTCGAAAACTGGTTCATATCGCACTACGATTAGCAACGCAATCTATTTCACACGCGTGCGATTTTTTATTTTCCAACACGTGTGCGGGAATAAAAATTGCTACAGATAACTTTTAACTATACTTAGTCCAAATTGGTTCAATGCCTCTACTCTATTCACACCGTCTCGCGCCAGAGACGGTCCTCTCTGTTCGGAGGTGATTTTTTTTTTAATCTCGGCAAAGATGCGTCTTTACGGCGTTAATATTTTTGAAATATTTAAATAATGTATATAAATAGAATACCATGATTATTACAATAAAAAAATGTTTTCAACACATTTGCTCAAAAAATGCATTTACTAAGCTTGTATACATTGTTCGAAAGTTAAACATTACGCACCATACAACGGAACGGACGGTATAATAGGTACTCTCACCTAAGTACATGTTTTACCGCCCCATACGTTGTATAGCGCCGTGCGTATCCTTTACGGTTTTTTTTAATTACCATAAAAATTGTATATGAATTCCACCAAGGAGTTTGAAACTACGAGAATAAATAAGCTGAACGATCGAACCTCCTTGGAAGCCTTTTGCTCAATACGTTTATCTCACTTTATTATTAACGAGAAAATGAGACGAAAGATGTAGTACTAATTTTCACCATGGGCGAGTGGCACCATTTGCAATTTGCCATTTTCTTATTAGAAATGTCAAAGATTATTGTGACTTTCCGACTGATATTTACAAAATAATAATATGAGTTCAAGCGAGGAATCCGATATTAATATGGAATCTACTGCACCTGATATCTTGAATGAGCCGCCAAAATCGTGAGTGCTATTTAATGATTTACAATAATTTTATATCATGGAAGACTCGAAGGAATACTCAATCATTCTCATAAAATGTTTTAATGGCTTATTAATTATTTTATTACCTACTGTTTTCTCGCAAATGTGTTGACAAACGTTGTATGACACACGCGCGGAAATTGGTATTTACAAACTCGTGACTACGGTAAACCCTCGACTTCGTCTCGGGCTTACATTCGTCTGCTGGTTTGTAAAAACCAACTTACCGCACTAATATCTTATATAACTATTATGAACAAATTAACTTTATTTGTGTACTAAACTCAAAAATATTTTATTTTCTATTTTTCATATTGGGCTGTTTATCGGCTTTATACCTTTGCTTCTCCTTCAACCTGGCGAAAGCAAAGCGCGGAAAAAAAAAGAAAATAAAATCATAGTTCCCAATAATTTATAAAATATTTTTCGTTATTTTATTTTATTTCTTCAAAAGTGTATTGAAAAACGTCGTTTGATACACGTGGACTTCGGAAATAGTACATTTTGATACAAGTGGAGAATGTTTGTTATTGCAGTTCTCGGCTCAAAAACCACCTCGCCTACGGTGCTCGGGTGTTAATTCCGCCTCGAATGCAATAACAAACATTCTCCACTTGTATCAAAATGTACTATTTCCGAAGTCCATAAAACACAAGTCCACAATTACAAGGTAGGTATAAGAAACTTAATTTACTTAACACTAATACTCGATACATTCGAATGCGCAATAAATAATAACTCGAAGTTCTGTCAGTTAGCGCATTACTGCGTGGTGCACTGTACAATATGCCCCTGTAGCCGTGGCCCTGTAGCCCTGTAGCCCTGTAGCTCTGCAGCCCGAAGCCCGCCACAAACATAGCACAGAAATAGCTCCGGCCAACTGCAAGTAATAAACAAACGCAAGTTAAATGTGTCACGCGATGCTGCGTTTAGACTGTAGATGTAGTGAAGGCAGTGGGTGGGGCAAGTAGCTGGTACAATAGTGTGGTTACCAGCGACTACTCTGATAATAGCCCGTCAACCTCTGTTATTCGGACAGAATAATTAAACGAAAAACGTTTTTTTTTTATGATAGCACCCTTAACTTAAAACCTTAATAAAAATTAAAGTCCTAAGAATTTATTACTTTAAAGAAATAAAAGAAAAAAAGCTGAATATTTAATCACAAATATCAACCTTCCTAAAAACTAAATGCATTAGATGGGTTTATCGTAGTTGATAAAGTGAAGATTGTGTCGAACTTTGTATTTATAATATAACTTAGAAGCATCATGCAAGCTAGCTTGTTTTCATGTGTGTGATTTTGTGTCTTTTTATGGTTCCGTACCTCGAAAGAAAAAAAAGGAACCGTATAGGATCACTCGTGTGTCTGTCTGTCTGTCCGTCTGTCACAGCTGATTTGCTCCGAATCTACAAGGCCGATTAAGTTGAAATTTGGTACACATATGAACTTTTGTGACCCATGTGATACGTAAATAAATTAATTTTGATAATGGAGGTCACTTTTGGCGGGCAAATTAGAAAATTTAAAAAAAAAGTTTTGCTGACTGTACCGTGTGACATATCAAACAAATGAAAGAACTTGCTTTAAGAATTTTATATTTTTTTTTTATAATTTTAAAATACATACTTATGAAATTGTTTAAGAAAATAGATGAAAAATTACCATCCGGCCCCCTTATCTCCGAAACTAATGAGCCTAAAATTTGGATAAAAATACAAAAAATATTCCTTACTTATAAATTACAGGAAAACCTATAAGAAGTCTGTGATCTTAAAATAACATGGTAAATCACTCAATATTGTGCGTACAAACTTACATTTGCCGTTGGAATGTATGGGGATCATGTTTTTCAACTACAATGTTGAGTTTTTTCTTGGGTTAAATTCAGTTTTTTGAGACTAATAAGTCTCAAAAAACCGTCCAAGTGCTGGTCGGACCACGCACAATGAAGGGTTCCGTATAATGGAGAAAGAGAAATGTAAGGCCCGATCATTGTGTCTCGTCATACTTACAGCAGCTTCAGAAGTGTGTGTTTGAAAACCGACAGCTGCAGGAAGACTAAATCTTCTACCGCAGAAAACTAAATGTCATGGTCTAACGGTCAGACTGAGCCAGTAGCTTCTACTCCTTAAAGGACTGACATAACTACGTGCGAACTGAAAGCAATAAACAAATGCGAGTTAAATCTGTCGCACGGTCGCTGTGCACGCGATGCAGCGCTCATGCGGTGGAGGCAGGGCTGGCGCTAGTAAACATGTAATTTGTTATGAAAACTAAGACGTTATTGATAATTAGTGAAATAATATCCACGGCAAATTAAATGATTAAAGAAACGAATGGTCGTTAAACGTTTACCCAAACTATGCACATACTCATGATAATGATATTGGTGATATTGTTCAAAGCGAGCTAAAGCTTACAAATGCTAACGTACTTCTAGTGCAATCAGTTGTCTTACAGTTCTCTTTATAACGACATCGCGTGTTTGTTTAATCACTGGCAACAGAACACCATTACGTCCAGAGCTGTTCAAGCTACTCGTCCGATGTGAACGGTGCCGGCAGTCGCACGTGGCAGCGGTGACCGGATACACATTAACGTTACACAGTCACTTGTTGACTATTTAAAGAATATTATATTTCGACACAAACATATTGCTAAACCATAATTTGATAATTATATGCTTACTATTTATCCAAAAATAATGAATAGGTCGGAAGGTATGTACTTTACCTTCATTGTAAATTTTTGTTGTTCATTGTTGTCACTATAAAATAAGTAAAAAAACTCTTTGACGGCTATGATCTTAGCACACAATAACTCTAGCTATCTAAGTAGTATATCGAAAATAATCGTTTACACGATTACTACATTTAAGCCATCGATCAACTTTAAAGCACGCATGCAAGGATTTTTCTCACTTCAAGTTCTCGTTTTAAAGTGAGAAATGTCCAAACTATTTCCTTTCCCTCCACTACTTCATGGGGCAGTTTCACAAACCTTTCCCACACAACATTCAATCTCAAGTTCGATACCAACTCACACACCCTCCCCTCCCGCCTCGACCCGCTGACGAAGCAAGTAACGAAACTATTTCACTAAAGGGTGCGGAACTCAAAAATGAAAAGGCACATTCTTGGTTTCCTTGTGAAATGTAAATTGTGGGCCCCGTGAACCCCGTGGACCCCTGCCAAGTAGAACCTTCGATATTCTATTAAGATAACGGCTGAAACGACGTCGTTTTATTATTGTGACTCGCGCCATATTTTCGTCATGCTGAAAATCTGTCAACTTGAGATATGGCGGTTTGGAATAGGGAATATTTAGACAAGGCGCGGCGCTGTGAGTAGAATCTATTTTACGCCCTCTAGTCTTAGTGGATCAAGTTAGGTTTCGGAATTGAGGAAAAACCGTAAACTGATAAACATAGAAATACTCTGTAGTTATAATATAATACGTGCTAGCTCCCGCAGCATGCTGAGTGTATTGTGTGGTAGGTGGGACGGCCCCACGCTGGATGCGGCTGCACACGTGGGTGTCCGTCGTTTCAATTTTGTATTAGAGTGTGGTTTTTATTAACATTAGGCTTAGGATCTGATCTTGATCTGAAATAAAATAAATATATGAATAATGTAATCAAAGAACAACGAAAGTTAACGGAGTACTAAAAAAGTTACTAACTTGACACTGTTCTGGAACTGACTGAGAACTGTTTGTAACCGAGTGTTATTAATTCTTCTTTCATGATTCTTGTTATATATACGTAGTAATTTGAAGTGCAAGAATAATCATGAAAGATTTTGTTCAATACCAGAACTAATAATAATGATGGTCCGGTGAGTGAGCCAGTAATCCATCATTATTACTATAGGGAAAAATTAACACATAAGGTAATAACGTTACATTTGTATAGTTTCACTTCTATAAAATGCTAAACCTCAATAAACAAAAAATACCTACCTACATTTTCCTACTCACGGCCGTTCTACGCTGTCATAAGTCTTCATCACTTCCCCTCAAGATGGCGCACGCAAAAATATGAATATTATTCAAAGTGATTTGTCATAAATTGAACAGCGGCATCTCAGCGGCACATCACGTGGCCCATGTCCCGGGGTTCGGGTCCCGGGTCCCGAGTGCCATCGTTATGTTTAGACAAACAACTTGACACTCGGTGGCACTTGGGACATACTAGCATTTTAATCAATTCTTTGGAAAAGTTAATTGGGTCTCGTATTTTTCTTCTGTTATTTTGAGAGATGCTTCCAACTTTCATGAGGCTTTTCACAAATCAATGTTTTCGGTAAATTTTTCAGGTACCTAGCTGTGATTCGGATCTTCTGTTGTTATTTAAAGACATCCACAAATAAAGTGTGAGAGATACATTTCTGTCTAAATCGTACACACAGTGTTATAGCTGCTTACAGTTTTATTTTTGTAAAACTGATGTTCATATGAAAACCTTACAATTATACTATACTGTTCGTACCCCTTGATCTTTTATTGTTACGTTACTATCACTCAATTAATATCGCTCGCCGTCCAACAATGAATCACGATGCACTTATTACAGCCAGCTGCATCGCATCGCCGATTAGTTCGCCAACCATCGGTCGGCTCGATCACCGGTTAATCACCACCCGGTTACCGCGCTTACCTTAATAAGAACTCGGTTAATATTTGCGCTTAGTCGATACGCTAAGACGTGAGTACTCGTTTACTTAATACCGGAGCGAATAAGTGCATTAAGTGGAGCAATCAGTTCTGACATTCCGCAGTAAATCGGAATTGAAGAGTAGTTTGATTGTGAAATACTATGGTAGGATTAGTCGTGGAATTATTGATACCTTGCATGACTATATAGCTAGTCTAAAACGGCTGACTATCTTGGTCAAACTGAAAGTCAAATTATTTAATTCAAATAGGCTAATATGTGAAGACGATGCACCTAGAATATAATTATTATCTCAGTTCTCATCAAAGCAATACACAAAGGGGGCTACCCGATAGAGACTGTGTCGATAACTACCGCCCTATGTCTATCCTACCAACTCTGTCCAAGATCCTGGAACGGCTTATAAAACAATCTTTTTTCACTCAATCAATATGGCAAAAGTCAACTAATTTTTAAGTATATAAGTAAAAAAATGTTGTCTTAAGTCTTTTCTTCATGAGTGTAGCGAGCGCAGACGGCCGCCATTTGTGGTCATCTTTCGTGAATCGTACTGTACACGATCTCTTACACTCCATCATTACAAACTAATGACGCGGTACACGATCTCTTACACTTCATCATTACAAACTTATGACGCGGTACACGATCTCTTACACTCCATCATTACAAACTCATGACGCGGTACACGATCTCTTACACTCCATCATTACAAACTCATGACGCGGTACACGATCTTTTACACTCCATGATTACAAACTAATGACGCGGTACACGATCTCTTACACTCCATCATTACAAACGAATGACGCGGTACACGATCTCTTACACTTCATCATTACAAACTAATGACGCGGTACACGATCTCTTACACTCCATCATTACAAACTAATGACGCGGTACACGATCTCTTACACTTCATCATTACAAACTTATGACGCGGTACACGATCTCTTACACTCCATCATTACAAACTAATGACGCGGTACACGATCTCTTACACTCCATCATTACAAACTCATGACGCGGTACACGATCTCTTACACTCCATGATTACAAACTAATGACGCGGTACACGATCTCTTCCACTCCATCATTACAAACGAATGACGCGGTACACGATCTCTTACACTTCATCATTACAAACTTATGACGCGGTACACGATCTCTTACACTCCATCATTACAAACTAATGACGCGGTACACGATCTCTTACACTCAATCATTACAAACTAATGACGCGGTACACGATCTCTTACACTCCATCATTACAAACTAATGACGCGGTACACGATCTCTTACACCCCATCATTACAAACTAATGACGCGGTACACGATCTCTTACACTCCATCATTACAAACTAATGACGCGGTACACGATCTCTTACACTCCATCATTACAAACTAATGACGCGGTACACGATCTCTTACACTCCATCATTACAAACTTATGACGCGGTACGCGATCTCTTACACTCCATCATAACAAACTAATGACGCGGTACACGATCGCGAATCGGACTCGCGTATGAAGGGTTCCGTACCATTATCTATAAAAACGGCAAAAAAAAACACGTTTGTTGTATGTGAGCCCCCCTTAAATATTTGTTTTATTTTAATTTAATTATTTATTTTTAAAGTGAATATATAACTTAATATTCTGTGAATATGTCAAGCGTCTACCAGTCGCCATTATCAATATCAAGCAAAAACAAGCAAACAAATCAAGTTTGTTGTATGGGAGCCCCCTTAAATATTAATTTTTTATTCTGTTTTTTAGTATTTGTTGTTACAGTGGCAACAGAAATACATCATCTGTGAAAACTGCAACTATCAAACTATCACGGTTCATGAGATAAAGCCTGGTGACAGACGGACAGACAGACAGACAGACGGCGGAGCCTTAGTAATAGGGTTTCCGTTTTACCCTTTGGGTACGAAACCCTAAAAACGGCCAAAAAAAACACGTTTGTTGTATGGGAATTAAATTAAAATAAAACAAATATTTAAGGGGGGGCCTTAAATATTTGTTTTATTTTAATTTAATTATTTATTTTTAAAGTGAATAACTTAATATTCTGTGAATATTTCAAGCGTCTACGTGTTGCAGTTATCGATATCGAGCAAAAACGAACAAAAAAAAATCACGTTTGTTGTATGGGAGCCCCCTTAAATATTTATTTTATTTTATTTTTTAGTATTTTTTGTTATAGCGGCAACAGAAATACATCATCTGTGAAAATTTCAACTGTCCAACTATCACGGTTCACGAGATACAGCCTGGTGACAGACAGACAGACATACAGACGGCGGAGCCTTAGTAATAAGGTTCCCGTTTTACCCTTTGGGTACGGAACCCTAAAAATGTAAGACATTTATGTACGTTGATGACACTTGCCTGGTTTATAGCCATAACAATATCGATCTAATACAGCAAGTTAAGAAAAAACGATTTCGATATTGTGGGTCAGTGGGCACGCGATAATGGTAAATGTAAGTAAAACTAAGTGCATGCTTATTCACTCGCCTTATCATAAAAATAAAACATTGTTTTTTAGTGCAAGTAAAAGGCCATTCGTACGAATTTCTTCATAGCAACAAGCAATTTTGTCAGTGTTTATGTTTATTAACAGCTTCCTCAATAAAGTACCTAGGACTTGTAATAGATAACACATTCACATGGAATCTGCATGTTAATAACGTTTGTAATAAGCTGCGCTCTATTTTGGGTAAATTGAAAAATCTTAAATAATTATGTTGTCAGCAGGAAAGTACGGTATACCTTGTATTATGCACGGGCTGACTCAATTATTATGTATGGCTTGGGTGGATATAGACTTAGATTCCCTACACACTTATATAAAATTAACATATTGCAGATAAGGTTACTAAAACTTATACATAAAAAAACCGGCCAAGTGCGAGTTGGACTCCCGCACGAAGGGTTCCGTACCATTATCTATAAAAATGGCAAAAACCCCCTTAAATATTTGTTTTATTTTAATTTAAATATTTATTTTTAAAGTGAATATATAACTAAATATTCTGTGAATATTTCAAGCGTCTTATCAATATAGAGCAAAAACGAGCAAAAAAATCACGTTTGTTGTATGGGAGCCCCCTTAAATATTTATTTTTTTCTGTTTTTTAGTATTTATTGTTATAGCGGCAACAGAAATACATCATCTGTGAAAATTTCAACTGTCTAACTATCACGGTTCATGAGATACAGCCTGGTGACAGACGGACAGACAGACAGACTGACGGCGGAGTCTTAGTAATAGGGTTTCTGTTTTATCCTTTGGATGCGGAACCCTAAAAACTAGACAAGACACTTCAAAAGTAACAAACTACTTTGATAAGCGCACAAGAAGGTACCTACGTTACTACGTACCTACAGTACTCCAACTTTAGCGAATGAGCTACTCCACAACTGATATCGCATGCCAAGTCTAAGGATCAACTTATAAGAATTTTACAAAAATATTATCCCGCATTGTGTCCAGCTATGTCTTTGCTAAAAGGAAAATGCTTTTTGTAAAATGTGAGATTTTTGATCTCAACTGTAGGTATAACGGTATACGGTAGGTATATTGTTTTATAGTTTACTTAGCATAATTAAGTTATAACACATTGATTTTCAAAATATCAACATTTATAAACTACTGCCGACACACTGTTATGCAGTTCGACAGACTATAGGTATGTTATTGTTAATACAGATTTTGATTATATAAATAAATAATAAAACAGTCTTGTTGTTCTTGATGTATACCAACAGCCTCTGCCAACTCCAGCTCCACAAGGACAAAATTGTTACCTTCGCTAATGACACTGCCCTGTTTTTTAGAGGACAGATCTTGGAGGAGGTCTTTGATACTGGCCAAAGGGTTTTAATAGAGTATGCGAAAAATGGCTATAATGTAAAAATGCTGTGAAAGTACTAAAATAAACCAAATGCGCGGTTTCTATATCTGTTAGCTGTCTTATCTTTCTAACAGCATAAGCGGCCGAGCTTAGCCGCCCCGCAAGAGATGTTTTATGTGGTTCCCATTGTAGTTTCTCATCTAGATTGATTCCAGTTTTTCTCCATTCAATATGATATCACATTCGCTACTTCTAACAATAACTACTTTTTTTTTTCATTTAGTTCCAAATTATTTAACTTAAACCAATTTTGGACCTGAAGAATAGAGTTATTCACGTCGTCAAGATTTTGTGACCGTCGGTCTATTTTAAAGATCAATGATCTGTCATCTGCAAATAACACCATCTTCGGTTGACAAAATCAACCGAAAATGGTGTTATTTGCAGATTTTGACAGGTTGATTTTGAAGTAATTGGGGTTTAAATGTGAACTAAAAAGAAGAATTGACCCAATATCGAACCTTGAGGAACGCCCATTGCCATTTCAGATCCTAATGAGTTTGTGCCGTTTACTTGAACGTTAGCCTTTCTATCTTTCAGGTATGATCTTAGTAAACCAAGCTGGTTAGGTTAGGTTAGGTTAGCTGGATTCCTAATCACATAGTGCTCTAGTTTTAGCAGAAGTGTCTCATGGTTTACGCAATCAAACGCCTTCGAGAGGTCGCAAAAGATCCAATGGCATCTTATGCTTCTTACCAGGCGTTGAAATGTTCTTTATTAGGGTGACACGGTGTCAGTGGTACAACGCCCTTTGGTGAAACCGTACTGTTGTTCATGAAAGATGTTTTATTTTTATTATTGTACATTTGATTGGGCAACAACTTTTCAAACACCTTACTTAAAACTGGCAGAATTGACACAGGCATTATTGGGTTCTTTACTGTCACCGGATTTGAACAAAGGAACTACTTTACTGTTTCACGAGATCCGGAAAGACTCCTTGGTCCACACTCTGGTGTTAAATATGAAAGGTAAATAAAGCGTAATGGTTTTGATGATAGATCTATAGACTTTTTCAGATATTCCCTAGAGATCTTCTGTTGATTTAATGTTAAGATCTTTAAAAGTACAGCAACAGCCACCACCAGCCTTTTAACAGCCTTTTTATTTTATCATCAGGTGATTTTATTTTATTGCTAATTTATAGAGCTTTAGCTATTTTGCACACACTTTTAAAAGTTTTAGAATATTCTGCAACATACTGATGAAAGGTTGTATTATTCATAATTATGTATTATTCATAAGTAGTTTACGTTCATAAGTATATCCAAAACTATAGTATAATTTTTTATGAGACAATTTCCATAAATTCAAGATTTTATGAAGTACTAATTTAACGATGGAGAACAATAGTATTTTGCTCTAGTGTCCTACTTAGAACCTACTTGTGTATTCCGCACATATAAGTCTTACAATATGACGCCTTATAAATATGCAGTGACCACTTTGTATATTTTCATAAAATGCTTTATTAAACATGTAAAAATATTCCCAAAAGACAAACTTATTCTGAGCCGAACCGCGGCGAAAATTAAAACTGTTTTAATAAATTCAATTATTTTTTTCCTTGTTTCAGGTAAGGACATCCTTAATTAATTCCGGTAGTCAACCCTGCTGCGCCCGTAATTTATGCGCGGACATGTTTCGTCCCGACCCGTGAATCGGGACGCGGGATGCGGGAGTGTGCGGAGGGTTAACAACGGTGTTTCCAATAGATTCGTAAGTTTTTATTTAGCAGTTTTGCATTTCTTGTACTTACGCAGTAAATATTGTGTTGTTTTCAGCGTGTTACATTAATCTTGTTTTTTTGAAGGTTTTCTACCTACGTAGTATTGTATTTTAGAAGACTAGGTAGGTACATTTTCTTTTCTTTTGTTGTAAATAGCAGGTAAACAGAAACAATTACGATTTAAAAGGAAGAAGATATTATACAAAATAACTTAAACATCCACGTTATACACGGTTCCACAGTTAGAGCAATTTAGAGTGGTCGTGAGTAGATTTAGATAAGTAGTAAACGTAGCTACCCGCGTCTTTAATACGAGGATCGTGCCCGCGAGCAGTTATGCTAAAATTCAACTTAAACCAGAAATAAGGAATAATCCAGAACTCTACGATTTTCTAACAGGCAATAGTTGCACACTGTATCAGGAAGAGTCTAATGAGTGCACGGCAAACTGCAAATTGGAAGTGTAAGATACTAAAGCTAGAGAAAAGTAAACTTTGAATTAATTTAAACGACGAGGGCATTTTGTTTATAGAGGATTTCGGAATTGTGGCGATAAGTAGCACGCCTCTCTAGCCACCCCTCTTTGAGGAGTGGCTAGAGAGGCGCCACGGCGTCCTCACCTTCCGCCTGACGCAGGTCCTCACCGGACACGGTTGTTTCGGGAGGTTCCTGTTCAGGATAAAGCGGGAAGAATCGCCCGGGTGTCACCACTGTGTGGATCGCCCGGAGGACACGGTGGAGCATACGGTGGAGGTCTGCCCAGCTTGGGCGGAGCACCGCCGTGTCCTCACGGAGGCGATCGGCGGCGGCGATCTCTCGCGTCCGGCCCTGGTTCAGGCCATGGTTCGGAGCGAGAGTACATGGGGGGAGAGGCAAGGTTCGCGCCCTCGCGCCCCTTGTCGCCGCAGGATACGCCCCGGGCGTCGGGAGTTGCAAGCCGATTTCCGGCCACCGTAGGCGCGGGCCTGCGGACGGTGAGCGATGGGTAGCTCACCGTCCGATAAGGACCAGGCCCGGGTCGACGGCGCGTCGTATTCCACGCGCGCCTCAAAGAGTTGTCAGCACCAACTGACGGGGTCCGATAGGGCCAATGCCTGCCAGGGTTGCGAGTTTGTCCGAAAGGGATATCGTGGCCCTGGCACACAGGCAAATGAAGGAATACGGGTGGGTTTTAGTCAGTAAAAGTCTGACACGCCCTCCCGCTCAGCCCAGAGCGGGAGAAGTTATTTGATAATTTCCCACCCAAAAAAAAAAAGGGTACACTTTTGTTAGGAATTTCCTATAGGTGGCTAGAGAGGCGCCACGGCGTCCTCACCTTCCGCCTGACGCAGGTCCTCACCGGACACGGTTGTTTCGGGAGGTTCCTGTTCAGGATAAAGCGGGAGGAAACGCCCGGGTGTCACCACTGTGTGGATCGCCCGGAGGACACGGTGGAGCATACGGTGGAGTGGCTGAAAATAGCTGGAACTTATCATAAACGAAACAGGCCTCAGCAGACATAGGGTTAAACAAAATTAGTTTGATTAAGTACCTAGTTTGCAATGAATCAAAAAATAAAACGAGTCTGTGCTCAAAATTGTCATTGGAAGGTTTGTATGGATATCGATATCGTCGGAGATAGTTCGCCATACCGCGTAACTAGCTCTGGTAAAAACCGCGTAACTGACGAAAGTAGCCAAATTTTGATTTCGCGACCACTTCTAACTGACGCTCATTCGCTGCTACGGAATCTAACAATTTTTGAAAACACCGAAAAGAAACGCATATGTTACTTATTATGCGATGTTTATGTCCTTTGCTTTTCACTGGTAATTCCTTTTGGAATAACAGACACTATTATTTTTATTAAACACGAGTTACGAGCATATAAAATTACACCATACACTCGAAAGCCAATCAAAATCCAATTTGACATAAGCTTATTACTAAGATTTTATTACTTTCTTTAATTAAATCAATTATTTGAGTTTGCACGCTATAATAATACAATTTCGCTTAAAAAGATGGCACAGCGAGACTTGTTTTAATGTAAAACCAATAAAATGATAATTACAAAAGTTTTAACAATCAAAAAAGGATCGGGTATCGTTAAACTTGTATGTGCATTGTATTGAACGAATGCATGTATATACCGTCGGGGAAATAATTATTTTAAGCAAATTGACAGCCTTCGTCAATTTGCAGTGTTTTATAGCCTTTTCATACAAGTGATTAAGTTAAGTTTATTAAAAGTGATTAAGTTAAAGTTAAGTAAAATTGCACGTATATTCAATACGTGCAATTTTACTTAATTTTGTGGTCAATTTGCTTTATTGTTTATAGGGCATTGCTTTTACGCATAGCGTATGTTAATCCCATCGTATCCGAAACAATAGTACTTTCACGAGACGTGGGCCATGAATTTGAACAAACCCTTCGCATCGTCACATTTGGTTGGGATACAATTGTAATATGGAACATGCCTACATCAGTTCTGTTCAAATTCAGGGACCTTACAAAATTATTTCTACTGGTCTCATTTGGACACATTCCATCAGTAAATGTTGTAGGTCCTCGACAACTCCACACTCCTCACAATTGGGTGGATCTTTTGACGCTTGACTTGAATGACATATACAGGGTCGTGTTGTTGATAAACATTCGTAAAATCGTTTGTGCGTGGATAGTACTTATTGGAAAAACAATATGGCCTTAGTTCAGATTTTGGCTACGCGCTATGGAATTAATATATACTATCTACATTCTAAAATATCCTTGTATATCCTATGTGAATGAGAATAAAAATATCTTTTGTACAGTCCCCCTCAGCGAACAGATGACGTAAATAAGAAATCTTGACGTCTAGAGAAACCTAGTTTGTGGCGATTCATAATTAGGGACGCGGTTCATTGAAATAGGTTTATGCATACAGCAGGTTATGTATACCTACAATATACTTCCAACCATAATTCCGCAAAGATATTTCAATGCACCGCGTGTGCACGCTTATGGCCCAAAATAAAATCTTAAATTAATTTTAGGTATTTTTTTTTTCTTGATAATTCATAATATATATTTTGTATAAATCTACTGATGTGAGGCAGGGAGACGTTATCTCTCCGAAACTGTTCACCGCTGCACTGGAGGATGTTTTAAAGGTTCTGGACTGGAAAGGGCTTGGCATTAACATCAATGGCGAGTACATCACTCGCCTTAGGTATTCGACGATATAGTTGTAAGAGAGAGTAGGTAGTAGGCTGAGACTATGTAGGACCTCAGTACAATGCTCGATGACCTCAGTAGAGCTTCCGAAAGAGTGGGTCCTAATTAAAATGAACATGGACAAAACAAAGGTCATGTCAAATGCCCATGTAACACTGTAAACTCTCATGAAGATCAGAGACGCTACACTGGAAGCTGTGGACGAGTATGTTTACCTCGGACAAACTGTCCAGTTAGGTAGGTCCAACTTCGAGAAAGAGGTCAATCGTCGAATCCGACTCGGCTGGGCAGCGTTCGGGAAGCTACGCAATATCTTCTCATCCCACATACCGCAGACGACTGTCTTTGACCAGTGCGTGTTGCCAGTGATGACACCTTGTTTCCCCCAACCTTTTCTTATTTTTGTTTTTATATTCTTTTTTTCGTCATGTTTACCGCAAATAAATGTATTTTCTTTCTTTCTGTCTTTTCTTCTTTCATATAATTAATACTGATATAAAAATCGGCAATTTTCCACTTAAGGTTTTCTTTAAGATTTATTGCATGGCGTTATTATTACTAAAGTAAGAGCAATAAAACTATCGAATTTCATTAATTCTGAGCGTGACGCGTGCCGATTGGGGTGCGTGCACACTGCAACTGTACCATGAAACTATTCGGCAGAAAATTAATTGCCATTTCGAAGTACATTGCACATTTCGTTGTATTTCCAGTTTTTTGTGAAAAAGTAATAGCGCAATGGATTTCGAATGAGGGAAAACGTGTGTGTGTAATAGATTTTGAGTGACGGGTTGCGAAGGGGAGAGTGGGGACATGAGACACCGATGTCTAATGTTTATGCCTTTTGTAGCCGCGATGGGGTGCCATGAGAAAAGTGTGTACGAAAAGCACAGAGAATAATTTAAAAGTATTGTGTTAGTCCACATTGTATGAAACTCAATTTGTTGAAGTTTATTTGATTTGATCAGTCGTAGTTACTTAAAAATGTTTATTGTAGTATTTGAATTTAATGACACAATTGCTACATGATGCATTTTAATGAAATCCATGGTCGTATTATTCATAACCTCCAAATATTTATTTATTATAGAAAAAAAAACACGTACGTCCAATACTTTTGTTTACAAACATGCACTATTGAGAAAACTGCTAATCCATGTAAAGTACATTTTTGCATACTTCGCTACAAGGTCACCGCCCACCCCTCCCACTCACTCCCCCCTCCACTACGACGACAAATGAATGAACGAGGGGTGCGCCGGACACACGGGGTTGATTCTAACAACCACGACTTACTAAAGTTGATACTTGAGCAAAAAGTGTCGGGAGATGGAAAGCGATTAAATAATTGAAGTATAAATTATTGACATACTGTAACTGACTGTAAGAAAGTAATCAGTAATGAAATTCAATTGGCATATTGAGCTTTAAATCAACGATAGCGAAACACTATTTTAAAACTACGTTTTTGTGGCTCAGTTTGTAGTTTATCTGAGTACAATACCCTAATGTCAACTGCTCATTACTTTTTACAAATTGTTGCTTTTCCCGATGCAGCGACGTTAATTGTTGAAGAGCTGATCACCAGTTGCTTAGCAACCATGTTAAAGTACCTAATGGAATCGCAACCCGTGAAATACTTAGTATTAAATAGTGCCGGCGGTCTGTGGTCTTCAATATCAGTTCCACTTCACCAAACCACATATCCAAATCGCTATAGGTGTGAATATAAAATTTGAGGTTTCCTTCGATTTCCATGGGATCCTTTCATCAGATTCTAACTTGGTGAAAATTGGACCATCTCGAGAGCATACACATAAAAAAATTGAATTTTCAAAATCGGTCCGCAATTGACGGAGAAATCCGTGAACATACATTACAAAAATAAAAACATACAGACGAACATAATTCGTCTGTATGTTTTTATTTTTGTAATGTAGGAAGTTATTATGTAACTTCCTCCTTTTTGGAAGTCTGTTAGTTATTATTAATCAAGTTACCTAATCTAGATGATTATTTAATATTTGACGGTAGCAACACTACTAAATAATAAAAATAATATTATGTCTATGAGCTAATAATAGTATCTACTATATTTTTTACCTGATGTCTATAAAAATCATTTATTGATATTGTGATTAAATTAGCAATACATTTAACATTTATTGCTATCATAAATTAAGCCTTAATGGACTGCAGCCACCGATTAACAGCTCATAACAAATTCAATATTTACGACTATCTGCATACCTACTCATATCTCAATTTCAAAGCACATTTAACGTGAAATGAAAAGAAACACGTTTGTGTGTTCTAGCAAGGATCAAGTGTGTTAGCACGGATATATATTTTACGATCGCGCCCCGAGTGCACGCAGCAAGGTTAGGTTAGTTCACAACGTGGCCGCATAGCCGCGCCACCTCCCGCCGTTCA
Organism: Tiliacea aurago; assembly: GCA_948098905.1. Lineage (NCBI taxonomy): Eukaryota > Metazoa > Arthropoda > Insecta > Lepidoptera > Noctuidae > Tiliacea > Tiliacea aurago. The sequence goes on from OX402593.1 coordinate 702,900, forward strand.
AATTCAAAAACACAGACGTTCTATATTTTGAACATTTAAAATTAAATTAAATACTCGGGAATGTCAATTTAGTGACCAGTGCAGTGAGTGAGTGTCTTAAAAATCTAGTGTTTTGATAATGTTCGATAATGTTTTGTTGTGTTTGTTGTTAGTACAGTAGGTATATTTCTAATTATAAATATGCAAAAATAGGATTTGCTCGGGTCTTACACAAATTATAGTAAAACAAAGAAACCATCGTTAATACACGAAATGCAACTTGTTGATCATCGAATTTTCCTTCAAATTTTCTAATTTTTACCTAAATCAGTTGAATCCAATTTATTCATAAATAATATTTGTTTAAAGTTGGTATGTACAAAGTGCAAGTGTTTACAAACAGCGGTGCATCGATTTCACATAAACTGGCACCCGACATAAGGCGGGCGCCAGAAGGGAGCGGGTGCGGGCGCGGGGGCGGACACAACTGTCAAAATGCAGTCATTCCCCTCGTGGAAATGCACCATGAAAAGTTTATTGACTTCAACGCTTAAACTGTATTGTAGTTTGAGAATAGTTTTGCAGTTCTATTGCTATTAAATTTTAATCGTACATCTAAAGATTCTTGGCAAAGCGCCTTGCTTTCAAAGAATAAATAACACTTTATACAATAGTTCCCAACGTTTTAATGACTAGAATTTTGTAGCATTAATATTTCTACACCTGTTAATTCCAATTAGAATCTATCAAACACGTCCATTATTCAACTCCGTGTCAAAGTGCACGCAGTTTCTTTTGTATTTTATACAAATCTCCCGGCGGAACAAATGCGTCTTCCTTCTCTAAGTCCCGCTGCCACGCTGAACCCAGCCTTACGTCCACACACCGGCAGGCGCAGCTCCGCGGTGCGAACGTGCCGCGCCGCGCCTGTGTGAGTTAGGACTTTACTATGAGTCACGCTGCGGCTCGCTGCTACTACGCGAACGACAGGCGCCGCGAATTCTGAACGGAGTATATTGCATTACTATATCTTACTTCGCATATGTATTGGCCGTAGTTCCAAATGCGTAGCTATTGTTTGTGTAATGTAATTTCCTGCATTTAGTGGATTTTTTTTTAGAATTATTATTACCCTTTGATATCGAGATCAAGAGCAGGCCCAATATGCAATAAATTCAAAAAAAAAACCTAAAACTAGATAAGTACCTTAACATTGCCATTCCTTTAATAAGTAATCAATAATATTCAAATTTACGTTTCTCTAAAACAATCTAGTATATTTTTTTAACAGCTAGTTTTGAACAATAAGTCCGGAACTAATAGGTAAACATTTATTGGATGAAAAATTGAAATCGCAACACTCGTAACATTTATACGATTGTGTTTATTTTAATTTCGTCTACGTTTACCAAAACAGCAGACTTGTCTAAATGGGAAAATCATCCCCTCCGTTAAACGTGCAAATTAATTTCTGCCATAACATGCTTGGAATAAGGTTGTAATTTAATTGGTAAACGTTTTGTTTTGATTCAGCTCGCGATAATGAAGTGAAATGTGGAAAAGTGCAGCTAAACACAGCGGATATACTCGTACCTACCTATGTGTAACATACGAGAGGGTTGGTGGGAGGGGTTCGCTTGAGAGGCTCTGGGTTCGGTTGCCCGGTCGTTGAAAATATTTCGTTTACATGACAGAATGTGTGATGATTTTTTGTTGTTTTGAATACGTTTTTTTTTTTTTTTTTATGTGCTCCTGGATTCAATTCCCAGGTCGGGCAAAGTGTTATTGGGTTTTTCCATCTGGAATTTCTCAGTAGCAGCCCGGAGTCTGGATTTGTGCCTGGTTGATGGCAATAGGCTCACCCCCTATTACATGGGACTTAAGGGGGATGCGCTAAGGTATCCCGCGAAATTCAAATTTTCTTACGTTTTTTTGCAATTTGCAGGTCAGTAACAGGTTGTATGTTGATCTAAATATGATTCGCACCCATAACAAATATGGCTTTATGCAAATTGCAAAAAACGTAAGAAAATTTGATTTTTCGGGCTACCTTAGCGCATCCCCCTTAACCATAACTGGCGAACTGTGGGTGTACTATAGGTACCTACACCTCTGCCTAAACACATCGGGGAAAATAAGGCGTGATGTTATGTTGTGGTATCAGTAGAAATAATGAAGTGCTAAAGTTTCAATTACGCAGATGAATATTATTCAAATTATAGGTTCGCCTGCCCAGTGGGCATCATTATTAATTTATTATACGATTCGATAATTCACCAAAACTCGATAATGATAGTCTGCACACCCCGTACTAACAGTAATTTATTTGATCAATTATGTACGTACTACATACATTCAAGCGCACCTCGCATGTTTACAACGCACAGCGGTGTTCCAAGTTCAGCGGTGCATCCCTTTCCATTAGAATAGCTTAGTACGCAACGCAGATGGGGATGGAGCGGGTGTACAATGGCTGATTAAGAATTAAGCACAGCTCCATATAAAATGAAAAAAAATTGCGAAGTTTATAACGGGTCAGAGGGGCAATTCTACAAATTTTAAGAACGTTCACAGTCTGATCTCAGTCTCAATCTGTCAAAAATACCTCTTATTTCCCTACATTTTGTTTGTCGCCAAGATGAGATTGCGACTAGATTTTGAACGTTTTAAATTACGAGAATTGGCCTTCAGTAAAGATTTCGTAGCGCGTAGCCCGTAGCGCTACGGCGTAGCGAAGCGCTATTCCCTCTGACCTCTCTACGAACGCTACGACCTACATATTTTTGGGAATTTTCTCAACGAATTGTTGTTGTTATTGGACAAAACAACTTCCACAATACTATATAAACTGTACTAAAACTCTAGTTCATTTTCTAAGCGAGTTCATAGAAACAGTTCTACAACTCATACGGGAGTGATGGTTAATTCTTCCCTCCCTGAGTGAGAGGGAATGCTCCCTTTATTGTGAATGGTGATTTATAACTGCAGGGACCAGGTCGACTGTTAGCTGTGAGTGTCGGACGAATGTGAGATGAACGTAGTGTTGTGGCTGGTGAAGTAGGCTGGTTGTAGTAATTAGGGAGTTACGGTTATTTGTTTAATGTGTGATGTAAGTGTTTTCTGGAGCTGAACCCGCATGTTATAGTCATAGTGGTTCTCGTTTTCCGGAGCTGAACCCGCATGTTATAGTCATAGTGGTTCTCGTTTTCCGGAGCTGAACCCGCATGTTATAGTCATAGTGGTTCTCGTTTTTCTTTTGCACTATAGTGACAGTTTTCAACGTCGCAGCGCTGTTCTACTCCCGCATAAAAAATGAACGTATATAAATAAATAAATACGTTCCGTGTATGCGTAATTTATACTTGGCGTGACAATTTCCGCTTATCTAAAATCTAGTCACTTTATAGATTTTTTTATCTGCATAGCAGTTTAGGTATGTTTTAAGCAATTTACTAATTGCTCAATGTAAACACACAATCACAATGCAATGGATACATAGATTAGATACATATCTAATCGCCTAAAGCACCTACAAATCAATTGGTGAAGGCACCCGTAATCCCTCTAATCTTAATATGTACTGTTTGTCCCCCTTCCCCCCCGCCTACTGCAGTGGATGAGGGCGCCCCCGATGCATTGTGATAACTTTAATCAGGGCAAATGTATTGAAAGATTAGCGCGGCGTGCAGGGGACGGTTGATTGAAATATTTTGGCTGTCAATTGTATTAGTGGTGTTCGGCGGTCGCGACTGGTGCCTGGTGCTGCGGGTACCCGCTAGTACGTCTTTGATGTCTGTCTGAATGTAGTTTTATTCAGTGAGTTTATTGTCTAGGTCTATCAATGACTTGCTGTGCCCGCGGCTTTGCTCACGTGACTGTGTAGTCTATTGTAGGCATGATGTATTCGAAATATTATATTAATTATCTCGATGGTCGCTGGGTCTTGGGTGCGATTCGTAGGTCGGGCAAACTGTTATCGGGGTTTTCCGTCAGGAATTGCTCAATAGCAGTACATCTGTGCAACAATTGCGGGAGTACATCTCTGCCTAACCCTTTAGAGAAAACAGACGTGATGTTATGTCATGTTACTGCTGGATAAACTGCTGCAGTGACCGTCGCTCCTAAACAAGGCTTTCGTTGAAATAGTAAATTGACTCATTCAGTTCTTTTAGAAAACGGTTAACTTAAACAACTCTAAATTTCTCATTTATCGCAAACCGAGTACACTGAAACAATATTTAATGTACCTGAAACAGCATAACATATGATTTGTAATCTGCATTCTTAATCAGCAAATTCCCTCCCCCCACACAAGGTTATAAATTGCTTTAGATCCCAGTTAGAGACGTGTGCGTCGCTAAATGTTACGAGACATTACGTGTATGATATCGTCACGCAAGCGACAGACGGTGGCGCACGGTGGTCCCGGTAAGGTTGACACACACAAATAAAAAGTAAAAAAAAAAAAAGGTGTACAAAATCGGCGATGGTCGGTTTATGGCTACGTAGGTCTGAAAGGTTGCTTATAACTAGAGCATGGCCGAAGTCCGAGTGAGGTGCGAGGCTCCCATTTAGGTGCGAGGCTCCCATTTAGGTGCGAGGCTCCCATTTACAGTAGTTGGCCTTAACAGACATGTGGCTCTGATACGCAGACTTAATTTGTACTTCTTCAAAATACTGAACCAATCTTCTTTTATTCATGACATTCTAACCCTTTACTGAGTCTTCCTAACCTTGTTCTAAGTATAATACAGCGCGGGACTTGTAGGTATTACGATCGCTGTCCGTAACACTAGAATCTAGCATACTATATCAACCTACATTCAAATAGCTAATAATTCCCCTACACGTTCGTAAGGGCGGTCTGTCACTGGCGCGCTCTGTGGGCCGACCGACCGCGGCGGCCCGGTGCACACGCGATGTTTGCAAATTTATCAGTTATAAATGTTAACGCCTGCGGCGCTGAGGGCTCGGCAGCTACGGTAGTTACTTGGTTGGTTATGTGATGGAAGGATTGCGCATTTCAGTTTCAGGGCTGTGCGTTTTGGTTCGGATTTCAAGTTTGAGTATAAATTGCTTTTCGTATTTTTTTTTGTTTTTGAGAAAATACGTTCTAGCAATTTTTCCTCTTCCAGAAACTTATGAAAAGGATCTGTATAAAAAGCTTATGATTTTATTACTTTATGTTCTGAAGTGAGAAATGGCTGACTGTAGAATCAGACACTGTAAAGTGTTATCACAGACTTTCATAGAGTTTCGGTTTCTGAAAACCGCTTTGAAACTAAAACACACATAATATCAACGGTAGATAGATGGATAAAACATTTATTTAGTGTACACAAAAGACATGGGCGACTAAGGCATTTACTAGAGAATGGGCAGCAGCATTCTCTATGCATTTTTAAAACCATACTGCAATCGCCCACCCACCTGCCAATCGTGGCGATTATGGCAAATCCCCCCCCCCCTCTTTTTTTGGGAGGCCTATGTCCAGCAGTGGACGTCTTTCGGCAGAAATGATGATGATGATGATGATGATGATGAAAAGACAGCACAACACACAAAAGACAGCACAACACACAAAAGACAGCACAACACACAAAAGACAGCACAACACACAATAGCACAATAAAATAATAGTTATCAACTTAAAATAATTTACGGACGGTTTGACGGTGTTTCGTGATCACATCACAGGCACTCGTATACTCTATATAGACTGTGTTTTATGTATTGAACATAATATATGGTCTGTTTACACCAAACGAGCGAATGCACATTCTGTTCCCACTCTGCTTAATAATTTTTCTGTAAACAGGGATATATATTATTTCTTCGGTGTATCCAAACTATAATGTCAAGCATAATATATCACGAAACGAATGCACTTGTTCTGGTTCTATGTTTGTTTGGTGTAAATCTAGCTCTATAACTACGCTCCGCGCTTCCTTGACAGTCCACATTCATCAATTCTTGTAATGAATATTATCCCCACAGATCATACTTTAATACGATTGTAAATCTCAGCGACGCGCGACGGAGCAATAATATAATAATAGTTTCCTGCACCCCACCTTTATGAAGACTCATCCAAGAATTTCATTCGCTGCACAGTATGACGTCACCAACGTAAGTGTCGCTATGAATTTTCTATACACTTGCCGGCTCCCTACCGTAAGGGCTTGAGGATTTATTACCTTACTTATGCTAGTGCTCCTTATTAAACGCTTACTCCACGCTTCCGACCCACATGCGTTGTCCCTTTCTAATCGTGTAGCGTGTGAGAGGGATGTAATCTGATTCGAATTATCGTTCAAGAATAAGATTTGAAAAGGGAAGGGATCCCGAATTTTGCCAAGATTTTGAAACTAGCAAAGAATAAGGTATGCTTTTGCATGCTAAGTTGCAAGCATATTCCATTGTTCACTTAGGAAAACTCTTTTACCTGCATGAAGAACCCTTATGTGTTTGATTTCATGGTCTCTTTTGGTGTAATTACCCGAAACCATGGTTTATTGCAAGGTTCATGTGCAGTCGCTTTGATCCTTACTGATCTTGCCCTAAGGGTTATTTTGCTAGCTCAATGTGTTAGTTTTCAGGGCTGTAAACTACTTGGAGCTATTATCAATCATTGTTGGTGAATCTAATAAGACTTGAGGATTTGAAGGATGAATACATAGAGTGGTTGCGAAAGTTTGGAAATTTGATATATTGGGTGGTTATTTCACCATAGAACACTATAGATATTTATGTTGATGAGAACTATTATAACAAATAGTAGATTTTGATACAATAAGGGTGATGGAGTCAACGAGACAGCAGTCGGTGGATTAGGTGCTTCCTACGCTATTTTAAGTGGTCCGTGTTTGATGATCCATTTCATTATTTTGGTCTGGAGTTACATTTCGGCACAATCGATACTTTAATAATTTCACTTACCTATCTTAAGTAAATGCGAAATCACCAAATATTACCAAATTTAAAACAGAATGAACATTTTACAAAACGTTAGCAAACGTGAACTGTTGAAGTGCAGTGTTGATGAGTAAAGTGTACGTGAATGGACAGTAAGACCGCTCAACGATGACGGAGCACTGGTCGTGGCTGACGGGCTCGCCGGCGGCTGAGTACACCTACAGCCCGCCGACCAGGCCCAGTCGGCCACCGCAGAGGCCGCTGGTCAAGCTCGCCACCAGCGCGCATCTGCACACTATAGCCAGGTGAGTGAGTGATGATGTTGGAACACAGCTTGGTGTCACACTCGGCGACGGCGAAGGTTACAAATGGTGCCGCTGTCGCATTACCTGCTAATTAATTACTCAATATATTAATTGCGTTGCACAATTTGGATCCTGTATGGCACAGAAAAGTAGAAGAGACGAAGAGAGCATTGTGAACTCTAATATTTTATACCAGAAACACAAAAACTAAGCCCTATTTAATTTAGAGATAAGGGGTTCTTAATGTACTGTCTGAACATACAAATGGAGTGTTAGTCGTGAATGTAAACTCAGCGTTATAAAGTCATTGTTTCCACACATTTGCTATTCAACGCGCTGTTTTCTTGAAAAATGGTGAATTCCTCATGGAATTCATTTCTTCCAGGAACCAATTTATCTTTGCCTCCATTGAAATATGATGCAAACAGAAAGCAACCTTATAATCTAGGGTAAAGAAAAAAAAATGCTTTGTTTACTTTTTCAGGAACGCCAGTGTTACGTTGTCAGAGTTGACTTCTCTTTTGACTGTTACAAAAAATATTTTTACCTTCTTTTTAAAACGTAATCCGTTGTAAAAGGATTCATTTTTCCTTGTCAAGCCTGCAAAGGGAAATTACTAATGGTGTTTTAAAACAAACTTTCCTTGCACTTCGCTGGGGCACTTTGGCAAAGATTGAGTGTATTTTGAGGTGCAAAAGATAAGTTGGTCGCAGTGTAGACTGTCTGGACAGCATGATGAATTGTTGCAGTACCTTTGAGGATTTCATTAAACTTGATGTATGGACACATTCATTGGAAGGAATATTGGTAAATGTTTCAACAGTAGTATGTATGTATACGCGAACCCACTATCAATATTAGCATTAACATTTTTTCAGCTTATTTGTTGCACAGGTAATCATAAATAAAGACATATATTCCTCAAACATAAATAAGTTCAGGTAATTTCATTCCAGGAGCATAATAACATTTCTTTTTTTCTAATTGTCTTCCATTTTCCCTGCACAAGACAAAATAACAGATATTTTATACCACTTTCAGCTAGTGGCAAATTCTGTGCTTTGTTACTGTATTCAAGCTGACAGACTTCGGCAAACATTCGCTTGACGCCAGCTGCTGCACCCAATTTAGAGACGTGAACGAAATATATCTCATTTTCAACTGTCGGAGAATGTTACATGGCTATTGGCGTCCAAGACACAGGCTTCTTGCCTAGGTTAGGTTAGGCGTTCGACTTTAAACTACGACACTAAATTGTACTATTTGGTTTTAGTGTACGTAATAAAAAAAAAAATCTATGTCGGATCGTCAGAATTTACTCTGTTAGATTCGGACATCATGTGGGCAGAAGTTGGGTTTCGTGCAATGAAAACACACTGGGTGCGGTACACAGCGTTTATTGAAATCACAAATTGACACAATCACTACAAATGATAATCACTTTACACTTTAATAACTCTAGGTATTACAATCAACTAGGTATTATGGCCTTTGCGATGCAACAAAACGTAGGACAGTTCCGAAGCGTCTTCACAGCTCGATCACCAGGATAAGAATGCCCGACTTGGCACGTTCTCTATAACCTCGTAACCGACCGGAAACGCCCCGACTCTGTCATAGCGCGCCCTAGTCTTTATAGTTGCCGCTAGGTGGCGCGCGCCTCGTCTTGTTGTAAACATTTTGCCGGATGCGACATTTATTTTAAGGATCCCACAGACAGGCGCAGACAGCATAGGTGGCCCAGTGATAATGGCCGTGAAGTTGAAGGTCGTAGGTTTTGTTATTTTTTTTTGTAAACGTCCCACACTAGAACGCAGACAGGCGCTTTACTTTGTGTAAATTATTTCATCACCACTGCCCTCAAAACGGTGAAGGAAAACATCGTGACATGTCATCATGTCATGACATCTACCGACACTCACTAGGCCCGCGTGGTGGATTACGGCCGGGAATCCGCAATACGTAGTGGGAATATTATAGGCTGCTTAGACAGGTGCGCTTATGCGAAAAAGTCCCTTAAAGGGTAAAAAAAATTAGGGTCAAAACTTTAAGTTAAGTAAGAAAAAAAACAATAAAATAAACATGATATTTAAAATTCGGAATTTAGCGCACGTTCCAAAAGAAAATTGCTCTCGATTTTATTACCAAACCAATATTTTCCCTTTGTCGTTGGTTCGACACCTGAGCCTTCTATTGTAAAATTATAAAACCACACACGGCACAACTTTATTTGATGGAAAAAACATAAAAATTTACATATAGAACAGGCCGCGGATTTTCGCGGGAAATATTTATTTCTCCCCTGGCAACACTACGTGAGGCGAATGGGGAGTGATCGCGAGGCTGGCAACATCGACTATTACTCATTGTGTGCTCCCCCTTTAGTTTATAGGCTGTATACTGTGATTGTTTTGTGTCTTTGTGGGTAAAGAAAACAAGATTCCTGGTTTACTTATGTATTATTCTTAACGGAATTGGCATACTTTAGAACTGGTTTTGAGATCCAGATGCATCTTTGAACTCACAAACTACATTGAAAATTACTTAATGGTTCGCAAGATCCCTTTTCAATCTTTAGAGGAGGAGATACATAAAAGAAAGATCATACATAAAATGCAAATCCCCTGGAATACAACACTTTCAGGCAAATAAGTACATTAAATACTACTGCATGCGCTGATTGACAGAATGACAGGTTTATTGCTAATGACTTACAGCTTTATTTTTGCTTTAGGCAAAACTTACGCTATCATTATTATTTTTTACCAAATTACCATAAAATACAAATTATGAAAAATCACATTCAAACCCTGTTCAATTCTAAGATCATTAGTAGAAAAACGCGAACATAATTCTATCATAACGGTGAAATATTTCCATTCTTCTTGTTTCCCTCCAAAAAACCTGTCAAACTATTCTCATTACTGTTGACAGATCGCTGTGCCGTGCTTACCCTGTCATGTATGCTGGATCGGGAAACTTCACGGTGAATAGTTCCGTCTTCAGGGAAATTAGAGGTTCTAATGATAGTTGACAAATTACATAGTTCAGCGGTAATGGTGAAGTAACTAAATAAGGTAGATCTGTGTAAATATTTTTAGACTTGAACCAAGTCATTCTATGCTTAGTTATTTTTTTCCAATATTTTATAACAAGTACAAATCACTTAGTTTTAGGACAAATCACTGGACGATTGCATTGTAAGCCAATTATGCTAGACAAAACATTCAGCAAAAGAATGCCATAAACTTACACAATAGCCCGCGAAATGTTCTTATATAGAATGCCATAAACTCACAGTAGCCCGCGAAATGTTCTTTTAAAGAATGCCATAAACTCACAGTAGCCCGCGAAATGTTCTTATATAGAATGCCATAAACTCACAGTAGCCCGCGAAATGTTCTTATATAGAATGCCATAAACTCACAGTAGCCCGCGAAATGTTCTTTTAAAGAATGCCATAAACTCACAGTAGCCCACGAAATGTTCTTTTATCGAATGCCATAAACTCACAGTAGCCCGCGAAATGTTCTAAAGAATTATCAAGACAACTCTCTAAGTTCAAATTGCCCTATATTTATTATCTACAATTTGGAGTTGTATTGATGATTCTAATGATTACCTATAATTCTGTAAATACATATTTGTTACGGTCGCGAATCATATTTTGATCAACATAGGTACATCTTGACATACGAATTGCAAAAAACGGTAGAAAAGGTCCCTGAATATTAGAATGGATGGATGCCAGCTTCAAATCCGTCATTAGTAACCCAGCCCCAATTGCGTCATGAAATCCGTCCCTCGGCTTACCATACCAGCCAGACGTCATCTTGCTATCATTGTTGTTACATTACATTCCTAAGGTCGCCATTGTCACACCCTGTCTTATTTACTTTCCCAACGTTTAAGCGAACTGAAGTCCAGTCCTGTGCAGCAATAATGTAGAAGAGTTAAAGGCTATATTGTAAGGGTTTTACAGGGTAATATTGTAAGAAAGTGATGACGGATTCAGACGAGAAAATGTATCTGTTCCCAGTTCTGTCTATGATAAGAATAAATTATGCTAAAAGGCACCGTAGCGAAGCGACAATATTGCAACTCAAATGCCTACCTACTTGACACAGATGTTGAAACGAAATCTACTGCTGTTGACGACAAGTGAGCAAATCATACACATTTGTGTGCATCATACTATTACACCAATATGCAATCATTATGAAATCTCTCTCCATAGTGCTCCTATTTTATTTACAAATATCTGAAGCCTTGTTCATATACTTATCCTAAATATCCATACCTATCAGATCAAAGGCCGATCGAATTGTAACAGTAATTAAAAAATAAATGAATCAATAGCCTGGAGACTGTCGACTAGCAAACTCTTAGCTTGAATTAAAAAAAAGACGACTGAACTAGCCTCTTCCTTTTTGGAGTTGGCAAAAAATATCCCAAAACCGATTAAAAAACACTTTCAGCTCGTTTCGTCGTAAATGGCGGAGCGTTGTACCGCGTCACCCTGAATACTATGCATCACGCTTGCACGGGAGCGGGGTGGGCAGGGGCACACGTATGGCAACCCCAGCCCGGCGCGACCAATGGTCCGTGCTATGGGATACGTGCCCCGCATTCTCAACTAATGGTGGAAACTAGCCAATTGTTTGTGCGAAATACGATTGTGTTGCTGGTTTGAAGAAAATCTTGGCTCAACTGAGTTTGGTGCAGTGGTTCTGTTCAGGCAAAACGGGGTAATCGTAATCAAATGTTTTATATAGTGTTGGTATGTAACCCTTTCACACTGTAACATCTATATCAACGTCAGGTACTGTCGACCCTATAAGTTTCTAAACTCTCATTGAGTCAAGTCTATTTATAAATATACATGTCATCGTGATACTAGTGTCTACGAGTATGTGCTTACCTAGCTGACTTTCTTCTCTCAATGACGTTAGATACGTACTGATAATTTTAGGCAATAAATTTCACTTCTGTGGTTGATATGACACTCTTTTACATTTTCCCCAAAAATCCAAATATTTTTGGACGTTTTTAATGTTTATTACTTTTATTCGGTAACTGCATGACACGTCGTGACTACTTCAACCTAGGTGGTCTTCCAACAGCTGAGCGTGAACACAACTTACGATGCTATTATTTACAGCGGATTGATTCAGAATAAACATACACTTTATTAAATGCTTGGATCTTCTGCCTGTACTTAATAACATTACAGAAGTAGGCGTAAGTGGCCTCCGCCGGCAGTCATTAGTCAAACCACCACGTTTGGTATGACTGGCAACATACGATCACACCACAATTACACATAGCATACGTATTACCTATGTCTTTGACCAAATCATCAGTTTGTAAACGTGCAAAGGAAAAATTGCAACTACAGTAACATAAACTAGACCTTATCTGGTTGAGATAGGGGTTGCCATGACTGCAAATGACATGGTTTCCTTCATACCATACAATTGTATGAAGTAAAAAAAGTTTTGCTAATATATAAATGTGGTCGGCTGCTGATGGGTCATTTGTGAACAAGATGACGTCGAAGTATTGTATGCTGCTGGTTGTCATGGCGACCGTCACCAGTTCGGTGAAGGGCACCGCCGAGGTGATGAGCCATGTCACCGCCCATTTTGGAAAGGCACTTGAAGAGTGCAGGGAAGAGGTTAGATGTTTTATTTATTCTTTTTTGCATATAATTATGTTTTCAACTTGGATTATTTAAATTAAGAGTAGAATCTGAACCAAAGTGAACTTTTATCATTCCTTGTCCAACATTTCTTTCCTCCATGCCTGATAGTATCCAAAATTACAAAAGACTCAAATCTTGAATGTAATTATAACCACATATCGATCCGCCTTTCAAGCACTTCTTATTCGAAATTTGTATCGTCTCCAGTCAGGGTTGTCAGCCGAGGTCCTGGAGGAGTTCCAGCACTTCTGGCGCGAGGACTTTGAGGTGGTGCACCGCGAGCTGGGTTGCGCCATCATCTGCATGTCCAACAAGTTCTCTCTGCTGCAGGACGACAGCAGGATGCACCACGTCAATATGCACGACTATGTCAAGGGCTTTCCTAACGGTTAGATGGTTTTATGATCTTGCGCGTGGAACATACATAGGTTTCATTAGTCAAATTCAAATGCTCAAAATTTAGCAATCATTAGTTTGCAGATTTTGTGTGCCCAATATATTAATTAACCGTTGCAACGTTTAGAAGGCAATGATATTTGTCTTTTGTTGACAATTATTGAATGATCTATCTTTCTTTCTAATTTCTCTCGCTCTGGGCGGAGCGGGAGGGCGTGTCAGACTTTTACTGACTAAAACCCACCCGTGTTCCTTCCACTAGTCTGTTGTGCTATCTACTTAAGGTATACCGAAAATCTTGTCTTCCCAATCACTAGACCACAGTATAATAAAGTAAGCGGTATTACGTCTTCATACAAAATGGCAGAAACGACGAGGATTCAAATCTTGGTGTACACCAGTAGTCAACAGTGCGTGCGTCGCAGTTTTTAATTACTACTCGTATCACGGTCGGCAAGACAAGCCTATCAAAATATTATTTTTAGTTTTTATTTATTTGTGATAAATAGGTATTTGTATACCTACTGAAGCGGAGCGAGCATAACTTCCTTGACAGGTATTTAGTAGGTGAATATCTCTCTTTTTCCATGCGATCGATGTCTGATTGAAATAACAAAATATACCTATACTAGCTTCTGCTGCGGCTTCGCCCGCGCGGATTTCGGTCCGTCACAGAAAGTCATTATCGTAGTGTCGCGCGATTAAAAACACGTTCGTGAAATCTAAACCCATATCCCATATTCATTCAAAATGCAATTTTTTACTACATACAATTTCCCTGATGACAAGTCACATTGATAAAATGTCACAACTCTGTCACATTTTATCAATTTGTGAAATAACCTGAGCATTTAAATAGGTATTATGTCATCTCGAACTTTTATTTAAAGGCCTGTTTAGGGTTCTGTACCTCAAAAGGAAAAAAGGAACCCTTATAGGATCACTCGTGCGTCTGTCTGTCCGTCTGTCAGAGGCTCCGAATCTACTGGACCGGTTAAGTTGAAATTTGGTACACATATGAATTTCTGTGATCCAAACACGGAAGTGTAACGTAAATAAATTAAATTAGTTTTTAATATGAGGGTCACTTTTGGGAGACAAGTTAGAAAATTTAAAACAAAAGTTTTGCAAACTGTACCTCTGTCTGACATAATACATGAAAGGGCTTGTTGTGAGGGTTTTTTTTTTTTTAATAATTATAAAATAAATAGTATTAAAGGTAAGATAATAGATTAAAATTGACCCCTTATTTCCGAAACAGCTGAGCTCAAAATTTTGCAAAAAATACAATGAATAGTTCTTTACTTAGGTACAGATTACAGGAAATTCTATAAGAAGTTTGTGTTGCCAAAATAACATGGTGAATCTCTCAATATTATGCGTACAAATTTATATTAATTGCAGTTGGAATGTATAGGAGAACATGTTTTTCAACTACAATGTTAGGTTTGTTCTTGGGATAAATAAATTCATCCCAACTACAGAACCCTTCATTGTGCGTGGTCCAACACGCACTTGGCCGGTTTTAATTTCATACTATCCGAGTGGCTGCGGCTGATACCAAGATGTTTTAGCAAACAAACCTAACCCTACAAGCTACCGCATTTGTGAAAAAAAAAATATGCACAGGACATACTACTTGTCTTAATACAAATAGCCAGGTTTGAAAACAAAATGCTCTCCCGTCATTAAATTTGCCGGATTTACAAGTAAAGTTACAAGTCAAGAGACACAGTCAGTGGGCAACCAACCAACCTACTGCGTGTTTATGTACCGAGCGGCCGTAGGTAACTATTTCAAGGACACTGCCGAGACGTAATACTGCTTAATTTATTATACTGTGTCTAAACGCCACAGTTGTTACATTTCAAGACGACTTTATACATATTTATACAACTTTATTCTAAACTTGTCTAATGTTGCATTTCAAATTATTCTTTCTAGTTTCAAAAATTGCATTTCCTTTAATGTTATTCCTATTCATTTGGATTGCTACATGGTGAATTCTTGTGGTTGTAGACATTATTTACTGCCTCGGAATACATGCAACTGAAACAAAGGTCACGCGATCCAATCGGTCAGCCATATTGTTTTTGCTGAATTTATCGCGAAACTAACTGCAAAGTTAAAAGCTAATGTTCCAGCTAAAGGGTTACATAGAACATACTTTAACGTTACAAGTAGTAGCTCAAGTAAAAAGTGCTTATACTACTTTGTTATCTAACTTTAAGTTTGTTAGCAATAATGGTGCAAAAACTATAGTAGTAGAAATCCAATGTAAGAAAAAAAAATAGATCAGTTGCATCAACTACAGAAATAATTTAATATCGTCATGTAACACTATCGCAATAAGTAGGTAGAAGTTGAGTCATAAAATGAGCGTCCATGTATGACTAATAGCTAAAATATATCCATCGTAAAGTTTAATATGAGGCTGCAAATCTCACCAACGATTCTCGCATAGCTCGTGACATAATCATCATTCTTTCTTTAACCATCATAGGCGAACTCCTCTCCGAAAAGCTGGTGGAACTGATCCACAACTGCGAGAAGAAATACGACAGCTTAACAGATGACTGCGACCGCGTGGTGAAGGTCGCTGCCTGCTTCAAAGTCGATGCCAAGGGGGCCGGCATCGCGCCAGAGGTCGCCATGATTGAAGCCGTCATGGAGAAGTACTGATGGTGATGATAAACCGGCTTGAACTGGACTGTTGACTGCTTTTGTTAGTGTTAGTAATGCATGATCAAAAAATACAAAAAAAAATGAATTGTTTTTTAGTTTATTATATTTTGTTGCGATAATATGTTTGGAGTTTCTATTTTTTTGATCCCTGAATTTTGAAGTGTGTAATACTATTTTGTAACCGAAGACCCTTGCGCAGCCAATGTCTGGCAATATCCTGTAAAATAGCTGCGTAACCTGACATTTTAGATACTTTCAATGCAATGAATACTCGTAAACCCTCAAACAAACGTTAATGTTGTCTTGGATGGGTCCTGAAACCCTGACTCTCACACCAATACTTGATAGTAAATTCTTTCTTATAATTTTTTCTACCTATAGATAGATAGATAGATCATTTATTTGCTCGAAACATGAGTAATGCACACACAAAGCCTAATATACAGTATATTGATGTCGCAAGCATGAAACATCGCTATAACCCATGTAGCTAAGTAACTATGAGCTACAGGGCGTCTGCTGCAATCAAGCTTGCAAAATCCAAATGACAAATAGCAAATACTCCTAGAAATTGACTAAATACTTCAGAACACCAATGTGAACTGTAGTGAAATGTGAACTGTACGAGTACATACATACGTTGGTACGAGTACATAAACACGTAGGTATAAGTCGGTTCGAGTACATACACAAGTACACGTCGGTACGAGTACATACACAAGTATACGTCGGTACGAGTACATACACAAGTACACGTCGGTACGAGTACATACACAAGTATACGTCGGTACGAGTACATACACAAGTATACGTCGGTACGAGTACATACACAAGTATACGTCGGTACGAGTACATACACAAGTATACGTCGGTACGAGTACATACACAAGTACACGTCGGTACGAGTACATACACAAGTATACGTCGGTACGAGTACATACACAAGTATACGTCGGTACGAGTACATACACAAGTATACGTCGGTACGAGTACATACACAAGTACACGTCGGTACGAGTACATACACAAGTATACGTCGGTACGAGTACATACACAAGTACACGTCGGTACGAGTACATACACAAGTATACGTCGGTACGAGTACATACACAAGTACACGTCGGTACGAGTACATACACAAGTATATGTCGGTACGAGTACATACACAAGTATACGTCGGTACGAGTACATACACACTTGTATACGGCGCACAATGCTCTGAAATTCAAGCTCCATACTCATAGAAACTTAATGTCAGAAATTAATAAATAAAAATATGTTTTGTGTTTAGTAAAACATTTAAAGTGTTTTTTTTTAAACTGAAAGGACCTGAAGAGCTGGTACTCACATGAGCTATTGCACCATACACGGCGATCAAGATGACATACAGTTCTTGTGCCTTTCGGTGCCGCTTTGCATGTAGCAAGCTATGGGAATTTTGAATTTCCGGTAGGTGATCTTTGATGTTATTTTATGAAGTTACATATCGCTTTGAATATGAAAATAGTATGTAAATTAATACTCATACAATAGGGAATAAATACAAACTAATGATATTTTTTTTGTGATTTCTATGGTGTCTTTTGGTGGGAAGCAGTCCTTCTTCGCCTATGAGATAGCAGTATATATGAAGGATATAGTGATATTCCTTCTTCTTTTGCACAAGCTCTTAATGTTGTATACTGCCATTTCGAAAGCTAAAATGAAGTCAGAATACCTAAAGCTTTATCAGCGGAATATATGGGCATAGATTTCTTGGACTTCAACAATTCCTTTATCTTTGTAGCCTGTTCGGGATCGTTTAGTCCACACTCGACCCCTCGACCCCTAAAAAAAGATTTGCTCATGATGCTCTGTGACCAATTTTATTACATCTGCTAAATTTCTGTGTCTCTGTGTGTGTCTATTGTCAAACCTAGGAGAGTGAAATCGTTAACTGTTTCTATTTTTTGTTGGTGAAATGTCAAGTTTTTAATAATTCGGTTCATTTGATGAGGATGAAAAGTTATAATTTTGGTTTTGTAGAAATTAATTTGTTTTTGGATATGTGAAAAAATTATAACGAAATTAAAAGGAAATCTATCACGGCTATGTAGGATTTACAAGTTAACGAGTAATAGTCGACCAACTTACATTTGCAGTTGGAGAATTGACCGTGACATATATCGATTTATGGGAGACCATGTTTTTCAAGTACAATGTAAGTTTGTTTTTGGTATAAATTCATCCCAACTACGGAACTCTACATTGTGCGTGGTCCGACACGCACTTGGCCGGTTTTTTAGTTATTTATTCAAATTCTGTATTACATAAAGTCGCCAAACTGCATAACAGTTTATCAGCAGTTGTTCTCGTTTAACAATGGATGACAAATTTTAAAATATTACGTATTAGATGTGCTATAATAACTTAATTCTGCAAAGTAAACTATACTGAATATACCTACAGTCGAGATCAAAAATCTCTTATTTACAAAAAGGCATTTTCTCAAACGTGAGGTTTATTACACACATAGCTATGGACACATTCGTTGATGAGTTTGTCAGCTGTTGAAGTTTTAGTTGGGTATTGTTGTATTGTTACCGTTTCTTAACAGCTGTACTGTAAAACTTAATTGAATGTCTTTCCAGCACCAATGTTTAAAGGAATTTCTTTAAATGAATGATGTTTTTATGAAACGATGAAATATCTTAGACACGATCATAAATCTCAATATTACAAATTCTCAGTATGTGGTTGTATGTATGCAGGACCTATAACATTGAGAGCCTCTCCTGTGCCTATAGCCTGAAAGTAAACCCCAAATCATAATGACATGAACATTTTGTGGAATCACTTGTCAATGTCGGATTTTTTTACCCAAAAAGTAAGATACAGATAGCAAATATTACACCACACTATGAAATTGTAAACACAAAGCTCCATGAATTAAATTCATTTTCAAATTGTAAGTTTTGACCAGGGGATCCTGCCGTTTTGTCGAAAAGATTTTGACAAAATTTCACTATGCAATCAAATTTTATACCAATGCAATATTTGTTTTGTTTATGGGCAGCAGCGTTCTCTAATAAAATTATTATTAGATAACGCTGCATATATTTGACTACATAAAAATTGGTAAAAGAACTAGTTGGTAAACAACTTAATGTTTAAACATTCACTTGCCAAACATTAGGTTTGCGTTACAATTATTTGTGAAGAGATTTTTTTGCTAAGTAATAATTTGGCAAACGAAATTATGCGGAAAATTGTTTGGGAAGTGATATTTTGTCAATTTTATCTCGATGAAACAAGGGTAACCTTTGATCAGACACTGAATAAGTGCTCAATCATGAATCTACAAATAATAGCTTGTTCAGTACGTCATTTGAATTTCCATGAATGAATCCACTACACTAATTAAACCACGTCTAATCAAGCCGAGGGCCCTCATTGTCACGTCACCATAACTCCTAATTAACGCAATAATTAAGCGTGGATATAAGCTTGTTCATCCGATGAGCCGCCACAATGGCGCTCCATCGATCGACCATCATGTCGGCGCGACTGGCACTGGTGGTGATTGCCAGTCTGTTCATCACGGTGGAATGCTCGCAAGAAATCATCAAGAATCTGACCTTGAATTTCGCTAAGCCTTTGGAGGACTGTAAAAAGGAAGTAAGTTGCTCAAAATTATCTTTTTATTTTATGGGTAGGAAGAGAGGTAGCATAATATATTATCGAAAAAAACCGTCAGGGATATCCTGAGGCCTTTTTTCAGAAGCTTAAAGCCTTGTTCAAGTGACAGTCATAGTCCCTTAAGCTTGCCCTAACAACCCTGCTCGAAAATTTATCTCAACTCTATGAGCAAATTATTATGACTTTACAAAGCATTACGCAGCGCAGCTTCCCACAAGGTTAACCAATGACATTGTGAAGGCCGCAGGAATCCGTTGGATGCGGGAAGCACAGAACCGGTCGAAGCGGCGGTGCTTGGTCCAGGTCTATGTCCAGCCACTGCTTGACATAGACCTCCCCCTAGCACCGCCACTCGGACGTATTTCTGCTGTAATGATGATAATGGAAGCATTACCCCAGACAACATGCTTCTCTGCTAAATTATTGTAGATGGACCTCCCGGACTCGGTGATGACAGACTTTTACAACTTCTGGAAAGAAGGCTACGAGTTTACGAACAGACACACAGGCTGTGCCATCGTCTGTCTCTCATCCAAACTGGAACTACTCGATCAAGAGCTAAAGCTGCACCACGGGAAGGCGCAGGAGTTCGCGCAGAAGCATGGAGCTGGTTAGTTTCATTCCTATTTATAGCATTATGGGCCATCTTGACTTGGGTTTCATTATGTCTACTGTTCAATTTCGTGTGAACCTCACAAATAAGCAATCATCACGATACATTAATCTCCGAGTTTTGAACCAATCAGCCCCATATCGTCGATAAATAAAAAAAAGGCTGTATCAAACTGACTAAATATGGTTCGATAAGGGAGTGCTTTATAGAATTAAATTGTGAGTCAGCGAGATTTCCAAACGATTGAACCGGAAAATTGAAGAGAAAGTGTAATGTCACGCAATTTCTATTGGAAAATAACTCAGGATAATGTCGTCTCACATCGAGTCTCTAAAATCAGATTTAGTGGTGCTTATTATGTGAAAGAAGATCATCACTATTTGCGATTATTCCCCAATATCTTTTAGTAAGAACAGCAAATGGCGACATCATTACAAATCTTACTTCCTCATTTGTCAGTGACTTTCCCCCCATAAGTTTTGAACTCTTTATAACATCTTTTATTCCCTTTAAATCCCTCAGACGAGGCCATGGCAAAGCAGCTGGTAGGCCTGATCCATGGTTGCGCGGAATCGAACCCTGAACCGGCGGATGACCCTTGCATGAAGACGCTCAACATAGCCAAGTGCTTCAAGGCCAAGATCCATGAGCTCAAGTGGGCGCCAAGCATGGAACTCATCATGGGAGAAGTCTTGGCTGAAGTGTAGAATGCCCGTCAGACTCCCTTGGTCCTTTGATTTACTTTTATCTTTTCTACGTCACGTCGTAGGAAGGCCATTATTGCATGTAATAGTTAGTAGTAGCTAGCGCAAAATACATTGCAGTACTTCATCATCTGCAGTTGTTTTGCTTTTGCGTTTTCAACTTGTGATATTACATAAATTATAGTCTTTTTCATGTTAAATGTAAATCTCTATCAGGAAAACATTTACCTGTGCTCATAAAACATTAACGAAATGTATAACATGTGCCGTGTTATTGTGTAAATCCGTTTTGTTTCTATCTGCTACGTAACGACCTGGCTAGTTCAATGGACTTCAGTTAATATTAAGTTGTTCGTGTGAAGAATCTCCTGCCTCGCCAGTTTGCCTCAAAGGGATTGGGTAGTTTTGTAAGCTGCAAATACTTGATGTTATATTAATAAAAAATGTACATCATTGTTTTGTTTTGTTGATATCCTTAAATCCTTACGTGATATCAGACGTCCCCTACCTATTGTTGACACGCATCGATAGTAAAACGTTCTTCAAACACCATAAGTTGCTATTAACTAACTATAGGGGTCGCTAACCTTATAGCAGTACCTGCAGCTTTACGTATTGCATGACGTATGATAAAGTGAATAGAGAGGTTCAATTTTCGAGATCGTGAAAGACCTCTCAGGGTTGACCAACAATCCCTCCCATTTAACTCCTGACTGTAGTTTAGAATAGCCACGAAAACCTACGCTACATTACATAAAACGAATCCATACTTCGAAATCCTAATACATCTCAAACACAAATCCAATTAACAAACTAATTAATCGAACACGTTAGCCATTATTCTGATTTCTTCACCATTCACAACAGCTGGAACCATTATGAAGAGAAATACTGATGTTTTTGGAACACTGGTCAAAAATGAAGATCTTATTAGTATTTTGTTCATTGATATTGTCGAGTGTGGAAATAAATGAGGTGTCTGTGATTCGGGCCCTCAGCGTCAGTATCGGTGACATGGCGTTAGAGTGTCAGACTGAGGTAGGTTTACAAACATATATAGAGCGAGCTGTCACCCGCGGCTCATCTGTGTGTACTTTTTATTTCCGAATTGTTGAATGTAAATATCAGGAAGACAAGTAACATATATGGATCTATTAGACATGGGCGAAATAGCTCACTGAAAAGAAAAAGAGCGATCAGCTCTTTCACTTTAAAGAGCTATATTATCACTCTTTTAGCTCACCAGCTCTTCTATAGCTCAACACTGAGCTATAGAAGAGCTGGTCTCACACACTCTCGCTCAGACGCCGACTGTTAGCTCATTTGACTCACGCCGCACACGCGTCTTAGGAATCGGTTCGTGTCGCTCAATAGTCATTGTCATTCTCTGATTCCCAAGATACAGAATCACGTCTAATTTGGGGATCACCGTTAAAATTGATATGTATGATGTACTCGATTATTAATAAATTATTTCTAATTTCCTAAGGGCCGAATGAGCCGTTCCGTCGGTGAGTTCGGTCGGTCATCAACGTCTCGCTGAAGTACTGAGCTAGTGAGTCTGAGTGAGCTAACTGAGCTGGTGAGCTATTTAGCGAGCGAGTGAGTGAGCGAGAGCGACGTCAATCGAAAAGAGCTAGCTCTATTCTATCACTCGCTCACGACTACCCATGTCTACTATCTATCAAACATAAAGATCGGCTCAGTGTTTCAGGCGTGTGAAGATATCAGACAGACAGATAGAGTTACTGTCACATTATAAATACAAATATTATTAAGGATTGAGAGAATAATAAATACAGATAGATGAGAATATAGTATACTGCATTAGGATAGAAAGTTTAACAAAGAGACAGGAACAACACTAATCATCAAGCTGGATGATGAAACGCTACCGGCAAGCATTCTAGCAAGAAATCATTTGATTTGATAAGAATATAGCATTATTTTTTTCACATAAACGTACTTGGGACACTTATGAAACGTCAGAAGCTAGGTGTACGGTTCCAATTAGTCGTTTCCTATGGAGAAGAGCCGGCAAGAAACCCCACGGTTACTCTTTTAAAAATTATTCACACAATGTGACAGTGTAGGCCTGTCAACAAGTACCAGATACTAAACAACCTTCTGGACTACAACGTTGAATTCGCAAAATGTTGAATTCGCGAAATGTTGAATACCAAAATGTTGAATTTGGAAAGTACAAAAATATAATTCTTACTAAATAGCCAAGTAACTGCGACCAACTTGGATGTAGCGCTCGCAGGCTGCTGCGGCGGGACCGCTCGCGCGCGATTTGTTATAGTTCTAACCTAACCCTAACCCTTATTCCTCTTTGGACCCCCTATTCCAAAGTTCAGGAATATAATTTTGACTAAATAGCCAAGTAACTACAACCAACTTGGATGTAGCGCTCGCCGGCCGCTGCCGCGGCACCGCTCGCTGCGCTCGCTCGGCTCGCGCGTGGTTTGTCACAGTTCTAACCTAACCTAACCCATATGGTCAAGATTTTGGGATTAAACATTTTGCAAATTCAACATTTAGGATTCAACATTTTGCAAATTAAACATTGTGGTCCGGATGGCTAAACAAAATAAAAAATGGTATACAAATCTACAGTCTATTATGTCTACAACGTTTTCACATTTACAAAATATAAAAGAATCTATAAAAAATATTGTTAAAATAATAAAAATAAAAATTATTTAGACCAAATTAATGACATGATTGCCCAACTGTAACAATTCGAATTAATATCCTGCCCACAAAAGCCACTAATAAATAGTTGAAGTTATAGTTAGTTAACTAATAAATAGTTAGTTAAGTTTTCATTTTAGCTAGTAAAAATAAAAAATAAATAAACATAGTAATTTGGGGGCAGTTATTACCAAGGAAGCCACATGTGCAGATGGAATTATTGCCAAACCTCCTTGTCTTCAACGTAGTCCTTTATGTTTTGTTTGATAAGGACACGTTTGTTGTGGGTTTTGAACTTTCTATCGCTAAGGTCTGTAACCGACTTTGGAAACTTGGTATAAAACCTAGTACATAATGTAGGTACATGCATAGAATCTAATCTGCGCCTTTGTTTCCAATACAAATACAAATATTTTTATTTGTTGAACATAGGTAGGTTAGATAAGTACCTACAGATGTTATAATTATTAAAGAACGCTATGTCTAGCCGTCATCGGCGTACAAATACTCGTATTAGTTTGGTAAAAAACATGCTGATTATAATAAATTATCGAACATATCACATTATTATCATCACACATTATTAAATAATTCTAAGTCAAATTGTCGATACAATAAAAACATTCCAATAAAATATAATAATAATAAATTCTAGTATAAATTGTCAAATCAGTAAATAATAAATCTTTTAATATGTAGATCCTAGGTGCCATTAAAAAAAAAAACGTTTTGTAGTGCTATGTGGCTTAGCGCATATCTTTCTGTTGCGTCGTTTAGATCTCAATGTTTCAAACAGATGGAAGTTAGATTTGACAAATACTGCTGTATCAAAAATGTACATACAGGGCAATGATAAAAGTTTAAAATGTTTGAAATATGGAATATAGCTTTCAGTTGGTTCAAGTAACACCACGCACATTTTTTTACGGACGCATTTACTATGTTTGCTAGATTGTAGAGCGCTTATGAGTACTGGTTTAGCTTCTTACAAACAGTTTCTAGTGACATTTCCAGTTTAAATGAATATCCAAGTGGAGTCCTAGAAATCTAGCACTGCTTGTTTCAGCTATATCAATCAAAGCCAATCCTTTTCTAATATTAATATGTTCCCTATTATTGGTAACATAAGCTTAAATTATTGAAATATCCGTCATGTAAATGTTCATCATCGAACTCTTCAGTTGGAGTTCAAAAATGACGTAATTCGAGATTTATTGGACTTCTGGAATGAGAAGAATGACCTCAGAAGCACGGACCTGGGTTGTGCCCTGGTCTGCGTGTTTGAGATGAATGAGTTCTTGAATGAAGATGGCAGCCAAGTGCAGATAGCCAACTTGGATGCGTTCTACAAGTCGGCAGGCGCTGGTAACATTTTACTTTAGTTTCCATTGACCGTTTACCTTAGTTAAGTTTTTCATTGACGTATGCAAGCCACTGGACTTTGATGTTCCAATATGGAACTGGTATGTGGTTCTGCTTCGTATTCACTAGGTGATCAACAATATCCTATGATTAGTGTCACTGCTATCATCGACCTATACTTTATCGAAACCAGGTTTTAGCAGAAAAATGGAAATTTGGCAGCTTTTCAGTCGATGTGTAACAACAATGCAAATTAACTTCCACGTCCGATGTAGGCATTCTTGTTTAGTTCATGCTACTAAATCATGGCCCAGATAAAGTGCCTGCAACACTTTGTGATTCTGTCACATTAAACTCGTTAAGACTTCTAAAGACCAGCGCGACACACGACGCGACACAAAGGCACCGCTCGTCGCGCGACACGCGGGGCCTTTGTGTCGCGTCGCGTGTCGCGCCAGTATGTAGAAGCCTTTACTTGTCAACGTTGCAGTTTTGATGTCGCCATTATTTTGCACCGTACGTTACCTACGGAACTACGTACATTATGTGTTTCGTATCAACGTATAACTAACTGCACCAGTCAGTAAACTTTAACCATTTTTGTGCCAAATAACTGCCACTTTCAGACGAGCTAATGTCACGGAAAATGGTGGAACTATTCCAACTGTGCAAGAAATCCACGAGGACAATCAAGAGCATGTGCGACAGTGCGCTGGAGATGGCCAAGTGCTTCCGGTACGGCATCTTCGAGATTCACTGGGCACCAGACCGTTACTTCTGGAACCGCACTGAGGTTCCACCTGACTCCGAACCAGAGCAGATCTCAGATGAGAAGACATTGCATGCAGCGCTGAGGAGGGAAATGAATAAAAGAAAAATGTTCACTAAGCTTTTCAGAAGTTGTCGGAAATAAATGTATGAAATATTTGGATGTTATCATATTACCTGTGTTCTATATTATATAACAGAGCTTAATATTGATCTGGGTGACAAAGTACTAACTTTGAAATTTTTTGTCACGAATTACCTGCAGGTATTAAGGTATAAGCAGCAAAGGCATGATCTGCCAGCTAGATCTCTTCGTCAAAGTCAGAGTCAAATTATTTATTTCAAAGTCAAAATATACAAAAAATGGAATTGATTCGAGGAGAAGAATGGGCAAGAAAGACCACCATTACTCTTTAAAAAAAAGAATGACTATATATTTTGTTTAAGATAATTATATGTGAAAACAGTGCATCTAGAATAAAATTATATAAATATATACATTGTGCTCACATATTTACAAACATCGTAAAAGTATATTTTTTCCTAAAAAAAAAAAATAATAAGTCTGTGTGTGAGTGAAGGTCTCTTAAATCACATAATGTAAAATCAATGCCGTACAAATAATAAATTATACAATAGCAACCAATTTAATTTTGTCTAGATACGATAATAATTCTTAATACAGATATATCCACCGCGTTTTTTTCAACTCTGGTTAAGTTATCAGGCAGTGCCTTTCCGGACTCAATGAAACATGCCCATATTAGTGCATTCGATATTGTTCACTAATTTTAATTAAACTCATACCAACGTACAAAAGATTACCGAGAAATTACGCGACCGCGCTAACTTCGTAATAACCCATCATTTGCTGACACCAAGTACGAAACCCCACCTCATCATTAAACCAAAAATTATCACCTAGTGTCACCAATTATACCTACATCATCGGTAACAAATCTACCAATTACTGGTATATAAAGGACAAAGTTACACTTCTCACGTGGATAAACCTAGTAAGAAATGGGGACGAACAACGTCATTTTCGCGCTCGTGATTTTGGCAGTGGGAATTAGAGAGATAGACCCATCGAAGGATGCTATGAAGTATATCACATCAGGATTCGTCAAGGTTTTGGAGGAGTGTAAGAAAGAGGTAAGTGGTGGCATTAAACATGTTCAAGGAAATCTATGTGATGAGATTATTTTTTTGTTGGAATTTTCATCAAAGTTTTTGAAACTTTCATGACATTTTCCCTTTATCATTAATCATGTATCATCAATTCATTTCTTGTCGCCTTAAAACCTCTTGAAACTGAAAATTTACAGTGGTTCTACTCCAGCAGCAAATCCATTCATCATTTCAAGAGTTGTCACCCATCATATATTAATCCTTCCAGCTAAACATGAACGACCAGATCATAGCAGACCTATTCCACTACTGGAAGCTGGACTATACGCTGCTCAACCGGGATACCGGCTGCGCTATTATCTGCATGAGCAAGAAGCTGGACCTGCTGGACGCCAACGGGAGGATGCACCATGGCAACACACAGGAGTTCGCTCTCAAACATGGCGCTGGTTTGTAATAAGACTTTTACCCCCTTATTAATAAACGTGGATTTAAGTTATGGCAAACTGGATTCTCTAAAATTCTATGGTTACTGGTTGGAACTTTGCTCTGAATTTGTTAATAAGGTAGTTAAAGTTTTGAGAATTTTAGGAGAAAACCGGCAGTATTTTACATCAGAAAAATACATAACAAAAGATAAATTAAACACTACAAAATTTACAATAGTCGCCCTTATCGCTTTTTGCGATCTTTTCTGCGACTTTTTTTATTATCATCATATTTAAATTAAACAAAATAATACAGGTGAAGAAGTAGCTGGCAAGGTAGTGATCATAATCCACGAATGTGAGAAGAAGTTCGAGCGGGATGACGACGAGTGTCTGCGAGTGCTGGAGGTGGCCAAGTGCTTCCGCACCGGCATCCACGAGCTGGACTGGCAGCCCAAGGTCGAGGTCATCGTCAGCGAGGTGCTCACTGAGATATAGGGAATAAACCTGGACAAAATGATGCTGTTTTATTAAATGCCTTTAATATTTTCTGTTTTTTTTTTCGTGACGATCGTAATCTGCTAATTTCTATATCAATGTCTGTAAAAAAAAATCTGTAGTGTAACTTTGTGTAAGCTAGATAAACCCTACATAATTATAACAAATTATTTTTGTGTCCATGAAAAGAGAACTTCATTTTCGCTCATTCGCGTGCAACAAAATGCGGCGTGTACGCACGAACGAACAAGAACATAGTGAACACGACATTTTGTTCGCATGTGCGTACTGCTAACGAACATCAAACACTGTTCGTCTTAAATGTTAGTGGCGATCCAATTTCGTTTTTCTGCGTGGACGGTGTTCGGAGAAATTTGATGCAACATTGTTCGTACCGAACACTCGCAGGGAGAGCACGCGTCAGCGCGGGGATCAGCTCAGCCACCTCCTATCCAACACTGTACCACTTCCAACGGCGAATCAATGACTACTAAGAGAGCGGGGTGGTTGGGTGCGAACACAAGTCGAACTGTGTTTGTGTTCACTTTGCTAATTTACGTCCACACGTATAATATACGAACCTGCAAATGTTCCGTTTGTGATGTTCGTGTTCACCACGTTTTGTTCGTTCGTGCGTACACGCCTTTTGAATGTACACTTACCTATTCTGAAATAGCAATTGGACATGTGTAAAATAATGTCAACGAATCACTTTGTTCGCACAATGAGTACATATTCTAGCATATACCCAAGTGACCAGAATAAGTCCTGTGAATATACCTGCGAGTACGACGCAGTGTCTGCCGTTTATTACTCCTTAGAAGGCGTGAAGTTAATCTTTCTCTCGTACATCGCCTTTTACTGCGTAATGAATATGAATGTGATCGGTTGAGTACTGACCATAATGTGAAACGGGGAAAAGACAAATATGATTTCACTTTTCATAAATACTTGTTTTGTCTTTTATGTTGGTGGAAATAGTATCGCCTTTGTTATTAGTATAGATAGATCGTAGATAAAAATGCTTGGCTTAATGCTGGTCCTGCTTCACAACCACTTGGGCTCACTTGTTAAAATTATAATATTTGGAAGAGATGCTTCCCCCCTTTTTTATGTTCTGACATTACAATCATATTTATTATATAAAATGTACTTAATCAAGTTTTAGTTGCTGAATACTTCAATAGGTAATTATGTTTATCTTTTTGCTAGTGAAATTTTATTTATCTTTGAAATGCATTACAAGCTATAGTTTTGTATAATTTAAAAGCATTTTTTCAATTTTTGTAAATGTGGTACCATGGAGCCGTTTATTATGTTATGATGTATGTTGACTTAAAAAAGTTTGGCAGTTAAGAGTATGTCATGCTCACGTAAATGTCTCGCTGATGGTGGCGCGTGTGTTGGATCATTCGGTTCCCTACAAAATGGTTGAGCTGGATGGTGCTGATCCACGCGTCATGCTCGTGAACGGGCGCCGTCAGTTGTGACTGGTCTTCTCCTATCTGCCAGGGCTTATTTGTAATATTTTATATTGTTTTTTAAATAATTTATATTTTTACATTGTTCTCACATATAGAAGCGACAAGAATAATGTACCCAGGATTTTGTAATATCTTGATTTAAAAGAGTGTCCTTGGAGTTTCTTGCCTATTCTTCTCCATAGAGATCGACGTTTTGGAATGGGCAAATAGCTACAACTTTCTGACTAACTGACCGACTCTTTGACAATTCAAAAGTGCCTGTAATTGGTTTAATTGAAATAAATGCTTTGAGTTTTGAGTTTGAGTATATTTTATTTTTTTAAAGGTAATTCATTGGTGGTAAATATTCGTGTCGAGTCGTGCCTTTATTTGCAATTTCATGTTTAGGATCTGCATCTGCAATATATCTATTGAATTTTAATTTTATTATTATGTTCTCTCTGAAGTTTAAGCTAAAGATTTTTTTATTAATACGACATAACGCATCATTAACATGAAATAAATGTTGCTGTCACCTATCACCATTAGAAGGCATCGACTCAGGAAGCATACGCTTAACCATTCTTAAACCTATTGGACACTAAACCTCTTAGCATCTCCACGACGCCGAGCCTAACCTTCCATCAACCCTAAACAATAAACCGATCCACGTAAATCGCTTCACACGGGTTAACCCTGCACCACCACGTGAGAATCGGTGCGGTTAATTGCGCCATAACTTCGGGCTATCGCCGCCATTACGCGACAGCACAATCGCGGCGTGCGCTTGCGTCGCATGCACTACCAACAGACGTGGAACTTTACATAAATATATACAGAAGGTTGATAGCATGAGCAGCGTAAGCCATGAATGTAGCTACATACTTGCGTACAATCATGCAGTGCGCGAAGAAAAGGAAAGACCTATACCCTTCCTATACCGGTAACTGCTGTTAGAAAGAGATAAACATACATATTTAGTTACGTCACTAGCTGCTGCATGTTCATGGCGCGTACGCGTCGGTCGCAGCAGTCAGGAAAAATAGCTGACTGGCTGTACAAGTACAAAACAAAACAACGTTTTCTTATAATAAAAAAATACAATAAGTACTTATGCATGAAATGAGACGTTTTTCTGTACTTCCACAGTAGCAGTGTAATATGTACATCGTATACATATAATGTGATCATTTATAATTATCCTTGAATAGTATGGTGAACAGTAAAACTATAACCAAAATTGAGTTGCTCTGAAAAGAGGAGGTTTTATTTTATTACATAGACTAGTTTTAACACTTTTACAAAACATTGTTTAACATTAATTATTCACTAGTCTTACCTGAAAAGAGAAACAACATTTAAAGCTATTGTTTCACCAGTTCTTATTAATCACTATTAATACTCTAATTACAATTCTCACTTTTAACCTAACATAACCTCTACACTCTCCACGTTGTATCAGTCATTCAATATGACAGCTCGCTCCATAGAATCAAACAATTTCACAGATAAATTATACATCAAAGTTATTACGCGGCAAATACAAACTATACAAACTAAATGAAGTGTCACGCACTTTGTTTACATCTCCCCCCCTTTCTAAATTACAAAATTGTTGTTATACTCTACTACTGGAATAAGTTTCGTAATATGAAAGAGATTCGACTCTGACTTTTTGTGACCCGTGTTTACTTTGTAAATTGAATTGGATATTTTGTCTACAATTTGATAAGGTCCTATTTTCAATTCATCTAGTTTTTTTCGGTTTAACCGGTTTCCGTTTTCTACATAAACAGAATCTCCGACTCTTAGTTCATAATGTTTTCTGTTTTTATCAAATCTTTGTTTGTTATAACTGTGGGATTTTATACTATTTTCTAAAGCAATTTTTCGGTCTCGCAGTAGATGATCATGTGTTATATTTTGTTTCAGTTCATCTGGTAGAATGTCAACATTTTTTCCCTCCAATAAATATTTTGGAGAGAACCCTGTTACACTATGTTCAGTTTCGTTATATTTTTCAGTGCATTCATGAGCAATTGTGGTCCAAGCAATTTTGACCTTCCTTTCGTTAATCTTGCAACGAATTTTGTTGACCAACGTTTGGTTTAACCTTTCGTTCAATCCATTTGAAAATGGCGCATTTACTGCAGTGAAGACTATAGGTATATCTTCTTTTTCTAAAAAAAATTTGAAATCCTTTGAATTTATGCCTGGATATTGATCTGATAGAATTAAGTTTATTTTATAATCTTGTGTTACTATATGGACAAGTTTTATGAAATCATTCGCATTCTGGGTTTTGGATGTCAAAATAAAGGCGTAACGGGTGAAATGATCTACTAGAAGATGTAAATATGTTTTAGTTGAACGAGCACCACCAAATCCCCCTATGGTGTCTATAGACACTATTTCGAACGGATAGGTAGCGGGACCCAAGTGTGACATTAGTCCAAATTTGTTTTGTCCTCTAGATTTGTTTTTTATACAAACATCACAGTTTTCGCAAATTCTTCTAATATTATCCAAAATATTTTTAGCTTGATAAAAGGGTTTAATCTTGTTTTCCATTTGTTGTCTTCCTATGTGACAGTAGTGGTGATGTACATGTTTTATAATCTTTTTACTGAACTCCTCTGTTAGTATAATCTTTTCATTTTTTCTTGTCTTTTTATAGTATATATTATTTTTGAAAATAAGTTTGTTCATATTTTGTTTTATATCATTATTTTTATTTTGATCATTTTGTATGTCTTCTAATTTAACAAAATTCACTACTTTTAAACTACTATCTTGATTTTCATACGATTCTAACACAGGGTTTCTGCTTAAAGTATCTGCCTCTATATTATATTTGCCCGGAGAATATATTATTTTAAAATTGAACTGCGACAGATAATACGTTAAATCTCCCAGTTCTTCGTCCGTTCTGGCTTTAATATTCATTTTTTCTAAAGGTTTGTGATCTGAAAATACCGTGAATGTTTTTCCTATAAGCCAGTGTTGCCAGTATTTTACCGCCTCTTTTATTGCCAAACACTCAAGATAAATAGCTTTTTTCTTTTTTTGGGAGTCGTTTAATTTTTTGGAAAAATATGCACAAGGTTTTTCATCACCGTTGGGTTGAATTTGTTTTAAAATCGCACCTATACCTTGTATGCTAGCGTCTGTATAAATATGTATTGGAAAGTCTGGATCAAAGATGGCTAGAATTGGTTTTGAGCAAAGTAGAATTTTTATAGTATCAAAGGATTCTTGACATTTATCGGACCATACGAATTTTTCTCCTTTTCTTAATAAATTATGTAAAGGATCCAGTATAATTGATATATTTGGCACATATTTTCCATAGAAATTAATTTTTCCTAAAAATTGTCGGACGTTTTTTTGTGTTTTTGGAATTGGGAATTCTTTTATGGCAATCAAATTATCTTTTAATGGAGTGACAGTATTGTTTTTTATTATGTGCCCTAGATATTTTACAGAGTCCTGTGCAAAGTTACATTTCGTGAATTTTAATTTAAAACCTTCTTTTAAAATTGCTTCCAATAACAAAGATAAGTGCTGAATGTGTTTTTCGAACGTTTCTGAAAATAATAAAATATCATCGATGTAATTGACAGTAAAGTTTGACAGTTTATGCTTTCTTATAATGCTACTCAGTATTCTCTGAAAAATAGCGGGAGATGTTTTTAAGCCAAAAGGTAAACAAGTCCATTGAAAGTGTGCTTCTTGAGTAACAAATGCCGTTTTGTGTCTATCTTCAATTTTAAGAGGTATGGACCAGAACGCTGAGTTTACATCGAATGTTGAAAAAAATTTACATTTCCTTGTTTTAACCATTAGATCCTCGATTAGCGGAAATGGTTGCGATTGGGGGACTACAATTTTATTTAATTCGCGAAAATCTATACAAAGCCTTGATCTCCTTCCATCTTCTTTTTTAAATGCTAGTGTTACCGGAGCGGCAAAAGGGCTATATGACTCCTCAATTAAATTATTTTCTAATAATTTTGATATTTGATGCTCTATTTCTTTCATATCCTCAATAGAGCACCTATACGGTCTTTTACTACAGTATTTATCTATCAACAAATCAATATGGGCTTCGTAACCTTTTACAGTACCTATATCATATTTGTCTTTAGCGAAGACTGTTTTATATTTGCATATCAATTTATCAATTTCTGATTTTTCCTGATGATTTAAATTATTTACTGAAATATCAAAATGTTCGACTATTATATTTTCATTAAAGTTTATTTTATACTCATCAGTGATAGTTTCTTTTTTATATTGTTGTGTAATATCCACACCTTTTTTTTCATAATATGTATCTTCTTTATTCCCTATTTCACTACCTGTGTTGCCAGGAATTTCATTTGTGTTTATAGGTTGATTTTCTTTATTTTCTGTATTATTCTTGGTGAGGATATTTTGTGTGATATTTAAATTCTCAGTTTGAGTTAATTGAAATTTTTGTATACAGTCCAACCCAACTAGGAAATCATAGTCGAAGTTGTCTTCATCTATAACAAAAATATTAACATGTTTTTCAATTTCGAAAATTTTAATTCTTAAAGTTACCATTCCTATTGATTTTTTTACGCCATTAATTGTTTTTAAACCTGTTGTTTTATCATTAGTAGGTATTTTTTTTAAAGATAATAACCTTGAATTTATTAAGGACACATTAGATCCTGAATCATAGATTCCTGATGTTTCCAACGTGTCATTTATTAGTAGTTTAATTTTTATTAATGGCGGCACTATTAGTTTTTTGGATCAATTTCATTTAATTCTATTTCTAATTCTGAATTGTTAACACTCCTTATTTGATCTTTTTTTGGCTTATCATAATTTTTTATTCTGAACCAACATTGGGATTCAAGGTGGTAACGTATACCTTTATTCTCTTTTTCGCATATTTTACACGGATTAACCAAGGGCTTCACATTTTTTTCTTTAATTTTACTTTCAGAAGTTCCTATCTTTTTATCAAATGTTTTTTTGTTTACTATATGCTCTAAACTTCTTAAATTATGAAATAAGTCTTCAGTTTCTTTTAAACTATTCCTATCAATCTTATCCGCAATAAAATTCGGTAATCCGGTGGCAATCAGATTAATTAGAGTGAGTTTGTCTATGGACTTATTTATTTCTAATAGTAGTCTCTCTTTCTTTAACGCATACTCCAGTAATGAGCCCTGTCTGTATTTGAATAACATTGCATACCTGATCGGTGACCAACCCTTATCCGCATATGTTTCACAAAAGTTCTTTTTCCACATTGCCCATTCTGAATTTATAGTATGCTTTATAAGCATGGAACTGTACCAGTCCAAACAAGAATCTTCTATGAATAACCTAAAAATTTCAATTTTTTTGACATCTTCTTCTATTCCTATACGAACACATTCCGCTTCGAAAGTAGTCATCCACTGGGTCACATTAGTAATCTTGTTATTGAATGTTTGTATAACAATTTTTTCTACCATTTTCCCCATATTAAAAGGTTTTGATGAATCTTTCTTTATTTCTGTGAAGCTTTCCATGATTTTTGCTAGAGAATCTTCTGAAATTCCTGTTGTAGAAGTTTGTGGTTTTGTTTGTTCCTCCAATAGGTATCCCATAAATTGTTTATTTCCATCTTCATCACAATAAACCGCCTTCATCTCCGGATTCATGGATATCCACACCTGTCTTTTCTCATGCCGTTTTTGTAATGTTGCCTTTACTTTCTGAAAGATTTGGGTTTGTACTATTCCAGTATGTAATTTTACAGGTTGTAACTTATCTGGGATTACAAAGGTTCGGCCATCTAAATCCGTGATTGTTATTACACAAATTATATTTGTTTTCACTGTATCTTCACTAGCTTTGACCATGAACTCAAATCTTAATTTTTCCATTATTCCTGGTAACCAGCTGTAGAAATGTTGTTTTATAATGTGATCATTTATAATTATCCTTGAATAGTATGGTGAACAGTAAAACTATAACCAAAATTGAGTTGCTCTGAAAAGAGGAGGTTTTATTTTATTACATAGACTAGTTTTAACACTTTTACAAAACATTGTTTAACATTAATTATTCACTAGTCTTACCTGAAAAGAGAAACAACATTTAAAGCTATTGTTTCACCAGTTCTTATTAATCACTATTAATACTCTAATTACAATTCTCACTTTTAACCTAACATAACCTCTACACTCTCCACGTTGTATCAGTCATTCAATATGACAGCTCGCTCCATAGAATCAAACAATTTCACAGATAAATTATACATCAAAGTTATTACGCGGCAAATACAAACTATACAAACTAAATGAAGTGTCACGCACTTTGTTTACATACATATAGACACGGAAAGGCATTTTCTTCACAAATAATTGCTGAGAATTGCGAGTGATTGTGACGTGTAGCCGCGTCACTGCTATCCAGTGACGCGGCTACACGTCACTAATTCCTCTTTGGGCAATTGCCTTGCATTTACTTTGCCATTATTGAGCGCGGGTAACGCATCTAAAGGTAATACATCATTGGTTGTAGCTGTAGGCTATACTGAATGAGAAAAGTGATGTCTAGGTAAGTAAAGTAAGTAAAGTAAAGTAAACATTTATTTGCTCTGATTGTAGGTACAGTAAATAGATATTTATAGAATAGATAGATTTGTCTAGATAACCTTTCTTTTCTGCAATTGAAATGGGGATACTGCAACCCTCCACGACACAATTCTAGTGTAGGCTTGTGTTATTTGAATTTGAAATGCTCTCTTGAACAATAAAGTCTATATTATTTTATTATAATCAAAAAACCACCATGACTGACAAAGAAGTATAGTATAAAGTAACATCAGGTGCTCTTTAAAATGTATAGCTAGTATCTGTTTTAAAGAGCACGATGTGACAAGATTTATTTTGCTAATAGAGTACCCAAACGTTTTCCATCTTTGAAAGCCAGGTTTCTGTTCGCCGAGCGAAACCCCTCGACGTTTAATAAGGGTTTATAGATATAATAATAATAATATAATTGTTATTTCAGAGAATCTCCATATAAGTTAACATAATTAAAATCACACAATAACACAATCATAAAACTATTAGTGTGTTAGTAATAAAACATTGTATCTAAATTTATGTTAGTATTGTTAATACCCGTATACTTAACTGATGCCTATGGCCGTCCTTATCCACTGATTTTGGAAAGGACAGTCAAAACGGGCAGCAATAGCAATTAGGATGCTGTTGCTGCTGCTTCGTAGACGATGCAGCAACGAGTTTGCTTTCTTGCGCATGATAGCTTGAAAGCCATTCGTACACGCTTCAGCAAACATACCAGACGCGCTGCAGCACCACGGCAGCCCCAACAGCATCCTAAAAGCGTTATTATACTGAGCGTTATATAACCAATGATATTTCAGAACTGCTCCATTTTACCTATAGCTACCATAAACAAGATTGATGTGTTTAATTTTAGATTAATCACTTGTACGAGTATCAGCAAGTGCGCCTTCTGTCTCTTCCTTATTCGTTGTCCACTAAGCATGCAGCGCTAATCGAACTCCGATGTAGTGATAACGGCGTGAACAGATTTACTTAGTGTTTAGATAGTTTAGTCTCTAGAGTACTACGGTATAGTGTAGCTCTTTGAAAGGTTGATAGAGGTGCTTCACCTACTTGATGAGTCGAGACACAGTGTTTTTCCACCGGGCTTTATTAAGGTTCACAAAAGGCGTCGCGCCAGTCTGCACGAGCCTTTATATCATCCATGTTATAAAGATAACATGGACAAAGATCGTTATTAGGCATCATCTGTTTGTTACATTTGAATGAATCATTGATTCGATAGAAAATAAATAATAAGCATTTCGATACCGAGATGTTGGAGTTTAATTTAAAAAAGATGACTATAGTAAGCTGCAAATTAAGTTAAACTGCTGTTAGGTATCATCAGTCTTTTCGAGATTTAGAAAACAAATAACACCAGTACCTGTTAACGTGTACCCCTTAAGTTATTTAAAAAAGGCTTGAATTATGAGCAAAACAACTGAAGCTCAGTATTTAAGATCAGATCATTAATTAACGTTTGTTCTCGAATCGTTTACAATCTCTTCAAGTCATTCAATTTTACAATTCTGCAATAAAATCGTAGCAATCTCGACCAGCTCTGAAGACGCACACATTCCGTTAGCGGGCCCCGTATAAACCAGCTCAACAAACAATACGTGCTCGGCGCAGTTAAATCTATTTGAACGCAAGCACCTGAGACCAGGCGTTATTTACTTTTATTGCGGAACCCTAACTGTGTACGTAGGATAAGTATTTACAGAAATATCAGTAAAATATATTTACAAAAATATTAAAAAAAAAAAACAAAAAGAGATCTCTTGGTGGGGATTTTTATTTGTGTTACTGTTAAGCTATAAATACTTTACACAAGTGATGATTTATGATGAACAGCTGAAAAATGCTTGTTTAAAGTGTTTAACGAAATAATATTTCATTTTTCTGTAAAAATCCCATTACTCCATTTGTTAGTGCTACCGGCCTATATTCTACTAAAACACCTAAGTACTAGTTATAATTTTCCTAAGTTTTATCAAAGTTGACCTTCTGATATTACCTCTTTACACTGGGAAGATGTGACTAGAATGCGATACTTTTCCTTATTTATAATTTTATTTGTATTTGTCGGCGAAACTGTTGGTTGTATCGATACAGCGATACAAGAGGCTGACGCAGGTGCACGGTCTTATTGCCGATTCACACGTGCTGGTTGTTGAAGCGCAAGTGCTTGCTAGGGGGGTCTTGACATAATCTGTTCAAGAGTTGTGCACCGGATACATTTAATTGCGAAATAAGGAGATAGAGCTTATAAACTTGTTTCAGTGTTTCGTCTCACAATAGTCTGCTAGGAAACATCAAACTTAATTAGTTTTAATAAAAATTTTGTGTGAACGCATTATTTTTAACCAATAAACAAAAAGTAACATGTGGATAATCATCTAAAAAAGAAATGTCTAAGCAATTTTCCTATCTATTTATATATATATTATATAAAAAAACTTTTTGTAAAAAAAAAATAACCGACTTCTAAAAAGCACTACAAAGTGAAAAATAACTTTAATTTCGGAAGTCGGTGTCTTTGGATCTGTATTTTTTTTGCCACCGACTTCCGCAATTAAAGTTATTTTTCACTTTGTAGTGTTTTTTTGGAAGTCGGTTATATTTTTTTTACAAAAAGTTTTTTATTTTTCACTTTTTAGTGGGTCAGTTTTTAATTTATCTAAGTTACAATAGCCTAAAGTCAACTGCTCATCACTTTTTACAAAATATTGCTTTTCCCGATGCTGGGACGTTAATTGTTGAGGAGTTCTCCTGGTAAGAACCAGGAGAACTGCCACTCACCATATGCATTGTGACGAGATAAATTGCTTAGCAACCATATTAAAGTACCTAATCGAATCGCAACCTGGTAAATACTTATTATCATGTTGTTCCGGTAGCCATCTGTGGTCTCCATCAACAGTTCCACTTCAGCAAATGGTGGTTTTCGGAAGCAAATGCACGAGTTACTTAAAAAAATACCCAAATCGTTATAGGTTTATAAAATTCGGGGGTTGCCGTCGATTTCCA
Source organism: Tiliacea aurago (assembly GCA_948098905.1). NCBI lineage: Eukaryota > Metazoa > Arthropoda > Insecta > Lepidoptera > Noctuidae > Tiliacea > Tiliacea aurago. The sequence goes on from OX402593.1 coordinate 741,864, forward strand.
TGAGATCCCCTCATCAGATTCTGATTTGGTGGCAATGGGACCACCTCGGGAGCATACCCTTTGAAACAAAAAAATAATTTTCAAAATCGGTAAATAATTGACAGAGATATCGGGGAACAAACACAAAAAAAAAAAAAAATCCTCCTTTTTGGAAGTCAGTTAAAAAATCAATGTCACTTTTCGTTGTAATTTTATAACTCAAGAACGGGCTCACCTATCAAAAAAAAAGGTTTAGGCTTTGTTCGGACTATTTAGTAGATGGTTTATGGGTTTTCTTTTTGTGTTTTTTTTTTTTTTTGGTTAAGTACCTAGGTAGGTAGGGCAGGTAGGTAGGGTAGATAGGTACGATAAGTAGGTAGGGCAGGTAGGGTAGGTATTCTTTTACCCATAGAAAGCCACGTTATTTGTGAGTGTCATAGAGCAAAAATGTTTACCGCCCAACGGAGTGGGCACGGGTCAGCTAGTTTTCCTATAAAACTACTAATCTCATGTCATTTGATGGAAGAGCATGCCGAAACTTTAACTGAAGAGCATGCCCAAACATTAACTGAAGAGCATGCCCAAGCTTTAACTATTATGTTAAATATGCAAGTGAAATATAAATGTTACTCTTGTCCATCCATGATATTTCTTGCGATCCTGGTAAACACGTGGGCCGGTGTAAACCCAGCTTAAGCCGTGATTTATTTCTTGTTGTGGTCAGTGTTACAGAAAACATCAGGAGTTATTGGAAGCAGTGATAGCTTAAGTCTTAGTGGATTGGACGTGAAGGATTCTCCACTATTGGGCGAGGAACAATGAGACATTGGGATAATAATATCGGTTCCAGATGTCGAGTTTAGCTCAGGCGTCTAAATGTTTTTCTAATATATGTTTATTTATTATCCTGATATACACACCATATGATGATGTCAAAGTAATGATTTAACACTGTATGTTAATAATTTAGCCCTTTATCATAAGCAAAAAAAAACTCAGACAAACGGAAAAAGAAACGCTAAACAAAATGTGTACTTTATTTTAATAGACAGACTTCTAACACCTTTTAATATTAAATAATAATAAGGAACTGACAAAGTTGAGAGAAATGTTAGTAATAAGTAATAATCAGTTAATAAGAGTCAAATCCCCTGCACCTTTCAGGGTGTTATTCCTGGTGGTTAGTACCACTCATCATATTTTTTTTTACTAATAATGAAAGGCGTTTTCATTTAGTCCGCCTTTAAACGGTACGGACCAAATGAAAACAAAAATGTTTAAGAACTAACAATCAAATAACAACCAACTTAAACATTCCTCGAAAAGCTTTCCTCACTCATTAGTTAAGTCAACCTCGTGATTACTTTATCACCTTAAGATTGAATGTCGCTTGCACGTCAGAAAGTGACAAGTTTGTTTTTAAGACCAATGTGACAGTTGGATAGTTTCAACCTTAGTGAAGTTTCAACCAACTGGAAATTGCTGTCAAAAGTGGTTAAGCCATAACCGTGTCGAGTGTACACAGATCTTTTGTCGTTTGAATCACGATGAGGTGGGGGCGCTGTTAATCATTTGTTGGCAAATGTTTTGAGAAGTGTATTGAAAAAACAACATGATGGCGTTAGTTTTGAATTTGAACATGCGCCAAAAGATCCTTGTACAGCTACACAGCTCTTTGAACGGACACTTAGCTTTGCCGTTTTGAATATTGTATTTAAAATAAGCAATCTTTGCCTTTTGGCTTGTTTCCTACTGTCTTTTATCGTTCTCCTTCCTTCTTGTTCTTACATTTCCACGTTCCTCTTTCATCCCCACATCCGTTTCTTTCTCTCCCCTTCTCACCCCGTGTTCCACCTACACAGCAGTCATAATCTCTTCCATAACGACCTCCATGCTGGGCGCCCACTTGAGCTCGTGCATTTTGGAGCGGAAGCACTTGGCCACCTCCAGCACGCGGCTGCAGGCGTCCTCGATGGCTTGGTGCTGCGTCTCACATGCGTGGATGATGCCCACCAGCTGCTTAGCTAGCTCGTCGTCTGAAAGATTTTAAGTTACAGATATTTTAACTCATTTGTGAGTAAATAGATAATTGCTTCATATTTTGCAATAAATTATAAGCGTTGTGTCATCGCGCTTCTCTTTCTTTTGTATGCAGTCTGACAGTGACCGCGGTTTAGCTGAGCCTATATTTATTTTGGTAGGTAGCTGAATATATTTTAAGTACCTACACACATCAAACAAGTCTAAGCAACACGCATCATTTACAAAAATTTCACGTTTTATTAATTGATGCTTTATTTTTAACTTAACTAAACTTACTCTCTTACTTAACCTAACTTATTCATAACGAAGTAGATTTTATACAATCTTTTTGCTCTGGCAAACGTATACTGGCTGATTAAAAAAATGAAACTTTTCGATTGTATTTTGTTTTCATTCAAATAAAAGCTAATTTTACCCGATTTCATGTGTTTTTGTTGCTTGATAAATTATTTTTTTTTTTATTCGATTTTATCATTTTGAGATATACAGTTTTTGGGAAAATTTAGTGGTACTCACCACTCATTTTTTATGTCATGGAGCGACGCCATTTGACTGCTGATGAAATGCCGAGAGCTGTAGTAATGATACAAGCGGGAAGAAACCAGTCCCAGGAATCTCGGCATTTTGGTGTAAATAGGAGCGTGGTTAGTCGTCTTTGGCAACGTTACGTTAATACAGCGGATCCTGCTGAGCAGCTCCCAGGACGTGGAAGGAGTACAACTGCTCGACAGGACCTATACATACAACTGACTGCAAGACGTCAGCCGATATTAACCGCCCGGGAGATAGGTTTAAAGCTACAATTCTCAAGCGGTGTTGTTGTTAGCTACCATACCGTGAGAAATAGGCTGCATGAATTCGGCCTACCAGCACGACGCAACGCCCAAATAGGTGCCCACCTATATGCCATGGGAATCGTGCCCGTCGAAACGAATGGTGTAGGGAACACTTGACATGGACCCTGGAGCAATGGGTTTTTTTTTAAATAATGCATCAAAAAATGCTTAGTTATTATTTATAAATGAAATATAAATTAATTTCAATAGTAAAAATCGTTCAAAAGTTCAAAACCAATGTACGGTTTTGAACTTTTGCTTAGACTTTTTTGATGTGTATATTTGGCTAAATGGAAATAATTTAATTTGTTATCCTTGCTGCAATACGAGTAGTTAAGCAGAAGAATGGAACCTTTTAAAATTGTCACAAAATATTCCTCTGTTTTCTTTTAGGTATTCTGAATTTCATTTTCATTAGCTGACTGAGCAACTATAGCTTCGTTATTGTTTTAAGCTTTAAAATTGCTCCATTCTTTCTAGTTTGTAAACTTTACAATGGAAACTAGATAGTTAACTGACTTTTAATGTCTTATTTAGTTTCATCATATTATAAAATGTTAAAATCGAAATACCAGCGCCATGACTCTTGGCAAACTCTTCGGCCTTCCCGTGGTGCATCTTCTGGTCCTCTCCTATCAGATCCAACTTGGAGGCCATGCACAACACCATGCACCCCAGGTCACGGTTCACCAGCTCGTACTCCTCGCGCCAGAAGTTGTACATGTCTTGCATTATGTGCTCGCCCACGTTCAGCTGGAAGAAGAAATAAATGTGATAATCTTGGAATCGTTTTAGTTGAAGATCTGAGAGGATTCGTATGGAAAATTTGATACTACTTGCTTATTCCGCCACCAAGCAATGTTGCTGCGTTATAGTAAGAGTTTGTAAAGATACAGGCACATGCAATCAATTTTGTTTCGAAGGTTGGCAACACAAAGATTTCACACCAACACAAGTCTTTGACGACACGACTTTGACGACACGGTTGGCGTAGTGGTTAAGCGATTGACTGCTGCGCTGCGTGTCGCGGGTTCGATTCCCGCTCGGAACAAATATTTGTATGACCTACAAGTAGTTGTTCCGGGTCTGGCTGTTTGTGTATGTGAGTTTAAATGTTTGTAAACGCACCCACAATACAGGAGAAATTCCTAGTGTGGGGCAACGTTTTTTAAAAAAAAAACAATAAACAAAAAAAGTCCTTTTGCAATCATAAAATAATTGTTATAATCTACCCGTGTATGTCCTAGGCTGAAAACTGACAGTTTTCTCGCTATTCTCACGTTACAACATTAAAAGTTTTACCTCAGTTTTACACTGATCCACAACCTTCGTGAACCCTGAACTCATCTTTGAGATAAGCTCTTTGGAAGCCATCACCGAACTTGTCATAAACATGACGCAGACGAAACACGCGAACCGCCAGCTTGAATTAGCCATTTTGAATACTGCAGTGATCTGTGACTTCGATGCGATGTCTTTTATAGTAGTGCCTTGTTTAATTATTTTAATTGACACTCCGTGTTAATTAGCAGGTGAATTTCAGTTAATTATCGATCGAGCGTTATGTTTCGTCATGATGTTTTTGTTCAGCGCCCGTGATATGATCATTGCCGTGCAGGGAATGGTCATTAGAATTAATTTGCCTGTCATGGTCTCGTGGCAGAGGTGGTTTAGTATACCCGATTGATCTGAGACTTTGTTTGTATTTTGTTGGAAAATTAAATGGATTAGTAAAGGCTGCAATATTAAGCTGCATTTACACAATTCAAGTTTATTGCCTGATGAATACCATAAATTTTAAGCAACAACTGACTAGCATCATCTAACCAACACGTACCATTGTTGCACGATACGGGCAAGTTAGTTGCCGTTCAAAACTGGTATAGGTAGGTGTAAACAGCACGTACAATAAAATTGCAGGTAAAATAAAATTGCACGTGCAATAAAATCGCATTTAACTCTACAAGTACGAACGAATGAAATAAGTAAAAAAAGTCTTCGTTCAATAAAATTTTAATGATATTTTGGCAGCGCAAATATGGGCAATACTTGAATCAATTGTACAAGGAGGTGCAATTCTGTGTTAAGACGAGGCAAAACTTGATACAATAATCACCTAGCAATGAAATTGCCTCGGTGTAAGTCGCATGCAATTTTATTGAACGGCCAAACTCGCATTCAATTATTGTATGCCATTTTATGTAAATCACACGGCACGCGTGTGAATACTTGCATGCGATTCTTAAATGGCAATCATTGAATGTGCTATAAGGCATGTGATTATTGCTCTTGAATGGCAATCATTGAATGTGCTATAAGGCATGTGATTATTGCTCTTGAATGGCAATCATTGAATGTGCTATAAGGCATGTGATTATTGCTCTTGAATGGCAATCATTGAATGTGCTATAAGGCATGTGATTATTGCTCTTGAATGGCAATCATTGAATGTGCTATAAGGCATGTGATTATTGCTCTTGAATGGCAATCATTGAATGTGCTATAAGGCATGTGATTATTGCTCTTGAATGGCAATCATTGAATGTGCTATAAGGCATGTGGTTATTGCTCTTGAATGGCAATCATTGAATGTGCTATAAGGCATGTGATTATTGCTCTTGAATGGCAATCATTGAATGTGCTATAAGGCATGTGGTTATTGCTCTTGAATGGCAATCATTGAATGTGCTATAAGGCATGTGATTATTGCTCTTGAATGGCAATCATTGAATGTGCTATAAGGCATGTGGTTATTGCTCTTGAATGGCAATCATTGAATGTGCTATAAGGCATGTGATTATTGCTCTTGAATGGCAATCATTGAATGTGCTATAAGGCATGTGATTATTGCTCTTGAATGGCAATCATTGAATGTGCTATAAGGCATGTGGTTATTGCTCTTGAATGGCAATCATTGAATGTGCTATAAGGCATGTGATTATTGCTCTTGAATGGCAATCATTGAATGTGCTATAAGGCATGTGGTTATTGCTCTTGAATGGCAATCATTGAATGTGCTATAAGGCATGTGATTATTGCTCTTGAATGGCAATCATTGAATGTGCTATAAGGCATGTGGTTATTGCTCTTGAATGGCAATCATTGAATGTGCTATAAGGCATGTGATTATTGCTCTTGAATGGCAATCATTGAATGTGCTATAAGGCATGTGGTTATTGCTCTTGAATGGCAATCATTGAATGTGCTATAAGGCATGTGGTTATTGCTCTTGAATGGCAATCATTGAATGTGCTATAAGGCATGTGGTTATTGCTCTTGAATGGCAATCATTGAATGTGCTATAAGGCATGTGGTTATTGCTCTTGAATGGCAATCATTGAATGTGCTATAAGGCATGTGGTTATTGCTCTTGAATGGCAATCATTGAATGTGCTATAAGGCATGTGGTTATTGCTCTTGAATGGCAATCATTGAATGTGCTATAAGGCATGTGATTATTGCTCTTGAATGTTCCAGAAAATAGCACTGTGTACACTGTACACACGGCTACACATTATAATTTCCAGTATAAGCTGATCTCGCATTGCATACGTTTTCCGTACAGTGAGAGGTCAGCGTATACTGGAAATGTGTAGCTTGATTTGTAGCCGTGTATTCATGGGGCTTTAGTTGTTAAAATAGCTTTGAAACAATTAACTAATCTTATTACTTACTTTAGTTTTTTGAATAAGCGTCCTGTGCTTTCTTTTAAGTTATTATTCTGCATTTTGTAGCCATTAGAAACAACTTCAAAGGCAACAGATAATGCATGCTATTGTTTCAAGGCTCGCAGACGTCGGACCGCGCACAATGAAGGTTTCCGTAGTGGGCATTAAATTATCCTAAGAACAAACTTAGCACTGCAGTTGAAAAACATGATCCCTCATACATTCCAACTGAAAATGTAAGTTTGTACGCACAATAATGAGAGATTTACCATGTTATTAGATTAGATTAGATCATAGACTTCTTATAAGTTTTTCTGTCATCTTAATACAAAGATCTACTTTCTGTATTTTTTTCAAAATTGTAGGCTGAGTAGTTTTGTATACAAGGGGAAGAATGGTCAATTTTCATCTATTTTCTTAAATAATTTTTAAATGAATCATTTTAATTATAAAAAAAATATATCTGTAATCGTTACAAGAAGCCCTTTCATTTGATATGTCACACGGACCAATTTGCAAAACTTTTGTTGTAAATTTCCTAATTTGCCCCCCAAAATAAGTGAATTTTGATGATGGGGTTACCCATATTCAAAATGCCGCATATTATGACCGCTACACGTCCGTGTTTGGGGCACAGAAGTTCATGTGTGTACCAAATTTCTCGGTCTTACTAACTCTAACTTAATTGGTCCAGTAGATGCGGAGCAAATCGGCTGCGACAGACGGTCAGACAGACAGACAGACGGCCACACGAGTAATCCTATAAGGGTTCAGTTTTTTCTTTTTGAGGCACGGAACTCTAAAAAGAATAAAAGTGACACGAAGTTTCACAATGGGAACTCTTACCGCAAAAAAGCGATCTTAAGACAACCGATGGATGAAAAGACTAGGTGCGTTACGAAAGGATCCCAGGTAAAAGGACTAGACACTGTACTGCCTTCATAGTTTATGATACTTTTTTTGACACATCAGAATCTGACTGTAACGTAGATAAATTAAAAACTGACCAACTTAAAAGTGAAAAATAACCGAATTCCGAAAATAACACTACAAAGTGAAAAATAACTTTAATTTCGGAAGTCGGTGTCTTTGGATCTCTATTTTAATTTTGCCACTGACTTCCGAAATTAAAGTTATTTTTCACTTTGTAGTGTTATTTTCGGAAGTCGGTTATTTTGTTTTTGTAAAAAGTTTTTATTTTATAAAAATATAGACTAATGTTAACGGCTCATCACCTTTTACAAAATTGTGCTTTTTCCAGTCCATAATTGACGGACAACTCAGTGAAAAAACATAAAAAAAAAAAACAAACATACATTCGAACATTATAACCTCCTCCTTTTTGGAAGTCGGCTAAAAATAACTTTAATTTTGGAAGCGGTGGCAAAAAACTAAAATACTGATCCAAAGACACCGACTTTCTAAATTAAAGTTATTTTTCACTTTGTAGTGTTTTTTTGGAAGCCGGTTATTTTTTTTTATAAAAAGTTTTTTAAAATAATTAAATACCAACTTGGAGAAGAGTTAATAATAATATTTTTATAAATCGTCATCATTCATTCTTCATTATAAGCAAATAAATTTTAATGATTTCTATTTGTACATATCATCAGTGCTTCATTACGAATGCGCACCTCGTGCGCGTGCAGTGGAACGGATGTGCGACGTCCTTGTGTCGACGACCCGCGCTTCGGAGAACTTGTATATTAATAGCGAGTTGTAGGAATGGGCACAGGTCAAACTAGGATTTTCCTACTTAGTGATAGGGCAAACTTCATCATGCAGCTAGAAATGAAAAGTAGAAACTAGATATCCTTGGCAAACACTGCATCTGAGGAAACACTAGCGCCACGACGGTTTCTGCCGCCAAGTAACATACTTAACTGTTTCAAATTCAGGTTGGAAGGGGAAAACGTGCTTATGAAATAGGGCAAAACTAAAGTATGACTTGCTTTAGTCCAATGTTTGCATATGACACACTGTGACTACCGAGATGACGACTGATAGAGAAGAAGAAGAAGAAGTATGGAATAAAAAGACTCGTAGCGCCGACCCCAAATAAAGGCTCCCGCAGATAGTCGCGACACGACACTAGTAGCACAATTTCTAAGAAAAATTCATGAAAAGTGTCGCGCTACCTGTAGCGCCCGCGTTTTTGCGCCAGTCTGCACGAGCCTTTACGCAAACACTAATTTACTTTGATGTTTCAAGTTTGTGTACCTGATTATTCGTATAGTAACCGTTCACCACTTTCCGCCACGTGGCAGGATCGTGGCCGCGGGTCACGTCCGAGTTCCAAACATTAGACAAAACAGAATACATTGAATAAACAACCCCAGTCTGTCACCAAAAATAGTGTGTATAACTCCATGAAACTTATTAATCCTCATACAGCTGGTGACATCGCTAATGACCCGCGGAGGCAACACGGCTGTGCGTTTAGACGAACATTAGCTTGATAGCTGCTGGCCCCCGATGCGGGGCGCGGTTGCGTTGACTACGGATTTCGTCTCAAGATTTAAAAAATTTTTAGAATTCTATACAAGGGGCTAAAATGACCCGTGTGTTACACTTTACTTTTCACTACGATTGCGAGAAAATAAAATCATGCAATAAGTACACCTTGACGGCAACAGATTGAAAATTATTGCTTTTCCATTCTCTTCCATCTGCAAATAACTACTACCTCTTGTAAAATAAAATACGGTCACCAATTCAATTAGTAATTAGAGAAAAAAAATCTAAAGATTTCGCGCCAATGCCTCTTTTTAATTTCTTCTGTAGCCGCAACCAAGGAACATTTATACTCACCTACAGCGAGGCCGCAACGCAATGCACGCATTCTATCGAAGAGATCGCCGCTTTTAGTTCCATTTGCAAAAATAAAATGTTCTTTTTTTTTTGAAACAGTAAAAAGTAGTCTTTATTCATGATTATTTCATCCGAATGAATTTTGTCCGAGTGAATCCGCAGCTGTAACCCGCAAAATTCCAATTTTCACGTTGTTTCTTATTTGCAGGTCAGTGTCAGGGTGTGTCTTAATCACAATATGATTTGCGACTTTAACAGATATTACGTATTGACAGAATAATAATCATTAAAATTATTAATACAGCTACAGCTGCGGATTCGACGTTTTCGTTTTTGTAGGTTCGTTGGTAACAGACAAAAAAAAAACTTTTCCCCTAGAGGAAGATTTATATATTATGCTATTTTAGCCCCGCTCTGGTACGCTAAAATGACGGACTTTTTCAGCATGAGGAGTGAACAAACTTTTCTTGTAATACTGCACCTCAAATTAATGAATATACACAGCTAACGACTCACTGTTATGTATGAACTTTCCCGGTTTTTAACTCAGTCACCTTTTTCGAAACCCGTGTATGTCTGAGTTCTGAATCTGGCGACTAGTCTTCGTTGCTAGCAACTTTATGTACCCACTGCATCTTCTGTTAAGTATCTCTACTTGCAACGAATGTCTTTACACAAAATTGTCTCGATTGACGGTGGATATTACCGTATCGTACACACAATGTCCGCTCCCTCCGTAAGTCTGCTTCGCTAATCTGGTCACAAATAACTCTTAATTAAAACAACGCCACCGTCTGCTGTAGCTAAGTATAGTAGGAATGTGTTTATGCTTCACATGGCTTATGTTTCAGTAAGCTTAATAAAGCTAGGAATTATTATAGTTTGAGTACTAGTAAAATTATGGCTGCGACTTCTCCGGCGTAGTATTAGGATGCAATGATGTGTATTGCTTATTAAGACAACATGCAGGTAAACCGCTGTCAATGTCAGATTGCATACAAAAGAAAGAGATGCGCGATGACACAACGTATGGCGTAAAAATGCAATAAAATCGTATAAAATTAGTTATTAACTAATTAATAAAAAAATATCCATCACCGGATGCAGTTTGGCATTTGCATTTTATTTTATTAATTAACTGTTAACGAAGGGATAAACTGCTTTTAAACATAATTAAGAGTTGTCTTTGAAGTTTTTTTTGATGTTTCAATTATGTTTAATTATGTTTTAAGTTCCATCACCGTATGCACAAAAGACTTGAAAATATCATACTGTTTTTGTTTTGGAAACATTATTTACGATTGAGATACACTGCTTTAAAAAAACTAATTTTTGACCATTTTCAGAAATCTCCGTCTTAATTAAAATCATTCAGGTTAAAACCTTAGGAAGGTAATACCATCGTAAGGTTTCAACCTGAATGATTTTCTACGTTTGTTATTTCCTAATATTTTCAGCCTTTTCGGGTATATTCTATTTTTTTTTTTTTTTTTTTAGTTTTCAATTTTGTATATAGAACGGTATTTCAATCACTGTTACGTTCTTATTAAAAAACTGGCTGCATGGTTTAAGTCATGTTAAAATATAAATCTTGTTTTGTAATAAGGTGGTCTAAGTTAGCCTCAAAAACGATTTCATGAAATAGTCATTCAATAGGGTAATTTGGACTTAGACCGTCTTATTACAAAACAAAATTTATATTTTGACATGGCTTAAACCATGGACTCATGGAGCCAGTTTTTGTAATAAAAACGTAACAATATACAAAACTGAAAACTTAGTTCGGTACTAAGTTGTCAGTTTTGTATTAGGAACTTTACAATAGTCGGAATAAAGTTCGAAATTCAATAATGGCTCCATGGTTTAAACCTGGGTCTAAAGATAAACCTTGTTTTGTAATAAGGCCGAGAGAGTTGTTTTGAGGATTTTAATGATCATAATTCTGTAAATACATATTTGTTACGGTCGCGAGTCATATTTTTATCAATATAATAACCTGATAATGACCTGCAAATTGCAATAAAACTAAGAAAAGTTGAATTTCGGAGCCCACACTGTCGCTTAATCGCTTTCTTCACACATCTTATATTTGAAAATAATTACCAACAGACGGCAAAACAGTTTAGATGTGTGCAAGCACATCTAGCATCGGTTTGGCGGTTCAATTGTAAATAATACTAACCCCGCCCTAAAGTTGGTCGCGAAAATCGACTACCTACGTGTTTCGTAGAGCATAGACGTGCATGACACACGATTGATTCCGCAGACTGATTTATGTTGCTGATGGTTTCTGGCACAAAAGCCGCGGTTTTAGCTAACGTTAGCGTGCCAGGATGAATGTGCTCCACAGCTAAACGTATCGATATCGTATTGGTACCTGCTTTTATCTAGAAATAGCAGGAGCAGCTTTTATTTATGCAGTATTTCATCACTTATTGATTAAGGACGAATTTCACCAATGAAACAGAACGCGATCTGCACGTTATTTAAAGCGCATTCAAGAGCTGTCAGTGCTCTTCAACGTGAGTTAGATGTGCTGATCGCGTTCAGTGAAATTCGCCTTAGTGCGAATTTCACCAATCAAACTGAACGCGATCAGCACCTAAAAACCGACTTCAAGAGCTGTCAGTGTCAATCTAACAAAGAAAACAATGACACTGACAGCTCTTAAACGTAGTTTATGTGCTGATCGCGTTCAGTTTTCATTGGTGAAATTCGCCCTTAATTAAGCATTGCCGATTGTTGACCGTAATATTTTATTTTATTTCATTTACATAAGAATCTAATATCTTTGTCTTCCACTTGTTTCAGGTATGTTTAGTGACGAACAGACACATTGCAGCATCGAGAAGGAAGTATTTTAGCTCCCTACAGTCTAGTAATAAGTTCCATCTACTTAACGATATTAGCTGTAACCACTACCGTACCTACTTACGTTTTAACTTATGCTTCAACTTGAGTTTGAAGTATGTATCAATGCGCGCTGTCCCACATCCGTCTGATCGAGTGTCTCCCACTTGCACGTTTTTGGCTTCCGCGTTTATGGTACATACCTTTCATTTTAGAACTAAGGTTTCTAATGATTGTCTCTTTCTACGAGTATGTCTCTTTTCATCTTTTAGTCTCGATATTATATTGTGACAACAATAAGAACTTGCGTCTCGTTCCTAAAGCTATAGTGTCTGCCCACTTAGAGCTCTAAATCTAATCTCCTTCAATTAACTCAATCACAGCAAATCCCTCTGAATCCCCATCAACGTTTATGGCCGATAAATCCATAGAATTAGCGACATAACGCGCTGTCCACCTGGTGATGCCCCGGGGTTAATCCCGCGTGATCCCGAGTGAATCCTGCGCTGAATCCCGGCCGGAGTTGAGACAGCTGCGCGAAACGGCTGCCCTCTGACTGATCGTGGGCGATTTGTCTAACTGACCCATAAGAACTCGAGTGATAGAGTTAGGAGTGAAGTGAATCGGATTTTGACGTTTGAAGAACGTAGTGATAGCAAAGTCTGACTGATCGATTCCTAGACGACTCATACGCCGGGAGAAATCATCATCATCATCATTTCAGCCGAAAGACGTCCACTGCTGGACATAGGCCTCCCCCAAGCACCGCCGCTTCGACCGGTTGGAAAAATACATACATAAACGCTCACGCCTTCTTCCCACGGGGGTAGGCAGCAACTATAGAACGCCGCCTGCTACGCTCACGCCTTCTTCCCACGGGGGTAGGCAGCAACTATAGAACGCCGCCTGCTACGCTCACGCCTTCTTCCCACGGGGGTAGGCAGCAACTATAGAACGCCGCCTGCTACGCTCACGCCTTCTTCCCACGGGGGTAGGCAGCAACTATAGAACGCCGCCTGCTACGCTCACGCCTTCTTCCCACGGGGGTAGGCAGCAACTATAGAACGCCGCCTGCTACGCTCACGCCTTCTTCCCACGGGGGTAGGCAGCAACTATAGAACGCCGCCTGCTACGCTCACGCCTTCTTCCCACGGGGGTAGGCAGCAACTATAGAACGCCGCCTGCTACGCTCACGCCTCCTCCCCAGGGGGTAGGCAGCAACTATAGAACGCCGCCTGCTACGCTCACGCCTTCTTCCCACGGGGGTAGGCAGCAACTATAGAACGCCGCCTGCTACGCTCACGCCTTCTTCCCACGGGGGTAGGCAGCAACTATAGAACGCCGCCTGCTACGCTCACGCCTTCTTCCCACGGGGGTAGGCAGCAACTATAGAACGCCGCCTGCTACGCTCACGCCTTCTTCCCACGGGGGTAGGCAGCAACTATAGAACGCCGCCTGCTACGCTCACGCCTTCTTCCCACGGGGGTAGGCAGCAACTATAGAACGCCGCCTGCTACGCTCACGCCTTCTTCCCACGGGGGTAGGCAGCAACTATAGAACGCCGCCTGCTACGCTCACGCCTTCTTCCCACGGGGGTAGGCAGCAACTATAGAACGCCGCCTGCTACGCTCACGCCTTCTTCCCACGGGGGTAGGCAGCAACTATAGAACGCCGCCTGCTACGCTCACGCCTTCTTCCCACGGGGGTAGGCAGCAACTATAGAACGCCGCCTGCTACGCTCACGCCTTCTTCCCACGGGGGTAGGCAGCAACTATAGAACGCCGCCTGCTACGCTCACGCCTTCTTCCCACGGGGGTAGGCAGCAACTATAGAACGCCGCCTGCTACGCTCACGCCTTCTTCCCACGGGGGTAGGCAGCAACTATAGAACGCCGCCTGCTACGCTCACGCCTTCTTCCCACGGGGGTAGGCAGCAACTATAGAACGCCGCCTGCTACGCTCACGCCTTCTTCCCACGGGGGTAGGCAGCAACTATAGAACGCCGCCTGCTACGCTCCTTACATACTCCTTTTGCTTCGCCTATGTTCTAAGGTTGTCTGTAAAATATCGATTTTAGCGATAAGACCGCCCATTGTGTCACCCTATGTAAAATTTAAACATTTTTCATACATCTGGTCATAGTTGGAAAAAAATATTTTTGGAATTAATGTTTTGAGTTTCAATTTGATAGTGATCTCTGTCAATCTGCATAGCCAATGTTATCACTCAGGAAGGGAGCAGGGCTGACTGTTGTCCCCGATGCATTTAATTTTCTTAGATAAGTGGGTAGGTGCCTATCTATCGTCAGTCATTATACATTACGGGTTAGAAATTAAAATGGGGCGGTAAATAGATAAGCAGTTATTTCTGTCACCTATTATTAAATATAGCATCGTACATAATTGAGCGCAACTGGCTAGGTATTCCAAAAAGCATTTCCAACCCTTCTTTACCATTCCCCGGTCTACATCAATAAATTGTTCCTTAAACTTAGTAAACGTCTTCCTCTTATCTGTAATAGCGATACCGTCCGGACAGTCAGACAGCCGGACACTCGGACACCCGGATTAGTGTCCGGGGGCCACTCGGTACGTTCCGACCGCTGAAGATTGCTGATAGGGTTACGAGATTACAGTTGTAAGTTTAAGGGTCAATATGTAGGTACCTGATGTTGTACATTTTGTTCTTCGATTGCAAGGCTAAAATAAAATAATATATACTTATATATGTTATCATTTGGATATTTGCTCAACGACAGAGCTTACTTTGTTGTATTAGGGAAATTTATTTATAAAGTTACGAATAAGAAGAGGCAATAGTTGTTCTGAACACGGTTACTGTTGGTTTCTATACAAATAAGGCGGATTTTAGTCTGAAAAAGATAGCAGGTATGTTAAGTACCACGGCACTATGAGTTAAGGCTTCTACATACCGGGGCGACTTGTCGCGCGACGCGACACGACACAAAGGCACCGCTCGTCCAGCGACACGCGGGGCCTTTGTGCCGTGTCGCGTCGCGCGACAAGTCGCGCTGGTATGTAGAAGCCTTTACTTACATAAATAAATAAATTGTTTATTCATCATCAAAAAAAAAAAAATACATACAGATAGTTACAGAAACAATCAGTGGGTAGACAAATCGAATGCTAAATCTAACATTACGTGATGTTCGCTTTTAGTCCAAGCAAAAGGTGATCCCCAATAACATACGTATCAAAATGCCCTTTTTAATTGAAATAAACATTTTTATTTTATTTTTATTATAGTTAACTTATCTAAATGTCTAGGTAAGTACTTGTGCTTAGGGTGTCTGTAAAAGATCGCTTTTAGCGATAAGACCGCCCATTGTGTCACCCTATGTAAAATTTAAACATTTATATCTGTAACTTTTATGGTGTACATAGTAAAGAGTATTCTATTCTATTCTATTCTATTCTACAAAATTATTTTGACGTAATAAGACCAGCCAGCAAGGCATGTAGTTAAATAAAAGTTTGTGAGTTGCCGGCGTGCACTTGTATGGCGTAGAGCGCTCATACATAGGTAGATGGAGCTACATGACTACATCATCACCCCACAGGCTGTGCAGCGAAAACCGCGGCTCGGCGCGAGCTATAAATCGCGAGACATCGCCGCGTGTCGGCACGATGCCGCGCGACAATTTATCGCGCGGTCATTATCGGTAAATGTCGCATGCATGTCGTTAATGTTGCGATCATTTGCGCTCGATTAAAAGGATAATGCAGTTTATTATACTTTTTAATCAAAGTTAAATAGTATATCAGGAAGGTATTTTCGGATACAGTCATCCATCATAATTATGTGACGTATCAAAACTTTTTGTACGTAGACAGATATTTGAAGAAATGGTAGCTAAGTCTGAATAGAAGACTACATTAAGGTCGAGGTACCTTACGTTTAATTAAATCGTTAACTTAGTTAAACGAAAACCGTGATCAACGCAATAAACTAGGTAAGTATCTCATTATTACCTGGGTTGCTCACGATTTTTAAAGCCGCAAAAGTTCACAAAACCTAACGTGGAAACATTCATTATTCAATGATCACAAATGTTGAATTAAATAGATAAACATAATAACGGCACGAACTAAACTTTTTCATAAACAAGTAAAAGGCATTTGTGTACGAGTATGGCTGGAAATGGCACACCACGATATAAGTTTTGAATATCTTGTAGGTTTTAATAAATTACTATAAAAAAAAACTTTTCAAGTTTCCAAATAGGTATGTATTGCTAATGACTATTTAGTATTTACCTACACGTCACCGTTGCGTAGTTATGCATGCACCTCTACACTTGTGCAATAATTAAAACATGATACAAAAGTATCCAGTACTCCGTATACTGAAAGCTTGTTTTCAGGTAGGTACTTACGTAACCGATTGGTGTAGTTACTAGCTGTCAAATCGCAAGTTAATTTATGTTTTTAAACAACAAGCAACCATCATTTTAATCTGTCATTGAATCAGTCAACTGAATAGACTTTCAGGATCTTACAGTACCCAATAGGTACCTATGACATGGTATATTTTGATAAGTATTTGAAAGTATCTTAGTCCTTTATTATGATGCATTGCGACAGTTCTGTTTAATGTGTTCAGTCCTAAAGCAAGCAGTTAGCTATAGTGTGAGCTATCGCAGCTATAAATTATGTAAAATACCGATAGCCTGGGATTTATGCTAGTGTAAGTTAATTGTGAACTAACCAGTGATCTATTGCAGTTAGTTCGTCCTTATTGCGCTGCTTTAACTATAACTGTAACATTGAAATGAAGTTTAGTATGATAAACAATCATTAACTAACGAACATCTGCGACTTTTATTTATCCCATTATTTTGTATTACCTTTCTATCCGTTAGTAGCAATTGTCTATGACTCATTCTCAGTATAACAGGGACATACATATACAACCTCTTAAGGGGCCATTGTACTCATTTAATGTAGACGACTGAGGGAACTTAGGTACACTTTTAATAACTATGATCAAATCCGAATAGTTATTCAGTTACCTATTCGGTTACTACTGCTACAGTTAGTTATTCGGTTTTTTTATTCCGTAGGCAGCCCTAACTTATCAGTGTTAGGTTCTACCAAACGATAATTTTTCAAATAAAAGGAACCCCCTGCTTCTTTCAAGAAAAACCTAAACGGAAGCGTAATATTACCTACTACAAGTCTAGACCTACACGTGCTAGTACTTGTACATTTCAAGGACTTTAATCTGTTACGAATTAGATATCCAGTACATGAACAAATAAATAACAGGTCACTCTAACGCACAGACTACAATATAATATAGGATCTCTAACGCCTTTCCAATGGTGGCGCCATACAGACGTCTTTGACGTCATCCCCTGCCTTCAATGGCATTTTCGTTCATAAGCTCGGCCCATTTAATTCCTATCTTGATGTTGGTTCAGCGGCCAGGTAACGTAGTGCCATCTATTGGTCGATTAAGGCAACTATGGAGCCGTTCGAAATAGTTTCACTATTCGATACAAGATGGCAGCGGTTTCACTTATAAATTGTTTTTCAGTAGACGTGTTTGTATATTTTCAAGTCAATCAAAATATTCTACATTTTCAATAGTTTGGTTGGTTGGTTGGTTTGGTTTGGTTAGTACAGTCGGGTACAAAAGTGTTTAATATCTAACACTAATTTTGTTATCTTTAATTAATAACTCAATGGTTGATCATTTAACATGACTTTCAATTTAATGGAAAACTAGAAAACCAGCTAACAAACTGGACAAGTGCGAGTAGGACTCGCCCTCTCATTCATATTGTTTGATAGATGATAACTTTATTTTGATTGATCTCTTGTTGATGATAATAATGTATCTATATTATACCAATTTCTAGATTAAGTTATGATTTATTTTAGTCTACTTTTTAACCGACTTCCAAAAAGGAGGAGGTTTCAAAAGGAGGAGGTTCTCAATTCAGCGGTATGTTTTTTTTTGTATGTGTGTTACGCGGTTACTCCGTCAATTATGAACCGATTTTGAAAATTCTTTTTTTGTTTGAAAGGGTATACTCCCGAGGTGATCCCATTGCCACCAAATCAGAATCTGATGAGGGGATCCCATGGAAATCGAATTTTATTGGCAAACCTATAGCAATTTGGGTATTTTTTATAGTAACTCGTGCATTTGCTCTCCGAAAGCACCATTTGGTGAAGTGGAACTGATGATGGAGACCACAGATGGCAACCGGAACAATATAATAATGAGTACCTATTTAACGGGTTGCGATTAAGCAATCTATGCTCGTCACTATGCATATGGTGAGTGGCAGTTCTCCTGGTTCTTACCAGGTGAACTCCTCAACAATCAACTTCTCAGCATCAAGAAAAGCAATATTTTGTAAAAAGGTGATGAGCAGTTAACATTAGGCTATTGTAACTTAGATGAATTCAAAACTGACCCACTAAAAAGTGAAAAAAAAAAAAAATACAATAAAATAATAACCGACTATCAAAAATAACACTACAAAGTGAAAAATAACTTTAAGTCGGTGGCTAAAACTCAAATACAGATCCAAAGTGTAGGCCCGTCAACAAGTAGGTACTAGCACAGGTACTAGCTACTTAAAAATGGTCAACAAATCGAAGCATCTATGCGTCTACAAGGCCTACAATGTTCACTTCACACACACAACAAAACTAATTTGACCCAAATGACATTATTTTCATTACAACTGTAACAAATCTGAGTGGATATCATGTCCTAGTTATATCTTCAGTCCTACTTATCTGTAATCTGAAACCACCTCTGTGGTGTAGTGGTAAGACCACCTGTTTCAGACCCAGAGGTCCCGGGTTCGATTCCTAGTGAGGGCAAAACATTCTGCTCGGTTAGGTTGGTGGTAGCCACCAACAACGAATTTAGAACAAGCCCTACCACTGGTAGGGCTTGTTCTAAATCCGCCAGGCTAGCTACCACCATCTTATCGAAGTCTGTCGCCATAACAACAATGTTAAGAGCATGGTTGTGTTTTGGCAGTAGGAGGTAAAACAGCCTTCCTGTATGGTTGAGGATTCCGGCTGAAGCTCACTTCCACGTTCGGCCTCGATCATGACTTACCATCGAATGAGATGAAGGCCAAGAGCTTCCACGTTGTGGTTAAAATATATTTCTAAATAACTCATATGCATAATAATCAGTGTGTACAATCCTCTAACTACAAAAATGTCGCAATGTAACCCCCAAGTACAGCCAATCTCCTAGTTTGGGGGACACCGTCCAAACTGTTCTTATTAATGTACAAATTGATTAATATATGAATTTGAAATTTTGTCCTTGCGTAAAATGTTGAAGCCAGTGCCCAACATTTTTGTAATAAAAACGTTTTCTGTTAGCGGAGACCTTGAACGCCCATGTTTGGCCACCATAAATAAACTAGACACATACACAGCACTGTACATAGATGTACACTCTACTAAATTGTTGACCTCATCGTGTAACCAGACACCGTCAAAACCACGCACCACCATAGAACGTATGGGGTATAAACCATCGGCCGGTTAATTTCCGGGTCCCAAGTAGATTATGATGTTACCCCATGTAGAGATAGTGAGCAAAGATTCGATGATTTAAACCTTAGTTATGTCGTAACTTAGGTGCAAGATCGTCGCGGGGACCATTCAAGGCAAATGATGGTGCTTAAGACCAGGATGTGTAGAACAGACACTATCAAGAACGTTAAGGACTTAAGGTTTTAATTAGCTATTCTTCTTCTTTAAGTCTGTCTGTCAAGGTGCGGTTGTCAAGTTTATTTCACAATGGTCGTGTTTCGGCAAGGTCTAGACAAGTTTTCGTCAGGTAATGCAATCTTCATCATCAAACAGACCTGGATTATGCCTGGATTCGTCTACGAGGTAAGTTAGTACACTTATTTAGAGTAATATAATAAGGAAGTAAAGGCTCCCGCAGACAGGCGCGACGGGATAGCGCAATGCGACGCCAGTAGAACAATTTCTATGAAAACTTGTTGTCTGCGCGAGACTTTAATATCTACGAAACGAATTATTACCTACATACAGCCTCATCTCTATGTAGATACCTAAAGTGCCAATTAAATAACATAACATCACGCCTGTAGTCCCCGAAGGGATAGGCAGAGGTGTACTAGTACTATAGGTGTACCTATAGTACTTGTAGATCCACATTTCGCCAGTTATGTTTATGTCCCATGTAATACATCCATACATACGACATACATACATACGACATACCTAATAGCATACTCAAAAGATTTAAATACGTCATCGCCCTTCCCTTGACTCACATTTTTCAGTTATGTTTAACAAAAGGAATATTTCCTAAATTGCTTAAAAAAGCCGTAGTCATCCCTGTGTTTAAAGCTGGAGACAAAAGTTGTTTAAATAACTACAGGCCAATTTCAATTTTAACAGGTCTCTCAAAGATTTTGGAAAAAAATATAAACAGTAGATTAGTAAACTATCTTGAAAGTAGTAAATTACTCTCTGAGCATCAATTTGGTTTTAGGCCTAAAAGATCAACAAGCCAAGCTATTCACCATCTGACAAATTTTATAAGCACAAACTTGGATAACGGCATGCATACCATAGGGATATTTTTAGATCTTTCCAAGGCTTTTGACACAATTTCTTGTAATTTGCTCTTATACAAGCTGGAAATGCTGGGAATACGGGGAATACAATTGCAACTATTATCTGATTACCTCACCGACCGCCATCAGTGTGTAAAAATAGGTCAATACATGAGTTCTGAACTTAAAAATAGCTGTTATAGAATCCTACTAGGCAGTATTTTGGGTCCTACATTGTTTTTAGTCTATATAAATGACCTTTGCAATTTGACACTCCAAAGGGTGTAATTATGTCATGTGCGGATGACACTGCCCTACTGTTCGCAGCTAAATCAATGGCCGAGGTCTTTGAGGTAGCACAGAATGGTTTTAATACTGTGTCTAATTGGCTTCATAAAAATCTCTTAAGTTTAAATACAGATAAAACCAACTACCTAATATTTGCAATGAGAAACACTAATCCAACGCTTACTAATCTAAACATTCAAGCGCATAACAGTTGTAATTTACATTATGCTGACATTGCATGCACTTGTCCCACTTTAGCTAAAACCGATCATATCAAATATCTAGGCGTCACGATTGTCACAAATCTGAATTTCCGCAAACACATCGATTTGTTATGCACCAGAGTGCGTAAACTAATATACATTTTTAAAAATTTACGTAACATTGCCGACTTTAAATTAATTAGACAGGTTTATTTGGCGTTATGTCAATCTTTTATCACCTACTGCATAACGTCCTGGGGGGGTGCCGCTAAATCAATTTTACTGCACCTAGAACGCGCCCAAAGAGCAGTTTTAAAGGTTGCTACTTTTCGTCCATTTGGATTTCCTACAGACCAGCTTTATATGGCATGTAAGGTGCTAACAGTACGTCAATTATTTTATTCCAACACACTGAACTCTACTTTAACCCAGTACCTTCAGTTATGAGAAGAAAAGATTTGATATGTGCTAACTCTCCGACTGAACATCCTTTTACTAATCGATTTTATTTATTTTTAGGGCCCTACTTGTATAACAAGTTTAATAGAGTGCTTAAGATTTATAGTTTAAGTTATAATAGGTGTAACTTACTAGTACAGGAATATTTGTCAAAATTCAATTACGCAGACACGGAAAAACTACTAGAAATTTTAAAATAATAGCTCTGTCGACCTACTCTAATATAAGTCTATTCCTTTAGCTAATTAATAATAGTGTCTACTTTATCTACTTTAAAATTATTTGTTAATTTATTTAACCATAATATTAGCTTACTTATGTAAGCTAATATTGTGTTTTAAAAATAATACCCAAAGAGTTACTCTTCAGTGAAAATATTATGTCTCCTTTTTAATTTAGCTTAGTAATAAACCTATTGTTGTCTTCATTTTAAATGTTTGATGTAAATCGATGGCCTGAAACACAGGTTTTTCATAAACCTAGTTCAGGCAGGTCTACATTACAGTTAGAATTACATTTTTCCCCGGTTGTAATTAATCTAAATCATAATTTTACTTTACTTTATACTTGAATAAATTTTATTTTATTTTATTTTATTTATTAATAGGGGGCGAGCCTATTGGTTCTACCAACAATTCAAAGACATGTGACATCTACCAACCCGCACTGGGCCCGCGTGGTAGATTACAGCCCAGTCCCTCTCGAAGAGAGGAGGTCTGTGTCCCAGTAGTGGGAACATTATAGGCTGATTATGCTACTTCAAAATCAACCGAAGATGGTGTTATACAGATGACACATCAATAATATTTAAAATAGACCGACGGTCACAAAATCTTGACGACGTGAATAACTCTATTCTTCAGGTCCAAGATTGGTTTACGGTAAATAATTTGGTACTAAACGAAAAAAAACCAAATGCATTAGATTCAAAAACCTAATCTTGGAAGTATCATATTGAATAAAGAAAAACTATAATGTATTTCAAACAGTTACTGTTTTCCTAGGAATCACTCCGCTTATGCTGTTAGAAAGATGTAGAAACCGCGCGTTTGATCTACATATTTCAGCTACTTCCACAGCATTATGTCGTACGGCATTTTACTGTGAGGTCGGGCTGCTGACCTTGAATCCATCTTTATTTTGCAAAAGAGTGCTGTTAGAGCCATCATTTATAATCTACGTCGCGCGTCGCTGCTAATCTCATAAGGAATAACTTAAAAAGATTCAATATTATGATGGTACCTTGCCGATTCATTTATAAAAATAGTATGAGGTGAGTAAAAAATCTACATCTTTTTTAATAAAATAAGTGATAGACATAATTTTCTAAAAATAAATCAACCATTTCTCAGATTATGTTACAACAAAATACCTTGTGTTCAATTGCAATTAAATGAAAGAAAATTTAAAACTCTTAATAAAAGTACACTTTGTAAACAAGCATATTACAAATTAGAGGATTATAGAGTTATAGAGCAAGATAAGAATGCTTGGAAACATGCTGGTCCAGCTCTCTATGACAATCTAGAGTCTAGACAAAATCAAACTGGTTGTTAAGTATTTTAATTTTATTATTTTTATGACATCTTATGATTGTCATTCTGTGATTACCTGCTTTTGATTAAGGCTGCGTTCATACGACACGCGCCCACTACACGCACGCCACGCGCCCGCCCCTCGCCCGCCCTGTGCCCGCCCCTCTCGATTTGAAATTTGTTGTATATAATTGAAGTCTTATGACACATCAATCCCTAACCCTCCCCCCCCCCCCTATCCTTTTTACCAGAATAAACTTCTTTTTTTTTTATCAATAGATCTCAAATTGCATCTGTCGAAGACCGTCCCAACCCGCACACGCCACGCGCCCGCTCCGCGCCCGACTCGCACCCGCCCCGCGCTCACCACGCACACGCGTTGCACACGCACTGCACACGCCTTGTGCCCGCGCTTTGGCTAGTGCCATATTGACTGTGTGGCGTTTTTTGATTAAATAATAAGTAGTATAAGCGGGTGCAAGGCGGGCCAAACGCGTGTACGGGGCGTGCTCGTGGTCGGCGCGGGTTATCACGGCCTAACTCACACTGACCTATTAATTTAATTTGTTTTAGGAAAACGTATACTTTTACTAACAACCATGATCTATCACATAAGTCAATTATCTGTCATTGCTTCATTTTTAATTCTTTTACCTGTTTTTTTTCTTTTGTATTTATATTTTCATTGTATTCTAGGTGTATCGTCTTCACATAGAACAATATCAAAATCAAAAGTCAATTATTCAAACTAAGCTAAGAATTAGCACTTTTCGAACATCAAAAATACATTAAGACAGACCCCCAAAAACGCCTACCCACTTCCTAGTGCTTCAGTTGGGAAGAAGTGGCGCAACAAACTCCCCAGCAGCACACTGCACAGCTGTCTCTTCAGTTAGAAAAACTTGATTCTCTATAATAGTATGTAAAATAATTTACATTACGTTGCACAGCACAAAACATTACATTAAATTATTTGCCAATTATGTTAGGTAGCACACGCCACTATACCAACAGAAATAAAAAACCGGTCAAGAGCGAGTCGGACTCGCGCACCGAGGGTTCCGTACGAATATATGATGTTGATGATTTCTGAAAAACTGTGCTATTTGGAGACATCGTTTTATTTTTCCTGTAATCTTTACAGGTTTCAGATTTTTATCTCTGCAAACTTCGGAGATAAGGGGGGGGGAAATGGTTTTTTTTTTACATTTTTCATCAAAAGTCGGAAACTATGCTGCCTAAAAAAAATTTTTTGAGAATGTGCAAACAGCGCTCTTTCATATACCCCACATGCCTGAGTAGCCCCACTTCAAATTTTTAAGACCCCCTTTCAGTCCCTGGTACAAAAAAAGATATCTTTTTTTTAATTTTTCTTGCTTGCAAAATAGTTAAGTTAAGGGCACACGTCATCTAAAACTATTCTAAATTTCAAGTTGATAGCATTAGTAGTTCTTGAGATATCCAGGTGTGACAGACAGACAGACAGACAGACTTAGTCTCACCATAAGGGTTCCTTTTTACCATTTTGGTACGGAACCCTAAAAATAAACTTAAAACGTAAACAGCACTTAATACATAAAAGCCTCTAGGCATAGGTAAAGGGCGTGCATAAAACGTATATAATTTATTAATATACATACAAAAATATTGTATTTTTTTTTTTAAAACAGTAATGATGGAGTTTCTTGCCCACTCATCTTAAGGCGGAGATTTCTGAAAATGGTCAAAAATTAGTTTTTTTAGAGCAGTGTAGGTATCTCTTAATTAAACCGTAAATACAACAAAATTACTGATGTCATTTGCAGAGCGAGGTGCATCATTCACTGACGAATAGAGAATAATGTGACTTATATTTCACATTGGGATGAGACCTTGGTTGTACGATAAAGTAAATTATTCAAGTGTCTCGTCCATTGTTAGCATGCTCTTGATAAATCCATTCCGTCTGTACATTTCTCCATAATTCAAAGGCGACCTAGTAATCGACTCCTTTTATTCCCCGGAGCGCTCGGCAGGAATTTCATTATTCGTTTTAAGTCTCTCTGGAGGCAAGTCAAGTTAATGGACGATGGCGTCATGGACACGACCATTTTCTTTTATGAATACTGTAAGTGTATGCAATGTACGCAGTTCGCTGGTTTTAATTTAGCGACAATATAATGGCAAACAAATGGATTAAATGATGAAAGGTGCAAAAAGAGGAGCTTTGGCAGACATTGAATGCTTCACTTAGCACACGGCACACGACCTACAATTTTAATTTCAACAAGGTTCTAACTTTTATTATTTTAATCACATTTTATATTGTTTTTTTGTCAATGTGAGGACGTTGTAGGCTTAAATAGACTGTAGATCTGTAGACCATTTTCTATTTTGTTCCTGGTACTTTTGACGGGCCTACGCTGTCCTCTTATACCTATTAACACTGTAATTTGAAAACATTGTAAAAGCCATTTTTTTTAAAAGAGTAGGTAACCGTGGAGTTTCTTGCTGGCTCTTCTCCTTACGAAACGACCAATTGGAACCGTGCACCTAGCTTCTGACGTTTCATAAGTGCCCATGTAGGCCTATGTGAAATAAAAATATTTTGGATTTGATTTGATTCAGTGTACATATTATGTACAAGAAAGATGATGATAATGCAAATTATGATGATGGTAAAATAGAAAATTCTATTTGTCAAAAAAATACTCAGTTTGTTGTGGAGTAAATGTAAAAATGAATGGTAATAAAGTGAGGTATTGGCATGTTAGTAATTTCTGACCCTTTCGCTAATAATGTTCAATCTATCAACCATATCACGCAAAATTAGTGCGTTATATTGGTTGCCGTCATTAAAACGTACTTAATAGTGTATTTTATGTCACTCCCTTGATCATAATGGGCAATGGATGATAACTACTGTCCAATCTAGTTTGAGACACTGGGAACTAATTTAACCGTCTATTCTTAGCATACAAGTGGTAGAGTATTTGCTAAGTCTCTATACACTAAAAATAAACAAGAAACACACACATTTTTATTGCTAAACATTTTTGTAAAACAGCCGGCACGCGGCGTTTCCGAATTGATGAGAATGCGGTACGTCACTGCGGCACGTCACTATCTCCGTGCACGCACGCGTGTTCTTCTCTGAATAGGAATACTGAGTCTTAACCTCTCGAGATAAAGATGATACTTCCAAGCGGAGCTTACTTTCAAAGGATACACGTCGAAGTTGTCACATGGTCACACCACTAGCGGAAAATGTGCGAACAAAAAGTTATTATCCACCTTATGCAGTGTGCGATTAGGTTCGTTTTCAATTGGTTGGCGTAGGTACAAGGGTTGTAAACAAGTGGGACGCGCGGGGGTATCGACCGCGCCGCCGACAGAAGTGTCGGAGCGCGCGGCGATGGTTGACGCGCCGCACGCGGAAAAATGCCCGCGCGATGTGCTGGCGCCAAGTGTCCAAGTTCCAGAAGACCTTGTCAGTCACGCTGTTCTACCTGACGGTGTACCTACTGCTGTCGTACGCCCTGGCGCCGGACGCCTCCGTGAGCTTCGTCAGCGACGAGCTGCGGATCGGAAACAAATATGTGTTTATGTTCCTTGTGTCGCCGAAAACACCGGTCTTTTCGGACGCTGACGGTGCTGCAGTATTTACGAGCAGGCGGTGCGGGAGATGTTTCATAACGAACAACAAAGGGCTGCTGCCGATGAGGGAGTACGACGCTGTGCTAGTGTTCGGAGAGAGAAGTCTGCTGTCGCAAACAATGGCGGTCATGGATCCCGGGAAGAGGTACTTGATTGAAGCGCACAAGCGATGTGTGAGGAACAAGCTGAGAGGTTGCATGCGAGAGCCGCGACTGACGTCGTTCAGCAGCCGCGAGACGTACGACCTGTGCGGGCTGTGTCGGCGGCTGGTGCGCGAGCCACACAACAGGCTCAGGTGATGAGTTGCCTTGTTAGGTTAAGAGAGGATGGCCGCCTCGCGCTCGTCGAGGCCTGCGAAGGTCTGCCAAACGTAACGCTAGGATAACATTGGTGCTTTGTAATCTCAGATATAGATAGTTGGGTCGCCAACCAGTTGTTCTGTGTTGAAGTTTAATATTTTTATCAAAGACTTTTGTTGTTAAGTGTACTCAGAGTTTATTCGTGTATGATTTAGTGAATGTCAAATGTATGTAGATGTAATTTTAACGTTATTTTGTTCGCTTTACGTGAATTTACGCAATGTTATTTGTTGTAAGATATTATGTGATTCCATAGAAAAGGTTATTTTAACGTTATTTATTCAGTGCGATATGAGAACAAATCTCACATAAAGTTTATCTAATGTTTGTATTATATAATGTTTGAAAGAAAATATTTATGTTGTATCTGGTGTTTCTTTTAAATCAAAAATATCTTTGTGTCGTAATTTCGTGAGCTTTTTTTTTCACAATAATATTGATCGTATCCAGTTCGTCCTGCTGAATCTCCACAGCGAAGCATAAAAAATAATCATGTTATTTTCTTTTGTTCGGAATCTCTGTGCTTGCCAAAAATCTGTAAACACTCTATCTTTACCGACAGTCAGCAAATTGTTTGTCGAAAATTCTAACAATAGCAGTACTTACTATAATAGGTATGTAGATTAATTGATTATAGTATGAGATTAGGTTTTAGTTAATTTAATACTTAAACAATTTAACGTTTATTTTCCACAAGTGGGTTTTGCTAGTTTTAGTTACACGGAGTTTCCTGTTCGAAGACCACTATGAATATTCTTCCCCAGACAGCTTATTTATTTGTTACGATAACAAATTACCGACATAATAATTACGAATTACAATGACTGAGCAGAGTACCATTGCATTGCATTGAGTAGCATTATTAACATATTGCTTTTCATGTTTATTTCATTTGGTACTTATTTACTGCAGACGGACTCGTATTTGATTGTGATATCAGTTGTTTATCTGATAAGACAAGAAGGAAATCATTGGTCTTTACGAGCGTCATTCAACTGATTCAACAAACATTTTACAAAAAAAAAATAACCGACTACTAAAAATAGCACTACAAAGTGAAAAATAACTTTAATTTCGGAAGTCGGTGGCAATAAACTCAAATGCAGATCCAAAGACACTGACTTCCGAAATTAAAGTTATTTTTCACTTTGTAGTAGCACTACAACTGTTTTTAGTAGTCGGTTATTTTTTTTTTGTAAAATGTTTGTTGAATGACGCTCCTAAAGACCAATGATTTCCTTCTTTTCTTATCAGACAAACACCTGATATCACAATGAAATACTAGTCCGTCTGCAGTAGGTATATATATATTAGAACCCGCCGAATTGAGAACCTCCTCCTTTTTGGAAGTCGGTTAAAATGAGATAGATACCTAGGTTGTACAATGTACATGCTCCGCAAGTGGCACGTCAAAACTTGGCTAATTAGCCATATTTTCTTCATCTTGTCTCTTTTTAACCGACTTCCAAAAAGGAGGTTCGCAATTCGGCGGTATGTTTGTTACGCGATTACTCCTTCAATTATGGCCGATTTTGAAAATTCTTTTTTTGTTTGAAAGGGTATACTCCCGAGGTGGTCCCATTGCCACCAAATCAGAATCTGATGAGGGGATCCCATGGAAATTGAGGAAAACTCTCAAATTTTATTGGCAAACCTATATAAGATCCATCAATACTAACTTACTGACGATAGTTAATTATATATCTACTAGTCTTGATTGCAGGCGCCAAGTAGACGTTTTTTACTTTGATTTCCAAAAGGCGTTCGACAGAGTCAACAATGACGTCTTGCTGTCAAAGCTCAGTGCGATAGGTGTTGCTCCAGGGCTTCTACGGCTTCTTGCAGATTATTTGCGGGACCGACAACAATTTGTCAGATTAGGTTTGTACGAGTCACTCCCATACCACACTCGCTCGGGTGTGTCAAGGTTAGGTAGTCGGCCCTCTCCTTTTCATTTTGATGATTAATGACCTGCCTGATGTGGTTGCTAATGCTATATGCTGATGACTTAAAACTATATTACGAAATACAATCTGAGCTCGATTGCCAAGCTCTGCAATCAGACATTGATTCAGTAGAGAATAAAATGGAATTTAATAAATCGAAATGCTACGTGATGTCTTTCGGTCGAATGCGGCGTCCAGTCAACTTTCTATACAAACTGAATGGAGATAAAATTATAAGAACTGATTCCATGAAAGACCTGGGAGTCATATTCGACTGTAAGCTCACTTTTCACGACCTCATCACATCCACTGCGAAGGAGTCCTTCAGACGCCTTGGCTTTGTTTTAAGGAACTGTCGTGACTTCCACAATCCCCACGTTATCAAGCTTGTTTTTGGGGCATTGGTCCGTAGCAAGCATGAGTCTAGTGCGTGCGTATGGAATCCTTTTGAGAAGCAGTATGCGTTAGCTTTAGAAAAAGTTCAAAGAGCATTTCTTAGATACCTCTACAAGCACTTGTACGGATTTTATCCTCTCTTGTATCCCACTAAATTCCTGTTAGGTTGCTTAAGTTTTAATTCTCTAGAAGTAAGACGGTCGCGCGATCAGATGACTGTAATATTTAAAATTCTTAGGGGGATTATAGATGTTCCTGATCTGCGTAATGAAATGTGCAATCTATTTGTCCCTGACAATTACTGTCGTGGCAGAAAACACCGCTTACTGGCTGCTCCAACTTGCCGTACTGTTGCACATTCCAAGTCACCTATTCTTCGGACATTAGCCGCTATTAACACTCTCCTGAACTCAAACACAGATCTTGATATGTTTGCGAATGAATGGAAGGTGATACTGTCAGAATGTTTGAATTTCTGTGAGAAGAATGCATGACTGTGTTATTTATATGTTATGTTTAAATAGTGTAAATGGCTTCGGCCGTTCCATTAAAAAAAATAAAAAAATAATAGTGATGTGGGTATTTTTTATAGTAACTCGTGCATTTGCTCTCCGAAAGCACCATTTGGTGAAGTGGAACTGATGATGGAAACCATAGATGGCCACCAGAACAATATAATAATGAGTACCTATTTAACGGGTTGCGATTAAGCAATTTATGCTCGTAACTATGCATATGGTGAGTTCAGGGAGAGAGGCAGTTCTCCTGGTTCTTACCAGGAGAACTCCTCAACAATCAACGTCCCAGCATCGGGAAAAGCAATATTTTGTAAAAGGTGATGAGCAGTTAACATTAGGCTATTGTAACTTAGATAAATTCAAAACTGACCAACTAAAAACTGAAAAAAAAAACTTTATACAAAAAAATAATAACCGACTACCAAAAATAACACTACAAAGTGAAAAATAACTTTAATTTCGGAAGTCGGTAGCAAAAAACTCAAATACAGATCCAAAGACATCGACTTTTTTTGTAAAAAGTTTTTCGCTCCCGATATGATGTCCTACTTCCACGTGTTAATTGCGACATTGTGCCGGTTTTGAAGATCGAATGTTGAGTTGGTAATCTAAGGTACCCCAGGCAAGTAACGCCCACCTAACTTAAAACCATTTTTTTTCTGCAAATACTATTCAAATGGAAGAAAATTATTCGATAAAACGATTAAACATAATTTTCTGTATCTAAAGATGCTAGTTGTGTGGTGTAACTGTAGCGGCATCAACATTGCCACAAAATCCTGCATCGCGCAAGCAGAGTTTACCGCGCAACTAGCATATATACAACATCCCGACATCAACCGTCGGGCAGTAAGTTGCCCACCAGACACTACACCCGTCTGGTCGGAGGATCCTCCCTTTTCTATAGAGTATGAGTGAACTTTACACCCTGTTCCTCAGTCCTCTAAATAACTATTTATGATTTCTATGTAAATAACATCTTTTCAAAAACCATGTTTTGGGCGTTATTTAAAATAGTATGTCTATTACCGCCCAATTGCTTAATAAGATCCTGGACGCAAAAATACATTCATAGGAGATATAAATCTAATAAAACATAATAGTCACTAAATTTCTTTATTAGAAATAAAAGTAATGTAATAAATCGACATTTAACATAAAAAAACTATCTATATTCTTAACACGCGTAAATTAACATGAAACTTCTGGATAAGCATTATTAACAAAAAATTTAAATTCTGACATTAAAATTTACCAAAAATTTTAAGTATTACGGCTGTTTTTTTTTTTTAAAGAAGATTTTATTCTAAACCTACATTGGGCGTTATTAAACGACAGTTGGCACTGGCGCCCTGAGATTGCAATTCAGTCCATGACTCCCCTCTTTTTCTACTCATCGAAGCAGGTAGAAGCATTTATCAGTCCTAAAGAAAAAAAAAATTAATTTAAGGTCCTACAACGTATTTCACTAAAAAGAAAGATGCAGGTATAGGAAATAAAATTAACTTGAAATAATATTTAAGGCAGATTCACGACATGAATTTAATTTAAGATTTTTTTTGCATAACAGATTAAAGCATGAGTTATTAGAATTTAGAATTACAAAATAATCAAATTCGTTTATTTCCGTGGTATAAAAACGCCCACGGGTAGGTTAATAGCGCCCATGAAGGGTAATATCGCCCATGGATCATTTGACTAGGCGTTATTATCAGAGTGTTAGTTATTGTTATTTCGATTTTTTTACACTGAATTGCGTTTATTTCCTTAAATATATTAACGAAATATGAAGGGTAATTACCTAAATTATAACAGAATTAAAAAATTGTATGAAAAATACAACAGAACAACTAAAAACTTAAAAAAAATCCGAGCAATTTTTATAATAGCGGCGTACTTGACTGCAGTCCTTGAAACACGATGCGTCACTGGCAAGATGGTTAACCGAGAGAGTTGCGTTCACGCTAGCTGTATCCATAGTGGTGTATTATAATATGTGAGTGTGAGCTGTCAAGCAGTTTACGCGAATATAAGTACGTTTTCTGTAGTTTGGGCGTTATTTAACTGATGGCGTTAATTGCCATGCCTACCTTATCTACGTCTTTTTACTTCTAATAACAGTGGCGCCATTGAGAAAATGATTTAATTGAATTACGTTCGCTAAAATATAAACGCAATTAGGTAAGTACGAGTAAATGCTGTGGAAATGTGTTCCTTGTATGGCGTGACTATGAATGATATAGGCTGTAAAATGGTGTGATAAAGGCAACGGTGCAGTTTAAAAAAGATGTATTGACAAAAATTTAAAACAGTAGGTATGCTTAGATGGTTTGGTCATGTTGAGAGTATGAATGAAAGGTGACTAACAAAAGGAATTTACAAGGCTAAGGTGAGTGGAAACGCCGGGAGGGGCCGTCCTAGGAGGGCATATAGTGACCTAATTGGTGATGTTCTTCAGAAAAGTCAGGTGCGTAGTACTCGCAACCGGCATGCATGTATGACCAGATCTATGAACGTAAACGAAGCAAAAGGAGTATGTAAGCAGCGTAGCGTTATGTTAATGTGTTGAAAATAATAATTTTCAACACATTTACAGGACCTAACTAACCAAATGATATCATTATGTCCATGACTCCACATATCCCACTGCTGGAATTGGGCGCCACCTCGTTTAAAACCCATAAATGTTGCACTAAAGAATAGGTTCGCAGGCTTTATTTATATATTTTAGACTTGATGACTGTCGCGCTCCAAAATAACTAAAACAAACAGACCAACTTTGCTATGCTGGTGTGCGTGACAGCTACGTTTTACACTCGCGCCCCGTCATTATGCTTTCGTTATGTTATTCTAGTGTGCGTTCATTTTTCGGCCAACAGTTGGACGCAAGTTTTTTCTACGAGTTCACTGCTTTGACTGTGTATCTAGACTAGACATATTTATTTAATTTATTATCTTTGTTCGCAGACTTTTATGAATTTCAGCTGCAGTAACCGATCCGGATAATATGCCTCACAGGCATTTTGTGAACAAGGCTATGGCGATTACTCTCGCTTGAAATAACTCGTGTAAGTCCAGATTGGCATTACAGTCTGCAACAGTAATTCCCATCGAATCGTAACCGCACGTCCTTCACGGGCGAACTATTTATATCGCATTTATTTTCCTTAGAGCTATGGTCTGCATTTTTTATCAATATTCTATTAAACACGTTACAATTATAAGCGTCAGTAATGGAATGTTCATGCTACAAGGTTTATGCAGCTGCTAAGTTCTGCACATAACCTATTACGTGTTATAACTGTCTAGACCACATCCCAGTATCAGTTTTATCAGTAGATATCATCAATCATTTATTTACATTACCCAACATCACGCCTGTACTGTCCGGAGAGGTAGGCGGAGGACTAAGAACAAACTTAGCCCTAAGTCCCACGTAGTAGCCGTGAATATGCGGCGATGGAGCGCGCCTATTTCAATGGGGCGCGCCTATTTCAAATGGGGCGAGCCTTTTTAGATGGGGCTAGCCTATCTCCAATAGCCGAGCCGAGCTCGAGCACAAATCCAGACTGACGACGCTGCTAGTGCTACTGAGAAATTAGGTTATTTGTTAATTTAGTTTAATTAGGTTATTTGAGATTGCGTTTACTTAATTACTTACAACCCTTAGATCTATGTATATCAAGTCGGTCTCAGCCGGCCGCTGTCGGTCTCAGCCGGCCGCTATCGAACCTGAAACTTACATAGAAGTTAAAGTGTGGGAAAGTCAAACTGAATGAAAGAAAATTACACGTACAGTACAATACAAAGTTGGTGAAACAAAGTTCGACGAATTAAGACAAATGAAAATATTGAGTCATGGGAAACAAACAGATACAGGGCTTTCTGTACATTCAGAAACAAATACGAATACTTCGTTTGTGTGAGTGAGGGCGGCGGGTAGCTCCGTAACACACAGTAGCGATGGGTTGCATTTTGAATTTGAACATAGGTATTATGAAGCAATGGATTAGCAATATCCTTCAAAATCATTCAGATTGTGATTGCCAGTGTGTTCTCGTATTTTTACCAAAGTTCGCACTAATCGCAGTCTCAATCTGTCAGAATACCTCTAGTTCACTAATCGCGGTCTCAACCTGTCAGAATACCTCTGGCTCACTAATCGCAGTCTCAACCAGTCAGAATACCTCTACCCCTAGCTCACTAATCGCAATCTCAACCAGTCAGAATACCTATATCTCTACTAATGTCCCTACAGGTTTGTCAAGTTTTTGACAGTAATTATCGTTGAGATGAGATTGTGATGATTTTGAACGGATTTATTATTGGAATTAACCTTCAGGTATATTGAGCTCGCATTACAAGATGTGGCGTCATAAAAAGCGTTGTAATCACACAGGACCCAAAATAATGAATTATGTAAAATAACAGTTAGTTTACCTAAATAAGTATGTACTTGTTTGTTTGTACTTTTGTGTAAGGAAATGTGCATACTAGCGAATAAATCTATAAAATACTAATACGAGTATTGATCTCTGTTGCCAATGTGGCAGCAAAAATCACAAAAGTGATAAATAGTTCCTGCCCGGTAATTAAGTAAGTACATACATTGTATTACTATTTTATGGATTTTTTCGGCACCTACTTGAGTTTATAATACAAAAGTTTGGTAGGTATAATACGCAAGGAGCTGCGCTAGTTTTCTGCTAGTTTTATTTTAAAAATAGTTTCAAGTATGCGCATTTCTAAATTAGTTCAGTTGTTCGATGTTGAGTGAGGATGTAATGTTAATAAGAAGGCTGAATGTGAACTATTTTCCTACGCGGTGCGCCACTCACGCATGTGTTAATAAATACAATATTACAACGTTTTCCTTGTTTTCTTGCTTGTGGTTATTCTTGAGAGACTATCACGTCTGGGTCTGGTACACTACTCCATATAACTTAAACAATGGACCATTATAACCCTCACAGGAGTCACAGGTATGCCAGCATATCACACAAGCCTGTGCCCGGTGGGATTTCCCATCGCATCCCAAACATGACGAACGTCCGGAGATTTTTTTTCAAAAATCCTACGTTAGTACTCATGTTTGTTATACAAGGAACTGTCCTGCAATAAGCTGTCCTGGAACTGTCCATTCTTCAAGACCCAGTGGTCGAGGCTGTGCGTTGTCAGTCACTGACTATAACATTTTTATTAACTAAAATACATTTTAAATTACAGACACAGACACTTTCCCCCTTATTACAAAACAGGTTTATCTTCAGACCCAGGTTTAAAACATGGAGCCATTATTGAATTTCAAACTTTATTCCGACTATGGAAAAGTTCCTGAACACAAAACTGACAACTTAGTACCGAACTAAGTTTTCAGTTTTGTATAAAGAACGGTATTTCAATCATTGTTACGTTCTTATTACAAAAACTGGCTCCATGGTTTAAAGGCTTCTACATACCAGCGCGACTTGTCGCGCGACGCGACACGGAACAAAGGCCCCGCGTGTCGCGGGACGAGCGGTGCCTTTGTATCGTGTCGCGTCGTTCGACAAGTCGCCCCGGTATGTAGAAGCCTTTAGCCATGTCAAAATATAAATCTTGTTTTGTAATAAGGCGGACTAACTTTACTACTATTCCACGGTTGCTATCGCATCAGTATTCCTTGCTTGGCAACTGTACCAATGACAGGCGGTGACAGCTCCTGTGGTCTGTTTGCAAACCGATAACATTAGAAAAATATTTACGTTATCAGTGAAAAACCTCGGTAGGTACTGTATGTATCTATACTCGTATGTGTAGCAAATAACAGCCGACCTATGTTTCGAACAAACACTAGTCGGTAATATCAACAAAAAATGGTTATACTTTTTTGTAGACTTTGACTTGCCGACGAGTCCATTCATTATGAACACATAGATTATTTTTTGACAAAGAGCATAACATTATGTTACATTAAGCACAGATGTAACTGTAAGGGCTGCTTTCTACGAGAACTTTTTTCACAATTCAAAAGAAAACTTAAACCTTGAATGAAACAGGAAAGAACTTTCAGCACGACTGTTGGTGCAGTGATAACGGGCCCGACCTATTTGTGGTCGTAGGATCGGACCCAGGCAGGCGCTTCACTTTGTGTCATTTATTTCATCACCGCTGTTCTGAAAGTGGTGAAGGGAAACATCGTGAGAAAACCGGCATGTCCAAGAAACAAAAATTCGAAGCCAAAACGTCTACCAGCACTGGGCCCGCGTGTGTGGTGGAGCACGGCTCGCTCTCTCACAGAGAGGAGGCCTTGTGTCCCAGCAGTGGAAACGTTAGAGGCGGATTATGCTTATCTTAAACTAACGCTCACGTATCAAGGCTCGTACAGACTGGTGCGACATCGCGGGTGCGACGCGAAATTAGTAGCACAATTTCTATGTCGCTGCCTGTCGCGCCCGCGATATCGCGTGAGTCTGTAAGAGCCTTCAGGCCTGAACAATGAAAAAGCTTGAGTAGAACCTACTTCCTAATCATAAAACAAAATCAAGCCCCGTCAGGCCCTTGTGCTAATAAATCTCCGTGTCAAAGCTGTCGTGTGAAGGCGTTACATAAGTGTTGGCTCCGAGCCTGCTCCGCGCTGGCTGCAGGCACTTTTTGTGAGACCACGTAATCGCCTGCAGTGCGTCTCGTCTTACCTGAAACTGACCAACTTTCAGTTGATTAAAAACTAAGCATTCTTATCAGCCGCACTCAGAAATTTGGTAAGCAGATAATTACACTAATTAGGTACTTTAGTAATTAGGTAAGCAGATAATTACACTAATTAGGTACTTAAGTAATTAGGTAAGCAGATAATTACACTAATAGGTATACAAGTCTATTAGCTAGCTGTGGGTGTGTCTCTATGTTATGAAAAAAACAGGAAAGCAGGGATAGTAATTTTGTATTATGATTTGTTCAGCACCGTTCAGGAGTTGAATGTGATCAGCTAAGTTATCTTTAACGATCCATCACAAAGTGAGCAGCTTTCTTTGTTGTTTCTTGTGTTAATAACATAATACAGCCTGTTAGTGTCCCACTGCAGGCAGACACATCTCAAACACAACGAGCTTTGATCACAATTTGTTCAGTCTGTGATTATGAATTTATTTATAATCTAAGCTGAAAAATAAAACTGTGTAGGTAAGTAAAACTACAACAACAAATAACATATCAAACGAAATATTTATAGAAACACATTAAAGCAATAACAATTCATACAAATACTAAAATAACATAAATAACAACACATACAAATGTTAAACATATTTTTGCATAGTTAAGACTTATTAAGTCGCAGATGTATGCCAGTGACCTTGAGTGGTTAGCTTGCGTGTTCTGTACTGAGCTCACGCAACGCGGCGTACGTTCAGCCAGTAATAGGACTCGCCCTTCAAGGAGCGCTGTCCCCAATTTGACGCATTATTAATTTATTATACACAAACCAAAAGGTATTTTAATAAACCGCGTATACTAAAAGATCAATAATTAAATTATCTTTAAATTGGTGAAGGTTGCAGAAAAATACGCTTGGTAGATTTTGCGCCTTTCTCAGTTTTTTATCCGCGTTAGACATAAGTTTACAAATTAATTTCACTATCTAATATAAACATAATCTAAAATATTCACATATTAAGTTATTCAGAAAATGCTCAAATTTATTATAAGTATATATTTTTTTCAAATCATTAACACTACTCGTTTAGACGTGATCTTCAGTATAAAATCATTAAAAGTCGGTTATCGTCCCCGTGACGAATGTGATGATGACGACACACGCTCATGACTTCATCTCACAAAACTTCAAACCTTCTGACATACCTAGACGAAGATTTTTCAAACACTTTTAGTTAGACGTCAATAATACCTATTTTAAGAACTAGTCGAGGTCGGGTGTTTCCCACTCAGAATTGCAGTCTTTTCTAAATTCCAGACTTTAATCCTGGTCAGATCATGTGAGCAACGCAGGTTAGCGTTTGAGATGATCCTATAGCGTGATTCGGTGACTCAGCAAGTCAAATGGTACATCTTAGGTTCGGAACCCGATAACTATTCTAAGAGTGTCAGGTTGGCCAATAGTGCTGCACTAGGGCATAGTGTGTTCACGGCCGTACTCTTTTAAGAAATGCGCGCTAAGTAGGGTCAAATAAAGCGAACCGTGTGTTAATTGTTTTGTTCGTAAGTGGCCGCATACTGAGATAGGTTCGTAGCCGAAAAATTAAATATATTTTTAGCTGCAATAACCAGTCTACCTAATTCACTTATCCTTTCAGGAAACCCTAGTGAATGTAAGTATGCGGAACTACTCTGTACAGAAAACAGAGGCTGTTCCTTACTTAAGGATCTCTAAAACAAGTGAAGTTTCTGTGTTGCCACTTGCCAACGCTGAGATAATAATCCAACTTAAAAAAGTATATATATTTTATCTCTAAAAATGCGATGTGAATACGTGTGTGTAAGGAACACTAAAGAGAAAATCTCTTAAGATTTACCATGTTATTTTAACACCATAGACTTCTTATAGATTTTCATGTAATCTATAAATAATCAACTGTTTTCTGTATTTTTTCCAAATTATAGGCTCAGTAGTTTCGCAGATTTGGGGGGAATGGAAATGAAATGAAATCGTTTATTCTGTAAATAGGATATTAGAATCACTTTTACACGTCATATAAAAAAATAAAAAATCTAGATGTAGCCGACATTTCCTATCTGACTACCCCTGAGAAGGAATGGCAAACAAACTCAGGTGGTAATTTTTTATCTATTTTCTTAAATAGCTTTAAAACAATTTTTTTATTAATTATAAAAAAATTAAACCCTTATAACAAGCCATAGGTTAATTATTGACAGAAAGAAAGTAATCACTTTCTTTCTTGCTGTCAATAACTAACCTATCATAATCCTAAAGTAATCACTTTCTTTCATTAAGTAAATAGATGGCGTGGCTATTACCATGGGAGAATGCAGCTCTATTACAGGTTAGTACATGAAACTGAATGAAACTATTAACTTATTAAGAAGTAGTTGTAGAGTACATCCGTCTGCTATATGCGTACATATTTTATACTTTATACATAGTGTACTCCATCATCACACGGTCGTATGACGTCGCAAACCAATAGCTATTACAGGTGTATGCAATGCACTACGTGCATCCACTATTACACATTCCACTACTATATTCTTACCGAGGGATTTTTTAAATAATCGGGTACTAAGTACTATAATGTAGACCAAAAAATTCGTCATCTATTCTCCATCAAAATTTCTGTTAAGATAATGGTCGCCGCAAATAACTAAATGACAACCGTTAGTAATTTCGTGCTGAAATCGAAACTGCCACTCACTGCTGTAAAACCTAAACGCTAAGCCACGACACAGTAATATTATGCACAGTGAGGCGAAGTTGAAATAACATAACATCACGCCTAGAATCCCCGAATGGTTAGGCAGAGAGAGGTGTACCTTTATTAGACCCATATTTCACCAGTCAAGTCCCATGTAATAGAGGGCGAGCTTATGGCCATCAACCGGGCATAAACCCAGACTTCGGGCTGCTACTGAGAAGTTCCTAATGGAAAAACCCAATAACACTTTGCCTGTCCTGGGAATCGAACCCAGAACCTCATGCCCAGCAGTAGCGCTAGCGACCACTAGGCAACGATGCAGGCAATTTTAACAATCATATCGTTTAAAAGCAAAGGTTTTCGCTCACAATTCCTGCCTGAAATGATTGTAATAATACCTATGGCTAGTTTTCAGGTCAACCCCTCGACACACAACAGTTATCGTACAACGCACGCTATCAGTGCGCTGTAAGTGTTAGATTGTATTGCGCTGTTTATTACACGCGCCTAACCTTGTAAATAAGATAATAAAGAAAAAGTAAAGTTGCTACAGAACTTACGTATTAATTTGTTTTGTATAAATCTTTATTTACATAAAGACTGCTCAGTTTAATTACAGATACATTATTGTAAATTGAAAACCACATGGTAGCTCCAGGAAATTGTTCTTAGGAGACTGTCCCTAACTTTTAGGGGAATTTGGAAAAAAGGTACTCACAGAAAAAAAGCCGTTGGTGTTCGGTGTCTATATGTATTCTTCGTTCGGCCCACTAAGTTTTGTCCTACATAAAAAAATCCTGGTTCGTCCCAAACAATATGATTCGTTCGTAAAATATAATTTTAATTATTTTATTCTCGTTTCGTCCTATTTTATATTTCTTGTACGGGCCATATTTTTTTTATATATGTGTATGATGTACAATCGGCAAAAAAGGGTTACAAAATCGGCAAAAAATGTATGGCTTGGCTGTTTCGTTACTTACTTCAGAAACTAAATATTCGCATCACCTCCACGACGCGACGCGGCGACGGTCGCGAAACGGCGAAGCCATACATTTTTACTGATATGTAGAATTTGTGAAGTTAGGGTCGGTAGAGTTAGGCCGTGTAGATTCAGAAGCTTGGCTCTACATGAGATCTGATATCTTTTTCACAGGGCAAACCTTATGTGGTCGTCTTGGCAACATTTTACATGAACTGTTTTTGGTGGGATTTGTTTATCTAATAGATTATTGTTTTGAAAAATTTAAATTGTGTTATGGGACCAAACCAAGATTTTTTTGGGATGTGGGACAAAACTTCAGGACGAACGAAGAATAAATCATCAGCATTTGCTTCCTGACATTCAGTATTTACTTTTTATTTTGTTTCAACCTTTCACAAAAGTAATCCATCTTTTTTTCATATTCTTTTTCTTTTAGAATAATACTAACTAACTAATAACCTAAACTAAAAATAACCAGGCCGCGGGA
Source organism: Tiliacea aurago (assembly GCA_948098905.1). Lineage (NCBI taxonomy): Eukaryota > Metazoa > Arthropoda > Insecta > Lepidoptera > Noctuidae > Tiliacea > Tiliacea aurago. The sequence continues at coordinate 782,826 of OX402593.1, forward strand.
AACGCGCAGGTGAAGAAACATAATTGTATACATATTGTATACTTTTATAATAAGTTACTGTTGTATGTCGGTACAGTCAGGGGAATTATTTGTTTATCAAATGGACTCACTACGTCAATTTGTCGTGTTATAGCCATTTCATCCAACTGTCAAAGAATGATAATTGTGATTTGAACATACGGGTAATTTAATTTGATAGTCAATTTGCTATACAATTAACTTCCCTGACTTTACAAGCTCGCGACCTTCAAAACACCAATACTATTCATTGAATATCAAATGGCTGCAGCTCGACGTGAGGCTACACCTCACACGAGGCACCCGTTACTAATATTGAATATCAAATGGCTGCAGCTCGACGTGAGGCTACACCTCACACGAGGCACCCGTTACTAATATTGAATATCAAATGGCTGCAGCTCGACGTGAGGCTACACCTCACACGAGGCACCCGTTACTAATATTGAATATCAAATGGCTGCAGCTCGACGTGAGGCTACACCTCACACGAGGCACCCGTTACTAATATTGAATATCAAATGGCTGCAGCTCGACGTGAGGCTACACCTCACACGAGGCACCCGTTACTAATATTGAATATCAAATGGCTGCAGCTCGACGTGAGGCTACACCTCACACGAGGCACCCGTTACTAATATTGAATATCAAATGGCTGCAGCTCGACGTGAGGCTACACCTCACACGAGGCACCCGTTACTAATATTGAATATCAAATGGCTGCAGCTCGACGTGAGGCTACACCTCACACGAGGCACCCGTTACTAATATTGTCTGTATTTTCAGGCAGACAGTAGACATACATATCTAATAATATTTGTCGCCGGAAGTAAAGCGAAGTAATATCGAAGACGATGACGTCACGCAGTCGTTTCTTTGATGTTCGCGAGTTTTTGGCAACGAGCACATTCTTTACGTGTTATTGTTCCGTCTACTAATCTTAGACCTAGTTTCAGAAAAACCTGCGCTACTTCTAACGATTAATTTCTACGTATTCTTATTATATCCGTCCATCTCGACTTACAGTATCAGGAGAGGTTCAGTCCAGCGCTGGTCACCGTTCGCACAATTTGAATTCCTGACGTCATTAACGTTTTTTCTTCCTGTATCTAATAATACGCCGAAGATAACAAACTTTTTTTATGAGGTTAAAAGATATAACAACAAAAATAATATTGAAAAGTTTCTTGATTGCTTATCAGCCTGAAGTTTTATTGAAAGAAAGAAAAACTGAACCCCTCCTGATAAAAAGAAACAAAAGAAACGGATTGCAACAACGCATTTGACATATTTCATGACCTTATATATTCTGTTCTACAAACTATGTGTCCCCGAAATAGCAATAAAAAAATATAATAAACCAATAAAAAATAAATGGATTAGTAGAGGCAAAAAATATCCTGCTTATAAAAGAGAACTTTATATTATAATTACCAACACGATGCTCTAAGCAAAAAATATCACAATATTCTAAAATTTTAAAAACATGTTAAATTCACAATTAATAAATCACAAAAAACATATATATAACTTTAAAAATAAATGCATAGTGACATGATCTATTATAAAATAATAATATAAAAAATTACGATAATTATAAAAATGACATCAAAGAGTTAATAATTAATGATAAGATAATTAATGATCCTAATGAAATATGTAATCAATTCAATAACTTTTTTTTCTCAAACATGCTTGGAAATTTGAACATTATTTTGATATCCTTCTTCAAGATAAATCAAAATTGCTGTACTGGCCAAATACATGTGTGAAAGTACTTATGTGTCGTGGTTTAGCGGCCAAATAAATTACATAGTAAACTCATATCTATCGTGTAATTTAGAAATGGAACGATCTTTTACTCCGAAACATGGCAACCAAGGAGGTAACTTATCAAAGGTAAGGACTGGACATATTGGCGCATAAAAAATTATCGTTATTCGTCATTGAATCTGGAATTTATAAATAATTTACTTAGTTTGAATTTCCGCGCATTATTTGAGAAAAGCACTTTACAAGCCTTTGCGTTCTTTATTAGTGATCGATGCCTTTACTTTTTACTTAGAACCAATTTGGTTTTAGGAAGAATAGTTCGACTTCACTAGCTTGTTTTACTTTAGTCCAATTCATATAGCCCTCAATAACAAAATGTCTGTATTATCAGCATTTTTAGATATGAGCAAAGCATTTGACTGGCTTAAAAGTTATTTATCAAGTCGCCAGCAAATGACAGTAGTATAAAAAAATCACAATAACACAAAAAACACATATCCTAGAGTTAAAAAAATAGTTGTGGTGTTCCTCAGGGAAGCGTATTAGATATAGATATAGAAAATATATATAAATGACCTTTGCGAGAGCTTAAAACATAATTGTACACTATTTGCTGATGACACTACTCTGAAAATCTTCAAATAGGAATGACCTAGAATCTGACACTAACGATGAAATACTATTGAAATGACTAGAATCTAATAATTTACATGTAAACATTGAAAAAACAAAGTTAGTACAATTCCAAACATACAATTCTTTAGTAAAACCACCTCAAATACACTATAATAATTCAATTTTAGAAACAGTACAATCAACCTTCTTTTTGGGAATAGTTGTTGACGAAAAATTTTATTGGAAAGAACATGTACAAAATGTCTGCACTAAACTCGACAAATTTGTGTTTGCTCTTAGAAAACTGGGACGAATAGTCAGTAAAAAAAAAATATATTATATTAATAATAAAAATATAACACTATAAAAAGAAATATAACTATTCTATTCTGACCTCTAGTTCGCCAGTCTAATGCCTTAGCCGGTGGTCTAGTCAGTCTTGAAAACGTTATGTCCAAATTCCTATAAACCTTATCTGCCCGTAAACTGGTGTAGATGTCTACAATAATAACCGATCACAGTGCCAAAATCATTACGCATAGTGGACAGATTGGTGATCGCTGTATGTTACCAGCATTTATTAGGACACTACTGCTCATCCTCTTGACATAATTAGTAAACCCATTTTCACTAACCTTAGGTAACGCCAAAATTAATGCCTAAGTTAAAGCGCGCTGTTAGATTTTAACGCTCGTCTCAGCGACGAAAGTTTAAAAGTGTAAAAAGGCATTAGTGGGTCTAGTGTTAGTGTAAACGGGCATTAGTGGGTCTAGTGTTAGTGTAAACGGGTATTAGTGGGTCTAGTGTTAGTGTAAACGGGTATTAGTGGGTCTAGTGTTAGTGTAACCGGGCATTGGTGGGTCATAGTAAGTGGAAACGGGTATTAGTGGATCTAGTGTTAGTCTAAACGGGCATTAGTGGGTCTAGTGTTAGTGTAAAGTAGACGGGCATTAGTGATTATATGCAAAACCCACGGAGCTCTATTCTTTGCAATGCGCCAATTTTCGACACACCCTGTGTTAGTTAATTATGTTGTTAGTTAATTAGGTTAAGAGGACTTTATGCTTTGTTGTCTCTGGGGAACTGTGTCAAACACGGCACCGTTTAGTAGAACATTCGCGATAAACCTGCGATTACTTGCAATACCAGTGTAGGACAAAAGGGCTTTTTGCTGCAAGGTCAACTAAAGAGTGCTGTGACTATACTTGTATACTATACTTGTATAACCAAACAAACGCCGTAATAAAGAAAGAGGAAAGTCTCTTCGGAGATTATTAACTATAGCTAGTTACTAACTAAAATTAATTTGAAAATGAAAAATGTTGGCTTCTTTAGTTGTTTTAAATTAACCAACTTTTTAATTGACATTGATGAAGGAGAAACTTAGTAAAACAATATCAAGACAAGCTGTAAAGCATCCATGTCACGGTTGGTAAGTATGAGCAGTTGGTAGGTATGTTTGTGGAATTGCATGATGTGAAACTTCAGCTCACTATCTATTCAGTGGCGCGGGCGCTTCGGTACAGATTGCAGGACTCTAGTTGTCATCGCGATTGACCATCGCGACGTATCTAGTGAAGACCCCACACACATTACATAAACACACACACACACACACAAAACACATCACTTCACATCACACATCACATTAATAGCCACATCATAACACAACATTTTCTAGTAAGAAGTTATCTTAATATTAATATACTGTGCTCGTCCTACAACTACTGATATCAAAACATAGGCGAGGACGCTGGTACCCTAAACACAAGTTTACTCTGGGTGCCAGAGTTCATTGAAAACACTCTTTCCCTTTGTTGTTAGTGTTACGCTGCGTATTGTTTATTTAAGTATTTTTGTACAATTGAAGCTAATAAAAAACTTTTTTTTTTCTTTTTTTTTACGACTTGGTACTCGATACTCACGATAAATCGATTCAAGTTAAATGTCAAAACGGGCCAATTATTTATTGACCACTAACAGATTTATGAACAGGTTGTTCTTTTCCGGTACGCATGTTATTTTGACATAGACTGCCACAAATATTGCGATAGTTCGAATATAGTAGGCGGTGCCACTGCAGTCACAACTTGCGTACAATCAGCTTAGAGGCTCGTCCAGACGGTCGCGATATCGCGGACGAGACAAGGGTCGCGCTCTGCCTGTCGCGCCCACGATATCCCGCCAGTTTGCACGAGCCTTTACTGTAGCGAATGTAACGATACGGTCTGTATTTCTCTAATTTAAACATTAACAAGATTGTCTGGTTATTATGACGGCTACATTTTTATTTTGCTATAAAGAGTTATAAAGAGCTACTGAAACCTCGGCCTTAGGAAGAACAGGCAGTACCTAATGGTCCTGTTGAAGGCTCATACAGACTGGCGCGACAGACAGCGCGACCATTGTCGCACCCGCGATATCGCACCAGTCTGTACGAGCCTTAATAGGTAAACAATGCCATTGTACTTAATATTATCACGCTAATAAAAATGACATTTACCGATTTCTAATACCGGGAGGTAAAAAACAAGGTCGACCAATGAATTATTTACGAAGATACGGAATCAATAAATTAAGTGTTGATATGATTGATTGACCAACAATTAATATTGTTAGTAGCACCGATTTTAGTTCACCACAGCAAAGTCGCGTTCAAATCGATCGCTGTTAGCGACGGTTTTTCTTTGACTTTGAAAATGAAACTGCTCTAAAAATTCAATTGCACAATATAAACTAGTGTAACGCTTTCAACTCAATATGAGCTCAAACAGAAAATGTGTCTTACCGCGAATAAAAAAATACAACATAACATTACATTAGAAAACATAGCAAGTGAAAACAAGGAACTGCCGATTGCTTCACACAGGAACCTTCCAACTGGAACCGGCGAGTTACGTCCATACGTCATCGCCTCACTGTCAGGGGCTGCCGACTGAGGTCACTGCAGCCAGTTTCCCTACATCCCCGGTGTCGAAAGTGCAGGATGTGTGCGCCTGCGCATCGCCGTGCACTTCCACACTTGGGATTGGCCAACGAAGCTGGCTGTACGTTGTTTTGAAGTGGCTGAAGTGAAGATGAAGCTGAGTTTTTTGAGGTGGGGTCCTTTGTAACTGTGATTTGCTGCGTGTGTGTTTCTTAGATAATTTGTGAGTTTGTGTGTAGTGGATTACGACCCGGCAGAGTGAGCAATGTGGGCTGGTTATGTTGTGATCGTGCGAGTTGGGTTTGAACCCGTGGATATCGGGAAAGGAGATGGAATCTTGGTTATTGTAAGGTTGCATGCAGTAACTTGCAACACCATCAATATTTTTTTTTTAAACCTTGCCCCACACTAGGAATTTGTCATGTAGGTATTGTGGGTGCGTTTACAAACATTTAAATACTAAATACACATACACAAACAGCCAGACCCGGAATACCTACTTGTAGGTCATACAAATATTTGTTCCGTGCGGGAATCGAACTGGCAACACGCAGCGCAGCTGCAGTCAATAGCGTAGCTGTCGTATTGACATGACTGTCAATATTTAGTGAGTCAGACACTCGTGACATCATTATCAGTTTTGTTCTGTCTGAAGGCCGTGAGAGATTACAGTCAGTCAGTTTAGTTACTGTGTTATCCAGCATGTCGATTCTGTAAAAATCTCACCGTGAATTCTTCCATGGATTGAGCTGTCAGTGTCATTACACTGATGTTAGGGATTGGCCGTGGACCAACATTTAAAATAATAATCGAGATTGCAATAATATTTTTATAAATGCTAATTCTATTGATCATTTTATATTATTTAAAAGCTAGTATTTATGTGTCTTAACAGTACTATTCAGGGTGATTTTAAATAAAATAGCAAAATAGAAATTTAGTCAAACTCAATTTAATGTAAAAAAACAATATTGAGTTTCTGTTCAAAATCTCGATTATATATATAATATTAATTCATTTATTTCAGACATAGTCCATACATTATTATTAAAAAAAAAAACAATTCAATAAAACACATATCATTCAAATAATCAACAATAAATAAAATTAGGTACAACACATACACATTACCATTACGTTAGAATTTTAAAACCAAACCAACCAACCAATGTAATCCTTAGTCCATCCCTAGCATCTGGTGGGATGATACTGACAGTTCACTCCACGCTCACTTCATCCTAAGTATTCACGGTGAGATGGTTACAGATAGCACTGCTGATATATGACTCCACATTCGAAACAGAGACACAGCTACGTAGGTACCAAACGGTGAAAGGTTTCTTTGCACTAAGAAATGGTTTAGTCATCTCTGATGGTAATTGTAAAATCCTTGGTTTTGCATCTTTATTTCATAATTATTATATCAATAGTGCGAGAACTATAGATGAAAATATTATTATATCAATAGTGCGAGAAGTATGATGAAACTATTATTGAAATAGCAACACATTATTAATGAAGGTGCACCTACTCGTCTATGAGGTGATTATTTTCTGCGGAGTTTAGATGAAATGTCATCTCATTTCATATTAAATACTGATATTCAACCTTGTCTGGTAAGACTGTCAGCCAAATCCAACTAAGTCTGATGATTAGGTTCCAAGAGACAGCCACTTCCTCGTTCAACTTTTTAAAATGCTGGAAACTGACCAATTAGATTTCTATTCGATTCGTAAAACAGTTGCCTAATACAAGTTTAATTATAGACGGAACTGATGTAATTTAAACGTTTCAAGTAACTTCGATTGTATTACTAGGTAATACAATCGAAGTTACTTGAAGTGTTTTATATTTGAGGTCAGTTCACACTGACACGCTCGATACATCCGTTCTTCTGAAATAACTATCAGTACTTTAACAATCAAAATCGTTATGTTGATAAGTAGATGAAAAGTAGTTAAACTATAGATCTATACATATATATAGGGTCGAAATAAATAAGCTAGCGAAACTCCGCCGACGTGACTGGTATCGATATCTACTTCATATATAGATAATTACTTGTGCTGACTGACTGATTCAAAAACGCAGAGCCGAAACTACTGGGACTAAGAACGTAAAATGTTGCACACGGTTCCTTATATAATGTAGGGGAGCATTAAGAAGGGGTTTCTGGAAATTCAGCCTTTAAGCGGGTAAAAGGGGGGATTTTGTTTGTATGAATTACCACAAAAACCGGCCAAGTGCATGTCGGACCACGCACAATGAAGGGTTCCGTAGTTAGGACGAATTTAAAAACAAACTTAACATTGTAATTGAAAAACGTTCTCCCCTATAGCGATATACATCACGGTCATTCTCCAACTGCAAATGTAAGTTCCTAACAGCAAAATATTTTTCTGCACTGGGCGATGTGGTCGCTAAGCGACAAAGCCCTTTAATTAAAAAAAATTCGTCAAACACACTACTAGCCGATGTAGTGCGTTAGCGCCTTTCCTTTATCTTACACACCGACACAACAACATGCGCTTTCCGCATACTAAAATGTTTAAGCTATCTGTGCGATAAGCTTCACTTATCCCTACAATGCTAACGCCTTATCTTTCTATAAAAGTATGCCTGTGTTAACGTTGCCTTGATCGTTTGTGCGATAATATTGCATGATGAACAAGTTAAATTGATTGGAGTAAAAACATACCAAGCACCACGACAACAATCTGTTTTGAACTAAGTTTAGATTCTCTTGTTGAAAACCTGTTTGAGTGAATCAAGATTACGTTAGACGCAATGTCAAGGTCAACCGAGCAAGGTCGTGACACGAGATATACCCTTGTTCACGGCCTCGAGCGATTTGCGACGCGAGTAAGTACGCGACTTGCCTCAAGCGACACGCGCGTGCATCACCTGTTTCCGTCTGTCGGTCCGCAAGTCGCGTCCCGGTGTGTCGTTTTGGTCGTGATCATCATCTTTAACAACCTGTTTCATTTTGCTTTCACAGTAATCACTGTCGCAAGACGCGTGTCGCTTGAGCGTGTAGGTCGTGGGACTCGTGGGGAAAGGGTCAATCAATCAATTCCAAATAGCTACAAATCATTCTCTGATCCTTCCTCTCCACAGTAAGGTATTGCCGACTTACGTGCTACTGCTAGTACCGTCTACCGATGCTGACCTGTTCTCCAAGGCAACGAGGACTAAAGCGGATGAGAGGGATCTGAGGAACAGCGTGTTTGACTTCATCATCATCGGGGGAGGCACGGCGGGGTGTGTGCTGGCGAATAGATTGTCTGCTGTCTCTGATTGGAAGGTAACCCCTTGGTTTTTATATTTGATAGCCTCACCCTTGATATCTGGCTTGATGGTAAGCAGTGATGACGTGACGGTGGTCCACACTTGAATTGAAGTATAGTCAAACCAGAATCCTACTTCTATCGCCATCCGTCACTCAAAAGTTTTGAAAAGTTTTTTGGTTTTACAAAGTGGTTAATCTACCATTTTGATAATACAAAATTGGCAAGTAGTGTAATGTCTGTAACAACCCTTTCGACCAGTTCGTCTCATCATCACGCGTTCGTAATTCTGGAAATAGATGATGATTCCCGAAGCTCATATGTTTCTTGGGATATCTGTAAGTAACTTACTTATTTACTCAAACTCCTTAAGGCTTCTACATACCAGCGCGACTTGTCGCGCGACGCGACACGGCACAAAGACCCGCGTGTCGCGGGATGAGCGGTGCCTTTGTGTTGTGTCGCGTCGCGCGACAAGTCACCCCGGTATGTAGAAGCATTTATACGTAAGGATCGTAACAGGTGGCGTTCTTTAGTTTCTGTCTGCCCCCATGGGAAGAAGGCGTGAGGTTATGTATGTATGTATGTTTTTATGTATAAAGACTTTCAGTTCACAACTATGCTTAGGAGTAGACTAGACTCACCCCTGACCACTATCTTACTTAGGAGTAGACTAGACTCACCCCTGACCACTATCTTACTTAGGAGTAGACTAGACTCACCCCTGACCACTATCTTACTGAAGTAAGTAATGATGCCGTCGACGATGAAGCTCGCTTGCCTAGCAGTTATTTAATCACTCGAGACCTAAAGGCTACCAGGTTTATAGCTAATTGATGACTTTTGGTATTTTCTATCAGAATATTCCCCACAATATGAGGAAGCTGAATGGCTCAACTGTGGGGAATGATGATGTTCGACAACTCAGTCATCCCGTTTAGCTCTGATGCTAAAGATCTTAGTCTGCATGTCGACACTTGTCTTGACTGGCGAAAGCAGGTCACGACTGTCAGTAAAAAAGTCAGCGGAACGTTGCGGACATTGCAGTCTCTCTATGGGTTGAGAAACCTTGTCCCTTCATATATAAAGGCAATGCTTGTACAGACCCTAATCTTTCCCATAATTATTGACTATTGTGATATATGTTATTATGACCTGAATGCAGATCTCCGCAATAAACTTGACCACCCTCTAAATAACTGCAATCGATTGTTTGTTTTCAATCTTCGTAACTATGATCATTTGTGTCCACGCACCGATTGGTTTTAAAATGGTTGCGCATTCGACAGCGCAGAGAGTTGAGGGCACTGTCTATGATGTTTTCCGTATTCGACAAACCCACTTGTCCTTCTTACCTGACTTCCCATGATCAATGCTTATTATTAAAATCTTCGTTCAACCAACAATCGTCTACTACGATGTCCTTCTCACCGCTCTGGCTTTCTTTGTCCAGGTGCTTTTTCTTTACAATGCGCTCCCTCTGAACATCAGGATGGCAACCAGTCGGTTATCATTTCAAGTGAAGGCACGGGAATATATTCGTAAGAAGGATTTTTGGCAGAATCATCCCAGCGCTGATTCGTGTTCTCGTCCACCAATCGTTATTTCTCCGGACACTTTTTATTTTGTTTTTATGTATGTATGTATCTATGTATTAGTATATATTTTTGTTTTTAGAGTTGCCACCTGCCATGTTTTGTCTCTGCATCACCATAGGGTTGACGGGTAGAAAATGCCTCAGGCATTAAGTCCGCCTTTGTACAGGATTTTTTTTACTTGTGCATAAAGTTTTAATAAATAATAAATTTTCTGGGTTTTTAAAAATTTCGGGATTGCCTGACTGATAACGTAACGTTCCCAAATATAGGCGATCCGAAACAAACACGGTACTTGCTATCAGAGCGGAAATTCTGTTTTAGGATGACCTTGTTCAGATATGTATTAATTTGGAAATTTTAATTATAATAGGTACCGAGGAAAAAAAATGAGTTAGGCGCAGGCCCAGCCCCGCGCCGCAGTTTCGTGAAAACGTGTGGTGAAATAATAACAAATTTCTTAAACGATGTTATTTAATATTTACAATGAATTACAAAAATAATGTTAAATAAAAAACTGGCCAATTGCGTGTCGGACCACGCACAATGAAGGGTCCCGTAGTTGGAATGAATTTATACCAAAAACAAACTTAACATTGTAGTTGAAAAACATGCTCTCCCATGACTCCCATACATCGATATACGTTACGGTCAATTCTCCAATTGCCAATTTAAGTTGGTCTTAGCTGTGATAGTTTTCCTTTTAATTTCGTTATACATATATACTATTACCATGAATTATTTCACATATCCAAAACCAACCATTTGGCGGGCAGGGGGGGGGGCACTTGACTCTAACAAAAAATAGCACTTTAAAGCTTAATATTACGCAAACGCATCCCTGAATTGAAAAATGATGTTAAAAAACCCAGAATATTTTTAAACGACCTATCCAACTATACCCCACATCATGGAATATACGAGAAAAATAAATATCATCACTTTCTTGGTGTCATTAATATGTATACCCATGCCAAATTACAGCTTTCTAGTACTAAGCGTCTCTGAGCTAAGCTGGGGACAGACGGACGGAGGGACAGACATACAGACAGACGGACATCGCGAAACTATAAGGGTTCCTTGTTGACTACGGAACCCTAAAAAGGAAAATTATATTTTTTACAATTTAGGGCAGATCTACGATTTCTACGAGACATCTGAAACTATTTGATACGGTTTCCGATACTGTCGTAGCCAATGATTAAAAATAGACGCGTCATACACGAACATTAGTACACTCCAAACAGCGTAAGCCATGATTGATAAAGCTACATACCTACTTGGAAAGAATCATACAGCGTGTGAAGAAAAGGAAAGACCCATACCGATATCTGTTGTTAGAAAGAGATGAAACATACATATTTAGTTACATCAGTAGCTGCTGCATGTTCATTGGCGCGTACGTAATAATAATTATTATTATTGTAAATGTCAGGCAATTGCCTGGCATATATAGTATCTTTACGCATCATTGGTCGTAGCTGTTGAATTTGCTCGACACTAGACATTTTACGCTCATTGCAATCCTTATGAATTATGATGCAAGCTTTATTCGATTGGATTTTTTTTATTTTTGAGCAGTTTTACGGCCGATATGTGTCTACGAGTATAAATGAAATAATTTAGCTATTGTCAACTTCATAATTATGCATTTTTACCCATATATTTTTACATAATGTTATTATATCTTTAGGTCCTAGTAGTTAGTTCTTTGTCAACTCGGTTCTCGTCACCAGAATCACCGTTCTTACTGAACACATTTTTGCTCTATACGAATTGGAGTTTCGACACAGTGAAAAATAGAGGGTCGCGCGCATGCGGCAGCCCTCGCCATGTGACGTCATAGGCAAATTCAAAATTGTTATAAATATGATATCTGTTGCATGCTCAACCATTAGCGATTGTAATCTTAATGTTTTTGACGGTCAGAAATTAAATACCAGTAGGTACTCCGAGCGAAAAGACGCTTTCATGTCAATAATTATGAAATAATTTCCTACCTGCATTGGTACACAGGTAGGAAAGAATTATGGTGCACTATAATATTTTGTGTACGAAAATGTTCAAATAACACATAGAATAGACTACACTTTATTTTGTACATAATATGAATTACAGATATAAATGTAGAAATTGTACCTAAAGGCTGATGTTCTATGTTAGAGGGTTTGGTATATAGGGTGATACAATGAGCACATATTTACATACGTGCATAAACTCACGCATTTAGAATAGATAGATAGTGATTAGAATAATCACCAACATAGATCAAACAGATAGCTGCAAACCACACTTCCGAAAACACAAAATACTCACACTTCCCTGTTTATATATTTATGAATTATGTAAGTTTGTCAGAAAACACCCACATTTTTACACCACTTGCGAAGAAACACAAACAAAATACAATTTTCGACACAACAAAAACAAAATAAACATACCTCAATCCCGACTCAAAATGCACTCAACTAGTCCTTTAGTTATGTCTATAAAAATGTATAATAAATTGCCAAATGACATTAGAGAAATTACCAAAACAAATGTATTTATTAATAAATTGAAACAATTTCTGGAATCCAAGTCATACTACTCAGTAAATGAGTTTTTAGATGACAAAACTATTGCAAAATATAATTAATTCTCCATAAAAACCAAACATTATGAAATCTATATAAATAAATAGGATTATAGAAAATCAAATAAAAATATGAATACATAAATAAAAATGAACATACTTCTAATAATAATAACTAATAATAATAATTTCATAAAAATTACCTACATTATTCGCAAAAACAAAAATAACTAATATACTTACTATACCTGTATACACAAACCTAATAATATATATATATACACCTACACATAATAATTATGCACCCAACTAAACACATATTAATAATTTATAATAATAATGAATTGCTTGAATTTTATTGTTACTTTAGCCCTCTTCCTCTCTCCTAATGTTTGCTGTGCCCGACAGGGTCCATATTGATCTTTTACTTTTTTTTATACCATCTATAAATACATATGGAATGCAATAAAGAATTGAGAATTGACAATTGACATTTCTCCCATAGGGGCAGGCAGACACTACGCGAAATGCTACGAACCTTCCTTCCTCATTTTAACTGCCACGTGCATATAAATAATATAGGTTACCAATTACCATGTAATCTTGTTTGCCTTTCTGTACTCAGAGGGTAAGACTCGGGGTTTCTTTGAAGTTTATCAGAAATTAAGTTATCCGGAAGAGAACCGGAGTTATCGACATAGCCTGCAGAGTAAGCAAGCTGAAGTGGCAGTGGGCTGGCCATGTTTGTCGAAGGACTAATGGCCGGTGGAGCAGACGAGTCCAGGAGTGGAGACCACGTATCGGCAAGCGTAGTGTGGGACGCGTCGTTTGTGGTCGCGATCCTCAGCATCGAGGGAACGACGAAGAAGAGAGAGAGAGTATGGGTCGCCTCCCAGCTAGTGGACCGATGAAAAGGTGGCTGAGACAGACTGGATGCGGAAGGCGAAGGACAGGGTGTTATGGCGCAGCCTGGGCGAGGTCTATGTCACGCAGTGGACTGCTATAGTCTGAGTTGAGGTAGACCTACTCATTAAGGATCGTGTTCAAAGTTATAATTAACCACATCATTATAAAAATTAACCGACCATTATAGATTTTCTATCTTCTATCAAAATAAGTACTAAATTATTTGTTAAGTTATATCCAGTCAGGCCTTGATACATGATTATAGCCTCACTGTCCTCTACTTAGTATAATGAAGAATACCTCGTACGTTAATAGTAGGTATATAGGTACCTATTTTCCCCGAGATGTTTATTTATGATGGATTGGCTATGGACGTCATAACAAAATGGATGGCCAAACAGAAGGATGAATCGATCGATCACCAATCTAAATACTGAAATACTTTAAAAGCTCGTGCAGACTGGTGCGAAATCGCGGGCGCGACAGGCACCGACAAAGAAATTGTGCTACTAGTGTCGCGTCGCGCCCGCGATAACGCATCAGTCTGTACGAGCGTTAATTCCGCCGATCCATTCCATCTAAAGCGGATACTCTAACGGCCGAACCCAATAACTTATTTTCAGTTAAAGACAGATCGCTATTGATGATAGACAGTATAATTATATCTATGCTCGGATGGCGTCTCACAATCATTGATAAAGGCTATCTATTCTCTACTTCGCCCTCCCGTGCGTTCCATTACAACCAACATCACTTTAAAAAACAACATGTGTAATTAGGTGTGCCTTAGTCTGTGCTGAATAAATGTATTTTCTTTCTTTCTTTTCTTTCTTTAAATAAGTTACTGGATTAAGATAATTATAATTCTGTAGAGCCATATTGGTTATGGCCGCGAATCAAAATACAACCTGTTACTGACCTGCAAATTGCAAAAAACGTACGATTCCTAGATTATTGGGACGTTAAAACCATCGATAGATATATTTTTATATCTCCAGTAGGCCAAAACTGGTGATATATAAGTTATTGGGTTCGGCCGTAAGAGCTTTCCCAACTTACATAATATTTCATTTAAAGGCTTCTACATACCGGGGCGACTTGTCGCGCGACGCGACACGACACAAAGGCACCGCTCGTCCCGCGACACGCGGGGCCTTTGTGTCGTGTCGCGTCGCGCGACAAGTCGCCCCGGTATGTAGAAGCCTTAAATCGGTTTATTTTAACTACATCACTTACCAACAAGACGTCGATACAATTGTATCTAACCTAGCGCCGCGCTTCTGCTGCGTGCGAGTGTTGCGACTTGACTAAACATTGACATTTCTTTATTACATACGTACTCGTACTACATACCTACGTACTCATATGTACTCGTAAGTTAATATTAACGTACACTTATGCCTTCTGGAATAAGTTCTCTAAATGTCCTGCGTATAGTTTAGAAAAACAACGCGGGCGGGCAGGCACTACATATAAATATATGTTTCATGCAAATATAGTACATTACTGCAGCGGCCTGCAACAGGGGCATTGATGGACGAACGTGAAAATCACGTCACTCATACGTGAGTCCATCAATGCCTGGTTGCGGCCAAGGCTTGCATAGTGCTTTTCTCAAATAATGCGCGGAAATTCAAACAATAGTACATTATTGCAAAGGCCGTGAAATAGGCAATGGCAGGTCGAGTATGAGTTTGAAGGCCGAGCCGTAGGCGAGGACTTCACTAATACGAGACAGGCAATTGCCATTTCCGCCGAGGAATATTAGTGCTTTTCTCAAAAGAATGCAGAGAAAGTAAATTATCTATAAATTCCAGATTCAATGACGAACAACGATAATTTTTTACGCGCCAACGTTTTCATTTCAATATACAGCTTTCTATTCTAAATTACTTTCTAGTTCGAAATTTAAATAAAACCTTTGATAAGTTACCTCCTTGGTTGCCATGTTTCGGAGTAAAAGATCGTTCCATTTTTATTAAATACAAATAATAATGACACGATAGTTAAGAGTTTACTATGTAATTTATTTGGCCGCTAAACCACGACACATATGGATATTCATACAACTTTTGGTGGCCGCTGCTCGCATGTATTTGGCCAGTACAGCAATTTCGAGGAAGGTGGAAAAATAATGCTCGAATTTCCAAGCATGTTTGAGAAAAATAGAATAGAATACTCTTAAAATATTATTTCTATTTCTATTTCATATAGAGAAGTTGACAATAAGAATCCCCATTCCAGGTTTTATTACTAGAAGCAGGCGTTGATGAGAACATAGATTATGACATCCCAGGAGTTCCCACGAAAGAGTACCGCCCCATCCTCTGGAACTACAGAACTGAGCGGAACGGCTACTCCTGCCTCTCCAGACCTGGTGGCAGCTGCGAGGTGAAGACTGGCAAGGTGCTGGGCGGGTCCAGCGTGACAAACGACATGAAGTACACCAGGGGATCCAAGGTGGACTATGATGGGTGGCACAACACGGGAGCTCTTGGCTCTCTGGACTGGAAGTTCGATGGTGTTATAGACAATTTTAAAAGCATTGAGGATAACGGTGAGTTTCGGTGGTGGCAGGTGCAAACTAGTCATACAGAATACTTTTAATACCAAACGGCAACTTTATTTTAAATAGTAAACAGTATAGAGCTAAGATTTGTTAGCTTATTACATTTTGGAACTTTCTGTTTTCAAAATGATTTAATAGGTAAGGCTAATGACGTTGCATGTTTACTAACAGGTAGATATAATCATATCCTTCAGTTGTATCAAAAGATAATTAACACAACTAGGCATTGTTTGTGGACACCTTCTATGATCTGTGGTGGACTCGGTCGACTCCTAGAAACTATCTGCTGAAACCCTGAAAATGATCGTTGCATTATTATGTAGAAAGTAAATAGTTATGATGTATTTTTGTTTTTGCAGTTGTAGTTTCATTGCGAGATGTTAGCAAGTTGATAATTAATTATCAAAACTATTCAGGAAAATGGTCCTTTCTTATTTTTATTTGTTAAACATATCGATTTTCATGTTTTCCCGTAACACAGGTTTTAATGATCGGCAGTAAATAATCGGCGGCATTGACTTTATTGATTAGGACTGTAGGTACGCACGATGTAGCTATACATTTCCAGTTTAAGCTGATCTCGCATTTTATTTTTATTTTATTTTATTGAATATTTTGAATAAACAAAATATTAGGTAGAAATATATACTTTTTATCAACTTTTGGCACTGGCTGTGAAAGGTAGAACAGTAGATAGGTCTGTTATGTTATGTAGTGTTTCACGGCCTGGCCACGACCTTTGGCTTAGCAGGATGCGGCGCGGTGGCAGGCGGGCGTCGTCCCCACGTACTGCTCAGTAACGTCAGCGGCAGCAACTGATACTCTATTCACAACTTTTCTTTCGCCCTATATTAACAAATTATTAGTAGGTACCTGGTAGGTACGTTTATACAAGGTGTAAATGCAAAACTTGAAACCTCTTAAGACTGAGATATTATGCCAGTGACCTTGAGTGGTTAGCTTGCGTGTTCTGTACTGAGCTCACGCAACGCGTCGTACGTTCAGCCAGTAATAGGACTCGCCCATCAAGGAGTGCTGTCCCCAATTTGACGCATTATTAATTCATTATACACAAACCAAAAGGTATTTTAATAAAACGCGTATACTAAAAGATCTATAATTAAATTATCTTTAAATTGGTGAAGGTAGATAAAATACGCTTGGTAGATTTTGCGCCATTCTCAGTTTTTTATCCGCGTTATCTAAAATATTCACATATTAAATTATTGAGAAAGTGCTCTAATTTAACATATATTTTTTTCAAATCATTAACACTACTCGTTTAGACGTGATCTTCAGTATAAAATCATTAAAAGTCGGTTATCGTCGCCTTAAGGGGTCATACTCTTCATTATGAACAACTTTTATTATGGACCAACCCTGAAATTGTAAAAAAATAATTAGATGTCTTAACATTTTGACGAGTTAAGTGAACTTATCAGGTTATGCTGGTTAAACCTATTAGTTCCGTCAATTCAGGCTTTCCCTGTAAGATAAGCCGAGTTATAAACAGAACTATGCTTTAACTCAATATTAATCAAAACTTAGCCATACATACTCAGTTACTTTAATTTAATCGGTTGAATAAGAGCTGAATACATAATTATTATCGCTTTGGTTTCAACTGAGTAATATAACAACAACAACAACACGACACAACATTCGACTACACGGATTCATTACATGATCTCAATCACTATATTATCCATGTGTTTAGTTTGTTACATTATAAAACAAAATAATAGTATTGTATGTTTTGATACCTATTGCCATTTCGATAATACAATCCCACATAACCATAATTCCTGTAATCTTACTATAGTTTTAATTTCAAGGTGACTACGACGTGCTGATGAACTCTCACTACCACTCCCGAGGGGGGGAGATGCACGTGCAGCGTTTTAAACACGCCGACAGGTACATGGAGATCTTCACAGCTGGCTTCACGGAAATGGGCCTTCGCACCCTAGACATAAACACCAACATACAGGAAGCGGTAGTCAACAACCAATTCGCGATATCCAACAATACCAGGCTGAGCACCAACAGCGCCTTCCTCAAACCGGTGAGACATAGAAAGAATCTTCAAGTGGTAACAGGAGCATACGTGACGAGAATAGTCATTGATAAACAAGAAAGAAATATAGATGGCGTAATTTATGAAGTGGAAAAAGGTAAAGAACGACCGGCGTACGCCAAAAGAGAAATCATTTTAGCAGCAGGCGCTATCAATAATGTCAGGCTGCTACATCTGTCCGGTATTGGCCCCAAAGCTGATATAAAGAAACATAATATTACACCGATAGTCGATCTCCCGGTAGGACATAACTATCAAGATCAAGTGACCATTGGTGGTCTTGCATTCGTATTGAACGACGTCCCGTTCGTCACTGAAGCCGAAGTAATTAATGATTTTAAAACTTGGTTCCAAAACCGCAGCGGACCGCTAGCTTCTAGAGGCATCGGCCAAGTATCGGCCTTCATACAACTTTACGAGAACTTCAACGCTCCCGATGTGGAGCTCGCTTTAGAAGGTAATTTTATTAGAAGCGATAAATTTATGCTGACTAACGTAAGTGTGCATGCGGCGGAGGAAACAAACTTGCCCTTGCCATACTATAATTTAGTTAATATCAATCCTATATTATTGAGACCTAAAAGCAGAGGAAAGATTATGCTTAATAAAAGGAACCCAAAATACGGTCGACCGATAGTCCAAGCGAATTTCCTGAAGGAATCCGAAGATTTAGATACTCTTGTCGATAGTATTGACATAGCGCTACAATTACTTGACACAAAAGAATTCAAGAAAACTGATATAAAGTTTGCACCGTTAGACCTCTTCCCTTGCGATAGACTAAGCAACAGAGATCAATGGAATTGTATCGCTAGACATTACACTAAAGCTATGAGTAATCCTGTAGGAACATGTAGAATGGGAGAAAACAGTACCAATTCTGTCGTTGATTATCAATTGCGGGTACATGGGATCGAAGGTCTAAGAATTATAGACGCTTCAGTAATGCCTACACATGCTAGAGGCGGAATATTTGCTCCCACAATGATGATAGCAGAGAAAGGAGCTAAGATGATCATAAAAGACTGGAAAGAAAATAACGGTCATTATTACAATAGGCGGTGACAAAAATTATGTTTAGGTAAATAAAATATTGTATTAATACCAATTTGTTTTTATTATATCACTGGCTTTTTCAGCTATCATTATAACAGGAGCCGCAGTGGAACCGCGGGTTATTTTTGGCATGATCGACGCATCGACGACTCTCAAATTGTTAACTCCAAACACTCTTAAGTTCGTATCTACAACTGAATCAGGATCTTTGGACGTGCCCATTTTGCACGTCCCGGCGTAATTGTGCAGAGGAGTTGAGAAATGTTTGATGATACATAACCAAAAATCTTCAGATACTCGTTCATGGTCTTTGCAGTCATTGTTCAGTATATTGCGGGGATCAAACACATACTCTGCACTCTTGAAAACGTCTGTATCAAATAATTTAACGATTTCTTGGATTCCTTCTAGTAATTTCTTCTCATCAGATGGGTCTTTAAGAAAATTTGGGTAAACCAATGGTTTTCCAAAGACAGGATCTGTAGCATTCAAGATTACTTGACCTCGGCTTTTAGGAGTCAATAACGATACACACATTTCAATCTTGTCGTAATACATATTTGAGTCGTGACCTTTGAATCTTACCTCAATGTCAGGAGTTCCTAAAATATCAGAAATTGTGGTTTCTAAGAATGCTACAACTTGAAAGTTTGCTGATAAAGGCCCGATACCTTTAGAGTAATAAGTTGTAATATCTTTTAGTTTCTCAGGGAACTTCGATGTTGTTGATGTTTTTGTCAGTTTTATGACAGGCAAGCAAACTGACACATGATCATGAAAGTTCCCGCCTACTGGTAAATCATAGGTCACTTTAAGATTTAAATATTCTAAATACTCCTTAGGTCCTATTCCAGATTGCATCAGTAATTTAGGACTGTTTATTGCTCCGGCACATAATATAACTTCCTTCGTAGCTCTCACTTTTACTCTTGTACCATTTTTGATATATTCTACACCGAGAGCAGTTATTGTCTCTCTGTTATCATTGAAGAATATTTTAGTAACTAATGCTTCTGACAGTATTTCTAGATTCGATCTTAACTTTCTAATAGGTTCAATGAAGGCTGTAAATGCACTAACTCTTTCACCGAAGTACGACATCGTCTGTATCCTCATGAACCCTAACTGATGTCTACCGTTTACATCTGTGTAGTTATATCCTATTTCATTTAACGCACTCAATAGAACATCCACGTTATCGTCGACGTAAGGATACCGCCCGACATCGAGCGGACCCTGTGTTGAATGAAAAAACTTGTTTTTTGATATATCCTTATCGTAGTTTCCTTCTGAATATTTGAAATAAGGCAGCACCTCGCTGTAAGACCAACCCTCGTTCCCGTTGATGGCCCACTCGTCGTAATCGGCTGGGCTTCCTCTCATGTATGCCATGTCATTGATAGACGAGGTGCCTCCCAGGACTCGGCCCTGGACTACCTCGCAGCCTCTATCAGCTCGGTTCTGACAGAACCTGTAACGTGATAGAACTATATGATTGATAGAACTATATAATTGATAAAAACTGCAGTTACTTTATCAGGATCTGTCGATAGATTGAGTTTTAGGAAGTTGGTCTGAAAAGCTTAGAAATAAGTAAAATAACATTAATAACCATTACGAGAGTGAAACAAACACGATCTCTACTTTTAAATAATTTTGACTTTAGTTTAGTAGTATACTAGTCTTTTAAAAGCCAATCTCTTGACAGATCCCAACGCTTAGGCCGTGGATTGAATCTCACCCCTTTTTCGGCCTCATGGAGTACTGCCAGTCTATGTTAGAACCCTTGAACTCGCTCGTGAGTCCTGGGATCAGCCCCATCTTGGGTTCCTCAGGCCCTGCTTCGATCATCAGTACCTGGAATCAAGATGAGTATTTTATAATGAATGTATTAGTATTTAGAGCTCTAAAAAAACGTATCAGTTCTATATGTGGCCTAAATAGCGCCGACAGTTGTCAACCGTTCTTTAAAAGCCTAAACATTCTTACCCTACCATCATTGTACATCTACGAAACTAATATATAAAACACACATCTTGCAATACAAAATAGCTTCCAAAAGCTATTATAGTTAGTTACGCGACAAAAATAAGTTAGAGCTCGAAATAACACATGGCAGAACGGCCCTAATGAATACAAGTACTTTCTGAATGGCCACAAAAATATTTAACAAGCAAATTCAAAGTGTACTTATGAAAATTTTAATTGATAAATGATACTACTCAATAAAGGAACATTTGGATGGCAGTTCTTTAATCCCTCCGTCAGTGACCTATATTTAATTGATTTATTACTTTTATTGACACTCTTGTATTAATTTGATTAAGACCATTTTCTTATTTTAATTTTATTTTTTGACATTTCTGTTTTATCTTAAATTTTTATTGCTGATTTTTTTTAAATAATTTATTAATTTGGTACTCGTTTTGACATTCTAGTTTTTATTTGGAATTTAATTAATTGACAGGGGAATATTATGTTGATTTATCTTCTCTAGCTATTTCTATAACTTTTATTTGATATTTTGAAATAATTAAAACTTATGCTAACTCTTGTACGCCTAATGGCAAAGCATAGAGAGTTTACGAAAATTTAACATCTCACACACCTGTCTGTAAGCTATGTTTACAAATAAATAATCTGAATCTGAATAAACTCGCTATTTTATGGACTGAGAACAAAACACTAATAATATAATCAGTCTGTTATAAATGATTTCGTAGACTTAGAAATCCACAGGTCTGGTACTGTGAACTAAAGTAGTACTGTACACATATTTGGCAAGTTCATGGAGGGACGAGTGTCTAATTAAATTAATTAGATATTCATTCCTTACCTTCCATTTCCTATTCTCCGATAGTCTGCTAGCTAGCACACAGCCGGCCGTCCCTCCGCCCACCACGATGAAATCATATTCATTATCGAACTCTACGCCGCCGTTCTTCTTGCCTTCGGGAAATCTATCAAAGTACGTAAACTGTTTGTAAGGACCCTTTTCTTCCTCCTCTGTCTGCTTCAGTATGTTCCTCTTGTTCTTGCCGAAGTAGTCAGGCTCAGGTCCTATGTGGCCATACAAAGTGTGCACCAGGGATATCAGGAGGATAGCGGTTGGGGCACACTCGATGCGTCCGTCACATATCTTGCATAATTCATCAGTGGTGTTAGCACTCATTGCACCCTCATATTCTTCTGGGTTGCCGACTATCAAATCGGAGGAAACCGGCGCATTATCTACTATGAAGCTCGCGGGTACTTCTATAGGAGGAATTTTGGACAGTTGTGATTTGAGAGGTTGAAAATGTTTCACAGCTCGTTGTTAGGCTCAATTCCATTAGTCTATTCATATGTCTCTAGTGTGACAACGTTGTCAACTTTGCATTCTTTAAATTCTCGGCAGTAGTTAACTTTGTACTATGATTTTCATTGCTGTAGCCTACGTTATTTATTTATTTTCTATTACTTCATTAAAAACTATACTTATTGGTTGTTGATTAGCAACAGTAGGTTTATTATTGATTTTCACTCTATTAGCACAATATTGGAACAATTGACACAATGTGTGACAGTAGCGAGGTATGCACAATTCGTCAGTTAGTAAGGCGACTACCCGCGGCCGCTGCTGCGTCGCGCTGTCGCAGACTCTTAAGAATTTGTTGTTTACATCCTTTGTTTTGCTTGTTTACCATTATGCCATTGTTTTGAGTTCCAAGAGATTTTTTTTTACTTATAATGTTCTTTTCCTCACTTTGTGAGGGACACTAACAACATACAAAGAAACTCCACCTGTTGCCACAGGTGAGCTAATGTGCTGAATACTACAAGAGTACAATCACATAACGTTCTGAAATAGTAATTACATATTTACGGAATAAGAAAATAAAAGTATTACAGTAGGTTCCTATCATAAGAAAGAACAGGTATCAACTACCATGTTGTTTGTTATTGAGTAAGCACTAATATAGGCACTAATGGAGGAGCGTCGAGTCGCAGACAGACAGCTACTTTGAGGATTAATAGAGCGGTACATTGCTCAAGGGAGCGGTTGGCTTAGCCCTGAACAATGGCGAAGAGTCCCCAATCTATTGTGATATATCTATGGGGGGAAGAAAACAATATCAAATAAGGCCAAAGATGACGTTGACTAATCGAAAGGTCAGGGCTTTGTCTTATTATAAGTATGACTACGAAATATTTTCAGGTTACATTTTGTATCTTACTAATTAACTTTATATTCATATGAATAAGCACTTTTATGTCGCTACATTTTATTCCACCGGATTACATAAAAGTGATAATGGGTACTAAGTCTACATCACTAAGCAGCTCCTCCCCATTGAAGGAAAATTTTCGTGCAAGGTGTAGATACAGCATTAAACCCAACACTTCATTCTTAATTGCATTCCATATGTATTATATAGATGGTATAACCTGAGGCTGATGGTATAAGATTGGTTTTATTGACTGATAAATCCATTCTTTATTGCATTCCATATTATACTAGCTTTCGCCCGCGGCTTCGCCCGTGTGGATGTCGAAAAAAAAACAGCTTCTCTATCAGCAGCATTCCCCCAAAACATTATACCATATCTTAGTTGGAACCAACGTAAGCGTGGTAGCAGATAAGAGTGCAGTTTGATTTACAACTTTACGGAGGATATAGATAGCATATAAATATCAACTTCGTTTTGTACATACTTGTTCAATATACGTGTCCAGCATTTCATGTCTAAGTCTATTTGTAAGAAATTTTGTATTGTTTATTTTTTCTACGTTTTTGTTCTTAAATAATAATGTTTATATACTTACCAACTTTTGAGTTATTCAAGGTACTCAGTAAAATTTACCCGAAAACTTAATTACCCCTTTTTCCGATTCTCGAAAACTCCATACTTTTTTTCTTTTTTTGTCTAAGTATGAGCATTGAGTTTCGAGTTAATCGGACCTCGCGTAAAGATTAAGATTCTTAAAAACAAACTGTAACACTCCCTTAAATCCTTTTGAAGGGTAGTTTTGAAAAACGCAACCGTCATTACAAACTTTGTTATTTAAGAACGTATTCTTGCTATAATTCACGTTTATTAACTCAAAAAATATGATTATTCATACAATCTAAATCCCTTTTCACCCTGATAATATTGATCTAATTTTCAAAAACCGAATCTTAGAGTTCGCCTACAATGTATGGAATGTAAATATTATATATTCTCAAATAAAATTATTATTATAATAATTAAAAATTTCTGTTGTTAGTCAGTCAGGACTTCGCCCACGACTTCGTTCGCTTGGATTTCGTACTTTCCCCTAAAAATTATATCAGCAACACCTCCACCTCCTTTAAATGGTGTAGTATTAATTATTACGATCTTTATTATTAAATGGTATTCTCTATTTCTATCAAGTAACGACTGCCTCGTTAGTCTAATGGTCTCAAGCATGGCTGCTGAGCATGAGGGGTGGGTTTGATTCCCAGGTCGGGCAAAGTGTTATTGGATTTTCCATTACGAATTTCTCAGTAGCAGCCCGGAGTCTGGATTTATGCCCGGTTGATGGCAATAGGCTCGCCCCCTATTACATGGGACTTAAACAGAACTGGCGAAAGTGGGTGTACTAAAGGTACACCTCTACCTATCCCTTTGGGGATTACAGGCGTGATGTTATGTAAATAAGTACTCGGGCCAAATTTCAAGTTTATATATCTAAAGAAATAAGATTCTGTTCATACAAACTATATCGCCTCTTTTTACGCACTCAAAGAGGTAAATTGTTGAAACATCGTTTTTGACGTTTCTATTATTGAACTTATAAGTTATTTATACCAATTTTCAAGTTAATTTAGCCAAGCAGTAAAATCCTTCCTTGTAAATTGACTATCCCTTTTCACCCGATTAGGGGCAGATTTTCAAAAAACCTGATAAAATTTATTCTTTATTTTTTTGTTTTCAGTAAAGATACTGAGTTTCAAGTTAATCGGACCGTGCGTTAAAAATCTTCCATACAAACTTTGATATCCCCCAATCCCCCTTTAGAGGGCAGTTTAAAAAAACAAAAAAATGTCAAACTTTATCATTTACTTAGGTTAGTATTTGTGCCAAGTTTCAGGTTTATTAACTCAAGGAATAAGATTTTTCGTACAAACAAAATCACCCCTTCTCACCCCCTTAAAGTTCGAATTTCAAAACACCAGCTAATTTCTTAGCTGATGCCTACGTCATAATTTGGAGTTAATCAAGCCACACAGTAGAATCCTCCCTTGTAAAATTGACTACCAAGGGGTAGTCAATTTTACAAGGGAGGATTCTACTGTGTGGACACACTACGGTGTGGACACACCCCGTTAGTGATAAATTTTCTAAAAACTCTGATCAATTTTATTCTTTATATTTGGTTTACAGTATAAATACTGAGTTTCAAGTTAATCAGACCGCGCGTTAAAATTCTTCCATACAAACTGACATCCGCCAATCCCCCTTTAGAGGGTAGTTAAAAAAAAATGTCATACTTTATAATTTACTTAGGTTAGTATTCGTGCCAAGTTTCAGGTTTGATAACTCAAGGAATAAAATTTATCCCCGTTTTTCACCCCATAAAGGTCGAATTTCGAAAAATCCCTTCTTAGCGGATGCTCTGGTTTCCAACCATAAGCCGAAATATTAGTATTTTAACTTAAAAAGAACTTTCATTAAAAATAACATTTTATCCCGTTTTTTACCCCTTAAGGCTTGAAATTCTATCAACACCGTTGCATTAGCTTCCAACCATAAGCCTAGATAATAAATTTTTACTGTGAAAATTAAGGACTTTGATACACAACTTCATCCCTCTTTTTAACCCTTCGGGGGTAGAATTATCAAAAACGCTGACACACATATAAATTATTTTTTAATCATCAGCCTATACACCAAATTTGAAGATCCTAACTTCAAAACTGACGGACTTTCATATAAACTTCCATCCCCTATTTTACCCTCTTAGGGGTAATTTCGAAAAACCCTTTCTTAGTGGATACCTACTCTTTACAAAGAACACACCCTCCAAATTTCATGTCTCTAGGACCAGTGGTTTAGGCTGTGCGTTGATATATCAGTCAGTCAGTCAGTCAGTCAGTCAGTCAGTCAGGACTTTGAATTTTATATATATATAGATAGATTACATAGATGGTATAACAAAGTAAAAGATCAATACCTAAGAACCCTAAACCTTCAACCAGTACAAACAAAATCTTCCTAATTACGTAAGATATTCTACTAAAGACTTTACCAATACTCATGACACTTGCTTAACTTACAATATATGTAACAAATAGTAGGTACAAGGACCTCCTTGTGTAAGTATGCTAACTGTTGCATCTGTTTTGCATACTGCTAAACTGTTTAACACAGTTTTCTGTCCATATTAACAGTTGTTTATTATTTCTACATTTCTCTACTAATGAAATACAAATGTGTTACCTGCATTTTGACGGTCGATTGAGGTTTCCTGGTAGAAACGTAACATCAAGCTTGTCTTCGTCGAAAGGGTCTCACCCACTTGGTTAAACCATTTGATCAATCACTCTAATCGTGTAACACACTCGCACACAATTGCAATCTTAACAAAAGTTCCGTATTTATTAGTTTTTTTTCATCAGGCAATAAAACCAATCTAAGGTATTAATTTATTCTTAACTCTGATACAGTAGTTAACTGAAGTTCGTGCCTCTAATCGCAGTCAATATGAACATTAAACTTTACGACTCAATTAGATACTAAGCACCATGTTGTTACGTTAAAATTGTGCACACGCTGCTGGATCGAATGGATTTCAATCACATGCTAATGTTGGTTTTATTTTGTTTCAGGTAAAATTGCAGCGTAATTATGTGGTGTGAAGGATTCGTAAGTAAATAACATTAGATTAGCACAAGATAGGTAGAAGCGATTAATTTGAAAAGGCCAGACATTGCTAAGTTAGCTTCCTAACACATCCTCCTAAATTAAAGAAAAATAAAACAAAAAAAATTGTAGACTCACTTTGAAATATCAGAGCGCCTGTTAGAAAAAATATAGCAACACATCTTTCAATCACATAATATAAAATTATCAGGCGCCCACATCTCTTGAGAGAGTTTACTCGTTCGTACATAAATGACACCGTTGGTGGTTATGCATGATCAAACTTGTACAATATATTATAAATTCATGAACTGTTTCGATTTTACGACATTCCAGTGCTCCATGTTCGCGTAAAGTTGCACGAATGAGTCCCGAATGGTGAATATGTAATTATTACTATGAAATTCGTTACCTACCGACATTCACGTTTATAGATGAAGAAACTTTTCAGCTGACTGTAATAAAGCAACATCTACCCAGCCTGGTCCCAACTATGACGAGGCTTCCATTAACTGGATGCAGCTGAATATCTGGATTGTACATGGAGCGACTGCCTATTGGACCTACACAACCCAGTTACTGGGTAACACGACGCCCCTTAGTAAGACTGGTTGTCAGACTTTGGGCTTTTGACTACTCGTAACGACTATCAAAGATCGGACCAACCGTTTAAAGTGCTTTCCGGGACTTCTTGGCGGGAAAGTGAAGCGTCATGTTCAGTAGTTTGTTTAATTTTCCAAAATTTGTGTTTAGCCGAATATTAATGTGTAATAATGGTGGATTATTAACCATTAAGTGTTTGTGAACGTGCATTAGTGTAGGCAAATGAAACAAAACAGTGCAACTTCGCTTCAAGTTCTCTCAAGAAGTCCGCGTGAGGTCTCAGTAAAGTGCCACATCTTTACTGAAACTCAAGGGGAGTGGGCGGGGATATCATCATCATGATATAATTCATTTCATCAATATTATACAAGAACTAAAACGTGACATTGGCTAAATGCACAAACCGTGCGAAGCCAGAAGGAAAAAAAAAAAGAAAGTGCTTTCCGAGGCACGGAGGGGTCTCGATAATTATGTAATTAATGGTCCCCCCCCCCCATCTATATTATTTTAATCATATTTTAAATTGTTTTTTGTTAATGTTAGGTAGTTGTAGGCTTAATATACTGTAGATCTGTAGACCATTTTCTATTTTGTTAAGTACCTGGTACTCTTGACGGGCCTACGCTGTCCTCTCATACTTATTAACACTGTAATTTGAAACATTGTCCCAATTTTTCTTAAAAGAGTAACCGTGGAGTTTCTTGCCGGCTCTTCTCCATAGGAAACGACCAATTGGAACCGTGCACCTAGCTTCTGACGTTTCATAAGTGCCCATGTAGGCTTATGTGAAATAAAAATATTATTGATTGATTTGATTGATTAAAAAACCGGCCAAGTACGAGTCGGACTCGCGCACGAAGGATTCCGTACCATTATCTATAAAAATGGCAAAAAATCACGTCTGTTGTATGGGAGCCCCCTTAAATATTTGTTTTACTTTATTTTTTTTTATTTTTTATAGTGAATATATAAATAAATATTCTATGAGTATTTCAAGCGTCTACCTGTTGCCGTTATCAATAAAGAGCAAAAACGAGCAAATAGAGCCCTAAAATATTTATTTTATTCTGTTTTTCTATTTTCTGTTATAGCGGCAACAGAAATATATCATCTGTGAAAATTTCAACTGTCTAGCTATCACGGTTCATGAGATACAGCCTGTTGACAGACGGACAGACAGACAGACGGCGGAGCCTTAGTAATAGGGTTCCCGTTTTACCCTTTGGGTACGGAACCCTAAAAAACCAACCCCGGCAAGCGTAGCTTAACCTTCGATCGCCCCGTGCAGATGTTATTATTTAGCCACGAGCCCTCCTGAAAGTAATATTATTTAGCCACGAGCCCTCCTGACAGTAATATTATTTAGCCACGAGCCCTCCTGAAAGTAATATTATTTAGCCACGAGCCCTCCTGAAAGTAATATTATTTAGCCACGAGCCCTCCTGACAGTAATATTATTTAGCCACGAGCCTTCCTGACACTAAGAAAGCAAAGTGTATTAGGTATATTATATAAATAATGGATGAGAGCCTTCTAATGATATTGACCTCGTTTACCTACGTACGTTATTAATCTAAGTACCTAATAGTAACTCGTGCCTACTGTTGGACACGTGTCAGTTAATTGATTAACTACTTAAGGGGCCGTGCATGAAATCGGCTGATTTTTATCAATTTTGTTCATTGGTTGTGAGAAAGGGAAACAGAATTTAAACAAAATTATTTGTGAATTGAAAAGTCGAGTTGTTTGTTTTGCATGTGGCGGAAAGGATTTGTTCAAATAAATTAAGGATTCCTGGTAAATTACAGAAATTTGCAACAGGTTTTCCAAAAAAAGGACGCGATCATCTTTCAACAAGAAATTACTTTTGAGTTTAAACATTAAAAAATATCATAAATTACATCAATATAATACGATCTACTTGCACGTGGTGGGACCACTTCACATTACATGCTAGAAACAATCCTAATAACTAAGGACTAATTAACGTAGGTAGGTAGGTACATAGAGTTCACCAAAATATTTCCTGTGACAAACACAACAGTATCTGCAGTACTTATATATAGAACTAGTACCGGCCCTGCTTCGCACGGTTTTGACGACTTGACAAATCATTGAGATTTATTAATTAAATATAAGTTTACTGTTGTAATGTTAATGACATTTATCCTTCCAGAATAAATTATCAAAATGATGGTGAAAACCGCATAGAAATCCTTTGCGTGTAGTTTAGAAGAACAACGCCGTCAAACAGACACGAAAAGCGACTTTAATTTATATATAGGTACCTACAGTAATACTTATTGTGTAGGTATCTTCTTTCTATGATCTGAGGTAGGTATGAATGAGGCAGCAATGAAATGAAATTGAACAGGTTAGAAACAGGGAAAAACGCTCAACGAAATTCAAGTTCCAATTTCCAAATGCCATACCACACGCATTTCCTGGGTCGTCTATGTACTACCTACTTATTTCAAAATTATTGTCTTTTTTTTTAGACAACTTTTAAACTGTGTCATCAGTAGAAAATTACTCCAAAATATCTTTGGACGCATTTACACAATAATGCCACTCGGAATTATTCAAAACAACGTATTATTAACTTTATCTTAGGGAAAAAAGGTTGATATTCCTTTGGTATCAATTTTATTACAATCTGCGGAAGATTGAACAATTTCCAGTGTCAGTGTAAAACCTATTATTTTCTTAATGTCAAGTTATTATTTTTGTGTTATTTATGTTGAACTTTTAGGTACCTATTTTTTTTCTGTGCAGAGGTAGTGTGAGAAAATAAATTATTCGTTTAGGTCATCATAAATAATTGAATGCCTAATACTCGTAGAAGAGATGTCAATCGTCAATGTGATAAAATATGTAATCTGTAATAATGAACAAAGAAAATAAATAATAAATAATTGGTTAATGTGAATTGAATTGAATGTATTGAATTTAATAATTGGGTTTAACTGTGATTGATATTGAATGAATAATTGTAAAAATAAAAATATTTGTTTCAGTAATAATAATTGTACCCAAAATATTTGCACGCCATGAGAAATGGCAGACATGTAGTGAGCCACTTATATTTAAGATCTTGCATGCATTAAATTCTGTATGTATACACTATGTTTGAGCAAATAAAATTTCTTTCTTTCTTTCTAGGAATCTGTTTAATATTTTAATGCTTCCATGGGGAAATCGTTACCTATTACAGTGATTTTTGTGAACCATCCTCTAACTATTCCCCGTTTTTGTGATTATTTTGCCGAATCGCACCATTTCCTTAATTAAATGAGGAATCCGTGCGTCAGTCACACCTACCTACAAATAAACAAAATTTATAATAATCTTTAAGGTGTTCATTTTAAAAGCCTGTTTCCATAAATTCTCTTGTTCACACCCATATCCATAAGTACATAATTTAAATAAATAACTCATTACTATACATTTCGTTATGACATACGAGTACGACTCATAACGACGCTCATTTTAATAATTGTGAAATTAACAATAATCCCTCGTGGTGCGCTCATTGCATTAACAATAATCCCTCGTGGTGCGCTCATTGCATTTAACACGCTAACTCAAATGAAATGTACAATAACAATGGACTCTAATTATAATTGCTCACAAAATGGTCGGCTTCGCACTGTTATTGCGAAACTGAAGCGAGAAAGCAGCAAAAACGATAATAAATGAAAATATGGACGGAACCCGACCGCACTGCAATTACTTTTAATTCGATCCCGTTAAGGGTTAGCGCAGTTATTTGAAATAACGCCATCTGTGATCAGGAGTTTTGTTCGTTTTAGTTCTGCTATCGGCCGCAGGAGCGCTACCGTTGTAAAACGTTATTATCAAAGCTTAGTAGAATGCAAATTCTCTTGATCGGTGAATGGGTTTAGGTCACCCTGAATTAATATTCCTTAGGCTTTGATATTCAATAAGTTTAATATCTATTCCCATTCAGGAATGTAGGAAAACTACATGAGTCTGAGTTGGCAGTTTGAATCCCACCCAGTTTTTTAATAGAAATAATGAATAAAAAATATATCTTTACTTGTTAGAGGCAGAATCAGAATAACATAAACCACATTTAAATCTGCCTATAATGATCTTTTACTGGGACTTTTACTGGGGCCTCATACGAGTATGAGAGATAATATTATGTACAAGTACAATATTATAGCATTTTAAAGTCTTCCAAAATCTAAATTTTCCAGTAGTCAAAATGACAAATGGCACAAAAAAGTGACTATTTAAATAGTAGGTAGGCAACAATTTATGCCAGCGACGCGGATAATCAATTACAAAATTGATTTTTCGGTTCACATTAAAGTTAAAGTGTTGTTGATTCCGGAGAGTAGGAACTCGTTCGACAAATCATTAAACAGAGCCAAACGTGGTTGTTTAGCTTTAGGCGATAGAAATCGAACTATTTATTAGTTTTTGTAGAAGATAATAATTGACTTGTATTTATGTATGTACCTAAATTATACAAATATGCCTACTAGCAACAAGTTTGTAGGTAGAGGAACATACTCATCGAGAACCAGTTTCATCATCATCATTTCAGCCGAAAGAGGTGCTGGACATAGGCCTCCCCCAAAGGAGGGGTTTGCCATAATCACCACGCTTGGCAGGCGGGTTGGCGATCGCATTATGGAGTTAAAATACATAGAGAACGCTGATGCCCATTCTCTAGTAAGTCCCTTAGTCGCCTTTTTACGACACCCAAGGGAAGAAATAGGATGGTGCTATTCTTTACGTCCGGCACCACACGGTACAACCAGTTTGAATACTACTATTCAAGAAGATTGAGATTGTAGTAGGATTCGCATAAAAAAAAGAAACATGCATGGCATAAGGGTGTCCATCGTGCATGTAAACAAAAACTCCTGAGCTCTTAAGGTCTCAGATATTAAACACTGAGTGTACTACGTGAGCTCGACAAATGGATGTGCGATCACTGAAATCAAAAACAAATAAGTAGATACGAATCTGGACACATCCATTATGCCCATGATACTGACAATTTCGCACCAAACCAATAAGCCAATAACAAACCTTAATCCCTAATTAAAACCAGTAATCTTACTAGAACAGTTTCCAGTGAACCAAGTTAGGTTACAATTAGGTGAACATTCTAGCCAGCCAACAGGACCTATGTAGCACATTATGTAGGCAGGCACTTGTGTATGTGCAAATGAAATAATCTTTAATTACCTGCCCATACCCCTACAAGGATAAGCGAGATGTTTCTAGCTATCGATTGCGTGGTGGGCTGTGGCAGGGCT
This sequence comes from Tiliacea aurago, assembly GCA_948098905.1. NCBI lineage: Eukaryota > Metazoa > Arthropoda > Insecta > Lepidoptera > Noctuidae > Tiliacea > Tiliacea aurago. The sequence goes on from OX402593.1 coordinate 815,994, forward strand.
GCCCTACAACACTAAAATTAAATAGATAAATCGCTAAAACAAATGATCTCAGGGATCATTTCGTAATTCAGTGTTGTGGCTGTTGTGCACACTAGGTATAATGATATAGGAAAGAAAAAAAAAAAGAATATGTCTTAACTATTCGCATTAAAAAAAAATCTAAGTAGTAGTGTGCAGTGTAGTATTCTTTTATGTATAACTGTACTACTGAATATATGAATTGTAGGAACTACAGTAGCAATAATGCAAACGAGGCATATTGCAATGGGCCCCGCGCATGCACACGGCCGAGCGGCCAGTCGTCTCCGCCGCGCCCTAGAGTTAACTTGTGTACTATCAATATCTTATAAGAAACGCCACTATAACGTAACTCCTGACTTAGTAATATACTTTGTATTAATTGGACTCCGGTATTTCATTTACATCCCTCGCCAATCAGACTGAAGGTTCCAACATTGGTGACCCCGACGTGATCTCAAGGTCTTGGTTGTGGGCATGTAAATCGCGGTAGTGTACCAAAGCGAGCGAACAATAGACAGTTAAGTGACATTGTGCGGCTGCGTGGAAGGCGACTCCCCGTCGACTTGGAACCATCGGCGGGAATTTAAAGGGTTCTCCAGCATGAGTCCAACACCACCACCACCACCGGTAGCTCAACTGGCCAGCATCAACGTCACGGACAGGATTCCGCAATTTTGGACCGACATGCCTCGGTTGTGGTTCGCACAATTCGAGTTCGCCATGGAACCTCAGAAACAAGGGGACGCAGCAAAATTCCATTTAGTCATTTCAAGACTGACTAGAGACGCGTTACAACAGGTTAGCGATTTAATTTGTAAACCCCCTACCGATAATAAGTATGGTGCCTTGAAACAAAGGTTGCTAACAGCCTACGAAGAGAGCGCCGAGAGGCAGTTCCAAAAATTGGTCGGAGAAATGGATCTGGGATCACAACGCCCGTCGCACCTACTACGGCGTATGTCAGAGTTGGTACAAAACACAGAGGTACCAACGGAAGCTTTACAGCTTCTGTGGATTTCGCGCCTGCCTGGACCCTTGAAGGCCGTGCTGTCGGTGTGCCAAGACCAAAAAACGGAAAAGCTCGCGGAAATGGCCGATAGGATTATGGAAAATTTAAACAGTGCAGAAGTAGCCACCATATCTTCAACGGCGACCACGGCAACAACGGACGTAGCAACCGTAATGAATGGATTCACTACGGAATTGCAGGAACTACGGCGAGAAGTGAACGAGATACGCGGACGTAGTAGGGGACGCGGAAATCGCGGAAACTGGCGCAGACAACAGTCACGATCGAGAGGTCCACGTCGCACTCCAGAGAGTCCAGAGTGGCTATGTAGCTACCATTATGCATACGGTAAGGAAGCAAGGAGATGCACACAACCGTGCAACTGGAAGGAAAATTCGAGGGCGGAAAACTGAGTGAGGCGCAATCGTACTCGGTGGGCGACTGCGCTGCAACAACGGGAAACCATCGTTTATGCGTAATAGACCTAAAAACAAGGATCAACTTTCTCGTAGATACAGGTGCTAATGTATCAGTTTTACCAGTGAACAGTGTTAGAAATTATGTGCGGCACGTAAGCGGATACAAGCTATACGCAGCAAATAACACAGAGATTAAGACATATGTTATGAAATCTTTAGAACTTAATTTAGGCCTGCGCAGAGTTTTTAAATGGCCCTTTATTGTGAGCGATGTAAAGCAAGCAATTTTAGGTGCAGATTTCATTGAGGCGCACAAATTAGTTGTAGATTTACATAATAAGAAACTAATAGACAGTGTAACTAATTTAAGGTCAAGTGGGTCGATTATACGGTATGATGAAGCGTCAGTTAAAAGTATACAGGATCGTAATCCTTATCGCGAATTATTGGAGGAATTCGCAGAGATAACAAAACCGATGTCGTTCAAGCAGCCGCCAGCGCACGCAGTCAAGCATCGCATCATAACGAACGGTCCCCCGGTACACGCGCGTCCAAGGCCGTTACCGCCGGATCGTTACAATAAGGTAAAAGACGAATTTCAATTAATGCATGAGTTAGGAATATGTAGGCCATCACAAGGAGAGTGGTCTAGTTCATTGCACGTGGTACCAAAAAAGGATGGACAACTGCGCCCATGTGGCGATTATAGAGCGTTAAACGCGATAACGAAGCCAGATCGTTATCCCATACCAAGGGTAAGTGATTTTACATACATTTTATCAGGTAAGACTTGGTTTTCGAGATGCGATTTAAATAGAGCCTACCATAACATCGCAGTATCAGCGGAGGATATAGAAAAAACCGCCATAGCAACCCCGTTCGGTCTCTGGGAATTCCCACGCATGACGTTCGGATTGAGGAATGCGGCTCAAACGTTTCAGAGGTTCATGGACCAACAGGTACTTAGAGGTATAGAACGCTTAGACAACGCTAATGGCAAGTCAGCACATTTCTGTTATATCGATGACGTAATTGTAGCCTCAGACAACGAAACTATACACAAAGAACATATTCGCATGCTGTTTAAACGTTTTAGTGAAGTTGGCATAACGATAAATTTAAGTAAAAGCGAATTCGGGCAATCAAAAGTAGAATTTCTAGGATTCGAAGTAACGCAGACAGGAATCAAACCGTTAACAGACAAAGTTAAGGCGATAACAGACTATCCGAGACCAGAGACAGTAGAACAGCTTCGTCGTTTTTTAGGAATGGTTAACTTCTATAGGTCACATTTACCGCACGCAGTTGAGCATCAAGCGGTACTTAATAAGTTTTTACACAACGCCAAGAAAAAAGACAAAACAAAAATACCGTGGGATAACAAAAGTATAGAGGCATTCGAACAATGTAAAGTCAGCATTAAAGAAGCGACTACATTGTTTCACCCAAGTGCTGACGCGCCGGTGTCAATAATGACTGACGCATCGGATACGTGTGTAGGGGCAGTATTACAACAAAAAGTAGGCGGAAATTGGAAACCAGTCGGTTATTTCTCCAAGCAGTTATCACAGGCACAAATGAAGTATAGTACGTATGACAAAGAGTTAGCAGCAATTTACATGGCCATTGTTCATTTCCGCAATTGGGTAGAGGGACGACAAATCACCATTTATACAGACCACAAACCATTAATATATGCATTCACTAAAGTAGGTAACGACAAGGAGATACCAAGAAGGGCCAGACAATTATTGTACATTAGCGAGTTTACCAGCGACATACAATATGTAAAGGGCCAAGATAATACAGTCGCGAACGCGTTATCACGTGTAGAGGCAATCCGACTCCGATTCCGATTGGACTCCGGTATTTCATTTACATCCCTCGCCAACCAGACTGAAGGTTCCAACATGAATAAATAAGTAATAATAATATCTCTCAATTTGAAAGATATAAATAGAGAGATCTACCTGTGAACAGCATGTAACTCGCGGAGACCTTCAAAGCACTAGCAAATGAATAAATAAATAATAATAATATCTCTTAATTTGAAAGAGAGATCTACCTGTGAACAGCATGGAACTCGCGGAGACCTTCAAAAGCACTAGCAAATAAAATGAATTCTGATTTTTTTTATTTTTTCGACAATATAATTAATAAATTTCCCAAGACTTCAAAATTGCCAGCCCTGACCGGACGTGTGTAAGTCCATAGCATCTACTAATGTATGTAAACGGCGAGTGAAACTCCTGCGCAGCTATAGGTACTTACTGCTCAGTAGTTGCGATCCGATACCGCGGCGCTTTAGGTCGGGCGCAGTTCTGAAGCACCGCCTGGACTGTTAAGTTAGTAGCCTCGGCTTTACAAACCAATTTAAATATGAATTCTAATAGTAGTCGATTTGAAGAGAAAATAGAGTTGATCGAATGGCACAGGGGGTGTAAGTTTTAAGACTTTACAAGTGAGGCGCGATTTCTATGCGGAGAAAGAAGAACGTTCGTATTACAAAGCGCGTTTAAGAAAACTAAGTTCCGCAAAAACGAGTTCAAATGTCGACACTGATCTCGATTTACGTCCAACCGATTTCACCTGGTTCATTTTAATCGCGTTCACGAAAACAAAATTTTCATGGCACACAACACACACATCGAGTGACCACTGAAAATCAGTGCTGTGCTGTGGGTACCCCATAGCACAGCATCATGCTGAGTGGAAGCTTTCTCGTCACGAGCAGCTGCCGACTATTTGTTTTTTGATTAAAAGAACACTTTGTAAATTAAATGAAATGAAATCGTTTATTCTGTAAATAGGATATTAAAATCACTTTTACACGTCATATAAAAAAAAAAAATCTAGATGTAGCCGACATTTCCTATCTGACTACCCCTGAGAAGAAATGGCGAAACAAACTCAGGGGTCAGTCTCTTTTAAAGTCCAGACATAATCTTGGTCAGATCATGTGAGGACCATGTAGATCCATGTCTGAAATGGTCTTTTGAGGAAAGAACCACGCAAATTTGAGCGGACCTGTCCAATCAGTGAAAGCATTTGTCAGTAATCGTGCAGTTCAACTCAAAACTTAAGGAGCTCAACGACTCGACGAATAGTACCAAAAAAAGGACATTTGGGTAGGCCGCATAAAGCGCTCAAAATGTCAGACCATCATTAAAACTTAACTGAGAAAAGAAAGGAAAACATTTAAAGAAAAAAAAATGACCCACATAGTGCTCACATTCACAATAAATTAAAGCAGTAAATATAATACTTTTCAAAGTAAACATTCATGTAAAATTGTATACAATATTCTGCAATGTCAATATGTATATAAAATCATGCATAATAATTAAAATGTCAAGTTTTATCACAAGGCTAGCAGAGCGAGCAGCTCAATCCCAAGCTTTTTTGTCCTCTAAATAATCAGAAATCTTATAGTACCCTTTTTTACAAAGTTTAGTTTTAATACAGATTTTAAATCGTTTAATGGGTATGTTCCGAATGTCAGTAGGAAGTTGGTTGTAAAAGCGTATACATTGACCCATGAACGAGTTGCCTACTCTGTGGAGGCGAGTGCGATGTACAGCAAGATTGTGTTTATTCCTGGTATTTAAACTATGAATATCGGACATTTTCTTAAAATTTGATTTATTTAAACAAGCATATTACAAATTAGAGGATTATATACAAGATAAGAATGCTTGGAAACATGCTGGTCCTGCTCCATAGGACAATCTAGAGTCTAGACAAAATCAAACAGGTTGCTATTTTAATTGTATAATTTATTATTTTTATGACATTTATTTTAAATTCTGTGATTACCTTAACTCACACTGATATTATTGTTATTTTTTAGGAAATCGTATATATTTTTTACAATTTTTGTAAATATGTGAGCACCATGTTCTATCACCTAATTAATTTATCTGTCATTGCTTCATTCTTAACTCTTTTTATTACCTATTGTGGTATAGTAATTTTATTCTAGGTGCATCGTCTTCACATATAATTATATATTAATGTACCTATAAAATATTGTACAAGATTTTAAAAGAGAACCGGTGGAATTTCTTGCCCATTCTTCTCCATACGAAACTACATTTTGGAAGGGGCGACTAGAATCAATTCAATTTTTTTTTGTAAATATTGACGTTCAAAAGTGCCTTTTATGTGCCTATTTGAAATAAACAATTTGACTTTGACTTTGACTTTGACTTTGTGCTCGTGATTATAAGTAGATCTGTTTTGTTTAATTTTTTTGTTTACCTACTCGAGTTAATTATCTTTTCGTATGCACGTGTTTCTGTGACAAATAAATTTATTTTTCTTTCTTTCACATGAGCGCAATGCGTTTAGCATTTTCAACATGCGATAGCAAACTAATGCGGTAGGTATAAAAAAATATATCAGTCAGCGACTAAACGCGGGTACCGAGTTGTCAAGACCTTTCTCGTCTCTTTGATTTGGTCAATTTCGTATTTCGTTTCGTGGTAATAATATATTCAAACTAGGCTGAAAAAATACATAAGACAGTGCCCCAAAAACGCCCGCCCTTCACCACTTCCTAGCTATCGTCATGTCCATCTATGTCTGTCCCCGGCTTAGCTCCGAGACTTGGGGACCTCTCTTGCACGAAAAGTGGGGATGATATTGTTTTTTCTCGACTATCCTTTGGTGTGGGGTATCGTTTGATAGGCCGTTCAAAAATTTTGCGGGTCTGTGTAAATCATTTTTCTGTTTTGTTTCTGTTTTCTGATATGAAACCTTTTCACAAAGTCTTGGTCATCCACGGTGTCAAGTGTTCTTCTCTCTCGCGTGTCCATCTTGGACGATGGAAAATGAACTCATCCTCATCCCCAACAAAAGATCGTTTCGTGAAACGTGATCAATTTACGCTGAACTCAGTTCTGAACTGAGTTCAGCGTGAATTGATCACATTTAATTTCGTTGGTGAAATCCGCCCTAAGTAGAAAAAACCAGCTAATTACTCGTTAACTTGTAAAGCCTACTTAGCTGTAATAATTTCCTTTTCATTTCGTATATACTACTGCTATAAATTTTTTCATATATCCAAGATAAGATAAGATAAGATAAGATTTCTTTATTTGTTAAACATTGTATACATATAAGAGCATGCAAGATATTACAGTCATCGTTTGAGTCTAATCATGTTTAGCCGTAAGTATCGGCATACAAATATTTCCTTAGCAATGAAAATAATTATTAGTGTCATATAAATTATTAGTAATTAGTATTATTAGTGTCAGGAAAAAGCTAAAATTATTCACTCAAAAAAAAAATCCTTTACGGTCAAAAATTCGGAGACACTTATAATATGCTTTTTGCGAAAGGAAAATTTTTAATTGTTGCTTGAATGCCTTACCTTTTAGCTCCTTCCAACGTTTAGGCCATATGTTATATATAGTAGGCGCCATGCAGACGATACTTTTGCGCATGAGTGCCGTTTTTGCTGGATAGACTCGAAGAATGGTCATATCCCGTCTGTTACGCGGTACAACGTCCTGTAGACGTGGAAACAAATTGGGGTTTGTTTTAACAAACATTGCGGTTTCGAGGATATACATACAAGGAAGAGTTAATATATTGTACTTTTTAAACAATTGTTTACATGTATCAACCGTTTTTAGCCCAAACATAGATCTAATGCATCTCTTTTGAGCCTTAAATGCCGTGTTAGCGTCGGTAGAATTTCCCCAAAATATGATGCCGTATTTAGGTGAGACGCAAATAAGCCATGGTAGGCCGCAATCAGGGTGTCTACATTCACAACTGCAGCTAGAGAGTGCAATGCAAATGCAGAACTACAATTTTTTTTGCAGAGTTTCTCGATTTGTGCTTTCCAGTCAAGTCTTTTGTCAATTATTAGTCCAAGGAATTTTGTAGTATTTACGATTTCAACAATTTTATTATCTATATTTATGTCCATATTTTCTAGAGTCAAGCGTTGGCTAAAATGTATGATTTTAGTTTTATCTAAATTAATCATTAAATTATTATTATTTAGCCATTCTATTATAGATGTCAAGGTATTGTGAATGTCAAGTTTATATTGGATCATGTCATTGCTACTCGTATTACTAGAAATTGTCACCGTGCTATCATCTACAAATAAAGTCATAGGGTGTGGAATTGATTTTGGCAAGTCATTAATGTATAGTGTAAAAAGTGGAGGTCCCAATACACTACCTTGTGGAACACCAAAAGTAGTTTGACGTTCATCTGATAAGTATATCTCTTCCTTTTTAGTAGTTATATTAATTCTAATGATTTCTGTCTTCTGCTTTCTATTGTCTAAATAGGATTTAATTAAACTCAGAACATTACCTCTTATACCATAGGCGTCAAGTTTGTTTATTAAAATGTCATGATTTACATAGTCAAATGCTTGAGTCGTATCGCAGAAGATAGCACATACAGGTGTTTTTTTTGTCAATTTTTATCAATACAGTGTATAAAAACTCGTAAATCGCCATATTTATAGTCTTATTTTCGCGAAATCCCTTTTGCTCATTACATAATTTTTTTTTTCTACGTCGGTCACGTAGAAAAAAAAATTATGTAATGAGCAAAAGGGATTTCGCGATTTAATTCCTTTTGAATGAATTTCTCAAATATTTTCGAGAAGATAGGTATCAGAGAAATAGGCCTGTAGAATTCCATGAGCTCTCTATCTTCTTTCTTAAATAATGGCTTAACGATTGCTATCTTTAGTGCCTCAGGAAACGTACCAGCTACAACACATAGATTTATAATATGAGACAAATGGTCGCATATTTCAGATGCTACAGCTTTTATTACTTTGGTGGATATGCCATCGTAACCCACGCTATTTGTGTTTTTAAGGCCATAGTAATTTTCTGTGCCTGTTGTGGTGTACAGGGTGCCATAAACATCGAGTTTTTGCTGTTTAAGATGGGCCGTGTAGTTTTATCACTGGACTGTATTTTATTAATAAAATAGTCATTAAATTGATTAGCAATTTGTTTCGCATCCGTAATTTTGACATTATTGATTTTAATTTTTAAAATATAATTTTTAGGTACATTAAATTTACCTTGATTTATTATTTGCCAGGCGGTTTTACATTTATTGTGTGATGTTTTGATTTTATGGTTATTTTGTGAACGCTGTGTCAGTCATAATTTTTCTACAAAGCTTAGAGTATTCTTTAAAGCGAGTTCTATTTAATTCATTTGATTTTAATCTGTAGGTCCACAGAAGTTGTCGTTTTTTCTTACTACAGGATTTAATACCTTTTACCTTACCTTTAACACAGGATTTAAAAACAACCATTTAGCGGGAAAGGGGGGGGGGACTCTAACAAAAATAGGGATAGTCGAGAGAAAAAATATCATCCCCTCTTTACGTGCAAGAGGTACCTTATTTTTTTTTGCAAGATTATATTTTCCCACTTTGTCCGCGTAAATAGTAGAAAAAAATGCCAAATTACAGCTTTCTAGTACTAAGAGTCTCTGAGCTAAGCCCACAGATAGACAGACAGACGGACATGGCGAAACTATAAGGGTTCCTTGTTGACTACGGGATCCTAAAAATGATTATGACTATGTAATTTCATTTTCGTTGCATATCTTTGGGCGCCCTTGATTCTCAAAAGTTAAATGGATCCTTTGTGAAAGATAAGAAATTTTGTGTTTGTAACACGAAAATCCAAAATTTTCTTAATGAAATGCCCAAACTGATGGACGTTTCTGATAATCAAAGCTGAGATCTCTATTGATCCCCAGAGCCATTATTAGAATCGCAGGTTTCTTGCTTCAATACACTATATTTTTCAAGTATACACCTACTTACCTACATATCAATCTTACGCAAACTCCACGTCAACGCTTTCGCACTGCGTCAACAAGTTTTTGTAATTTACCATTACCAAGTTTAGATCACCGCGGGCAGCCGGCCTTGCTGTCAGATGATCAGCGCGGGTAGCCGGGCATGCTGTCAGATGATCAGCGCGGCCAGCCGGGCATGCTGTCAGATGATCAGCGCGGGCAGCCACGAGAGCACCTCACTTCCGTCGCGTAGTGTGGTGGTGCAGTGGCGCTGGAGTGATAGCTGGCGGAGTTGAATAATCAATATGATGTGGTATTTTTGAGAGCTGAGTAAGTTTTGATAAGTCCACTAGTACTGCTATACATTGTTCCGAGAATTAGTGACTATAAGAATAATCATTATTTATTTGTTAGAATTATATGAGAAAACTTAGGTTGATAAATATAACACTACATTGTCTAATGAGAAGAGATTACGCCTAAGGAATCTGACTGTAGGCATTCAAAGCAGCACTGGTTTTACTAATCACACTGCCAACAAATCTTTTTTTTTTATATTCAAATAGGCACCTAAAGGGCACGTTTGACCGTCAATATTTACAAAAAAACAGAATTGATTCTAGTCGCTCCTTCCAAAAGGTAGTTTCGTATGGAGAAGAATGGGCAAGAAACTCCACCGTTACTCTTTTAAAATCTTGTACAATATTTTTCATAGGTACATTAATTATATAATTATATGTGAAGTGATGCACCTAGAATAAAATTACTATACCACAATAGGTAATAAAAAGAGTTAAGAATGAAGCAATGACAGATAAATTAATTATGTGATAGATACATGGTGCTCACATATTTACAAAATTGTAAAAAAAAAAAACCTAAAAAATAACAATATCAGTGTGAGTTAAGGTAATCACATAATTTAAAATAAATGTCCAAAAAAAAAATATATATACAGTTAAAATAGCAAATAATTTCGGTAACTACCTTAAAATAGCAAGTTGCAGTTCTTCTTTTTGTTATTTTTAGTTTCTTATAAGATGTGCCGTACTCTTTTGGTACAGTGGCTGCAGGGCCCAAGATTTCCGATTCCAATTACCGTCCATCAAACACCTCTCCGTTCCTATCGTAAACGAGGAAGGTCTTTGGGAAATAGCGTACATTTTTATGCAGCTATGTGCACGCCTGCTTGCAAGCGCTCGCGCGCGCAGTGACGTGACGTGCAGTAGCGCGCACGCATACACTTTCTACGGCACATTCTCACTGCATACGTTATTACGTTGTATTTGCATAGTGGGTACGCACGTATATACACGTGTAGAAATTGGAAAAGTAACCGCTAGAAAATTATGTAAAAAGTAAATTTAAAAAATCTAAAAAGCCGAATGCGTAAAAACTGAATTAGAAAAGTTGTAAACTTTTATATAAATTAATACTATACAACCTCATGCAGTCGGAGGCAAAGTCAAATTATTTATTTCAAATAGGCACATTTACGGCACTTTTGAACGACAAAATTAACAAAAAAAAAAAAATGTTTTTTTTTTTCGCCCCTTCCAAAAGGTGGCTACGTATGGAGAAGAATGGGCAGAAACTCCACCGTTACTCTTTTAAAATGTTATACAATATTTTGTATAGGTAGGTACATTAAATATATAATTATTATATGTGAAGACGATGCACCTCGAATAAAATTACTATACCACAGTAGGTAAAAAGAATGAAGCAATGACAGATAAATTAATTGAATAGTCAAACGAACTTACCTGTAAGTGAAGTTCGACGGTAATTATACGAAGTTATTGCCTCGTCCGAAGATGATGATAGAAAACAAGTGTAGTCTCGACTTTATAGTCTGTGGCGTCACATAATTTGGAAGAATTTAGTAAAAACAAACACATCCTTATGCGGGTGTGCTGTCATCTGTAACAATCTTCATTAAGTTCATAGCAATTTATTGGTTTTACAACATAGGGTCCATGTTCATATAACTATATAGCATGGAATGTTTGGGTCGGGTGGGACTCATCATCTTCGGACGAGGCAATAACTTCGTATAATTACCGTCGAACTTCACTTACAGGTAAGTTCGTTTGACTATTCAATTATACTCGTTATTGCCTCGTCCTCGATGATGATAGAAAACAAGTGTAGATGTTCAAAGACCAGTTGTAAAATCAATAATTATTTATTATTATTATTTATTTATATATATAAAATAACACGACTTATTTTTAATATTTGTTATAGACAATCATAAATGTAGATAATTAGTCATCTTTTATTAATACAAAAGAAAATTACAATTCAAGTTGTATTATTTTCGTTACTACAAAAAATTGCTTCAGAGAAGCTTCAATTGTTGATGATAGGTCTATTATAAAATCTAGCAAAAATTTGCTGACCCCCCCCAGTACAACCAGCCGCTCTTCTTATATCATCGATATTAACCGTAGGCTGCTGATGTTGTTGCATGGCGCGTGCTGTGCGTTGAGAATGGTGCTAATGTCAATTCCACTCTCTTTTTGTACTGGAGCTCACAGCTTTATGGGGCTTTTTAGTTGCTATAAACAAATTATTACAGTCTCGCAGATCTTTCGATAATTTTAAATAATGAACCACAGCCGTAGCTGGGCATACTCCTATTCTAGTATTAAAGAAGGGAGCAGTTAAAAAAGGTTGGCATCTATTTGGCCCTGAAGTTTTGATTAACTTATCAAACTTAATCATTATGCAGTCACTAAAATTATTAATATTAAATAATGAGATCGTTTGTGCCCTTTGACCTGTGGCTAACATTAATAAAGTCACAGCTTGTTTTGGTTACAATTTGTAAATCAGTTTGATGAATGTACTTAATTATTTTCAATATAATTGAGTAAGTATGATACATCCCAAATATTATTATATTTAGAAACCTCTGAAGAGTCTTCTGAGTTTGTCATCTGTACCTAAATGTGGTCTTATAATGAAAAACTAGAGCAGATCTAAGGGAGTTTAAACTTCCATAGGAAACTCCCTCCTGAAATCTCCGAGTGAGATATTGAATAACCTCAGTAATGGTGGGCTTGATAATATTTATCTTTTCTGACTTACAGTATTTAGCCCATGCTACAATTGCAGGTGGTGAGTATTGATTCAATGTACTTTTGGATATTGAGTTCATCATAATATGCACTGTATCATCACTAATTCCATGGGCTTTATATGTTTTCCTGATAATATTCCTGCTATCAATGTCAATTTCTGGTGAAGGGGGTGTGACAATCTGTTGCTCTATCTGTTATTATCTTTTCTATGGTTTTAAGAACCATAGAGAATGGAGGACCATAGAATATATGATAGTGAGACCAATGCAAGGTAAAGGCATCAACTTGCACAGCCCCTGGGTCCGGGTGCCATGATACATAATTATGGCACTTTGTATTGGTCCGTGATGCAAACAGGTCAATTGAAGGTTCACCAAATAAAGAAATGACCTTTTGATCACTTTCACTAAGTGCCCATTCTGTATTGCTTAGTTCTCTTCTAGATTCAAAATCTGCTATCACATTATCTTTGGTATTTATGTAAGTACCTAGTAAAATCCATATATTTTTAAATTCACTCCACTGCCAAATATTCTTAGTTATTTAAGTGGGGATATTGAACTCCTCCTAATCTGTTAATGTATGATACTGCAGTCATATTATCAATTCTTAATAAGACTTCACAATCTCTTAAATGTCTGGCAAAACATTTTAACCCAAAGAAAGCAGCAAATAATCCAAAGAATTAATGTGAAGCCAAGCTTCATCTGCAGTCCATCGCCCATAGGCAGTCTGAGAGTCACAAGACACTCCCCACCCTGTGGAGGAGGCATCTGAGAGTCACAAGACACTCCCCACCCTGTGGAGGAGGCATCTGAGAGTCACAAGACACTCCCCACCCTGTGGAGGAGGCATCTGAGAGTCACAAGACACTCCCCACCCTGTGGAGGAGGCATCTGAGAGTCACAAGACACTCCCCACCCTGTGGAGGAGGCATCTGAGAGTCACAAGACACTCCCCACCCTGTGGAGGAGGCATCTGAGAGTCACAAGACACTCCCCACCCTGTGGAGGAGGCATCTGAGAGTCACAAGACACTCCCCACCCTGTGGAGGAGGCATCTGAGAGTCACAAGACACTCCCCACCCTGTGGAGGAGGCATCTGTTAATATTTCTAACTGAAAAATGTTCTTTCTATTGGGATTGCCCGATTTAGCTATGTTTATAGACCACCATTCGAGATATTGTATGCATGCAGCATTCAATGTTGTGTTTAAATAATAATTGTCATTATGGTCTTTTAAAATAAGATAGAAATTAGTTAAAATAAGAATAATTATGTCACTCGAGTTCTTTAGTATAGAGAATACCACACTTAATAGCTGGGCAAACATATATTAAAGTTCCAATAACCTAAGCTAGAAATCTAACCTTAATTTTACTTTTAGCTAATAATTCTTTTAACTTCAAACAGTTACTTATTTCTGTTTTCTTCAGTGATGTCAAGAGTCATGTCAATGGTATTGAAAATTAAACCTAGAAACTTACACTGTTGTTTTGTTATAAGATCACATTTTTCTTTGTTAATTATAAATCCTAATTTTTCTAGTATATTTACTGTTGACTGCATATTTTCTAAACATTGTAAGTAACTATTTCCTATACATAGAAAATCATCTAATATATGACTGAGATAAAGCCTTTTTCTCATATGTAAGCTATTACTGGTTTCATCATTTTTGTAAATGTTAATGGGTCCGTACATAATCCAAAAGGTAAAACATTAAATTCATAGTATATTCCTTGAAATATAAATCTTAAGTATTTCTTACTATCCTTATCTAAGTTGAACATGTAATAAGCAGCTTTTAAATCTAATGTTACAAGAAAATCATTTTTCTGTAAAAGTTTACAGACTGTTCGGTAGTCTTTAAACTTGAAATGATCTGTTTTAACAAAAGCATTATATTTTAGATAAAATGGAAAGTTCCATTGGGCTTTGTAACCAGAAAAAATTGGTGAGAAAAACTGGTTATCTGTAGGTTGACAAATTGTTATTGCTTTTAAAGAAAGTAATTTATTAATTTCGGATTTTATCTGTAAGGAATCCAGTTTGGAAAATTTGTCATTAACAGGAGTGTAACTCTGGTGTGGTTTAGTGTGAAATGGAATTTTTGACCCTACAACCCAATCAAGAATAACCGGATCTGTGGTGCTTAATTTCCAATCACAAAAATTAGATTTAAGTCTGCCCACCTGTGAGTTTATTTGCGACGTTTCTCCTTCCTGTCCTCCCACTTTCTGTCCATTGCTGGTGCCCTGGGTGATGGCCCCCCCTTCTTCACTTCTGTGCGAGGAGGGCCCTGCCAGTTTAAAACTTTGTTATTTTTGAAGTGTTTTCCCATGTGTTCTGTCTAGAGGGGTGAACTTTTTGGTTTCCACTATCTTCAAAACCTGGCCAGTTTTTTTTTTTTTCACCGATTTAGCTGTTCTTATTTTTTCAGTAAGGTCTTCACCAAATAAGAATGTTATTGACTCCGATTGCAGCGCAAAAACTCTTTCATGTCTTTATTCATGACAGATAATAGGATGGATCTACATGCCATTGTATCTAGACATTTAGTCACATAATAACCTTGAAGCAACATTTAGCTTTTTAATTATGTCCATCTTCTGTCCTTGAGCATCCTTTAGACACATTTGAAGGCTCGAGCCCAGACATGACAAGGCTGCACAGCTGCCAATTTGATTTTGTCTTTTTTGTATAATTTGGTCTTGCTTTCTAGACATCTCATTAATTGCAGCGCTAACCTCTGGGTTTAATATAGATGGCACCATATGATTTAAATTGGTAAATGGTGGATTTTTCTTTTTCTATCTTACCTTTGAACTATCTGCTTATGTAGGTCTGATTTGTGAGGTAGACACCTACTTTTTCCGGCTGAGGATCTACATCTAATATCTCCAAAACCTGATCATCTAATGTCTCTTCCTGAGGCATTTCTTCACTCAATGTTTTCATACTCAACATTTGGTTGAACATCTTTTATCAACTCCGGAGGAAATTTTTCAACCAACTCGGGAGGTAAATTTTTCATTATTTTCCTGTATATTAGGTGGACTTTTTACTGGACTTGTTACATTGTATGAAAACATATATAATCCATGCTGTAAAGGCAACAAACATTGCATCATATAACCATGTAAGTTCCCACAGAACTTCCCTTGAAGGTTATAATGAAAAGTCAACCACGTGTGTCCCTAAAGAACACCCCACAGGTTGCTTAGCTGACATTGCCATTTTTTAACCACGTGCGTCCCCACAGGACGCCCCAACGGTCAGGCAAGTCGCTTACAGTATAGCCATTATCAACCACGTGCGTCCCCACAGAACGCCCCAAAAGGTCAGGCAAGTCGCTTACAATATAGCCATTATAAACCATGTGCGTTCCCACAGAACGCCCCAAAAGGTTAGGCAAGTTACCGTGCTCCAAATAGAACCATTGTACACCACGCGTAGTCGTAGGTTGCAAAACACATGCAAAGCGTATGACACAAAACACTCGTTTTCGGCGTAGCGTTTTTAAGCACTGGAGAGCAGGGCCTTAGGCCCTTGCTTTCAATATCCTTAGCAGAGGATAGTTCAATAAACACACTAAAGTACTAAACGACGCATTAAACATAGCGGCCATTTTATTATCTTCGTCACTCGAATCGGAATTTAAGTATTTAATCTGTTTTTTCGAGATTCTTTATCTTTTTCAGTAAGTGTGACCTTTTTGTCTTATCCTCTGACTTCCTTTTCGTCCCCATTTTTATGTTTGTTGAGCAGTTTTTTACACAAAAGAACAATATTTAAAGGAATACGTGACGCCGGTACTAGACATAAAAACCGAATGAAGATTGTTACAGATGACAGCACACCCTCATAAGGATGTGTTTGTTTTTACTAAATTCTTCCAAATTATGTGACGCCACAGACTATAAAGTCGAGACTACACTTGTTTTCTATCATCATCGAGGACGAGGCAATAACGAGTATAATTATGTGACATGATGCTCAGACTCACATATTTACAGACATTGTAAAATAAAAAATACGTTATCCTAAAAAGAAAATTAGCAGTGTGTGAGTAAAGGTAATCACAGAATTTAAAATAAATGTCATAAAAATAACAAATTATACAATTATACAATCAAAATAGCAACCAGTTTTATTTTGTCTAGACTCTAACTAAATTGTCCTATGGAGCTGGACCAGCATGTTTCCAAGCATTCTTATCTTGCTCTATAACTCTATAATCCTCTAATTTGTAATACATACGCTTGTTTACAAAGTGTACTTTTAATAAGAGTTTTAAATTTTCTTTCATTTAATTGCAATTTATTATGACAAGGTATTTTGTTGCAACATTTAACAACAGTACCCCATAAAAGATGTATGTACTTTAGGTAATCTGAAACATAGTTGATCTATTTTATCTTTATTTCAAGTAGGTATTGAAATTATGTCTATCACTTATTTTATTAAAAAGATGTAGATTTTTTCTTACATATATATAATATTTTCATAAATTAATTATCAATAAAATTAAGGTTAGCTACCTACGGGTATGTTTCCTGAAAAGTTGTAAAAACCTATGCGTGAAGGTAATAATCATCATCTTATTTCTTAGTAAAAGAAACTTGGTATAAACCTGATGTACAAAACACGCCTTTCGATAAATAATATTGTATCCTCTCTCATAGAAAAAATGTAATAATACAAATTAATTTGTATTATTTTATGAAAATAAAATAATACAAATGAAAAAATTAAAAAATGTAATAATAATACAAAAAATGTCAAATGTCAACCAGCAGGCTCATTGCGTATCACACTATCAGTAGGAATCGGTTTCAATTTGACAGTGCAACAAAATTCCTTGCGTTTGTATAAGTTGTTGAGTAGACAGAAACAATGGATTAGCAATATACTTCAAAATCATTCCGATTCCGATTCAAACTGTGTTACGCAATTAGGGTGCTGGTTACAGTAAAAAATTAAATAAAATCAAATGTAATAATAGCATGTCAATCAGTCAGCACAATACAATACAATATTATTTAATTGCATAGAAAGTAGGCACCTGCAGAGAGAGAGAGAGAGAGGTCCTTAAATATTCTTCCTTAAATTAGACATGCAAACATTTAGTGCAAGTAAAATACTGTCAATATGAAAATTATTATTCTATGGTTAATATTCTACGAGCCCTTCGTTTTATTTGAAGCCCATATATTTGGTCCAGGGTTACACGCAGCCCACTGGGCTCTTAATTATCCTGATCCATATTCCTATTTGAAAAGAATAGGTCTTTATTTGCTTAGAATGTAGGTACATAAAAATAAGTTATTAAATTGTATAATAGGATCCATGTACATTCTGCCTTAATATATATGCATGCAAATGAAATACAAAGTAGAGGATACTAAAGATATTACAAAAAAAATATCATTTAAGAAGTCCTGCACAGAATAATAACGTTTATCTACAAGTAATTCTGTGAAACGTTTTTTAATTTTTGCAACGGTAAGTTTTTAATTTGGCCAGGTATTTTATTAAAGATTACAGGAGCCATACAAATCACATTTATTTTTAATAAGCTAGTTTTAAATACGTCCGTGCATAATAAATTCTGGTACCTATTGAGATCTCATAGCTGTACTTCGTTTTCTAGTTTCTATTAATGTTGGAAATAGACATCGATTTGTTATTACAAATATTGCTAATTCAAGTATACAAAGGCTCGGGAAGGTTAACAATTTATGAGACTTAACTTACACGTGTTTGTGCAATTAAAATCGTTACGAGTGATGTTACGAGTGATCGGCCTGTGATTGTACTGAGTGTATACCAACGTGCCTACTATTAAAGTAAACGCAGTGGAAATTGGTTTATATAAAATATATATTGCGTGCGATGTCGATTGTCTGAAGTACATACAGTAACAAGTGTAGCCTAGCAACCACAACATAGATTATACTTAAATCTAGAAGGGAAGACTTCATAAAGTAACGCTGGAAGTGCTTTCCTAACATTCCCTCTTCTTTTTCAAACCGAAGTCTTCGCAAAGCTTTACCAGTCTTGGTTTGAATAATGGCTTTGTAAAGATATCAGCCAATTGCTCTTGCGTAGGCACTTGCTCAATTTGGATATCTCCTTCGGACACACATTGCCTTACATAGAAATGTCTTAGCTTGATGTGCTTTGTCTTCCGATGATATTCGTAAGGCGGATTATGAGCTAATTTTATAGCAGACTCATTATCAATGAGCAGTATTGGTGTTTCTAATTTATCACTTAAATTTTTAAACAATCTCTTTAGCCAAATCATTTCACGGCACGCCTCACTGGCAGCTACTATTTCTGCTTCTGTGGACGATAGCGCAACTGAGGTTTGCTTCACACTTCTCCAGGAGATTGCTGATCCAGCGAACATGCATATCAACCCGCTAGTAGAACAACCACTCATGTTGTCGCCTCCATGATCTGCATCACTGTAACATATGAGTCGTTTCTCATTCTTTTTAAACTCTAGACCAGTCTCGATTGTTCCTTTGAGGTAACGAAAGATTCTCTTCACTTGTAACACATTCGTATTAGTAGGGTTATCTAAGGTTCTGGATACGACTCCGACTGCATAGGCAATATCAGGCCTTGTACCTACCATGAGATAAGCCAACGCTCCCACAGCTTGTCTATAGGGAAACTTAGTATTACAGATCTCTTCCGCCAACTTTTTTACAGGAATATCTTTAACTATTGGTGTTCCAACCGCTTTACAGTCACTGATTCCATACTTTTCCAAAACCATTTTAGTATAGGCGGCTTGATGAACCATCATTGTGTCGCTCTAACTCTAGCCCAAGAAAGTACGATGGTGGCTTGGTCGTTATCTTGAAACGTCCTTTGAGTTCGTTTTCAATAAAATTATCAGCTGCTACGTCATCAGACGAAGCCAATAATCCATCATCAACGTACAAAGCTAGCAAAATTTTTGTTTTTCCACGTTGTCTCACGTATAAACATGGATCTGCTTTGCTCTGTGTAAATCCAGATTCAATAAAAAAGTCGTGAATACACTCGTCCAACATTTAGGCGCTTGTTTAAGTCCATAAAGACTTCTTATCAGCTTGCACACCTTGCCAGATCCGTCATTGTATCCCTCAGGTTGTCGCATGTATATCTCTTCTTTCACCTTGCCATATAGGAAAGCTGTTGAGACGTCAAATTGTTTTAGCGATAAACCTTCATTTGCGGCTATACTTAATAATACTCGGATTGTGCTCAGTTTCGCAACAGGACTAAATGTTTTGTGGTAGTCTATTCCTTTTTTCTGTGAATAGCCAACTGCGACTAGTCTCGCCTTAAACTTGTCAATCGAGCCATCAGGGTTCTTCTTTACCTTGAATACCCATTTGCAGTTAAGCGCTTTTCTGGTATTTGGTAACTGTGTCAGTTTCTATGTCTCATTCTCTTTCAGAGAATTTATCTCATTGTTCATAGCCTCAACCCATTTGTCTTTTTCAGGACTTTGCATAGCTTCTCGATATGAAGATGGTTCTGGAACAGCAATGACTTGATTGATGAATTGTTCGAAATTAAATCTTTCTGGAGGTCTAATTTGACTGCGATCACGAAGTACACGACTGTTACCTGCAACAGTTTGAGTGTCTTCTTCTTGTCGTTCTTCATCATTACTATCACTTGTTTCAAACCAAGTGTCTTCTTGTCGTTCTTCATTACTATCATCTGTTTCGTTATCGAAATTCACTGAATGCAAGTGATCATCACTTTGATGTTCTAAATTGGGTTGATCATCTATGGAAGAAGTAGGTAGCTCATAGGTATTCTTTTTGATTTCAGGTTCCTCACTAACAGGTTTGTCTTGGTCTAACAGAGGTACTTCTTCAAAAGTTACATCTCTAGAACGCAACAATTTAAAGTTTCTTGTATCATAAACTCGATACCCATCATCACCGTCATATCCTATAAGAATTCCTTTTTGTGCTTTTTTATCTAGCTTCTTTCTCTTTTGTTTTGGGACATGCACGTAGCATACACAACCAATGATTCTGAGATGATTTATTTTGGTTTTCTTATTGTACCATAGCTCATACGGTGACTTTTCAACATTCAGAGTGGGTCCCGTACGATTTAATATGTACACTGAAGCTTGCACTACTTCAGCCCATAAACCTTTAGGTATCTCATCATGAGAGTGTATAAGTGCTATTGCCATCTCAACGATTGTGCGATTATCTCTTTCGGCGCAACCGTTTTGTTCAGGAGTGTAGGGCATTGTCAGCCTCTGTTTAATCCCGTGTTGTCTTAGCGTATTTCGTACTTGTTCATTGTCGAATTCGCCTCCATTGTCGCTTAGTAACTCTTGAATGACGTGTCCTGATGTCTTAGCTTTAGCTAGAAAATCCTTCAAGCGAGCTTGAACTTCTGACTTGTGTCGTAAGAAGTATACATAACGAAAACGGGTGAAATCATCCTTGAATAGAACAAAGTACCTATACTTTGAGATCGAATACACAAAAGGTCCACACACATCAGTGTGTATTAGCTCTCCAAGTCTTGTAGATCTTTCTCTGGTCCCAAACGTCCTTCTGTGGGCTTTTCCATAAACGCAACCTTCGCAAACTTCTTTGTTATTTTCAGATTTGAATTGCATAGCAAACTCTCTTTCCATAACTTGTTTGACATGTCTTTTGTTTTGGTGTCCGAAACGTTCGTGGTACAATTGAAGTTGGTTTGTAAGTGTTAGTTGGTTAATCTCAACTTTAGGTGTAATCACTTGTATTTTAAGTTTGTATAAACCTCCATACTTGTCCCGAGTACCGACTAACTTTGTCTTACCGTCAACCTTAATTACACATGATCTAGTATTTGATTCAAAAGAGCTATTCTCGCAAAAATCGTGTGCGGCTAGCACTGAGAACAACTTTCTTTGTATGCAGTTAACATACCAAACATTTTTGAGCGTAATTGTTTCGTTTTGGCAATTAATGTCAGCTTTTACTTGTATTGAGCCCTTTCCAATAGCTTCAATATTTTCACCATTTGCTGTCATTACTCTGTGAGGTTTGCTAAAGTACTCGAAAAATACATACTGATCTCCTCTATTGGTTACGTGACTTGTTGCTCCATTATCTACGTACCATGAGTCTTTATCATTACTCTCACCAAGAGAAAAACCTAAACTTGTCAACATAGCATTCGATGTGGATTCCTTTGGAGGTTTTGGGGGTCTACCATCCGTAATCCATTTCTTGCATTGCTTTACTCGATGTCCGCTTTCTCCGCAATAGTTGCACTTGAACTTCTTTTTGTAATCTTTCTTTCTGTTATGTACTATCAGTGCCTCCGTGCTGGATTCACATTCAGCTTCAGATTTATTTTTATCTTTCAAAGCTCTCTCGTGAGCGCACAACTGGGTGGTCAAGTTCTCGATCGTACGATCTTTCTGTGTAATCAGTAGCCAACTTGATTTAAAACTGAAATACTCTTCTGGCAGGGAATCCAATATCATGCATATCAAAAGAATTTCTGGTAGTTGATTGCAAACTGTTGACAAAGCTTGATTCAGATCATGCCAAATATTCTTTATTGCAGACATATGCGAACCCATGTCATGAGTGGGGTCTTTCTTATAGTTAAAAAGTTGCATACACAGATCGTAGATTCGGTCCTGTGATCCTCGTTCGTAAAGACGGTTTAATTCGTCCCACATTTCACTCGCTGTTAGATATGGGACATAAGGAAACAAGTAAAACTACAGCGAGCTGTGAACGCACTGACTGCTTTATTTCCAACACGCGTGCGCGAGACCGCGGCGGGGGGCGCGGGGTGCCGGCGGCGGCAGGGCGCATGCGCGGCGTCGTTTGCGCAGGCAGCCTGCATAGCCGCGCATCGCTACACACATACATCTATGCTTGTACATAACAGCAGACATATGCGAACCCATGTCATGAGTGGGGTCTTTCTTATAGTTAAAAAGTTGCATACACAGATCGTACGATTCGGTCCTGTGATCCTCGTTCGTAAAGACGGTTTAATTCGTCCCACATTTCACTCGCAGTTGTATAAAACGCATTACTTTGTTCAGCATTTCGTCGGTCATATTAGTAGTCAGTAGTAATAGTGCAGTGCTTTCTATTTTATTATAACTGTCACATTCTACTTTGTACTTTGTAAGAGCATCCGCTTTGGCTCCTTCACCCGGATGTGCCGGCTTTACTAGAGTACCCTGCACCGCTTCTAAGGTTCCTGTGTTACTCCGCAGCAGCAACAACACTTTATATTTCCATGTCGGCCAGTTGCTTCCATCGAATAGTCCTATTTCGAGTTTCATTTTTGAAGACATTATGATTTACTCTTTCGAACTTTTATTCTTTAGAAAAACACAATTAAAACTTTTAAGCTCTCGTTTTTGCACGTTTTGCTACCATATGAAAGTAAACGCAGTGGAAATTTGTTTATATAAAATATATATTGCGCGCGATGTCGATTGTCTGAAGTACATACAGTAACAAGTGTAGCCTAGCAACCACAACATAGATTATACTTAAATCTAGAAGGGAAGACTTCATAAAGTAACGCTGGAAGTGCTTTCCTAACACCTACAAATATGACGGAAAACCTACCGGAATTTACGGATTGTCTAGGGACGGTGAGTGCTATAATAGATGAGTACGGTGCAGAATCAGTTTTTATGTTGGGCGATTTTAATGCCGATATGTGAACTATTCTATAACGAACTTGTACATTTCTGTAGTGAACAGGTATGGACTTGTATAGATGTTGAATTGCTGGGATCTCACTCTGATACATTACATATACTTTTATGAGTGAGGCACATGGAACGTGCAGTTGGTTGGATCACTGTATTGTTACGCAATCGGCCTTGATGCATTAGTAGACTATAACAGTTTTTGGTCTGATCATTTTCCGCGTATTATCGAATGTAATTTAAACTTATTAACACCAAAGTTTCCGAATAAAAGCGTACTAAGCAGCGATGTGTTGTGGGGGGACAGATCTGAGGGGCAATTCTACTAATTTTAAGAACGCTCACAGTCTGATCTCAGTCTCAATCTGTCAAAAATACCTCTTATTTCCCTACATTTTGACAATTTTTTGACGTTTGTTTGTCGCCAAGATGAGATTGCGACTAGATTTTGAAAGTTTTAAATTACGAGAATTGGCCTTCTGATGAATGATGCGTTATATGCTAAAGAATGTCATAGTAGGCTAAGATGTGTTGATTTTCATGCAGAGTTTGCAAGCTGTGGAGATAGATACTGTAATAACTCGGACCATGGGCGTATTCTTGATGGGCTTTATTCTGACATTGCAGCTGCGTTACGGGGGGCGGCGTCGGCGACGGCGCGGGGGCACTTGCGCGGGAAGAGGTGGGAATGGCCCACGCATTGTAGGGTGGAATAGACATGTTAGCGGGGCTCACCGGGTGGCTAGGATGAAGTTTCATGAGTGGGTGATGTGTGGTAAGCCTAAATCGGGGGTTTTATATGACGAAATGTATCAAAGTCGAAGAATATTCAAGTCCAGGCTTAAATGGTGCCAAAACCATCAGGACAGGAGCCCTCCGCGTCCAGTTCAACAACGCGTTCAGGGCTGTATTGGGGCTGCCTCGCTACTGCAGCGCCTCCGGTATGTTCGCTGAGGCGCGTACCGATTGCTTCCATGCGACCATGCGGAAGCGCGGTGCGTCCCTAGTGCGTAGCGTGCGGGGCAGCACCAACGTCGTCCTGGCGATGATCGCGGACCGGATGGACTGCACATACATACGGCACTGCTGTGATAGGCATGTTGCCGGTAGCAGGGCCGGTTAGATAGTCTTTTGGTTTGTTTTATTTTTATTCATTTTTATTTTTTATTATTTTGTATTTGTGTGTACTCCTCCACATATGAGTTTAAAGTTGCTCGAAATAAATGTATTTTATATTTTATTTATTTATTATTTTACAAACATAGGCACGCAACTGTCGGTTACAAGAGACCAAATACCTATAGCTCTCAGGCAGCGCTTTTGAGCTTTGAAAATGCTTTCTCTGTCACTACAGTGACCCCAAAATATTATACCAAATCTTAAGATAGAGATTACTAGACCATGGTAAGCCACTAATATTGTCGGTTGATTTACTTTTTTTGATAGATTATGCAGCATAAACGCGAAGCTTTAGAAGCTTTGAAACCCATTATATATTTGGTAGTTTTCGAAGATTATTATATATATATATATTTGTATAATGGTGTGTGCTAGCTAACATAAGGCAAATAATTTAATTTAACGTTTTGTGTTGCGTAATGCAAATTATTTTATATTGTATTGTATAGCTTCAAGTTTTTTATGCGAACAGACAGCTGTGCTGCTGGGGAGTTTGTTGCGCCACTTTTTCTTCCCAGCTAAAGCACTAGGAAGTGGTGAAGGGTGGGCGTTTTTGGGGGACTGTCTCATGTAATTTCTGACGTTCGAAAAGTGCTGATTCTCAGCCTAGTTTGAATAAATGACTTTTGATGTTTTTGATTGATTTTGATTGGTCCGGGGTTGCATGCAGCCCACTGGGCTCCTAATTACTGATATTAAATGTGCATGTTATTGGTTAAAAAACCAGATAAAGATTCCAGATACGTATCAACTTTTGTACTTTAAACAGAAAATTAAGATTTAAGATTATAATATGCTGCAGAGCATGGATAAAATGGGTAAGCGCATGTCTTTAATTAGAATTTGTATAAAATAAACTTTTATGTGATTTTAATGTTTTTAGGGTTCCGTACCTCAAAAGAATAAAACGGAACCCTTATAGGATCACTTGTGTGTCTGTCTGTCAATCTGGCTGTCTGTCTGTCTGTCCGTCTGTCACAGCCGATTTGCTGCGAATCTACTAGACCGATTAAGTTGAAATTTACACATATGGACTTCTGTGACCCAAATACGGACGTGTAACGTAAATAAATGATTTTTTAATATGGAGGTCACTTTTGGGGGTCAAATCAGAAAACTTAAAAAAAGGTTTTACCAGATAAGGGGGGCCTTATCTCCGAAACTACTGAGCCTAAAATTTTGAAAAAAATACAGAAAATAGTTCTCTACATCTATATAGATTACAGGAAAGTATATATATAAGTAGTCTATCATCTTAAAATAACAAAGTAAATCTCGCAATATTGTGCAAACTTACATTTGCAGTTGGAATGTATGGGAACATATTTTTCAACTGCAATGTTAAGTTTGTTCGTAGGATAATTCATCTCGACTACGGAACCCTTCATTGTGCATGGTCTGACACGCATTTGGCTGGTTTTTTTTAATAAATATTACATATACCTATTTATCTTTTAGAACAATAAATTTACATTACATTTTATTTATTTTTTGATGGAAGATTAATTCCCACTTTATTATTACTACCGATATTAATTAATCTTGCAGGTAATGCACAATCCCGTTTGTTACCAATCTAAGGAGCGGGAAATCTTTCTCTTCCCTCATTACTTTTCATGGAGGAGTTCTTGTTCAGACCGTTTGTCACAAAATAATTAGAGAGAGAACCGTGGACGGCGCAGAGGTCCTCTCTGAAAGGTTGTAACAATAGATCGATCACTTCAATAAAAGAAGGCAGGAGGGAAGCTAACAGACATCAGTTTATAAAAATCCCATCGATTGTAAGTCGTGATACATACACAGTTTATCTTGCTTCCATCTAGTTTATCAGCTTTCAATATTCTTTGTAAAATACTTACCTACAAACTTGAATCTTCAACATAACAGAACAGAAATACAAATTCTACTAGATCTGAGAGATATTAGAAACAATTATAAGATTCCATCCGGTGCCGAAATTACCAGGCGTCTATAAATCAGGCGGAGGCGCGTAATGGCGCATAATGCCAGGGTACGGGACCTCGGGCTAATAGCAGTGGTCACAGGTAAACTGGACCATGGGTTACATGTGAAATGTGGAGGTTTGGAAGATTTTTGGTTGCTGTGTGATCAAAAATAGGTGGTACTTGTGGGATGATATGATATTCAGCGTGCCAAGATGTAAGTAGTAAAAGTACAGTAAAGTTGTGACTGCAACCTGCAGGATTTGGTACAGAAAAACGATATTTCAGACGAATGGGGGACAGATGACACAGCACTCAACAATCGATATAAGATTTCCGTCACAAATAATCATGGAATACTCGAAACCTGAGCGTCATAACGTCTCTTCAAATGTGACCGTATCAAATCTATAACAATTGAAACCACCAATATTTCATAATCCGTCAGCGAAAAGAACTCTAAAACACCAACATCAACTATGAGCCTATGTATGAGGCGACCACAATCCCTCTAATAACGGTCAACTCACTATCAACTCTATCAAGTTATAAATTAAAGTGAAATTAAAAGGGTGGTTACGTCAGCGTCCTCACACGTACATCACGCGGGCGACAACCGTTGCGAATTGGTGATCGATGGTAGTCGCCAGCTGGTGGTGATATTACGTAATGGTGCGGCGATGTAATTGCGATATCGGTGCGATGTTGTTATTGTTTGAAGCTTCACGGTGTTTGTGACGCGGTTGGTGGGACTACCGCTTGTTGGAGTGACAGGTTGGATTACAAGTAATAACAAGGACAGGTTTGTCTGTCAGTGACTAGTTTCTGTCTTCTTATCCTTCTTCCTCACATCATGGAATCATCTTCCTCTCAGTGTACTCATCATTATTTTGCCCTTATCCGCATTTATTTGAGGTGGGCGCAGCAAGTCTTACAGTAACGAATATCTATCTCTCATAACATAATATTATCCTTTTACGTTAATATTTTTGATAAAATTGATCGATAAGTATATGAATAGAGTTTAGTTTTTGACGAAGACAATGGAAAAAACCTTTACACATTTTAAGTGTAAAGATTTGCCCAATTTTTATTACAAAATTATATAATACTAGCTGCGCCCCGCGGTTTCACCCGCTTAAGTCTCGATCCCGTGGGAATATCGGGATAAAAAATAGCCTGTATGTTAATCCAGGGGTCAGCAGCAATTTTATCAAAATTGGTCCAGCCGTTGGAGCGTGAAGAAGTAACAAACACACACACACACACGCACAAACTTTCACCTTTATAATATTAGTGTGATATTTATACGACAAAATATCTACATTGATAACATTGAATAAGGACACGTGCGAGCACAGATAACCGCGGTAATGGATTCAGCCCATAATTAACTCACGGTAATGCGCTATTGCAACGGGAAACTGTTCCGTCTACCCAATCTACCCATACCACGCGATGAGGTGAGCGAGCGATGGATGAGCAATCATTATAGCTCATACCCGATTATTAATATAACTCAGACCACAGATAGGTAGAACAGACTCATGCAAATCACCTTATCCGGTTCCGTAGTAAACAAGGAACCCTTATAGTTTCGCCATGTCCGTCGGTCTGTATGTCTTCTGTCCGTCCGTCCGTCTGTCCCCGGCTTAGCTCAGAGACGCTTAGTCTTAGAAAGCTGTAATTTTGCATGGGTGTGTAAATAATCACGCCAAAAAAAGTCGTACAATAAAACCATGAAAAACATTTAATTTTAGGGTACCTCCCTTGCACGTAAATCGGGGATGATCATTTTTTTTCTCGTCTAATACATGGTGTGCGGTATCGGTGCATAGGCCGTTTAAAAATATTGTGGGTCTATGAAAGCCATTTTTCAATTCTGAGATCCGTTTGCGTAATAATAAGCTTTAAAGTGCAATTTGTTGTTAGACTCAAGTGTCCCCCCCCCCTGCCAGTTAAATGGTTGGTTTTGGATTTGTGAAAAAATGTATGGCAGTAGTATATATAACGAAATTAAAAGGAAAACTATCACAACTAAGTGAGGCAAGCTACCGAGTAATAGTCGACCAACTTAAATTTGCAGTTGAAGAATTGACCGTAATGTATATCGATGTATGGGAGCGCATGTTTTTCAACTACAATGTTAAGTTTGTTTTTGGGACAAATTCATCCTAACTACGGAACCCTTCATTGTGCGTGGTCCGACACGCACTTGGCCGGTTTTTTTAAACTTCTGACGATGCTAATGTGAAGCTTCCCAAGGACTGGCGCTTTTACCTGTCCATACAACGTGGCAATGCTGCTAGTCTATATTACTTGTTGTTTGTGAATAGGTTTAGATATCATTTTTTAATTTTTAATTTTTATATATGGTATAAGTTGTTATATGAACATATTATTTTAATTCTGAATAACCTTATAAAAACTGTAGGTAATCTCATACTCGCTTAATTGACCGAGCATGCGAACTGTCTCAAGTCTGGAAAATTTTGCTTCCCTCTGTCAGTTTGTTGCTGCTCCTCTACAGGTCGTATTTTACAACTTGGTTTATAGGTTTTACAACTTTTTTTTTTTTTTTTTGTAGTTGGGGATTTTTGGTTGGGGGTACCTACTTCCTTAAAAAACGGGTAAAAAGGGGGGCTACTGGATATCTCTGCCTTATGAGATCCAATTTTCATGGTTCTTTTTAAATTGAAGGATCTTTAAGTTGGTCTCATCGAAATTTGGTGAAGATCTGATGAGGATCTTGGGCGTGATAGCAGAGTAGCTCCTCAAAATGTAGTAAGTTGCTCAGTTTTAAATTTCTACCGGTGGAAAGGGATTGATGGAGCACCTGGGTCCACTTTCTCATCACAAAACTAGGCTGCAGCGTTACCTCTGCCAATTACAACCTCTTATCAAATTTTTCTATTTGGCAAATTTTTAATCATAATAATTTTTCTTTAACCTGTTTTTAAAAACAAAAAATATTGTGAGCCGTCACGGGTTGCCTGGCAGATGTGAAACATCGAAATCAAACAAACAAACATCGGAAAAAATGTCAGGGTCACGAAGCGAATAATTTTTCTTTAACCTGTTTTTAAAAACAAAAAATATTGTGAGCCGTCACGGGACGCCTGGCAGATGTAAAACATCGAAATCAAACAAACAAACATCGAAAAAAATGTCAGGGTCACGAAGCGGGGGGACCGCGCGCGCGGAGTGAGCGGTGAATCGCCACGCGGCATGCGTCGCCCCGCCAGCAATCGGTTTTACGTGCGCCTATAGATGTTTCACATCAAAAACATGGTAAATTTCTCGTTTTAAATAACTTTGTGGTATATTGTTGCAATACAGTTTGGTGTCGCGAGGCCTACTGTTCCCGAACTACTTATATATAATCATACTCGCTTCATCAAACTGACATTAGGCAGATTCGATGATTTTGTGTATTTGATATTGTGTTGATACTACTACAATACTTGATAATCAATATTCAATCAACTTATCATGCAGGCTTAGTGGGTCCAGTCCAGAAGTAATCTGCAGATCACTGGTAGCCTGGACATGATTATGCTTATCGCAAGTTATGCCAAAACAGTACCTTTCTTTCCCCGAATCCAGTGATTAATTTATTTCCAGCTAAAATAGGTCCTAGAAATAACTACTTCTTTGGAATCGATACGAAAGATTGATTTAATTTGACCAGTAAACAGCTATAAAATCCTATATTACAACGAGACAAATCATAGACCGGATCCTACAAAACAGCCAACTGGTCCAATCAGACACCACACGAGAAACAAAAGTAAACCAGCTTATAATTCCATAGGCTCGCATTAGACTACTACTTAGAATTCAATTCGATGCCCAACAGGCAAGTTAAACAGGCAAAAAGACTAAAACCCGGCAAAGTTGCGGGCAATCGGCGCACACGCAAGCTTGATACGATCGGGTTCGTTCGGAGCGCTTCGGAGCCGATCGGCTAATTAGTGGCATGGCTGCCGTGGCCGCGGGCTATGCTACCTGGCCGATTCTCTTTACGCCTTCATTTGGCTCAAAACGATGGATTAGTATTGGCAGGAGTGTAAAGGCTATACATAATTAAGGTGGCTTGCATGAGTCTGTTCTGCTTATCTGTGTTCAGGAGTTATTCGTTGCAAAGGATATGGCACCCCATTTCCTTTGGTGACAGGCGGCACTACCCTTGTAGCGCCCGCGATATCGCACCAGTCTGTACGGTACGAGCTTTATAGAATATAATTATAAATCAATACAATAAGACAATCAGTCAATTGTGACTACATTGTTGTATTGGGTTCCAATCCTGTAAAAACAAAATGTAAGTGGTAAGTATAATAAATAAATAAATAAATAAATAAGGAATGCGTCGAATGGATGCACAGCAGTGCTCAAATTATGGCTGTTTTGGCTTTGACAGGATGGCTTTGAAAATTTTGGGATGACTATTATGATGGTGCTCATAAGTTTGAGTACATAAATAATTTGCCACGTTTGCTCACTGACGACTGTAAATACATTTTTTTTTCACGATCAGTACCCGAGTGTCCTTTGAAATAGGTACAGCTCATATACATTTGATCTATGGTACAGCTTGCAAGTTGTATGGCACCCGCTGTTACGTAACAAGATTCAAACAAGTTATTTGTCATAAATGTTTCATATATCCGATGTAACCTAACCGCTGTTTAACACATTCTTGAATGATGACCTTCAAACACAGCCGTTAGTCATCCCCTGACAGAGAACACGCACTGTGGTTAGCACGCTCAGTATTTGGAAATAAAACGGCGAATGTAATTGAGCGCACGTTGTTGTCCAACTCCTGCGCAATTTGTAGCACTGTGCCTAAGGGTTCGTTTTAATTTTATTCCTATGTTTTGAAAACACGCGAGCTTTTATGTTATGTTGGTAATTTATTGTGGATCGTTTCAATGTAATACGAGAAGAAATTTACCAGGTATCAGCTGTCTATGGAAATAAATGAAAGGATGACATAAGACCCGAAGTAGCATTCATCCATTTGCTCAAACAATCATCGTCAGTTTATTCTGTAGCGAGCTTTTAAGGCAAACCTAGGATAGGTATCATCCTAGGTTTGCCTTAAAAGTTCGCGAATAAACTGACGATGATTGTTTGAGCAAATGTATGAATGCTACTTCGGGTCTTATGTCATCCTTTCATTTATTTTCAACTGTTTCTTATAAATACTAACTAGCTTCTGCCCGCGACTTCATCGGCGTGAAATTTAAAATAAATAAAATAAAATAAAAAATAAGTTTATTAATTCAAAATATCCTACATAGACACGGGGTGTATACTAGTTACATGCTAAGACTTAAATACTTATTATTATATTGTTCCGGTGGTCATCTGTGGTCTCGATCATCAGTTCCACTGCACCAAATGGTGCTTTCCGAGAGCAAATGCATTACTATAAAAAATACCCAAATCGCTATAGGTTTGCCTATAAAATTTGATGGTTTCCCTCGATTTCCATGGGGTCCCTTCATCAGATTCTGATTTGGTGGCAATGGGACCACCTCGGGAGTATACCCTTTCAAACAAAAAAGAAATTTTCAAAATTTTCACGCGGGCGAAGTCACGGGTAGGAAGCTAGTACTTACATACATAACATAGAAGAAGTCAGTTGTTTTTGTTCTTAACGAAACCGAGACCATGAATTTTTTTATAAATTACTATAGAGTAATTTATAAAAAAATCACGTTAATAGTAACGTGATTGAAAATATCACTGCTAATTAATAATTATTATGTTTCCTATTCCTATGAATTGCCGCCCCAACAACGCCTTGTCATAAAACTTTGTTTTAATAATGACTCATACGTCCATGTGGGCCGATCGATGTGTTCGCAGTAGTAACTAAATTATACAGCTTCACTTCTACAATAGGGTCACAGTTCCAACTGTCGTTAGGTGTGGACGCCATCTTGATAAGCTGCACTATGAATTATGTATTCCTCATCAACAGCGGTTCTCCTACCCTTGATCAATTCATCATCAATATTTTTCCATTATACTTTATAGGCCAGTGATTAAAATGTTAAGCAACCAACATTTTGAATGAAAATTAATGTTCGAAAAGGTGACATGCGCCAACTTTGAGGCACAGCAAATTGGATCGAAACTTGCTTTTAAACGTGCTATTACACCCTTGATGGGTTTCTCTGTGACACTTAAAACTAGGTTTAATTAATTATTGGTATACTTACTATTTATAATGACATGATATTTTGTATTTTTGACATTGTTTAATGGATGAATTTGATTTTATTGGTTTTTGTATTCTTTATTTGACATATATCATTTATAACATCACTAATTTTATTGACATTAGATTATATTTTTGACATACGTAATAATCTTTAGTTTAATTGTTTTGTTACTTAAACCTTAATCTTAGATATATTTTTTTTTTTTTGACGTTTAACATCATATTTGGGAATTGCAAATGTTTTACTTTCATAATTGGTTACTGTTTTAATTAATGATTTATATTGTAATTCTTTTAATTTTTAATTGTTATCATGTTGTGTAAAATTTCGACACAATGTAAAAATTGTTACAGAAATAAATAAATAAATAAAAAATAAAAAAACATTTCCGCTACTTGCCCGTGCACTGACTTGCTTGTGCATAACATTGAGCTTTACATTCCATACACACGCTTAGATTATTGTCTTAAAAATGTGGCGAATAATATTTTAATGAAATCAGACATTTGTAGAAATGTCTGTTTACAATATTAGCACATGTAAAAATTCCAATAAACGCTCGTGACCATTACATAAATAGATCGACACGTGTGGTCTCATTATAATGCACGTCGTGATAAGACCTACACGCTATCGAACGCATTATCATACAATTGTCATGGGGCATTTAATAAATTAGCACCTGTCTTTTGTAATGGATTGCAACAGATTTTTTTTGGAATGTCTTTATCATTTTGATATTGGTCGGTTTAGTACAACCCCACAGTTGGATGCCATACGTCCATCGGCATGAGAATATGCTTATATAATAACATTTTGTTATGTATCGATAGGCAGGAATTCCGTCCAATCAACCAATACATGTATTTAAAAGTTTAAAACGCATGTCTAGTTCTTGTCTTTTCTTTTTGACGTGCGCTTTCCAGCGCAGTTTCGCCTCAAGCGTTATGCCAAGATATTTGGCTGTGTTTGCGTATGGCACTTGTTGACCAGTTATGAAGATAGGGTGGTAATCACAATTCTTGTTAAATAAATCAATGTGAAGTGACTTTGATTCATTCAATTTGATTCTCCATTTTTATGCCCAGTCATGAACTTTATTTACAGCGATTTGCACCTTTTTGACTGCTTCCTTGTGGCAGGACCCTGTAGCCATAATGGCAGTGTCGTCTGCGAAGGTCGCAATAGTATTATTTTCCAGCTCAGGTATATCATACGTATACAAGAGGTAGAGGACTGGACCCAGCACACTACCTTGAAGCACGCCAGCTTCCATCCTCGGCATCCTCGTGCCTCACTCGAAACATTCTACTGTATTGGCCTGGTCTGCTTATCCTCATATGAGTGCCATAGACAATCATTTTCAGTTAAGCGTCGAGCAATCACTCTGTAGGACTCTTCCGATTTGGCATTAATTTTAACACTATACTCGCTTAACATTTTTGCGGTAAATGTTTCTACTGGCTGAGATTCTGTCAAAAAGTCGTGAAATGTTTGATAATTCTTAACACCGTCCACTAACACGATTGGAGGCAGTGCTAGATTTTTTTTAGTGGTTGCTTGCTCTTTATTATTGAGTTGTTGCTGCTGAGCGCTAGTTCTAGGTTGTTGTGGTGGTGGTGGATTGAGAGAGGTGTTCAACTTCCTTTTCTTCCTGTTTTTCGCCCAAATCCACCCAGTATCTTTCGTCAGTTCATCCTCATCCGTGCAGTACTCAACATGACTTTTAGTCCGCTGAGTAGGTGATATGGTCTCACTTTCCTGTTTCTCTGAGGATTCTTTTTTTCCCAAGGTTCCTGCAACCTTTGTATGTGACCATTCAGTTGACGTACCATTTGTTGCAGGTTTTCTCTGTCCGTTTTCTCCTGTATGTAACAGTCATAAAACTGCTTTTCCAGGTCAGTTTTTATTTTAATAGGTTGTTTTGCAGCCATTATTGGGTATTAAGTTTTTTTCTAAACAATTATAATAAACACTTCATGATGATTTCCGCACTTGTAACTGGGTCATTGTGGTGACCCCGATAGTTCAACGTACTTACACCGCGACGATGCGGACGACGCGCGATGGTGTTGTGATGCGTCTGCAAAATACTCTTTACTAGAGCATGCACGCGCGATCGGTACGTCCGTTCACAATAGTATTTAAAACGGAGACCATGGAAACATCTATCAACTGGCTCATATAACAAGACTTAAAATATGTAACTGTATAAACATGGATAGTTGAATTTATATTTTCTTTGTTACCTAAAAGGACGACAACCACTTGTTTTTAACTCTTAGTTATTTTTTTTCTTAATTAGCTCTGTCATTGCTCTTTTCACACCTCTCAATAGTTCGAGTGACCTTTCAAACCATAGTGTGAGCATAATGAATGGAAATAGATGCGTATCTCGAGTCTGTCCTAATATGGTCGTGATTTATGATATTCAGTTGATCAATAGATTAGTCACGTTGGGAACTTTATTTAGAATTTATCGGAGATACTCATCGGGCTGTAGATGTGGCGATTGCTGTGTTAGAAATGAGTTGTTTTATGTAGAAGAAACGCCATAATAATACCCCTTCGGTGGTTTACCATGCAATTTTCTACAAATGACTTAAAGTTAATACACATACATAAACTCACGCCTTCTTCCCACGGGGGTAGGCAGTAAATACAGAACGCCAGCTGCTACGATTTTTACATAATTGATTTATTCTTCGTTCGTCCCGAAGTTTTATCCCACATTCCTAAAAAATCTTAGTTCTTCATAATACTATTGAAGTGGAGTTTCGTCCCAAATTTCAAGTACTTTAAAGTTACAGTCAACAAAAGAAAAGAAGTAGGTAATTACTTAATTGACATTTTTCAAAACAAAATTCTATATAAAAACGAATCCCTATTTCCCATGGTCACGCCATAACTTGAGAATGACTTTATCGATTTCATTCATGTTTTTTTTTAAGTCTTCCTATACTTTGTAGAAGATTCTTACGGAGAGATAAAATAAGAAAATTGCGCAGAAATTTCAAAAATAGCAAATAATAATTTCTCTGTAGGTAGTAACCTAACAAATAAAGATACTACAAAGTACTCTAGGCTTCCATGAATTCAAGATAGTATTTCAATCATTAGTGTTATCCCACTAATTAGGATTTGGATAAAATAGTTTATATCCTGGATACTTTTTATTTGTTGTACGTTGCATACAAGACGGTATTCTGTTCACGACACGACACGTTGTGTACAATTTCGAGCAGTACCTAGACTTAACAAAAAGTACTAGGCTTGCATGAATGTTATTATAAAATAATACGAGTAAATTTTCTCTCGCGGAAAACAGAGAGGAGCGGTTGTTTTAAATAGTTGATTGATGTTAAATATTTATTAATACGTATCCCTTTTTTGCCGATTGTAGAAAAAAGCAAGTTTGGAATATAAAAAAACCTTTTTTACAAAAAAAACAACCGACTTCCAACAAAAACACTAAAAAGTGAAAAATAACTTTAACTTCGGAAGCACATAACATAACATCACGCCTTGTTTCCTCGAAGGGTTGGGCAGGGGTGTACCCTGTGTACACCCACATTTAAATATTATGCGTGTATAACAAGGCGTGATGTTATGTTATGTGCTTCCGAAGTTAAAGTTATTTTTCACTTTTTAGTGTTTTTGTTGGAAGACGGTTGTTTTTTTTGTAAAAAAGTTTTTTATTTTTCACTTTTTAGTGGTACCTACCCCACACCAATTCGTATACAACTACTTGCTATGAAAACAACAGTGACAGGAAGTTTTATAACCCCATCAATATACACCGAGTGGATTAAATACGTATTATTGAAGAGTTAGCTGTAAATCTGTAATGTAATGAGACCGCGCAAGCTTACTCTACCAAATAAAAGAATTATAAAAATCAGTTCTTAAACAAATAAGTTATGCCTGAACATATTATATAATACTAGCTTTTGCCCGCGGCTTCTTAACTCTAGGAATAACATTTTTCATGCAAACAAAACCCCCCGTTTTCCCCCCCTTAAAGCCCAAATTTCCAAAAACCCCTTCTTAGCGGATGCCTACGTGCCAAATTTCAGCCCAATCTGTTCAGTGGTTTGAGCTGTGTTGATAGACCAATCAGTCACGGTTTCCTTTATATGTATATATGGCTAGATATATATATATTGAGAACCTCTTCCTTTTTTGAAGTCGGTTAAAAATCATTTATAGCTAGAGTGCATCTCATGACAATTCCAATAAGACCAAACACGGGTAGGATACATTGTTTTATTACGGAGTTCCAGTGCCTAACTTCCGGCTTCATTATCAGATCAGTTTGATGGTACTATTTTGATCAGAACTTTTTGTTTAAATTTGCTTCGCTTAACTATCTTAATCCAGATATCTCATCGCCACCCGTGAAATACTAATCATTGAGAAGTTCCGGTGGCCATCTGTGGCCTTCTTCATCAGTTCCACTTCACCAAATTATACTTTCTGAATGCAAATGATTGACTTGTTAATGAAAATATAAAAATCGCTATATGTATGCCTATAATATTTGAGGAGTTCCCTCAATTACTCATGGATCCCAACATCAGAACTGGATTTTAATAAAAATGGGACCAATCTGGAAGTATATCCTTTCAAATAAAAAAAGAATTTTCCAAATCGGTTCATAAACGACGGAGTTCTGAGGTAACAAACATCGACTTGAGAACCTCCTCCTTTTTGAAAAGTCGGTTAAAAATAGGACAAAGCGAGAATAAAATAATTAAAATTATATTTTGGGACGAACGAAGCATTTTGTTTGGGACGAACCAGGATTGTTTTTATGTAGGACGAAACTTAGTGGGCCGAATGAAGAATAAATCGGTATTATGTACTCCTTTTGCTTCGTTTAGGTTAAAAATTAAAGTAAATAATTCAATTTTAATGAAAAGCTGGTGTA
Source organism: Tiliacea aurago (assembly GCA_948098905.1). Classification (NCBI taxonomy): domain Eukaryota; kingdom Metazoa; phylum Arthropoda; class Insecta; order Lepidoptera; family Noctuidae; genus Tiliacea; species Tiliacea aurago. The sequence continues at coordinate 853,342 of OX402593.1, forward strand.
ACCTATTATATTTAAACTAATATACCTAATTAGATAAAGACCCCATACTCAGAGACAAGTGGAGTAAAGTTATGACATAATGGTACCCCAGAGATCGCAAAAGCAACAGGGGAAGACAATACAAAAGATGGAAAGACGAAATAAAACTCACGGCGGGTCCAAATTGGAGAAGAGTTGCGAGAGATACGAATCCGTAGAAGTAGTTAGAGGAGGCCTTTGCCTGGGGCACACTGAGCTAAAGCAATTCTGTAAACTAATACTGCAAATACCACAACGCAAGATGTTCAGAATTAAAGGGCTTAAGTATATTATAATTAGATAAAATTGCAAATGTATTGGACTTTCAACATTGCTGGCGAAATGTAGGCACCAAATGTGAGGCAGAGGTTAAAACTACAAACTACATTCTGATTCTGATTGGAGAATACAGGCCTATGTTATATAAATGGACCTACCACAGACAACAAAAATCCTGTTCTCATTCTACCAGTAGAAGACAAGCACTAAGTAGAATTACCACAAATACTGGCCGTCAATCATTGAGTGTTGACGTGAATAAATATGATTATGTGCGATAAATGTTACAAGAATGATAATAGTGAACGATTGACTTGTAGATGTGACGGTGTCAAATTATGCGCGGGAGTGACGGGAAAAACGTTGAATGAGATCTATGAGTATTGGCTGGGACAGTCACGACTGTTGTGTGCGCGAGGTAAAGTGAGTCTGCGACTATGTAGGAGTCTTTGATTGAAATTAAAGTTTACGTAATGTCTTACTAATGTGTCCTTACTGTGTTTCTGACCATGTTTAATAGCTGACCTATCACAATTAAGTAATTACTTATCAATATAAAATCTCTTTTAATTAGAATCATACTTAATTTAAATTTCAGGTTTATGTAAGCATTTTCTTTCTTATATCTCTGTCTGAAATATTAAAAAGCCAAAGTGACATTAACGATATACTTGATTTACACTACACGATAAAACCCTCGCAATGCGATACTCACAATCATTTTTAATCTCCAATGGATATATCAGCCTTTTTAAGGTTCCGTACCAAAATGGTAAAACAGACTTAGTCTCACCATAAGGGTTCCTCCCTTATGGTGAGACTAAGTCCGTCTGTCTGTCACACCTGGATATCTCAAGAACTACTAATGCTAACAACTTGAAATTTAGAATAGCTTTAGATGACGTTTGCCTAACTATTTTGCAAACAAGAAAGAAATTTAAAAAATTATATCTTTTTTGCAAAAAGGTCTTAAAAATTTGAAGTGGGACTACTAGGGCATGTGGTTCTGGGGTATCATATGAAAGAGCGCTGTTTACACATTCTCAAACATTAAATTTTTTTTTTAGGCAGCATTGTTTCCGACTTTTGATGAAAAATTAAAAAAAAAAATTCGTCCCCCTTATCTCCGAAGTTTGCATAGACAACAATCTGAAATTATTCTATGTGATAGAAGTTTATGTAAAATTACAGGAAAAATAAAACGACGTCATAGTTTTTCAGAAATCATCAAAATCATATACAACGTGTTTTTTTTTATATCCCATAACTCTAGGGTATGATTGAGGCCATATCAAAGAATCAACTGGCATATGAGTTATGTTCCAATCCTTCGTAATTTTTTTTTTTCATTTTTCATACAAAATAATTCGGCAAAGTCACGATTATTAATGTAAAACACCCTTACGTGAAATATGACAACGTCGCATTTTCTTTCCTCCCTTCACTAGCTGCCGCCGGCAAGCCCCGATACCAACATACCTACATATTTTATTTTACTATTTATTTTACTACACTACTGCGAAGTTTGGCAACCTCGCAAAAGTAAAGATTCGTCATACTGGTGACAATTTTTGACCTAATTTAATTATGATTGATGATATCTCCGAAACGATGCATTTTTGGACCACCTATTCTAGGAGTTTTAGTATTATTTTTACCTACAGAATATAACCCTAGAGTTATGGGATATAAAAAAAAACAGGTTGTATACGGACGGAACCCTCGGTGCGCAAGTCCGACTCGCTCTTGACCGGTTTTTTATTATTAAATAATAATATTAAAACCTCTCTCCGCGTACATAATCGCGGCCACTCCTGTATCTATCGCACTATCATCGTCTTGATACATCGCCTCCCCACAATGGACAATATTAATCTCTTCGCCATTTACGCTCGAGCTTATAAATTAACACTGACACCTCAACACTGCCTAGAAATTTACACTAACTAGTTTTTATACTATACCAGTTTAAAAACTACCTATTAGTACACCGTCTTAATCTTTGTGTACCATCATCACGTTGTTCTCCAGTAATGGATAGGGGATGTGTGATACAATTTTTTCTAGTCATTTTGTGTTAAACTGGATTTTGCGGTATGCAACTACAATAATAGTTTGGTGCAGTTTTTAATTACGATTTGTATCGAGTACTGCTGGCTGGATGGGATGAAATCCTGTGGGTTAATAATGGGTTAAGGTTTTACTTTTAGAATTCCAGTTATGAGTTGGTTCTAGTAAGCCATATTAATGATATATCTCTATGGGGAATATATCCTAGGAACGAGTGATAGGATTATGAAGCAATTTTATCATTGGCTATGTCGTGCTTGTTTACGTTTGTTAATTCTCAATGCAGTCGTATGTTAACATTATAAGATTACTGTAAACGAAACCAATTCTGATGATTTATCACCGTGTTTTTTAAACACCTACTTAACCAGGTACTTTTTTGTTTCAGGTATGTATTCAGCAAATATTTCATTATTTGTAAGTATTACAAATAATTCTTACGCGCAGTGCACAATTTCATAGGAACTGCATTTTACAGAATAAACAAGAATCAGTAAATTGCCTAGATCCCTAGATTGAATCGTTTTCAGTCGGCTACCACCTCATCTGGAATCCGTTACACAATTATGCTACCCAATAGCCCCGGGGTATGCTCATATCGGGCTAGAGCTACATATAGCCCTACTTCAGTCACAGCCTGGAGGCAACACGATTACAATTTCTTGCCAACTATCAATTAATCCTAGTTTTACATTAAGAAGTAATTTATACCTAATTAGTTTGGTAATATTGTCGTTCACAAAGTGGAGACTAGGCCATTAGGTGGAGTAGAATTTAATTAAAAACCTACGCAGTTGTTTTACATGGGTTATTTGGTAATGTTATGTTCTCGTATGTATAGCCGTAGGGTAAGAATACAAATGAGTTGTGACCGACAAACTGTTTTATATATTTTTTTAATAAAATAATTAAATGCAAAATCTTGAATAGTAAATCTTGATAAATGCGACGATAGGGAGAAAGACCACCCTCTCTTTCAAACTCAATAGATACGGATTATTGAAATCTTCTCCATTGTTACTTCTTTTTCTTCTCCATCTGAACTGCCTCCATTTAGTAGGCGTTTTCTACAAAATTCGGTGAATACTCGTAGCTCTGACCTTATTCTTACATGATAGTCCGTGTGAGTCGGTGTGAGTGGTGTGCGCAGTCGGAGGGCGGCGACCCGTATCGTGTATCGTAATGTTAATAGATTCAAAACATCTCGCTGCTGGTGCTGTCATTACGTGTAATTTCAACGGCTCCACACAAGTCAGGGCTGCCCCGTGGGGCTGCCACTTGATTATTCTTAATCAACATGATTCAATGACATCTGTGAACAGTTTGATTTACCTGTCAATATGTAATGTTTTAAGACTCTTACAAACTCACGCGATATCGCGGGCGCGACAGGCAGTGACATAGGAATTGTGCTATTAGTGTCGCGTCGCGCCCGCGATATCGTACCAGTCTGTACGCCTTTAGTTGTCGAATACTTCAATAGGTAATAATTATTTTTTGTTAGTAGTTTTTTTATTAATCTTTCAAATGTACATTGCAAGAAGTTTAAGCATTTTTTCAATTTTGTAAATGTGAGTACCGTTTATTATGTTATGATTTTATGATGTTGTTGACTTAAAAAAGCTCGGCAGTTGAGAGTATTTCATGCTCACATAAATGTCTCGCTGATGGTGGCGCGTGTGTTGGATCATTCGGCTCCCTACAAAATGGTTGAGCTGGATGGTGGTGATCCACGCGTCATGTTCGTGAACGGGCGCCGTCAGTTGAGACTGGTCATCTCATAACTGCCAGGGCTTATTTGTAATCTTTTTATCTTATATTTTGAATTATTTTTATATATATATTTTTTACGTTGTTCTCACATATAGAAGCGACAAGAGTAATGTATGTATGTGTGTGTTGTTAAAAAAACTTATTATAAAAAAGGGGGGGGGGGGGGGTTAAATTTCTGTTATTCTTTGCCTAGGGCGCACCGTTTTCGAGATATTTGAATTCCAATTTTTTTTTATTACTTTAAATAAAAAAAAACATCTATGATCATTATTGCAAGTATTAAAGAGTTCATTTTAGCTTGGCTACTTTACGTTTATCCCTGCAATTCGGGGAATAGCCAAATCTGCCATCTGTAGTACTGTCCTGTCAAACAAATCGTATAATGGGACGCATACTTTGGTATTTTCATACAAATAGATATCTGTTGTAGGCGATACACCCTCCCATCAGTAGATAGCGTGGGCCGGTAAGATTCCATAATGTCTCATAGATTATTGGGATGTTAAAACCATCGATAGATATATTTTTCTATCTCCAGTAGGCCGAAACTGGTGATATATAGGTTATTGGGTTCGGCCGTAAGCCTACAACGTCCTCACATTAACAAACTACAAAGTGAAAAATAACTTTCATTTCGGAAGTCGGTGTCTTTGGATCTGTGTTTTAGTATTATGCCACCGACTTCACGACTACACTCACGCCTTCTTCCCGTGGAGGTAGGCAGAAGCTACCAGAACGCTGCCCGCTACGCTCCTTACATACTGCGGTTGCTTCGTTTACGTCATACATCTGCGGGGTAATTGTGTAAGACACTTACAGTAGCAATGGGTTTCATTTTGACAGTTCAAGAACATTCGTTACTTTGATTCATTACATTATTTACGTTGTTGAGCAGTTTCATTTTCGAACTTATGAAGCAATGGATTATCAATATCCTTCAAAATCATTCAGATTGTATAGTGACTTCAATAATTTTGCTACATACGTAGGTAATTAGATCGATTCATTCTTTGAAAGATTTTTGGTATAAATTATTTTCTTAATGTTGCCAGCCCTACGGTAAACTGTAAGTTGCTCTGCGGCCTTTTCTAAAATTACTTATAATTTGACTGATTTCGGGTGTAGTAGTGTCCAGTGCTCACTATTTTGGTTAAATTATTGTTTTACAGCCTGAACGTTCTCAGATATTACGAATTTAATTCAAAAACGTATCATTACGTTAAATTCGTTGATAGACATAATTTTGTACCGTTTAGTGGAAATTTTCGGTTCCATTTTGGCCGATTCCAAGTGGGAAAGTATATGTGGATGTTGGAAGCCACTTAGAGTTGATACTGGCATATTAATCTGTTCCATATGTTTTGAATTAGACCTATGTCTACTATGAGTGACTGTGTTGTTCACTGTAAAAATATATTATGTCCTTGCATCCACGTGAAATTGTGTTTCAATCAATTTTCCATTAATGGATGTTTAATTCGGAATATGGAATAACTATTCACCATAATTTCCTTTAGAGAGGACCTCGTTTTCGCTTTTAAAAGCCGTGATTCAAGGAAGGACTTATTTCTGACGGAGAGGCTTTTAAACAATCTAGCGTACAAAGTAATGTCGTCACTATAGCTAGAGCACCACAGCTAAGAATTTCCATTGAATTGAATTTTATAACCAATGATGACATGTAATTACTCTCTTTACCATATTCTACCTCCACGCCCTTTCCAGTAGGAACTAATTGAAAGCCAAGTTTATCTCCTGCACACGAACATTGTTCGAGATCAGATGTCCCTAACGAGTTGGTACTGTTGTAAGATCACGATCTGTACCAAGGCACATAACAAGATGTCAGGATGAGGATCTACTGCGTACGTGCCCACTACTGACGGATATAGGTTGCTGGTACATACTGGCGGGGCATAGGTCACCTTAGGATTTCATTGTACGGTTACAATTTGTTATAATTGGTCAAATTAATTTATTAAATGAGGTAATGAGGCTGAGAATTTGTTGGTACGGTTGAACACTTTTTCGGCATCCACGCGTCACCGCTTCCCAGAGTTGAGAAAAATTGGCGCACCTAACTCCCGGCAACATTATCTCTCTACATATGTTGGACTCGACTTTTGTTATAACCAGATACGACTGAAATACTCGTAGTACATTTTGATACAAGTGGAGAATGTTTGTTATTGCATTCGAGGCCGAATTAACACCCGAGCCGCAGGCGAGGTTGTTTTTGAGCTGGTAATTGCAACAACAAATGTCCACGTGTATCAAACGACGTTTTTCAATACACTTGAAGAAATAAAATAACGAAAAATATTTTTGTCATGAATTATTAGGAAACTATGATTTAATTTTCTTTTGTTTCCGCGCGGTGCTTTCGCCAAGTTGAAGGAGAAGCAAAGGTATACAGCCGTTATACAGCCTATTATGAAAAGAAAATTCAAATATTTTTGAGTTTAGAACACAATTAAGGCGTCCCCCACATTAGGCGTGCGCGTTCCTCAGGCGTGTGAGCGACTCGAGCGCCGCGTGCGCGCCGCGTGCACTTTCCACACACGCCCCAGGCACCAAAACGCGACGCTTACGACCGAGGAACGGGCACGCCTAATGTGGGGTCAGCCTAAATGTTAATTTGTTCATAAACTTTTTTTTATTGTAATAGTCATGCTATTCTATTTATAAACATTATTTAAATATTCCAAAAATATTGACGCCGTAAAGACGAATCTTTGCCGAGATTTAAAAAAAAATCACCTCTGAATAGAGAGGACCGTCTCTGGCGCGACACGGTGCGAATAGAGGCATTGAACCAATTTGGACTAAGTATAGGTATAAGTTATCTGTGGCAGTTGTTATTCCCGCACTCGTGTTGCAAAATAAAAATCGCACGCGTGTAAAATATTATACATTGCATTGTGAACCTAATCGTAGTGCGATATGAACCAGTTTTCGAGGAAGTTTATTGAAAATTGCTGAATAAGTAACAGTACTTAACACAAAGCTTTATTCCACGCAAAGACGCACGGGAGCCATAAACCCTTCCAGATCCGCAACTTGAATAGAACTCAAATAAACATTTAACTCAATAAAGCGGGGCCATCCATTAGTACCGTTTCTTTTGACAAAATAAAGCACTTACTGTTTCCGATCGCAATCGAGCTTCGCCACAGCAATAATAAATTCCGTCAGTTCCGTTTATTAAAAACCCTACTCTTCTTTTGTTTTTAAATTGAAAGCAAATTACAAGCTTTGTATCGAAAACAAAACAAATGACTGGTATTAAGATACCACCAATGTAATACAGATAGACAATTTGGATATTGTAACCACAAATGGTTCGAATATTTTCACGTACAAATGGGATTGGTTTTGTATCGGTGTATTATTATTAGCTTTATCGTGATTAACAGGTACCCATTATTGGATATAGGTTTCTATTCGATGATCCCTCACTGGACAAACTGACTGTGTCAAAATTCTTTGTTGATCACTAAACCACCTACTTAATGGTTGATATTTAAGAGTGTCATGCCATGACAGACGGATGTCGACATGGGACAAGTCTTTATCATTCTCTAAGAGGATGAACGACACGACACAAGTCATGCCTGAAAATTCCCGAACACTGTTGAAATAACTCAGCGTTAAGATGACAAATAGATTCCTTTAAATCAAACAAGCATGGTGCAGTCAATTCCTAGCGGTAACAAAATGGCCTTTTGTGCCATATAGGGGACATAGACCAGAGATACAGTATCGACAATATACTGAACGTGCTTGTTCAACATGCGTTTACTAATACTGGGCATACGTTCTACGTGGAAGTGAGTAGAGGTCCTTTGCGATGTGTTTATTCAGATAGGGGTCAAATTAGGAAAGAATTGACAATCTTTCATTGAAAATATAGGTTTTTGACGACAGTAGAATCGTAAGAACTTATGAAGCCTACCGTCTATTCTGTCAAAATCTTACCGTGAAAACGTAGGTGAAGTGAGCCGATGACATAAGTTTACTGACAAGTGAAGTTACGTATGCTAGTCCGCATGCAACTATAATAAGTTTACTGACAAGTGAAGTTACGTATGCTAGTCCGCATGCAACTATAATAAGTTTACTGACAAGTGAAGTTACGTATGCTAGTCCGCATGCAACTATAATAAGTTTACTGACAAGTGAAGTTACGTATGCTAGTCCGCATGCAACTATAATAAGTTTACTGACAAGTGAAGTTACGTATGCTAGTCCGCATGCAACTTGATTACTTTGCTTCATCACTGCGCAAAGTCGATTACATGTCAAAGTCAAAATATTTATTTCAAATATGCACATAAATGGCACTTTTGAACATCAAAATTTACAAAAAAATTGAATTGATTCTAGTCGCCCCTTCCAAAAGGTAGCTTCGTATGGAAAAGAATGGGCAATATACTCCACCATTACTCTTTTAAAATGGTTTACAATATTTTGTATAGGTAAGTAGATTAAATATATATTATAATTATTTTATGTGAAGACGATGCACCTCGAATACACAATTAAGAATGAAGCAATGACAAATAAATTAATTATGTGATAGATACATCGTGCCCACATATTTCAACGCATTATAAAAAAATACGTTTTCCTAAAAAAAAATATCAGTGTGTGAGTAATCACAAAATGTAAAATAAATGTCATAAAAATAACAAATTACTTATATACAACGTATATGTGAAGTGTAGAACTGGGGATATCTCGGACCGGAACTATCGGCCCATATCTTTGGCAACGATAATTGCTAAAGTGCTGGACGGTATGCTTGATTCCTGCCTAGATAAATACATCAAACTACACGACGCGCAGTTTGGGTTTAGACCCGGGCTATCCACGGAAGCGGCCATCGTAGGTATCAAGTATACTGTTCAATAATAAGTGGACCGCAGGACATCGGTATATGCGTGTTTCCTTGACCTCTCCAAAGCTTTTGATCTTGTCTCATACGATGTGCTCTGCAGAAAGTTGAGGAACGCGGGTGTACCGGTGGAGGTGCTCAACATGCTTAAGTACTGGTATTCTCACCAAACAAATTTTATTAGATGGAATAATACACTCTCTGAGGCGTACACGTTGGAAAGCGGGATGAGACAGGGAGGTTTGACGTCGCCCAAGCTTTTCAAGCTTTACATAAATGACCTCATCGTCAAGCTCAGTAGCAAGCGTTTCGGTTGTTCGATAGATGGCGTCTGCGTCAACAACATTACATTACATTACGCTGACGACATGGTGCTGCTGAGCCTGACGGTGAGTTCTCGGAGAGTTGTAAAGAGTGTGTAAGGCCTATGCTGGTGCACATGGCCTTGTATACAATGTCCAAAAAACGGAATATTATGGTCTTTGAGACTGTCGGTGGATGCCCCAAGTATTCACATAATATATTATTACCCTAAATGGCTTGTGCATAAATCGTGTCACGAAATTTAAATACCTGGGGCATTTCATTTCTGAGGGTATTAAAGACGATCCGGATATTGAGAACCCAGCGCAGGGCTTTAGCGGTCAGAGGTAACATGCGGGCCCGCAGATTCTCCCGCTGCTCTGAACAAGTAAAACGATCGTTGTTTAAGGCATATTGTCAAAGCTTTTGTACGGTCACTTTATCAGGTTCAGTCACACCAAAAGATCGCTGGATGTCCTGCGCGTCCAATATAACAACATCTTCAGGATGATGTTGGTGCTGCCTCGCTTCTGTAGTGCATCGGGGATGTTTGCGCTGTATCGTACTGATGGCTTTCATGCCGTCATCCGCAAGAAAACCGTATATTGATCTGCAGAATGCGTGGCAGCTGCAACGGAATTCTGAAGACTTGATCCTTCATTGAGATCCTTTATTGAGCGGGTAATTTGAGTGTTGTGTTTTAATTTATTTAAATTGTAATTGTATGGATCAAGTTATCTGAATTAAATTAATTTTATTTTTTATTTATTTATACAATTAAAATAGCAACCAGTTTGATTTTGTCTGGACTCTAGATTGTCCTATGGAGCTGAACCAGCATGTTTCCAAGCATTCTTATCTTGGATTTTCTCTAATTTGTAATATGCTTGTTTACAAAGTGTACCTACTTTTAATATGAGTTTTAAATTTTCTTTCATTTAATTGCAATAAATCACAAGGTATTTTGTTGTAACTTTGAACACGATGATACATACATATACACATACCTCTAATTTAGATAATCTGAAACATGGTTGATCTATTTTATCATTATTTTTAGTATTGAAATTATGTCTATCACTTATTTTATTCAAAAGATGTAAATTTTTTCTTACTAACTAACATTTTCATAAATGAATTGGCAAGGTACCGTAATAATATTAATCCTTTTAAATAGTTCCCTAACGGCCGAACCCAATACCTATAGATCACCAGTTTCGGCCTACTGGAGATATAAAAATATATCTATCGATGGTTTTAACGTCCCAATAATCTAGGAATCATACCGGCCCACGCTATCTACTGATGGGAGGGTGTATGGCCTACAACAGATATCTCTTTGTATGAAAATGCCAAAGTATGCGTCCCAATATACGATTTGTTTGACAGGACAGTACTACAGATGGCAGATTTGGCTATTCCCCGAATTGCAGGGATAAACGTAAAGTAGCCAAGCTAAAATGAACTCTTTAGTACTTGCAATAATGATCATGATGTTTTTTTTTTATTTAAAGTAATAAAAAAAAATGAAATTCCAATATCTCGAAAACGGTGCGCCCTAGGCAAAAAATAACAGAAATTTAACCCCCCCCTTAGTAACATCCCCCGTGCAAGCACCATTCCAACATGAATTTAAGTTAAAAAAAAAATAACATTAATGCGCTAAGGTAGCCCGCGAAATTCAAATTATATTACGTTTTTTGCAATTTGCAGGTCAGTAACAGGTTGTATTTTGATTCCCGGCCATAACAAATATGGCTCTACAAAATTATATCTTAATCCAGTAACTAATTTAGAAGTAAGAAACAAAGAAGTTTTAATATAACCCTAATTACACATGTTGTTTTTTAAAGTGATGTTGGTTGTAATGGAACGCACGGGAGAGCAAAGTAGAGAAACCTACTTATTGTTTTCGTTAGATAGATAGCCTTTATCAATGATTGTGAGACGCCATCAGAGCATAGATATAATTATACTGTCTATCATCAATAGCGATCTGTCTTTAACTGAAAATAAGTTATTGGGTTCGGCCGTTAGAGATTCTCGGCGACGTAGATGATGGCTCTGAAGGCTCTCTTTTCCTCCATATGTTCGCCGTAATTTAAGGGGTTTCAGATTAAAATCTTTGTTTCAATCTCTTACCCAATCTTTGTAAATCTGACAAACGCTTTGGTAAGGCCCTATGTATCCATTTATTGTATTCATATTATTATATGGTTGTGCCACTATGCGCATGGATACGGTATTCTGTTGTGGGGAAATACCGCCGATATTCAGACAATTTTTGTTTTACACGAAAGGGCAATTCGTTCAATTTATAAATTAAGTCCCAGGCACTCCTTCAGTCCCAGACAAATTTAAAGAGATTAATATAATGACTGTAGCTTCTCAGTATATTTATGAAAAAAAAATGTATGCCCATAAAAAATATTAATCTGTTTAAAAATAGAGCGATATCCATAATGTAAACACTAGAAACAAGCACAAAGTTGATCCTACAACCAGGCTTAAAAAAATAGGTGGCTCGTTTAGAAAAATCAAAATCAAAAGTCATTTATTGAAACTAGGCTGAGATTCAGCCCTTTTCGAACGTCAAAGATGATGATGTCGTCATAGATGCCAGTGTATGCGTTTTTATAATAAACTTCCGAGCCATATTCAAGAACAGCCTTAGTAAATTCAAATGTTTTATAAAGCGGAAACTGTGAAAGGCGGAAAGCCTTTTATACTGTTAAAGACTATAATGAGGACAAAAAGGCTTGCGATCGAGCTGCTCCAATAAATTTACAGTGAATCTTGATATGAGTTATATTTTTTTTTGCCAACTATTTATATTTTTCTTTTTATATATACCATTTTACATTAACAATGACACCAATGACATGAATATTTACTTCGTAAAGTATTATATTATTTTAATTATGAAGAATGTGAGGACTATGTGGTTCATTGTTTTTTATTTTTTTCTCTTAGTTTTAATGATGCTCTGGCAGTTTGAGTACTTTATGCGGCCTACCCAAATGTCCTTTCTTTGGTATTGTTCGTTGAATCGTTGAGCTCCTTGAGTTCTGAGTTGAGCTAGCTGCACGACTACTGACAATTGCGTGCACTGATTGGACAGGTTCCCTCAATCTGTATGGTTATTTCATCAAAAGATCATTTCAGGCAACAATCTACATGGTCTTCACTTGATCTGACCAAGATTATGTCTGACTGCATTAGTACTGTATGACTTTAAAATAAACTGTGACCTCTGAGTTTGTTTCGGCCTTTCGTCTCAGAGTAGTCAAATACGAAACGCCGACCTCATCAATTTTTTTTTAAATATTATTGACGTGTAAAAGTGTTTGTACAAACCTACTTACAGAAATAAATAATTTACCATTACCATTACTTGATACATAATAAAAAAAAAGAAATTGGCTATCAAATTACACTTAGTTATAAGTACATGATTGTAACCCCGCTAAAAGCCCCTGTTCTACTTATCTAGTGCTGATAAGATAATCTTAAATAATGTTAATTATTAACATTGGATTAAAATGACTAATTACAGGTTTCCCATATTTTAAACACCGGTTCGTATTAATACAGGTTCATTATAGTAACATTACTTACCATAAAATTCGTGAGAAATTTTAATCGCTTTTTAATTAATTATAATAGCTTAATTATGAATTGCATAAGGGGATAATTGCATATAATTTCATAATCATCACTTCATCTGAGCATTGGCTCTCAATAATAATTAAAAAAAATATCGCTGATTTTGTAAAGATTATGAAGTCAGTCGAAGTCAGGTGTTCCTTCTCTTCAGAAGAAACAACTGAAGCTGTTGTAATCAAACCTTAGCCAGAGATTCTTCCTTTCCTCAATATTTCATTCATCGATACCAACGCACCTTGTGACTCAAGTTGATCAACAAACCGTTTCTCCCAACCTGAGCCCAAAAAACCACTGACCCTAACCTTGACCAGCTAATAACCACCTTAATCCTTTCAACACAAAGTTCAAACTTCTTTGCCAGGAGTGTCCACCTAATTGCGTCCCTGCCTTAGGGCATAAAGAGTCGTACCTACTTGGAATGGGCGTGACTATGTTTGGGTGTTAACGTCTGTCTGTAGCAACAAGTGCCACAGTTTCAAATTATTAATTGCTTTTCTTGTCTAGAATATACGGAAATAATATGAGACTATCAACCTTTAGTGTAACATGTGTTGTGCTGGCCATGTTTACATTTTCACCAAAATATTCTTATACCTACCTACTCCATTTTTGGCGTGATAATGATTTTTTTTTAATGGCACACATAACACTAAAAATCAAACAAGCATGATTTACTACTAACCAACGATGATTTTAGTATCTATACATTTATATGTCTATACTAAAATCATCGTTGGTTAATTTTGTTTGTCGCCAAATATAATTACGTCACGATCATAGGATCACGTTTATTGCAGTCGTCTTACGTATAATTATCACACGAAAATTAAACAGAGTATCTATTATTTATTTATTAGTAAGTTTGATGTTGCATTGTATTTTATATTGTCTTCCTATTGCCTTCCTATGGTAAAGTAGCTCTTATTTATCTTTCATTGTAACAAAAAATAAGTTTGTTCATTTTAAATCACTTTTAATTAATTCTCATAATTGGTATGTATTTTTTGTCTACGTCTAAGCTGTGTACTTCTTTCTTCTTACTACTTCTTATAAGTGATAAATTCACCATACTAATAGATACATAAGTTCTTTTATGTATCTAATATTTTATTAGCGAATAAGTCGTTGGAGTACACAAACATAAATAAATATGCAGCATACCTACTCACCAACTCGTAAAATTATAATCTACATTTTTCCATTTGAACGCATTAACTGCAATCTTTATCTAAGCCCAACGTGTTTTGCTAATGTGTCTGAACCTGATCACTTTAATCTTATTACGCGCCATTCCATATGGAATCCTAGAGTCGTTCAGATCAGTATGAACGTGTGACAATTTGCACGATCGTGAAGTTCTGGAATTACCGATACTTGTTGGTACCGATGGTGAAGTTGAAAATAGAGGTCTAAATATGATCACGAGTTTCACGTACAACTAGACTCACGTCTATGCCTCGATATTAAGACGTGAGTCTAGTTGTACGTGAAACTGTCTTCTTCGTACGTTTTAGAAACTAATATTATGATGTTTCTAGAATATCAAGTAACAGAACTACTTAGTTGCTTTTCGATCTTTGATCTTCATAGTTTCTTAACTCTCATGTAATTCAAGTTACCGGCAAACAACTTAGGTTTACCTAGCTATACAAAACTTACTTAACTGACTTAAAACAATTTCATGCAAATCTCCTCTTCCGATTACTTTCACATATCCAGCAAATGAATCTGTCACCTAACACTTTCCAAGTTGTTGAACCGCTCATCTTGCTTTACAAGCTATTGTTTTGCACACAATGTGCCATGTGCCATGCTCGCGTGACTATTGGTAACGGTGCCTGAGCCTACAGGACCAGACGTACTTAGAAAGGCGTAGAGTAAGTACCTCTCTGATATAAGAATAGGACATGCCATCGTACGCATGAACACGAAGCAACGAATGGCTAAATGTTATGAGTATGACAACTTTCTAGATTTACAAGCGTATGGCTTGTAAATCTAGAAAATTGTCATACTCTTCATCAATATCTTGAACTATGGGGTATTATATAAATCAATATGTTGTTATATCCCAGTGTTCTTGTCCTTTTCTGTATACCATAATAAAACACAATTTTAATTTGTTCGAGAAAGAACGAAAGACAGAATCAAACCACACTAGAGGATTTTGTGCAGTATTCTAAAATTCTTATGGAGCAAGAATAGCAGGGTGTTTTATGATTCTGGTGGTCATTTAGAAGCAGCAGACGATGACAAAAATAAATTAACAACGTATTAAACAACAGAGAATTCAGAAACAACACCCTTCCTCAATTTCAACCTATAGGTTGACAAATCCCTTTAAAACGTAACAGACACCCAAGCTACTAAGTCCCAGACCTCAAAGATTCATGCCCGTAGGAAAGTATGGCCATACCAACCAGAAAATTATGGGCACACCGGCGCGGACGGCGCGCGGCGGTATCATTTGCTACCGCAATCAGCGTAATAACTACACTGGATGATTCGAACCGCCGCGCTATCGCAGCAACTCGTGCGCGTGTCGCCTTCCTTTTCATTTTATTTTTCTTGAGATTGGATGGAATTGATGACGTTTTGTAGATAAATTGTGTCGTGTTTCTGTTATTTGATGTCGTCAAAATGTTTTTGTGTTATATGATTCATTATTATTATTTGTTGTCACATAATTACCAGTGCCTTCTTATACTGTATTGTAATTGTAATACCTCCTAAGATATTGGATTTGAAGACAATTAAGAAGATATAAGAAGGTATTCTTATATCTTCTTAATTGTCTTCAAATCCAATATCTTAATTGCGATCACTCTTCATATGCACCTTTATTTTATAAAAACTACTAGAACTGACTTACGATTTACATTCTAAGCTAACTCAGTAAATTTTTACAGTTTTTCAAATTCTTCACACACTTTTCCTCGAAACGAATATGTAAGTACGTACAACAATGGTAACTCAGTTCGGAGCACGCGCTTCCATTCCGTTACCAATTGTTATTTCGCGAATTTCAGACATAACACGTGCACTGAAGGCTTCTTTTAGCTTGCCATGGACTGAGTTCAAGAAAACATCAATAACATCATAGCTCACAAATTATTTCCACGCTATATTGAATACTTCGTGCCAGTTTTTAAGGCATATTTTCGAGTGGAGCGTAAAATTGATCGAAATGAACCGTTTGGCAGGTGGTTGTTGTGTATAACATTGTTGTTTTCAATAGATAGGCTTGATGTTGAAGACCCTCGCTATTTATTTACGTAGTAATGTGCTCTTGGGGAAACTCATTTGTTGAGCACACAACGGTAGCTCTTTTTTTTGTTTATTTAAAAGTTTGTAATCTGATCAAGAGTGTTGATATAATGTTTGACCTGCTGTAAATAAAACAACCGGCCAAGTGCGTGTCGGACCACGCCCAATGAAGGGTTCCGTAGTTGGAATGAATTTATCCCAAAAACAAACATTGTAGTTGTAAAACATGTTCGTTCATACATCGATATACACCACGGTCAATTTTCCAACTGCAAATGTAAGTTTGTAATTGCAAACAATTACAAACTTACGTTTACAATTACTTTTTTTACGTGATTAAACTACAAATTAACGATTGTTGGACTTTTTCCTTTATTTGTCTGTAAGACCTTGGCAGAGTGTTTATTTTGTTGTCGCCAAATTAAATACGTTAAAGCTGTGCAAAAGTGGCGTGGACTAGGCTTATGTGTGATCCTGATCTCGAGCGAACCAGTGCATAAGAGGGTTTAATTGCGCCTGCGTAACTGACTCCCGTCCAAGCTAATCGGTGAGACCTTTCCATATCTTTTAGGGAACTGCTGAAGAGTGGCGCTTGAATTATATACCGTGTGTGTCAATTATAATAATAATTCCCCCTTGAGCTTTATTGAAATGACCATTCGGACACAACGGATGAACATTCGCGTACGACAATATATTATGTGCAGTGCAGTGCTACGCTAGTGCTCCAAAATTGTTTGTCTTTTGTGAGTACGAATTCTATTTTTAGACATTTCGGGATTCAAGTGATGGACTCTAGCTGTGACCCAACCGACCGAATATTCCTTTTAGATTTTTTTGCTTTGGATTCGGGACATACAAGTGGGACGTCATTGCATTTTTTTGGCTACGACTTACTACTACACAAAAAAATACAGAAACCTCGGATGGATACATTGGCGACAGCAACATGAAACACAGCATAGCGGCAACATAGAAAAGCGTCGAGAAAGCTGTTTAACCCGCCTAAAGATCCACCACTCAAGACCCTGGAATCAGCAACGTGTAATACAGCATAGAAGTGACACAGAGTCGAGAGGACCAGAGCCAGCCTGGCGGCGCGGCGACGCTATTAAAAGATGCCCCTCCCATAGATAAATATCACCCGTCTCTCCACTATTCTAATGCTTGCTCAAGGCTGAACAGTCGGTAAACACTAATAATCCCTCCTATCCCAAGGGCACCTCTTCCCTACCGTGATCACACCCTCCGGTCTACTCTTTGATATGCAATGATCTCTCTGGTCCCATGAAAAAACATGAGGCTCCAGGGGCTAGTGTGAATCTTTGGGTTCATTCGAGCCATCGAGTCTGGTCAAACTAACAACAAAACAAACTAAAAACATTCTTGTCTGTGAGACCTTGCCAGATTTCATGATTTTAGGTCAACGGGAAGTACCCTATAGCCGGCTATAGGTTTTGATTTATTTGAGAATATCAAAATATATCATATAATATCGCTGTATTTTTTTATTGCGTTGACTTAGAAGCATGATTTTTTTTTGAGCTTCAAGGGACCGTAGATCGACCGTATTTAATATTAATTTCAACTTGATACCTCCGTGCGTGCCGTGCTCCTTGTGGTGCCGGACGTAAAGAATAGCACCATCCTAATTCTTCCCGTGGGTGTCGTAAAAGGTGACTAAGGGACTTACTAGAGAATGGGCAGCAGCGTTCTCTATGCATTTTAACACCATACTGCAATCGCCAATCCGCCTTCCAAGCGTGGCGTTTATTAGTAGCGGGGAACACCCCCCCTTTGGGGAGGCCTATGTCCAGCAGTGGACATCTTTCGGCTGAAATGATGATGATGATGACCTCAATGCGTTCCTGAGAAAAAGATTCTTGACAGACTGATAGACAGACCGACAGACAGACAGACGGACAACGAAGTGATCCTATAAGCGTTCCGTTTTTAGGGTTCCGTACCCAAAGGGTAAAACGGGAACCCCATTACTAAGGCTCCGCCGTCTGTCTGTCTGTCCATCTGTCACCAGGATGTATCTCATGAACCGTGATGACAGTTGAAATTTTCACAGATGGTGTATTTTTGTTGCCGCTATAACAACAAATACTAAAAAACATAATACAATAAATATTTAAGGGGGCTTCCATACAACAAACGTGATGTTTTTTGCCGTTTTTATAGATCGGAACCCTTCGTGTGCGAGTCCGACGTGCACTTGGCCGGTTTTTTTTCCTTTTGAGGTACGGAACCCTAAAAAGAAGTAGTTTAACTAAGCGTCTTAGAACTTGAAATGTTTTACTTGGCTTACCCGAGCTTGATCTAAAGATTTTGTCTGATCTTACTCGATCTTACTTTGTTTACAGCAGAATCTCCTGTCTTCAATTTATTTCCTCCGTAATAAAAGTTTTATCCCTTACTCGTTTCCAAAAGAACTTGTCCTATTCGTAAATCTAAATATGGCGACGAACCACTTGTAATCACTTGCATACTTTCCTATCTACATATAGACAAGCTCACACGTCCAATTCAAAATTACCATATTAATGTAGTCGCATTCAAATGCAGCTTCATAAAGGCAAAGTCAGTAAATTGTGAGATAAACGGCGAGTTGTCTCGTAAATAATATCTTGAGCTTTCCAGCGTTTCTCTTCATTACGGGCCTTATTAATTAGAAGTGAGATTAGTCAGTTTATCCGATGACACACATCAGGACCGGTTCCAATGGATGACAAGTTTAGTGGTGGGTTCTTCTATAATAATATGATCTGCTGGAGGAAAGTTTCAAAATTATCCTACAGTTGAGATTGATGAGTTCCTAGCGGAGGTTGCAGATTATCGTGAAGCTGAGATTGATCAGATATAATATATGATTTGGTCATGAACGGATTTTACTTTTTTTCTCTATAACTGATCGGGATCTTTTATGTTTTTACTTTTCAGGCATATAATTCTATTATTTTCATCCTATTGCACAAATGTAGTAAGATGGGTACCTTTATACATTATCTAATCACTGTTTGTTTTATTACCGTAACAGTTACGTGAACAAGTAGTAAGGCTAATCTGATCATTAGACTAACCTGCCACAAAAGGCTTTCTGCAATTCAATCTAGCTGTATAGCTGCTTAGCCTATCAAAGGTAAAAGTATAAAAATATCACTTCCCGGTCTATATTACGGTCGTATTTACGAGCAGACTCCCCTAATAGTTAGATGGACTAACCCCGGAATGTCGGAAGCTTGTTACAAACTGATGATTCGTGATTATGATATAATAGCTTTTCTGATGAACTTTATACACGTACTAGCGGTAATAAACAAAGATTGATAGATAGCAGAGAAACGTACCTTAATGTCATGTCTAATTCGTTCCTTAGTGTTGTTCATTATCGAGATGTTGTAAATAATAAAGTGTTTGTCGTCCACAGGCTTTTATGATAACTGCTTACATAAATTGAAAACAAGCACTATGGTGTAGGGGACTGAATTCCCAATCAAGATAACTATAAAACAGTCAAGAATTTTAATAACGGTCATAATGATAACATGATATATTTTACTATGCAACCCGTTTCAATTAATGAAATAGTAAAAAAAAGATATTTGTTGCCGGCTAAAGGGTTGGTTTCGTGTATATTCATCTCTGTCTAACTTGAGTACATTTTGAATTTCTATCTCTTTCTTGGAGGCATCGCGCGCAACGGTTGGCTGGCTCTATGTCACTCAGTTGCGCACACGCAGCCGCGGGAAGTGTTCGTGTTTGAAAATCGAACGCTTTTCGCGCGAACTATTATTGGCCAGTGATATTTCGTTTTGCATTTTGAATTTGGGAACTTTTTGGATGAGGTGAAGTGTTGAAAAGGTGCGTTTTGTTGCGGATTTACGATCCTATGCGTTCAGTCGCAATGTTTTGTGTTGTGTAGAAAGTGAATCTCCGACAAAGGATTACAGTGTTATTGTTGGATACACGTGAGAAGTATTGGCTAATTAGCGTGCGGAAGGGAATGAGAATGGTGTATGACGTAAACTGGCAGTAGAGGTAGAGACCATACATACACGTTGCGACGGTAATTATATGTGTTCTGTCAGGTGTGGTATCACCTGTACGTTCCGTTTCTAATGAAGGATAAAAACTAACGTTCGTTAAATCCAACGTTCTAATATGTTCTGTTTAAAAAAGACGGAATTTATATGTTTGAAAACCAAAACTTAAGAAAGGAGTCCTATACAATTTTCTATGATGTCATGTAGTCAATTTTTATGATAATCCAGGTTTGGTTGAGCACTGAGTTCTTTAATTACTAGCAAGTTTGTAGATAAACCCGTTACTGCTATTCTATGCAGATTCGTACATATCTCACCAATCCTCAATCTGCTATACGATACAAAATTACTATAATTAGACACCTATTATTATTATTCTCCAAAAATTATTATAATAAACAGCTCCTGTATCATTGCCCACCGGGTACACAGTATTGCAACCATCACCCAGCTCTACCCAGGCTATAAAAGTGACTGTTTACGACCGATATCGCCCTCTTTTACGCAAATACACTTCTATTTTATGCTCTAAAGCTTTTTAGTCAGCTACTTCTATGGTCAACCCAGTAATTTGCGTTGAAGACAAGCCATTCTTGTGATGGTATTTTTTTTAAATCACTGGTGGTAATTCTTCTTGCACTGTGCTTGTGTCCTTATGGTCTGTATTATCATTAAGTGGTTTAAGTGCACTGGCAAAAAAGGTCGAATCAGTCCCGTTTGTGCCCTTTTGTATAGCACTTACTGACTAAGTATCTATGTAAAACACAATTTATTATAAAACATGAAATATTAAGGACGCATTCGCAACATTTGGCAAAAATTAGCAGTTTTTCGGTAAGTTTTGCATCAAAATTAAACTAAACGTAACTAATAATTGCCACAGATAGATTACTACTTCATCTCAAATAGTAGCAATTTTTTATTTGAAAATGTTGGTTCATAATATTGTAAAAAATAATTTCCGTTGCCTCTTCACACAAAATTGACGATATCGTGTTGACTTTAGGAACATTTTTCTTCAACATAATAACATAAATTTAGTTTTTAAAAATACTTTATGTACGCAGACATGTTCACCTCAAAAAGGTAGCTTAAAAAGAACTATCAAAATGTTACAAATAGTCTCAGAAAATAATGTTGAAAACCCTATATTTTTTTTTTAAAACACTGTCGGTAATGTTTTTTGTTCCTATTATGTAACAAACGTTATCAAGAAATTTAAAAATCACACACTGGGCTTCAGCTATCCGTGTGATACAATCAAAATTTTGTTTTATGATTACACAATATCTTCATTAAGTAAATCAACGGCGAAATAAGCTATATTTTCGAGAGCGCAAAAGTGATGAAACTATTCACAGATGCTGAGACTGACACGAATAGTTTATCACCACGAAAACTATATTTTTATAGTAACACAGACCTAATGTTTCAATTATTTCAAGTTTTCTCACAATTAGATAAGGAATTGACGAAAAACTTTTTTTTTGTTTTTCACTACTTATCCTAAAGATTATCCATTAACTATGCTCGTTAGCAAGCTAAACAATAGAAGTGCAATTGTAGTTATTGCTGATGAGCCCAATATAATTTCGCACTCAATTTGTGAAACGACACAAGAGATTCACTAAACAATAGTTAACCAGGAACATTTAGTCCATAAATAGCTAAATGCATCCACAGTTAAAGCAGTCACATTCGCGTTCATCCATTTAAATTCAAGAGCTTAAAATAGAGGCTTTAAAATGAAAACAAAAATGTATGACAGCGTTATCTAAAGTTAAACGGAATAATATCGTAGCAGATAACATCTCATATGACGCTAGTTGTAATAAAAATGCACCGCACATTCTACTGGGGAGGCGGTAGGCAGCAGACGTGGGAATATTTACAATACTACGTATGTAATGTTGGATAAATTAATCCCAAATAGGATCAGAAAGTTTATAATAAAATGAGTGCCATATATCAGCGAGTTCGTTGTTGGAATTATTTAGCATAAAGGCTTCTACATACCAGCGCGACTTGTCGCGCGACGCGACACGGCACAAAGGCCCCGCGTGTCGCGGGACGACCGGTGCCTTTGTGTCGCGTCGCGTCGCGCGACAAGTCGCCCCGGTATGTAGAAGCCTTCAAGGTAACGTAAGTTGAATTAAGTACAAAACCGGCCAAGTGCGTGTCGGACCACGCACAATGAAGAGTTCCGTAGTTGGGATGAATTTATCCCAAGAACAAACTCAACATTGTAGTTGAAAAACATGTTCTCCCATACATCTATATTTTTTTATGTGATGATAAAACAAGAAATTAAAAATTTTCGGACTCTTTCCTTTAAGTGTGCTGTGAAACCTAGTTTCTTGCCAAATTTCATGATTGAATCATGAAATTCAATGAGAAGTACCATAAAGGTTTTGATTTATTTGCGGGTATCAACATATTATGTTGCATAAATCACCGTATTTTTTTATTGCGTTGACTTAAAAGCTTGATTTTAGAGCTCCAAGGGACCGTAGACCTACGTATTTGATATTAATTTCAACTTGATACTTCTATGCGTTCTTGAGAAAAAGGGTCTTGACAGACTGACAGACAGACAGAAGGCCAACGAAGTGATCCAATAAGGATTCCGTTTTTTCCTTTTGAGGTACGAACCCTAAAAATGGTAGACTAGTAGTCAAAAGTCTTTTGTCTTACAACTTGTACCTACTTAACCCAAAAGATTTACAATCCGTTTGATATGGCACTGACTTAGCTACAAGCTATAGTTATTTACAATCCGTTTGCTATGGCACTGACATAACTACAAGCTATAGTTATTTGCTCATAGACTGTAAGCTATTCGAAAGCAAGACTTTTCTTGGTTGCTTATCTTAAAAATATCAGACTGATTGTAATTCTGTGCGACACATTCCAAAAGTAATCTCAATTATCAAGATTATTATTTAGTCTATGATACACCATAATCTATCAAATCAGTGGGGTTAGACTACTTGGACTAGCACAAGTCCATATTCGTGAGAAGATCCACTAAAAGCCCAGTAACTAACACACCTTAACCTGTCAAGATTTCCATAAGAAGTAACTAACTTAATCGGCTGTCTATCATCAAGTAAAACCATAACGCTTACAACCCTATGTATGGGTAATCTAAGGCTATTCATGAAGAAATAACGAGTTTTATACCTTCCATAAACATGTAGCTAGGCATATATGAAAATTGTTATTAAAACTAAACACACCCATAACTATAACATTAGGTTTTTATAGCTATTTACTGCGTAATGTGTATATTAAAACGGTTATTTAATTGCACATTGCGCAGTCTTTGATATTTGTTGGTAATCGTATGTTCCTTTAAAGTAACATGTTACTCTGAAATTATTAAGTTGTAATACATCTGATTAAGTACAACACAATTGCTCTGGAAGAAATAATAATAATATGAAATATTACTATTATCATCATTATTCAATCATAAGACGTCCACTGTTCGACATAGGTCTCCCCCGACCCCAAGTATAGCTAAAACGATCTTTCCTGCGCTTATCATACTCTTTTCCAATTTGTACGTATTATTCATAAATAATCTTTAACAACCTCCAACCTCTGGCAAAAAAATTCCAGTCGACATAAATATTATGCCTCGTAAGGTTAACGAAGAGAACAAAGCAGTGAGTTATGACCACAAGTGGGTCACCTAATATAAAACTCAAAGTGCTGAACGAAACCAAATTGGCCATTATGACACGTTCAGACGAGAGAAAACCCCGTGTTGTGAGCAAACCATTGTTGGCATTGTTGCACGGCTAAAGTAAAATTAGCTCGTGTGAACCTACGTTATGCACAAGAAATATTTTGGTTCAGACTATGATTCTGACAAAGCTTTTCGATTAATTGCTTTGACAACACATCATGCATATCATTATAAACCACCTTCTTCAATCTGCTGAGATTGGATTCTAGCCTAACTGGCTGCAGCTCAATGACCGTATTTCAGTCATTGACGGTAAACGAGTCATCACCATCACAGCCCGTCTTCACTTTCAACCCTTCGTTAGTAGTGCCAATCTCCAAAGTCAAGCGCCAGTCTCATCCAAGATCGATTCGCTTTACCCGAGGACCATGGGTTTAGTTCCATCCCATAGAATGTTTTGGGGATAAGTACCAGCGGCCAAAAACTTACCAAATATCATAATTATTATAGGTGTACTAACTACGAGGGGCTTTCTAACTCATTTAACTGCTTTGACAGATTTATACCGTGTATTCCCGTTCTCCCCGTCCTACGGGGACAGCGGTACTTCAATTAAATATTTAAAAATACTTCCCGTTGTCCCCGTGGTTTAATTTTACATTCAAAAATATGTTTCTGGCACTCGCCGGCCGCTGCCGCGGCACCGCTCGCTCGGCTCGTGCGTTGTATGGTCACAGTTCTAACCTAACCTAACCTAGCTGTTTCGATTTCAAAAAGGTTTACTTCGTACGTTATGGGGACAACGGGAAATAAATTTAATCACGTCCCGCTGTCCCCGTGACGGGGATATGGCATACGGGGACAACGGGAATACACTATTTATACCAATGCCCTCTCAAGCACTAGAAGTATGTAAAGCAATATAATTAGATGTAGAGTCAAATGCAAATGTAAGCATGAGAAATAAAATTACCATAAATATGAATGTTTAAAAGTTAGTGTTATTTCTAGAGTTGGATCATTTCTGCTAAGATATTCAACATATTATTGCAGAAGTGTAAACATAATTTATCTTTTAATGAAATGCCTATGTTGGGAATATCAACAAGCCATGTATAATTTCACAGATAGATCATCCCGTTACTGGTTTTCTTTACAATAACGAGCCTTAGCAAAATTATTAAACAAGCCCGCAAGTACAGATTGAATTTTGAAATAATGTTCCTAATAAGATTTTTTCTATAAACAAGTATAGAAAATATTCTTATTAGGTAGATTATTTCAAAATTCTGTCAGTTTCTGTATTTTGCCTGTTTAACACAAGTAAAACATAGTTGCCACCAGCAACGGACGAACATATACCGACAACCTCTAACCAAAGATCCAGTTTCTAAATCATGTTTTGAATAAATGTCTGATTGAAAATAAAACAGATATAATACAAATGGCTACAGATCACGGAACAGAACTCAACGGAATACTTCTCTAATAGAATCACGTATTGCTTCAGTTCGGTGTTCGGTATGCAACTATCGGTGAATATAAATCATATCACCACGCTTCCACAAATTAAAATATGTTGTAAATAACACTCGATAAGAAAGTGTCTGTCCATATCGAGAACCGTTAGGCAGATTTTAATGGATTTTTTTACTGTTGGAAAGTTTTCCGGAAGCTGCAGGGTGTTTTCTGACGGAATCATGGCAATTTAATCCGATTAAGGTTTATGATGTTACAAAAGGTCTTTGCCTCGCTAAACTGTATTACTCCTAGTCCTTGGTATTATGATTTTCCGGCCTCGTTTGTCTAGTTTGATCCCAAGCAAGACTGCTCACCGTAGGGTCCGCCTGGTTTC
The DNA here is from genome assembly GCA_948098905.1 of Tiliacea aurago. NCBI lineage: Eukaryota > Metazoa > Arthropoda > Insecta > Lepidoptera > Noctuidae > Tiliacea > Tiliacea aurago. The sequence continues at coordinate 879,213 of OX402593.1, forward strand.
GATTCCCAGGTCAGGCAAACTATTATTGGGTTGTCCATAGAGAATTTGTGTCGACGGGGGACTTAAATATAACTGACAAAATTAGAGTGTACTGTACAATACACTTCTGCCTAACCCTTCGCGGAATAATGTAAAGAATCTCTCAACTCATCGAATTTCAACCTCTTATCAACTTTACCCTGTTTTCTCTTCAAAACAATAATACTGAAGACTTGTTTATCGTTGAACTGCTTTCTATCATTAATAATACTCTGAGTATTAGCATTCTCTCCACTCTTACTTATACTAATCTCTTTGCCAATCATTATTATGGTGGTTATGTCTTTATTCCTTCATGATCATTTACTTCGCAGTTTATTAAGAGATCTGTCTTTAGCAGTTAAAACATTTACAGTCTGCTATGATGAGAGTTTTAATAAAATAACTTTATTACAGTTCCTCCTAAAGATGTAATCCGAGGCCTTTTAGCTTTTCTTCATAACTATTTCTTAGAAGGTATATATTTATTCTGCCGCAGACGATATTCATTTAGACACACACAATATGAAATAAAAAACCGGCCAAGTGCGTGTCGGACCCCGCACAATGAAGGGTTCCGTAGATGGGATGAATTTATCCCAAGACAAACCTAATACTCTAGTTGTAAACATGTTCTCCCATACATCGATATACGTCACGGTCAATTCTCCAACTGCAAATTATGTAAGTTTGTAATCACAAAAAAAAAAATATGATAAAATTTCAAATTAACGATTTTCGGACTTCTTCCTTTACTTGTGCTGTGAGACCTTGCTTTCTTGCAAAATTTCATGATTCTAGGTCAACGGGAAGCATGTTGTTTAGTATAAGTTTTTAATTTATTTTCGAGTATATAATAATATGTCGCATAAATTGCCGTATTTTTTTATTGCGTTGACTTATAAGCTTGTTTTTTTTAGAGCTCCAAGGGACCGTAGACCTACGTATTAAGTTTTAAATTCAACTTGATTCGTCCACACGTTCCTGAGAAAAAGGGTCTTGACAGACTGATAGACAGACAGACGAACAACGAAGTGATCCTATAAGGGTTCCGTTTTGTTCCTTTTGCGGCACGGAACCCTAAAAATTACCTTTGATGACCTAGGATGGAAAGGTTTCCAAACATTTTATATCTTTCTGACAGTTCTGAATTTAGTAAAATTTTACCAAACAGATCGAATGAAGCTCTCGAAAATGTTGAGTGCACATACGCTTTGATTTTACTGTGAGAGGCTAGACAGACACGATTATGAAAACAATAAAAAATAAATACCTAATTTTTTTTTGCCAGAAACACAATGAGACAGTAAACCCCGTTTTCATAAAAACCCAACAATGACCAGAAGTGTACCATTTTACAGAAAAAATACGACCAATTTCTGTTCAGTCTCCAGCTAAACTTTTTACTAATATCCCATAAGCAATAACTTTACCTTATACAGCGTGTTCAATAAATCAAGGCCAATAAAATGGTGTAAAAACAGTCTGCGAGCGCGCGCTGTATAAGGCAATATATGGGACAAGGGGGTATATGGTACATGACTCTATTGCGCAGTACGGACACGGCTGAGGGAGGACTCGTATCTTGTGCACTACGGGACTGACGGGTTTATACATTCCCTTTAGGAAATGGTAGAGGTTTTGTGCCGATATGGCTACAGAAATCTGCTAGATTTGAGAGACAATTGACTCGGTGATAACTGTCGTGGGCTTGGCAGAGTTCCTTTTATAAACACTCGTAAAAGGCTGACGAAAGTTTAATGACCATTTATCACTCAGATGACAAACGCCACAACAGAGGACAAAATTAGTAATTGATCGCAATCGGTTTCATTTTGACTGTTCACCCACGTTCATTGCGCTATATACGTTGTTGAGCAGACGAATTTTTCAAACTTAGGAAGCAATGTATTAGCAATATCCTTCAAAACTCTCGAATGGTGATTGAAAGTGTTACGCAATTAGGGTGCTGGTATTGTAAAAAACCTCTTTTACTTTTTGATGTACCTATCGATCTATCTATTCGGCAAAAATAGATATATCAAACTTGACCAAAATATGGCAAAAGTCATAAAACAAAATGTTTTTTGCATATTCTATCATCGTCAAACAAGAAATATCTGAAGACCTCACCACAACCTCAAGTATTATATATCAGACGCAACTTAATAAACATAACAAACTTAACGAACCAATACGTAACCGACCAACAATTAACAAACAAATAACTGCCATCAATCCGGCTCCTCCAACAATTAACCCTGAAGAACCAGACAACGTTGCTTCGACCAATCAGCAGTCATAATTAGCTCCAACCTTTGCTTCGACCAATCAGCTTCAATAATGAGCTCCTTAAGTCGCTGATAAGAGGCAAATTATAAAAGTAGGCTTGTCTTAAACAAACAAATTGTCAAATCTATATAGTTAGTGGTAGCGGAAAAAATATATGTTATTCTTGAACATATTTGTCAGAACTTGGTTGTTACCAAATCACGTTTAGAAAAAAAATCTCGATATAAATTAACGGTAAACTAACCCTTTACTTTGAGTTTCAATCCAAAATATCTGTATTAAATTATTTAAATATCAACGTACGGCTGGTATTTAATTAATAACAAGAACGTCTTGTTTGTATACAGAACTTGGTTGTTTTTTATTTTCGATTACTCAACTCATAATTGAGTAAATAAATAATTGCTTCTTATTTTGCAATAAATTACAAGCGTTGTGACATCGCGCTTCTCTTTCTTTTGTATGCAGTCTGACAGTGACAGCGGTTTACCTGTTGTCAGCCTCTTAAATCTACCCTTTACTAACGGTAAGAATGCCGTTAGCAAATTACGACATAAATCTACAAGTAATATATATCTTAACAGGTGAGATAACAAATTGTTAACATAATTATAGAAGAAAATAAAGTAGTGAAGTCATTAATTCTCGGCAAATTAAGACTTATTTAATTATTTGTTTTACCGGTAGATAGCGAAGAACATGGACGGGAATCTTCTTATAATATAGATAGTTGATTCTGCAATTTTATTTACATTTTATCTTAAACGTCCTCTTCAATCCATCTAAAATATGCACACTTGTAAAAGTGTAAGTGTATATCTGTCTAAATGCTTTTAGAAGTTATACAACGCAGAATATAATTATGATAAAAAATGCTGTCACGTTTTGTAAATCGCCATGTTACCATTTTCAAGTCCAAAATCTTAGACTACTTTATAATCTAAGTCCAAAATATTTATTTCCGACAACGTCCTACTAATCATTTATTTCGCGTCCTAAAGTAATTTTCCTCAAACATCACATGTCGTTCTTGGCGTATCTCCTTTATTTCTTCCATCTCTGGAGACAGCGCCGCCGTTTTTTACAGCAATCACTATTAGTTTCTACGATGGCATGCGGTTGATTAACTGAAAGTATAGTGGCGTTTTATAATTTGTTTTGCGCGGTATGATGGCAGTATGATGTCGCTGTGATTAAACTGTGATGTCATGTACAGTTATGTTAAAACTTAATACGTTATTGTTGTGGGAGAATGCGTGTTGACTCGATGACAATGATGGAGTTTACTTATGATGTGTAAATATGAATAGTTATAGATGAACGAATGAATGAGGTATCAAAATCTTATTCCACAATTTTCGTTATTGCACCTACCACTGCTTTTCTCTGCATCACCCAAAGGTTGACTGGTAGAAAATGCCTATGGCAAAAAGTGCAAGCAAAAAGTGAACATTTGTGTGTCTGTTAAATACCTATATAAATTATTATTATGTAACGTAAAGTAAGTACTTCACGGTACCTAAGACCATAAAGGCTTCCACAGACCGGCGCGACACGTGACGCGCACTAAGGCACCTCGTGTCGTGCGACAAGCGGTGCCTTTGTGTCGCGTCGCGAGTCTCGCCGGTCTGTAGAAGCCTTAACAAAGCTAACAAACAACCGACAATATACAAGCTTAAGAAATAAGCAGTAGGTACCTTTCTACTTAAATTATATCGTATCGCTGTGTATTTTACTGTGTGTATACATAAATAATAAAATAAATAAATAAATACATTTTCGTTATCAATCAATCAACTCAGCCTATAGCAGTCCACTGCTGGACATAGGCCTCTCCCAGGATGCGCCACAACACCCTGTCCTCCGCTTTCCGCTTCCAATCTGTCCCAGCCACCTTTTTAAGGTCGTCAGTCCATCTTGCTGGGGGGCGTCCCACACTAAACTTGTCGATACGCGGCCTCCACTCCAGGACTCGTCTGCTCCACCAGCCATCGGTACTTCGACAAATATGGCCAGGCAACTGCCACTTCAGCTTGCTTACTCTGCAGGCTATGTCGGTAACTCCGGTTCTCTTCCGGATAAATTAATTTCTGATCTTATCCTTCAAAGAAACTCCGAGCATAGCCCGCTCCATAGCGCTGAGCGACCTTGAATTTGTGGACCAGCCCGACTGTCAGTGTCCAAGTTTCGGCACCGTATGTCATAACGGGCAGGACGCACTGGTTGAAGACTTTAGTCTTCAAACACTGCGGGATCGGTGACGAGAAGACTTTTCCAAACGCTCCTCAACCCAACTGGATCCTTCTGTCGGCTTCTTTCTAAAAGTTGTGTCTACCGAGCTGGATAACTTGCCCTAGGTAGACGCACTCCTTCACAACTTCGAGAAGCGACCCTTCGATATGAATTGAACTCGGAAGGCGTGCGAATTGTACATGACTTTCACCTCGTTTTCGGTTCGGTTTTTGTTATATCAGAGATGAAAAGGCAGAATGAGCTTCTGTTTATTCATTAGAAATGTTACTGAGAAAACTCTAAAGACAAAGTACTCATTGTTGTGGCTCCTGTTCAAAACACTATTAGGCCACACTAGCGTCGGATGGATTACTAATTAGTGTGATTGCCCAGAGTTGTACGGAAGGCATCATTTAGCCATCAATTATTTACCTTGTCTACATAGCTTTAGCCGCTACTGGCTTCATAAACAACAGCACATACTCGTAATGTATAGGCTCAGAAGGTATAATTGCAACTCCTTCAAGGATCACTTAGTTTTGTATCCTCCTCCTTCGCTTGCCCATATCCCAATGTACGTGGGGTCATCGCAGCACGTCTTCCTCCTCATCCTTCGCTTGCTCATGTCCCAATGTATCTGGGGTCATCGCAGCACGTCTTCCTCTTCATTCGTGTTTGTCTTGCCTATCACTTTGTATTGTTTATAAGTCACAATACGATTTCCAATCGATTTCTAAGCTTTTCATGAAACTGGTTATCAAATTATAGCAAGGTCCTCATCTAATATCTCATGGAGTATCAGAATTTTAATATCTGGTCCCAAAAAGTTCTTAGTTATTTAAATTGAGGGACAAAGTCATCCCGGTCTTCAAACATTGCAAGATCCAGTTTGTAAGCCTTCTGTTGTATTTAGATTGTGACAGAAGTTACTTTACCTCTGCCCTGACGTACGAGTACCATCAGTCTTGGCACATGCCGTTATTACCAACTTTTTACCATTACCATTAGCTGTTGAATACAAAGTACAGATACAGCCTTCATTCGGAACCGGGTGTCGGTCCACTGTAATTTAAACAGGACCTAACCTGGGGCAGTCATTACTTGGCTACTTACTGTACCCTTATCTCAAAGTCATAAGGTCAAATATTGTATAGCAAGATTCGAAAGAACAGGCGTCATCTCTCTCGATAACGATCCTTTATTGCAAAGTTTTAAAGTTTATAATGGCTTGACAAATTCAAGGTTTGAGTGGCCCAGCCTGTTGGCCGGGGGCCACCAAAGACTACTGCTTATTGTGGTACCCTTTTTTTGTTCTGTAATTGATTTTTAATGGCTTTTAGAGTTGTTAGGATGATTCTTGAAATTCGGATCAAGATTATTTGATGGCTAGTTTTGGTTGATTCCCTTTTATGATAGGAGACAGAATAACATAATTATATCAATTATAAAGAGTAAGCAAAGATAGAGGCAGAAGGATTTTGTAAAAATATTGGCGTCATCGGTTACCTTTGATTCGACTCCTAAGAATCCCTTTTCAATCATTCTCTAAGCATTCCTTCCAAATAAATAAAACCGCAATATTCGCAATATTTTGTCACGTCTCCGCGTCGTCTCCCTAATGAGCAGCCATAACATTCAAAGTCTAATTAAACCAAAGTTCCGTACAACAGAGCAGTTTGTACTTAAAATAATGATAATGACACAATTTGGTCACAAGTACGTGGCAGTCAGGCCTGGGCTGGTACACTAATAGTGCTTTTGGCACTCGAAACGGTTATATGAATTTATGAAGTATTTAAATCAGTCCAGGCTCAGTTGATTGATTGACTGAAAGTTTATATTGATGGGTATTGCATTGTCCTAAAGTTTATATTTATGGGTATTGCATTGTCCCAAAGTTTATATTGATGGGTATTGCATTGTCCCAAAGTTCATATTGATGGGTATTGCATTGCCCCAAAGAGAAAACAATTTCTCTGGTCCCCGTTTAAGTTTTAAATAAATACAAGAGGTTGGAGCCACATCTTACAATTTGTTGTGTTCTTCACCAAATGAATTAACTTTATAACTATCTCTGGGTTAATGTTTACAAGCAGATCCTGTTTTCTGTGGTGTGCGGTCACTATAATTGTGTCTAGCCTTATAAGGTCTAAACAAAACATAATCAAAAATACTTTTAATCGTTTTAAAGAAATAAACACTCAATCTTCTCAAACTGGTAACCAGTTGTTTTTAATTACTTGCAAATTGCTGAGAGTGGGTAAGTCGGTGGGATCATTCGAAAGGATGTAGCTTTAATTCTAAAACTTGCACGAATTCATCAAAATTCAACTTTAATAATACTTAATTCATTCACGAATACGACTAATAAATATTTTTACCAACTGATTCCGTTTTAGTAACGTCAAAACACAACTAATGTATGAGGCAAATTGTAAATATTATTTAGCTTTTTATATTAACATAAAAAGTTGATTAATTTTGTGACGTCAACATTAACATTTGTAGAGATTATCATCATTTAGTAAATCTTCGTTATTGAGAAGAATGGTTTGACTGATTGCTGACATACAATTGTTGATAGGTAATAAATACATTATCTTTAATTCAACGAGTGGTAATGAATTTCATTTTATCTTTTTTTGGATTAACCTCGTTGGGTAAGATAATACAAATACTGGATTTGGTGATTTGAAGATTATCTTTGTGTTTTTTTCTATCGTTTATTGTTGTTCTAAATTGCCTTTATTACGTCGGTATGTCTGGGAACTTAATTTGCCTCTCCACCAACAAAAACTTTATCACTCAATAGCTTTCGGTGGGAACTGGCTTAAGGCACTAAAAATTGTGGGTCAGTTGCCATAAAAAAATACTTTTTACCAAATTAAGGGCTCCCAAAAATTCGCTCCGGTAGCGGTCAGAAACAAAATCTGATATTACCATAATCACCGACGCTCCACAGCCAATTTCAACGACGAAGGCTTAAAACTCGCATCCATCTTTTTTCTTCCTACTGGTGTTCCCACGTGAGAGTGAGATAGATTTACTTCTTGTTGTTTTTCTTGTTATTCGGCTCATTTGCATGCACACGCGACGCAAGCGCAGCGCTCCGTGTTCGGGGTTAATAAGACGATATATAAATACGATAACGGTGGAACAGCCTGTTGGATTCCTATTGACATTTTGTTAATACTTTTGTTATTGTGTTACCATTATACGGTTGTATCTCCAAGCAGAAGTTCCCAAGCTAGTTTTCGTTGATAAAATGACTTTGCAAAAATACTCTAATCACTACTCTCTCTGTCTCTCCCTAGACTATTTAGAGAAGCACAAATTACGTCTTGTGAATCATATTTCCATTGCTCAATTTTCCACTCTTCTCAGACTGTCTGTTGACGCTTTTCAAGGCACTCCTTAATAGATGTTTGGACTAAGCTCAGTGTCAAAAGTATTAAATTATAGGATGAGCCAAACATAATTTGCAATACCATGAACATTCTCCTCGGCCGGCGGATCAAGTTAATACTTGAGCTACATAAGAATCATCTTCTCCTTCTGTAGCACAATATCTTTTTTTATTTGAAACGATCGCAAATCGCAATAAATGAAACAAATTGTAACTTCTTGCTGCGCATGAGTTATGACATATGACAAGTTATCTTGAAGTTTCATCTAGCCGTTTGTTTTTCCGATTCCACGGAAGCAACCGATCAATAAATAAATTATTGTATTAATATTTGTTAATACAAATAACAGATAGTCTAGCTTGAGCTGCTCGAGATACAATGAGCTACAAATCATCTGAGCTCACAATAGAGCTGCACCCTGCGCCGCATCGACTCGATACTATCGATAATTGCGAGATACCCTCGAGTCTATAATTAGAGTTGCTCCGCAAACATGTGATATCGACGATGGAAATAATTATAGGTACACCACTTATGTTTAGAAAATTTTGTGAAAGATTTTACTTATATTTTAATGACAGCTTTGCATTGCAGTTTACTATATCTGAATCAGTTTAATAACTACAGTATATTTTCCAGGTTCTCGTAACTGTCCTACCTATTTCAAGTTTGTCTTTTAATTCTCTTTTATTACTCTGAAAGTCTAGCTAGAAACTCGACAGTGCATTATTAACTTTGACTCGTAAAACAAATTAAAGGATGATTCAGAAATCACACGTAAAACTTTTTTACGACGGTGACACACGCCCATTAAAACAAAAGAAAGACAATAACATCTATTACAGTCTCACCTTTTTGCTCACACCATAACAGTAAAACAAAAGTCACACCCACGTCTGAAATAGAAAGTGCAACACAATCTGGAACACAATTATCAGATAAACCACGAGAGTACCTACCCGATACACAATACTGAGACAGTGGCAAACTGAGTGGTTCGAACAGCCATTATGGTAAGACTTGGAATGACGCAAACCGTAGTGATCAAGTCATACATCAAAACCGGGTTGAAAGACCAAGCAATCCTGATAAATAATGCCAACTTATGGGAAGAGAATAAATATGTCAAACTTTATTTCTAAACTGGGAGTAAACTTGCTTACGTTATAAAATCAATAGTCTTTTATTCTACCTCGGCTGAGAATCAGCACTTTTCGAACGTCAAAAATGACATGAGATAGTCCCCCAAAAACGCCCACCCTTCACCACTTCCTAGTGCTTTAGCTGGGAAGAAAAAGTGGCGCAACAAACTCTCCAGCAGCACAGCTGTCTGTTCTATAAAAAAAAACTTGATTCTATACAATAGAATGTAAAAATAATTTGCATTACGTAACACAAAAACATTTAATTAAATTAAATTATTTACCTTAAGTTAGCTAGCACAAGCCACTATACCAAAAAATAATAATAATCGTCGAAAACTATACTCAAGCAGAAATAAGGTAAACAGAACGTACCTAAATAAAAGCCTCTACGCATAATGGGCGCCCGCTTACATACAGATATAGCTGTAACTCTAAGTCACAAATGATAAAGTAGAGAGAAGTAAAATGTATAAACAGTTAATTATTAATAACAATAACAAACCATGGTCAGCAAGACGACCAGTCACCACAAGCAGCACCCATTCACGAGCATAACGCAAAGATCAGCCATCACCCCCCTTGCCATATTTGAGGGAAGGAGGCAACCCGACCCCCGACGCTACCGCAAGCAGTGACATCTAAGGCAGCACAACGAACTGGCTGCCGGTTGCTCAGGCAAGAATAATATAATCAATTGTCGAGGTCGCTAGCTAACCACTTATTGCAATACAACTGATAAAAAACATTGTAATGAGTAAATTATGTCACTAATAAATATAAATAAATTGACTTAGACAGTCAAATAAAATAAACAATTATATGAACTCATATTATAACCTGTCAGTAGGTAAGCTAATTCTGGAGAAAGAACATAAACATTGTCTTGAGTTAATCACAGCAACCAACTATTCTTAACGTTTAAGTAGTCGTGGATAGGAATAGTATGACATTGAACAAAGATTGGATTTAACTTTAACTTTAAACACATTAAAACGCAAATCTAGCAAGGAAGAGGTTAGCTTGCTATAAAAAGTTATACCAAATTCCTCCAAAACCTTATGAAACCGGTGAAATGGAGCACGTAATTTGTCCTTATCCCTCAAGTTCAGGAAAGATTTGATAAGAAGGAGAAACTGTTGCAGCTTGTAGTTTCCTACGGATAATTTGTAGTTGTGTCCCGTCGTGCCCTAGATTGCATGTTTTTCCATATTATCTTCTAGTCAACGGTGTTCTCGTTTAACTAAATAAACTAAACAACTACCTAAACTAACTAAATATACTGGCATAATAATAACGGAAAATCCTTGTCCACAATAAAAACTTGATAGCTACTAACGTTTCTAATACACTGTTTATAAAAATAAAAAAACAAAGAAAACTTATCCAATTATAAGATAAATCACGCAGAGCCAGCCGGTACAATGCGATCATAATCGCAGCAGATTCCGGAGCGGGTAACCACGGTGCGGAGAGTAATGACGAAGGGCGCGGTGCGGCATCGGCAGTAGCATGGCAAATAATAAATAACAGCGGAATGACGGAACTTAACCGATTGATCGAAATTCTGAAGTACGGAAGGGACACTGATTAATTATGAAACTGATGACGCTGATGAAATGTTGTTAGACTAAGATCTCGATCAAAGGTTGCTAAAATCGGAGTTGCTCCGCATGAAATTGGAAACTTCGTTTGTGGTTGAATGAACTAGAAAGGACATTGCTCGGCGCCCAAACATTGTTCGCCCTGGAACCAAGAGCATCGGAAAATTATGTTTGTATTGCCGATCATTAGTAAATTCTTATATCATGTTTTTTTTATAGCGGACTAGCTTCAGAATAGATATATTTCAAAAAAAAGTATCAGATTTTGAGGTTATAATCGAACCACGAATATTATATTATACTCCACTTGAAACTCCTTGTTTTTCATAGCTCCGTGTGATTTTTAGGAAACAGAAAAACAATAGTCTAATGAATTTAGCTATTTTTAGTACTTACCTAGATAATTAGGTACGCAGTTTTTGTTCTAAATCCTAAGTGTAGATAAGTAAGTGCAACATAATTATAAATGCATAGAATCTGATTAATATAGGTACTTACTTGCTTTCTTATCATTGGTTTTGGAATGAGATAAAATGTTTGTGTGTATTAATGTAAAAATTGAAATGTACTTATGTACATAATTATTATTATAATGGTAAGATAGCAGATATTTTAGAAGTTGTCATTAGCGTATAAGTACAGTATGGTAACGTAGCTAGTACCTAAGGCCCGTATTTATAGAACGTTACTCAGTACTCAAGCATTACTTAAGACTAAATTCAACCAATCCAATGGCTTGAATCTAGTCTTAAGTAATGCTTGAGTACTCAGTAACGTTCTTTAAATACGGGCCTGAATGTATCAGGATTTAGGCTGGTTTCAGTCACTTCGCTAAACGCGCCATCGAACAACAATCAACCACGGTTTCAACCACGTTTGATCAGCGCCCGCTTGAACGGCGTGACTATAAAACGCGTCTACTACTGCATTTGCAAGCGTGTGCGTCAAGACAGCGCTATTCAAACGCGCGACTATGAATCTAGCCTTACCAATAAGGTAGTAAGTTGTTTTTAAGGTAGTAAATACAATTACGAAGAGCGAGCCACGTCAATGTAATTGACAATGTGAGAGACTGACAAGCAAAGCAAGTGACAACCAGGGATATGAAAAAATTATCGATTTTTATATTAATCGATATTTATTGTCTTATAATTGATTTTCACAAATCGATTTATTTAAAAAACAGAATAATCGATTATTTAGTAATCGATTTTTTCCCCTCCAAGACATCTCTAGTGGCAACTGACTATGACCATACGTTATCTCAATTTAGAAGTATAGTAGGTAATACCACCTAAAGATGTTTTGAATTTGCCGCGTTTTCTCAGGTCACGCTTTCATTTGACAGACTCTAGTAGGTTTTTAAATTATACGGAATAATCATAATGGAATGGTGATTGAAAGTTTTTATTGTAGCCTTTATTTGCACTGTAATTGAAATAAATTCAAAATGTGATTCAGTTTTAAAAGTAACAGTACAAAAATAAAAACAAAACATTGATTACAATCGATTGGGCTGATTGGGCATCCCTAATCATCTTCGACACGACAATGACATGACGTTTGGCAAAGATGGCGGCGATTAATGATATTAGTCGCTTAAAATACTTTTAATGTTCATTTTGGCATGCAGCTAGTCCGTGTTATAAAAGTATTTGTAACTAATTTAATAAAATAGACAGTTAATTATCGTGTGTGTCCGATACTTTTATTGCAAAGGGCGATTCTTGACATTGTCCTTTTAGTCTAGTTAAATTATATTGAGTAGAGATAGATTGGACTCCATTCTCCTCCAGAGAGATAGGAAGACATTTGCCAGCACTAGACCTTAATTGTAAGATGCAGCAACTCACATTCTTTTTATAATATATCTCCTGACCATATATGTAAGCCGCACATACATCTGGCTAATACAAAACAGTCAGTTACTTGTCTGAGATTAATGAATTATCACTGAACATACCATATATGAATAATTGATATCCTAGATAGTATTAATTTAGTCTCAACACGCAAGTCATATTCAGTATTCACGCACGATTTTCCTGTTCGAAGAGATTTCGATGTTTACATGGCATTGCTGACTGTCAAAGCTGGAACGATCAAACGGGGCTTCAGAAGCGAAAGTATCATTACTAATCAGTTTTCAAACGAGGCTGATGGCGGCGGCTTCTAGCAACCGAGTATGTTGATCTTAGCTGAGTCATTAGCTAAGCAAGACTTTGTGTACAGGTTCATGTGCAGTAATCTTTGTCATACAAAGTAATCCGCTAGCAGTTTTATGTTTTACTAGCTGCGCCTCGCGGTTTCATCTGCGTAAGTCTCGATCCTGTGGGAATATCGGGATAAAAAGTAGCTCATATGTTAATCCAGGGTGTCAGCTATCTCTATACAACATTTTATCAAATTTAGTCCAGCCGTTTGAGCGTGAAGAAGTAACAACACACACTTACAAACTTTCGCCTTTATAATATTAGTGTGATTGTAAGATAGGTTACGGTATATTTACGATAAACATGGCTTCAACAACATAAAACTGGAATTCTTAAGTTTACGAAGAGTGTGTACCTTACTTATTCTTGCGTTGGACTTTCATCTATTCTGTGGTTTGAATCGTACATAAACTTTGATTTTCATCATATTCTACTTCTATTTCGTCTTTGATTTTATTCAACCATCTACGTATGTTAATTATTTCAAACACACTAAGCTTTCTTTTACTTTCATCTTCTTCATTTCATTTTCAATTATTTGAATCAATAGAATCGATATTATCCAAATGGAAATTAGACGTAGAAAGCATAGCATAGTGCGTTAAGACAATTGAACGTATAAATAATGTCATCAATTGCAATTGCAAAATGCCAGCAGTGCACAATAGCTCTGGGTGAGGTAACCGCATGGATTGAGTCGGTTCCACCGCGGCGCATACGACGTAATGACAAGCCGTGAATGATGGCTTGCCGAGGTAGCGACGGGTGGGCAGGGCTCAAGGTTTGACGACTATTTTATTTTATGTAGTGCAGGGCGGCGTAGCAACTATAAATCTGAAAGCAACCTCTGTATATTCTTTATATAGCAAACCGTATAGCACCCTTCTTCGTGTCTACGTAGTCTGCGTCATAACATTCTCATTCAATCCTTTCAATCGTAATAATCTCTGCAGCAGCAAAATGTCGGCGACCGCGACACGACATGTAAAGTCGTCCAATTCGGCGAACATCCTTATGTGCAAACAATGGTGGAAAGTGTGCTGGATGTACGGTGACCAAGAAAAGTACTACAGGCAACTCTATGGCAAAAGGAAACTCAATAATCTAAACACAACGTTTTTAAACTTCAATGATACGGACACTAAAAGACCTGGTGCACAAATAACTGAACTCACAGATGATTTCTTTGAAGATAATTGCTCACAAATCGAACCGGCGCCAGACGAAGTAGACGCTCCAAGAGTCATACCTTTTGCAACTGAACCCGAAGCTTCCTACGGCTTGGATTACCAGACGACGTGGCAGAAAGACCAAAGAAGACAACCCATACAACAAAGTTACGATGAATACATGAACACAACAGATCTAGACAAAATATTAAATACAAATCTCAACGCAGATAGTATTAAGAGTATGTTAGAAAACGGTCTACCTCAAAGATCTAAAGTTATTGATTCAAAGGAAGAAGTAGTAAGAAGAGGGAATACAGTAGGAACACATTCTAGAACAGTTTGTAGGACGAAAAGAGGAGCTTTGGTTACTGAGGAAACTGAGATCTCAACTGATGGGAGGACTTTGGCGAACTTGAAGTTTCAGAGGTCTACGGTGAAGACTGCTCCTAATAAAGTGAAGGAAGTGCTTCAGCCGCTGAAGGAGGACAAAGTGTTGGATAAGTGTTCTCGAAGGAAGTGCGTCGGAGAGCAGCTCACCACCACCACCACCACGCTGGTGACGGTCACGCAGACCTCCATGACTTCGTGCAATGAGTGAGTATTTAGTTGTAGTTTCACGAGTTATTTTTTGTAAGTTTCAGCAGTGTTTTTTCAAAAGGGTTGAGAAGGTTTTACTCATTTTATTTTACCCTAACAATCTTTTGACGTGGTTATTTGCGTTAGTCCTGTCATCCTGTGACGTAATCTCGCTGAAGATTCACCAATTTTAGTGTGAACTGCGAACCTAGCTATGCAACATTGAGCGAGCGTATGAAATAAACCATATTGAGTTCCGATACGGTTAGTGCCAATTTCACCAATGAAACTGAACGCAATCAGCACATAGACTACGTTTAAGAGCTGTCAGTGTCATTATTTTCTTTGGAATATTGACAATGACAGCTCTTGAACTCAGCTTAGATGTGCTGATCGCTTTCAGTTGCATTGGTGAAATTCGCCCTAAATCAATCACATCAGTACATGTCGCAATATCAGAATCAAATTCCCTTTATTGTCAATTTATCATATAACCTCGATGCACTGTAATTTACCCACCAACACCTCAATAATAGAATCCAATTTCCTTCACCATGTCTGTCGCCACAAAGCCCCGTACACTACTGTAGCGGCGCAAGCGCAGCCGCACGCAGTTCCGGTAATGACGTTATTGGAATCCGTCATGATTGCGGTCTCGTGGTTTTGGAACATGGCAGGGGCGATGTGACTGCACAGTTTCATGGAAATAATTATAGTAAAAGACATGAACTTTAAAAATATAGTAATTGTTTTCAGTTACCCACACAGTTAACGTGGTTGACGTCGTTCTTATTATTTCCTTTTATATCTCGCTTATGACACATTCAACGGTATTTCAACGGTTATTTTTTGCTTCACAATTTATATATTTTTTTATGTTTGTGTCATCGTATCCACTCTACACCAAGTTACCTAAAAAATTCTCACAAAACCTCATCAAAGAATACATTACCTTCTCGTACCACTAAGTAAAAGCTAATAAATACGCCTCCATCTTGAAATTGACAACCCGCCATAAAATGAGTTACCACGTAAAAAAAAAGATAATTCCATTCAATAAAACAGCAGATTGATATCGTACGATTTATTGCGGCGCGCGGGCGCGATTTGAAACGAACAATGTAATCCGATGCCCCTTAATGCGTACAGTTTAACTACCATGTTACAGTGTTGTCGTGTAATTGACGTAAAATGCCTTGAAATCCAATTTAAGGAGCTCTTTATAGTCCACTTTTATGATAATTGTAAAACAATAGGCTTCTTACGTCTTATATGGACCCTGATTATGAAAAATTAAGCTGTAAATCGTTTACATCTATCCCTAAGAGATTAACATAATAATATTTAGTAACAAGAAAAGTGCCTCTTGTTAACTTTTTTCGCCAACAACGATATGAAAAAAAAGAAGGAAATTAAAATTAACAGCTTTTAAAATCTTTTAAAACTGCCACTTAAATCTGGCAACCCGGCAGACTATACATCGCGCCTACTATCGCGCCGACTTTAGAGCGCGCCAAAAAATGTAAAAACAAAAAGCAACATGGCGCAGGACCGGCGATGTTATCTCTTAGCTACCGTTTACAACGGCCCTCGTGTCCCTTGTAGTCATTTACCGACGACGAACAGTGATCGATGACTCCTTTTTAACAGTTTTTATTAAATGTCATGTCCAGATTCTGCTGCTGATACTTTATTTGTTAATTCACACTTAATTCGATAAAGTAATCAGCGAGTTTGTAAAAGAAGTTATTATTCGCTAATTAATTTTATGTGCTGGCAGAAAAGTTGGGTGCAGTCTACGATAACTTATAATATGCCTGTGGATCTTAATACCTATATAAAGCTAAACTTGACAGCTTCGAGACAATATCTGGAATGAGGAAGTACTGCAGGCAGTAAACACTACTTACGTAGCTAAAGGTGGTACTTACTGAAGAACAAAGTGTTACTACTGCTTGGAATTTTCTCTACATCATGGCGGGAAATAACTTTGTGATCACGATAGAACTTAAAAAAAAACTACTAATTTATACGCTATGAACTGTTTTAGGATTAAAATCAAAATTATCATCAATGTTGATAGTACGTAATGTAATAGCCCCCAATAAAACACAGATAAACCGGCTTCCGTTATAATAAGGCTTCTCTTTACAACATCCTTCCTTAATGAATTACGACCGTCTTTAATTTCAGACAGACTCATTAAAAATTGCTCAAATTACATAATACGACATGTAAAAAATCAAGTTTCTAAGTAGATCTGTAATGATAGAAAATCATACAATACATCGGATACCTTACGGACTTAAGAAAATAAATTTATCATGAAGACACGCATGCGCGACGGAATGAACTGACATATTTGAGCCAAAGCTGTCAAAGTGACACTTCGTTTGACAGACTACGGTAAGAGAAATCATAAGGTATAGAGACAGGATGTCAATACTAGGCCGTCATCAATCTAAACTATTTAATTCTAGTTGACAACAACCATGCTAGGAGAACCGTTTCGATGTCGCATCAATGTTATGCATGAATTATAAGAATAAGGAACAAACCTACATTCTTAGGTTTATGTTCCATTGCAGACTATAAACCGTAACTGTTGTGCTGTCCGACACTTTGTGCCCGCACCGCGAATATTGCGACGCTGCAATAAATAGACACGTTGTTGTGCAACTTGAAGGGTCCCCCCCGTCCCTTGCCCCCGCCCGCCCGCGCTGAGCAAGTAGTTTTAACAAATGTCCCAAATAATAATACTCAGATACTGCAAACCCCCAATGGTTCAGTAGTCAGTAACGCCCTAAGCCTAGGTTCGAGTCCCACTATGGGACGCCCTTAGCTGTGTTACTTAAATTATTTTTCTAACACGGCGAAAGGCCCTTCTGGCCCCGCCAAAGCTCGGTTAAGCAGAAGAGGCTCTCCGGAGCCATCTGCAATAGGTCCGCATCAAAAAAAGAAGCAACTTGAAGGGTCTTACAAGATGTTTCAGGTCGGATGGTTCACCTGTATATCGCTAGGACGCAGTTCACGAGTAAATATTAATTTAAATAAAGTTTTCTCGAAGCACCTTCACATCGTCCATCTCCACCCAAGATTTGTGTTCAAACTTAGCACTATAATATACACTCCTAAATCAATAAATACATCTACATTTATATTATGCATGGAATTTCCTAAGGTAACTGCAATAAACATTTAAAAGATAATAATTATCTATAAATCATGGGTCATTCTCACCGCGAGGCGGCGCCGGGCGGGGGTCCGAGTGACGCCGCGGTATTCGTTACTGAGTTACGTCTTGGAGCTGTTGAATAGTAATAGGATTAGATGATGTATGCTAGGGGTGCTTCAGACAGTTTTAAAGTTCGAAACGTAGAATACTTGATGAAGATCGCACTACTTTAAACCCCAGCTATCAAATTGAGAGGTCCTGAGTAGATTACCAGTTTGGGTAAAAAAGTAATAGGTCAGTGGAAATTATATCTATCTTATCTTCATTCTGCACTAAGAGGTGATCTGAACAATATCGTTCGTTCTTACAATCTTCTTTTTAATCCTAGCTACCGACTTCAAAATCGAGAGAAAATCTAGCTTTTTTATATTTAACAGCCATAACTCAATTAAAACTACATGCTCTTAAGTCCCATCAACATGAGCTTTATAACCTGAATCCATGTCGTCGACTACTGACACGATATTATAATGAAGTTACAAACTAAAGTAACTGTACCACCAGCTTCCTTATCAATTATGAGGAAGTTTCGAAGCGAGCGCGGTTTATCAATCAGCGGTAATCTGACTTAATTATCTAGTTAATGATTTAACTAAGTCGCCTGTACTTGACTTATTACTCGTATAACGGATCCTAAGTACTGACATGAAACACGTTCCAATTTTACGTCTTTATATCTGTGAGGGAAATCGGGCGTTCTATCTGGAGGGATGTCGAATTTGGATGTCATCGGAGGAGAGGCTGGAGGCTGAAAACATCTTCGGTTAATCGGAAGCAACTAAGATAAGTTAAGCCACGGCGAAGAATTTATTGGACAGCTAACTTTTATCTGATACGAAAACTAAATGAGTAGGGATGCCATCTGTAACTATTCGCCCACTATTTGATGAAAGTATCTTTAGAGACGTATCTATTGCTTCTCCAAATGGTCAATGACCCTCAAATTTCAGCACAATCCGTATCTGAATATCACAACAATATAGCGTTCCGTGCTGCGCCGCAATAAATCCACGCAGCGCACGCGCATGATTTAGTGCGCGCTGCTCCGAGGAAATTGGAAATCTGCCACGCTAGGGATTAATTGATACGCGTAGATATCATAATAACCGTCGTTTTAACACGTGGGGATTAATTGAATCTGAATATAGATTGACGGTCGCTGATAGGTCGGTTTCGATGTGCTCGCGATTGTAACAGGTCGTTGACTGACGTAGTCCGGGGAATTTACGCGGCGAAGCCAAAAACCAAGTGCGTGTCGGACCACGCACAATGAAGGGTTCCGTAGTTGGGATGAATTTATCCCAAGAACAAACTTAACATTGTAGTTGAAAAACATGATCCCCCATACATTCCAACTGAAAATGTAAGTTTATACGCACAATATTGAGTGATTTACCATGTTATTATATTATAAAAAATAAGACTTTACAAAATAGTAGAAAATAGTACTTTACTTATAGATTACAGGAAAACCTATAACAAGTCTGTGATCTTAAAATAACATGGTAAATCACTCAATAATGTGCATACAATGTTTATTGTGTGTGTGTGTAATGTATGCATGTATGTGTGTGTGTATGTGTGTTGTGTATGCTGTAGCCGATATCATTCATTTGCGTACATCTTATACCAGTACCTACATTCATAGCAAATAAAGTTCTGATTCTGACTCTGACAAACTAATTATATTAGCAGTTGGAATGTACGGGGGATCATGTTTTTCAACTACAATGTTAAGTTTGTTCTTGGGATAAATTCTAGACTGTCAACTAGACTGGTAACTTTATTCAATAATGGAAGGAAAGCTTGGAAAATTAACGATTTCCTCTGTATCCATGGAATATTAGCTTATATTAGTCTTACTCGAAAGAATGCTAAATATTGCGCAGCTGTGTTCGATAGATCCTCAGTCAATTAAAGCCACCTCCGCGAGAAACTTGTGCTGCTTTGGCAGGATGTAGTGAAAGCTGATTTGAGAGTGTACAATGTGTCTGCTGAGGATGGTCGATGTACGTAACCTAACCATAGTGGTTATGTAGGTGTAGAACATTACCGTAGATTAAGGGTTTTGGACAAGTGTTAGGACGCTTGTGCATTTCTTCTTAGACCCAAAATCAGCAAAAAAGACCTTACCTTTTTTATTGATTTTCTTGATTTATCCTGTTTTAATACCTTCAAACCATTCATCCCGTGGGTGTGGTAAAAGGCGAATAAGGGACTTACTAGGGAATTGGCAGCAGCATTCTCTATGTATTTTAACACCATACTGCGATCGCTAACCCGCCTGCCAAGCGTGGCGATTATGGCAAACCCCCCCATTTAGGGGAGGCCTATGTCCAGCAGTGGACGTCTTTCGACTGAAATGATGACACCTTAAACGAGTCTTCCTGATGATTTATTGCAAAAAATGGCTGTAGGTTTTTATTTTCCACGTTATTGATCAACGGTACGAGATAATTATAACCGTATCGGATAGAGATCGGTCTTGAACTAGCCCGAACAGTGCTGACAGAAACCTAAGAGTCAACGAACATTTCGGCACATTCATTCCGGGACACAATCGTTTACTAGTCACACTGACTCCTGATTTCACAACTACACACCAACTCGTCTCAGCTACCGATGTTTATTCACACATTTTTCTTATCACACATCCCTCTCACATTTGTCGTGTTAAAAAGGGACAGAGATGTATAGTTTCTCGGTAGCTCGATATGTTTGTGATGCTCTTGACGTGACGTTGGCTTTACTAATTATTTACCGACAGGTGCTGCCCGGCCAGGAATGGTAAGTGGCAGCTTTTTACCATATTATGATGTAACGATATTATGGCAGGCTGGCCGCGTGGCCACTTTATTTCTGATCCGTTTAGATAAAGTGATGGCAACTGAGACGTTTGAGGAGACGTTGAAATTTAAAAACATTGTACAACAGGTATATGTGGGGTATAAACAGCAAAA
The DNA here is from genome assembly GCA_948098905.1 of Tiliacea aurago. Lineage (NCBI taxonomy): Eukaryota > Metazoa > Arthropoda > Insecta > Lepidoptera > Noctuidae > Tiliacea > Tiliacea aurago. The sequence continues at coordinate 900,064 of OX402593.1, forward strand.
ACGATGGGTTCAACAGTATCATGAAGTCAAGTTGTATCATTACGAGTATTACAGAAGAGTTTAAATTAAGAATTTATGAGCTTGATATTTTTAAATCAAAAATCTCTAAGTAAAAAACTTAATAAGTATTATCAGCACCCTAATTGCGTAACACAGTTTGAATCCGAATCGGAATGATTTTGAAGTATATTATATAGCTAATCCATTGTTTCATAAGTTAGAAAAATTTGTCTGCTCAACAACTTAAATAACGCTATGAATGTTGTTGAACTGTCAAATTGAAACCGATTCCTACTGATAGTGTGTTACGCAATTAGCCCGCTGGTTTAGTAAGCATGTTTTGTTGCAAAGCGACTTACTTTCAGCACATACGAATAAGAAAAATTAAAACGACCCCCTATCCGTAGGGATAGTAGTAGGTATCCCCTGTTAATTAGTAGCACTGCATACTACCTACTTGATGTCTAAGCAGCAATCTGCAACCGCATCTATTTCAGATTCCCAATCTATAAATAGTGCGATAATTAGGTACCGTGTAGCACCGGGTACACGCCGCGGTGAGGCTATGCTCATTATATCCCTGCTAATGAGTACATAGGCTTGACTGTGGATGTAGCCACTTATTGTACGGCTGGGTGGAGAAAGTTGGGCTGAGGTGGTCAAAGTTTTGTTTTGTTACCCAATTTAGATTATTAAAAATTATAGGGCACATGGCTCTTCCTCGAATCTCCATAAGTAATTACATAATTATTATGTTGCCATGTGATCCATTGAAGTTTCTCGGTTCGCATCCATATGGATATCATACAAATATGAACCGAGTCATACCAATCAGTCGGTAGCATCAGTTTACCCAATCAGTCTGTAGCATCAGTTTACCAATCAGTCGGTAGCATCAGTTTACCAATCAGTTGGTAGCATCAGTTTACCAATCCGTCGGTAGCATCAGTTTACCAATCAGTCGGTAGCATCAGTTTACGAATCAGTCGGTAGCATCAGTTTACCAATCAGTCGGTAGCATCAGTTTACCAATCTGTCGATATCATCAGATACACCTTTCTCAATTTGAAGGATTCAAGACGATTTTGGAATCAACTGCAGTTTCTAATACCACTACACGTTCGTTTTGGTTACTTCGGACTTATTAACCATGATATTAGATATTTTCTTCAGCTTTTATTAACCGTGTTCTATTTATCTGTTCGTAACAACTAAGCATTCTCGAAATCATCCTGTTCCACTCACAATTGGCTCATTGGCTTACAGTTGGCTCGAGCCGGCTCGGGCTCGGCTCACAACTGCTCGATAATTAGTCAAAACGAGCTTTAGTTTATAACGCACCTGTGGGTTTGGATGCGGGCAGATTGTTGTAACGGACCTGCTACAATTCATTTGAGCTTTTCTGTTTTAGAATTTTGTTTTTAAGTTCGACTGTAACATGAACCAAAGGAACTGCTAATATTTCTGAGCATTGTCTGTATACAACAATTTCCTTTTTTAAATTATTAGGTCAGTCACTAATGACGTCAAAATAGGTCAAATCCACTGAAATTGAATGTCAATATCATCTTATCATTATTATAATATCATCATCATATTTTTACCGTTGTGCCATGTTACTTTGGGTCGGCGCAAAACGTTTTTACTCAAAAATTCTTGTAATGTGGTAATTATTGTGACAACCTTCATTGAGCAAAGTCGACCTTTCCGCGCTACTTGAATGATCCAGCAAAGTTCTATGGAATTTCATTGCTGGTAAGTTTTAGCAACCAGCAATTTCCTTTGAAAATCCATTATTGTTGAGTTTTGTTTCAACAATAGTCAGGTGCAAAAATAGTTTAGAATAGGTTTTGGGGAGTATTTGGCTGTATAGGTACAGGCAGTACAATCTACATTGCCTAATACAAAATAAAACAAGTGCGGGGAAGAAACAAAAAGTGCGGGGAAGAAACAAAAAGTGCGGGGAAGAAACAAAAAGTGCGGGGAAGAAACAAAAACGTGAAATTTTTTCCATTTCTCCATATTGTTTTCCATCAATTTAAATTCCTACTATACTAAGCTGGTGTTATTTAAATTACTCGCATTGTTTGATTAAAGTACTATACAAGCCTTGGTCCGAAAAGAATGCGTTGCTGGCCACGCTATGATGGCCTTAAGCTTAGCTTAGCTACGCTCTCCGCCTTCAAGCCTGGTCATCATTTCAGCCCTTGCTGACCGTTGTGCTACGCTGCGCTTTCGGCCATCATTAGCACTGCCAGCAAGACAGTCATTACATATCGCGGCAGTAATGTACTATTATTTGTCCCATTCTGCCCTGCAACAAATATATCGACCGACAATACGTCGACACGTGGTAACAAAAATGTTTCTATCTCAATTCAACAAATACCTGTCAACTTAATATGTATAACTAGTATACGATGTAATTTGTGGAGATAAATAAACATAATTTTTATTTAATTAATCATTATTAATTCAATCCTCCCTCCACCTGTTGACACCAGCAGGCACTGTAACAGTATCCCTCGGTATGTTTCCACCCAAATCGGTTGCCGCGCTATCCCCAGGCAATAACCGGGTCCACCATAGCATGCGGGTCATCGCGGAACACTGCTCATGTTGCTCATTTACGAGTATGTGATAGCAGTTAATAATAGACTGGACACTGGTAAGTGGACGAGTTTTAAACGAGCAATCTGTTGTTATATTTTGGAAAGGGATAAACGTGAAACTTGCGTGAAAGTAGCAATAGGACACGATTTGATGTTTTCTTCAACTCTTGCATCAAAGGCAACTGACCTATCTGACCAACTATCTAACCGACAATTCAAAAGTCCCTCTTACTAGTCTAATTAAAATAATTGCCCTGAATTTGGCAACCGTATTTGCTATAAACACAGAAGAAAAAAATTAGCAATTATTTTTTTATTTTATTTATTTATTCAAAATCGGTGCATAAAGTCTGCTAAACTGCAAAACAGTTTGTCGCCAGTCCTTATACTTAGACCCACGGACGTTTGTTTTGATTTCTGTCCATCACCTACCAAGTCACCTGCCTCCGGTTCATGTGAAAAGCTAGTTACACACATACCCACTAATTACCATCCAATGCACGTGCTTACATACTACTAGTAAATCAAAGAGAGCTCGTTGCTACTAATTGACGTGTGCGCGTTGGGACAGTCGTATTTGTGCTCCCAGCCTAATAAGCCATTGAATCAAACCTAGATTATGTTAGGGTTAGGCTAGATAGGATAGGAGTTCAGTGGGGTCCTATGAGAGGATGAGTAGGAAGACCGTTGCAATAGCTGGGCGGAGAGATTCCATGTTACGTGATTACCAGAAGAACTTTTTTAAATAACAATATGGATGGTCAAAAGAGTACATCCCAATAAATATTCGAATTATTAGTCAGGAAAACATCGTGAGGAAACTGGCATGTCCTAGAACCTAAAATTCGAAGATATGATGGGACATCCAACAACCCACACTGGGCCCACGTAGTGGACTCACAGAAGCTTGTGCCAGGCCAGCACAGGGAGTATTACCTACCGTACACGAAGCAAAAGGAGTATCTTACATACTCCTTTTGCTTCGTGTATGATCAGGAGGAATGCATCTTGGAATAAGCCATTTCCCTATGATTCATGACTACTAGGATGGTTTTCAGGTAAATGGTACAGCTGTACCACCTGGTACCACCAGCTGTACACCGCCCTTAACAATACACACATCATCGATAATAATGTTTACAGCAAATGCAATATAATTAATTCTACAGGGTTATTTTTAAAACGTCAATAACCTCTTAAGGAGTCATTGGCAGTACTCATCATTATGAACAACTTTTACTATGGGACCAAAACTGCAATCGCGAAAAAAAAACAGCTGTTCCCTACATTAGGTCCCATAATAAAAGTTGTTCATAATGATGAGTACAATGACCCCTTAAGAGGTTATTGACGTTTTAAAAATAACCCTGTATACATAAATTATACGGTGAAGGTCTGCCCGGCTTGGGTGGAGCACCGCCGTGTCCTCACGGAGGCGATCGGCGGCGACGATCTCTATCGTGCGGCTTTGGTTCAGGCCATGGTTTGGAGCGAGAGTGCATGGGAGGCCGTCACCTCCTTCTACGAAGCAGTAATGCTTGCGAAGGAGGAGGTGGAACGCGTGAGGGAGAGGCAAGGTTCGCGCCATCGCGCCCCTAGTCGCCGCAGGAGACGCCCCCGGCGTCGGGAGTCGCAAGCCGATTTCCGGCCACCGCAGGTGCGGGCCTGCGGACGGTGAGCGATGGATACTCGCCGTCCGATAAGGACCAGGCCCCGGTCGACGGCGCATTGTATTCCACGCGCGCCTCAAAGAGTTGTCAGCACCAACTGACGCGGTCCGTTAGGGCCAATGCCTGCCAGGGTTGCGAGTTTGTCCGATAGGGATATCGTGGCCCTGGCACACAGGCAAATGAAGGATACGGGTTGGTTTTAGTCAGTAAAAGTCTGACACGCCCTAGCTCCGCCCAGAGCGAGAGAACTTATTTGATAAATGCCCACACAAAAAAAAAACTTTCTAAAGTCGCTTGACTACGAAGTGGTAGAAAATCTACTAACAGTGGTGACTTAAATAAATGACATAATTAGTAATAATTATCTGTTTACTGTTGCCAAGTGCAGCTTCGTGCCGCTGGCATGGGTGGGATTCGAATTGACAATACTCATTGCCGTTTCGGGGCTCACCTGTGTCGGCGTGCGGAGTGTCATAGTGTTTGTGATGGGACGGCATCCTAATTGCTTAACCCATTTTCCATCACAATTTAACGTCGAGTTTACGACGCCAGTTTCAATATTAACTGGGATTTGAGGGTGAGACTTCCTATACTGTCATTGGCCCCTCAGCAATCGGGAGCAAGTTACGGGGATTTTGTCCTCATTAAAATCTGGAATTTTATCTTTCAAATGAACTTCGAGAATTTAGTGCAGAGGTATTTCAGAGAATTACTAAGCAATTAATGTCATTGGCGTTGATTCAGTAAAGCTCCATGCTGATGCTGGTTTGAAAAATAAAATCCCTTCTGGGAAATCTAAGGTTTATAATTAGCCGCAAATCCTTTTGGCATCTTTACGAAAACGTGCCTATTATTGTGTTCTAAAAACTAATTAATATTATTATGATCGAAGAACATTAACAGTGGTAAGTATGCAAAATAGCTCATTACGAATTTCCTGTGCGTTAATAAAACTTGAGTACTAGAATGTGTGAAATTTCCGGACAAAGCAATATTCTGCAATTACTCACGTCGAATATAACATTCTCATAACAATTACATTGGAAAATGTTACTATATTATAAAATATTATTTACAACTTTAGATTCGTTCCTAAGTATTCCACACACCGGTACCTATATACAATAACAGAATGTACGTTACTTCTCTCCTGTGATCACTGGTAGGTTCTCCAGAAGCCTTGTCTTGAGAGGCCTAATGGTAATGTTCTACTGTGTTCGTCTTTCTGCTAAAATGCTAATGAAGATGATAATTATCTATAATTGAATTTTCTATTGAACAATTCAATTCAACTTGCATCACGTCTTCTGCCTAGCGTTATACAAATCCCGAAGCTGGCAATCTACGTATGATCTATGCACAAATTCATCCAGTTACCTTATCTTCAAAGCTTGATACTGACTTCTTGTCTATCCATGCAGTGAACACTTGTATTTCCTTCGATGAAGTTATTGTTCAAGTTCCATTTCTCACAGTACTGGCTGCCCTAGCAACAAGCGGTGATTCCGTGAGTTATTTTTAGGAAACACTTGAGATCAACTATGACAGATAGTAGTTTTGTGGTTAGAATAGTGGTTTCAGAGAATATCTCAAATTGTCAAGTAGTTTCACATTCACCAAACAGGATCCTACGAACTAGAACAGGACATTTTAGTGTGTAAAAGAATTTTGAATAATTACGAGAATTTATAACTGTCAAGTATAGTATTGCATTTATGGATATATTAACAACCAAACTAATAAGTCTGGTTATGGAATTTCGATTATGCATTTATTTTACAAAATCAAACTGATATTTTGAGAAGTTTAGTTTTTCGACCCAATACAAACAGGAAATGCAAAAGCAAATCATTAATAACTATCATTAAAACCTATTAATTGCCAATTATTCTTATTTTTTCATGTATGTGTCATGATCACACCAATGTGTAAGAAAAATGTTGTACCTACGTACAATTTATTTAAATGTCGATGATCCGGAGAGAGTCGAAAGTGCTACTTTCTATTTTAAACTTAGATCGAGACACGTAACGCTGCATCTGCTCGACCGATCCTATGAACAAGATAAACCCATAGACGGAGCTTATTAGCTGATTCGTACATGTTTTATGCACATTTTCCTGTTTTACTGGATAAAAGAGCAGTATGGTGGCGATTTAAGTATGATTTGGCTAATAAGATAGTGACATCATAGATTTATATGCTGGAGAGACTACGATTAGACTATAGTAAAATAAATCAAAACATGTCTTTGAACACAAGTCATTTCTTTAACGCATATTTTTTTATAGGGACGTCTTGACTGCAACCTAAGGCGCAGACCGGCGCGACTCGCGACGTGACACAAAGGCACCGCTCGTCGCGCGACACGTGGGGCCTTTGTGTCGCGTCGCATGTCGCGCCGGTCTGTAGAAGCTTTTAGGCATTGTTTACCCAACCCCACCAAGCTTACAAGCACAACGTGCGGAACAATACATTCTACCAGTCAATAACATACACAGAACCAGCGTCCTAAATTATAAAATAATACAAATTACATTCCATCCCTCACATTCATTTCACATTCACTTATCAAAAAAATACTAAAATAGGGAACCCGTTACCCCTAGCTACGTTTCTTCAAGCCCGTGACCCGTTTATTAACTTTACGTCCAAACTAGTTTGTATGAAAGCCGACCTCTTTTGTTTTACACGAACTACATCACAGTATACTCGCTTCTGAGGAGTTTGTATCAGTTAATGTTACCTGTTCAGTTAGCACGCTTGTCTCCATTAGAGGGGCAACGTGAGATACTAAGTGAGTATGTTCCTGAGAGAAACGTATGGGAATAGGGCTTGAAAAATATGATACGAGTATTTGACGATTTTTAGAGGAACAATATTAAAATCTTCCTCTAGTTGTACAAGTCGTGTTTTTCTCTTGTAATTTCAGAGACGATAGATTTTCAAGCTTCTATATGTATATTATGATAAAAGTGTGAATGAGCTTTCTTTAGTAGTCGGTACTTTGTTAAAAAATTACGTAAATTAAAAATATAATAAGTAAGTACCTACAAGATTGTAGTTGTAAAAACAGTAGATACAGATCATTTAAAAGAAACGCTAAAGGTGTATATTATTAAGTTTAGAATACCGTTTACTGACTGTCTTAACCTACTAGTTAGTATATTAATTATAAGAATTTTCTTTCTCACGTTTACAACCTCTTCATATACAGCTGACTCTTTTATCTACCTAGAATATCACTAAAAACACTTTAGGATCCATAAATCCTTTAACATCCCACTCAAAATACAGCGAGTGTCAAAGCGAACCGCGCGATGAAGCTATAAAGGTAAGCAGTCAATAAAAAACACCAAACATTCGAGAAACGGTAAACGTAGAACATCAGACTAATAAACACATTTACATTATAACAAATATAGGGAGAATTTTTATGTATAAAAAATGCTTATTAAGTTAATGCGGATCACAACCGCTCTATACGATTTCTATGTTAGGTTCGGTTAGCGATATTTCTGAATTCTATGATAATTCCAATGCCATTGTTTTATATCAACGAGTAGATTTTTGAAAGGCCTCTTTTCATACTGACATGGATTACCACGCTTCTTCGTTTTCCCCGAAATGTTCAACTGAGATCAAATCGGCGATTTGATCAATTTAAAAACTGGTGTATTTCATAGAAAAGGCTGTGTATGGAACAATGCCAGGTTTATATCAGAAAATGCATTGATATCCATATCAATAACTCCGGTTATTGGGTCCCGCCTTATGACCTTTAGAATAAAATATATATTTCTAGATAGAATTTTTTTTTTAATAACCTGTTTCATTTCTGTTCCTACTTTCATCGACCTACCAACTAAAGCTTACACCACATACTTTATCTCGAACGCTAGATTGTAGACGACTATGTAAATGATCGGTTATGTCGGTGAGCTAGTATTCCGACCTTGCTTGTAGTAGCCGTGACCAACAGCCTGCCCGACACGCCTGCCCGGTCACTCCTGCCCGATTCAATTGCCCGACGACCGTCAACCGTACTACGATTTTAATCAAATCAAATCAAAAGTCATTTATTCAAACTAGGCTGAGAATCAGCACTTTTCGAACGTCAAAAATTACTTGAGACAGTCCACCAAAAACGCCCGCCCTTCACCACTTCCTAGTGCTTTAGCTGGGAAGAAGAAGTGGCGCAACAAACTCCCCAGCAGCACAGCTGTCTACTCAATCTACTCTTCCCTGTGTTTGTATTATGGTTGATAATCTATATGACCTGTAGGCTTACTCTCGACACTCGATCCCAATGGGAATTGGAAATTGGGATCGAGATCTTGTCATTTGGCACTCTTGAACGCTACACTAGCTCACGATTGGAATCGTATTAGGTGGATATTTTTGGAACTAAATGAAATCGACTTTACTCGAACGATGCATTTTTTTGGTACTCTTGACGAGATTTTGACGTTGCCTTATCGAGTTTGAATTCGTGTTTATGATCAAAGTTGAACGATTACAAAAAGTATGCTTTTTCGGGATCGAGTTTGTTATTGTGACTGATTTGTGAAGTTTTTATTGTGAATAATGGCGCATTTAGAACTTATTTGTGATATTTTGGACGATACTCATAAGTTAGATAAGAGACAAAGGCGGTTTTTGAGACGAAAGGCGCGTTATGCAGACAACGCGTTTGCCATGACTGACGATGAATTGACGAAAAATTACCGAGTAAATAAGATTATTTTAATATGTAAGAACAAATTTTTTTACTGTAATTAAAAACCTAATTCAATTATACTAATTTTGTAATTAATCTTTTTTTCTATTCACTACACTTATTTATTATTCATATATATAGGTAAATTCTATAAGCAAATAAAATTAGTATGGGCTAGAAAGTATAAACAATAATAAAAACTAGTACCTACTTAAAACCCTAAAGTAACAATAGCTTAAATAATATAACATTATTTACTGCCTATTTTGTCTCAGGGCATCAGCAATATTATTGAGGGCATTTGCCACAGTTCATACTTAAAGTACAACTAACTTGAACTTGTGCGTAAGTAGGGACCTACACGTACTTTATTACATTCCCAACTAAACACTTGAAAACTTTTAGATAACATCGCTTTGAAACTTTTGTTTATCATAACTCTAATAATTCAGTTTTTATTCAAGGAACCTACTCGTATCCTATGATTTTTAGGTGGATGACAAATGCGCGGGAAGTTTTTTTTAATGTAACCCAGGCAATGACAAACACAATGAGCCATTGCGACCTAAGTATTTAATGTTAAAATACATATAAATGCAAACAAATAACACTTTAATGAGTATTTATGTTAAAATAAATATCAGAACAAACTCGCATGCGAGTGTCACAACGATAGCAACTCATCATGAGCGTCTGCCTTTTCCAAATTACTTTGTTACGGAGCTGATTTTCATGAAGCGACTGCCTTATATCCGACCTCTGCAACCCAATTCTTTACTGGGTTACACGATTGTTTGTCGGGCTTCTGACAACCCGTAACGAGTGTCAAAGATCTACATACAAATTACAGCCAGGACCAATCGCGTAACCTGACTATAACAGAAACTATCATAAGAGAAATGCTGAAGAGCTACATTATATGTTAAAATTTTCCCAAAATGTTGTCAATGTAACAGCAGTTAACAAAGCAAACCAAGTCGAATCTATCTGATCTGCAAGTCACAAAATACCAGAAAAACAATAATTTCAGTAAACATCGTTACCCGAAAGAAATCAGACCTATTTATATGTCAAATAAGGGCAATAATACAACAGCCTCCTGTTTGCGGATCATTATAACCTGACCCGCTAACGATATACTGCGTGGGTCGGCACTATTGATAGGTACACGTGCACAGGTAAGTCAGCACGTGCCGTGTCACAGGTCACTGTGAAGCAGCCACAGGCCCGACACGCAGGCTCCACGATAGAATACGAAGATAGTGACGTTATTGCTTTACGAGGATTTCTTTTACAACTTGTCGTGGTGCTGTCCGAACCAGTTTTTTTTATTACTAGTTGGGTCTTAGAATAAAGAAATACAAGTAGATTAAACTACATAACAAAAAATGTTACCCCGTTAACGTCTATTTTTTAATCCTTACACTAATTTTTTTTTTTTACTTTTTCTTCTACTTCTTCTTTCGCTGAGAGCTATGGAAGGATTTCTAGTTCTACGAGGTTGTAATTTTAGAATTTACTTGAATTGAATCATTCGCCAGCTATTTAAGAATACAATTTTCGTCAGTTTCGGTGAATCTTTGATTTTACTTGGCCAGTAGCAACTTAATGTTGAAACAAAAAATATTCGTACGGATTCGACTTTTAGATTTAAACCTACTGATTTAAGAGTCCAAACTTCGGGACCCAGTCAAGCATTTCTAATACGCCGTACATAGACGGAAGTTGTCTACATTTTCGTCAATAAAAACTGTATGCATTATGAAGACTGCCGAGCCCTATCCCGCCCTTCCTTGAAGTCCCACTCGATATCCGGAGCCAACCAGGCGTGAATGAATTTTAAGGTAGGGTTTGTAACGCACTTTTGGAAAAAAGTCTGTTCTTTTAGATCAGCCAGCTATAAGAGATATTGATGAGACAGTGATATAAACTTATCGGACACTGTTAAGCTTTTTAGATACCTACTGTAGGTGAGTTAGTTCGCTTTCGAATCCTGTGCGATCACTTGAATGGGGGAAACGTTTTACAGGAAAGCACTAAGTATGTTTCTTCGTATCTATTTTCTACAATTATTCAAGTCAACATCCAGGGCCTTCAGTAGTGGCTAAAGGAACGAAACCAAGAATATTCCGAGCATAGGAGCGTTCTTTGGGCGATTAAGGATTAGCTGTACCGCATGGCAATCTGATTCTTCATGTTCCTGCCCTAGTCTCATGTTCCATGAGGTCGCCGCAACACGTACTTCTACCAAACTACAATAAAAAAATTAAATATCATGTAAACTCCACACCATATTACATTTTACAAAATTAAGTTTAGTCATAAATTCATAATGAAGAACATACATTTTCTGGAGGGCATCGGCAGGGTCATTTTGAGGGCGTGTCAGACTTTTACTGACTAAAACCCACCCGTGTTTTCCGTTGCCTGTGTGCCAGGGCCACGATATCCCTTTCGGACAAACTCGCAACCCTGGCAGGCATTGGCCCTAGCGGACCCCGTCAGTTGGTGCTGACATCTCTTTGAGGCGCGCGTGGAACACAACACGCCGTCGACCCGGGCCGTCCTTATCGGACGGCGGTGGCCTCCTGTGGCCCACAGACCCAAGTAATCACCACGTAATTAAAAATATCAATAATCAATTTATTAATATACTGACAATCGTTATGTTTAAATTAACCATGTTTGTTAATAGCCACCATACGGATAATATATTTTGTGTTCCCGTATGGTACATGACCGTATCTTGTAGGAATGTTTATTGGTGGACCACAAAACGTGGTGAAATATTGTGGTCATTATTAAATATGGTAATTTGATAGTGTAAATATATCACAGGTATGGTCTATGAGCAATGATCAATATTGACAGAATGTTATTTTTTGTTGAATAATGATTATTATTATTATTTATAGGACTATGGTATTGAATAGGTGATTAATTATGTAGCTACTCACTTGAAGTAGTTGTCTACTGGTCAAGCTAGTTATAATTGTTTACTAGTCAAGCTAGTTATAATTGTTTACTAGTCAAGCTAGTTATAATTGTTTACTAGTCAAGCTAGTTATAATTGTTTACTAGTCAAGCTAGTTATAATTGGCAACAATTACTTATGTTTTCTCATAGCAGCGTTCATAATTTGATTAGCAGTGTGGAAGGCTCTTGGTATTCCTTTAGTTGTTACTGATTAGCAGTGTGGAAGGCTCTTGGTATTCCTTTAGTTGTTACTGATTTATTTGATTGGGAATAAACCTACTATTATTTAGAAACTTATTAATAGTGTTTTATTAGAAATAATTTTTCATCTATTAATTAATTAATTGTGTATTGTTTCAGGTGAGTAATCGTGATTCAACGCTGTCTTATTTTGAACAAGTTTCGTAAGTAATCTTTAGAAAATACGTCTTTTAGACGTTTGATTAGTTTTTTAGGGTTTCATACCCGAAGGGTGCCAAACGGAACCCTATTACTAAGCCTCCGCTGTCCGTCCGTCCGTCCGTTCGTCTATCTGTCAGAGGGTTGTATCTCATGAACCGTAATAGGTAGAAAGTTGAAATTTAAATTTTCACAGATTGTGTATTTCTATTGCTGCTATAACAACAAATATTAAAATAAAATAAAGTTTAAAAATTAAAGTACCCATACAAGAAACGTGTTATACGGTGAGAACCCGTTGTGTGCGAGTCCGACTCGCACTTTTGTAAACCTACCACCTAACTTCAGACTGTAGAATGCCATAAATATATTGAGTATTTATTAATTTACTGATCACATCACATGGTTTTATTTAAAAATGAATAATTTTTAATTATCAGTAAAATAAACTAAATAAGTAAATAATATCACATGCACTCGATCATAATTTAAGTACTTAAATAAATTGAAATAAGCTATTCAAAGAATAATAATTTTCTGCATTTCACACTAGTAGGTACTTAAAGTACAGTAAATACAAAATTATTTTTTCTTGCAAAACATCAACTAAAATGAACATATTATTCAGTGACTGTAAGGTATAATTATTATTTCTCGTATTTAGTTTAAAGTCGTAAACACGAGAAAATATAATTACAGCTGAATACTTTTGCAAACATGAATTTAAATTGACATACACACAACTGACATAAAAATTAATGTGAAAAAACGAGAAAGATAACACGCATAATTATGATAAAATACATTTAATTTCAAATAATAATTGTATAGTTAGAGAACCGTGTCTGTTTGACCCGATGAAAGAGTCAACAATAAAGGTGACATATTCGGTATTTGCTGTTGTAACTTGTAATCTAAGAGTCGCCATTTTATTATATGTCAAAACTCAAACCGTCTTATTACAAAACAAGATTTATATTTTGACATGGCTCAAACCATGGTGCCAGTTTTTGTAATAAGAACGTAACAGTGATTGAAATACAGTTCTTTATACAAAACTGAAAACTTAGTTTGGTACTAAGTTGTCAGTTTTGTGTTTAGGAACTTTACCATAGTCAGAATAAAGTTCGAAATTCAATAATGGCTCCATGTTTTAAACCTGGGTCTGAAGATAAACCTTGTTTTGGAATAAGGGGGTATGCATTTATTTCAAACTAGCTTCTGCCCGCGACTTCGTTCTCGTGTAAGTCGTAAGTACCACAATATACAAATAACAGCCACATTTTTATAAAAAACTGCCTCGTTGGTCTATTGGACACGAGGTCCTGGGTTCGATTGCCGGCATCAAAAATATTTTTTGGGAAAATTACCCATTTTCTTGGAGACTGTAATATTTTTTTAATCTGTGTACGCAGATCAAAATGTCTCAAAAAGTTAAGGACAGTCTCCGTAGACTGATTTCCTGTAGCTACAACGTTAAAGATAAGGGTATCTTTAACGTTGTAGCTACAGGAACTTTCCCATCTCAAACATCCAGCCTGTATATTATATAGCATGATGATTGACTGCTTAGTCCCATAAAGATATAGCGTGATGATAAAAGGTTAAATCGGCAACTATCTGCAATGTTCTAACCGTTTGGCTCGGCTATTTACAATTACCTGTAAACCATAGAGTAAACATAATGCAATATTGCTCTTGCTCCATAGTAAATAGCGTGATAATATATAGCCTACTGGCTGACCAGACTTAAGGCTTCTGCAAACCGGGGCGACTTGTCGCGCGACGCGACGCGACACAAAGGCACCGCTCGTCCCGCGACACGCGGCGCCTTTGTATCGCGTCGCGTCGCGCGACAAGTCGCCCCGGTATGTAGAAGCCTTTATAGGGAATATAATATGCAAAATAGAACAGACTCTATCCGGTAGAATTTGCGTGAATTCTGTTTTATGAGGTATTTCTTTCCGACTTGCAAGACAAACAATGTGATAGCTCGGCTCATACTCGTATAATTGATATAAATAGAGTTTATAGCCTAAAGCACTCAGGAATAATGTAGCTTTCTACCAGTGAAAAAAATTTAAAATTGGATCGCTAGTTCCGGAGATTACCCCCTACATACAAACAAACAAACTTACTTCTTTATAATATTACTAGCTTTCGCCCGCGGCTTCGCCCGCGTGGATGTCGAAAAAAAGCAGCTTCTCTATCAGCAGCATTCCCCCAAAACATTATACCATATCTTAGTTGGAACCAACGTAAGCGTGGTAACCAAATAGGAGTGCAGTTTGATTTACAACTTTACGAAGGATATATATAGCATATAAATACAAACTTCGTTTTGTACATACTTGTTCAATATACCTACGTGTCCTCCTCCATTTCATGTCTAAGTCTATTTGTAAGAAATTTTGTATTGTTTATTTTGTCTACGTTTTTGTTCTTAAATAATAATTGATGTACCGACATTTGAGTTATTCAAGGTACGCAGTAAATTCTCCCGAAAACTATGTACCCCTTTTTCCGATTCTCGAAAACTCAATATATTATAATTAAGATTCTTTAAATACAAAACATAACTCTCCCTAAAATCCTTTGGAGGGGTAGTTTTGAAAAACGCAAAAGTTATGACAAACTTTGTTATTTAAGTAATGACTGCCTCGTTAGTCTAGTGGTCACAGGCGCGACTGCTGAGCATGAGTGGTGGGATTGATTCCCAGGTCGGGCAAAATGTTATTAGATTTTCCATTAGGAATTTCTTAGTAGCAGCCCGAAGTCTGGATTTATGCCCGGTTGATGGCAATAGGCTCGCCCCCTATTACATGGGACTTAAACAAAACTGTCGAAATGTGGGTGTACTAAAGATACACCTCTACCTAACCCTTTGGGGATTGCAGGCGTGATGTTATGTAAATAAGTACTCGGGCCAAATTTCAAGTTTATATATCAAAAGAAATAAGATTCTGTTCATACAAACTATATCGCCCCTTTTTACGCACTCAAAGGAGTAAATTGTTGAAACATCGTTTTTGACGTTTCTATTATTGGATTTATAGGTTATTTATACCAATTTTCAAGTTAATCAAGCCACACCGTAGAATCCTCTCTTGTAAATTGACTATCCCTTTTCACCCCATTATTAGGGGCAGATTTAATAAAAACCGGATAAAAGTTATTCTTTATTTTTTGTTATCAGTATAAATTTTTAATTTCAAGTTAATCGGACCGCGCGTTAAAATGATTCCATAGAAATGATATCCCCCAATCCCCCTTTTGGGGGTAGTTTAAAAAAACAAAAAATGACAAACTTTATATTTTACTTAGGTTAGTATTCGTGCCAAGTTTCAGGTTTATTAACTCAAGGAATAACATTTTTCATACAAACAAAATCCCCCTTTTCACCCCCTTAAAGGTTGAATTTCCAAAAACCCCTGATGCCCACGTCATAATTTGGGGTTAATCAAGCCACACAGTAGAATCCTCTCTTGTAAAATTGACTACCCCTTTTCACCCTGTTAAGGGTCATTACCGCATGGTCTCCCGTGAGACGGCGAGCCTCCTTGCCAGACTGCCGCCGTGGTATCTGGAGACAAAAGTCCTCGCGCACATCTGGGAGTGGAGCGAGGTGGCGAAACGCAGGAAATTACGGCACAGCGAATGGAGCTCCGGCGGGATCTCATGGTAGCATGGAGAGTGGGATTGTCGCAATCCAGCGCTGGGCACGCCACAATTGTGGCAATAAGTCCCCTCTTTGAGGAGTGGCTAGAGAGGCGCCACGGCGTCCTCACCGGACACGGTTGTTTTGGGAGGTTCCTGTTCAGGATAAAGCGGGAGGAAACACCCGGGTGTCACCACTGTGTGGATCGCCCGGAGGACACGGTGGAGCATACGGTGGAGGTCTGCCCGGCTTGGGTGGAGCACCGCTGTGTCCTCACGGAGGCTATCAGCGGCGGCGATCTCTCGCGTCCAGCTCTGGTTCAGGCTATGGTTCGGAGCGAGAGTGCATGGGAGGCCGTTACCTCCTTCTGTGAAACAGTAATGCTCGCGAAGGAGGAGGCAAAACGCGTGCCCCCCTAGTCGCCGTAGGAGACGCCCCGGGCGTCGGGAGTAGCAAGCCGGCTTCCGGCCACCGTAGGCGCGGGTTTGTGGACGGTAAGCGATGGGTAGCTTGCCATCCGACAAGGACCAGGCCCGGTTCGACTGCGCGTTGTGTTCCACGCGCGCCTCAAAGAGATGTCAGCACCAACTGACGGGGTCCGTTAGGGCCTGCCATGTTTGTCCGAAAGAGATATCATGGCCCTGGCACACAGCCAACGGAAGGAACACGGGTTGATTTTAGTCAGTAAAAGTCTGACACGCCCTCCCGCTCCGCCCAGAGCGGGAGAAGTTATTTGATAATTACCCACGCAAAAAAAAAGGGGTCAAATTTCGAAAAATTTATAAATTCTTTTATTTATTTCGGTTTACAGTATAAATACTGAGTTTCGAGTTAATCGGACCGCGCGTTAAAATTCTTCCATACAAACTTTGTCATTCTCAAATCCCCCAATATGGAGTAGTTTAATAAAAAACAAAAATTTCACTCTTTATAATTTACTTAGGTTAGTATTCGTGCCAAGTTTCAGGTTTATTAACTCCAGGAATAAGATTTATCCCACTTGTTCACCCCTTAAAGGTTGAATTTCGAAAAATCCCTTCTTAGCGGATGCCTATAGTTTCCAACAATAAGCCGAAATATTAGTGATTTTAACTTAAAAAGAAATTTCATTTAAAATAAAAACAATTCCCCTTTTTCACCCCTTATGGGTTCAAATACAACACCGTTGCGTTAGCTTCCAACCATAAGCCTAGATAATAAATGTAGTGATTTTACTTCGAAAATTAAGGTCTTTCCATACACAACATCATTCCCCTTTTTAACCCTTCGGGGGTGGAATTATCAAAAACGCTGAGACATGTATAAATTCATTTTCAATCGTCAGCCTAAACACAAAATTTTAATATTCTAACTTTAAAACTGACGGACTTTCATATAAACTTCCATCCCCTATTTCACCCTCTTAGGGGTAGAATTTCGAAAAACCCTTTCTTAGTGGATACCTAATCTTTACAAAGAACACACCCTCAAAATTTCATGTCTCTAGGACCAGCGGTGTAGGCTGTGCGTTGATATATCTATCAGTCAGTTAGTCAGTCAGTCAGTCAGTCAGGACTTTGAATTTTATATATATAGATAGTATAGATAAACCAATTTTACTTTTGAATTATTAAGGGGTCGGTCAATCAGAAACATGAAGCTAGTCGCCCTCCAGAGCCTCATCCTCATCATCATCCTCTCAGCCGAAAGACGGCCACTGCTGGATATAGGCCTCCCGCAAAAAGGGGGGGATGTGGCATTATCGCCATGCCTAGCAGACGGATTCGCGATCGCGGTATGGTTTTAAAAATGCATAGAGAACGCTGCTGCTCATTCTCTAGTAAGTCCCGTAGTCGCCTTTTACGACACCCACGGGAAGAAATGGGATGGTGGTATTCTTTACGTCCGGCACCAAACGGTACGGTTCTAAAGAGAAGAACGGGCAAGAATGTTCCAAGTCTGTAACACTTGTAAACCATTACCTCCTAGTCTACATTCAAGTAACAGCCAAGGCAACAAGTCTTATGAATTTAAATTAATATGCATAGATGATGGCGGCATTAATATTGATTAGTATGGAATTAGAAATGAAATAAGTTCATATGTCGGCCCTCGACGGAGATGATTGATGAACGGGGCAGTGCGTGCTTCCATTGAGACACGGCGAATTATGGCGGGACGGGTTTTGATTTATGTTAAAGATCTATGCATGACTAGTTACCTTGTTCTTGATTCAAAGATTGATGTAAAGAGACCCTTAGAGCTATATTTATTTTCAGATTATGTTGATTAACTGTTTCATACAATGAATACTGTATATTTTCTACTGATATTTAGGTATAAAATATTACCAGTAAAATCTTCATTGATTGAAAATAAATATAATTGTATTGAGAGTTAAAGCTTTTCTACCGCAGCTGCTCAAACAACTTAGTGATAGCTTGTTGCACTTTCAAAATCTTTAATTCATTCACTGACTAACAACGCACATTCTAACTCTCTGGGTCAAAAAGTATGACATTTTGCACAATGGTTCCTTATGTAATGAAAGTGAGTACTAAAATAAGATTTTTTAAATTTCATTCCCTAAAGGGGTTAATTATGATATTGAAGTTTTTATGGAGTTCTTCATTTTTGCCGATGGGAAATCACATCGGAATACAAAGCTTGTTGAACATTTTATCATACGCCATGAGTAGTGACGTTCAGCATTGGAAACACACACCACCAGTGAGTGTAGACATGCATACATAGATATTATTAAAACTGAACATATGTTTTGTTACAACCATTTGAAATCAATTTATTTTTGTAATTAGAGGAAATGAGAGATAATGAGTGTTTTCGAGTCATCAATAATTATCATGGGAGGATTTAAGATCGCACTTATTAATTTGTTCTCGTATTAAGAAAAAAATATGGAACAAAACAGAAACGTTGCCAATAAACATACGAGTTGCTTTGAGTTCTAGATTTTACCACCAATGTGCGGTTGACTGTACCAACCTATTTTCAATGGTAATTAGAACAATAAAAAAGATGAGAGTTTTTCAGCAAAAGTTTATTATACTTACATGTGTATGTCTTACTTCTTACCTATTTGACAATCTTAAATATCATTACGTACTTAAAACACAAACAAATAAGTACTACTTGCTATCGTGAGAAGGATCGCAGGAAATCTTTAAAAAAAGAAACAATTTAACAACACCGCATACTCCATCCGTCGTCCTTACGAGAAAGGGCGCAGCGGATGCTGCGCGCACGCAACGAACAGTATGACCACGCGATCGCGCTTTCCTCGCAATTACAGCGTACCATCATTTAAATGACCGCTGACGATCCTTGTATACTTAATTTTATAAATGTTAACGAGTATAAAGCGATGCACCTATTGAATAGCTATGGCTGTAGGCTTCAGATACCAAGGCCCGAATAAAGACCGACTTAATTTAATACTCGCATTAAACTACTCATATATTTCCATATATTTTGTCAGGAAAATCTGTTCTATCTAAAGCATACAAAAAACAAAAATCGGGTTTACTTGAAACTCAATCAGAGGCCCTCGATCAGAGGCCAGTTACAGCCTACGCCCGAACACCCGTCAACTTTTAGAGCATCATAGGTCGTCAACCAAAAGGCATCTAAACAGACTAAAGAGTTTTTTTAAATTTACAGCGAAAGTTATAATATTATAACATTCGAAAACTTGAGAAACTTCACAACAGTACGAAATTAACAACTTCACATTCTCTTTCATTGCTCAAAATGGC
Organism: Tiliacea aurago; assembly: GCA_948098905.1. Lineage (NCBI taxonomy): Eukaryota > Metazoa > Arthropoda > Insecta > Lepidoptera > Noctuidae > Tiliacea > Tiliacea aurago. The sequence continues at coordinate 919,854 of OX402593.1, forward strand.
AGCTTTATAAAGACAACTCTCTTCAACTCCAAAACGGTGGTAAGCGAGTAATCGCTCATTCCTGCGGTGAGCTGTTGGGCAGGCAGCAGGCAGTAAGGCGCTTGCGCACCTCTCAATTATGGGATACCAGCGCCTAGGGGTGGCCTTCGAGATAAGAAGATCTGATGGTGTAACAGTGGTTTAAACTTGGTACTTTTGATACAACACTGTAATGATGCGGAATGTTCCTCAAAATAAACACCTCACATTTACAGCTTATTTTTTAGGGTTCCGTACCTTAAAAAGACAAAAAACGGAACCCTGATAGGATCACTTCGTAGTCCGTCTGTCTGTCTGTCTGTCAGTCTGTCAAGACCCTTTATCAAATACGTAGGTCTACGGTCCCTTGGTGCTCTTAAAAAATCCAGCTTCTATGTTAACGAGTTAAAAAAATACGGTGACTTATGCGATATATTTTGATACTAGAAAATAAATCAAAACCTATAGCTAGGGTACTTCCCGTTGACCTAGAATCATGAAATTTGGCAAGTAGCAAGGTCTCACAGCACAAGTAAAGGAAAAAGTCTGAACATTGTTAATTTGTAGTCTTAAATCACATAAAAAAATACTTTTTGTGATTACAAACTTACATTTTTTTTTCGTTTTCTCTTGAACAATAAAGTTTTTTTTTTTTTAATTTGCAGTTGAAAAATTGACCGTAGCTTATATTAAGATTAAAGAGATAATTAAGAGATAATTATATTATTCTCTCATATAATTATCTCTCATTATATGAGAGATAATTACTCATTATCTCTCCGTATGGGAGATAATGTTTATCAACTACAATGTTAAGTTTGTTTTTAGGCTAAATTCATCCCAACTACGGAACCCTTCATTGCGCGTGATCCGACACGCACTTGGCCGGTTTTTTTATTTTAGAGTGACAGCCGCCACGACAGGGTGCCCCAGCATACACAAATCGAGTGCCCTGCCCTCCCAACACTTAGGCTGGGAACAAATAGGAGTGACCCGTTCAAATATTTGTCTCGGCTCGGAAACCTGACCCGCATTGAGTAAAGAAAAGGGAAGCCCTGTGACTTTGCCATTGAGATAACCCAGTTTCTCGAAGCCTATGTCTGTGATTTTATTTCAAAGAACAATTCGCTGGTGTTATATTGTTTGTGGACAACACAAAAAAAGGTAACAAAGATAGAAATTTGAATAATCACTGGATTCGATCGAAAGAGAAAGAGTTCTACGTTTTGTGGCCTATCAAGGGTAGAAAATAACGCAGGCCAGTGTCAGACAGTGATCATTACCTCGGCCGCAGCGCCCGCGCACAAAGCGCGTCGGTAACGGGTACTTCTCAATTATAAGATGCCATCGCGCAGGGGTGGGGCCCATGGGGTTTAAAATTAGTCAGTTGTTATACTTTCCAGACATAAGTAGCATTATGGAAACAGGTTACCAATCCTCTAAAGTATCTTGTTTCATTTATCTACGCAATATTTAATATTTTACTAGCTCTTTACAACCCTGATAATTTTATAATAATTCATATCTTGGACGGCTTTACTATTTCATTATGAAGGGGGATTAATTATTAATCACATATATTTCACTGGCAACCCTGTGCCGCGGGCCATGACATTCGAGCATTACGCCATTTTGTTTTTTACTTTTTAAAGCAGCGGCGTTTTTTACACAGCCTTATCTCGAAGGAGGCCGCATAAAAGTCTGTTTTTTTTTTTTTTTAATAATATTTTTAATAGCCGATCTGATATCAGATGCAATAGGTATGAAGCTGTTAAGTAACGTTTTTTTTTATTTTGAAGGATTGCACGCATGCACGCGACTAAGACTTGTAGAAAGGAGACTATAAAAAGGAGATTATAAAAAGTAATTACATTTCATTTAGGCTGTGAATGATCGGACAGAAATTTGATAACGATTGTTGAAGATTTAAGAGCAAAAAAAAAGGAAAACATAATTTACAAAGAAATCTATTATTTATAATTTGTCCTAACTAAGGATAGACCAGCTGTTTTTCTTCTCTCTGTTCATAAGAAGCTGCTTCGTTTTTGATAGTATGACCTAATAATAAAACTAAATATATAATAATTATTAATAACCGGTTAAACTTCGAGTCACTTTCAAAGCTTCCATTTCCTAAGTGGGTCTAATTACTTATAAGTTGACAGACAAATCCTTTAATGGCCTGATACAGCTCTAAACGTTTTCAAATCTATAGTGACATTATAGCACGACGACATGTTGACCGCCATTAGTGTGACGTATGGCACTGTCAGATTTGACAGATCTTTTTTAATTGTATTATTTAGTGGACATGGATAGAATAAAGAATATTGATTTTATTTATATTTATTGTGTACTAAGTAACATTGCATCGCTTGATTAAGGTTATTTATTATCTAATTCAATTGTATACAATTGGCATGTTTGTAAGCTTTTATAAACTTGCTATTATAAATTAGTATTTCCAAAGGTTTTTCATAAATGTATCGTATCCATGGTGGACGATAAAGAAACAAATGTAAATTTAAATCTCACAAACACTTAAAGAGAATATTTCCCGAGAATGTTATTAGCACAGCAATAAATAGAAAATCCACATTTCTTTGAACCCCACAACATAAGAAAGAGCCGTTAATTACACGTTACTAACATCACGACTAGAATGAATATCTACTTGTTTATGGAAATCACTGAAAAATGTACGACACGACAAATAAAAGTTTAATGTTGGCAATACCGGCCTACATAAAACCATTGAGCCCAAGCCGCCATTACAGATAAAATATACATTTATGCGGTAAATTGATACACCAGCCTTGTTTCTCCAGGGATGTCAAACAGTGCAATTCATTGAAGAACTTCAAGTACAACTAGTACAAATGTATTTTAGCAAACTATGCGCGACAAGTAAATAGTTTCAATCAGGACCTTCAGCTATTCAAATTCAATGTTGCATAATCTCAATTTTAAACCTTTACATTAATTGAAAATCTGCCTCGTTGGTATAGTGGGTGCAAGCGCTCCTGGGTTCGATTTCCGGGTCGGGCAAAGTGTTATTGGGTTTTTCTATCTGGAATTTATCTAACTGTAGCAGCCCGGAGTCTGGCTTTGTGCCCGGTTGATGGCACTAGGCTCGCTATTTTAATTATATGGGACTTAAACATAAGTGGCGAAATGTGGGTGTGCCACAGGTACACCTCTGCTGAACAGGTACACCTCTGCTGAACAGGTACACCTCTGCTGAACAGGTACACCTCTGCTGAACAGGTACACCTCTGCTGAACAGGTACACCTCTGCTGAACAGGTACACCTCTGCTGAACAGGTACACCTCTGCTGAACAGGTACACCTCTGCTGAACAGGGCTCGGAAACCGGTTAATTTTCTATGTAACTTTAACCGTTACTAGAAAGGTTTTCGAACATATTTCGTAAATTTTGTAATATTTTGTTACAAAATCAATGCTGAACTTAATGTGATGAAGCAATCTTTGAAGCTAATATCAATTGTATCAAAAAATATTTATATCTTTGGAAATAAAAAATAACCGGTTTCAATCAAATCCAATCAAAAATATTTTTATTTCACAGAAGCCTACATGGGCACTTATGAAACGTCAGAAGCTAGGTTCACGGTTCCAATTGGTCGTTTCCTATGGAGAAGAGCCGGCAAGAAACTCCACGGTTACTCTTTTAAAAAAAAAATTGGCTTTTACAATATTTTCAAAGTATGGGAGGACAGCGTAGGCCCGTCAAAATTAAAAGGTACTTAACAAAATAGAAAATGGTCTACAGATCTACAGTATATTAAGCCTACAACGTCCTCACATTAACAAAAAAAACTATATAAAATATGATTAAAATAATAAAAGTTAGAAGTTAGTTTCAAGCCCTGCTGCTCAACCCTTTCGGGTAAACAAGGCGTGATTGTCATGTTACTAATGGAAAAACTGTTCGTATAAGTTATCTAATCTTTCATATCTAACTCTCTTTAAAACAGTTGTCTCGTTTTAAAACTGTTTTTGACATTGTAAGTACTTTAAAATTATTGTTTGACTTCATAATTATATTATTTTTGAATTGTCTAGTAGTATTTTAAAACTTAACCTAAAACCTTTTTGGGGGAGGCCTATGTCCAGCAGTGGACGTCTTTCGGCTGAAATGATGTGATGATGATGTGATTTTAAAACTGTTTGGACATTATATTTGAAACTGTTAGGTACTATATATTTTGAATTTCTTGGAATTTTAATTAATAATTCATGGTTCTTATATTTTTTATGTAAATTGCATGTATATTCAACACGATGTAAATTGTTCACGAATAAATGAAATTAAATCTCATAAATACTCCTGAAAATCCTGAAATACATAATTAAATCTTTCTCCGTTAAGAGCACGGCCGCTTGTCGACGCCCGTTTGTTCCATCGGACCACGGACCGTGTTTTTCATATTTGTATGAGTTGGACACCGGTCCGGTGCATGTACACACATTCATTATAAGCCTTAAAACACTGCGACTCCGGCAAAATAAACGGTCCGTTGTCCGGCGAAAACAACGGACGTCTACAAGAGGGCTACAGCTTTATTTTTAAACACAAGACACAACACAACAAAACTCAAGCACCCGAAAAGCCTGTGAATGTTCATAAAAAAAAACTTATCAAGTGACATCCCTACCACATACATGTCAAACCCTTTTAGATGCCCCCGTAAGGCTTAATCCACACCATTACATTAGTCGCGCGGTCGACGACAGACGCGATCCGACGGGCGGCGCTTATGTGCTCACGGCTTAATGCGATCAACGACGTTTAATAAAAATATTACGTTTCTAAGCTCTAAAGTTGATGACTTTGTATCTGCATAAATGGCAAAGTGCTTCATACTTTAGAGATTATAGAGGTAAGGGGGTCTACTCCGAACCGTTACTCCGCAGTATCGGCCGAATGTTCGGCCGTTTTATAACTTCCATTGTTTCCGTTTTTTACTTTGAATCCTGACCCGACTTGAAGTCACATTTTTGACTATGGCTTAGGTATCTCTTTGACTGTCCTTTTTTTTCTTTAGGCGCGTAGTCAGCCATAGTTTAGTTAGCCGTAGTCAAGCAACGGCTGAACATTCGGCCGATACTTCGGATTTATGTTCGGAGTAGACCCCCTTTTTTTTGTGTGGGAAATTATCAAATAACTTCTCCCGCTCTGGGCGGAGCGGTAGGGCGTGTCAGACTTTTACTGACTAAAACCCACCCGTGTTCCTTCCGTTGCCTGTGTGCCAGGGCCACGATATCCCTTGTGGACAGGCTCGTAACCCTGGCAGGGACCCCCTGGTCCCACCATTTGGCCCCCTGGTCCCGCCATTTGGAGTATTAAAATCGCAACCCAGTTGGTCAGTCATGTTACAAACTGCTAATGTTTTCACCTCGGCATGAACTGCTCACGGACTGCTACGAAGACCACTTTTCCCACTCAAGGAGTGAAATTCAAAATTATGAGATCACGCTTGCAGATGCCAGAAAGATAAAGTGATGAAGTCAAAGTCAAAGTCAAATTATTTATTTCAAATAGGCACATAAAAGGCACTTTTGAACGTCAAGAATTACAAAAAAAAAATTGAATTGATCCTAGTTGCCCCTTCTAAAAGGTAGTTTCGTATGGAGAAGAATGGGCAAGAAACTCCACCGTTACTCTTTTAAAAATGTTTCACAATATTTTGTTTATGTACATTAATTATATGTGAAGACGATGCACCTAGAATAAAATTACTATACCTTAATTAGGTAAAAAGAATTAAAAATGAAGCAATGAAAAATAACTTGATCGATTGTAATGTATCTCGTTGGTATAAATAAATAAATAAACTTAATTATGAGATAGACACATGGTGCTCACATATTTACAAACATCGTAAAAATATTTGCTTTCCTAAAAAAAGGAAAAAAAAAAAATAAGTCAGTGTGTGAGTTTAGGTAATCACCGAATTTAAAATCAATGTCATTAAAATAACAAATTATATAATTAAAATAACAACCAGTTTGATTTTGTCTACACTCTAGCTAGATTGTCCTATGGAGCTGGACCAGCATGTTTCCAAGCATTCCTATCTTGGATATAATCCTCTAACTTGTAATATGCTTGTTTACAAAGTGTACTTTTAATATGTGTTTTAAATTTTCTTTCATTTAATTGCAATATATCACAAGGTATCTTGTTGTAACATTTAACACAGTACCCCATAAAAGATGTATGTACTTTAGATAATCTCAAAAATGGTTGATGTATTTTATCTTTATTTCTAGTATTATAGTTATGTCTATCACTTATCTTTTTAAAAATATGTAGATTTTTCCTTACATGAGTTATAAGTAGCTATTCTCTGAGTATAAAATTTTACACCTGTTACACAATACCACGTGTTGGACATTAATTAACAAATGTGTTCTGCCCCTTATCAGCCGGCGCAAGGTGCACACCGCGACGGAGCGAAATGCGTCAGAGCACTGACGATTATAGGTTGTTTAAATGAATGAACATTTTGTAGTCTGTACCTAATACACTATCTATGTTTAACTAAACATATAATAAAATCGTAGCGAAGTTAAAACTGTTCATTGAATATTTTTGTAAAAAAAATTATTGCTGCGAGGTCTGGGAACGTTTCTAATGTCGAAAATATAGTTTTAAGAATTTTTATCTATATGTATGTTCCAGCATCACCCAAAAACTACCGAATACATTCTGTTCAAGTTTAGCATAATTATATTAATATAATATATGCATTTGAACAGAATCTATCCTTGTACGCTTGGTCAGTCTGTAGACTATAAATGATCACGCTATAGCGACGGGGGATGAGCAGCATTATGTTTGTATTCCACTTTTGTTTACCGCAAATTGAAAAAAGTCGAACCAAACAGTTAGAACCTTGCAAATAATTACAGATTTAACCTTTTCAACGAATATCATCACGCTATACCTAATTGGGGCCAGCAGCTAGCAGTCAATCATGACTCATTATTTTTTAAATGAGGCACTAAGGGCAGGTACGTTAACCGTTGTAGCTACACGAAAAGGTCTTAGGAGACTGTGACTAACTTTTTGAGACTTTTGGATCTGCATTGCAAAAAGTAGTCAGCAAGATGATGGGCAATTTTCACAAAAACTTTTGTTGATGCCAATCGATCCTGTTTCTTCTATGGATCAAAAAACTCTTGAGACCTACTAGGTTTGAGTACTAGAAAAGTCATAAATCATAAAAAAAACTTTTCTCATAACGTTTCTAATCTAAACGTTCAAATTTAGATAGTAATTAGTAGGTATGTTGCTTGTGATTTTTGACACTCTGAGATAAACATTACCTCGAATAATTTAGAACAGCCTCATTTTTATAAAACTTCCCTGTATACTATACAGGGAAGTTTTATAAAAACGTGGCTGTTATTTTAGTATATTGTAGTGTCTTACGACTTCCACGCGAACGAAGTCGCAGCAGGCAGAAACTATTCAATCAATAAACTATACAACTTCACACTTGCTGCATATTGGAAATCTTTTCTGGAATTAAACAGCGGCCTGAATACGCTACAGTTTGCTCTAATTTTGTAAATACACTATTGAAAATGCTTTGTCGTCTTTGTAGCATCCTCTAAGAAAAAACAATTTCAAACTATTCAAAAAAACTGTGCTTTAGAAATATTTGAATTCTCAGCTGATCTGACAGTTACAGTCAGTCTCATCATTTCAACTTTTAATAATTTCTCTTAAACCTCTTCATCTCAATCCCCAGCCTGAGAACAGAACCGATCTTTAGGAAACAGTAGCTTCCAAAGCGTTACGAATAGCTCAATGAGATCGATAACCATCTAACAGAGACAAAAAAATACATAATTTAAAATAAAAGTCACACAAATGACATAATATCTCCACATCACATCAGAAGGAATTAGGCCATCGTCACACGGTGCGACAGACAGCGATCACGATCGACAGATAATCGCAGCCGTGTAAGTAGCCCACGATGAACTCGGATGGTCGGAGCACATGTAATCGGATGGAACGATGTTATCGATTAAACGATTCCGATGAGCTTTATAGTGACAGTCTATTCGGAATGCTTGGAACGGTAATGTGTTTATCTAAGCGTGAAGTATTTAGATCAATATTTTAGATAATTGTAGATACTTATCATTAACTTCCTAGTCTTTGGTCGCCTTTCTTAATTTGTGAAGATTAATTGGCAATTTATTATTCTAATTAAAACCAGTGTGCGTTCCACCGGAGATGCCAGATTCCTATGTGACAGTCTAATTAGTTACAGCAAGGAAGAATTGAAAAAATCGTCTTAAACGGTTACACTTTGCAACATAACTAACGGGCTTATATTTAATGAGTACCCATAAAAACACACTGGACATTTTCAGGCTACAAGCAGGGTTTTAAACTAAAAGGTTCTCAACAAAATATTTTTATAGGCAAACGCACCGCTAGCGAAAACCATAAAAACGTCACCGCGTATAAGCGATGTATGTCCTTTATAGCCGTTGCCCACGGGGCCACGACCAACAGTGGACATTTATAGCCGGGATATTATACGAGCTAATTAGTAATTTTATAACCAATTAATTAAAGACTTAAGAAAATTAATTTTCTGAATTTATTGCTTTAAGGATTTTACGCCCTTCATATTATTTACTTGTTGAAATTACTATAGCCTAGCTTGTGGTTCTGGATGGAGACTGATGTGCACTTAAATGGATTTATTTCCTAGTAGGTATAACTTTTACAACAATCGTTATGAGCTTTCACTTTTATGAGATTTTTATCACAGCGTTTCATGAGTTTCCATTCAGAAATGACACAAGCAATCAAGTAAGATGAATTGATGGTATCTAGTAGAAAATAATATATCACACATTTATTATTCAATGCGAAAATAATATTAAACCTGAAGTGCATAATTTGTTAAATCCTCAAAATGCCATTTAAATCTCCGCCCACGTTGCGTAGGCGCACTGCGCACGGTGCGACTATCTGTCGCACGGAATCGCGACACGACTGCGACTGACTTGATGTATGCGCACGATCTGCCACCACTCTCCGGGGGTGGGAGACGTGAGATTACTTTGTATTTATTATAATTACTCTCTTCACTAGAAAGGTTCATATATTGGCAATCTTTTATAAAAGTGTTATTTGTAAGTTCTTATGCCATAAGCGAAATTTAACTTGTTTCAAGCCACAAACCCTATACTTACTAACAGTCTATTTTACAAAGAACTAGCGACCCGGCACTGCTTCGCACGGTTTTTACGGCTTTCCAAAACATCGCGATTTATTTATACGTAGGTTTAGTATGAATTTATTATGCACATAGACTTTCCTGAACATACTCTCTAAATTATCGTGAAAACCGCATCAAAATCCGTTTCTAAAAATCCGAAAGAGACTTCAATTTATAATATGTTTAGACACAAATATTCCAATCTAAACTTTACGATAATTAGCCTAGATAACTCAATAATTTCCAAATCAATACACAAACACACCTGTATTCCTACAAATCGAAGAGAAACATTCTCAATGATTCATTCAATTAAAGTAATTAGTCGCTGAAGGCCGCGGCTCCGTCGCCATCAATCAACCGCAATGAAGTGGTGCGGGGAGCCTAATGGCTGCTTTCACGCACCATTTATAAGTCATTCAGTGGCTTTATGGGGCAGGAGTTTTAAAATGAATACGTCATTTAACTGATATGTTTCAAGGAGAGCCAGCTGTTGGAAGAATAAAGAGTAAGGAAAAGGCAAAAAAGGGATTGTAATAAGTAGGAATTGTGCTATGTATCTTGAAAGAATGATTTTGTGAATGATTAGATGACAAAACTATTCCAAAATAAAATTAATTCTCCATAAAAACCAAACATTACCAAATCTATATAAATAAATAGGATTATAGAAAATCAAATAAAAATATGAATACATAAATAATAATGAACATACTTCTAATAATAATAACTAATAATAATATTTTTTTGGTGGTATGAGGAACAAGGTGTAAAGTTCACTCATCCACCATAGAAAAGGGAGGATCCTCCGACCAGACAGGTGTTGTGTCTGGTGGGCAACTCTGCCCATCGGTTGATGTCGGGACGTTGTATATATGCTAGTTGCGTGGTAAACTCTGCTTGCGCGATGCAGGATTTGCGTGACGTCAGTGTGACGCGTAAATCGCATGTGGCGATGTTGATGCCGCTACATCACTCCCCTCCGGAGACCGGAGGTTGATAGTGGGCTGAGCCGTGTATCTTGCGATGCTTGCCAGTGCCAGTAGATGGTTCCATTGAGTCGGAACCGGGTGCCGCATAGTTGTCGGTGAGTCGGAACTGTCTGCGGTGATTCCCCAGTGAGTCGGGGTGGCACTGCGTTATGCTCCAGTGCGTCGGATGTAGTACAGCGCCGGGTTGTGGCTGGCTGCTGGCGTCGACCAGGAGAGGTATCATGTTCTCTGCTTGTGGACCGGCCGAAAGTGCAGTGTGCTGTGCCAAGGTTGCTGATGAGGCTGTGGGTGATGACCAAGAATGCGCGTCCGCTGCATGCGGTCAGGATACCCGTTGAAGCCGTGGGTGCTGGCTGGCTGTGTGACTCGCCGCTCGAAAGCTTGAGGAAGTGATGATGATGATGATGATGATGACGTCACGCTGAAGTAGTTGCACGAAGTTTGGTGGTATGAGGAACAGGGTGTAAAGTTCACTCATCCACCATAGAAAAGGGAGTATCCTCCGACCAGACGGGTGTCGTGTCTGGTGAGCAACTGCCCATCGGTGGATGTCGAGACGTTGTATATATGCTAGTTGCGTGGTAAACTCTGCTTGCGCGATGCAGGATTTGCGTGACGTCAGTGTGACGCGTAGTTCGCATGTGGCGATGTTGATGCCGCTACAATTTCATAATAATTACCTACATTATTCGCAATAGATAAAACAAAAATAACTAATATACTTACTATACCTGTATACACAAACCTAATAATATATATATTTACACCTACACATAATTATGCACTCAACTAAACACATATTAATAATTTATAATAATAATGAATTGCTTGAATTTTATTGTTACTTAACCCTCTTCCTCTCTCCTAATGTTTGCTGTGCCCGACAGGGTCCATATTGATCTTTTAATTTTTTATACCATCTATTAATACATATGGAATGAAATAAAGAATTGAGAATTGAATTGAGAATTGAGAATTATATTAAATGTTTGATCTTCTTACGTTTTCCGAGTTGCAGGCTTATTTATGTACATTTTGCCAATGGTTAATCAAACTTTGCTTCTTGAAACTCTAATTTATTGTTTTAATTTTAAAAGTACCCACGTTCCTTTATGATAAATGACTGTTTTTCAGTTATCTGTGCTGACAGGATAATAAAGTAAACACGATTAAACAGCGAAACAAGGCCACGCCTGTACACGTATATTTCAATCCTAACAGCTCAACTACACATACACAATACACTTACCTTGCAAGACACTCCCATTTACTGACCGATCACCTACCAGTCCCAACACTATCCTAATCAATGGCGACTGCGACATGTCGCATAATGATGTCGCGCGACGATATCGCGCAGTCGTGTCGCTGTACGCTGTACGCCCGTACCTTGCGACGAGTACATCAAAGTGAATGTTCCTTGTATCTCTGTAGTCTGTACTGTATTTGTCTAGGACGTGGGTTGTCAAAGTTTAAGGCAACAGATAATGTGAAGAGTATGACCATAGCATGTAGCCTTCTCGGGCTTGCGGACGGTGAGCAATGGGTAGCTCGCCGTCCGATAAGGACCAGGCCCGGTCGACGGCGCGTTGTGTTCCACGCGCGCCCCAAAAGAGATATCAGCACAAATCGATGGGGTCCGAAAGGGCCAATGCCTGCCAGGGTTACGAGCCTATCCGAAAAGGATATCGTGGCCCTGGCACACAAGCATTTGAAGGAACATAGGTGGGTTTTAGTCAGTAAAAGTCTGACACGCCATCCCGCTCCGCCCAGAGCGGGAGAAGTTATTTGATAACTTCCCACCTAAAAAAAAAAAAGCATGTAGCCTCCTCTCTAAAGGGTCATCTTCAGTTTGTAGAAATTTTCAAACGGGCAAAAATATGTTCGTATTTAAAAACCTAATCTTTATACTGTAGTGATGCACAGTTCATTATGGGCCGTATAATTATTTTAGAGGAAGATTAGACTACCTACATTATGACCACCTTAAGGCTTCTACATACCGGGGCGACTTGTCGCGCGACGCGACGCGACACAAAGGCACCGCTCGTCCCGCGACACGCGGGGCCTTTGTGCCGTGTCGCGTCGCGCGACAAGTCGCGCTGGTATGTAGAAGCCTTTATTCGTTCAATTCACGCAAGAGCTACAACAATCTATTCCAATAATTGCAATAAACTTTAACTAACTTGTTACTAATATCCGCTAATTCGCAAAACTTTGAGCACCGCATCGTATCTAAGTCTGTGCATGCACCAGACGATGGCGCGATAGCGGCGCGGCTAGTCGCAACTAATGTGACACTCGGCGCGTAATGAATGGCCCTCTTTAGACTGCCGATAGCGGGACCATCGACGACAAATGCTTACATTAGGTGACGCTGTATGGACTTAGTTTGTATTTATTTTGTTTGTATTTACTTGGAGGACATTAATTGTCTCTCATAGCCGGGTATGGGCAGATATAGCAAGCAAGGAACGTTACTTGTAATGTTATTAATTTTCATGTTAATGGGAACTTGATGAAGTCTACATCGTTGAACTGCAATAGATATTGCGACCTCCCGTGAGTGTGATGCAATGACAGACGGTGCTGGTCCATATGTAACATCCGGATAAAAACAAATTACATAAACACAAATCTTATCTCAGTAGATTTAAGACTTTCGATTCCTAGTCTTTTTATTTTGGTACTTTAAGATTTAATTTACGTTCCTCGGTGCTCCAATATTTGGTGATAACGGTTGTTGGTCTATTCCACTACAAGAAGTCCAGATATAACTTTATAAGCAAGAAGAAGATTAAGGAAACTGTTTTTAACCCCCCCCCCCCATCATTCTATGACAAGAATTCGAAGAAAGAATTTCGCACTCAGCTTGAATATAAACTTGCGTGAGACAAGAAGCAGCTGATTCGCTCCAAAATTATGTTTTTATTAATATTGTTTCCTTCCTCAAAGTAACTGTATCGTCCAATCAAGGTTTTTACGCAACATTTTATGATATTATATGTTTTTGGTCTTGATATAAAAATTAACAACCTTACTGATTACGTGCAGTCTCATATCTTTGTATAAAAGCTTTGGGAGTATCCAATGTCATGCGAGGAAACAGGCCAAAAAATAATATAAGTAAATAAATAACGTCTTTAAGACAAAAAGGGATAAAAAATAAATTAGCAGTGCATTAAGTGAGTGCAGTGTTATTTGCATGTAAGTTATTGTTATCGTGAAAGAATAAGGGTGGGTTTACTTTGTTCTTATGTAAAGTAAAGTTGGTTATGATTGGATATAGAGCAGATATATCAGAGCGCGATAAGCGCTTTTGTTTGATAAATTAATAAACTTTTTAGCTAAATGAATAACCGAAATTAATGAGTGGATAATGTGTTTTTGAAGACAATGGCTAATTTGTAACCCCCTATTTTATTTCACTGCCCAAAAAATAAGATGTAACCCACAAAATGGAAACCTTATTGGGATCGTCAAAACGTGTTTTTGTACTAATTTCATTAGCAAACCAGCATTAGGCAGCATCTGTCTGGTATAATGCTGAAATGAACCCTTTAGGCGCAGCCGTTTTGCACGCACTACTCTTGCTAAAATATTCTTGTGTGTTTCACGAACTGTGTCCAAATAAACGTTAATATTTCTGTCTTTTTTTTTCTTTCTTTCTAATAAAGTTTCCAATCCCACCTAATCAAATCGAAGCGTAACATAATAAAATTCAATTAATGACGACACGTTAATTAGAAAAAAACATGTTAATTGACCAGAAGAAGTTGCGTGACGACACCTTTCAGAGATTAACCTTAATTTCTCTGTATCGATTAATATCTACTCTGTCTCCCTCTGTGTGTACATGTGGTTCCACTAATAGATGAAACTCGTGTTAAAAATGGGCCAAAGCCAATCGAGAAAAGTTATATGTTTATTTGTGGTCAACTTGAATCTCCACTTAGGAATATTAATGGTTATGTGACTTGGTGTATACTTACCATCCGCAACAGCTAAGAAACTTGGTCGAATGGAAATAGGTCTTTCAATGTAACACCCTCTCCTAATGGTTTTTGTTATTGTTGCAGAAAAGTACTGAACTCTACATGTGATTTTATTTTAAATCTGTCACTTCAATTCTTTAATTCATTTTCATTTTGTCACCTTTTGCGAAGGTAATGTTACTCTGTGGTCTTTCTCGTTGATTATTTCTGTATATTTCTTTTTATAATAGCCTGTTGGTTGCAAAACAATTCCCGCTTTCCGCTTTCATCCTAGCCTCGCCTTACGCGAGATCCATAAAGTGATACATTACTTTTTCTCGTACCGGGGCCAGTATTAAGGCTTTCTTAAGAGCCTTATTAAGCGGTATCTCGTGCGGAGCGGCATACAGAGGTACACAGTACGAGCGGCATACAGAGGTACACAGTACGAGCGGCATACAGAGGTACACAGTACGAGCGGCATACAGAGGTACACAGTACGAGCGGCATACAGAGGTACACAGTACGAGCGGCATACAGAGGTACACAGTACGAGCGGCATACAGAGGTACACAGTACGAGCGGCATACAGAGGTACACAGTACGAGCGGCATACAGAGGTACACAGTACGAGCGGAATACAGAGGTACACAGTACGAGCGGCATACAGAGGTACACAGTACATCTTCTTTATCGAAGACGGACATCGAGGTAGCCGCAATAAATATTGTTGAAACATATTTATAAACTGCAGATAGGCATCCAGTTGACCACATTCCTGGCTGATATAGCAAATATACCTACTCTATATTTTCTATAACATGTCGATTGGAATGTAGTAGAAAATTAATTTTGCAATAATAAAAAAGGCAACGGCAAACGGCAACACGGCAGCCCAGGAGATGGCGGGGCGAACTCGACTCTTTTGTTAAAGATTGGCCACATACAGCAGCAGATAAGTGGAAGGAGGTAAGGCTGTCTTTTGCCCTGCAGTGGGACACAGAAGGCTGATAATAAATAATAACAACTGTGCCAGATTCCTCGTAATACAGAGCAAAATATTTGACCCTAATGTCTTATTATTTTTTAATGAATATAGCCACACTGGAAACGATCAACACCTACCGGAGCTCAATATCCATTTTATAAAGTTCAAACACTCTCTCAACCACACTTCACCATTTCCTGCACCATCATACAATTTCACATCTACGCGATGGTCTGTTCTACATGTAATCTCAATAGACAACTAATTATAATCTTACAATGTTCATATTTAATCCCTGTGACCGCTATTAAGATTAATCGTATGTTGTTTTAAGGGATTTTGAACTCTCATGCGGAGGCAATAGAGTAAGTGGCCTGATTTAGTAACTATGGTAATTGGTTGTGCCCTATATGGGAATGTTAATATGTAGACCATGTTCCGCGGTGTGGTCCAATCTTGTAGTATTTGTAGGACTCGATCATATTACTGAACACTTTACAGGTATATGTGTTTAGAGATATGTATTTTACGTTACCTTCAGTGAGGCTACATTTTTACTTTTTCATTCTACTCAGGCAGGCATTAGATTCGATTTTTTATTGGAATTATAATTATCACTTCATATCCCTGCATTATCTTTCTATCTCCACAAAATACATGATCATCTATAGATAACAGAACCAGCATCTTTACCGTATTTATAAAAATGCCTTCAATTAACTGTATCCCCGATGCTTGTTGTACCCACGGCACAATTATCTCGTTAATATCTTCATTTCGGTTCGTCTGCCAGTTGTAAAGTGTACAATTTATGATACCATCAACCGTTTAATGTATGAAGCCGATATCGAAGTGGAGACTGTTCTTATTATGCTTATGCGCTTGTTTTCCCACTACACGTAAAGGGCATGACTGTTTGTGCTCATTTTGAATTTTATTTATTTATTTAACAGTTTAAGTACCTAGCTTTTGCATTAGCGATAGAATTCGGCATCGGCAGGCTGTGAGGAGCCCGCATCATTTTCCTTCATGGTACGTTCATCATCACTGTTCTTGCCGGGAGCCCAAAGTCCTGCGTCCACACATAAGTAGATGGCTCCTTGCTCAGGCATTTGGCATTAAGTGGTCATGTAGATTGAACATCCCCGCGTTTACACTAAGATATAAAACAAGTATTCTACAGTTTTGTCTACTGTTTTCGTTTATCGTTTACATCTAAAACAAGTGGTAAAGACATACATAGTTGAATACAAAACTTGTTAAACATGACAAAGAGGTGAACGTAACAAAACATGTCTGAACCACCGTGGATACATGTCTTATAAACGAAATGTTTCTGACAAGTCTTTTAGAATGTTGAACTTGTAAGTATACGGGTGCACCTAAACGCGACGTACTTAAGAGTGTCACAAAAAAAAACGTTTTTCGTCAATTTCTTATCTAAGTAATTGTGAGAAAGCTTGAAATAATCGAAACATTAAGTCTGTGTAACTATACAAGTACAGTTTTCGTGGTGATAAACCATTCGTGTCAGTCCGAAAATATAGCTTATTTCGCCGTTGATTTACTTAATGAAGATATTGTGTAAGTAATCATAAAATAAAATAAATATTTTATCACACGGACAACTGAAGCCCAGTGTGTGATTTTTAAATTTCTTGATAAGGTTTGTTAAATAGTAGGAAAATAAAACATTACCGACAGTATTTAAAAAAAAATATAGGTTTTTTTCAACATTATTTTCTGAGACTATTTGTAACATTTTGATAGTTCTTTTTGCTACTTTTTTGAGTTGAACATGAACATGTCAGTTTACATAAAATATAAAAAAAACTAAATTTATGTTATTATATTGAAGAAAAATGTTCCTAATTTCAACACGATATCGTCAATTTTGTTTGAAGAGGCAACGGAAATATTTTTTTACAATATTGGACCAATATGAAGGAGATGAAGGAGTAATCTATCTATGGCAATTATTAGTTACATTTGGTTTAGTTAAACATTTTCAGCATAATGTACCGAAAAACTGCTAATTTTTGTCAAATTTGCGAATGCGTCCTTAAGTCATGCAATGAATGATGGTCACTTATAAACTTACGTCTAAATTACCCACGATCTCTGATCTATCTGTTTGTCTGTCTATGGTGCTCTACATATAAAGTAGACCACACATCTGTCTATCCTACACAAGTCGATAATATATGCAAGTACTTCACTCGGCTATCTAAACACACGGCCTGCACATGCGTTATCTTTCTGTTTCAAACAGTTTTTAATTTCCTTTGGCATGTTATTAAAATTACCATACAGTGGCCAGTTTATCTTGGCACATCGTGGCGCTGGTTGCAAGGGTTATAGTCAACGATTTGTCATTATTTAGAACACTTGAAAACAATAGTGTTATTAGAGAAAATGTCAAAATAGTGTCTGCTGAGCCTGGGGTCTTGGATTCGATTCATTGATCGGGCAAAGTGATCGGTATGGGACATTTTCTTCAGAAATTTATCAGTAGAAGTTCAGAGCCTGGCTTCCTAACCAGTTAATGGCAATCGGCTGACCCCCTATTTCATGATAATAAAACCTATCTAGCGAAATGTTGGTTATCTACACAAACCTCTGCCTGTCCCTTCTGAGGCATGACGTCGTGTTTTTCATATTTTCCCGCGTCTCAAGATATAATTGTCAAAGCAGTCTTTACGAATTGCCTTTCGCCATTTATGACGGTTTATCTCGCGACAATAATGAACTACATTCTTTTCTAAATAATTAAAGGGAACTAGTTTGTCCGACTCTCTCTAATTAAAAGTATACAATTAAAGTTGAATAATCAAACTAATGCAGGAAAGTTTTTGTTAGTTTTTCGCGTTTAATGATCGGAAAGTTACAAACTTACGATGTTATTGCGCCTTACTAATGAACTAAAATGACGACTTACAAATGTGACTTATATGTTCATGCAGTATACACAATTAAAAAAGTGCTCGATATAATGTATTTTTGGTCTAAATATTGCAGCATACCTCAAGAATTAAACCCTATTTATCACAGTTAGCGAAAGTGATTAGACAGAATTATAACTGAAGTAAAAACCATGCATGATTCTTAACAATTGCCTAAAGTTAATAAGGAACATGCATGGTAATTAACCTAATCACCGGCGCTAATCAAGAAGATTAGAATCATCCGTTTCACTTCCGGAGATTAACAAACAGCATCACACTTTTGATGAATAGGTTTTAATTACAATCAATTAACGGGGACAGCGTACGGGGACAACGGGAACTAATTTTAATTAATTTATTAAATTCCCTTTGTTTCCTTTAACGGGGGCATGGCCTACGGGGACAACGGGACTTCAGGGGCTCATCATCGTCTGCCCCAGACCGGCTGTCCGGCTTTCGAGCTTCTGACTACCCGTAACTACAGTCAATGATCTACAAATGGCACCGGGACCAAAGCCTTAATAATAATAATATATTCTTTATTTCGAACTACACATACACGTGTACACAATCCATATGGTATTAATTAGTAACAATAACTTAAAAACTATGTTAGTAAACCTCTACAAACTAAAACAACTAGTATCGACGTGGCCCAACACACGTTGGCACGTGCCTCCGTACCCAGTGCCTCACGAAGGGACTGTCCACTTTGTCTTATAATGTTTTAGGATGCTGCTGGAGTTTCCGCGCAACCTACCCACTATTGAGGCTGTTCTTTTCCTCATAATGGCATGAAAATCGTCAACACGGTCTTCCGCTACGGGCAGGCGCATAGTGTACTTTCCGAGGAACTTGTAGCATAGGGCATATGAAATAGATGGCCACCAGTCACGGACCGACCTCGCAAAGCATAGCTTAACCTTTGCTCGACCCGTGCGGCTGTTTAAAGTTAGCCACGAGCTCTCCTAGTTTGTGCCCCACAGCTGCGCGCCTCCATCCTACTGAGAAACAAAACACCAAATAATATATTACTAAAAATAACATACAAGGCCGCACAATTAGCCATACTGATGTTATCTCGGCCGGCTGTATCAAAACTATGACTAATGTTAACTGCCTCGATCTACATGTTACAACTTACAACAACGGCACAAGTCGCGCTTCAAATTTGTGACAGTTGATGTGATCTACGCCGTGTCTGAATGTGGACGATTAACTAGTAAGACAATGGATAAAGTAGGGCAGCTGTCACATTATAACTAACGACAGTAGGCTCACTCACGACAGTAGGCTCACTCACGACAGTAGGCTCACTCACGACAGTAGGCTCACTCACGACAGTAGGCTCACTCACGAAATACGCTACGTCAAAGTTGAAGTTGTATGATGTATGTTGACTTAAAAAAGTTTGGCAGTTAAGAGTATGTCATGCTCACTTAAATGTCTCGCTGATGGTGGCGCGTGTGTTGGATCATTCGGTTCCCTACAAAATGGTTGAGCTGGATGGTGCTGATCCACGCGTCATGCTCGTGAACGGGCGCCGTCAGTTGTGACTGGTCTTCTCCTATCTGCCAGGGCTTTGTAATATTTTATATTGTTTTTTAAATAATTTATATTTTTACATTGTTCTCACATATAGAAGCGACCAGAATAATGTCCCCCAGGATTTTGTAATATCTTGATTTAAAAGAGTGTTCTTGGAGTTTCTTGCCTATTCTTCTCCATAGATATCTACGTTTTGGAATGGGCAAATAGCTTCAACTTTCTGACTAACTGACCGACTCTTTGACAATTCAAAAGTGCCTGTAATTGGTTTAATTGAAATAAATGCTTTGAGTTTGAGTTTGAGTTGTTTTACCAATGTTGTTTTAGACAAAACAGGTAGATTAGACTAACTTTATCTATCGATCAGCATTTTTGCGATGGTATGTTTTATGTACTACGATTAACTATAGGCAATGACGTATTATAAATAGACGCGGCATACACGAACATTAGTGTACTCAAAAACAGCGTAAGCCATGATGTAGCTACATACTTGCGTACAATCATACAGTGCGCGAAGAAAAGGAAAGACCTATACCAATAACTGTTGTTAGAAAGAGATGAACATACATATTTAGTTACGTCACTAGCTGCTGCATGTTCATTGGCGCGTACGCGTTGGTCGCAGCCAAGGTCGCAGCAGTCAGGAAAAATGGCTGACTGGTTGTACAAGTACAAAACAAAAAAACGTTTTCTTAAAATAAAAAAATACAATAAGTACTTATGCATGAAATGAGACGTTTTCCGTACTCCCACAGTAGTAGTGTAATTTGTACATCGTGTATAGACACAGGAAGGCATTTTCTTCACTAATAATTGCTGAGAATTGCGAGTGATGGTGACGTGTAGGCGTGTCACTGGATGGTGCGCGACTAATTTCATGTCAGGCAACTGCCTGGTATTTACTTTGCCAATAATGAGCGCGGGTAACGAATCTAAAGGTAATAAATACATCATTGACTATAGGTACGTTTGTCAACCATGGTGATGCCGGAGATAAATATTGTATGCGTTGAGGCAAGCTTACGCTTCTGATGATCGGCCAAACGCTTTCGCTTAGCGTTTGACACACAATACCGATTAAATCGTAAGCTATCTACCAGCGACCTACCTCGTAGTCGTTGCTACCCACAGTTGATATTAATTTGTTTAACAATCTCAAAACACAGTGCGCAAGTGGGCATACGTAGCTTAAACTATACTGTGTGCACGCGCAACTTGAGACGGACGGACAGACGGGGCGTGAAGCGTGAAAGTTAGCGTGTCGGGTTACAGGCTCCGGTGAAGTCACGCCAAGAAGTTATGTATCATTGTTGAACAGACAAATACCTGCATGAATAGAATGATGTTAGAGCAATTAGGTACCTACAGAATAGATTTACTACGAGACAATTGATAGGCAATTATAAAGTATAGAAACTATTGTAAGATCATCGTGACATACTACTTCTGCTTTTCATTGAAAATTCTTTCTTTTTAAGTCGCATGACTGTTTATTCTTACCAAGGTGTTGAGAGTCAATGTTTTATCTTTAAAAATCACCAAAGTTAAAATATACAAAACCATACTAATCATGACCGTTCCATTTGTAAAAAAAATGTTTTTACAAAGCTTTCCTATCGGAACTACGTGGAATAAAACTCAGCTTCACAAAATGTAACCATTGTACTGTAAGTTTATCTAAACAACGCATCAACTAGTGCGCGACTAGCAGACAGACGGACGGACAGACAAGGCGTGAAGCGTGAAAGTTACCGTGTCAGTTTACGTAGAGGTGCGCCGTGTGACGTGACGGCGACGTGACGGACGCGGGTCGGGTGTCACTGTTGTTACAGATAGACGGGATTAGGTTTCTATTGTTTGGTTAGTGTGGTTCATGTTACTTGCTTTACATGCTTTCTTGACTATTGTACTCGTAGTGTTCATCTTATACTTCTTTATATCAGGATTAATGTATAGGACATCTTGGTGTTTAATAAGTATACAAAAAAAAAGGGAAATATTTAATTGATCCTTATTGACCTTTTAATGTATAGCTTCAAGTTTTATATGCGACATGACAGCTGTGCTGCTGGGGAGTTTGTTGCGCCACTTCTTCTTCCCAGCTAAAGCACTAGGAAGTGGTTGAAGGGTGGGCGTTTTTGGGGGACTGTCTCATGTAATTTTTGACGTTCGAAAAGTGCTGATTCTCAGCCTAGTTTGAATAAATGACTTTTGATTTTGATTTTGAATGACGTAGGTACGCTTTTTCAAATAAATGAGCCTTTTTTTTAACTTTCTGTTCTCTTCTCAAAGTTGGTCGCAGTAACGGGCTGCCCTTAGTTACTGCGAACCGACCAAATGGGTTAGATTAATTTAGAGCTGTGGCCACATTCAAGTTGGTTACAATTAATTGGCTATTTAGCATTTTTAAGACAACAAAATGGTAATTATTTGTGGTGCGATTAAATACATTCCATAAACAAAAATGAATGCAAGACATAGATACGCCTACGTTACTTTACGCCTCCATTACAATCAATCAGATTGTGGAGTATCTGGCTAACGGAGATCGCAGTTCTCAGTCTATAAATTATATCACAACTAGGGCTTGCAATATCCGTTAATTTTTACTATCCGGACAATACGGATATTAATATTGGTCTATCCGGAATATCCGGATAATACGGATATTTTTCGTTTTTATTATAAATACTAGCTGCGCCCCGCGGTTTCACCCGCGTAAATCTTGATCCCGTGGGAATATCGAGATATAAAGTAGCCTATGTCTTAATCCAGGGTGTCAGCTACCTCCATACAACATTTTATCAAAATTGGTCCAGCCGTTTGAGCGTGAAGAAGTAACAAACATACACACACACACTCACAAACTTTCGCTTTTATAATATTAGTGTGAAAACTAATAAGCTTTTGTAACACGTTTTAAGCAGGATCTCAAGCAAAATGATAAAGAAATAATAAACTATACCAATATTTATGCATTCTCTCGATTTCAATCGATCCAATTCTTTCTTCAGGTCCTTTAATTCTTTACAATGATTTAAAACAATCTTCTTAATTGTGTGGGGTGATTCTGCCAATATAAACCCACTTTAAAAAAAAGGTTACGCAATGTCTGAGATGTAAAGAAAGCACTGAATGCAAATCCGTCTAGAGCTGCCAATTTAAAAATCATGTACTTCCATACTCTCGTGTTCATCAGACTTAAAATAATCGACTATTTTATTTGATATCACTTTTTCTTCAAAATAAGGCGTCGATGCTTGTGTTGTCATATTAATCGAACTAATTGGCTGGCCAATCGATGTGCCTTCTGGTCTTGAAGTGTTTGATTTTTAACATTAATTATATGTTTTGATCGAATGTGATTATGTAAAGCTGATGTCGTCCTGCGATTTTCAAAACTTGTTAGCAATTTTTTTTTAATTTTAAGTTTAAAATGCTGCCAGACTGAGTTCTTCATTTGCGAACATTTTTTGTATTGTAAAAAAAATTTTGTTGGATGCCATTTTTAGCAAATCTGAATATTTTTAATCACGAAAATCTGAAAACGATGAATTATTATTATTTTTAAAAACTTATTTCATTTTGAAAATTCTAGACTTATTAAACAACATTGATTACTCTATACGAGTTAATACGCGTACGTACATTACTATCACCAGCCATAACGAAAGTGAAGAATTAAAGTTACATCTGACCGCATTGGCTTTTTACACAAACTTAAGGGGGATGCGCAAAGGTAGCCCGCGAGATTCAAATTTTCTTACGTTTTTTGCAATTTGTAGGTCAGTAACAGCACCCTAATTGCGTAACACAGTTTGAATCTGAATCGGAATGATTTTGAAGTATATTGCTAATCCATTGCTTCTTATGTTAAAAAACTTTGTCTGCTCAACAACTTAACGCAATGAATGGCGTTGAACTGTCAAATTGAAACCGATTCCTACTTATAGTGAGTTACGCAATTAGCCTACTGGTTGTATGTTGATCTAAATATCATTCACGACCATTACAAATATGGCTTTACAGAATTATAATTACAATCAGCATTACAACTCTATGTTCTCAATCTTGAAAATGCGTGCAGTATGGATGTGAGTTTTACGTAAAGATCTCTGTCACTTATTGTGATTTGTGAAGTCAATAAATAATTGCAAGAGTGATTAACTATATTAAAATAATAAATAACGTAATAACAGTTATGTACTTTACAGATGACAGCTTTTTATATATATTTAAAAAAGAAATACAACTATCCGTAACATCCGAAAAATCCGGATGGTGATGCAAGTAAAATCCGGATTGGAAAATCGGCAGATATCCGGATAATACGGACATCCAGATATCCGGATTGCAAACCCTAATCACAACATCACGCTTTTAATTCCCCGAAGGAATAGGCAGAGGTGTACCCTAGCATGTACAGGTGCAATTCGTCAGTTATGTTTAAGTCCCATGTAGGTAATAGGGGGCGAGCCTTTTGCCATCAACCATATGTATTAGAAGATATTTATTATGTTTACAATAAATTTCAAGGTATCCAATAATATGTGACAAATTTCAATCGCAGCAACTTACTTGGAATAGTATCTTCACCAACTTTAAAAGTCCATTTGAAGACGGCAAACAAAGGAAACCCATTATACTTAGTTCCTAGGTGATTACCTCTTCAAACATAAAACGACTTCGTAAATTATCCAAGTAAATACTTATTACTTAAAACATAACTTACACAAACACGGCATGAAATAGCAAAACGATAAAATGAAATACGACCTTTCATTTATTTTAACTGTGCGAAAACGAACGACGTAATTAGTTCCAATAATTGTACATTTGCTTTAAAAAAGAAGTTGGGATGCGTTTGCGCTTGCCTCATGAGAACACCAACATTCAGAAGGCGTAATGGAAATGCATACCTTTTTCAGCACACACACACTTGTATGTGACATTTTATTTTGTTTTGTTTGAGATTTTTTATATTATCACTTTTAATTTAGTCTCTTAATTAATTAACGGACACACACTTCTCTATGTGTTTATGATTCTAGCGTATGGCACTCGTGGGTTGCAGCTGAAAATCAGCGTCAGGTGGTACACCTATTGTGTTGTCATCGGACATTATGCTGAGCTAAGGCATTATAATAATTGTTTTCTGTTATTTATAGTTTTTAAGGTGTATATTTTGCTGTAATGCCTATAAACGCATGTTCCTTTCTTTTTCTTTCTTTCTTTCCATAAAGACCTGTCAGAGACTATATTTTATATTGCCCATTCTAACATGAAAACATCTAACAAGACCAAAATAGTTGTATACTATCATCACCAACAAACTCAGTTCATTTACCTAAAAATGATTAAATTAATAATTAAACAACCGAATTGTTGCGGTGTTTTATATGGCCCAGTGTCAGCACGGGACCTGCTCATGATTCAGCACGGGACCTGCTCATGATTCAGCACGGGACCTGCTCATGATTCAGCTCACTAATTTATTACTCTTGTCAGAATGAAGCTTCTGTGTCTCATTTGATGACTATTAAGCCCGGGGCACGCTCTGAGACTATTGCGTCGCCATCTTGAAAAGTGACGTCACATAATGTATGGCGCCATCCATCAAAAAGTTCATTTTCTCGGTCACACCTGTTGTGTTCTCGCTTTTAACTGCAAAAAAGTGGTCATGGAATGTGTTTCTTGCATACTATTATGAAAGCTATTATTTTTTAAAAGGATATATGGTTAGAATGTCTTTGATGATAAAAAAAGTCTTCGTTCTTCGCCTTCGAACCTACAATCTATGCTTTGGAACGAGCAAGTAGCTTCATTTTTAATAGTTCAAGAGTGCCTGTAAATGGTTTATTTGTAATTATTCATTTGAGTGTGATTTTCTCAATGGAAAGACTGCGGAAACATCTTCAACTGTCTGTGAAGTAATCGTAATTACTCAATATTTTTACTTTTATGAGCCAAGCTGCGGCCTATACAATGCGAAATATTTGCCAAAAAAAATAACATATTTGCCACATTTTCACGATTCACGGTACTGTTTAGTAAAGCAGAAAATATTATGAAATGAACTTACAACATTGTCACATTGTCGCCTGTCACCTGCCAGTTTTATTCATGGCTCCTAGACTTATTTAGAAATAAAAGGTGGTTAAAAAAAAACCCGCCAATTGCGTGTCGGACCACGCACAATGAAGGGTTCCGTAGTTAGGATGAATTTATCCCAAAAACAAACTTAACATTGTAGTTGAAAAACATGCTCTCCTATACATCGTTAAACGTTACGGTCAATTCTTCAACTGCAAATTTAAGTTGGTCGACTATTACTCGTTAACTTGTAAACCTTGTTGTACTTAGCTATGATAGTTTTCCTTTTCATTTCGTTATTTAAACCACTATCTTCTCTCTTTTTAAAAAACGTTGCCCCACACTAGGAATTGCACCTGTATTGTGGGTGCGTTTACAAACATTTAAACTCACATACACAAACACATGAAACATGAACCATTAATTTTTTCACATATCCAAAACCAACCATTTAGCTGGCAGGGGGGAGGACACTTGACTCTAACAAAAAATAGCACTTTAGAGCTTAATACTACGCAAGCGGATCTCAGAATTGAAAAATGGCTTTCACAGATCCAATATTTTTAAACGGCCTATCCAACGATACCCCACACCATTTATTAGACGAGAAAAAAAAATATCATCCCCGTTTTACGTGCAAAGGAGGAACCCTAAAAAAATTTTTTTTTCATGGATTTATTTTACGACTTTCTCGGCGTGATTAATAGTATTGTATGTACACCCATGCCAAATTACAGCTTTCTAGGACTAAGCGTCTCTGAGCTAAGCCGGGGACAGACGGACGGACGGACAGACAGACAGACAGACGGACATGGCGAAACTATAAGGGTTCCTTGTTTACTACGGAACCCTAAAAACAAGTGGGGTGCAAAGCAGGAAGACGGGTCGTGGGAACTTCAAAACAGAATATAATAAGTATAGACCCTTGGGCCTTGAGCAACGAATAATTCAGTCAAGGTTGGAAGGGTTTGTGGCGATGCAACCCTTAATCAATAATGCACTATGCGTGTTACAAGGGCTTCATGTCAGTGCAACCTTTAAAATCTTTTAAAATATGGATGGCATAAGTTCTAGAAATTAATTCATTTATTCCTATTAAAGTCAATCGTTAGAAATGGTTGTTTAAAGAATGTCGTCGTAAATCCAATGTGTAAGTTTAAAACTGGTTTTGTCACAATCACAATCTGCCGTGAAAGATTGACCGACTGAACGCTTGGCAACTGATCCGCGATTGTAATTAGCGTTCTAGTAAATACGGCTACCGGTTTAAGAAAACATTATTGTCGTTTGAATGAATGCTGTCCATCTTTGTGTACCATCTTTGTTATTTGTGGAAACATCTGTGATTTAACTATTTAACTATAAAAAAATATAATTAAATAGTTAAATCAAGAGACAATCGAGAAATAAATATTCATAAGAGTTTCGTCTACTAGAAGAATCATAAAAGCATATTTTATAATGGCGTGAGCGTATGCGTAAATCTAAGTCGATAAGTTTTTAGTACCTATAGCTTGCTATGACAGGTATCTGAATGGTAAATCTTTTTTACTCATTCATTCGGAGTAGAGTTGCGTTAAACGTCGTCATTAACGCCATAGATGGCGCTGCCGACAGTTATCACAACAAAACAAACCTTAATTATTACTAATCTCCCATTTCCTTTTAACTGTACCTACTACTGTTTTCTGCGACTGTACGCACAAACCACTTTAAACATGCACCTTACAACAACCTTATTATAACAAGTATATAAGCTAATTTCCCATGCTTATTTACCCATTCTAATTTTGCATCTCCCACGTGAGAAATGCAGTTTACGTGGACTTTATTTCTTAGAAAATTTGAGTGATTTTCCAATTGGTGACTACTTATGCGGTAAATAATACGTCATTAGGAGGTAGTTAATGCATTTCCCAGCATCTGTTATAGTTGCGTGTGTATGATGCAGTTAGTTTCTATACTGATCGGTTGCGACTGTTATTTACTTTATGTTTAGATTTTTCTTCGGTGTTCCTCTAGATAGCGAGATGTTTGAATTTTCCCAGTCTCAGAATCAAATGTATATTATTCAAGAAGTTTATATGTATTTGCTGGAAACCACAATGCTTACATATCTGTGAACTTTTATATTAAACGACTTCCAAAAAGGAGGAGATTATTTATATTCGTCTGTATGTTTGTTTTTTTTTAATTTTTTTATGTATATTCACCGATTTCTCCGTCAATTGTAGACCTATTTTAAAAATTATTGTTTTGTTAGAAAGGGTATGCTCCCGAGGTGGTCCCATTGCTAAAGAGAGACAGACCAAATCAGAATCAGATGATGGGATCCCTTGAAAATCTAGGGAACATCTCACATTTTATAGTCACACCTATAGTGATTAGGGTATTTGTTATAGTAACTCATGTATTTGGTCTTGGAAGGCACCATTTGGTGAAGTGGAACTGTTGATGAAGACCACAGGTGGCCACCGAAACTACTTAATAATAAGTATTTCACGGGTTGCGATTCGATTAGGCACTTCAATATGATTGCTAAGCAATTTCTGCTCTTTACAATGCAAATTTGGTGAAGTCATCATCAGTTCTAGTTCTCCTAGTTCTTACCAGGAAAACTCCCCAACCATTAAAGCCCTTGCATCGGTCGGTAAAAGCAATACTTTGTAAAAGTTGATGACCAGTTGACAGTTGGCTACTTCCAAAAAAACTCAACAAAGTGAAAAATAACTTTAATTTCGGAAGTCGGTGACAGTCATTTTTTTTTTTGTAAATAGCTTTTTTTAAAACTAAAATAAACATTGTATCGTTCAGTGGGTCAATCGGCGATACATCAAAGATCGGAGCATACAAACGAATTGGTCCGTTTAAGAGTTAATCGTTAACCTGTTTCAAGAAACTAGAGAAATTACTGTTCCGGTACACGATGATTTATATTGAAAATTGAAATGTATTTTATGTGAAAAAGTTCATAATTTTAGCCATCAATCAATCAATCAACTCAGCCTATAGCAGTCCACTGCTGGGCATAGGCCTCTCCCAGGCTGCGCCACAACACCCTGTCCTCCGCCTTCCGCATCCAGTCTGTCCCAGCCACCTTTTTAAGGTCGTCGGTCCATCTAGCTGGGGGCGTCATTTTAACCATATATTTATACATATTATTATGTTACAAGGTTTTCAAAGACATCCAAATTGTTTAAGAGCGAAGATATATTGCGTTTTGATCAACCCTCAAAACAAGTTGATTAAGACGGAGATATATGCCAGTGAGCTTGCGTGTTCTGTACTGGGCTCACGCAACGGGTCGTACGGTCAACCAGTAATAGGGTTCGCCCATCAAGGAGCGCTGTCCCCAATTTGACGCATTATTAATTTATTATACACAAACCAAAAGGTATTTTAATAAAACGCCTATACTGAAAGATCAATAATTAAATTATCTTTAAATTTGTGAAGGTTTCAGAAAAATATGCTTGTTAGATTTTGCGCCATTCTCTGTTTTTTATTCGCGTTAGACATAACTTTACAAATTAATTTCACTATGTAATATAAACATAATCTGCAACATTCACAATTGAGTTATTGAGAAAATGCTCTAATTTAACATATATTTTTTTCAAATCATTAGCACTACTCGTTTAGACGTGATCTTCAGTATAAAGTCATTAAAAGTCGGTTATCGTCACCTTAAATCAACCACAAAATTAAAGCTTCCCAAAAATTCCAGAATGCTACGCTCGTAGCGCTTTGAGTGCTACGGCGTAGCTAGCGCGTAGCAGGAACAGGAATCGGTTTCTATAATCTCCTAACAGATATTTATGATTAATTTTAGTTTCATTCATCAGAACATCATCATCATCATCACGTTATCATCCATCAGAACCATTCGATCCCAAACTATTTTAATTATTTGACCCTTTATATTAAATTTGTAGTTTGCTATGTTACATTTATTATTAGTTTGCCCTGGCTCGATAAAAATTGTACTTACATTATAGCGCTATTAGCAATTTTATAATTAGATATTTAAGTAATATTAAATTCAGACACCATGCAAAAGTCGTTATTGAATAAATGAATTGAATTTTCACAGAATTATGACTTTTTTCCCCACTCATGAGTGAAAGTATCTCAACCTCCCACTATTAAACTGAACTGAACTGTTGCACAATGAAATGTAATACCGATTCAACTTACACTTGTAATGTAATATTCACCGTTTAAGTCAGCACCGCATTCCAATATCAACACGCGTTGACGGGGGCTCAACATAAATCGGAATTGTCATGTTAGTCACCATTTTAACGAGACCTCTTTTGACCAATTAGTAGTTTGCAAGTAGGGCTCAGTGTATACTGGTTTTAATGAATACGCTTGTATAGAATTGGCTCCGTTTGCCCTCTTCAGTTCGGCGCGACACTTCAACCAATAAACTTCTAATTTACGCCGTCGGCGCTATAAATAGTTTATTACTGATCTGAAGTTATAATGCAGGTTATATTTTAGAAACTTTATTGGAGTAATTTGGTTTTAATTAGTTGTAAAAAGAAGTATTTTAATTGCTTTATGCTAGTGTTTTTATAAATGATAATTGTGATTTACTTTATTTAAATGTTTTATGAAATGAAGCGCAAACCGTGTGACTATCAACATTTGGGTCATTTTGTGATCATGAGGTCATTTTGTGACCATCTAAGTCCATAAAGTGTCTCCACTATTGACAAAACTTAGCCGAGGCTCATTCCTAAACATCACTGTTTAGGAATGAGCCTCGGCTTTGCCTTGACCTTACTTCATGTCTAATATTTGTATACCACAACACTTGCTATTCTTTAATTACTTTAATGATTCATCATCTGCTGACAGCAGTCCACAGCTGGCCACAGGCCTCTCCTATTGCTCGATATTCAACTCGATTTTCGGCAACTTTCAATAATATCCGACTGTAGTTAATGACTGATCAAGTGATCATCATGAAAGGTGAACAAATCAGATATGTAATTTTTCTAAACATTATTATAACATAACCTCACGCTTCTAATCCCTAAAAAGAAAGATAAGGTGTACCTACTACAACACACCCACATCTCGCCATTTATTATAACATTTATTTATTTAAACTTCTCGCGCACAATAAGGTACAAAGGCAAACATTCTTACAATGCTGCTTATACCGCTGTTGAGGTATGAGCAAGGCATAAGGCAGGCATTATACCTTTCCTGCTTTTCAAAATATCACAGGTTAGATCATCCAATTCCTGTTCCTAAAACCCAGGAAAATTATCAAGATATAAGTAGGAACTAATTACAGAGCAATGTAACGAATGCACTGAGATAGCTCAGCGTGGTGAGGAGTTAATTGTAGCGTCTCTGCCGCATAGCCCGCGTAGCTCGGCGGACTTACTGTCACGTGTGGATACCTGGGCTTGATCCAAGGTAGGACCGGACAGCGGGCACGTAAGCATCCAAGAGACAGATCATGGGGAAAATCTTTTTCGTGGTCTATCTCGTGTCGGCGTGATCTGTATTAGAAGAATAGCTCATGTAGTAAAACTGTGGCCTGTGAACCCCAAATATTTCCCATTTTGACTTCCCAAAAATAGGAATGGATTCTAATATAAATAATAAATAAAATAAAATTCAATAATCTTCTCAATAAATAATAATTAATTTAAAAAAAGAAGAAATACAATGCATGTTACGATGGTATTACATTATTTTTGCAAAAAATTTGTGAATAATGACCCCGATGCTAGGAAAACCCTGTTTTATAGCGGCCATCCATTCGTCCGCTGAGATTATTTTACAAAATTAGGGAAGCTAAAACGAGTAATGGCAGCAATAGCGTGTGAGTAAGCGCGTGTGATGTGGTGTAATGGGGAAAGTATATGAGTTTGTGTGTATGAGTGTGTGGTGTGTGTATGATTGTGTGATGTGTGTGTGTAGAGAGGGAAGGTGAGTTGGGGTGTCTGTGGGTGTGTAAGCGTTCGTGGTACAAATAATAATCTATTTAAATAATATCTAATCTATTGGGTATCATCAGCGCTTCTGTTTCATCATAAAAAAACCTGATGTAATTAACTTGAACCGCTGTAGTACCTTTGTCTTGTCAATAGTTAACATGTCATCATAATTAAACTTTCCCCCGTGGCGCCGCTCATGTGAAAGTGATCCAAATCTCTATGTTTTTCTTTATGTTCTGCTCGAATATAACATCTTTGTTTCCGAAAGCGCAAACAATGGAACAATGATGGTTAATGCGACGGTTTGATTATAAAATCTCAAGGTGCTTGTAGCGCCACCCGAGCCGCATTGTAGCGCCATCCGAGCCGCATTGTAGCGCCATCCGAGCCGCATTGTAGCGCCATCCGAGCCGCATTGTAGCGCCATCCGAGCCGCATTGTAGCGCCATCCGAGCCGCATTGTAGCGCCATCCGAGCCGCATTGTAGCGCCATCCGAGCCGCATTGTAGCGCCATCCGAGCCGCATTGTAGCGCCATCCGAGCCGCATTGTAGCGCCATCCGAGCCGCATTGTAGCGCCATCCGAGCCGCATTGTAGCGCCATCCGAGCCGCATTGTAGCGCCATCCGAGCCGCATTGTAGCGCCATCCGAGCCGCATTGTAGCGCCATCCGAGCCGCATTGAATATTTTGTTAGCTTTAAAAACACTCGAGGGAGGTTTATGTAGCCAAAGTTCAGAATTCACCGCAGACTCCGCGCGCGCGGTGCCCCCCCCCTGCTTCGCGACCTTTTTTTCGATGTTTGTTTGTTGATTTCCAGGTTTCACATCTCCCAGGCGTCCCGTGACCGCTCACAATTTTTATTATTTTATTTTCTCTCTAAAACTAACCAAACCTATGTTCCCAAACTATTATCACACCGCTTCGTCTCGGAACCTAGTCCGCGGACAGGAAATAACAGTTTAATAACAGTTCATAATTATTTAATTCGTCTCAATAGTGACCGCGACCGGTTCCTGCTATTACCTCCACAGTTTACACTAGGTCACTAAATACAGAACACACCAGAAGGCGCAGAGACAATCCAATAATTCCAATGCCACCCACTGTGGCCAAAAACAAAACAACATCGGGGAACTTGCCTCTCTTCTTAGCCGCTGAATACTGCGTTTTTTTTAACACATAAATTAGCTTAAAACCAGGCAGCTTCTTAAAAAAGAACATAGAGACTATTTAAGAGTAATTTTTACCGTCACAGTTTTCCACGTATTCGCGCCTTCTGGTTAGTTGTGTATTCTGAGCAGTAGATACTCGTATTTGTTGGAACTGTTAAACACCGGACATCAGTCAATGTCGCGCGTATTGTGTATGTGCCATTAGTTTGATGGAACACATTCTTTAATTTATTTATTTATATACTAGTTTATCTTAGTCTAAGGCTTGTTTTTACTTGGTAAAGAATATACTAAGATCCTAAGATGTTATATCAAAAGACGATCATAAGGAAGAGTAGAGCGTCATTATTGTTGATTGCGTACGTCAAGACCACAGGTTCTACTCCAATGAACCGTAACAACTACAAACCGAAACCACCGAATCAGAAATTCCAATGAATTTGGAAGGTTAGAATAATAATGCCACTCTACAGAGGGAGGCCTGCAGCGGCACCTCCGCCGGCAACTTTACCAGCAGTGGCTCTGGTTCTTCTAATGCTATTCAATATGCTAGACACTTAACAGTCTACAATATTTGCCCAATTTCTACCGCAGTTACAACTTATAGCGTCGTATGTCTTGTCTGCCCTACAGTTTCACATTCAATACACAACTTTACATCATTTAATTACACACCGCATTACAAGTTAAATCTGATCATGAATAGACCTCTCCATCAACACCCTGACAGTGTTTTATTAACTTGCTCAACTCAGCTGCGGAGGTACGATTAAGAAATCTGTGATATTAATCTCAAACTGCAGGCAATTAATCTTAATCTGATACTCTCGAAATCGGCATTTAGTAGCTAGAGAAATAGCAAATAATTAAATCTAATTGAAACTATTACGCTACATAAATAGCGTTGTGAAAGGATAGTTAAAAGCCCTCTATTAATTACAAATTACTTGTGAAATCGAGCAAAACGAAAATTAACTTGTAGACATGACATTATGGGTAGTTCGCTGTAGGTACAGCTAACTACCCATAATGTCTATCTTTGTTATGTTATCAGAGATCGACAGCCGATTTTATTTGCTCACTGACCTATTGGCAATGGTGGGCAGTAAGACTTGGTCACCCTTCCCAGAACATGAATGAACGAACCTCAGCAACAGCAGCTCAGCCAAGCCGAGACTCAACAGAAGAATAAAACTTTTACACTCAAACTCGTAAATAACAAAGCATTACATAAAAATTCGCGTTGCGTGTTAAAATTCTTCATACATAACAATTAACAGCCAATTACATGGACATTCCAAGAAATTATGAACGATACAAAACATTGTCATTCCACAGATAAAAATTAAAAAAGAAAAAAATGGTAGGTTTAATCAGGTTTAATCTACCATATCGGGCACGATCATGGTTGACCACAGAGACTCGACATTTCCGGTCTGATGCACCAGGGTCAACGGCTTCCAATCTTTAATTAATCGGAAGCCGAACATTACCGATGATTGCCGATGATGGTCGAAGCCTGATGAGAAATGTTACGGATTACATGCGTGAAGATTAAACTCTCTGCAACGGGTCGGGGAAATTATGGCTGGGAGGTCAGAAAGACAAAGAATTTAACTTGAAAACAGAGATAAACTTTCTTAACTTTAATAGTCTATCGAATTCTAGTCTAATGCCAGGAGTCTTAGAACGAATCCTTGTTCTACAAATAAGAAACCCATTTGAACAATTTCCGAATGTTTTATCCCTGGTGAATTCAGCTACTAAATGAAAATCGACAACCCCGTTATGCAGAAAGTGCTTAACGAGGTTGCCGATCTCAATTTGCTTCAAAATTGGCGATGACATCATTCATTACTAACAAATAACGGTGGAACCCTAAGTTCTTAATGAACCACACGCGATGGGGCGTCATAACATTAATAAAAAATTGATACGGAAGCGAAAAATAACCAATATTTTACCCACAATTAACTTTTAGACAACTTGTGTTCCGCCCCATACATCTTGTCTTACACAACCAATGAGCATTCCGAATTAAGAGAAGTTATTTATCAAAATACCGACCGGTCCAGAAACGTTATTAACAAAATAACGGTTATTAACGTCACACGCCGCGATAACTGCTACGTTATTGTAATTATGTGTTATTATGTGGAAAGTGATACTGGAGTGTAGGGTTGGGAGACATGTTGTAATAAAAGTTACTATTTTTTATTATAGCGATCCTAGCCGGTTCCTTATTTTTTCACTAACACGAAGCCTACATAGTGTTGTCTAGTGTTAGTGGGAATTATTCTCTGATGAATTCAATAACAATTATTATCTTTGCCCCGCAGTGGGACAAATAAAGTACAGGCTGATATTAATCTAATCAGCGTGTTTCTAATTGGAGTTGTCAGCTGAATACTAGTTTGAAACTTATTAGGTAGTCTACTAATGACTTCTAAGTTATAACGCTATTAAATTATCAGTGTGACCGCGAAAGTTGTGAATCAGTTGGCAATGTGGCACTAATACCAAAGCTTGAAGCACCTGTGTTCTGTCAAACGTTACTGATATACATTTGACTATTTACTCTAAGCTTTATTTATTACTCCACTATTTCCACTTAAACATTTTCTCCAAAACCATTTGAAGTAGGTACCATTACCAAGAAGATATTCTTGAAGAAAAAGAAGAAGATGACCTTTATTGAACGGCGAAACGAGCCACTTGTCACAAACGTTTGGTTTATAATTAGTTGTTGTTAGCAACCTAGAGGGCGCTGGTTCTTGTAACTTGTTACGAGTTAATTCGCTTTTCTTAATTTGTTTAGTCGCTGATTTTTCAATAGTCAGAGGAATAATTGAGATTTAGGCAGCGCCTGAATAGAAAATAAGTATGTCTAACTGAATTCTCCAGATAAAAGTTATCGGACTATTAAAAATCTGCCTTTAGTCGTACATCGAAAAAACCATTAAGGTAAAAGAAATAATTGCACACCAATTTTGAACCTAGCTGGTAAATACTTTTTATAATCTATTAGGGTACTTACTACGCCATGTTTGATTAAAATAATACTCAAAACGAAAACTACACAAATTTATCCAAAATAAAATTCATAGTTTGTATGAAAACCATCACGTTTGGTGTCCTGCGTGTAATAACATACATACATTTACATACAATTGTGTCCGTTTGTATGCGCATCACTCGCGACCTACGTGGGAATGTGTGTCCGTCTGTACGTTAGATACTACTAAACTTACGATGACATTATTTTAGTCAAACTGTGGTTTTCAAAGAAGAATTGGGACATTTGTCCGTTAGGTGTTTTAAATGTTCAACGATTGTTCTACCCGGATCTGGAGTTAATAGTAAAAGAAAGAGGATATGGGGACTGAGCCAAAGGATTCTCCAGAGATAAAAGTTGACCTCAGTTACTGAGCAGTAAGATGGCAGATTGCCAGAACTTGATTAAACAACCACTACTACTAACCGTTTGAAATGCAGAACACCTACTCACTTAGTAGTTTCAACGTAGATATAATGCAAAAAATAACATTTCTGTGTTATTTTTCCTGGTTACGTCCAACATTTGAATATATCAAGTAGAAACAAAGGTACCTAATGTAATTCTACTTCAAATCCTAATTTCTTCCTTGGGTGCAGCTGCAGTAGCACTATAACGCAAATAAAAATAAAATCAGTGTCACCTCACTTCGAACTGTTGTCACCCCACACCTCCCACACATCCTCCTGCTCCTCCTCATACATAATTCAGTACGTTCACTTGCTCGTGTAATACAGATGTCTCACTGATAGTGATAACTATGAACAAAGTCCGTGAAATTATGCGTTAAGCGCAAACTTAACGCGTCACACCGCGTTTACGTTAACGTAGAAGATTACCGTGAATGCTGACTGATGTCTGTACAGAGTACTGTTAACATGCCTGGATGATGCAGTTGTTATCCTTGTGCTACAAAACAAAGCCATTACTTTGATTTGCAGTTTACTTCTTCACTTCTTCTCTGGTGTCTGCACGAGTTGTAATATAAAAGCTTAAAACTTATTGAAGCCTAGTGCCATCAACGCAACATATGAGTTTACGCTTTTTTCTGTATTTTGAGTTCATTTTTCATTAATTGATTATCTATTTAAATAATAATAAATTTATTTCAATCCCAGTAAAAATAAAAAATAAATGGATACAAAAGAAAAGAAAAAAAACTTGTGGCGTTGAATGGGTTAAAAGTGATTGAAGTCTAGACAGTGAAGTAGATAGCAGGCCTACGTATGAGCCCAAGCCCACAGTATTGTATAGCAGACCTACGTATGAGCCCAAGCCCACAGTATTGTATAGCAGGCCTACGTATGAGCCCAAGCCCACAGTATTGTATAGCAGGCCTACGTATGAGCCCAATCCCACAGTATTGTATAGCAGGCCTACGTATGAGCCCAAGCCCACAGTATTGTATAGCAGGCCTACGTATGAGCCCAAGCCCACAGTATTGTATATGGTAATTGTTCCCATGTGTGTAGGAAGTAGTTATCTTTAAAGTTGAAGTGAAGGTAATAATGTAATCTGTACGGGAGCCCCGCCCCCTCGAGCAGCAACAAGAGGCGCCGCTCGGCGCAGGATTGAACCGTGCTGTAAGTATACAACTACGCTAGACAATAACAGAGAAAACAAAGAAAATCTAACAAAGTATCACCGTTCCTCATTCACAGGAAATTAATCAAACAACCTGCTATCCCTCTCATTTGCATATAATATGAAGCAAACAAAACATGCGAACCTGTCTAATAAACACGTGTCCCAACCGCCCCGCGTCCGCCGCGCGGGGCTCGTAAACACCGACGCTCTGTATGTCCGCCCAATTTGTTTTATTTCACACACGACAGCACATAAATCCTACTCGTGCGAACTTAGGTGATAATGAACATTAGCAAGGGAAACATAAAGGTGATTATTGTGTGAAGGTTGGGTATAAGAGAGGTGCGTTAAATGGGCCAGTGACGTTTGACCTTCTACGTGTTTAAGTGGTGGGTGCGAATGTGAAAATAGAATGAATATGGAATTGTTTGTGTTTCCTGCGTGTCGGGAAATGTTATATTGTATATGATTGATCAAAAATATTATATTTTCAGTATTAATAATAATAGTAGGTAGTAAGTCTATTTATTTTCTCTTACAATGGTTTTGCAGCACTTAACAGTTTTGAACTATAAAAAATCACCTTGTGAGAGCTGGTGCCTGAAGTAGGTTTCAGAAAAAACCTGTAGGTACAGGTTACCAGGGCCCACTTAGTGGCATCATAGAAATAAACAGGCTGGTAGGTAACATGTAATTCTACTAAACAATTAAAACAAAAAATAAATAAATGAAAAGGAAAAATAAAATAACACAACAAAATCAGCCAAGGGGTGTGGTGAATGGTGCTGAATGTGTATTCAAAGCTTTGGTTCACTTAAATAAGTACACCTCTACAAAACCGATAAGTTAACGGCATAAGTACCTATTGTTATGTTCGTGAATAAGTCAAACAAAATAAATAATTGCACAAACTGACAACAGAAGCAACAAAAAGTATCTCAACACACCTTCATCACGGAATCCACTGATTTTGATGAATTTTGTTAATTGTTTGTGAAGAAGGGAAAAAGAACTTAAACAAAACTATTCGTGATTTTAAAAGTCGAGTTATTTTTTTGTTGTTGTTGCTGAAACGGATTT
Source organism: Tiliacea aurago (assembly GCA_948098905.1). Taxonomy (NCBI): domain Eukaryota; kingdom Metazoa; phylum Arthropoda; class Insecta; order Lepidoptera; family Noctuidae; genus Tiliacea; species Tiliacea aurago. The sequence continues at coordinate 958,551 of OX402593.1, forward strand.
TTCAAAGAAATTAAGTATTCATGGAAAACCACTAAAATTCGCAACCAGTTTTCCAAAACATCATCTTTTACAAGAATCTACTTTTGATTTTGAACATTAAAATAGTAGATTGTTTTATACAAGGGTCTAAAGGAACCAAGTCCCATACAAGGTGTTTATTTATACGCCCGAACGTAACGAGGCGGCTATAGTCCGAGTAGGCATTGGTGACTTTATTTAGACACCCGGCAGCTATAGTCCGAGTAGGAATTGGTGACTTTATTTAGACGCCCGGCGGCTATAGTCCCGAGTAGGAATTGGTGACTTTATTTAGACGCCCGGCGGCTATAGTCCCGAGTAGGAATTGGTGACTTTATTTAGACGCCCGGCGGCTATAGTCCCGAGTAGGAATTGGTGACTTTATTTAGACGCCCGGCGGCTATAGTCCCAAGTAGGAATTGGTGACTTTATTTAGACGCCCGGCGGCTATAGTCCCGAGTAGGAATTGGTGACTTTATTTAGACGCCCGGCGGCTATAGTCCCAAGTAGGAATTGGTGACTTTATTTAGACGCCCGGCGGCTATAGTCCCGAGTAGGAATTGGTGACTTTATTTAGACGCCCGGCGGCTATAGTCCCGAGTAGGAATTGGTGACTTTATTTAGACGCCCGGCGGCTATAGTCCCGAGTAGGAATTGGTGACTTTATTTAGACGCCCGGCGGCTATAGTCCCGAGTAAGAATTGGTGACTTTATTTAGACGCTCGGCGGCTTTAGTCCGAGTAGGAATTTGTGACTTTATTAGACGCCCGGCGGCTATAGTCCGAGTAGGAATTGGTGACTTTCACCAATTCCTACTCGGAAATCTTAAACACTACTTTTCATTTCGAATATAAGAAAAGTAAAAAAAAATAGTTTTTCTAATATTTTATTTTCTAGTTTGCTCGCCACTTCATAAAACCATTGTATGTTAGTATTTAAATATCTTTCCTTTATAATTTCTGGCAAAAGATTTTCTATTACTGTATTATTTTGCCTTGTCTTTAATTAACCGAATCAGAGGTCAACATTTCAGAATCGCTTGCACAATTTTTTATTATTTAATCAAATATTAGTCTATAAAACCGAGACGTTGAATTTCGGTGCATCTTACAGAGTTAGTATCCCGCCAAAAAATTTATAGTCTTTTTTTTTATTCGCACTGGCTAGTTTATACACTCACAGAACCGCAGCATTTTTTTTATTAAAGTATATCGATTTTTTATTATATTATATAAAAAATTTCGTAACCAACTACCTAACCAAAATTAGTTCTATTTTTAAAATTCATTCCCGCCCTAGAGAGGGAAGCAATTACTATGAGTCCTTCCCGGCCATGGGTGGGGAGCAACGTCTTCCACCCGCTACTCGGATCAAACTTTACTTTACTTTCCGAGTATGAGAAATGAAAAATATCATCAATATCATTATAACTATTACTTGCACTTGGCTGGACCACTTCTTTCAACGTCTATCTATACTTATAAAAATAATATTATAAAGACAATGATTTATTTGTTGTTTGTTTGTAATAGATAAACTCAAACACTACTTATCTGTCTGTTTAACAAATTAAATGATTCATTTATTATTCTTTCACCTATACAAAGCTACATTATCAGCGAGTAACATGGGCTGTATTTTTGTTTTTAATTGAGATCCCTACGAAAACTGCAATAATGTAACCCAAGGTGTCAAAAATTTGCCTCTATAAGTCACAGTTTATAGTACTCATTAACATCAAGTACCTAGATGTTTATAGTAATCATCATTACCCACAAAAAAGTCCGGAAGACTATATGTCTAACTAGTATAGTTAAGTAACAATAACCGTTTTTTGTTGAAATTAGTCAATCATATCACGGGTAGAATCGAAAGATGATGACATTCGTATCATGATTTTGATCCTTACCCAACTAAATAGTTTTATAATCAAGGTTGATCATGTAAAATCCTCTTTTAAATTATTCAAATCGTACCTTTCGGTTAGAAGACCGACGCGAGGGGTATAAAAATGCTAAAAGGAAGAAAAATGCCGCGGTGTGAGCGAACAGCCTGCGTTAGCCTTACTTAACTACACATTTTATGTTTTGTAAACTAGAAACAATTGAATCGCTGATGACTCTTCTCTTATTTTTTAAATAGATAGAAAAGATTCGGATGTCTTACACGTCAACGATAGTCTGCTGTTCTTTCGAAATGGTTCGCAGCTAATAATCTTTTACTTCATGCGAACAAAACAAAATGTCTTAAGTTCTCATTACCAAATGTACCCCAAGTGGGTCTAAATTTAAAACTTGATGGCAAGAAACTAGATGCTATTACGGAAACTGTATTTCTAGGAATTACTCTAGATTCCAAATTGCAATGGGGTGCCCACATTAGAGCTCTTTCAGGTAGATTAAGTTCAGCTGCTTATGCAGTAAGAAAAATAAGGCAGTTGACAGATATAGCCACAGCTAGGTTAGTATACTTTGCTTATTTCCACAGTATTATGTCTTATGGCGTTTTGCTGTGGGGATCGGCAGCCGACGTGGATTCAATTTTCATTTTACAAAAGAGGGCAATCCGCGCGGACTATAGAATGGGTCCTCGTGAGTCCTTTAGAAACAAACTCAAAGAAATTGATGTACTAACTCTGCCTTCTCTTTATATCTTAGAAAGTATTTTATATGTTCGCAAAAACTTGGGCATTTTTAAAATAAGAAGCGATTTCCATAATAAAATAGACGTAGTAAACATGAAATTGTGATACCCAAATTTAGATTAACTAAAACAAGCAAGTCATGTCTTGTAAACAGTATCAGCTTTTATAACAAGTTGCCAAAGTCTGTAACAGAACTTAGCGATGGAAAATTCAAAACCCACATGAAACGTGTCCTTATCAAAAAAGCATATTATAAGATTAAAGACTACGTTGAAGACAAGGAAGTTTGGCATTAATTCCTTCTGCACATGTGGCTTCCCTGGTACCTCATTAACGGCAAAAATATGTAAATGTCTATTAACTGCTCCCAAGTTGCGATGTTTATGTTAATTATTTTTTTACATACTTCCTTGACATAATCGATGTTTTTTTTTTACTTTTATTATTTTAATCATATTGTATTGTTTTTTTTTGTTAATGTGAGGACGTTGTAGGCTTAATGGACTGTAGATCTGTAGACCGTTTTCTATTTTGTTAAGTACCTGGTACTTTTGACGGGCCTACGCTGTCCTCTCATACTTATTAACACTGTAATTTGAAAACATTGTAAAAGCCAGTTTGAAAATATTTTAAAAGAGTAACCGTGGAGTTTCTTGCCGGCTCTTTTCCATAGGAAACGACCAATTGGAACCGTGCACCTAGCTTCTGACGTTTCATAAGTGCCCATGTAGACTTATGTGAAATAAAAATATTTTTGATTTGATTTGATTTAAATAGTTGTTTGTAATAATAATTAATAAAATTTTGTCATAATATAATAAATAAAACGGTCGCAACCATTCTTTTTCGGAAACTATCTTAAAAAGGGGACGGAGAGAGTGTTGAACTTTGTAGGCGAAGATACAAAATCCACGCGGACGAAGTCGGGGGCGAAGTGCTAGTGCAAAATATAGCAGAAAAATAATGTTGAAAACATTGATGTATTGAAAAAAACTATTTTTCAAAAAGCCAGTCCGTAATGTGTTTTACCTATTATTTAGCAACTCATATCAAGAAATTTAAAAAGCACTCATTACTCTTTAGCATTCCTTGAAATAAAATCCAAATTTTATTTAATGATAATAAAATATCTTCATTAGGTAAATCAATGGCCAATTTAACTATATTTTCAAGAGCGTTAAAGTGATGAAAATATTAACAGGTGCTGTGACTTACACGAATGGTTTAGCGCCACAAAAACTGTACTTTTATAATCACACTGACTTAATGTTTCAATATTTTCAAACTTTTCTCACAATTTGACAAACGAAAGTTTTTTTCGTGCACGCGGAGCATTTACAAAAATAAACATTTACATTCACGACACCTACACGCAAACTTTTAGAAAAAACGCCATTTCTATACCCCGTCTATAAAATTATACGAGCTAATCAATCGAATAGATCTCGATTCGCGCTCTTTTTATTATTATTAATATCACCGGCATCTACTGAGCAATTACTGGCAGGCGAGTGATGTATCGATACTCGATAGTATTTGATTATCGATAGGATCGGTACTCGTAGGTCGTGAGATCGTCGATAGCGGTCGGTAGGACTGACGCGGTAGTCGCGGGGTTGACTCAAAGGGCTTGACGGATGACAGTGGCATTTTCGCTCTTGAGATGACAAATAACAGCTGTAATTATGATGATTTTGTTTCTGTTATTATAGTTATCCTCTTCTGAACCAGCCTATTTGGCGCGAAAATGGATACAAACTGAATCAGTCAGTCTGAACCAGATCGATGGCGAATCCGGCATAATTGACATCGGCCTGATTCAGATCAATCGGCAAATGAGCTCTTTTTGCGCATAATCCTACTTAATTTTAAAACTTTGTTCATATGTTCTATGTTAGCGGGTTTAGTTTCCGCACTTAGTTCTTCATGTGGATCATTGTGCGTGGGCAATGGCGGCCGCCGACGGTTATTCCAACCAGCCCACCTCCCTCCAGAAGCTGGTCTGTTTAGTATATCTGGGAAGGATCTGGGTGACCCGAGGGTTTAGTTCTGATTTATGTGATGCTTGTGCATTCAAACAGCACATGCGCAAGGGTTTCTTCAGCCTCCATGCATGCCCTGCACAGACGAATGTCCGTTACGCCTATTGTGTGAAAGTGTTTGTTTAGTGAGCAGTGTCCCGTGATGGTCCCCGTCACCAGGCGCAGGCCGTTCCTGTCCAGGCGTAGAAGACGCCTGGTTCTTTGCTCATATCTATAGGTGATACTATTCATGCTTGTCGCAAAAAAAAAACAATTATCCTATAGATAGGATACTTCTATTTTCGATACAAATATCGTTCGAATTTACGTTACGTGTACATCGCACTTTCGTACTAGACCCTAGGTGCTACTTACGTTTAATCTGATCAGAATCTTCATATTATAACGCAGTTTTACTGTTCACAAAGAGAAACTGCTCTCAAAGCAGGCCATCCTACTAGCAGCCTAGGTGAAGTGCGTGCTAACCTGCTAATTGAGTGTCCACCCAATAAAGTTTATTTACAGCCGCCGGCTAGCGGCTGCCCACGCGCATATCTACCAGCAAATTACTACAAGGGATAGGGTTGCCACACTACTTCTTGTAGTGTAGAAAGTGACATTTAGTCACGAAGTGCTGAAGGACATAACAATTGCCTGCAGCGACTTTGGAGGATTCAAATAAATTAATCATTAATACGTTAACAAGAAAGGTGGTTGTTTGAAGGAAGAAAAAAGTCTGTTTATTAGAATATATCAACTTAATATAATAAAAAGTCGTTAAACGTTAACATAAATCATGATCATGATTGCTATCCCCATGAACACTTTAACTTTTTAGTTTCACTATAACCACTTCACTTTAGTAGAATTGAATAGATAGGTATCGAATTGCTTTTTATTTTTTTCCTCTTTTGTAAACTAAGCTGATAGCGACTATTCTGCCATCATCTGTATTCAATTTGAGGACAGCACGGTTGGCGCAGTTAGTTAAGCGATGGACTGCTGCGCTGCGTGTCGCGGGTTCGATTCCCGCACGGAACAAATATTTGTATGACCTACAAGTAGTTGTTCCGGGTCTGGCTGTTTGTGTATGTGAATTTAAATTTTTGTAAACGCACCCACAATACAGGAGAAATTCGTAGTGTGGGGCAACGTTTTTACAAAAAAAAAAATTGTGATCCTTATTTTCTATAATTTAATTTAGTTACACTGGGAGAATCACCGGCGCGTTGTAAACTTTCCCGCGACTCGTCATCTGATAGCTGTCATAATATTACCATTATAGAAAAAAACATTTTTTTAATACTTTCCTACTTATCGAAGCTAGCAACCCTGGCTGTTTACAACTGTTGCACCCGTTGAAACTTTCCACTAAAGTATTTTTACGTCAGTACAATGTCGCACTATTGCCGATATAAAGCCGCCATATAAAACTAGTTTCATTGCCAACCAACGGGAGTTAAACGCAGTTTTACTAGGTAACGTGACTTTAATATTGTCTTATTAGATTTTATTTGAAGACTTCTTTCTTAATAATTATGTAAAATAGTAGCCACCGCATTGGAAACAGGCCGCAGGGAACAACTGAATAATATGAATGAAAAGCGTTAATTCGTATAGATAGATAGAATACAATTTATTATAGGTATAGATAATTAATTGGTATAGAAGGAAAGGGGGGGGCGGGTTCGATTCCCGCACGGAACAAATATTTGTATGACCTACAAGTAGTTGTTTCGGGTCTGGCTGTTTGTGTATGTGAATTTAAATGTTTGTAAACGCACCCACGATACAGGAGAAATTCCTAGTGTGGGGCAAAGTTTTTTTTTTTTTTATTAAAATTAAGAAAATTTGTTTAATCTGTCTGCACAAACAAAACGCACATTTCAACAAATATAAACATAATTAAAAAATACACACATCCAATACACTAAAAATTTTGACAATCATATTCCATTGGTTGCGATTGGTTGATGTCAGCGCCAGGGACTAAAGACAATTTGCATTGCCTTTACTAGATTATAATGATAGATAGAATACAATTTATTGTAGGTATGTACCTATGATAGGGCGCCCAGAGGGTTTTTGAGCAAGCATAATGCAGGGCGAAAAGCTAATAGCCGAGTAGGTGCGGCATGAAGAGAGACCACCGAAAATATATTTGAAAAGTTTCAAGTACGAGCCCCGTGGTCAGGGATCCACTTTCAGAAATCCAAAATAGACAAAAAATAACGTGATCGTGAGGCGAACCTGACGCATAATGACTTGAGGCCTCTTCAGATATAAGCGATGTCTCTGTCCCGCTCGGTAGCGATACTGGTTCGCCTTGGTTAGTCACTTTGAACCAGTATCGATACCGAGCACGACAGCGAAATCGGTTATATCTGAATAGACCTTTAAACAGGCAAATCTGACAAAGAAATTGTAGGCCTTCCCTAAATCTGACGACTTTGAAAACTCAGATTTGGACAATATTTAAAAGGATATTCAGGGCGAATAAAAGTTATTCTGTGCAATAGTGTTAAATGTGCTGATATATAAATATCAGACGGATTGGAGCCGAAAGAAGAATTTCATTGATTCAGAAAAGTACACCAAAGTGATCATGATTTTGCATTTATCTCTAAATTAAAGAACCCGGTACCTTTACGTACCCAGTGTACCCGGCGCACATAATGTATTAAAAAGTGGGTAGTTCGCTCTCTCTGCTCAAAAACAGCTGCAATACGTCAGTTTCTCAATGAACAGACGCTTGCAATTATAGAAAAAAAACTATCTATGCTTGCAATAGTTTTAGGTTCTAATCTTGTGAGGTTCTAATATATTCAAAATAATATGTATTGGAGCCTAAACTCAAATGATTTTTCATTCATATTCATTTATTCAGATTTAATAGAGTAATTACAATTTCCAACGTCATAATTATATGCTCAGACTATAATCTGAGCATAATATATATGTATCTTTTATCCGTGGCATAAATTCTCACAGTTTTGTATGAAAAAAACTGCCATTAATAAAAAAAAATACTCGTATTCATAGATATCTGGCGTTGGAAAAATCTACCCTTAGTGAGTTCAGTGACCGTGTAAGTACACTTAATTTATGTTATAAAGACTAGGCTAATAAAATCCATTAGTTAGCTTTAGTAAAACAACTACTTAGCCTAACGAGGCGATATAGAACATTATTATAATGGCGTTCTACAATTAATTAATGTCATAAAACAAGATATTAATCAGCAAGATTAATGTACTGCTAATGTAATAGATCAATCAGGAATGCCTACCTACCTACAATGATGCTGTGGTCACGATACTATTGTTGTATTAATAGGATTGAACCTGAGATAGGACAGTGGTGTCGTCGGCGTCGGTATTGTACCGGTAGTGTGCATTATGTCATTGTGTTACGTTTACTTGTGTTAAGTCGCTGATTGCGAAATTATATTCCATAAGTATTTATATATATTATAGACCACATTCTATGAGAGTGCCTTAAAAACTTATAAACACAACGATAACATCACGCCTGTTTTCTCCGAAGGCTTACGCAAAGGTGTACAAATATAGACTTAACTTTAGTTATTGTCCTAACGAACTCTTAATTTCTCTGTTTCCAGGCCCGTGTGTCGGAACTGCGTGGTATCACCAACTGGGTCGTCCCCGCCCCCACTGCACGAGCAGGCGTCGTCACCACCGCCACCGGCGCCGGCGTCACCCCCCACGTCACCGCGACTGCTGCCATCTCTCCCGTCTCCACAGCCGTCCCACAGCGGCTCATCAGCGCCCAGCCAATCAAACTCGCCACACCCTTACTCCTACCCGAACTTTAGGAGAAGCCAACCAATCCAGAATCAGAGTTACCCAGAATTCGGGTTGCTGCACAGTCATAGTGTTTCCCAGCTAAACCAGCCAGGGCAGAGTTACCAGTCGCCGCAGTCTCCGCAGTCAGCCATGTCTCTGTCTCCTCACCCTGTGCCCCAGGGCAAGTTCCGAGGCTTACTGGAACATGCTGAGCGGCTGATGAAGCCAGGGGACCCTCACCGGCACTCGCAGAGTGACGATGACTCGGGGTGTGCGTTGGAGGAGTACACGTGGGTGCCGCCTGGATTGAGGCCGGAACAGGTAAATAATTGTGTTATTATAAACTTTAATTTTGACTAACCTCAGTATCCACCTACACAACGAACATATGCCACCTTTTGAGCTAAGCTTTTTCTCCAGACTAAGCCTTATCTTTCCTAATTGCAAGCGAGTTAGACACTGCTGTCATGTCCCACCAATGTGTGCCACTTGGGGCGGTCGCTGGACGCAGAAACTACAGAATAGTCTCTGCAGCTGTTTTACCTATAGGAATTGTCAGATGATCAGTCTAAGACTATTCAATACGGAACATGATTCTCTGAAACCTTACTCAACTGTCCACTTTACACGGAAGTAATCTTCAACATGTTATCTAAAACCGAAGCTTTACTCTTCCACATCCCATTTAACGGAAATCAAAACGCACCTCAAACGACGCACTACGCGTACTATTTTGCATTCCCTTTTTTATAGGAACCTGCAACTCAGACGGACAACTCTTACCGCCAGCGGGACAGACAAAAGTGGCCAGCGCTGGAACCGCACTCCACAATAGCCCCTTTGTCCCTGTGAGCTATTGTTTACGAGCGACAGTTTGCTCTTTTTTGAGGCTTTTTGTGACTTTTGTCAATGAAACTGTTTTCAGGGAAATGGCCAGTTTCAATGTTCCTATTTCAAAATGGTAGGCCTCTGGTATTTTACTTTTTTTTTTCTCATTATTATCGTTATCCTTGCTATTACAAATGTTTTCGGATTTCTATGCCAAACTAATAAATCGCACATCAATTAATTCATAACGACTTTCGGCACAGGTCGCACACACACCACATACCTTCTTTAATTTCTGTCATGTTTTTTACTTGTATTTTAATAAATGACTAATTTAAAATGTTACGGTTCCCAAAATATTAAAGTAAAGAAATGACGAGGACATTTTAATTCACCGTGACTTCAGTAATGTCCTCAGCAGATGTTAATCTTCTCATGTCACTGTTCGTCTGTCGGTCAGGTTATATGTCATTTTTTGGATATCATTTCAGTGCATCAGCATTTATTATGTCATTAAGCAGACACGGTCAAAATCCTTTAAAAAGTGGCCATAAATCTTGAGACTTAATCAACGAAAATGAGATGTTTCTTTTGAAGAATTAATTTTTGTTTATTTATAATATATTATTGAAGAAGAGTTTTTTATTTCCTTCTTTAGTTAACATAAATAGGTAACTATATGCTAACTCTTTATTTATAGGAAATTTAATTAGTTTTTATTGTTGTCTAATTTACTTATTATTATAAAGTATAAAAGGGAATCAACAATTTATAAAAGACAAGCCAAAAAGCTGTGGCTGATATCCCAAATATTATATTTAGGTCAAATAATTCTAGTAGGTATACATATTCAGCGTACACCTATAACGTACTAAAACAAGTAAATCCACGGAATTCTTTAAAAATACTGCCTTGCCTTGTACCCCGGAGGGGACCGCCCGCGGCCGAACGGTAATGACGCCGCACTTTGAATACAAGACATCTTCGGTATTTATAATTACAGTAAAAATAAAGCATTAGGTCGGAGGCAACGGAGCAAAAAATTAAAATGTCTCCTCGGGGCGCCCGCGCCGTCGCGCCCCGTCGGTAATAAACCTTCTGGTTCGCGGTAGAAGGAAGAAGGAATGAATTTTAAGTTTAGGCAATGACTTTATTTGAGTTTATTTCTATTGTCATCAAGTGACCGCGGAAAGTATTTTCTCTCGAGGCCAATCCTTTGTTAGCTTATATTGCCAAATTTCTTCTAGCTTTCGTGATGAGATTAAGTTTTAGTCCACCAGACTTCTTGAGAAGCGTCACTCTTCAAGGCTCCTTTCGTAAATCCCATTGAAAAGTCTTATCGTCTTAAACACGATTTCTTTCGATGCAATAATTACTGAACAATTTTCGCACTGTAGCTACCCCAATCCGGGTCTACTCCAAAGATAAATCCGAAGTATCGGCCGAATGTTTGGCCGTTTTCTGACTACAGTCAGTCAAAGAGGGAAGTCTAAATTTTGACTTAAACTCGGGTAAGGACTCAAAGTCAAAAAAGGAAACTTTGGAAGTCAAGAAACGGCCGAATATTCGGCCGATACTTCGGATTATCGCTTCGGAGTAGACCCCTTGCTTAAAAACCAAGAAAGTTTCTTGCTAAAAACCTCCAATCTCTAAATAATAACAAATGCTGTTTGTTTACAATATAGCTTGCAGAACAACAAGTACTCCACTCACGTCGTACTTTCATTACCTCGTACGTTCCTCATCTCTCATTACCACCCTCTGACTTATGTGTTTCGTTAAAATAATGGCGATCTGTAATTAAATCATGCTAGAGTTGGTTTTACTTACAGCCAAATCTCATTACTGGTCCTTTATTTAAAGAAGAGTCTATCTGTTTTATATGGTATTATTACAATATTCTGAGAATTATGCAGACTCGCTTTTAAGCCAGCAATGTTTCAGCGGGTGAAAATAATCATGAATATGCACAACGTTCACTGCGGCACCAACTCTGACACAGAACCCGCACAGAGTATGTTATTTTTATTTCTTTCTTGTTCTTCTTCTTCTTGAAACACAATAACGTTGTGAAAGTTAACCACTGATCAACTTCGTTTAAATGGCGTGAATTTGTTATTATTACTTATCATTTCTTTACTTCTGACACAATACCAATGTGTCCCTCCCACCCCACCTAGGTACATCCCTAAATGAATTACCGCAGCATCTCCGGTAATATTTCCCACACTAATCTCATAAGGCCACTATCAGTGTCCGACACTGTCCGAGCTATATTTCTCCACGGTAATATAATACCTTAATGCGTTATATTAGTACAGGAAAAAATATTATGGCAATTTTTCCTTTGGGAAAACTAAATTACACGGAAAATAAAAAATAAATTCGTGATCAGAAAGACAATTTATTACTTAAGAGTTATAATAATTATGCTCTATTTGTGTTTCTGAACGTGAATTGTGATTTCATGTATTCTGAATGACTGAAATGATTGCTCAAGAAATTGTCATTAGTGATATTCTGATCCCTGACGTACGAAGAGTTTTTTTATCTTGATTAGATGCCAGGTACCGCTGCGCGCTGTAGTGTAAAGGCTTCTACATACTGGCGAGACTTGTCGCGCGACGCGACACCGGTAGAACAATTTTTATGAAAAATTCAAGGAAATTGTTCAACCGTCGCGCCAGTATGTAGAAGCCTTAAAGCTGAAAACAACCCCAGAAAGGACTAATAAAATAGTCTTATGTAAATGGTACACCACTGACTATCTGCAGTATTGTATCTCCTTCTGCCTGTAATCCATCAAAAGATTGTCTGTAAAAGATCGCTTTTAGCGATAAGACCGCCCATTGTGTCACCATAATTATGTAAAATTTCAACATAATATCTATATTATATTATCTGTAGTTTTTATGGTATCCATAGTAAAGAGTATTCTATTCTATTCTAATTTCTTATTCATATCAATACCAAACGTTCCAATAGGAGAAGCACAGTCAATCTAAACTCCCACAAACATTAAAGAGGCCAAATGTCAACAACAATCTGATGTGGTCTCTAAATCTGTTCTTACTCTTTTTTTCCACAATTTCCAGGTGCACCTGTACTTCTCAGCGCTTCCAGAAGACAAGGTCCCCTACGTGAACAGCGTGGGCGAGAGGTATCGTCTCAAGCAGCTGCTGCAACAGCTGCCACCCCAGGACAACGAGGTAACTACCACAGCACCTCCCAAGTTTAAGGTAACTGACATATACTGAGGAATGCATGGGGGAGACGAGAGCATGTTGGATCTAGAACTTTCTTCTTTAATGTATTGGCTTTAAACGGAAAATCACTGCTGTTTTCTTCCAAACCACGCTCGTTCTATTTGATGCTACAGAGAGCGAAATCACAATCATGTCGGGGCACAGAAATATGTAAAACATTTTTTTATTTCTTCCCATTTCTTATGAAGTGACTTAGTGCTATAGATAGAAATATGATAGCCCAACTCTTTAGATAGAAATATGATAGCCCAACTCTTTAGATATAAATATGATAGCCCAACTCTTTAGATAGAAATATGATAGCCCAACTCTTTAGATAGAAATATGATAGCCCAACTCTTTAGATAGAAATATGATAGCCCAACTCTTTAGATAGAAATATGATAGCCCAACTCTTTAGATAGAAATATGATAGCCCAACTCTTTAGATAGAAATATGATAGCCCAACTCTTTCTGCCACGAAACGAATAGCTTTGACCTTAGTTCTGATTACAGCAGAAAAAGATAGGTAGAGGCACCCAATTGGAAAATTGCACTATTGGTCAAAGAACGCATGAAGCTCAATGAATTTTTATTTAATCTAAAAATTAAGCCCCAATTAGCTTGCGGCTCAAATCAAATTAAATTTCTCGTGTACTAATGTGATTAAGTCCATCACCAATAGACCTATAAAGTTCAATCCTTTGCTGCAATGACGCCACGTTCCTTCTTTTCATTCCAGGTCCGGTACTGCCACGCGCTGTCGGACGAGGAGCGCAAGGAGCTGCGGCTGTTCAGCGCGCAGAGAAAGAGGGAGGCGCTGGGCAGGGGGCAGGCTCGGCAGCTGCATGCGCCCGCGCCGTGCGACCGGGTATGTACCTAGAATAGTTTGGTTATAGGCCAGCACCAGTACTGAAAATAGGAAATACTATTCTTACCGGACACGAATTCTTATAGGAAATATTATTCTTACCGGATCTAAATGAAGCTCGAATTTATTCCAAACTTGGATGCCATTCTAGTTCAATTTGGACCAGCTTTGACAGTATTGGTACATACCAATATTAAATACGACTGTAACTCTGTCTGTCTGTCTGTCTGCCTGAATGGCTGAACGGATTATAGGATGTTTGGCACACAGATACACCTGTGTTAGGACGGTAGTACATTTCTATGGGCTAATGATCGTACTCAAGTGGGCAAAGCGGCGGGCAAAAGCTAGTACAAAATAATTCCTACTACTTTGGTTTAACATTTTTCATGTTCTAAAAAACGCAAAAGGTATGATGGATAATCGTCTCCGACCATCGCAGTCCTTCAGTGGTTCACAATAATATAAAAATTGTACTTATATACACACAAAACAAAACTACTTAAAGCAGTCATTAACAATACCTACAGAGCAAAGTTTGCCTCATCGTGTCTTAAATTAGAAGATTTACAAAGAAAGACTACTCGCAAGAACTAATGAATATGAATACCGAATATTCAGTTAACACCTCGTGGTACCCAAGATGCTCCTCATTCAATTACTTGAATACGTGTTCATTAGCGGCCTGTATATCGCCCTGCTTACCTCCCTGGGCACGTCGCCTGCGTTTATAACTTCATCCCACTTCATCCCCCTTCATCCCCCAGGTACGGGGGATGTCTCATCAGTGATGCTGTCCACGGGATGAGACGGAAATACTCTTAGTTAGTAGGAAGGTACCGGTTGATTGGTTTTGGTAGGATATCATGTTAGGGATAATTTTATTGGCTATGATATAGGCTGGGCAGGGTTCCTTTCTAAATTATAGCAGCATTTAAATCGATCTTTGCAGTTCCCGAGACGATTTTCTTTGTCTCGTATTCTCGTTATTGACGTATAGCATACGGGGGCCGAAAGTTTATGCAAGTATCCAAATACACGGCGATTTTCCCAGAACAGAAAGATAAAACTATTACGTTGCAAACAACCACCATATAGATTTTGACTGATTGATTGCCGTAGAAGAAATACTTATCTGAATAAAATCAGAATAGAATCAAAAATACGTATTTTTAAAAGCAGACTTGAGACTGGTGTCAGCACTTGTGTGTTTTGAATATTCAATATTCACACCAAAGATACAAACTTTTATCTCATGCAAGCAAAGTCGGAAAAATCCACACAAATTCCTTACTTAAACCACGTTTTTTCACTGTCTCTGGTAAGCGGTTCATTATCCCTCCGTGCGATTAACAGCAGCGGTATCGTAAGCCTACAATTTATTCAAACAGACAGCAGTAACACTGCGCTCTTTTATACTTATCCTGCAAAACTGAGGGTGGTACCGTAGCGGTCTTGACAAAATCGTTAAGCTTTTTATGCTACATTTTCTTAATTTGGCGAAAAGTATCTGAAATTAGCTTTACGATTTTATACAGACCCTTTGATTAGCCTAAAAAACTTTATTTCAAGATATAACGTATGCAAAAGTCAATCCCACTGATGTAGCTCTTGTTGAAAAGTCAATTCCACTGATGTAGCTCTTGTTGAAAAGTCAATCCCACTGATGTAGCTCTTGTTGAAAAGTCAATCCCACTGATGTAGCTCTTGTTGAAAAAATACACTCATACGTGTACTTTAGGGACGTGTGACATGCCTTAGCCCATACTGGCTCACCTCGCCTAGGCTACGAAATCTTTATCACATTATTAATAATAATAAAATTTATTTATTTCCATAACAGGTTACAGACTTAAATAACTTAACAAAAGGGTATTATTAACAGCTAGTGGTACGAAGTAAGTACAGAGCAAATAGTAATCTATGCTGCAGAAATCTGTAGACAATATAATTGGTGAGCCCTGCCTCTTAAACTAGGGTTACCTGTATCTTAAGACACAGTGTTCAGCTAAGAGATTAATACGATAAGATTTAAACAGCTTGTGAGTTGTGTCGATCTACCTAGTGATTAAAAATGTAGGTTAGTTTCATTACGTCTGCATCTTTTATTTCCTAATTACAGTGTGATTTCTGAAAAACTCGGTAATAAATTCACAATACAATATAAATAGAGAGTATCTCTAACTTCTTAGAATAATATTAACAAACTGCCTATAAATGAACACCATCCCCCTTCCATCCCTGCAGTCCGCTGCACCCCCTCACCGCAACGTTTTAATCCTGAACCCTATAAATCATAGGTTCCCTGACTCTCTGTTACAATTGATACCTACTCGTATTTTTGCCCCGGCCGTGCTGCCCACCCCAAGTTGTGTAGTCAGTTGTTTTGCAATATATTGAGCAAACATAATGTTTTTGTTAAGTCACAACTGGTGCTTGACGAGGATAGATGGCTAAAAGGAAATACGAAATAGAAAACCGGCCAAGTGCGTGTCGGACCACGCACAATGAAGGGTTCCGTAGTTGGGATGAGTTTATCCCAAAAACAAACTTAACATTGTAGTTGAAAAACATACATCGATGATATGTTACAGTCAATTCTCCAACTGAAAATTTAAGTTGGTCGAATGGTACTCGTTAACTTGTAAAGCCTACTTAGCTGTGTTTAATTCGTTATAATATATATACTACTACCATGATTTTTTTCACATATGCGAAACCAACCATTTAGCTAGCAACCCCTGCTAGCTAAATGGTTGGTTTCGCATATGTGAAAACACTTGACTCTAACAAAAAATAGCACTTTCAAGCTTAATATTACGCAAACGGATCCCTGAATTTAAAAATGGTTCTCACATACCCACAATGTTTTTAAACGGCCTATCCAACGATACCACCACACCATGGAATAGACGAGAAAAAAAAATATCATCCCCATTTAACGTGCAAGGTCCGAACGGACGGACGGACAGACCGACCGACCGACGGACATGGCGAAACTATAAAGGTTCCTTGTTGACTACGGAACCCTTAAAACTGGTTTTTAAATTGAGAAATCCAATTTGAATAGCTTGGTTTTTTATTTATGTACATACGCTTAAAGATCGGAAACGCTCATTGAGCGAAAAAAACAGCTCACAACGCGTTGTGCTCACTGTAAAACATCCTCAACGCGAAATTCGTGTTGTGGCTCTTTTGGAAACGCTCACGACGCGTTGTGTCAATCACAGAAAGACCACATAGCATATGTGTCGTGGCTGTCGTGTCATACGACCACAACGCATTGTGGCAATGAAGAAAAGCCATGACGCGTTCTGAGCACTAGTTGGTGTAACTATATCACGACGGATAGATTGTAACGGGTCGGCTCGAGCCCAGCGATGCATTAAAACATCAGAAGAGTTATTTATTCATTTCTTCTCAGTTTCTGAATAGTGAACGTATATCAGTGTTTTATTATAAATTACGTGAATTAAAAAAAAACTTAAAGTCCCTAATTATTTTAAGTAAATCATAGTAGTTTATCAATGATTGTGAATTTGTGTTCAATAATACATAATAAGTTTTTTTTTATTTTTTATTAAAGTAATCTCAACAAATAACGAATTAATGCCCTTTGATTTTAATTTAATGACAGGATTTCATTTCATAAAGAGACACGTCATGGAGCGGTTTTCAATTTTCAGCAGCACAAAGAGCATTAAGGACAAGGTCTGTCTGGTACCTGTTACAGGATAAAACATATTTCATAAGGATATCTACCAAAAAGTTTCGCGACTAGAAGGACCCCGTAAATCACTGTGCGTTGGAATCTAATATGGTTCCCTTTTCTTCATTGCTACAATGCGTTGTGGTTGTATAACATAACAGCCACGACACGAATTTCGCTATGTGGTCTTTCTGAGATTGACACAACACGTCGTGAGCCTTTCCTTAAGAGCCACAACACGAATCAATTGTGGACCGATTTTTGTTTCGATTAAGTTATTTGAAAATGATTTATTCCAAATGTTTGGGCAGAAAATCATTGTATTTAAAACCCAAAAGTAACACAGTAAACCTTAGGTTTCGTTTTCATTCAAACCATTGCAGTTGTATTCAGAATGTAGGTGAAATTATTTAGTTTTTTTTTTTCCGTAAACTAGTCAAATCAAATAACAATGTTAACATTAAATAGTATCATCTGTAGGCACACTTGACTTGTGAACAAAATAGGTGGGTGTTGCAACCAGCACCCTTACTAACTTAAGAAATAACTTGCCAAGTAAAAGCACTGTTACATTACGTTTTGTTCTCATATTTTCTTTTCAGACTTAATTACTTTTCTTTAATTGCAAGACACCATTACAGTCTCTAAAATATGCAAAGTTATCTCCTAAAAATTTGTTAAGACTGACTGTAGTATTAATTTAGCCACCCCCTAAATAATTAAGAATTGCAATTAAACAGTGCAGTAACAATTACCGGTGCGCGATGTCCCAGGTTCGACTCCTCGACGGCTCAGATCCTTAATCGCTGAACTTTTAAATTGCTTCAACTGATGACTGAATTTTCCTTGTTTTAATTTTAAAACTCGTTAATTCTAATTGTGAAAGTCCGTCAGTTACTTTTAAGCTGTTAAAAAATATTCGTTAAATTGCGCCGACTTGCAATATTGTAATTAACGGAGTCGACTTTGTCAGCACTGTAGGTATAATTTCATTTACGCAAATTGTCTTTACCTCTATCTAAGCTTAGAACTTTGTGAATAAAAGCTCTGAAATCTGTTTAAACTATTTAAAACAAATACACAATTAAAGTGTAAGTAAATGATCAAGTACCCCTCTTTTTGAACTACTACTATTTTATTGTATCTATTCCTTGAGTAAAGTAGCAATCAAAATTGATATATCTGTTTCAAACCTTTGACAGTAAAATCACTCAACTCACGAAAACAGAAATTCAAACGTCTTAAGTTTACCATTCCTGAAGCAAAGCTCAATAATTCACGTCGGGTCTCACTCGGGAGTTGAACCCTACCCTGAGACTGTCTAACTCATTTCAATGTCATGCCGGTCACCGGGGGAAAGTGGTGTGAAAGAATCGATATTCCCATTTCTGAGTTGAAAGTAAAGTTCAGAATACTAAAATCATGAAGATATTGCAGTTCAATAGGAGTACCAAAACACTTGGTTTTTCAACCCAAATTTTTCAAAATTACCGTACCTTTCAATCTCATTAAGGTTTTATAAGAACTTATACAATTTAAATATATTTAAATATAACAGCCATACATAGCATCACGCCTGAGCTCTCCGAAGGGTGAGGCAGAGGGGTACCTAAAGAACACCCGCAATTCACCAGCTATGTTTAAGTCCCATGTAATAGGGGGCGAGCCTATTGCCAGAATCCTGGCAGCAAGCGGATTAGCTAATAGCAGGCGCGCGAGCCTATTGCCAGAATCCTGGCAGCAAGCGGATTAGCTAATAAGAAATAACTAATGGAAAACCGCAATAATCATTTTCCCTGACCTGAGAACCGAACCCAGGAACCCGTAAGCTTTCTCGCTCCGGACCATGGCCTGAACCAGAGCCGGACGCGAGAGATCGGCGATCGGCGGCGGCGATCTCTCGCGTCCGGCTCTGTTTCAGGCCATGGTTTGGAGCGGGAGTGCATGGGAGGCCGTCACCTCCTTCTACGAAGCAGTAATGAGGCATAGTTCGCGCCCTCGCACCCCTAGTCGCAAGCTGATTCCCGGCCACCGTAGGCGCGGGCTTGCGGACGGTGAGCGATGGGTAGCTCGCCGTCCGATTGTGCGCGTTGTGTCCCACGCACGCCTCAAAGAGATGTCAGCAACAACTGACGGGGTCCGATAGGGCCAATGCCTGCCAGGGTTGCGAGTTTGTCCGAAAGGAATATCGTGACCCTGGCACACAGGCATCTGAAGGAACACGGGTGGCTTTTAGTCAGTAAAAGTCTGACACGCCCTCCCCGCACCGCCCAGAGCGGGAGAAGTTATTTGCTCATTTCCCAAAAAAAAGGACCTTAAGCTCAGCAGTAGCCCTTGCTACTATACCAACCTTACTACAAAAGCTGCATCTTAAAACCCAACTGCCATTTTTGAAACACCGACCGAGTTCTAACCTCACCACTACTAGTTCTAAGTCGCAGCAGACGGCCAGCGGACAGGGACTGGGGTGGGCAGAGATAATATAATCTAAAACCACAGCCACCTTGAGACGACCAACCCCAGTGTCTTTAAGAAAACATTCAGAGGGATGACTTTTATTTTCTTTTTATTCGTTTTTTCAATGAGAGCTATTTGACGTGTAAAAGTGTTTGTACAAACCTAAGTATCTACTTATAGAAATAAAATCATTTACATTTTATCATTATAATTTAAGGAAGGATTCTATTAAATTTTGCAAGTATTTTAATTTTATTTCATTGAAGGAATAAAAGTTTGGTTCTAAAAGCTTCACCGTCATACAAGCAAATTATTTCCACAAAATGTTTGGTTAATTTTTTTTAAGTTTTTTTTTTTTCATTTGTTACTTACCGAAACCACTGTTACATCACTACATAGCATAAAACAAAGTCGCTTCCCGCTTCCTGTCTGTCCCTATGTATGCTTAGATCTTTAAAACTACGCAACGGATTTTGATGCGGGTTTTAATAGATAGAGTGATTCAAGAGGAAGGTTTATATGTTTAGAAAAAGCCAAACGGGCGAACCCGCGGGCAGCAGCTAGTAAATAATGTGAGACTACATTTCCATTTTCATTGATAATGAGCTTCAAATATGGTATAATCATAAGTCATGTAGGTAATCATGCGCTTTAGGTCTATGATAGAACAAGGGGCGCCAACAGAACACTTTTCGAATCGCAAATTGCTAAACGAAAAACTCAATTAAACTTTCACTAAAGCTCGACCAAAATAGCATTAAACAAACCTAAGCCACAACCAAAGAGCACTTATAAAATATCAGCCATTCGTTTGAAACTTTGACGTCCTCACTCAGGGCGCACCGGTGCATAAAATCAGTATAATTATGAAAACCATTGCAGTACGGCGGCGTGCGCGACTCCGTGAAATCAGCCCCTTCGCCCCGCGGTATTCAACCCCTCACCCCCGCACAATTAGCGGTTAATGTGCTGGAAACACTTTCCACAAACGAAAAGCAGTCTTTCAGTTTCTTTGGTAGTGCATTTTCGTTAGCAGACGGTACGGGGACCTTTATACGTAATGACACAGACTGGACCCAGTAACTGGCACGTCAGTTGACTGTAACTGTGGGATCTACGTACTGGAGGTAATAAATGATGTTGCAAATAGACACTTGCAATAAGAATTAGAAAAACTTAAGCTAGAAAAAAGAAAGAGCATAACTTACCCGCACTCTTGTAGCGGAACGTGTAGCTTTCTTTATCTTTGAGATAGGATAGGATGTAACATCACCAAACTCTTTGGTGTTGCAAGTGTACCGGAGCCAGTGTCTACTTTATGTAGATTTATTTATATACAGCGTGCCGCTACATTAATTTAACACACGTATACAGTTTCACCTTTGTGTTTTATGAAGATATTTTAATATCATTAAACATTTTTATTTATTGATTTATTTACAATTTTCTAAAATAGCATCTTGGAGCAACCTGTATTATGTATGTTTTGTTTATAATTAATTTTATTTATTGACACGCCTCTATGTTAGGTTAGTTTTTATTGACATGTGTGTGTAATTCTAAGAACTGTAGCACAGAGGTTGCCGGGGTCATGGATCATAACATCGAATCAATTAAATTAAAACAAATACCGTGCAAGGAGTAGGCGAATTGAAGGAAAGAGAGAGCTTTATTATTTAGTTTGTTTGATTTTCTTTATTTTTTAATTTATAATTATTTATCTTAATATAATGTATTAAAATAAATTCTTTTTTTGATTACTGGACACTAGCCCTACCAAGTGTAACAAATTAATGTCGCCGCTGTAGCGGCTCGCTGTATATTATTAACATAATGTCTCATGCCGTATGTACTTCTAATAATCACTGTATCGGATATCAATGAAAACGCACTCCGTCTTGAGCTGTCGACTAAACTTCCGTTTATTTCGTAGCGCTACATGGATTTTACGACACCGTACGCAAGTGAAACCGCGGGACGAGACTTGTCTCACTGATGTTGTATTCATTACTTATTTTAGTTCTTTTAAAGTTATAGAGGTATGAGAAACAGGGTGTAAAGTTCACTCATCCTCTATAGAGAAGGGAGGATCCTCCGACCAGGCGGGCCTTGTGTCTGTCTGGTGGGCTACGACGGTTGATGTCGGCAGTCGCGCGATAAACTTTGCTTGCGCGATGCAGGTTTTTGCGTGAAGTTAGTGTGATGCGTAGTTCGCATATGGTGATGTAAATGCCACCACAAAGTTAATGCCTGTAGCTATAACACACGTCTTTACTAATATAAGTAGAGGCCCTGACTTTTAATTCATGAAGGAAAGAAGAACCACAAGGTCTGATACAACCTAATTTCCTACTCCTCCTCTGTCCTTAGCGCTGAAACTTGAACAGCAACATAGCTAATAATGTCAGAAACAGTTATAGTACATTTTGATACAAGTGGAGAATGTTTGTTATTGCATTCGAGGCGGAATTAACACCCGAGCCGTAAGCGAGGTTGTTTTTGAGCCGAGAACTGCAATATCAAATGTCCACGTGTATCAAACGACTTTTTAAGAAATAAAATAAAGTAACGAAAAATATTTTTGTCATGAATTATTAGGAAACTATGATCTTATTTTCTTTTTTTTTCCGCGCTTTGCTTTTGCTAGGTTGAAGGAGAACCAAAAGTTTATAGCCGATAAACAGCCTAATATGAAAAATAGAAAATTCAAATAATTTTGAGTTTACAACACAACACAATTTGAGCATAAACGTTTTTTTTTATTCATCATGGTATTTTATTTATAAACATTATTTAAATATTCCAAAAATATTAACGCCGTAAAGACGCATCCCTGCCGACATTAAAAAAAAATAATCTCCGATAAGAGAGCATTCGGCCGTCTCTGCCGCGAGACGAAGTGAAAAGGCATTGAACCAATTTGGACTAAGTATAGGTATAAGTTATCTGTGGCAATTTTTATTCCCGCACACGTATTGGAAAATAAAAAATCGCACGCGTGTGAAATACATTGCATTGTTAACCTAATCGTAGTGCGATATGAACCAGTTTTCGAGGAAGTGTATTGAAAAATAATTTAATAAGCACTATTGCTTGTTCATTCTATTGAACAAGCCATCTGTGATGTGGAACACATAAGCTTAGGATCAACCCCTTATCTTGCTGTTGGTTCTGTAACATGTAACATACGCGTGTTCTGGAAAGTTTGGCAAACTCATAACTTTGCCCAGAAGGCACCCCCCCTCTGGTTACTTCAGCCGGTTCAGGTGGCACGAGTACACGTATTTAAACCTGAGCAACCGAAGGATTCCAGGATTAGAAAAAAGAAATCTAGAATCCGGAGCATAGCGAGGGTTTCAAGTTTGAAAGATACGAGACGCAGAACAACTTTGCTACCGAGCGAAACACACAACTTTTCACCTCATTATAATATGATTATAGAGAGGAAAAAGCTAGGTGTAAGAGCTTAGATAATAATTAAATTTGTGTTTTTTTTTTTTTATTAGTAGTTCTTTTTTTTCTGCACTAACTCTGCAGGTGTTACATTTATATCTTCTTTTTGCTGCTGGGCTCGCTCATATTTTATGATTTCGTACGATTTCGAAAAACAAACAAACCAAAATGCTGGAAAGTGAGTTGAATAAAGAGAAGACAATTTAAAAAGTATTTTTTCCATGCAGTCAGTCGTCGTGCTGGCCAGTGCGATTACTCTAAAAAAATGAGGTAGACGCACTGACATGAAATGTATTTTCAGTGGACCTGCGGCGGCGGTAATTTTACACCAGCTCATATTCAACGTACAAGCCCAAAACTCAGTCAATGTTTGTATGAATGACCGGAACATCCACTGGTGTCATCAAATACCAAATCCATTACAAGATGTCACACAAATTCGCCACTAACGAATCAACACCCAATAAACTCATTAACCCTTCCAAAATACACAGTCGAGCAATAAAGCAAAGTAAAGCACCAACCTTTACAAGTCTAGACACCGCCTGCCATATAAATCTCTCGTCTCAACCGCTATCTTGCCACTTCACCTCATACATTACGTGCTGCGAAGACACATACCACGTGTGGTTGCTAAATAGCCCATTAAGTGACGACGTACAGTGCGTAGTTATCGCAGCTGGAGATGTGAGGATTGGATTAGGGTTGGCGTAATTGCTTTAGGATAAGATATTGTTAGGTTCGGGATAGTCGTCTGGGATATTAGGAGATTTATCGCTTATTCCGATAGGTGACTTAAGGTTTTTGGAAGCCGAGGATTTTTGTTAGTTTAGTTACTCGATGCCGATATTTTTACTGATGTTACATTTGGTTGTTTTCTATTTAAACGCGCTAATCTCTGAAACAACCAGACGGATTTAAAAAAACTTTTTGCGTTTGATAGCCCAATTCTCGAGGATACGGCCCTTAGAGCCGAGCAAAAATAAAAAGTCAGAAAGAGCGCTAAGCGAAAATGAAGTAATTTATTAATGTATGTGTGTGTGTGTGGGTGTTATTATTTTAATAATTTTAAATTAATTATACATACAACGTAATTATTGTCAACGCAATAATTGTTTCTATATGATTCGTGTTGTACCGTTTTAATTAACTATCAATAAGTAAATAAATAAATAAGTAAGTAATCAGATTTCTTTTAAATTAAACAGCGGGTGAAACCGCGGGGCACAGCTAGTATTACTTAGTACCTATCAAGCAAAAAAAGTGCCGCGTGTCGACAAACTTCGCTTAACCTTTTCCCCAATAAAATTCATACCACCCATTCTACCAAAAATCCGTAAACTTCTCCAACAATTCCCCGGCACACCTGCACCCATCGTTCGCAGTTACACTCATAAACACAATCTTTCCCCGCTTCTCAACTTTTCACAAGATAAATCACACAACTTCCAGCGCCCTCTGTTATGATACCTTTGATTTATCGGCGCAAGTAATGAGCACGTGTCGTCAACAGATGGCGCCACTGAGTTGTTTATTAGACTCCTGCTGATTTATTGCAGGGGGTTGGTAGAACAAGTAAATGCATAATAAACAAACATTATTGTTTCTTTGAGTGCAAATGTGTGTAGGATTGTATTTGAGAAACATTTTCGGTGAGAATTGCAGCGGTAATGGCTGGTATCTCAGATTATAGAAAGAAGTGATATTGCAATTCCGACGACGGTATTAAATTTGTATGTAGGTAAGTACTTTAATTTTTAGCGATATTCCTGTATTTTACTATAGTTTATATAATGTATTTTACTTTAATGACTGTAGGTATTTTATTAGTAGTATACATCCACGGAAATAACAATAGCAGCTATGCAAATACTTTGTAACCATTCCATTCTGTACCGGAAAAGATACATCAATCCTTTCTCTAGGTATACTTTTAAGTAATATTATTTCGTAAAAACCATTCGAAAAAATAATAGACATAATTTCCTATTTTCTGACAACTCTTAATTATTTTTAAAAACAGTTTAACCCTTCAATACCAGTTATAATAAATTATGATTAAAACTATACCATAGAACCGCATCCGGTGATGGATTAATTTTTATAAATTAGTTGCATTTTTATGCCATAAATACGTTGTCATCGCGCATCTCTTTCTTTTGTATGCAATCTGACAGTGACAGCGGCTTGCCTGTTGTCGGCGTCGTAAGCGAAGGTTTTATTTTCTTTAAAGCTAGGTAATGTTTTATTACCTAGGCAGGTACCTACTGATATTTTCACTTCTACCTTATATAGCCACTTAGTCGTAATTGCCAACCGCATTCATGTTTTCTGAAAGTGTTAACTTACTTGTAGGAAATGTTTGATATTTTTATCATTTGTTTTTATGAAACTGAAGAGAAAGGTCCTACGTCGTTCCAATTTTTTTTTTAATAATATGAGTCACAAAAGTATTATTCTATCAGAAATTATCCAGGTAAGTGGTAAATTAACCTTCTTAATTTAGTTGTAAAATATTTTTTTTATCGTTTCGAACTTTTGAACATAGCGCCATCTATTCACTTTGAATAGAAGCTTTCTAACGACTTGGAGTGTATTGAGTTCGTCTATTCGCAGCTATGTGGTTCAATTTTGTTCTAAATACATAAATTGCCACTAGATGGCGGTGGTCTTAAAAATACAGCAAATTCAAACTAGATGTCGCTCCATACTACTTTCTCAAAACTTTGTAAACGAAAGAAAGTTATGCCTCCATTATTATTTTACATTCATAATAAAACAGTCTTTAAAACGTTTCCGCGAAGGTGTGAAAATGATTTTTGTTCTTCTTATATTTTTTATCCCGCGGCGTGGGAACGTTGGGCAGGTAGTGTGTATCACAGATTATAAAGCGTCGTAAAACCGATGGCGCAGCGGTATTGTTGTTTATTGTGTTTAGAAGTTTGTTGCATCACGTTCGTGTGCCGGCCGAGCTTGTCCTACGTGGCATTTCGAATCATCTCACCATTTTCAGATTAGATACATAACTTGAAGTAGTGCGAAGACAAAGGAGTCGCACAAAAGTTTATTGTTTCAACTAAGGAAACTAGAACTAGTGCATGCCTTTTATGTAAGCTTGCGTAATACGCGAGTTGAAGCTTTGTGTCTTTACGAAATAAAGTGTGATATCGATTAAATTGAATTTTTGTTAGACTTTCATCAAGAAATAGTTTATTGGTTGTTAATCTATTTAATTATTACTTGACATTTAACTTGCCTACTTAACCACGACTCGCCCGTGGGAAAATACAAAAAGTTCATAACTTTCAAACTACGTCAACAAAGAATAGACACAAAAGTCTACACTCGCCGGCCTCGTTACCCGAAACTGTAGCACAAAACTTTATGATTACCTAACCCAGTTAGAAAAAATACAACACTCACTATCGTGTAGTAAAACATCGCTTCTATCTAAAAATATTCATTCAATTGAACATAAATCTACTTTCGACACCATTCTAGACCTTACTCCATTGTTATAAGACGTAAAGTTTTTAAACAATAGGTTTTTAAATAGGGTAAACAGGTTGGGCATTTCTGGATGTTAGACTAGTCCTTCATAGATGTTCGGATATTTAGTGTGGACAGGTCGTTAAAGACGTTTGGGGTATGCTCAACATACTTCAGCTATTGATCTGTTTGATTATAGGTAAGTAGGGAATTTGCTTAAAAACATAAACATCCAGATAAAGCTGGTAGTGATGATACATACAAGTCTTGTTTGATAGAGCTTTTTGAAAATATAAAGCTCTCTGTTGTAAACAGCACAAATATGATTACTTACATTTTGCCTCCGTGCTTTGCCTACCTGTCAATTACATAGGTGCCATCTGCTCTATATAACAATTCATTACGTTCCCAGATATTCACAGATACAAAACTTTGGTAGTGTTGCTATGGTAGGCACAGAACATACTGCACGGGTCAACATTCTGGCAGCTGTAAGCACTAAGCACGAATCCAAAACATAACTTCACATAGTTGACACACAAGTCAATCATTCAATCTACGAACATGCCCCAAACATTGGCCAAACATACGTTATGAATGACGTTAGACAATAGTCCACTGAAAAGGCCAACATTTGCTCAAACAGCCAACGTTATGAATGAACTTAGCGCGGCTATATTTAGCTTCGTTCTCGGTGCATTCGAGGCCATAAAGTCAGGAATCCGCTGACCATTCATAGTATACGATGCTCTTTTAACGTGGAGTTGAACCAAAATTGTATTTAACTTTACTCGTTACTAACTTAGGTACTTACTAGAAATTGGTAGAGGAAAATGTGTCTTTATATAATGGGATAGGCCATCATAAAAGTTTAAACGCATTCTTAGATCGGATTAGTTCAGTCTTGGTCCAACTACTCTTAGAAATAGTTACAAGTCGAAGACTATCCACTGAAGAAGTTTGTCTTGAGATGATCAACCACCTATTCCAACTGATCTTTCTTCCTTACTAGGTGTAGGAAGGAATAATGTGCTAGCATCCTTGAAACAACCATACCCTAGGTCACCCCCATGTAAACCTTCATTACTATGCGTATCTAATTTATTTACTTATTGGATCTCCAACAGAGGCTACTCAATTACATTCATGTTTACAAAAACAGGAACAAATACAAGTGTGCGCTTTCAATGATTGGAGGCCACATCATTCACTTCATTTCATTAAATATTCTAACATTGCCCAGCCTGTGCAACTTGTGTTGTTAGTTAATTTTAAAAAATATATCCATGAATACGAGTCTGGGGAAGAAAGATTAGCCAGGGAAAATACTCGTAGAAAGGAATTTAAATTAAAGTTGCACCTAATTTCAACATAGTCAAGCATTGCCCTCATTACCAAGCTATACAAATATTTATAGATAGTAGATAGTATATAACAGACTGCCAGCGGATTTGAAAATGTTGTTATACACTAGCTCTTTTAAGGCTATGCTCAAAGCATTTCTGGTAGACAAAAACTTGTACTCAATGGACGAACTGTAATTTAATTATTGTTTTTTGTAAGCATGTTTTTTTATGTTTTTATTTTTGTTTTTTATTATTATTATTGCTGCATGATATTTTAGATATTTTTATGATATTTACTTAATTTTAATCTAGGTAGGTAAAATAAGTTTGACAAGGACGAAAACATTAAACCAAATCAAAATACATTACACGAAAATCATATTTAAAGGAAAACAGTCTAATGTGGCATTCATATTTAGATCTTTTTCTTCTTAAATTGTTTTCTTCAAAACCATGGCAATTCTTCTCCAATCTCCACTTTGTTCGGTCTCTGCGTTCGTCGGTTAGACCGATTTAAATTTCCTATCAGCTTTCACATCCAACCACTTGTGTGGGACATAGGTAGATTAATAATGTGACAGTATCTAATAAAACGCTTGTACCACAAAAAACAATGATTGTTAATAAAATTTCAATATAAGCGAACACAACGGTTAACAAAAAAAATCCTCTGATGGCGCTTGACGCTTTTTGTGAAAAAAAAAACTAAAGTATTCAAATCGTGAGGGAGGCTTTTTGCCCTCTCTAGACCACCTGCCACCTAGCGGCTGACGGTCACAACACATAAGGAGGCTTTATATAATAAATACCCTCTGGGGTAAACGGTTTCTGGGGTCCTAGATATAGTAGATAGTTAAAGCTTAGGATATTATAGTAAACTTGGAAAAACTAAGAGTAGCGCAAGATTCAGCGAAGCATAGATAATTTCTTGGCTTTCTTCCTCATAGAGACTTTCCGTAGTTCTAGATACCTACCTATTTAATTCTAGAGGTTCAAACCTTTAGAATCAAATAGGTAGGTACGGTACCTCGAACTAATAATAGCTCCAAGCCAGGAGATAAATCTTCTAGTTTAGCTAGTTAATTTGCCCCGCAGCATTAACAGCTCAAGTTCCTAAATAACGAAACCAATCTATCAAATACTTCCAAGGATCACAAAATAAAACTGCGCAATCTTAGCCAAAAAGAATCGTAATTGCGTACTAAAAATAACAATTTCTTCTAAATGCGAAGCCCATAACAACCTTAAGATCAAAACTCAGTAGCCGCTGGGATGAATTAGCCATCGTTTGAGTAAGTAGATCAACGGGGCAGGTTTTTGCGAATACCATCGATCGGTAATCATGGCAGTTTTTATAGTGTTACGCGAATCAAAAAGGTTCAGTATGTAGCAATAAAACCTATGTATAAGCAACTAAAGTATCATGTGACTTTGGTTGCACCATGATTTTATTTGAGCAAGTTTCATGGGGTTCCACGGTAAACGTGGTAGAGAAAACTTAAGTATGAAATTTCGTCTACCAGCGCTTGAAGCTCGTAAATATCCAGAAATATAAATCCACCCCTTCGCTAAGAATCAATCTGTAACTAAGCCCTAATATTTACCATTGGAGTGGAGATCCCCAAGGATTGGCCATATCTAGAAACTGTTGTGAAATCAACATTTTCAGCAATAGAAAAGCTGACCCACATATCTAAGACCTGTAAAGCTTACTCCACAAAGTTAACAAGCGTGTACAATGACTTGGTAACAAGCCGCCATGATTAGTGTCAAATCTAATAAAATGAATGCGCAAAACAATACAACAATCGTAGCGATCACAATCCGCGCTAGTGACAGACGATCGCGACAGATGTGCTGCGCAGAGGGCTGGTAAGATCTGATTGAGATGAGCTGAATTGGTTCTCTGTAAAAAAAGTTGTTGTTTGTAAATATTGCGTCGCATCATCAGGGACTATAAAAAAAAAAAAAATATTTATTAAAACATGAAAGACTTACACTTAAAAACGTAATAAAAAGGAAAAAATTGTCAACAGGAAGCCAATTATAAGTCTTCGCGTATAGAATTTGATTCGAAATTTATAGATCATACTCGTACAACAGCAATACATCACACATTTTGTTGTTTATGAAGTAAATGTTATGTTTTTTGCGACGGTTGCGGTGGCAGAACCCTACGCGAGCTTTGCGGTTTTTGGTAATACAAAATACCTCCAATTGATTATAAACTATGTCATATTTTGAAGTAAGTTGCGTTTACTTTACAAATAGTTCTAAAACCATACTTCCATGATGCGAGCAGCCCTACAACGGCTACAACTTCAAACGCCTCCCGTAACATCCTCTATTTAACCTCAAACTTATAGTTTTTGCTGCACTTTTTCCGCTCCTAACATTATGCTTATGTAACAATTTTTTCCATTACTTATCTGTGTTTGATGACTAAAAAAAACTTTTTCTTCTCCCGACATATGGCGCGCGGCGCGTGCTAGCACATTGCGTCCGTTTTTTTCGCATCCGATTCGAAATTCAAAATTCAAATATGGCGCATGTGTGCAGACGAATATTGTTGTGGGTTTTTGTTTATTTTTTTTGTATTATTTCTTGTCGATAGACTCCCGTCTGGGCTTTGGAAAAAAATAAAACGTACTAAAGAAATAATGTAGTATTATGCGCGTGCGCACCACGGCACCAGGTGGACAGGCGACCTGGATAGGGATAAGATCATATATGGGGAATAATATGTAATTGCTGTATTGCAATGATCTTAAGTTTTTCTGAACTTCATTAAGACCTGTTTTTACCTACATTAAAATGTATCATTTTTGTAATAACAGCACTGAATGCAACTAGTTGGACAACCATTTTATGATAATTATGGAACTGGAAACTAGTTAGTCCAGTCGTGTTATATTCTAATATTATTGCACTGCATATGCATTCGATGACACATTATCTGATGATTAAAAAAACAAAAAAATGATATCGATACCCCGACACCCAAACCACCCAATATGACACCCAAACCACCCAATATGACACCCAAACCACCCAATATGACACCCAAACCACCCAATATGACACCCAAACCACCCAATATGATTCCCAAAATTTGCAAAGTTGACACTCCTATATCTCTTCGACCATAGCTCCCAAATCATTGGCCTATCCTCTCGACATCACCCCTACCTACATCCACAGGGTGTTCTTATCTAGTACCTATACACAAACTTTTTGCCGCAGCTTTTTCCATACCGCCTGTTGCTTTTTTCAAGCCATAACGACGGCTGTTTAAGCATACTTTATGGCGAGCACAGTCGGGGGTGACTATTATATTTTTAAAAGACTTTTTTATACCATGTCTCGACATCTTTGGGGTGGTTTTTAAATTAATGCGTGTGCGGGATTAGCACTTCTTAATTTGCTTTCTTGTTTTTAATTATAACCCGTTAACGTGTTGAAAAGGGTTTTTTGTTTATTGGTTTTATTTATTTACACATTCTATTTGTTTTTATGTGCGGCACGCCACGATTTCTCGTGTTTACGAAGTTTAACCTGTAATAAAAAAAAACTGAAAATTTCTTCGCACTAAAGACAGACACTTTGCCACTACATTATAGCATGTTGATTAATTAAATAAGTAGTAAAGTTTCCAATGATTCGATGTGAATGTGAGTCCGTCTCCGTTCTACAATAGTTATGTACCTACTATAGTTTATGGTGCGATAAATCTGCGAACTCTTAAGTGTGTTATAAATGGAACGTTAACGGCACTGTTAATGAAATGATGGGTTATCGATAAAAGTTATGTTCAACATTTTATTGTCTCGT
This sequence comes from Tiliacea aurago, assembly GCA_948098905.1. Classification (NCBI taxonomy): domain Eukaryota; kingdom Metazoa; phylum Arthropoda; class Insecta; order Lepidoptera; family Noctuidae; genus Tiliacea; species Tiliacea aurago. Next base: position 990,270 of record OX402593.1, read on the forward strand.
CCCTATTTCCGCGTTAGGAAAATAGTTTTACGATTTAAGAAAAATCGTATTCATATTCGTCGTTTCATAAATCTTATAGTAGAAAAACCGGCCAAGTGCGTGTCGGACCACGCATAATGAAGGGTTCCGTAGTGGAGATTAATTTATCCCAAGAACAAAGTTAACATTGTAGTTGAAAAACATGTTCCCTCATACATTTCAACTGCAAATGTAGGTTATCTATGTTATTTTAAGATCATAGACATCTTAAAGGTTTTCCTGTATTTATTTTAAAAATAAGTACTTATAAAATAAAAATATCTGTGCAGACACAAGGACGTGCCTACTGCTCACAATAGATGATTGCAGCAGACACAAGGACGTGCCTACTGCTCACAATAGATGATTGCAGCAGACACAAGGACGTGCCTACTGCTCACAATTGATGATTGCAGCAGACACAAGGACGTGCCTACTGCTCACAATAGATGATTGCAGCAGACACAAGGACGTGCCTACTGCTCACAATTGATGATTGCAGCAGACACAAGGACGTGCCTACTGCTCACAATTGATGATTGCAGCAGACACAAGGACGTGCCTACTGCTCACAATTGATGATTGCAGCAGACACAAGGACGTGCCTACTGCTCACAATTGATGATTGCAGCAGACACAAGGACGTGCCTACTGCTCACAATTGATGATTGCAGCAGACACAAGGACGTGCCTACTGCTCACAATAGATGATTGCAGCAGACACAAGGACGTGCCTACTGCTCACAATTGATGATTGCAGCAGACACAAGGACGTGCCTACTGCTCACAATTGATGATTGCAGCAGACACAAGGACGTGCCTACTGCTCACAATAGATGATTGCAGCAGACACAAGGACGTGCCTACTGCTCACAATTGATGATTGCAGCAGACACAAGGACGTGCCTACTGCTCACAATTGATGATTGCAGCAGACACAAGGACGTGCCTACTGCTCACAATTGATGATTGCAGCAGACACAAGGACGTGCCTACTGCTCACAATTGATGATTGCAGCAGGCACAAAGACGTGCCTACTGCTTACAAGCTTACAACTGATGACTGCAGCAGACACAAGGACGTGCCTACTGCTCACAATGGATTACTGCAGCAGACAAGGACGCTGCCTACTGCGTACAATCCTCTAGTCAGTAATTAATAAATTACTTAAAATAAATCACAATCTGTCCTTTACATCAGTCAGTATCGTCAGTAGTATGGTGCGCAACCGCAGCGGGGCCCGCGCATGCGCCATACGAGTCGCCCACTGACGAACAACGACCTCGCGCTTATGGGGATATGTCTGAACGTGTTATGCCGTCAGTACAGTTTTTATCGTGTGGAAATCATCATGGATACCTTCCGTCTGAGGGTTATGTCGGACTTCTACCGACTGAAACCACACAATGACCCTTGGCACATGCAGACGTGCTACTCCATTGAAGACACCGGTGTCTTTGGTATGCATAACGCACGTCTCCGAAGAAACACTTGTTTCCTCAACACATCGGCGGTTCACAGCAGCACAAGATGACATGGCCGCTAGTACTATCAGGGTTGGATGAGAACTCGTGTCCGTTGTGGCTTCAGATATTCCTCGTTTTAGAGAAAGTCCATGTCTAGCTGTGAACTCGGAGACGGAAAAGCCTTGTAAACGTTGCGGACATTACGGGAAGACTAAGTAGCCTTGAAATACGTATATAAGGAAACATTCGGGAGGTATTTGTTCAAGTGAAGTAAGACAGGTAGCTGTCCAGCAAGTTCTTCTAAGTTCTTCCCAAAGAGTGAGCAGCAATCTAGCACCTTAGTGTTGTCGCGATTTCACGAGTAAAGTTTGCTTGTAATGTGTAATATGCATATTATCGGAAATTTGCAAAACTGAAGTCTAACCCGACTTTTCCGATACAACAATGAGCGAGACAGTGACGTAATGACGACAGTATGAATGCGGGTGGCGGGTCAATGACCTTTATCTCGATATCTCATTGTTAGTGATGCTGTAACGTATGTGTTTTGGCAAGCGCCGCGCTTGGTTACAGCTCTATTCTGTTGCGCCCCTCTAGCCCTTGTAAATTATGTCGGTAGGCGGTCTAGGATAGTGAGGGGATGTTTCGATAGTTTAGAATCGATGAATACAATATGTATGGTTATAGTATAAAATATGCATAGCTTTTAGCAACCAGTAGAAATTAATAATGTTCTATATTTTTATTATAACTCATCGCCACTCGACTAGATCTCTCTACTTTCTTCAATCTTGCTGCATCATTAAGAATATATTTCAACACTAGATAAGAAGTTATTAATATCTACTATGGATACAAATCGTCTGTGTGGTGCCGGACGTAAAGAATAGCACTATTTCTTCGTCGTATAAGGCGACTAAGGGACTTACTAGAGAATGGGCAGCAGCGTTCTCTATGAATTGTAACACCATACTGCGATCGCCAACCTGCCTACCAAGCGTGGCGATTATGGCAAAACTCCCCTCTGGAGGAGGCCTATGTCCAGCAGTGGACGTCTTTCGGCTGAAATGAAACGATGACCGATACAAATCGCACCACTACCATGGTACTACAGTAAAGCTTACAGTGTCCTTGGCGTGCCAAGTGTGAGGGTCTACCGGCCATCGATTTGGCAACAGCCACCACGGTCGCACCCAGTCCACATGGAATAACTTCGCACTCGCTAGATTTATGAGTAGCGACTGCTACACTACACACAACGTATTGTATTTATGTCTGAACTATCAATTCACGGTTTTTTGGCAACTATGAATTAAGTTAGGAAATGTTTTATAGGTACAATTTAATAGGTATATTCATGGCACATGAGTCGTCGCTGGGAGGGTTAAAATTATTCACGTGTGACACTCAGCTTCACTCAACTTGCTGACTGACCAATATGTTTCGTGTTCTCATTCGTTCTTACAAATACGAGAGGAAAAGAACCACCTACTTATTTTAATTTAATTTTTGAATTGTTTTTTTTTTATCTTTTTGTTACGGACGCTTTTGACGTTTTGCATCGTTCTCACATGTTTAATTTCAACACGAATGATGTTACCAATATTTTGTAACCATATGTTAACTTAAAAGAGTGTCCGTGGAGTTTCTTGCCGTTCTTCTCCATAGGAACCTACTACGCTTTGGAATGGGCAACTAGCTTCATCTCTGACTGACCGACCCGTTGACTATTCAAAAGTGCCTGTAATTGGTTTATTTGAAATAAATGCTTTGAGTTTTGAGTTATTCTACTAAGTAGATGTCACATTACCCCGGCGAAGTTTCAACGAAGAATATTGTTGCCCATTCTTGACCAAGGCACATTTGGCAAAAGTTAATCCACGTCACGGTCCTCGTCTTACTGATTCATATCCTCGATGATAAGCAGTTACTGCTGCTCCGCTCTATTTCCCCTCGATGAATATGGTAATGAGAAGCAGAGCTTATTAATTCTTCAGGCTACAATCCTCGAGACGGCCACGATAATCATACATTACAATGATAATGGTCTGACGTCATATGGAGGGATATTGCGGATTGCCTAAATATATCGTTGATTCAATCAGTGTTATGTATGTGTGTGTGTGTAATGACAACTATTATTGTAAATTTTTGTGAAAGTCTAGAATTCGTTTCATTGGTCGATAGAAAAATGTAATCGGAATTTCCTGTTGTATCGTTCCAGTTGGGATCTATAGTTTCTTGAGGCTTTTCGGTTCGAGATAACGACATTCATCTTGTATTTGGTACAATTAAAAAAAGACGTCACAAACAGATCTAAACTAGCAACAATGTCAAAGAAACCCTGCACGGTCTACGAAGCAGGCAATTAAAACCAATTAAATCATCTTAGGTATTCGTCACAGTTCACATTAACGTCGCATCAAGAGCTTGAGCGCACTAAAATTAAATCACACTTAATCTATGTTTAGCGCACATCTAAATAAGGAATTCGCGTATATTTGCGCCACGTGGTAGCCCCGTATATTTAGCGATCGTCTAGACAACTCAGTCACAGTAAGTATGTAATGAATGCTTCGGCCATTAAACGGGAGACAGACACATTTTCCGGCTGATGAAAAAAGTGGTGCTGTACAACTTGTTAGTGCTAGTCTTAACAAGTGCTGTACAAATAGTAACTGCTAGTCTTAACAGGTGCTGTACAAATTGTTAGTGCTAGTCTTAACAGGTGCTGTACAAATTGTTAGTGCTAGTCTTAACAAGTGCTGTACAAATAGTTAGTCATTGTCTTAACAGGTGATGTACAAATTGTTAGTGTTAGTCTTAACAGATGATGTACATAAATTATTTTGCCAATCTTAATCCTAGGTTGATCATGGTTATTTCATCAGCTACACTGGTGTAAGAAAGCTAGCATTATGGCATTATAGCACTCATGAATCATGATAGTATTAACTTATACTTGTGACAAGTCTGCGTGGACTGTAATGACAGCTGTTGATTTTTTTGTGGCTTACATAGTCATGATCATAGATGATCAAGATCATGCACCAATTTACCTATTTATTGTGCAGAGAGAACATTTTGTTGAGAGGTATCAATTTCGGGCCCTTGAAAAAAGTAATAGAATTAAACTGACTAGCTAATTAGAATTGTCGTATCCAGTTAATACCTACGCTTCACTAATGAGTGTTTCGACACTGAGTTAATTGTTGCCTTGCGCTCGCGGTCTTTTTGTTCCGCAGAGGATGTAACGAACACTGCACATGCGTCACGCGCGTGACGTCCAGAATGCACTGTGCAGTGTCAGTAATTTCATCAAGAATCGTTCAAAAAAATATGAAACGACATAATCAGGCGATCTGGCGCCATACATTTTTACACAAATTAAATTTCAATAAGGCTTTCAAAAGAATACCTTTACACATAAAAACTTGATTACATTTATCGCAAAAATCATCAAACGAGCTCAAAATGCACAGTGTTTCGCCTCAATACATTAGAAAGAAAAAAATATTCACTTGCAAATGGCGACATTTTCATTACCCTTTTATTTTACGAGCGAAGTTCGTCGATAGTGATCACTTCACACAATTAAAGTTAAAATGATTGCTATTTAAGCACCAGACTTATAATAACACGGCCGGGAACGGCCGTCTTTCCATATCTTCATTATTATATCTTTGTCGTTGACTTTAATTATCTTTTCTTGATTGAAAAGAAATGACAGTGCCTAGCGTTTGAAAACTTCGCGTTTGATGGGTGGGTAGGACGAAGTTGTGAGTGCCTTTTGAACTTACGAATAGAGGATATGGCACGCCATTTTGCATGTGAACTTTTGCGATATGGACCTAATGTAGTTAAGATTTAATACCGACCAATCACTTATATAAAAGGAAATGGTCAAAGGAAACGAGGCAGACAAGCATAAAGATGGACAGATGACATTAGAAATGTTGGAGAGGTTATCTGGACAAGGAAAGCTAAAGATAGAAAATAATGGAAACAGCTGGCAGAGGCCATGTGTCACAAGACACACTGATCACTAAACCGGGAAACCAGATGTGTATACAGTTTATAAGATAATTATTTATTATATTTTAGCAACAAAGGCTTAATCATAAAAAATCACATACTTGACTTTAATTTTGCACGGGTCTCAACTTATTGCATACGAAAGAAAACTCCTGATCTCTTCTATACTTTCACTGATTGTGTTCTATGCATTTCCTCTGACTGTCTGGCTAGTAAAGCCATTAGATGATCAAATGAAGACAATGAAACTTACAAACAATGTCCTGAAACCAGTCAATATTTACAAACTACTGTAAATTCAGCGGAACACAGGAATTCACGTAATTCAGCGAACACACAGGAATTCACGTGAACCAACGCGCCATCAAAGTTAACTTGATCATTCACATACGATCACATGGGCGATGTTACTCGTCTAAGATTTCGCGAAATTATTTCTATTTCAGTCTGTCTGTGACTGTTTTGATAGCATTTAACTGAAGGTAGCTTTTAGCCGCGTTGCAAATAAACGCCGCGAGCGCACCGGCCCCCTACAGACTGACGGCGCATAGAGTTATGAATACAAAAGATGGGGACAAAAATATTAATAATTGTTTTTGAGGTATTTGACATTTATTTATTCCTGTTCATTATATTATAATATTTAAGCATGCATAATCTAATGACACCTAATGGGTCACTTATACATTTGTACGTCCTAATTATGACAAAGCATAGCGCACCCCCTATTTATGTAAACATCTATGTTTCACAAATAAATTAATTGATTGATTGAACTGTATTCACAGTAATAGTTTTGATAAAAGGGAATTTTCTTGTGATTTGTTTTGTTGTTTGAATCTTTGTGAAAGCGGCTAAAACATTGGGATCCATATTACAGAATTAAATTGTAAATATATTTTCCTTTCTAAAATTTGACGACTTAACCCAACCACAAACATTTAACGACCCATCAACACCCAATTACACGAAAAAAATCATTGTAAAATGTTCGTGAGTGTTATATCTACGGCGTCGCAGCGCTACTCGTGCGCAGATCAAAGCGGCCACGCGACGGGATGCGCAGACGACGTCTCGACGCATCCCGGCCCCGCCACCCGCGCCGCACCCTCACCCCCTCTGTCGCCGTGGCGCCTGCAGACGATATTTGCATGCACCGCGCACCTATTGAATAGCATTAACATTGTCAATGATTGACTTCGTAATGTGGGAGTAACGATGAGTAATTGATGGGTTCATGTTGGATGCAAATTCATTTTTAATGAGAGTGTCTGTAATCTGTATTGATATTTGTAAACATATTGAGGTAAAAGCTTGCATATTTGAGTATGGAATCGAAGGAAAGGAGAATGTTAATGTGGGGCTATAAATACCTCGTTGTCTCCTTATGTCCGGTGTAATTAAACTCGTCTGGTGCCTGACTGCTTGCTGTATCCGTCTTCCGCTGTGACATTTTATACTTTTCCGTGTGTTCAATAAACTCAGTAGACCACGGTGATGAAATGAATAGACTTTGAACAACGACCTTTACCAGCACATCTTTGCTTGGCGACCGGCTAAGAATACGTTGGTATTTGCCACTAATTATAGAAGTATTGCATATTATAGTCGTTTAAATTTCCTCCATACTCTTGGAGCAATTAATTATTAGTGCTTAATGATGTAGCAGACATCATAGATATTTTTAATTGTTCTCTGAGTGAGTTCACAAAAACCACAATGTTTAAAATATGTTATAGTAAATAATAAAATTGTAATTATGGCCGCACTATTGAATTAGGAAATCCCTGTAATGATAGTGATGATGAGTTAATAAATAAATAAATAAGATGGTGGAATAGATTGTTCGCGATTCTGAAGAACACGAAATCCAAAACTTTGTTAACTTCATTGGTGAAAAAGCATATATCTATGTTGCAAATGATAGGCAGTTACATGGATTTGTTGAGCCCAGCTAGAAACAGTAGAAAAAAGCAAGATCATAGCAAATTAGACAAAATTTACGGCTTGCTGCTGCGGCAAAAACGGATAGAATGAAACAAAACAGCGTACCGAATAATGTTGCGCCATAACTTGTGATAATATTCCTCGTATTATTCTAATACGTGACCAAACAAGATGGTAGCAAGTTGTCATGCTACATAATTTGATGTGTTTTCACCATTTTCCCTTCATTTTCCGTTCCTTGACCCACATTCAAGGACGTCTTTAAATCAAAGGAATTGTTCGCGGGCTATCTTGATCACAATTTATTTAACTTGTGTTAGTAAGATGCCATGCTGGCTCTAGTCGCAGGCACACTTGCTTCATTTTCACCATGTTGGAAAAAGCTTGCCGTCGTCATTATTTCCATAAGCAATAGGTTCTAAAGTCGATAGAGCTTTAAATAGTGTACTTATGGAAAGAACTCTATTAGCCCCCTCACGTTATGGTTATGTATCATTAGATTCCGTCGATTCACTCTTCATAAATTCTGAAACAGTTTATTTCATTTACAAAATAGTTCACAGACCGTGGTGATAATTTTGGACGATCAATTTGCTTACATTCGCAAATCACTTGATTAGGAAGGTTTTCGGTGTTTTGTGATACGAACTCAGGGTATATTTAGAAACTCCTGATCATCTCTAATAATAAGTAGAGTACGTACACGTACAGACATACTCTGAGTATGTCTGTACGTGTACGTACAGACATACGTTGTTGACGTGTACGGTGTTGACGTAGCTATGGACAGCTACAGCTAAGTCAACACTGTGATATTCTGAAAATGTGAGCTTAAAGTGAACTGCCATCCAGTAGTTCACCCCAGCATAACCACTTCCTCTACCATAGCCAATTGCCAATAATTTCTGTTAATTTGGCTTGCTCCATTGCAAGATGATACCTATACAAGTAATTGAAAAAAGCTCTTCCGATCCTGTCTGCCCAAATAAATTTCCGATCCTATCCTGACTGTATTGTCTACAACCTAATCAATCAGTTTGACTGACTTTTCGGCAATCGAACTGATCTGTTGGCACAAGTACAAGAACATCATTATCATCTTCAATTCATATTTTCGTTACGCTATCTACGTTTTTTAGGGTTTCGTACCTCAAAAGGAAATAACGGAACGCTCGTGTGTCGCTGTCTGTCTGTCCGTCTGTCACAGCCGATTTGCTCCGAATCTACTGGACCGATTAAGTTTAAATTTGGTACACATATAGACTTCTGTGACCCAAACTCGGAAGTGTAACGTAAATAATATAATTTTGATCATGGGGGATACTTTTGGGGTGCAATTTAGAAAATTAAAAAAAAATGCAAACTGCAATATAAGCCTACAATTTTGAAAAAAAAATACAGAAATTAGGTACTTACCTAGTTCTTTACTTATATATTACAGGAAAGCCTATAAGAAGTCTATGATCATTAAAATAACATGGTAAATCTCTCAATATTGTGCGTACAAACTTAAATTTGTAGTTGGAATGTATGAGGGAACATGTTTTTCAACTACAATGTTAGGTAAGTTTGTTCTTAGGATAAATTAATCCCCACTAAGGAACCCTTCATTGTGCGTGGTCTGTGACACGCACTTAGCCGGTTTTGTTTTTCTCAAAGGATTTGTAATGTTCCCAAGTTCTCCGTAAATTGGTTTTTCTTTAACAATATTTTTAGTAAGTGTTCCTTGAACTCGACCTTGTAATATACATTTCCCCGTCGTCCGCTACAACAACCTGTCCGCGGGGCATTTTATCATTAAGTTCACGGTTGGCAGGTGGACCAGTGATCGCATTACGATATAATCGCTTTGGTCTATGTCTTCAGACTCCATTGATCCAACATAGATTTATGAGACATTACAAAAGCATTTAACCTCATATATTAGAAAGAAAGAAAGAAAAATAATTTTATTTGTCACAGAAAAAAGTGCGTACGAAAACATAATCATTATGTATGTAATAAACTCGAAGGTTACACAAAACAGATCTAAGTACTATAACAAACAAACAAATAGGTAGTCGGAAGCTGCACGTCATGACTGTGACAAGAAGGCTTGCACTCAGTATGATGCTGTGCTATGGGGGACCCACAGCACAGCGCTGATTTTCAGTGGTCACCCGAAAAATACGTACGTCCCCAGGTTTAAAAATCCCCGAGGAAATCTTTTAAAATAAAATATGGGAGGGATAGATTCAGGACACTACTTCAAACTTACAGCAAAATCACTTTGTACCCCTTTTTACGAAAATTACGTGGATGGAGGAGTCTGACCTTTGGCACAGCTAAAGTTTATATGGAGGAGGAGTGCAGAAAGCTAATATTTTTATTAGAAATAAATTAAAATAATAAAAGAAACACTACCCACACATCTATGCGTTTGACACACACACCCATAGTAACAGGGTCTCATGACTAGAAGATAGATAGGTGACAGAAGTACCAGCTTGAGTATGGAGTAAGTACCTACTTTTAATAGAATTAGTAAGTACCTACTTTTTAATAGAATTAGTAAGTATCTACTATATAGATTGTAAGTAGAGGGGTCGAATGTTCAATCATTTGTTCACAACAGTGCGAAATATTAGTTTGACACAACGGCTGAGGTATGAGATGCTGCACTTCGCGACGTAAACTTGCAGACAGCAGGATACCGCAAGGCAGACGATGTAGCGGAAAGAGCCTGATTAAAATCAATCGAGTGAAATGTAAAAGGAGTAGGTACCAAAAAGTGCAATTGAAGAGAATTTGAAACACCTACTAAACTTGAGTTACAATATTTTTTCATAAAACAGATTTTTAATTTTTCCTTTCAATAGACCAAATTTTGCAATCGTGTAAATTGGTGCAATATTTTTTTAAATGTGTATTTTTTTTGAAAATTCGAGTTTAGAAAAAAGTTAAAGAAGTTGTTTATGTAAAATATTTTTTCTTAAACATGCATAGAGGAAATATTGCCATTATTTTCGAAAAAAGAACATGCGAAGTATCGAATTTACGCTCAAAGAAAATCAAATCCATTGAAAAGCACTATATATGCCTCGGCGGAAATGACAATTGCCTGCCTCGTATTAGTGAACCCTCGCCTACGGCTCGGCCTTCAAACTCATACTGCACCTGCAATTGCCTATTTCACGGCCTTTGCAATAATGTATTATTTCCACAATTTGCTTTGCATTAGTGTACAGGGTAAAAGTTATTTCGGAGCAGACGTACAAACGAAGGTTACGGTACGTATTTTTAAGGAAATTTCGTATAAGCATATACCAAAATACACGTAGGCGTCCTAATCACTTGGCCGGTTCTTTCTTATTCTTACACTGTGCTAATCTAAAGTCTACTCATTCTCTGTACCTATTAACTAAAAAAATATCGCTGAAAATAACCTCCATTGTTCGAATTTTTAACACAATTAGATTTGTAGTCAATTCACTGTTCTTTTTAGGGTTCCGAACCAAAATGGTAAAAAGGAACCCTTATGGTGAGACTAAGTCTGTCTGTCTGTCTGTCTATCTGTCTGTCAAACCTGGATATCTCAAGAACTACTAATGCTATCAACTTGAAATTTAGAATAGTTTTAGATGACGTTTGCCCAATTATTTTGCAAGTAAGAAAGAAATTAAAAAAAATAGATCTTTTTTTTCCAAAAGGGACTGAAAGGGGGTGTTCAAAATAAGAAGTTGGGCTACTAGGGCATGTGGGCTATCATATCAAAGAACGCTGTTTGCACATTCTCAAACAATTTTTTTTTTTTAGGCAGCACAGTTTCCGACTTTTGATGAAAAATGTAAAAAAAAATACCGTCCCCACCCATTATCTCCGAAGTTTGCATAGATAAAAATCTGAAATTATTCTATGTGATAGAAGTTTATGTAAAGATTACAGGAAAAATAAAACAATGTCTCTAAATAGCACAGTTTTTCAGAAATCATCAACAACATACGTACGGAACCCTCGGTGCGCGAGTCCGACTCGCTCTTGACCGGTTTTTTTTTTTCAAATATAAAACGAGTTTCGTATTGTTCTTTTAATAAAATAATCGACTAACGACAAGGTAACATTTCTATTTTTTTTATCGTCTGCCAGACACGGGATTTTTTTTCGTGTAATTTAGTTACGGACGGAAATCGGCGTTGAGTCGCGGTGACATACACAAAGCTTACACTATCGTTTATGGAATACAAATTATCAATAATTGATGGTACAGTTACGTTCGCCTACACGCCATGTCGGCTGGCCATATCAAATGTGTGCCATTGAATATCAAATCGCATTTATATAATATAATTCATTGGTTTCGACGTATCTTGGCAGAAAGTCATGATCTTTGTGGACTAGTAACAAAATATGAGTACCATCTCTTTTGGTGATATAATCTGCTGTAATGGTTTTTGAGATTAGATAAACTAGACAAACATTCAAATAAACCTACATAGAGAAGACAAAATTTACTGAGTTGTTAGAAGCTACAATTTTAACATACTAACCTATCACGTCACATTATTTATAAACTCAACTTCGGCAACAAAACTGTAAAAAGATACATTCCTGAGGAGATACTGGAGACGTCTTGCTTGCATATTGTTTAGATACTGGAGACGTCTTGCTTGCATATTGTTTAGATACTGGAGACGTCTTGCTTGCATATTGTTTAGATACTGGAGACGTCTTGCTTGCATATTGTTTAGATACTGGAAAGGTCTTGCTTGCATATTGTTTAGATACTGGAGAGGTCTAGCTTGCATATTGTTTAGATACTGGAGAGGTCTTGCTTGCATATTGTTTAGATACTGGAGACGTCTTGCTTGCATATTGTTTAGATACTGGAGAGGCCTTGCTTGCATATTGTTTAGATACTGGAGACGTCTTGCTTGCATATTGTTTAGATACTGGAGAGGTCTTGCTTGCATATTGTTTAGATACTGGAGACGTCTTGCTTGCATATTGTTTAGATACTGGAGACGTCTTGCTTGCATATTGTTTAGATACTGGAGAGGTCTTGCTTGCATAGAGTTTTGGCTTTAAAATAAGCCAACACGCAGCATAATAGAAATACCGCAAGTTTGAAAAGCCCATCAATTCCAGCTAACAAATTAAATGAAAAACTTTACAAATTAACAGCTGACACCTCAGGACATGCATGCTTTCACAGATAAACTAACAAATGATAAGTGTTTTAACAAATTGCCAACATAAAATTAATATTTACTGCTTCTTTTTATTATAAAAGGTGTTTTTACGCTTTTTACAACGCAAACATGATACGAATCGAAACTTTTTCCTAATAAAACTTGACCCACATAATTTACAAACATTAATAATATAACAAAGCGCATTGCTTCAACTAACAGGATCAGATAAACCGCTACACATTGTAATGTTAGGGAAAAAAACGCCGCAGCTTCTAGACGACAACTCGAGAGCTAGGCGCGACATCTGGCGGGCCCCGCGAAATATACACATGTGTTTTTGTCCAGATGACACTGTGCTGTTCTTGCGCTTATTTGAACGACTATAAAGTTTAAATTAGATTGTCAATTTTGGGTATAAAAATGTGTTAATATAAATAAATATTGGACTTTACTAGTGGGGAATAAAGTTAGTTTTGGTGTGTTGGTAGCATTTTTGTCATTTTTTTTTCGGAAGTAGCATAATTCATATGGCAAGGAGCGTGTCGGGTTTCAGGGCAGATGCGCGCGTGTTTTAATTTCTGCGCACGCGTCTCTGCTGGTGACGACTGACGACACAATTTTAAGCTCCGTTTAGTTTTCCAGTTGTTGATTTTTTTTTTCGAAGAAACCCTTGACCTTTACTAATAAGTTGTTTTATGCCAAAATGTGGGGTCTGTCCTACTTGTTTGTATAAATATATTGAAGCTTTCGCTGTACTTAACACAAGGTTTGAAGTTCGCATCCACTTGCAAAGATGCTGATGTTTTTGATACTTCACATGTAGATGAAACTATATTATTTCTAACCTCATATGTGTTACAATTAAAACAAAAAAGAAAAGATTTATTAATATCTGTAATTAATTAAAAAATCTTTCTTTTTTGAGGGTGTTGAAATCAAAAACCGAAAAGGGTCCATACTAACTGTAGATAATAAAATAAACCGCATGGGAAAGCAAAACTACAATCTTGATTTTATTGCGGTGCACTTCAACGTCAACCTTATTGCGGTGCACTTCAACCTCAATCGTATGTGTACCTTAGGGCCAATTTCTAAACAAAGTCCTACAGGACCAACCACCCCACAATCTGCCGGTAGGCGGCACTTTCCCCGACACATGCAAATCGCATGAACTTGTCCGCACGTGCGCTATACCTGCGCGTACGCCGATCTGCACAAAAACTCCCCTCAGCTGCGCGCGCAGCTGCCGCTAACTGCGCAGCCACCAGCTGGACCAGACATGTGACGCGTATTATTAGATCCTAGATGTGGAGGCTTGAGATGAAGGACTGGATCAAGGAGTGTTTTCGGGATGCTAGACTATGTTGGGATTATTTTGTGTAGGGTAGGGATAAAAGCATTGTTTTTTGAAATGGGGATTGTGTATTTCATATGAGTGAAACGTGTGTCGAATTTATAGATCGCTTTTGGGTGCCAGGACTTGACGTTGAGTTTTCTTACTTAACTTTCGCACTGTCAGCAAATAGATATAGACTGCACAATTGTTTGATTGATTTGGAATATTTTGCAGTTGATTGATTGCAGTCCGAGTAGATAATTTTCAGTTCATAATTATTATTTTCATTTTCAGTCAGTGTAGCTCGGGATTCTTATTCTTATGTGGAATAGGCTGTGACGGAGATGCAATCAATGTTTTGAACCGATCAAAATAAAAGGCCTCGTTTTAAATTCGCAAAAAAAACCTTTAGTCGTGTTTTGATTCCTTCCTCATTCGCGTGCTGACACGAACCCTATCTCTTCTTATTACGTAAAGGATATGAATAATTCAGTATAAACACGGAAAATGCCGAATTGGCCCGATCATCCCTGAGGAGGCTGTATAACGACATGATTACTGCCAAACACGATATCTTCTGATTTGTTTGATGGAAATTCGCAACAATTTGCCTCGGGATATCGTTGGGATGCTTAGAATTTGTTAATCATCGTGTTTTTGAATAATCATTTAGATTACCTACCTATTCGAATTTTCGTCACGATACGTGTGAGTTCGGGACTTCGGGTAGGTAGGTATTGTGGAAATCTTGTTTTTGTTTTAATGAGTATCAAAACAAACCTTGACACGATACCTAGGGCATAGAGGTTATAATTGATAATTTTATTTTATATTTGATAATTTTCTCTTTGTGTTATCTTTGGTTTTTTAAAGATGTAAAATATTGCGATAGATAGAAGGTAAATCGCAATATTTTCCTTTTCTCTTTGGAAGGAATAAAAAAACCAAAAACAAAAGATTTAAAAACATTGACACATACCTACCTAGGACTTCTATTTTTTCTTTGCTACTAACTTTGAAAGTAAATCAGACGTGTTAAGCTTCATCGCTAATTATTAATTTAACAAGTTAACATGCAAAAAGATGATATTTCGCGTGTTAGTAACCACCGCAACCACCGCAGGTGAGCCGCCATTACTATACCGTGCAATTACACTCAGACGCGTATCCGAACGCACGCGCGCATTCTATTTTTGAAATTTGAACTTTTCGCTCCATAATCATTGCTTGATTTTTGTTTTATTTTTTTAACATTGTATTCGCGGATCGTTAAAGATGAGAAAAAAAATAAGTCGTAAATTCGCAGGCTGTATAATTCTTCTTTTGTTCGTTCGATTAAAAACATGAAATGTCAAAGATGTAAAAAAAAGAAAAACACGAATTGTATGTTCATATTTTTACGCAATCTCAAGTTTGTTTCTGAGGTATCTTTCAAAGCTAACATACTAAACTAAACTTTGCACTTTTAATTTGACGAATATAGTGACGAATATTTTGTCCTAATATTATAATAAAAACGACGAACTTTTGTCAGAAAATTAAAGAGGCACGTAGTACCTACATAAAAATGCTACAAACCAGCTAAACCGTACAAGTAGGTGGCGGGTGCTCTGTCATTTGAAGAACGTGCAAATATTTCAACCACTTTTCATACATTCTCATTGCACTAAACATTTTTATTTTTATAATCACAAAAACGAAAGGCAAATCGTTCTAAATAGGTACGCTTTACGAAAATAATGGGAACCACAACGCTGCTACTTAGATCAAATTAAACGTGGTAGTTCTTATAATTTCGTAACCGCACTTAGGGGTCGCGATTTCTGAACGAAAAAATAATATTTAAGGAGTCAATGCCCCCGCAACGCCATCTGGCCTGCGCTCGCGCCGAATAAGGGTTGCTATGCACTGGACTGTAACACTGAACACTTGAACAGTGTTGAATTTTATATGATGCACGATATTTGGACAGGTACTTAAATTACATCACTTGTTGATAGGTTAGCAATAGTTTTTAACAAAATAAAACAGAAATTAAATGTAGGCTTCATGTAGGTAGCAGTGGCTTACTAATGTAGGCTTCATGTAGGTAGCAGTGGCTTACTAATGTAGGCTTCATGTAGGTAGCAGTGGCTTACTAATGTAGGCTTCATGTAGGTAGCAGTGGCTTATTAATGTAGGCTTCATGTAGGTAGCAGTGGCTTACTAATGTAGGCTTCATGTAGGTAGCAGTGGCTTACTAATGTAGGCTTCATGTAGGTAGCAGTGGCTTACTAATGTAGGCTTCATGTAGGTAGCAGTGGCTTACTAATGTAGGCTTCATGTAGGTAGCAGTGGCTTACTAATGTAGGCTTCATGTAGGTAGCAGTGGCTTACTAATAGCATACATTCCGGTATTAGGTGTTATACATTGCAATCTAAATAAATGTAGTTAAATGTTCAGAGCCGACTTTTTGCGATATTTCAAATCTATGAATAGCCTAAAACTATTATTTCCAGAATCAGAAATGGCTTGTTGCATAATATTCAGATAGCGGGTACTTAATCTATCTAAATAACCGCTGTCCCATGAGTCTACAGCTTTCATAAGTTTGTAAGATAATGTTTGCAACTGAGACTGCATTATAAGTTCCTAACTCTACTAAACATGGCTTTAGTAAAACCAAACACTCGCTTCAACCTGGTGAACGAGAACCCTAACGTCTTCAAACCACTTTTTTACAAAGTACACCCCTTAATTGCTATACAAACTTAGTTTTACGTTTCTTAAACATTTCTCATTTAATTTTGAACTTTATTCCCCAAAAATAAACTTGATTTATAATTAACACCCGCGGGTATCGGGGTGGCAAGAATTTCGTAGCACACTATGATTTCTTTATCGCGAAGAAATATAGTTTAAAATAAAAATAAGAATTTGGACAATATTAAAGTGTTTCTACAGAGAGATAATAAATGATAATTACTATCATTAAATTAACGTTTAGTTAGCATTAAATTGTGACGTGTATCGCTTGATAGTTACACGTGGGGTGAAATGAAGTTCAAGAAAACAATATAGGGTTCAATGTTTCTTTACTCAACATAAAAGGGTGCACCAAACAAGAAAATCATTATTTATTTAAGTATTTATCTACTTACATCTACCTCACAGGATCAGCCATGCGATGAAAGCGCATAACCTAAGTTTATCCATTCCAACATCTAAAACTACTTAATTATAAATAATGCAATCCTTGTAAATTCGCTCAGAGGACAACAGGGAAAGTTCGTCTCACCCGCTATGAGACCTTACCAGCAAGTTGGGCTACCAAGTAAACAAGTCCGTCTCACCCGCTATGAGACCTTACCAGCAAGTTGGGCTACCAAGTAAACAAGTCCGTCTCACTCGCTATAAGACCTTACCAGCAAGTTGGGCTACCAAGTAAACAAGTCCGTCTCACTCGCTATGAGACCTTACCAGCAAGTTGGGCTACCAAGTAAACAAGTCCGTCTCACTCGCTATAAGACCTTACCAGCAAGTTGGGCTACCAAGTAAACAAGTCCGTCTCACTCGCTATGAGACCTTACCAGCAAGTTGGGCTACCAAGTAAACAAGTCCGTCTCACTCGCTATGAGACCTTACCAGCAAGTTGGGCTACCAAGTCTAATGTTACACCACGCAGCTTTACCTACAGTTTTTTATGATAATCAGAACCTAATTTAGTTCTGCTTGGCAATTGAAGCATTTAATAATACCGAACTTGTGCTTTTGACAATGACTTAAAGCAATGCTAAGTATCTGTAGATGAATGCTCCTTTGAGATGCGATGTTAAAGGGTTACGCCACAGATTACCTACTTAGGCGACGATAAAGGAAAAGCTACGAGAGTGTTAGTTGAAACTAACGAAGATTAAATAGTACCTAAGGGTCAACAGCCACTGTAGGTAAGTAAATACATCACAGCACGGAAATAGGTTATAACTTTAGTAGCAAATACATCACGTGAAAAATATCCTCGGAACCTTCAATATATTTTCCATTCCTGTTCAATCGGAGAAGATTCAATGGCGAACGTCTGTAACTTTATGTTCTATTGTAATCGATCGCAATAATTCAATGGAACAGCCTTTACCTCGACATTGCGTTGTTTACCTTCGATAAATACATTTTGGCATTGACCTTATTACCTTCAGTACCTGTAGGTATACCTAGAATCTTCCATTGAAATTGCTCCTATAACTGCAAGAAGTCGTTTACATTATTGTAGCATTGAGTTTTCCTGTTCCTACAGTGAAGCTTATGGAAAACTTGAAAACTATATTTCATAACTGCCTAATTCATTTGAAATGTAAATGGATACACGTGCGGTCTTGTGAAGATTACTTATAAACTCGTTTTATGAAACAATTTTCAGTGCTCATATAGAGGGCAAAGCAGAAAATTATTCAGTAATTCATAAATAGGTACAATATAAGATCACTTTTAGCGATAAGACCGCCAATTGTGTCACCCTATGTAAAATTTCTACATTTATGTCTGTAATTTGTATGGTGGGTACATAATAAAGAGTACTCTATTCTATAAACAAGTCTCGCTTACTACTAAATCAAAGTACACGACAGCTCAATAACGTCCACAAACAGCAACATTCTAACTGCAAATCGAATTCGTTCCTATATGATTTCCCAATTGCCAATAGAATTTCGTTCGGTAGCTTCGTATGAAAAATGTCGAGTTTCTTTTCCCGTACGTACGGCACGATGTCCCCTGTGGCCGGGGGGGTAGGCAGTAGGCACGGCATGTAGCGTGAGTGACGCCGGCCATTTGTCAACCCGCTCGATTTAATCTAACAGCGGATTTGGCCGACGTATTGTTGGGATATAGTGTATTGGCACGAATTGGCGTATGAAAAATTGAAATTGAAAATATATGCATAACGAGATTGCGTTTGTTACTTTTGGATATTTTTTTCCACACGTTCTTAATTAAATGAAATTTCTTAGCCTAAAATAGCCTAAAGGCGGATTTAAGCTTTTTAATATTATTAATTCAGGAAAATATGAAATAACTATTCCGTGAGCGTTCTGTTTAATTACTTTCCAGAAACAAATAGCGTGTGACCAAAACTATAATTAAACTTTCAACACATTTCTATACTCTTTGCAACCAATTATGTGTTTGATAGCTAAATGCCATTAAGTGCTGCATTTGCATTGCATGCTATAACAGTTATAGTAAAGCAAGTGTAAGTATGTCGCGGAATTACAATTTTCACACACATTTTTTACTTATATTAGTTATTAAATGCTTAATTCCAAAAAAAAAACAACATCGCCAAGTGAAAAAACAACTTACTCTGACGGCAATAAAAAAATTAAAGTCTAAAACCCGACTATCACACGTCAATACTCACCAACCCCACTATACAGACTGTAGCCATAAAAAAATCTGACTAGTCGAATCATAAATCCCTGTGAGGTACACTCCCATGAGTTGTGTAAACCATAGCCCCCTCATCATATCCTCACGCGACCAGGAGTTCCATTAAACGGTGAAATTTGGAGATCACAATCTTGGCCCAGGTTTTAGAACGCCCTGTGAAAAACATTGCTCTAAGTTAAACGTGCGTGCCTCAAATAAGTTGTTTAATTTTGAGGTCTTTATGGTAATTTTCCTAAAGACTGTTTATGTTGAACATTTGCATAATTTTAAGTGAAGTTTTGTTTGTAAGGTGTCTGAGATAAGTACGAAGGTTTTGATGGAAATGTTTTGACGGCAATGGGACTATCGTAAAAGATGCATTTTCTCGCCAACGATACATACTAGATGTAATAAAAACTATTAAAAACCTTATCAAACAAATTATAATGACCCATCCATTGCACCGCCTAAGTTTAACCAGGGACTATTTTGGTTACCCATTGAAAGGGTTTTCGATAGGGTTTTTCTAAGCGGGTAATCAAAAACCCATACGATAAGGGTAACCCTTTTGAACGGCTTAATTTAAGCCATTCAAAATTACCCACACCGTATGGGTTTTTGTTTAACTGCTTAGAAAAACCCTATCGAAAACCCTTTCCATTGAAAGGGTTTTCGATAGAGTTTTTCTAAAATGGTAACCAAAATGGTCCCTGGGTAGAATAGAGATAGAATTGGTCATGCTACGCGTGCTGGGCGGATATCGAAATAACATAATATTATGATTTTTTCATGTTACTGGGTTTCAAGTAGGTTTAGAACCCATTGAATGGGTTATCATGTAACCCTTTCATTGGGGTTCAAGTATACCTAAAACCCATTCAATGGGTTATCATGTAACCCTTTCAATGGGTTTCTAGTATAACCCTTTCAATGGGTTATATCATGATAAAGGTAACCCATTGAATGGGTTACCCCTTCGAAAGGCAGTTAAAGTAAAGCACGTGTAAGTATATCGCGGAATAACAATTTTCACACACATGTTTTACTTATATTAGGGCCGATTTTTCAATCCTCAGATAAAAGTACCAATAGCTACCTAAAGAATAAAGTTATTAGACTCTTTATTCGTCAGATAAGTGGTTGTCAATTTTTCAATACATATTTATCCTAAGAATAACTATCTGACCGATCATCTCATCTGTTAAAGCGCTAACTTCACGGAGGTGAAACAAATATACAGAATAACTGAATGTTAGAGTGGGACGGACTATTTCTTTGAACAAGCAAACGTCAGCGTCTGCCGTCAGGTCACTTTTATTACGGTACGTCCGTTAGGAGGTTCTTTGTTTGGCTTGTGGTGTTTTTATTTGTGATTTTTAGTTTTGATAGATTTTTAGTCAACCAAAACAAGGGAGCGTTCAGCGAACTCTAATAATGCTGAGGTTCAACTATTTGTAAGTTTTGTCGAGACCTACAAGCAAATAATAGTAAATAAAAAGATTGACTCTGTTTTAAACAAAGATAAATAATCTGCATGGAAGAAAATTGAAAGTTCTTTCAACACGTGTGGAATCACAATAATTGATCGCTTTTGTAACACCTTAAAGTTAAAATATGAGGGAAAAAGCCACGAAAAAGAAATCCTCCGTCCAAAGACAGGAGATGTACAGAACAGGAGAAAAGGTTTTAAGTATTTGTTCGAACCTAAAAGGGCTCGAAGCACGTCATGATTGTGATACAATTATGGCTTCCTCCTTAATTGCCATGTCGTCAATATTATCTAAAATATCCAGTACACTTGTAAAGCACGAAAACTAACCTTAAACTTAAGTTATGTCAACGTCGCCGCGTCGTTTATCAATGGAATAAGCGGTTATCTGGCCGTCAAAGAGCCAGATAGATTTATTCCTCAGATATGTGAATTATTCGACGAATAAAGCTTATTTGACGATTGAACAACTGAGTTTTTTGCTATCTATCGAATAAACCCTATCTGTCTGTTTATCTGAGGATTGAAAAATCGGCCCTTAGTTATTAAATGCTAAATTCCACAAAAAAAAACAACATCGCCAAGTGAAAAAAAACTTACGCTAACTAACTCTTAACCGGGGTTGTACGGTCCCTGGTTTTAACAAACCAATACTTAGGCACTGTATTGTTATTCCTGCGTCAATCATTAGCTACAAACCTGCAACCGGTTCCAGCAACACCTGCTTAGACACACTAACCTACATACCCTTATGGGAACAAGTAATAATCAACTAAGTGTCTTAACGAAGTCCTTGAAGTAAATGATCCTATTCAGATAACAGCATATTTGCGTTGTCGATAACAAGTTTACGATAATGTTTTATATATCGACTGCTGTTTCTCCTTTTTCGTCAACATTAGGTATGTCAAAATGTTAATTTTTAAGTATCATAATATTATAAGAACGTTTAAAGCCTCTTCTGCTTATAGAGAGCATAAGTTTTGGATTTGAAGTACTTAGACCATTAAATCTGTTCATAAGCAGTGACATAATAATTTCACATAAATATCAACTACCCACAGCGTCCAATAACAGCTATTATTCACTCGAATTAGCCTCTTGCTGACCCTAACGTCCCACATTGACCCACTCGACGCCCAAATACCACTCGAAAACTACCAAATCGGCAAATACTTACAAACACCGGAAAAACATCATAGACATTATTTGTGTTCGCTAGTTACGGAAGTTAAAGATGTGACGGTTTTTCTGCGAGCTACGCCCCTCGCCACGTGGCAAAAGATGCTGAATATCTTCTAAAAGCGGGCCTAGTATAGACCCTTGTGGCACACCTGCCCTTAAATACGAACTTACCAACATTTTGTTCAAGCGAAAATAATCTTTAGCCCTCTCTGATAAGTTTAAGTTGAGCTGCTTTGTAAAGTGGTAAGTGACAAGCGTATATTTGGCAGGAAGAGGGTGTGCATTGAATTATATTTAGTAGTAAGCTCCCTACGGTTATGATTGAACAAACGATACGTCCACAAGGTGTGCAAGACACGCTCCGCTTTGATAATATTTTCATTACAAACTTCTTATTGACGTGCGATTAACATTAACATTAGTTACAAAACGGAGTTTTCTTTATTGGTGAAAGTATACAATTTGGTGGGCTATTTATTCTGAATTATGAGGCAAACCGTGTTATTTGGGGCAATATTTTTATTGATATTACAATGTTGTTAGGTTTCGATGAGATCTTAGCACGCGAAAACAGTATGAATTAAGATTTATAGCTACCCTAAGTTTATGAATCAGCTTTGCACCTTCGTATTTTCGGAGGCCATTGTCCGTGGTCTACCTTTTTTCCCTGTCATGGACTGTTATACAGATACCACCAGATACCTTTATCTATTAAATACCGACACGTGTACAACCTTTATTCATTTAACATTCTGTACCAGTATTATTACCGTTACCTGCATCTGTATCAGTCAGCTTTGCTACATCTTCACTAGCACATATTCCTTTAATGACAAGATTCACATTCCTGTATCATTTGCGTTTATCATCTGTAAGTTTTATTTGTAATCGAGTTACACAGTTGCTGTTTCCCTTTCTGCCGATTTTTGCACCTTTCGTCAATTTATATCGGAAACCAATTTTATTGATCCACCATCTGTTGCGAGGTGGGCGACCTTTTCTAAAGACCCTATACAAATTTATATCTAATGTGTTTTTTTTTCATTCCAGGTAAGTGTTTGCAAGTATAAACAAAAAATGGTGGCATTTGGCGCAGCACGTGAGTAGTGCGGTATTGTTGCGGATTAACGTGCTGAATTGGTAGAATATTTGGCAAGAATGTTATTTATGGCCCTTGATACCTACTATAAATAAAGCCAGATGATTCTTCCTACGTGATCTGTATCATCTAACACTAATAATAGTAAGAGAGTAATATTAAGAGACCATCACTATGTGTCTCTATTTGCACGAAACCATGTATTTCCATAGTCATTGTCTGGTATACGTTTTCTGTTCAACAAATCTGTTGAATATAATCAATTACCGGCATCACGTCGCTCGGTGTCTACCCGACCGCGGAGGGGACAGGTGTGAGGGTACTGTGGACGGTTGTGGATGGTGCAATCACGGGGATGAACTCAACTGTGAAATGACAGGGAATGGGCGAAGGGCAAAGAACAGCAGTGATTGGACTAAAGTAGGTACAGGCGATAACTAGATAGTTCTAAGAGAAATGATAGAGGACGGTAATGAATCTAAAAAATGCAGAATTAGTCTAAGACACGTTCACTAGAGCTACCTTTGCTAGGATTAAAACTAATCGAGTCGAATTTACTGAATTTTGTTGACAATATTGAACTGGGTGACCCAATTATGCGAAATACTTGTTTACGAATTTGATTAGCAACATACATTTACCCATAAATTACATAACATACAAGACTGGGTCAATGTACTTTAACTTGTTGACATCCTTAATTATGTCATTTATTCAGAAAATTCTATAGAATGTCAAAATGATTAATTTCAGTCAACTCTCATGTGTTTATTGCAAAATTTCCAAATCTATGTGGATTTCATCTTTGTTACCTATGTATCTACTTTTTACAGAAAAATAACCTTTGTTATTACATCTATTATATTTATACATTCAAATCCAGTCATAAAGAATTAACTGTAACCCAAAACTTTGGCACACAATCTGTCAGGTGGTGTGGTCACTTGATAAATTAAGCAATAAAAACAAATGACATTTCCCGTCCGTTTGTCTATGATTGCGTGCCGCTAAAGGCGTTGAAACACCATGAAATTAACCTTCATTTTCATGGAAATATAAATAATTTGCTCACTTAGAGTTATAGTGCGCATTGCTCACATTTTCAGACAACCATTTTGTCAGGCATTTTGTATTTTCTATGAAATGTAACATCTGTTCCAATTAATTTGAAAACTGACTTATATAACTGTGTTCAGCTTGGTTTAAGGGATTAATCGTCGTAATGTATCCTGCTGTTCTTTCTGGAGTACATTGCTTTTAGTAATTTTATGGCTTTTAATTGTCTAGATTCCATACCAGTTTAAGCCTACAGGTGATCGGAAAATATAATAAAAGTGATTGCTGAACTATAGAAAGTTTCATGATCAGTTAGTGTTCCTTGACATTATGTCCCAACCTTATGAGCGTTTACACCTTACGGCATTTCATACAAACTTTAAAGCCCTAGTTTTTCAAAATGACTGAACCAATTTTAATGAAACTTCATACGCATAAGTAGGATACAAAGGTCTAAAAACTTAGTTAAGAACATTATCGAAATGTCTTATTTAAAAATAGATAACTGGAAATCTCTGTTTCTATGGAAAATTTAAAATCGGTCTAATTTGGCTGTAACACTATTTTTAGAAAATGTTCTTAACTAACTTTCTAGACCTTTGTATCCTGCTTAGTAAAATCGGTTCAGTCATTTCGAAAAACAAGGGCTTGAAAGTTTGTATGAAATGCTGTAAGGTGTAAACGCTCTTAACAAATAGGTATGCAGAATATGGTGCTGATTTATCTAAGTCAACTACAGTAATAGCAAGCAGGTTGTATGTAGATACGCCAGTCGCCCGTATTAAGTTGTTTTCATCTACTTAATATCTGCTTCTCTGAGTTAACAATTTCAACCTGCGGGGAATTGCGTAACACACACAAAATGACAGCAGATAAAGAAAAACAATTTTTTTTTCTGCACAAACTAGACACACTTTTTTTTTTATATATGCACCCTCTAATACAAAGTAGCCAAAAATATTACAAGTACCTACATATTTTAAGACTATTAGCTTTTATATTATGTAAATATTATCCAGAAATAAAAATAAGACAAAAGTAGGCAAAAGCCTAGTATTGAAAACCTTAAAAGATCGCAATTTCTTTCATTTTGACAGTTCAGCCAAGTTCATAGCGATATTTAGGTACGTTGTTGCGCAGACGAATTTATTAAACCTATGAAGCAATGGATTAGAAATATCCTTCAACACTTGGATTGTGATTAAAACTGTGTTTCGCAATTAAGGTGTTGCACAATAGAAAAAGTTATATAAGTAGCGTCAATCCCCTTTAAACCTTAGCCATGTGAGGAAATTAATATCAAAATTCTAGTTCCTACAAATTCCGAAAGCACTTTTGGCACTATACCACGTGCAACGTGTTCCGAAAGACAGACTAAGGACAAGCACACTTTATAAACGAACCTACAATAATGTACCTAATAATAAAAGCTCCGACGTTTATCTAAAACAAAATAAGTTTGAGTGGACATAATTTAGGGCGAATTTGGTGAAACGCGAAGGTCGACTAGTCTGGCAGTCATTATTGTGGCCTAGGCTGTAGGCCGCACGCCACTGCGCCACGCCTCGAAAGCGAAAGATGGAATCAAATTAGGAAACGTACTCATTTGCGATTATGCGAAGGAAGGAAATATTTTTGATCCTGTTTTTTATCATTACTGTTACTATTAACCCTGTTTCATCCCACTGCTGGACAAAGGGCTCTCCCCAGGACTTAAGTTTCTTGCGATCCATGGCTAATGTCATAGTCACTGGTCGTTTGTTTTGTCCGGCGATCTTCTTTTTCTGCATCTCATTTTCTTTGCAATCATTAGCTAAGTATTAAATCTTTGTTTTTGTAACCATAAACTTAACTAATTTAAAATGGAAATTATTTGAAATGACTTCTTACTTCATCACCCATATCATCGCCACCTGATCACCATCATATACTTACATAGATCACACAATCGTTTCCATTGACGCAACCAGTCAAGCGCAAGGGACCAGTCCTATGAATGATTTGAACATTGAGCATGTTCCCATTATTGACCTGAGGTTCGATTCATCCCGTACGTGACACTCCGGTGAGAACGTCCCTCGTTGGCGCTAAACACGGCCGGTGCACACGCTTCCTCAAACACATCGGAGAACAAACATCTCATTGAGTGAACATGAATGAATGAATGGACAATGATTGATCACCCTTATGACATGCTTACACTTGAAATGTTCGATGTTTTGTTGTGCAAGATGTTGGTTGGGCCTGAAAGGAAACTTTGTTGGCAAAGGCGCGATTTAGGGTTATGATTTAGAGAGGATGAATATAATCATATTTTTTAAGGGGCTCGTGGCTATGTGGTAACAGCCGCATAGGTCGATTGAAATTTAAGAAACGCGGTCGATTCGTGGATGGTTGACCATCCATTCAAACTCAAAACTCAAACTCAAACTCAAAACTCAAACTCAAAGCATTTATTTCAAACTAACCAATTACAGGCACTTTTGACTTGTCAAAGAGTCTGTCAGTTAGTCAGAAAGTTGAAGCTATTTGCCCATTCCAAAACGTAGATCTCTATGGAGAAGGACAGGCAAAAAACTCCAATGACACTATTAAATCAAGATATTACAAAATTCTGGGTACATTATTCTTGTCGCTTCTATATGTGAAAACATGTAAAAAAATAAATTATTTAAAAACAATTCTTAATATAAGATTAAAAGATTACAAATAATCCCTGGCAGTTAAGAGATGACCAGTCACAACTGACGGCGCCCGTTCACGAACATGACACGTGCGGCGTGGATCAGCACCATCCAGCTCAACCATTTTGTAGGGAACCGAATGATCCATTACATATCGAGACCCGTGCCTCGGAAGCGTTCGTAGATCTTTGACAGTTGTTACGCATAGTCAGAAGACCAAAACTCTGACAATCAGTCTTACCAAGAGATTCGTGTTACTCAGTAACTGTGTAGTAGAGGTCAGATAGACAGCTCCTTGTGAAATATAGGTAGATACTATAATTCAGCTGGGCCGGTAGACTGGACGCCGACCCCAGCATAGTTGGGGTCGGCAGATTGATTGAATAAGTACACACGGCTCCACATCAAGCTGTACATTTCCAGTATAAGCGGATCTCGCATTGTATAAGATTTCCGTACAATAAGAGGTCAGCGTATACTGGAAATGTATAGCTTGATGTGTAGCCGTGTGTACCTATAAAACCATTTAATTTTTAGGGTTCCGTACCCAAAGGGTAAAACGGGAAGCCTATTACTAAGGCTCCGCCGTCTGACTGTCTGTCTGTGTGTCTGTCCGTCTGTCACCAGGCTGTCTCATGAACCGTGATAGTTAGACAGTTGAAATTTTCACAGATGATGTATTTCTATTGCCGCTGTAACAACAAATACTAAAAAACAAGGGGGCTTCCATACAACAAACGTGATTTTTTTGCTCGTTTTTGCTCGATATTGATAACGGCATTAGGTAGATGCTTGAAATATTCACAGAATCTTTAGTTATTTATTTGCTTTAAAAATAAATAAATAAATTTAAAAAAAAACAAATATTTAAGGGGGGCTTCCATACAACAAACGTGATTTTTTTGCCGCTTTTATAGATAATGGTACCCTTCGTGTGCGAGTCCGACTCGCACTTGGCCGGTCTTTTAAATATATTATACAGAAGTTCAAAACAACAATAGGTACTTACCTTAAAAAATAAAAAACCATAAATCAAAATACCTCTCATACTTCGTTAACGTCAGTTTAGTCCTGCTGCCGTGCCTGTTGCAATATGAACACAAAATAACGAAATATTCAACGGTGACATGTCTACTAATTTTTAACATGTAATAAAATTAAATGCAAACCAACATAATTATTTATACACAACATAATTACATAATTCCGCATTAAAAATTAAAATCCTTACAAAGATATTAGTAACCCATAAAAACGTTGTCGTGTCCAGACGCACGATTATTATTATATTATAATGACTAATCAAAGTAAATAATCATTAAAGAGTCACACGACTAGTCGTAAGTCTGTACGCTGCCATAGACGTGTCATGCAGCTCATTTTTATGATCCTCAATAGTTTCGTGTTATATTAAAAGCCTCGGCTGTGATGGCGGCTCTTTTAGGTTTTACTTAATTTATTAAAATGTCTGAAGTGTACGTATATCTATTTAAACCGACTTCAAAAAAGGAGGAGGTAATTATGTTCGTCTGAATGTATTTTTTTTATATATCTTCATCGATACTTTCATCAATTTATTGTTGACCGATTTAGATTTGTTATTTTCATTTGGTATAGGAAGTTTGCGTGGTGGTCCCTTAGAAATTGTATTAACTTTGCTTGGGTAGTTTTTGAGTTAGCTTCGAAATAACCGAATTAATCCACGTTTTGTAACTTGTTATTGTTATATTAGGTACTTCATGTTGTTTATTCACATAGCAAGTTGTGATCATCAATTCGTTAAATCCGGAGTAGATAGTTAGTTACTGAAATCTACTTTTAAAATTCATCCCACCATCAGCCCTCAAGCACTGCAGGGGACCAGACCAGCTCCATGCAGCAGCAGTCATCATCCTGATCACCTGGCATCAAACAGCAGTGATAGTTATTACCTACATCTTACTTTAACCAACCAACATTAGACAAAACTTGTACCAACTTCGTTATAAAAAAGTATAAAATCTAGGTACACCAGCAGGCTTAGCATGGCGTTTTCGATCTCTACTCTACTATAGAATAGACATCGCTTGTCTACACTTCTCGTTATCTCTTCTTCGCGAGCACGAGGACACACCTAGACTCGGGTTTCTTCGTAGACAGTGACTTGTCCATAGCAACGGGGTATTCGCTAGTGGTGTGTATTACTACCCAATTTTACCGTACTTTTGCGTTTCGTTCTCAAACAAATCTATGAAGCAAAGTGTTTTTAACGAATATTTCTTCAATTACAAAACGCAAATGGTCAAGGGGGATGCGCTGAGTAGCCCGCGAAATTCAAATTTTCGAACGTTTTTTGAATTCTAAGGATTTTTTGAAGAGAGTTAGTTGTTTTGCCGATTCTAATGATTATAATTCTGTAAAGCAATATTTTTTACGGCCGCGCATCATATTTAAATCAACTTATAACGTGTTACTGACTTGCAAATTGCAAAAAACGTAATAAAATTTGAATTTCACGGGCTACCTTAGCGCATCTCCCTTTTAAAAATATTGTTAAATGGCTGTAGCCAATGACGTATTATAGGTAATACATCATTGGCTGTGGCGCCACTAAGTTTTATAACTCATTTGTATTGCATACACAGAACACTATATAATATTGGTAATTGCATAAAATGTACAGGCATTATTTAAATAAAGAGCCATAATTATACTATTTTGATGGCGTCACGCAAGAAGTATCCTTTAAGGGTACTGCAGACTGGTCGCGCTATCACGTCGCGCCTGTCTGCGGGAGCCCTTGTTTTTACTAGGTACTAACATTGTTATTGTATTGTTGTTTATCGATATTTTATTTATTAGTAGGTAAATGCTCCATTTAAAACTGAGTGTGTAAGATTTAGTAAATGAAAATAATAATCACTACATAGTAAAGGCTTCTACAGACCAGCGCGACTCGCGACGCGACACAAAGGCACCGCTCGTCGCGCGACGTGCGGGGCCATTGTGTCGCGCCAGTATGTAGAAGCCTTAATGCAACGCGGGCGAGGCCGCGGGCGGCAGCTAGTACTTCATAAATAAATAATTTAGTGTTCAATGAGGAGATTTTGGCTCATAGTCAGATGTTTTATATTCCCTGTGAAGTAGGTATCTAATATATCAAAGTTAAGGGACAACATAGTGTAAAAACTGTAGGATACTTATATTGTTGTTCTTATTTTATTGTTAATTCCAAAAATCTATTATTTATTTTGGGCGACAGGTCCTAGCCGAGTTCTTCGCATAAACATTGATTGCACTATCTCCTTGCTTATTTTATAATTCTACAGAACTCACACACTCACAAACAAGCAAAGCAAGCTCGCTAATAGTATTTCTTTCCCATCTTCGCTGAAGTTTTTCTATAAAAAAACTTAAATAAAAAGCGCAATTTGAACCCAACATGTTAATTTCAGCTTAATACATGATAAAAGTAAAAAAGCACCGCCTATAATTACTCGAATTAACGAAAAAACAACTAACGAATCGTTGTCTAGGTCATTTTATATGTAGACTATTTCGGAAGAAAGGTTTCTATCCCAAGCTGTCAACACCGGAGAAAGATTGTACGCCGTGCTCGACGTTGTAGACAGTTGTCTAGGGTAGAGAAGACAAGTCTCTTCACATTTGGTTTTGTAATCGCCGTGCTACAGACAGTAGAAAACTTTCTGTTGTCTACACTGAAACGTCATTTTTGTTTATTCTTCCGTCGACAAAACGCGTAGAGAGGGTTCTCGTGCTAAGCCTGCAGCACATCAAGTTATACCAAACTGTCAAAATTCTCCAAATGATTTTATACTTTAAAATGTATGGTTGAGTTCAAAATCGAATGAGAAAATTTGACAGAACTTGATGTGCTGGCGACTTATCGGGCTGGCATCGCGTGAGCTCTACATTTTGTGGCCACACTATAAAATTGCCTGGTGCTGTAATAATTGCCTCCACTTCGCGATCCGCAATCTCTTGATGTAATCGAAGCAGTCGACCATTATTGCCTTTCAGCCTTCACTGAAGTGTGCTGAAAACTGCTTTCGAAAAATATTAATTTATGCACGTAAACTGGGGTTGTAGGGGGGCAGTTAGTAAACTGGGGTTGTAGGGGGGCAGTTAGTAAACTGGGGTTGTAGGGGGGCAGTTAGTAAACTGGGGTTGTAGGGGGGCAGTTAGTAAACTGGGGTTGTAGGGGGGCAGTTAGTAAACTGGGGTTGTAGGGGGGCAGTTAGTAAAACTTCAATTTACACTTACCTCCTTAACTATAATATGGGTGTCCTAAAAACATTACTCTCCTTTTGGGCTTCGTCGCAGTCGGCTAAAAAAGATGATGCTTAACAGACTATTATTCTGATAAAGAAAGATTTAAATAATCTTCTTAGAATTTCTTTAATTCTATCTTGATTCTGGTAAATAAGAGAAGAAAAATAACGGATTTCCCTAAATCAAGATCGGAATCATTCTATAAGGTTTCTGGTTGGTCACATTTTTCATTAATTTCCTTTTTGGAAAGGACAGGCTTTTAAGCCAAATTCTGTTTATTTTTACGACAAAACATCTCAATTCCGAATATTTTCGTTATTGAAAAGTTTTTTAGCCGACGCTGGACCACAATTTAGAGAACATTCATCCAATATAAATATATCACTGGTCTTAAACTGCCAATATACAAGAATATTGTTAATTTATTATTAGGGCCGATCATTTACGTCTTATTATCAAAACAAACACTCCGGTCTCTTGAGTTAAAATCGAAAATCTGACGACAAACTTAACTTTGCTGTCTCCACGACTAAAGTGTCCGTTGAAAAGTTTAGGGCGGCAAGTTTTTGGGTGGCAAAACATAAGTTGGTTGGGTTGCACTGAATGATTCACATACTAAATGGGTCAATTCATTATCTGTGTCCTGATCTGATAAAGGATCGTTATATATTTATATCATTTTTTTATTTTGTTTCGTGCACGGCACATTCCGAGCGCTCTTGAGCGGATATGTGAAGCGAGTACACTTGTGTATGGATGTGGCAAACATTTACTATGGTAGGATAGAGTTGAAGATCGGTTATGCATTTGAAATGCACTGCACTGCAAACGGGATCAAAGCCCAAAGTCATAATTTCCGTCTGATGTTTCATAGCCTTGCTTTTACATTCAAACTGGGGGTCACAAAACATCTTCTAACGCAAATTCTTGAGCGAGTTGTTATAACAAATATGATAACAAAACGACTTGTCTTCTCCAAATCAACTTTCCACCTGAACAACATAATCTCAGACCTTCAAACATCACCCATAAATCTCATGCTAACTGCCTCATCCACTCTTCAGGGCTCCCCAGCGAGCCTGTTCCAGGAACACAATACATTGATTCTCGCTTAGCACCGCTCCACGCCGTACCGCGCTACACCGCACCGCACCGCGCCACACCGCACCGCATCGGACCGCACCGCGCTGCGCCTGCGCACTGTCCGCCGAAAACGATAAAAACACTCGTGAACCATCGCACCTATATGCGCAGGCGCCGACGGGACGTCGACTAGAGGTGCTAGATGTGACTAAGGTGGTAAAGTGTGCTCTGAATTTATTAGAAATAGAATAGCACTAAATGCGTGCTCTCGTGAGAACAAGTTAGATAGGTTCCCTCTACATGCTGTGGTAAATGAAGATGGACATCACAACGACTCCTCTTGTAGTTATGAGTTTCAACCGAGTGTATAGAATACTAAAAATATAGTAATCTTATCTTTAAATGCAAATCTTAAAAAGAATAACTCGTAACTAAAACGATCGAATCCAAATATCCAACTTAATTCGTCGAACTGGAAACTAATCGTCGATTCGATGCTATAATCTCTAGTTGACCGCTCCCGTGTCTACAATAAACACTCATCTGCTCATTAATGTTGTGATTTAGATTCATCATGTTTTAATACACGTTATAACAATTGAAATCAAATCTACGTTCAATTTTAATCTTGTCAAACTAGAACTACATTGTCAAAGATCCAACAAACTGCCCATTCCACAGTTTGTACATCCTTGTTAGATTCCGTAGGGCGCCAGGACCCTTATCTGTGACACGATTGGGTCGGTGGTCACCCAGATACCTCTCAGATATAACTTCCAGATATCGCTAAACGATCGTGATCGCCAGATATCGCCTTATCCTTACTGACTCCGGTCATATTAACGATTTCATTAGGATGCCAAGCTATACACGCACTCTAAGTGCTGTCGAATTCGCTTTGGTCTAGAAATACGATGTGGATTTTAGATTCTTGGTAGGAACACGCAGCAGCGAACTTACGTGTTCTAAGAAAACGGAAGGTCGTCAGTAGTCAATATACGCGGTGTAACTTGTAAGGGACACCGACACGCAAACTGTTACCATGAATTGAGCACATAAATCTAAACAGATCTGCTGTTTCCTACAAAAGTGCACCTACACGGTCAAATGTATGAAACAGCTGATTTATTTTTTCTGTTTAGATTCATCTCATTCAATCATGTACTGAATTCATTGTAACAGTTTGTGCGTCGATGTCTCTTCCCCTATTCTTTCCCCTGTATTCCAAAGCTTCCAAAGCTTCCGAACGATGGAATCAATTCCGAATAATTACTTGAGATGTAGATCAGACTATTTAAGATTGTCCAGTGACCTTTGAGCCTCTTTATTCTATTATTCATTCAGCTACCATCCTATACCATTAAAACCGAAACAATATAACATAAATTATTAAAAGAGAAAGAAGTGATGCTCGTCTAAACAATGTATTTACAATACAAAATTACAATATATTCAATAAATAATCGTCCATTGTTTGGACAGGATAAATCAAATCTGTGGCGTATCTGTCTGCGTTTCTATCGCCCCTAAATCAGAATTACAACTCAGTACAATACTCATGTTAGAATTTATAATTATAAACACAGTGCCCTAAGGTTTATTGTCTCTAAGAGCTGTTATAGGAACGGGAAGGAAGGTATAGCTAAAAAACCCAAGGCAAACGTGTAAACACTATCTTACACTAGCTGCGCCCCGCGGTTTCACCTGCGTAAGTCTCGATCCCGTAGGAATGTAGGGATAAAAAGTAGCCTATATGTTAATCCAGGGTGTTAGCTACCTCGATACAAAATATTATTAAAATTGGTCCAGCCGTTTCTACGTGAAAAAGTAACAAACATCTATCCATCCATCCATCCATACTTACAAACTAGCGCGTTTATAATATTAGTAGGATAGGATTTATCGAATTCCATAAAGGCAGACAGGCGCGACTCGACGGTGCGACACGGTTCTGGTAGAACAATTTTCATTAAAGAATGAACGGAAATTGTTCTACTACTGTCGTGCCGCGCCTGTCTCCGGGAGCCTTAAGTCGAGTTATGGTTAAGGAGTTTAAGTAAAAGCTAAACGTCAAATTAAATTCGAGTACTTCGATCAAGACTTGCATCGGAAACACTACCACTGTCTGACAAGAAACACACAACAAAACCTGTTAGTAGGTACACACGGCTACACATCAAGCTATACAATTCCAGTTTACGCTGATCTCGCACGGTACGGAAATCTTATACAATGCGAGATCAGCTTATACTGGAAATGTATAGCTTGATGTGTAGCCGTCTGTACTCGAGATATTGGTAAAATTGTGTCTCTGCAAAAAGCCATTAATGAAGAGTTGAAGTTGAAGAAACTAAAAAAGACTAAATAACTTTTGATCAATCGTGTCAAACTGGGTTCTGTGTGTGAGCTATTAAATCAAACTAAAACATAATGAAAATCTCCTACCTGTCAGTGACCCACGATGTCATCATCTCCAGAATACTTCATCAGACCTATTCTAAGAGCCACGAACCTTCCGTGCTCATACGTCACATATCAGCCGTTTGGCATGCGCCGCGCACGCCCGAGGACGTGCCCTGACGTGACGGCTGCGCCCGCGCATGGGCATTTGCATCGGTTTCCGCCACCAACAAACACACCGACACACACACGGATTATAACAATATAGGATATGGAGCTATTAAACTTATGGGAACGGGAGTTGGAAGACTATTGTGAACTTTGCCCTATTACCGGGATGAGGTATTCTCATCAGGAAGTGTACTTAATGGATAGGTAATTTCTTTACTGGGATATAATAGAGTATTTGATTCATAGTCCATGCATTCTGGGCTATTACTACCTACTATATACTCTGGCGCAAATCGAGTTGCAGAAGGAACTACTAATCGTGTGAAGCTGCTGTTACACCAGCAAGTCTTTTGCCTTCTTAAATCGATGAGTCTCTGACTGTCGTGTCGTGACCTGTCGCAAGTTACGCCATAGCACGTGCTTTTCAGTCTTCTACAGCCACGAAACACTCAAAATGTAAATCCAAGTTGGTGCCTACGAAAATGTTCTCATTTTTCGTCATGGATGTCGTTTTCATAGTTTTCGAGGGTGATAAAGCTATCAGAATCAGAATAAATTTATTTCTCTAGTTTTAAATATAACATTGTCACTTAAATAAACATAATTTTACAAAAAGTTTCGTGCTTCATTTTGTCCGCAGAGTGGGAGCTTTTGAAACCTATTCTGGTGGTTTCCTCGTATTACTCGTGTTTATATAAATCTAGGTGAGCATAACGATGACGCAACGGGGATTAGCCCCAGCGGCTAGCCGCTTGTTACTTAATTAGTGACGCTACGGTCATAGCCTAGGCTGTCGGAAGGGGGCCAGTCGTTTGAAGAGTGGCTTGTCCCTATCTTTTTTATTAATATATTGAATTTCGCCTATTCTAGTAGCGAAAAGAAAGGGATTATGTTGCCCGAAGTGTGTGTACGTCGGGCCGTGCTCTTGTAGCCCTTCGATCGACAGACATTTGAGACATTTGTTTCGTCATGATAGAATTTCATGACGAAACACTAGTTCGTAGATGATAATTAATTCCTACTCTCAATGATCCACCTAACAACTTTACAAAAGTTTATTCATCTGTGTCGACTAAAGACTAACTAATTTACCGATACTAAAAGTATCAGTAAAAAAACATGTTTGTATCGACTTCTTATCCAGCCCCATTACCCAGACGCATAAGTTATCATAAGTTGATCACATCCGATCTCCTCTGAATCATCCTCGCTAGATATTGTGGGGAACAGGAAGCCTTTCTATTTTACTGCCGACTACTAGTAGTTTAAAGGATGTTATAATGGTCACATTCGGTGGTTCGTCGTTTCCGTATTGACGGAAAATACTATTTGTAGCTACTTCAAGGCTTAGCAGGGAGTAACGTTGTTTAAGACTGGTGTTTTGCAAATGATTAGATACTGGTAGTCTGGCTTATCGCAGTTAACATAAGGCGTTCCTGGAGAAAATCTTTGTTTTAAATGTCTTACTGATAATACACTGCCACAATGATCAGGAGTTGGTCTAAAAAGTTCCGTTTTATAGACGGGCCGAAGATCTCAGTGAGAGTGAGGCACAAGGACGTCGCTGACTATCTCGGTGAGGGTCAGGCACAAGGACGTCGCTGACTATCTCAGTGAGGGCCAGGCACAAGGACGTCCCTGACTATCTCTGTGAGGGTCAGGCACAAGGACGTCGCTGACTATCTCGGTGAGGGTCAGGTACAAGGAAGTCGCTATCTCTGTGAGGGCCAGGCACAAGGACGTCCCTGACTATCTGTGTGAGGGCCAGGTACAAGGCCATCGCTGACTATCTCAGTGAGGGCCAGGCACAAGGCCGTCCCTGGCTATCTCTGTGAGGGCCAGGGACAAGGACGTCACTGACTATCTCAGTGAGGGCCAGGCACAAGGATGTCGCTGACTATCTTAGAGAGGGCCAGGGACAAAAACGTCATTGACTATCTCAGTGAGGGACAGGCACAAGGACGTTGCTGACTATCTCAATGAGGGCCAGGTACAAGGACGTTGCTGACTATCTCAGTGAGGACCAAGCACAAGGACGTCACTGACTATCACAGTGAGGGCCAGGCAAAAGACGTCGCTGACTATTCTCTTCGAGTCATTACCCCCCTATTCACCTGTTCCAGTATTGCTAAGGGAGAAGAGCCTATTCCTAGCAGGAAATCACTCCATAGGAACAAAACATACTACTAAAGATAGAGCTATGTAGGTACATAGTACCTAAGTACCAAA
The DNA here is from genome assembly GCA_948098905.1 of Tiliacea aurago. Lineage (NCBI taxonomy): Eukaryota > Metazoa > Arthropoda > Insecta > Lepidoptera > Noctuidae > Tiliacea > Tiliacea aurago. The sequence goes on from OX402593.1 coordinate 1,027,316, forward strand.
CCTTTTAACCTTTGAACTAAGCTCTATTATAGTTATCTGCATTTAAGAAACACGCTTGAGGCTTCTATGTAACATACATACAAATAAATCGTAATGATCACACACAAAACAATTTCCTAACAATAAAGTCATTTTAAATACTTCAACTATCTTCAGTGATAGATCACATGCACAATGGTCCATCACACCGAAAATCTTGGACAAAAAGAAGTAGGTACCTACTATAGTAGTACCTACTATTTAAAAATCAAAAATATTTCAATACCAAAAGGTGCTTACAACAGAGTCGTACAAAAAACCAGTTAAATGGCGCTCAAAAGATAAAATTAAGATATTCTAAAGTAACCCTTTTCCCGACAGCGCGTCATAATCTGCATTATCAAGATCATCTTAAAAATACCTTCAAAGCAGAATGAACTTTACTTCCTTATTATAAAGTTGGTGTTAGTGTATTAATAGCATTGACATAAAATAAACAATCATTGAAATGCTCACACAGTGGCTCAGCAATTTTTTTCACAAATAAATGAGAGCAGAAGTGTTAGCTTATTAGTATTTTTATATATGTGGTTATAATAAATAATTTTTGAATATATTTTTAAATTAGATGCTTAGTTTTAACTGAACGGATCATTGTTTGTTTTTATAGTTAGGTAGGTAAAGTATTTTGCTCTTATCTGCCAAAAAAAAACATTGTGAAAATATGTTGCTGAAAAACTGAATCAACATTAATTCTAATGCATTGTAAATTATGCATTAAGTACACCCATAATAGTTCAAACACCCCAGTGCTCACACTATACTTTTTTCTAGACAAAAAACAGTATCGCAATTTGCTATCAAATAGAGCTTTTTATTGACTTCTTTTACTACAAAAAAACACTCCCGGCTTTGATAACATGCAAGAGTGTATTTGTCAAATAATTGATAAGAATGCCACCACGTGCCGCCACCCCGCGTTTATTGTGATTAGATTAACAAATATTTACTTCTCAATAATAAACTTTCCGTGTTTGATAAGGGCAGGTGATTGGGCTACATAGTATGGTTTTTGTAACGTTATCTTATGTGACTTCCTTGGATTGGCAGCCCGGAATAATATTAGTCTTGGTCTTTTATTGTGGTAAAAAAATAGGTATAAGTAAAAGATCTTGCCGCTTTCGAATTTACTTATAAAATCACGAAAAGTTGTCGCATGGACGCTGTACAAAACCTCTGAAGATGCAAACATCATTGACACTACAGTAGAATCATGTTGCACTCACAACTCAATGACAGCTAATTAACACCAGCCATCGCTATTAAACATTAACCGCAGCGCAGTAAAAGAGAAACTGCACAATTTCTCAGAAATCAATTCAAACGCGATATTTTTTATGACAACTTCCTTCCCACGTCCATTCGCAACAATACTTACAATTTCACCTAAACAAACAGACAGACATGATCTTACGAAGCCGTGGCAAATATTTAACGGTATATGAATTAGTAGGCTCGCTGGGCTCCCAGACGCCCCGGTGGGCTGAGCGTGCACAACCCAGCACAAAAACCTATTGTATTTTTACCTTATTATTGAATTTACACCTCGGCTGTGGGACAACAGTGCTGATTCTTACTGCCGTGTCCGAAATCGCGAAAAAAACCTTTGAAGAGATAATCGAAAACTCTCACAAGGAGTTTTATTGTCACCATCCGGTGTTTAGGAAATACACGAGTGCTTAGAAACGGTTTGTGGTGCTAACTGTGGTTTCGGAAACACGGTTTTCTGTTTTTTCACAAGTCTTATGTACTGCTTACTACATAATAACACAGATAAACAAATAGTATTTAAAGCTAAAATGTTGTTAGTGTAAAAAATAAAAGCTCTACATTGTCAAGTTTTTCGCTCAGACAATCAATTTTATAACCAAACAATACAATGGTCATTTACTTATTGTCATTTTACAACATCTTTACTTCAACATTTTGCTCCACAATGGGCGAATCTTTCGCAAGTATAATATCATTATAACGCTTCACCTCAAACCTGACATAATTACATATAATGTTGCTTTCCTCCATTGTGAAGCATCGACGGAATTTTATGCCCATTTCACTATAATAGCTGTCCCTAAGCCCCGTACAAACAAGCATGATGGATGCGGCGCGGCGTCGACAAAAGAACCATTGACAGCATTCACGTACCCTACGTCCAATTATAACGAAAAAGTAAAGATTTTGTCCACCCGCGCCGACATCGATCCACTGCGTCACACAAAAAATATTAACAGAGCTCGCTGGTCTGTTTGCTAATGAAAAATATCGGAGAAAATACAAATAATTATTAGGTATACTCGTAAATACCATGAAACAACCCTTCTGTTTTATTAAGTGTTTTTATTGATAAATAAAGCACTGCTCTACTCGTACCACTAATGTATATCGACAATACTTTTTGAATTTGAAAGATCATTTCGGTTAAAACTTATAACGACAAGGGTTTAATAAAACAAAACTTCCTCGATATTGGAGTGTCTTTCCTCCCCCGAATAAGATAAGGGCTGGAGGATGATGGCTAGACTGACCTGCCTGGTTTACTGGAGTAGCATATAGCTGGAGGTGACGTCGTGGGGCTTGCCCAGTTGCTTGGCGCAGGACCGCTGGTGCAGTTCGCAGCAGTAGGCGCGCGTAAACCTCTGACCGCAGTGCCGGCACGCGAACAGAGCCGCGCGAGCGCTTCTTAAGTCGAGCGCGTGGCGACATACGCAGCAGTCCCTAAAAAAGGACAAGCTAAGTTAATTCCAGCTTTTGATACCAAAATTCCAGAACACTGCCCTCATAATAACTGCTTTAAGAAAAGCCGGGACAACTTAATCTCAATTTTGCTTGAGTCTTTATCATAGCAAAACAAACAAAATAAGTACAGTTACCTTATCTTTCCAGAATTGTGTTGTTTAACGTGAGTAGTGAGCTGTGACGGCCGCCCGAACGATGCGCCGCAGATATTGCAGGTGTAGTGCGGCGCACACCGCTTGGACGGCAGCAGCAGCGGTAACAGCGACAGATATGACTGGTAGTTTAAGTTCGGCACGTACGACAATATCCGCTTCACTGTCTCCGTAGACACCCTCAGTAACGCCAACAAGCCCAGAGGATCGGTGTTCACAGCTATAGTCATCGCCCTCTGATCCGACAGTGGTCTCTTTTCAAACAGAGGCTTCTTATCAGACTTGTTTCTCGCTTTAGACAGAGAATCAGTTACTTCAGTGGATCTGTCTTTGGTCGGAATATCAAATGTTATTTGCAATGAACAACTCCTGTCGTTACCCAGTTTCAGTATTTCTTCAATGTCGTTTTTAGCTTTATCACTCTTTTGAATTTCTTCTAAAAATATTTTTTCCATTTTTGAAATGCTAGAATCTCCGTGTTTTCTCAGTTCATTAGGAACAATTTCCGAGATAGTTAAACTCCTGGAGCTGTTACTATACTGTACCACATAATCTTCATTTTTGTAACTGTAAGGGTCACTGCTATGTCTGTTCAGCATAGTTCTGCTGGTGGTAACAATTTTACAAGCTGATATTGCTGCACTTCTTTTGGTTAAAAGAGTGTTTCTCCTTGCTTGAATGTCTATCATGATTGAATTCATAGTTTTAATTAAACAGTCTATCTTCTCTTCAATAGTGGCTAAAGATTTTATTTTTGTGTCTTCTTCAGATTGGCGGATTTTTGCTTTTAATTTTGTAATGTTGTCTGTAATTTTATTAAAGTTTTCTTTGAAACTTTCACTCTTTTGAAGATCTGCATCATTTTCCGCATCATTTTTGAAAGGTTTCTGTAAATTGCAAGGTTTTTCATCTATTTTGTTTATCAAAGCAAGTTTATTGGGAACATTCGAATCCTTGTTATTTCTCAAAGATTCTTCTTTAGAAGGGTCATTTACATCCTTATCAAGTTTTGTGGCTTCATGTGTAAAGAGGACACCAGCATGCACGTGGCGTTTTAAAGATTTATGCTTAAGGGGTACTAAAACATATTGGTTTTGTTTCAAAGTTTCTTTTTGGGCCCTTGTTTTTGCTTCCGTGCAATAAGGAACATATTTAATATTGCCATCTTGGACAATTTCAGCTTTAGGGACATTTAGCTTCTTGTAGTCTTTTTCATTAACTAGAGGTAAGTTCGCAGCCTGAATAGATGCAGGTGCGCCTCGTGGTTTTCTCGTATGCGGAGGTACAGGAAAATACGGTCTAGTAGTGTCTTGTATATTATCAATCCCAAATGCATGATTGTTATCAACCACTACGCTATTGCCACGAAAGTACCTACCAGATGGCCTAGTGCGCCAGTTGTATGCATAACCTTGCCGTTCTTTATTCAACGTTAGCATACTAGCTTGCGAATAAGTAGGATAGCAAAAGCGATGATTATCGTAAATAAACGATCCGACTTCTGGTGGTATACTACTGTCATAATTGTGTAGATATCTGCTGTGCGTGGTCGATGGTGTGTAATCATGAGCCCCGTAAATGTCTTCCAACAAATGCTGACACGGTGGATTTGATTGGTGGCGCCAGTTGAGTCTCATGTTGTAGAAGTCATCGATCATCTCCACGGTGTTGTGTTCGCCCGGCACGTACTGCGGCGATATCCTACTTGGCTCGTTACTATAATATCTGTGTTTATTCTTCAAATCGTTGATGTAATTGTTCCATGATTCTCTTTGTTTTTCTATTTCCCGCTCAATCACTAGTTTCTTCACTATTTTCTGTAACTTCGCGTTTCTTTGCATAGTTCTGTATACGTAATCCTGATTATACATATTCTCTAAAGGGCGGCAGTAAGTGGTTTTCTCACATTGTTCATTTACATCTACTATAATATGGTCGCTCACTATCTCGTTAGTAGTGGATGCTTCATGTCTGTTATTATCCTGGTTATAATCGTCAAATTTCAATCCATCATCATAACGTGGAGTTTTAAACAAATCTCTTGAACAAAACGAGTATTGTGTATTGAACGTGTTCGCAGACATGCTCGCCATCGGCTGCGCGCGAGGTCTTTGGTTACCTCCTCGGTAAGCATCATACTGTTCTTTCAAGTACATATGTTCGTTGTAGTTGTTGCTCTGCCCGTAATTTTTCAACATTTCATTCACGAGTCCTTTGGAAGACATTTTATTCGTTTCTTGATTCGGCATATAATCAAAAATATTAATAAATTCTTCGTTGTTTCGTGGATTTGGCAGACTTTCCCTGACATCGCCAGCGTTGCCTCCGACTGTATCAAAGGGGTTTACGTTTTTAACAAATAGTTGAGCTGTGTTGGTTTCGTAATAACGACTCTTGTGTGGATGTTCACAACATTTTCTTGATTTCTCATCATCTTTCAAATCCATTATTCATGTCACAGAAAATTTATAATGGCCGAATTAGGGCTGGGATTTTTTTTTTATTTTGCGAGTTGAAAGAAGAAAATAGAACTGTCACGTTTTTGCTCGCTGCGAAAAAGTATTTAACAACCAACCTCTTTGAATACCATAGAACCATACATTCAAAGTAGGTACAGTTTAGGACAAAAATATGTAGACTACACAACCTAACATAGCATCGCGCCTGTATTCCCCGAAGGGTTAGGCCAGAGGTGACCTATATCATATTTCACACTACTAAGTTTTGTTTATTTTCCAAAAAAAAATACACGTAGGTAAGTACAAAATATAATCGCTGTAATAATGGGCATGAGGTCACATATACTATACCGGTACTGATATCTCAATATTTCGAATACTATTATCTATTGAAATTTTCAATAGATAGTATAATCAGCCGAAAAGTTGTTTAGTTACCTACATTTTTCTGCCCTTGATTCTGCAACCACCTGATAACGAGTCTCTACTTGAGATAATCAAACAACATACAAAATTGGCTAATAACGTGAGGATCAACTATAAACTTATGAGAATGATTGAAAAATGCAAATAAAGAGGTTTTGGTACAAGTTTATATTGCGGCGCATACAGAAGTACATTGCAACGAGGAGTGAGGTGTGTGGCTTGGCCCTCTGCCTGACAACCCGTAACCACGATACCCTTGCGGAATATTCCTTGTGCCGATGTATGAACGTATGAATTCATTCCGTGAAGTTTATTTGTTAGTGTTATTGTGATGATTTCATAGATTTAAATTAAGTCCTTTGTAGACAATGTGATCTTAAATTAATTAGTATTATCGATAAAACTGAAAAACGAACAAAATAATACTTACATTATTTTACTGAACAAAAAAATATAATTACGCCCCAAGCACATAGCAAAGTCTACAAGCTAATGTTATTTAAATATAATCTAAAAAAAATGATGAAACAAATGTTATCACTAGGTAAACCAATAAAAACGCATAAAATACGATCAAAAAGCAATAAAGAATCAATTACGAAGTATCCAAACACAACGAGGACGAGGGGGAAAAGTAACAAAAACGAAGATTATCGAAAGCATATATACAATCTATTTAGATAAGACATCGCCACGAGACAATTTTTTTACATTATCTTTTTTATTAATTTACAATGTTATGGCCGCATTTTTAGGGTTACGTATTATTTTTCCAAGAGAAATTAATGCTGAAACAAAAAGTAATCATTCGTATTTACTGCCATTTTGATGTAGGTAACAGAATATTGTAAAATAAATTAAATAGTTTAATTCTTTCGGGTTATTGAGAATTCATAATAATCGCAAACAATTTTTATTATTTTTATTAAAACGTGCGAATACAATTTGCTGTCTACCCAAGTAGTGATTACTTAAAATAAATTAATATGATTTTTTATTAATGAAACAACTCAGGTTTAAACAAAACAATGTACAGAACACTCAATGCTTTTCAAAGCTCGCTCTCGTCAACTTTTTATCAATTTCCAAAACTTAAGTTTGCATTTTGATGAGGTTCTTTACGCGCGTGACACGCCCGCTCTGGTTCGCAGCTTGTTGCGATTATGTTAATCATCGCATAGAATATTCATTGAAAAAAAAAAATACCCTTATACTTTATCTTATATTGTTGCTTTTACTGTTCTATTTGACGTGTCCGAGCCTTCATGCCTGCCTGTCATCTGTCGGTGACTCGGGTTTTTGTCCCCGATTGTTATTGTGTAATGAATATTTAAATTAGGGCACGTTTCGTCTGGATACGACAGTACCTTAGTCTTTAAGTATGTTATCCCTATTATGCATAGACCGTCTAACGTTGTATTGATTTTATTGCCTTTTCAAGCAAATAAACATGCCTTTTATATTTTATATCGTACGTCGGAAAAATCAGAAGTAGAATGGACGGCCTTCAACCTATATAAAAAATATCATATCTGTAGTACCTAGAACAAATTAAACAACTCTCCTAAACTAAAATCCAATAGTAGTAATTCAATTGCCCCATTTACTGCGTATACCGCTGAGTAAACAACTTAATAACGTAAAGGGCGTCCTTCAAAGGGGTCACCTTAGAGCAGCGGTCCTAATAGCCCACCCTGGGGTACTCCACTCCGGTAACGCTTAGGAAAAACTTCCTTAACTACAAAAAATCACTTAGTTGTGAATTATACATTGATCTTTAGCTTCCGTCAGAGATAGAAAGATCTCGAACACAAACATCGATGTAGTCTATGTAAAGTAGGTGTGTGACTTTATCAAAAGGTTTTGGTAGGAAATCGTTCAGTCTAGACGACAGTATTAAAAGCAAGGTGAAGGTCGCAGCCTGCTGCGCCGTCACTATGGGGATAAATACAAAGCTGATTGTAAATTAACCCCGTATTGAAACGAGTAATTTCGTTTTCATTAGAAACAATTTGTCTTGTAGGAATCTTATAAAACATGACCTAGAACTCGCGATGATAAGTGGTTCTTGTTAATAAGTAATGTATGAATTTTCATTATTATTTGATGAGATTTTTCCTGCTTATTTGATTTCCAGGTTTTTATTTCGCTTCTACTAATCTCCAATAAGAATTAACAAACATGAAATAAAACCCGAATACGGACAAAACATAAGCCAAATATACACATGATAATGTATCATGTATGTATGGTGTGTATATGATGATATGTATTACATTCTGAGAACATGAAATTTCTTATAAAACCTACCAAAACATTTAAACGAGTTGCATCCAAACATCCAAAAATCAGCCATAACAATGCCAAAACATGCAAGTTGACCAATTAAGCCATCAAGTGGGCAAGTGGGCACTGGTATCGCTCAACAATGCCAAGCCAAATGGAGCTATCGCCGATAAGATAGCAGTAACGGGCCGCAGTTCCCACGGCGACAGACAATGTGTTTGGATAGATAAAGAATTACTTGAGGAAAATAAAGGAGTTGTGTTTACTTGTGTCATAAATGGCGATATGTGTTGAAAGGTGTTTGTTTTTCAGTTTTGGTCGTCAATTTTAATGGTAATTGAAATTCTCGAAACATCTAATGCAAAGGCATTAGCTCCAAATACGTTTGGTCCTTCGTCTTCTTTTAGTTCACCCGCTTTACTAATATCCTGTGTGCTTTCAGTTAAAGCTTCTCTGTTGCAGTTTTTGCTTTCAAGCCAATATCATGTTCATTATTTTTTCTTTTAAAACGATATTTTAAGTGTTTCATTTGTATACAAACCTAGTTCGTATCAATAATAACATCCTTACATTTTTAGTTCTGTCTGATCGACATAAATATTATCTTCTAAATATTGACTTATAACGAAACTTGTGGCGGAATATTCCATGCATTGATGGTGACGTGCCAACAATGGTGCGCCTCTGTGCGTCCACTTTGTACCGCCGACGAGCGTAATCTCCTAAACTTCACATTCCTCACATAAAATCGTGGTGCGAACAAAAAATCTTCGTTATTCCGATTTTACTGAGAAAGGATCTGTAGTTCTGTAAGTCTTTTTATTGATAGCTTGGTTTTAAATTAGTTAACTGCTAAATATTACAAATAAATTGTGATATGGGCTGGAGGAAGGTGACACTGGCCATTTAACTGTTTCTGGCTCCAATTTCAAGACCACAAGAGCTAGGTAACAATTTAACTCTGAATATTGTAACCTTGAAAATTTCCTAGTGTCATAATCGTTTTTCACTTCATTGGGCCAAAAGCCAAGATTGATTCAACCACCGTTCAAAGAACCCTAATTCCAGCCAGCCGGTGGTGCCAGAAACTCGGTCGCCACACAATAATGCTTACCTATGAATAATAAGATCAAATGAAAAAAAAACACTTGGGGCTGGAGCATAATCGTACACGCTTGTAGACAAACCATTATATAAATACAATGACATATTGTTGTCCTGCTCTAGCGCCGGTCATAAAGGCACTCTTTTATTTTCTGTCTCATTCATCTGAATAACCTTTATAGTTATAATGTTAAAGAGGCTGTTGATTGTGTTTATTTGATCTGGATTTGTTTCAAGTCTCTTGGTTGAGAAAGGTACTTAGGACTTGGTAGGACTTGCATTTTTTGTCGGTTGATGATACTTGGATATTGTTTCTACCTGAGCCATTCTCTAAACTTGACCATTGATCAATGGCAACTATTTTATTCTTTCAGAAATTATTGCTTTTATAGACATACACATCAAGCTATACGTTTCCAGTATACGCTGACCTCTCATTGTACGGAAATCCTATACAATGCGAGATCAGTTTATACTAGAAATGTATAGCTTGATGTGTAGCCGTGTGTACCGTACCTATCATAGTCATAAGTGATGTTTATGTATCTCATTATAAAATGACTTGAAAGTGATAAGTATATATACTTTACGGTGATTTTTTTTTCGGTTTTTATTTGTCACAAATTGTGGTTTAGTGTGGGCTTAAATAGTAGATTATTAACCAAGGGGATAAAGCAGTGTCTTCTGTCGCGGATGACGATTTAAATCGCGAGCGTAAAGAAGGACTCGAGGTTTACTCCCGAGCGTAGCGAGGGTGTTAAAAACTTAAATCACGACCGAAGCGAGGGATTTAAGACGAGTCCTGAGTGTAGCGAGGTATTTAAGTTCACCCAAGACTAAGACAGCTTTATCACCGAGGAAAATACTCTACTTTTCGTACCATTTGCGAAAAAATTAACACAATAATAATATGAGATAAGCATTTTAGAACATTAACTTATTTATAAAAATAAATTAAAATAAATTTAACGTTTATGTATTTGAAGAAAACAAAAACGCGGCAAATTCCTAGACTAATATTTTTTTGTCGGAAAAGCAAAGGCATCAAGCTCATACGGCCTCGTCGGTTTTCGTAATTTTATTTAATAATCATAACTGCATAATAAATGCGTATTCCTTTTTCAAAAAGATGTATAATGCTTTATATACAAACTCAATGGTGTAAACACAGATGTAGTTCAATATAAATTTCGGTAAGTATTCCAAATTTAAATCACATTCTCCCCCTAGAGGAAGAATGAAATTCAGTACAATTTTCTTTCCCTGTTTTTAACAGATTAAAAATGACTATTGTTATGTTCGCTTTTTGTGGCACAAAATGTAATTTTTTTGTGCAAGTGGTACGAAAAGTAATTATTTTATTTAACAATCCCTGCATCATGAGTTTCAAAACGTTATGAAACAAATTAATTCAAATTATTACCTCCAAAATTCACATCACAAAACAATTAAAATTCCTTTGAGAACTCAGCAAGGTCACATGCCTGGCATACCCTTAGGAACAAGTCCTGATTCAAACGCAGCTCCTTCAACATGGCTGCCGACAAAAACATTTATTTAAATATAATTGAAATGGGGTTCTGCGTTACCACGCCCACCGATATTAGAATTTATACCGCTGCTTAAGACCAAGCTCGAAGTAATAATATCAAAATATCTTGATAAAAAAGGACTGACAGATATAAGGACCAAACAGATCTTGATGATTCCTGAAGAAACAATGAAAATATAACATCGATTTATAGAGATATTAAGAAAGAAAAAAACAACTTGTACTCGTATCACAGGAACACGTGCATATTTTTGAAAAATACAAGTCACTTAATTAGTAAAACAAAACAAATAAAATACTTAGATCTCGTTTATACAGTGAAAATGATAAGTTCATGTTACTATGGGTAAGTCGGTACATTCTTAACTCTTCTCAAAGTTTCAAAACTAACTTTATGAACATAAGAACCAGCGTCTACTATTATTATTATTATTATGAATGAGTCTAGCCATACTCAGTCATAAAATTACCTATATTGCCGTTACATTTTTACCCATATGCAGCAGGTTTACTTTAATTTTGATAACATTTGTTCAAACGATCTTACCCTTAAGCGGAGTGCAAAAATTTCGAGAACGTTAATTGAGAGTCGGCGGTTAGCTCTCGTCAAATTCCATTATTATTCTAATTATTTGTTTACGACCCTTTGGTCATCAAATAATATATTTTATGAATGTTTTCTTTTTTTATTGCAGTCTTTAAATAAAAGTATTTGGATTTATTCTTTTCATAACAAATTCTCTTTTTTTGACCTAGGGGAAACCAGACGGAAATTCCAAGTCCGGAATTCCATTAGTTCAAATAATTATGTTATATTTAATTATTATATATTTAAAAGAAATCTTGCACCCTAAGTATTATATTCTGAAAGAACTAAGCGGTCAAAAGGACTCCGTACATTTTCCCGGAACGAAAAGACTCAAAATAAATCAAACACTATCTTCCCCATAGATAACAAAAATAAACACCAAACCAATCAATTAGTCAGTCCGTAAAGCCAATTGGATTAGATTCCACAGCCACGAGAGAAAAAAATAACAAAAAATTTAGAAAAGGCGCTATAGCCTCCATTTTTAATTATCGTTTACCGACGCATTGTTTAGCGTGAAAAAAAAGATAAAGAAAGAAAAAAGTTAAAAGAATATAAAGTTGTCTAAGATAGAAGTGATCCATTTGGTGTCAGGGCGTAAATCTATCCCTCGAGGTATGTTACACTGACTGCCGGCGATCAAGATAATTATTGCCCATCTCTGTTTTTTGATCATTTAAAATTATCCACTAATTGTGTTTTATTGATATTTTTATTACGAATAAACTTAGATTATAATTGATAAAATAACTATGCGATCTCTAAAAGTGTTGATGCTGTTGTTAACCCATAAAAATCGTATCGTAGCCGTGTCGTTATAATTGAAATAGCTTGTCGAATAAGTTGTGAAGAGAAATTCAAAGAAATGTATTGAAAATTATAAAGAAACATAACTGCTGTTAGCTTGGCGAAGATATAACTGAAACAAGATCGCTGTTTACCGTAATGAGGTACACGAATATAAAACTGAAACGAGATCGCTGTTTACCGTAATGAGGTAAACGAATATAAAGTGCGCCAGACGAAAGAAATGGCGCCAGAATGGCAGCGTTACTTGTAAATCAATTTTAGACATTTCATTTATTTTATTATTCAAGTTGAAGAAAAATTGCTGCTGTCTTGCAAATATACACGCAGTTTTATCCATTGCAGAATCTTTTCATCTGCTTGCTAACATACTTTGCTTGAAACCTTCATCATCATCATTGGTCTTATCCTCTTTTACGATTAAGACGGCGCCTTTAGAGCCGCAATCACAATCATACACTACCTCGCACCGTGTCCGTCCCGCGTCCTTTAAACCCGTGATTTCAACAGTTTTTTAGTGAGGCCATCGCGTAGTGGCGGCGATTTCACGGGCGAGCCGTTTCTCACACGCGCTGCGGACCGCCCGCGCCGACCGACCCGTTTTTTTACTACTACGATTGATTGTGAATTGTGATGTCTGTTTTACGATGATAGAACTCGCAGCTTTGGTAAACCTCTTAGGTTGATCGTCTTTCTAGTGATAGTTTGTTTTAGATGGATTGGGAATGGTGGTGATGAGTTGTTGATATTGCGACTTATTACGTTCAGTTTCCATAACATAAATTGGTCCTTCCATTCTTCTATGAAGTGCTAGGTAGAGTTTTAACAGTGCAGTTCCATCACCACTCCATGGCCATCTGTCAAATAAAATATATGATCTAAAACTTGCCACGTTTACAGCACATCCCAAACTATCCGATTCGAACTGCCAAAAAAAATTGTCACGCAGTAACAACATACCAGTACTTTTGTATCGTGTCCGTGGTATACTGTGATTCATCGAGTTGAATGAAACATAGAATTGTCTATTCCAATACTTCCCCAACAAAATTTAATCAAGTTTATGTTTGCAAGTCATAGTCACAGAAAAATAGATATTATTTCTCAGTAAACCATCAATTTTTTAAGTAAAAGAAAATGCATTAGTAAGCAATTCGACATCAATCCACTGAGATATTTTCGTACATAAACTAAAGCAGAATTCCGAATGAGCAGTTTAAGGCGTCACAGAGCCTGGAAGACGGACTATAAGAACCAACGATGAACGATGCCACAAACAAAGTGAGCAAACCTCTCGAGTCTCCCACACCGTCTGAAGTACAAACACAAACAAACACTTAGCTCTACTGTGGCCGATGTTAGGAAAACACAATGAAGTGTGACGCGCTTTTATATATGCCTTTACTAAACTGTCCATGATAAAATATTAGTTTAAATTTTCGCTCAGCTCACTGGACTAGCTATTATTGAACTATAATTTTGCAAAAACCAGTTTTAGATGAACCTTGTGAATTGTTCAAAATCCGTATGAAATAATCGTTTAGATAACCTACAAATTTTCTGCCAAGAACTTTAAGCCTTGTCTCCCTTACGCCATATTTTTTGGTCTTTCGGTACGCGTAACACTTAAATAAAACGTTATGCCTGCGCGAGGCTCAAAATTGCTCAATTTGACGGTAACTTGGTGTTCTACTGACCCCACCATGGCTTATGGCGTGAAAATACATTTAGTTACTTTATAATAGTTAATAATACCGCATAACATGGCAGCAGTGTCGAATCGCAACTTCAATATTAGTTGCCTAGTGCTCGGCGAGACTTAAAAAAGGCTTCTTGAAGAATCAAGTGTTTTCTGCTGGAGTGAATGAACTGGCAACGTCTTCTACCTTATAGCACGGGCCTTTTGTTTAATAAAATATATCTTTGATTATATTTGATTTTGTCTTATCAGATCATGGGATTTGTCATATTCCTGCGGTAAGAAGATTTTTAGATAAATTGAAACGATTAAAGTTTGCCAAATTATTAAAGTTTTAAAGTTCATTAAACCGTAGTTAAGTGTTCGCCACAAACGCTGCTACTACTCAAGTACTATATCTACCTACCTCACAAGGGCTTCAACTGTCTCGTGTACATGAATCTAAACAACATGGCAGCACATTGTTTGTCAATTTGTTTGTGGAACAATACCGTCGTTTCGCTAGCGCTTTCCCGGAACGCGAGCTATACGTGATCTCGGTTCGATCCGCCCGATATTACGCGACCACCACCCGTTTCCTTAAAAAAACTTCACTACGCTCCACCTTTACACCAAATCCATCACTGCTTTAACAAGAGACATAAAGAATTGAGCCCTACAAAACCAGCAACGGTTTTGAAGCAAGCTATGGTGTGACTTTCGTTTGTTACGCCGTCAAAGCGTTAAAAGTGTCTGGGGGCACGCTGCAGGTATCTTCGGTTAAAAAAAGAAAATATAAAAATAAGACAAGTGTAGGGCTTTCGCGTGACGCACTCCAGTGCTGTGGGAATTGTGGGAAGGAAGGAGTTATGGGAGTCCGTGGGAGAGAATATGTATGTAGACATTTTAAGCATGTAAGGACCAGATAATGTGTCCACCCTTAAGGTACAGTTGACGCATTATCTGGCGATCTGATGAGCTAGTTTCATGAAAACATTATACGCTAATACCATATAATACATTGTAATCAGAGCCGAAGGATAATGTTATTGAGTAAGTTTAATAAACCAAAATCAACCGGTGCTCGAGACCAGAATATCAATAACAATAATTACAGAGAACAACACTCAAAATAAATTATTGTTAAACTTTGACTAGGAAGCACTGCAGTTTATACTGATGATAAAATGTTTTCATATAATATTTATTGCCTTGTGCTTCACATTACACGGTGAAGCAATGCAACAGTTAAACGCTTTCACAGTCTACAGCTATCTTCAATATTGCTAATACAATTACGACAATTAGTGATGCTCTATTAACAGATCCGCTTTGCTATAAACGTTTAGTATTATATTTTATATCTTGTCTAAGTTTGCAAATCTTACTAGTTTGCCACAATCCATTAGTGTCTTACTGTCTGGTTCAGTTGTTAGCAGTCTTACATTATGTGGCAAAAGTTTACCTACACAATGATATGAATGAAATGAGTACTGTCAAAAAGATCTCAAAATCTTAAAAAGATCCCGACATGAATCAAATGCCACTTAATATTTCTACACCCTGAGAATTATAAAAGCATTATACAAACACGCCATTTCAACTAGTGCCTTCCAATCTATCTAAAAACAAAGTATCTTGAACCTGCATATCACTTTTTTCCTCACCAATTAACTTCCATGTAGGTGGTCTGTCAGTCCAACACCAATATTTGCGATATATTTTACAAATCGTCAGTACATCGCACCTTGTAATTAGCTTGCCGAAACTTAGGCCAAGTTTTTTCTAGAGATCGCCGAACATTGGCTTTGCTATCCCCGAAAAGTTTGAACTTCTTTATGTGAAAGAAAATAAGGCTGGTTTTTGAGTAGAAAGATGATTCAAAGTGGGTTAAATTCGTTTTGATAATTAGTAATGATCCACGTCGGCGTCTTTTCAAGTCCAAATCGTTTTTGATGGTCCACGGGGCGGGTCCTATGGTCCTCTGTTTGATTTGGTCCTTGCCGCTTATGTTTTTTAACAAATTAGCGCCGATTTGTTCCCGGCGGGGGTCTATTTCGCCCGTGATGACTTTTTTGATGATGATTTTCCGTTTTTCATATCATTTGTGTGGTCCTCCCGTATTTGTTTGTTTTTGATTTCGGAGATTACGATGTGTTTTAGAGGGGGGAGAGTAACAGTTAAAACTAACATTATAGATCCTGCCTGTGATGCATTTCACACTGTACTAAGTCGAAAAACATTACTATAAAACAAATACATTCCTTTTACTACCTATGTACTTAAATACTTCAAAAGCGGAGTCTGAAATCAAGCTCCTATTACTTCCATATCAATTAAATCCCAACCCGCAATGCGGTCTAATAGCCCTAACAGCACGTGTATCGACTGCATCATGACACAAACAACTGACAACTGTATCACTCCTTAGCATTCACAGCATCGAGCTGACTAGCCAGGGAAGTCGCAATTTCCTCAGGCCGACATCTAAATCACTACCGGCCTCATCATCACCGGTTGGAAGCTCCAAGAATCGAAGGTGAACAATGGTCGTCCTGACTCTGACGTCACCTCCGTTTCCGCTCAGCTGACCGTCCGTCCGTCTGTCACGTAGCAGTGAAAGTCAAAGTATTACTCATGGTACGCATGCGCTGATACATGCGTTAGATCGCTGGCTCTATGAATGGGTGGCACCGTGCGGCCGGTGTTCAGACGATGCTGCTTATTATGCATTGTCGTTTGGTAGTTACAACTTACATGCAACTGATTGGATTGAGTGTGTGTAACTCGTGTGTTATTGGTTTGGTTCTGAGACTGCAAGGAAAGGATCAGCATTTTAATTGTAGTTTGAAATTGCCAATGCCGAAAACATAACATAACACCTGTAATCTCTAAAGGGCACATGTGTATCTTTAGTGCACCCACATTTCGCCAGTTAAGTTTAAGTCCCATGTAATAGGGGGCGAGCCTATTGCAGGAACTACCAGGATAACCCGGCAGTTCATTTAAAATGAACTGCCGGGTTATCCTGTTCATGTTCTCCAAATTTACTACAAGGTATGTACCTTGTAGTAAATTTGGAGAACATGAACAAGGTTCAGTTACTAGGTACTATGATAGTAACGAAACATCGGGTAATCTAAACCCAAAAATTTAATTATCAATATACAACCACAGGGCCAAGTTATATGTAGATAGCTTATGAAAGCGAAAAATCTACTCCAGAACCTTGAAATGAAAATGGAACTACAAAATTGACGAGAGCTAAACCATATGTTACCGCAATTCAAAGAAACTGATTGATTGAATGGAAATAGAACGAATCTATCATAGAGTGCAAGGTTGTTGGAATTTCGCCACATATTGCGGTGTTTGAGGCGGAGTGCGAACTCGACCGGCGCTGATGGCTTAAAGGTCAGCTAGGTAAAATTTACGTTATTGTACTACTGCAATGCATTAAAAGTCGAGGCTGTATGTCTATGGATAATGTTAATAGAGGAATGCTACAGACATTTTTGTTTACCATCATACATTCAAAACTGATTTAAAGTTAACTGGTTACTTTAAGAGGACACAGATGATGATAGCACTACTTTAAGAATCGTGCAAAATAAGACCGTAGGACCAGATTTGTTAGCTATTTTTGGTCCTTCGATCTGGAAATTATGACAATGTGAAATTGTTGATTGTACAAATATGAATTGCACACGTTAAATTGAGTAATTAATATAGTATTTCTAATTATTGAAAATTATTTCTGACTCCATATATTGTAATTCGTGCTGATACCTAAATTAAAGATTAGGAACATACGTATATCAAGGACTTTCTCCAGCAAAGTACCGCAACATTCATAGGTGTAGCTGACGAGAATTAGGTTAACTGGCGTGGGATTACAATATTACTCTTACATGGACTTATAATTAAGTAACCTTCGCAAAACGCTGGTATAGACTATAACTACCTATATCCCAAAAAGGAGAAAATTACCACCTCGCTGGGTTTAGCTGTGGTCCCGAGGCAAACAAGTCTGTGAGACATTGCAAGATGTTATCCAAATCCCGTAATATTGTAAGTCTACCATTATCCGTTCTGGCACCGTTGCAAGCTCTGGTTTCCATATAAGGTAGAAAGCAAGTGACACATACCTATAGTCAAAAGTTGCTTCCATTGTTGGTAAACGCTTCTGCTCATCACTTGCTAGTTTTAACTCTTCGTTCGTCAGGGAAATCGACGTTTGATAAGTCGTTCTTAAAAACTAAAAATCGGTTTATTTATTAACTAATAAATTAACTAACCTTAACTTAACTAACTAGTTAAGTAAAACAAAACCTGCTAAGATTTGAGACGGTCAACGTGATGACGATGTTGTGAGAATATTCATCGGAATATACGAGTAATTGTTAAAGTAAATAACGCCTCATATGATAGTGCACTCAATGAAAAGTTGACTATTGTGATAATTACCACATCTAAAGCTGGGTACTGACCAAAGTTACGGGGTGTAATGTAACATTCGCATCGAGCATATTACGCATCGAGTAGTTACGCCGTGTTCTTAAATCGGTGTAATGCATGCTCGATTGAACTCTGTGCTCCATAATCGCCAAATAGTGTCAGTCAAGATGTCCGACGACGAGGTTGTGTTGGGATGTTTCCAATCGGCAATCTAAAGCGTCTTCTTTCTTCAATTTGTTATACTTAATTTTCTGGATGAGCCGGGTTCCATAACCATGGTTCTTCTCTATATTTTTCAATAAATACAGAGATTTTTCTTTGTCCATTCTTCAAGAAATAAATGTACGGAATAAAAGGAACAACGTGTGTGCGAGCGCTCGTGACGATTTATTGCAGCGTACTGACTCAACCGCGTAACACTCAAAGGATTCGCCAAAAAACCGACAGCCGGGTGGAGCACTCATAGCGAACATCGAGCGGCTCGTTGCTCGCTGGTTTCCCCGTAACACTACGTACTGTTTGCATGAATGCTATCCGTGTAACATGTTACATTACACCTCGTAACGTCGGTCAGTACCCAGCTTTAGGTAAGCAATAAGTGCATCGTAACTGAAACAGTTATATGAAGATACTACGTGCTCCTGAAAATACTACGTGCTCCTGGAGAAAAGACTCGTGGCTAAGTAATAACATCCACACGGGTCGATCCATCAGGTTAAGCTAAGCTTGCCGGGGTTGGCCCGTGGATTGGTGACCATCTTACATACCGAGACTACTCCGTGCCTCCTTAACCACGTTAAGCCATTGGTCCCAGCTGTCATTCGTGGAACTTTGACAGTCGTTACGGGTCGTCAGAAGCCCGAAAGTCTGATGACCAGTGTTCTAAAGGGTATCATATTACCCAGTTACTGGGTTGTGGAGGTCAGATAGGCCGTCGCTCCGTGTAAAATACTGGTATTCAGCTGCACGCGGTTAGGTTAGGTTAGTGGAATCCGACCCCAACACAGTTGGGACAAGGCGGCAGATTGAGCGACTGCGTGCTCCTGAAACTATAATCCCCGCTACCGCTCATGTGTTGCTCGGTGGTGGCGTGGCGGGACAGTGAGTCATGCGCGAGAGCGTCTGGCGGCGCAGACGCATCGCAACGCGCATAGCACGCCAGGACTCGGTACTCTGTAGTAATCGTGCCTCGAATCCGCACCGCGCAACACATTCCTGACGAAATGTAGCCATCGCTGCTCAATGGACGCTATGGATAGCGCTGTGTAGTGTAGATGGAACCGTTGAACCTTATGCCTACGCATTCGTATATTAACGGCGAAAGCGAGACAGCTTACTTTAGAGACTTGTTTTCAAAAATTTCGCTGTAGGTACGCAAAGACCATTATAGACGGAGCACAAGTTGAGTTGAAAGGACCAAGAATCACATTGTAAGTCAGAAATTGGACGTATTTTCATATACGCAGTTCAGCATAAAACGTCACACATCTTATTGCAAAGTAGAGACGCATTACTAGCCTACTATTATACTTCTCTCATAGTTGACTCTCAATTCGCAAGACCCAGTAATATTCATTTACAACCGCATGAGCCATAGCGTAGGTCCAATAAAGCCTCAAAAGGCTCTACGATCAGAGAAGCCGACAGTACCAACACAATGACATTATATGCTCGTTCTCAGAAGGTCTACCCGTACGTGCGTGGACCCAGATGTCTACTTACCTCACACGCGCGAATTTGTGCCCTTCACGACAATGTGCGTGGAATGCGGCAAAGGGTTCTTTGTTTAAGTCAGAATTTATTGTACTAGGAATGAAGTTGTATTTTGTGTGGACATTTATTTAAAACTGGTAGTAATGAATAATTCTGCCCGCGCTCTGTTTGAAGTCTTAAAGTGTACCTAATAAAATCGCTTTTATTAATCGATCGTTAAGATAAATATTGGAATGACAAATATCACTATTATCATTTGGCCACCATGCAAGCTAACACACAATGCCTAGATTTTGTCTCATCTCTCTTGTTTCCTGGTCCTACACGTTGTTTTTTGTACTAGCTTCTGCCCGAGACTTTGTTCTCGTAGAATTCGTAAGACACCATAAATAAATAGCCACTACGATTGTAACATTTATCTCAGCAGTCAAATATAAAGAAAGTATGTTACCTACTACGCTTTGGAATAGGCAAAAACAGTAGATTTTAGAATCTAATGTTTTATTCACACACGGGATTTCTTATTAGCAGTCACCTAACCACTGATATTCAGTTTTATTATAACCATACATGACAGCAGAGGCCTAAACTTCATGTTTTTCAGTTGTTGAAAATGTTAAAAAAAGAAGCACAAGAAATAGCTATTGTTGGGAATCGAACTTAATGTTGCAAAGCAGTCGTCGAACCGCTAAGCGATTTGCTTTGTTGAAAGTTGACTAAAATAGCCGTTCTTTATTAAATTATCATTATTTACGCAAAATACGCGATTTGACGTGGGTCCATAATGCATTGCATGTTAATCATTTAAAAAGATAAATCTGTAACTATCTGCTATATTTGTTCCTATTCAGCCCAGTGAAGTACCTACTACTATAATTCGACTGTTACATAATCAGCCTATAATGTCCCCACTGCTGGGACACAGGCCTCCTCTCTGTGAGAGGGAGTGGGCCGTAATCCACCACGCGGGCCCAGTGCGGGTTGGTAGATGTCACATGTCTTCGAATTTTTGGTTCTAGAACATTCCCGGTTTCCTCACGATGTTTTCCTTCACCGTTTTGAGAGCAGTGGTGATGAAATTATTTACACAAAGTAAAGCACCTTAGGGGTTCGAACCTACGAGCTACAACTCGTAAGTCACGGTCGTGCCCACTGGGCCACCACTGCTCCAGCTCCATTCGACTGGTACACTGGTATAATATTGTGTTCTCTATCATCTCAGTCTCATTTCCCACGAAATGTATGGGAAAGTATTTCTGAAATTTCTGGCTTTTCTAGAACTCAACCTCGGTTAATTCAATAGAGTTTTTTTGATCCGTAAAAGAAACAGGATCATTAGAACCGTTCTCAGACCTCGTAGCAATTACTATTTTTTTTTAATATTCAATGTACAGTTTTAACTTCGATGTTATTATAATATATGTATTATAATTATGTATAGGTGAACGGTCTGACTCCCGCTTGCACCACAAATCACTAATTAACGCATTAAAGTCTCGGTTTCTATAATCTACAAACCAGTGACCGAAATATAACGATGTATTCAATTCGTTTAGCGTTAAATGTGTGTGTGTGAGTGATTAGTGGTACAAGCAAGTCTGTGGCTCGTCTTCAATAGGTAGGTACACACAGCGGGTTATTCCTTGAGTACCCCGATCCCCAAGGCCCCCGTCTCGGAGGACCCCGATTAATTTTTATATTGATAAACGCAATTAAAAGTCAGTTTAGCTTAAAAGTACCGTCAGCAGATGATATGTTAAATAAAATTTTATTACTAACTAAAATGATAATAAGTACTTAACTTTTAAGGATCAGGCAAAAATGATAAAGTCTTGGTTGGTTAAGGTAAATATTATAAGTAGAGAATACAATATAGTCTCCTAGAGCAATCACAGGTTCTAATTATTATCACAATAGTTCCTTTTTCAGTACAGAAAATCGAAATACCTACTCTACGTGGAATATTAACATAATTTAAAAAATACGCAAAAACAGTCTCACTTTCAGGAATTATTTATTATAATGTAACATAGTAAATAGTTAACTCTAAAATAATCTTTTAACACACAAAATCAGTTTTGTATTTCATAATTTTTTTTACAATACCGAAAATCAAAAATGCTTTTAAAATTGATTATTAGGTACCTTTAAAGTCTCAAAACATCCAAACTACAACTATCAAAATAATCAACATTCATCATCATCATCATCATCATTTCAGCCGAAAGACGTCCACTGCTGGACATAGGCCTCCCCCAAATAGGGGGGATTTGCCATAATCGCCACGCTTGGTAGGCGGGTTGGCGATCGCAGTATGGTTTTAAAAATGCATAGAGAACGCTGCTGCCCATTCTCTAATAAGTCCCTTAGTCGCCTTTTACGACACCCACGGGAAGAAATGGGATGGAGCTATTCTTTACGTCCGGCAACAAACGGAACCCAGCAACCGAATCCGGCAACAAAATCAACATTAGTAATAACTAATAACATTTTTTAGGGGTAGTAAACAAGGAACCCTTATAGTTTCGCCATGTCCGTCTGTCTGTCTGTCTGTCTGTCCGCCCGTCCGTCTGTCCCCAGCTTAGCTCAGAGACGCTTAGTCCTAGAAAGCTGTAATTTGGCATGGGTATACATATTAATCATGCCGAAAAAATGGTAAAATAAAATTATGAAAAACATTTTTTTTTAGGGTACCTCCCTTACACGTGAAATGGGGATGATAATTTTTTTCCTCGTATATTCCATGGTGTGGGGTATCGTTGGATAGGCCGTTCAAAAAACGTTTGGCAAACCATTTTTCAATTAAGGGATCCATTTGCGTAATATTAAGCTTTAAAGTGTTATTTTTTGTTAGAGTCAAGTGTCCTGACCCCGGGGGGCCCTGCCAGCTAAATGGTTGGTTTTGGATATGTAAAAAAATTCATGGCAATAGTATATATAACGAAATTAAAAGGAAAACTATCACAGCTAAGTAGGCTTCACAAGTTAACGAGTAATAGTCGACCAACTTAAATTTGCAGTTGGAGAATTGACCGTAACGTATATCGATGTATGGGAGAGCATGTTTTTCAACTACAATGTTAAGATTGTTTTTGGGATAAATTCATCCCAACTACGGAACCCTTCATTGTGCGTGGTCCGACATGCGCTTGGCCGGTTTTTTAAACGTAAGTTTTGATTCCATGCCTCTACTAAATTAGTGCTCCTGTCATTTAAGAACTTTTTATGTCGACCGTACAAGTTGAAAACAATAGAAAAAAGAAAAAAAAGAAATGTAATCATATTTATCGTATTCGGGGTCCTCCGGGACGGGTGCCTCGGGGTTCGGGGTACTCAGGGAATAACCCCACACATCAACTCAGTACATTTTCTTTCCAAAAGAGGGTAGCAAAATAAAATCAACAATCATCACCGATACTGTGACTCACACCCTGACTTATTACTTTATTTTTTTTAGAATACTTTTACAATGTTTGTAAATATGTGAGCACCATGTATCTATCACATAATTAAATTATCTGTCATTGCTTCATTTTTAATTCTGTTTACCTATTGTGGTACCTATAGTAATTTTATTCTAGGTGCATCTCTCTTCGTCTTCACATATAATTATATAACATACACAAAATATTCTAAAACATTTTAAAAGAGTAGGTAACGGTGGAGTTTGTTGCCCATTCTTCTCCATACTAAAATACCTTTTGGAAGGAGCGACTATAGTTTGTTTTTTAATCCCAGATACTAAATTTGCACAGGTGCAAATGTCAAACTCCAAATTGAAAAAACAAACAACAATCAGTTGAAATGTCAAATTAGTCTCTGGGATTAAAAAATGAAAAATATAATCAATTTTTTTTTTTTTGTTAATTTTGACGTTCAAAAGTGCTTTTTCTGTGCATTTGAAATAAATAATTTGACTTTGACTTTACCTCTAGCGCTCCTTACGCGTGAATCAGTGCGCCTGTGCTTCTAAAACGACCGCGATCATAAGGGATGACTTGACTACTATTGTTGCCAGCGCCATTTTAGGACCGATCGCGAGTTGCGTGTCGTGTACTTCCTACACTAGACGTTCATTCATATACTTAGCTCGGCATTTTAAATGTCGGATGACTTCGTTTAAAAGTTTAGGAATCAGCGTCACCAGTTTCTCATAAATATTCTTAGAAGTCTTAGGTCTGTATTACAGAACGTCACTCAACACTCAAGCATTACTTAAAACTAGATTCAAGCCATTTGATTGGTTGAAACTAGTTTTAAGTAATGCTTGAGTATTGAGTGACGTTCTGTAATACGGGCCTTAGATCCGATATTAGTGGACGTTGATTCAATAGCAAGGAAATATATAGATACAATACAACATTTTATGAAACATCGTACGAAAAGATTTCATTTCTTGCACCATGTTTTTATAACAATGTTCACTCTGATCATAGACTGCGCTCCTGCATAAGGGACACTTCAGTGTGCCTGCGCTACAGAACAGCTTCCACGTCTAACCGACCCAATATTCTGCTACAGTTGCATCAAACAAGGATAATTTATGACACTATTTGGGAGCAATTTAGGAATATTTTGGTCCTTATACGCTTAGCCGTTGGTCTTTCCATACGGAGAACAATGGTCGTCCTTCTGGCCAAGGTGTCGAGGTGGCTACAAGGTCGCCACTTATGGACAATCATTATAAGTGGAATACATTAGCTGGTCGGAAGTTGGGCCGTTTTCTAATCTTCGTGAATTAGTATTCAGAGGCAATAGGTTCGCGCGTGCTGATATTGTAACAGTAGATATTTCGTTAGTCATAGCTGCTTAAATAAATGGTCGTAAATCTCAAGCGGTTCCTGTACAATATTTTTTCGGCAGCCTCATAGAATATGATAGTTTACTATCTTTGTAGTCATACTCCTTTCGTGCTGTGTATGTTGATGACTGCTAATAGTTCAAGACTCATTCATTTCTTAGCTGATGACTATTTCAATATGCTCTAGGATCTTTCGTCTGTAACGCAACAGCGTTTATCATAAGAAATAAAATTAAAAGAACAATCAAATCAAAATCATATTTTGTTGGACACATGGAGTGCAATCCAGTGCCCAAGAAAAGGACTGTCTAGTCGGCCCGCTATTACCTTTAGAATGCTATTGGAGCTTGCTCAGATACGGTGCAATATGGAGGCCGCTCTCTTTCACATGATGGCATGAAAGCCATCAATCTTAGCCTCCATAAACATGCCAGACGCACTACAGCATCTGAATAGCCCCAACAGCATCCTAAAGGCGTTATTATATTGTACACGAAGGGCATTGAGTGCCCGCTGAGTACAGCTGACCCACAGGGTGCACGAATAAAATGATTGGCACAGTATGCCCGGAAAATTGTGCACTTTTCTTTCCTTCTTTTTTTTTCTCCTTCCTTTTTTTATGTAATGTATTATAATTATTTATTTACAAATAAAGTGTTCTGATTCTGGGATTTATTCCCCCTATAATGCAAGTAAGCATATAAAAAAGAATAATTATTATTATTATATGCACTATCCCACTCTCACTACCACATTTTTCACTCTGCGTGTTGCCAATTACTTCAACATCCTTTTACATATTTATTTACAACTGACCACCATCTTTCTTCCACAGTGTGAGGAGTCGATGTCAGCAGGCGACATGTGCGTCTCAGCGGCACGTGCCGGTCCCTCCGCGCGGTGGCATCCCGGCTGCTTCGTGTGCTCCTCGTGTCAGGAACTGCTGGTAGACCTCGTGTACTTCTGGAAGGACGGCCGGCTTTACTGCGGGAGGCATCACGCGGAGACTCTCAAGCCTAGGTGTTCGGCCTGTGATGAGGTGAGGATGGATTCAATTGTTTTTGGCACATTATTTAGTTTTTATTTGTTTTTTGCAGTCGTTTCACAGTTATTGTACCTCACCAAGGTTGCATCACTGTCAATGTCACGGTGATCTTTATTTTGGTTATAATAAGGTCGCTGTTGGGTGCTGCTGTCAGATCTAACATAACTCTGAAAGGATGTATTAAGTTCTTCACGGTTCTAAGGTGTCGTGTCATTTTTGGTTGAATTATAACATTTTAGTAAATAAATTAAACATCTCATCATCATTTCAGGCGAAAGACTTCCACTTCTGGACATAGGCCTCCCCCAAAGCGGAGGGGCTTGCCATAATCGCCACGCTTGGCAGGCGGGTTGGCTATCGCAGTATGGTGTTAAAATGCATAGAGAACGCTGCTGCCCATTCTCTAGCAAGTCCCTTAGTCGCCTTTTACGACACCCACGGGATGAAATAGGGGGTGCTATTCTTTACGTCCGACACCACACAGACAGAACACACAGAGACAGAGAATTAAACATCTGTGAAATTATATTTCATCGTAAAAGCATTCATGGATATTTCATCAGTCACCTTGCAAAAAAGTCCCCTACAACGTGAAAGAAACTCATTTAACTTACTAATCAGAACAATATCAACAACATTTAATATTCAAAACAAATTGCTTTATCTTATCTTTAATTTACCATAAAACGGCCATCACTTGATTCCCTACAACCTGCAACATTATCATAAAATCGCGACGCGGCGCGTGCACAGACCGCTGACGCAATTGTGCGTGCAGTTGGCAATATCCGGCCAACGGACCGGAAATAGATAGCATCGGGGTGGGGGGGATGCACATCCCTTGTATTATTCAGATATTTCACGGTGGACGCGCCCATACATTGCGGAATTTATGCTGATGGGCCAAATGGTTGTGTCAAATTGTGTAGTGGATGTTATGCTGAATACGGTTGTAGCGTTGTCAGTCATTGTACCTTCGCCAAGCATTTCAGCTCAGGAACATACTACTGTAACTTACTCTTTTAAACTAAACTAATATTATAAAGAGAAAAGATTTGATTTTTTGTTTGTATGTTTGTTTGTAATGAAATAATAAACTCAAAATATACTTAACCGATTTAAAAAAATATTTCACTATAGAAAGCTACATTATCAGCAAGTAGCATGGGGTATTTTATTTATTTTTTTAATAGAGATTCCTACGGAAATTACAATAATGTAACCCAAGGTCTCAAAAATTTGCTTATAAAACGCATTACTTGGCGTGCGCTGCGAAAACTATTGATGATACATAAAAGAATGTAGGTACTATAATATTTTGTAAATACTCTTCATTACCCACAAACCCGCGGGGCTACATGTCTAAGTATTACAGTTATATCACAATAACCGTTTATCGTTCAAATTAGTCAAAAGTACTAATTTATAGTTGTAACCTGGATGAACATATTCGATACTACTTTTAACCCCCGTAGTACGTTCCCATGGGATATGTTCCGACATCCACGCGGGCGAAGCCGCATGCATAAGCTAGTAATGTTATATTTGGCATCTTTTGAATGTCAGGCAGCGCTAGTCTCTAATGCCTTTACTCATTGAAAGCTCGTCGCAGCTATCGTGTACGTTAGTGGAGTCGACTGTCCAACATTAGATAACTAGAGTTCTCTACCTACGCATAGAACAGTTTCAAATATCACCAAAAATCCCAACAAACAACAACAATAACCTTTTCAAAGTTGCCTGTTCCCGTTACAGTAATTTTCTTTAGCACATGCCAAAAAAGCCCACAAGTTCCACAACCACCGCAGGCATATAATTCCGAGATTAAGATAACAAACAAAGTAACAGACCACACTTACGTTTGCCCCTAACTCCGGACAGACTTTGTATTCGTTCCACGTCCTAAAAACTTTGCGCCCACCTGAAGGGTGCAACGACCCCTCCGGTCAAACGATTAATAAAATGATTATTGGCTACATTTACTGCTTCCAAAGTTCCTGAAACTATTCTTACTTAACTGATGAGTTGGTTGCGCCACTTCTACCCAGATAAAACACTGGGAAGGAGTTTTGGGGAGCCGTCTTATGTAAGTTTTTATGTCCAAAAAGAGCTGTTTCAGCCTAAGAATAACAAATTTTTGTTTTGATTTGAAGATCATTAAATTAACAGGCGCGCACGAAAACGATAATATTAACTAGAGTGGTAACAAAATGATGATGACGCCTTTTGTAAAGTCGCTATAATAGCCCATTCACTTGGCGTAGGGTAGAGCCGTGTAGAGAGCGCACGTGGCGAGATATCATAGCCACGACACTGTCATGGACATCATGGGCAGCTTGTTAAGAGTGTGATCATCCGCGGTCTGTTGGTATGTTGGTCTGCTCCAAAAGTACCCGATGAAACTGTTAACAAACTGGTTAAATTCTTGCGCAACTCACTCACTATTAAAATTGAAAAATCATCGATAAAAATTGAGTCGGGGAAAAGTTATAAAATTAACGTCAATTGCAGCCAAATGGAAAACATCTAAGTAAGTATAAGGTGATTTCAGGTAAATATAATTTCTTATTTAAGTATTCAAATAATCAAATCCAAGTACTCAATGTCTAAGTGGGCGCACAACTTGCCATTCACGCGTTGGTTTCAGATACATTTGTTAACATTTTCGTCGGATACTTTTGGAACAGACATTACTTTGACACGCAAAAAGTGCAACACCGGCAACCCTAATGAGTCTAATGACCCAATAAGTGCGGTGCTGGGCGTTCCGCTAAAGACCACTACAAACGGCTGCGGTACGCTCCGGCACATTACCGGCCCATCGTCTGCGCCGGAACCGTCCAGACGGCCGGCCGACCGGTCCTCCACACGATACCGCATCTAGGTCGAGGGGAAACATTAGGGGTAAACATTGGGGGAGCATAAGGGTAAACGGGGGAAATCTCATGATCTCGCGCCGATAACCATTACAGGAGCTCCCGTACACTGTGATTGGAGTCAAGCGGCCACTATGGTGACCCATATTTACATTTCATTAGTAAAAACTAATGAAATGTAAATATGGGTCACTTTATTGAGTAGGCTTTTAAATTCCAAACCATTATTATTGTTAGGAAAGAAAAGCTAATAATTTTTAAGTTTGGTAAATTGAATTGGCTATTTCGTATTGTTAAGACAAAAGGAGCTGCTTCCCTGGAAGAGAAAAGGATGTCAGTTTATCTGACTGGAATCTGAAACCAACCAATTTCAAATCCCAAAATAATCTCAAAATGTGTCCATCGAAGTATAAGTTATTGCAAAATATGATGAGGAAATGCAAAAATTTGCATGTTTGATAATAACTTGTGGTCCGCCATGGGAGACTAGCTCGGTATCTTCATTAGTTTGTAGCTATCTGGTGCAATTGGCGCAAATTATACGGCTACAGGTAATAAATGTGTCTGTACTATACCCAATCTGCGGCAGTAGTGATGGATAGTGATCATAGATTTTAGAAAAAGAGTTATCGACGATTAAGTATCAATATATAATAACTACAAAAACATGATTTTACAGGAGGCGAAAAACCGTTTCATTTCTGTAATTTTTTATGGGTCAAAAACTGACCTATAGTTAAATTGTAGAGAACGCTGGTGATGGTGATAGTGATTTCAATCAAACATTTCAGGTAAAGGATATAAAATGTAGATTAGAAGTTATTGTTTCAAATTTAACTGATGTTTTTGTAGTTATTTCATATTGATATTTAACCGTCGTTATATATAGATAATATTATTTGTATTGCTCTCGGATTTATATATAAATGTAAAAGTTCTTCTTTGCGTCCATTTCATAAGAGGTCATTTGGATAAGATTGAGTTCCGTCAAGATATAGACAATCTCACCCCCTCACAGGAGGTCGGACGTCCTCTGCAGACGCGCAACGTCTTGCTATCTGCAAAACACAACAAACGGTGTTCACTAATCGTTGCTTTCCCATTTTTGTCCAGTGCCTTTTAATTGTAATGATACTAGTGATGGTAGTTTAAACTCCATGTTCAATAATAGTGGGCATGGACAACAGCTAATTTTTATTATGTAGTGTATGTAAACTACAATCAAATCAAACACATTTAGGATTTTTGTTAAACCAATGCTGGAAAGTCCCAAAAGGGTTTAAGCTTGAAAGTTGATGACGTGACATTTCATGGGTGAAGAAACTCGTCGTGATGGTGTGCAAGCTCGCTAATGAGCATAAATACCATAACAGCTAATAAGCCCATAAACCACCATTGATTAATACCCTGCGACGTCGCCCCATGGAGTAAACCATATAATTCCAGATTAAACACTGAGATAGTACGTAATCTAGAAATATTTAATGGCTATTAATATTTCCCATGTTAGTTTGCCTCGCTGCGTGCTGATGGCTTTAATTTATTTAATATAAATGCCTGCGTGTTGCCTTATCTCAATCAGTTAAAAACTTTATTTATTTTACCGACTGAAAAATTCATGACCGTTTTGTGTGAAAAATCTGTTTTTTTAGAGTACCTCAAAAGTAAAAAACGGACCCCTATAGAATCACTCGTGTGTCTGTCTGTCTCTCTGTCACAGCCGATTTGAATACGAATCCGAATCCACTGGACCGATTCACACACACACACTTAGGAACACATATGAATTTCTGTGACCCAAACACGAACGCGTGTGACGTAAATAAGTGAGTTTTGAACATAGGGTTCACTTTAGGGGGAAAAATTTGAAAATTTTAAATAAATGTTTTGCGTTGGTACTGTGCCGTGTGACATATGAAATGAAATGATGTGTAACATGATTTATGAGGATTTCAAATATTTTTTGAAAATAATTTTAAAATACTTAGTTTTAAAGAAAATTTATGAAAATTTCACCATTCCCCTCCCCCTTTATCTCCAAAACTGCTGAGCCTAAAATGTTGAGAATAAAAAAAAACATGCGGTCTGTGGGGACTGCCGGTAGAAGGGAAAACAGTATACATATAGCTCATGGAAAGCGTTCGGTGACGATGTCGCGAGTTCCATGATTTTTGTGCTCCCAAAAAGATCTCAACGCGCCTAAAGAAGTTTTCACTTAAAAAAAAACAGAAAATAGTTATATAAGTACTTACTTATATTTTTTTTATTATACTGTATTTATTTATATTTAAATATTATTTTTATTAGGTAGGTATATTAATATACAACATTATTTTTAGTATATGCGAAACCTGAATATAGTTTGTTCAGAATAAGGAACTGAATCGATTTCAATCATTTTAACACCATGTTATATTTTGTCCCAAAAATATTTAAGTGTGATGGAAAATGCTATCACCATTTAATTACTTACAATAAAATCGCCGTACGGTTAGGTACCTACTGCCAAATTATTATCAATGAGCGCAAGACGACCCTGAAGGCGCGGGGGCGCTGTTAGCATGTTTTTGTACGGACAACCCGGTGCGGTAACATAACAACCTTATAACTTTGTGATTTTTCATGATACAGTTTTGAAATTTTGTACATAGATTCTTTACATAAAAATACTAGACACGTGTTTCGGGTTTCGCATATACTAAAACTAATATTGTATATATTATCTATAATTATGAATTACACACAAGCCTGACATCGCGACTGTTCTGTTTATGTTCTCACAACTCGTAACGTTTTTTGTGATTTCGGGTTTGGTCCCATAGTAAAAGTTGTTCATAATGATGAGTACAATGACCCCTTAAGAGGTTGCGCGTTATTTATGTAACACCCCTTGTATAGATTACAGGAAAACCTATAAAAAGTCTATGATCTTAAAATAACATGTTAAATCACTACATCTTGTGTGTACAAGCTTAGATTTGCAGTTGGAACGTATGGAACATGTTTTTCAACTACAATGTTAAGTTTGTTCTTGGGATAAATTAATCCCAAGTACGGAACTCTTCATTGTGCGTGGTCCGACACGCACTTGGCCGATTTTTCTTTTATATGGTAACATTATTAGGGCACAAAGCGTATTTTTATCGCCCCCAATCATTAAAATGTTGAATTTATATCTTTTATTTTTCTTACAAGTATTAGAATAATTGGTCGCTGAATTGTTGAGCAAACTGAGTAAATAGGAAATTAAATTCTTTTTTTTTTTTGTAGTTCAAATTTTTTATCCTTTTTTCTAGTAATTTGCATAAATACCATTTCTAAATGGTCTAAGCTTGTGTTATCCTAAACTTTTTTATCAGTAACAAGGTAAACTTGTACCGCCTTATTACAAAACAAGATTTATATTTTGACATGGCTTAAAGCATGGAGCGAGTTTTTGTAATAAGAACGTAACAGTGATTGAAATACCGTTCTTTATGCAAAACTGAAAACTTCGTTCGGTACTAAGTTGTCAGTTTTGTGTTTAGGAACTTTACCATAGTCGGAATAAAGTTCGAAATTCAATAATGGCTCCATATTTTAAGCCTGTGTCTCAAGATAAACCTTGTTTTGTAATAAGGGGGATAATTTCAATATTTTTTAATGTTTATTACTATTTGTCACGAACATTCCCAGCATATTACGAATATTTGACGCCCATTAACTTATTTAATTTATTATACTGATGACATTTACTTTGTTGTCAAAAACCTAAGCTAAGCTTGATTCAAACTAATTAATTAATGTAACGTCTTGATCGAAGATCAGAGAGCAGTGCTGGCCCAGTGGTGACGGCCGCGGCTTACGACTTGTAGGTGTACGTTCGAACCCAGCGGCGCTTTCCTTTGTGTAAATTGTTTCATCACCACTGCTCCCAAAACGGTGAAGGAAAACATCGTGAGGAAACCGGCATGTCCTAGAACCAACAATTCTAAGACATGGTGACATCTATAATTTATTAATGTACTTAAAAAAAATATTCTAAAACATTTTAAAAGAGTAACGGTGGAGTTTCTTGCCCATTCTTCTCCATACGAAACTACCTCTTGGAAGGGGCGACTAGAATCAATTCTATTTTTTTGTAAATATTGACGTTCAAAAGTGCCTTTTATGTGCCTATTTGAAATAAATAATTTGACTTTGACTACCAACCCGCGCTGGGCCCGCGTGGTGGTTTACGGCCCACTCCCTCTCGCCGAGAGGAGGCCTGTGTCCCAGCAGTGGGAACATTTTGGGCTGATTGACGATCGAAGATCGTAAGTACATACAAATATTGAGATCTGTACGACTCAACCGCATGGCTTGTATGTATAATACTGCCTGATAAGGAATTATTTTTACATAAAATGTCTTTGAACAAAACACTATACTTTTATAGAATTACTATTGTACCATTAACGCGAACTTGCGATGTGTAACACTCATTACTAATCATGGCCCAGCTAATTACGGCACGAACCCATAATTGCCTACAATCCCCATATAAATTGGCATGTATCGAATTAAATCAGTTAACATGCAGATCCCGATAGCACAGTGTGGTGCACTCCATAACGATGGGTTACGGAGCACGCAAGCGTGGCTCCGCGGCGTACGGCGGTGGCCGCTGGGTTATGTGCTGGTAACACGCGAGAGGCACTGCGACCATCACTGATAGGACTGAATTACTGATTGAGTTGTCAGTGACGCTCGTGTGGACTTTGATTTAGTAGTAGCAAGATCAAACGTAACTGAATGAATGGACACGCAGTGTCCTGTAGCAAAGAAAGTTGTAGTGTCATCACACATTCATTGTGAATCTACTTAAATCATTTTCAGTCTTTCACTTGATGTAGATTCAGTTGAAAAGTCCCGATCGAGTTCAATGGCGACCACTATGTTCAATGGTGGATTCTGAATCAAAATGGCAAAGTTATGTCACATCAGCGGGCCGAGCACGGGCGTGCCAAGACGTTTGTGACAAGACATGATAAATTATATCATGTCAATTTGTACTAGCATTTTATGACAAAACAGTTTTATCCCTCAAACTGTGATGAAATGTGTGACTCAAGTCTTGTCACAGTAGGCCGGGCTCGCCCCGCAGCTTGCAAATTCCACCATAATCTATTTCCTATTAACCACCAAATATTACCGAACCAAAAAGTTTGTTCTCTAAAATACTCAGCCATTCTTCCATTTTTCAACCTGGAATTTTTTACTAACCCACTTCTGTCTCCATAAAGCCACATTTCTCGTAGCAACAGTCTATATTTACTGCCGCCTGCGCCAAGTTTCAGTTATATCATGCCCCGCTGCAGTAAGGCTGAAAGACCCTGAAATGTTGCAAGTTAATATATTAGGCTGCAATGTCAAGAGTACGGCAATGCAGATCAACTGGTACTTATGTGCGGTACACTCGCTAATTAACGTTATAGTTTTGTCCCTGACCTTGGTAACATTTACATATTTAAAAAAATAATAAAATACTCTTTATTATGCATCATACAAATTACAGATATAAATGTAGAAATTTTATGAACGAGTACTCAAAACTATACTATTATTATTAGGTACTTTAACAAGATATAATATTTCTTACCTTCATATATGCCTTGCAAAGTGACACGCTATTCGATTATTCTCTGCTCTTTTCAGTTGCTCCTCTAACTCTTTGGTCCTTGGTTTGGTCCTTTGAACAATGTCTCCATCTTTCTGGAAAACTTTCAATGTTCTCTTAATAGTTTTTCCTGCATTCAAGTCTGAAATAAAGTAAAACAAACATAAACAACCTATAACTTTCCACATAGTTATCATGTTCAGCCAATTCCGCATTCTGGCAAGGTTAAGTGCACAGCGATGTATTTTATACAACATGTCCCGGAAATAACGCACAACCTCTTAAGGTGTCGTTACTCATAATCATGAACAACTTATAGTATGGGACCAAACATGAAATCGCGAAAAAAAAACAGCTGTTCCCTACATTTGTGTTCGAATAACTCTTCAAAATGTAGGGAACAGCATAATATTTTTTCGTAAACGTCTGTGTGGTGCTGGACGTAAAGAATAGCACTCCCCTATTTCTTCTCGTGGGTGTTGTAAAGTACTTACTAGAGAATGGGCAGCAGCGTTCTCCATTTTAACACCATACTGCGATCGCAACCCCCCCCCCCCCTTTGGGGGAGGCCTATGTCAAGCAGTGGACGTTTTTTGGCTGAAATGATCATGATGATGATGATGATTCAATTATAGAAAATATAAAAAAAATAAATACCTACTTTGAAATCTCAAAATTCCCGGCCATCAGCTGAAAGCAAATATTTAGTTAAAAGTTCTTCCTAACTATTACATATTCCCCGAAGGGTTAGGCAGAGGTGTACTTGAAGGGTTAGGCAGAGGTGTACTTGAATACAGTTATGTTTAAGTCCCATGTGGGGGCTTACGATTCTCCACAAGAAAAGCCAAACTCCTTGACATACTACATAATAATGTTCTGTGCATACTAAGTAAACTTACGTAGCCACATGACTACATGAGTTCTCTTGCATAACTTCCACAACTTATCAAACAGATCCTCGTCCCAGGTTGTGTTGCTACTAACACATGATCAACAATCAACATAGATGTACCTACACAACACGTGGTCTAAGTGTTAAGTTTGTCTAAGTTATATCGATGATTCACCGCCAGATGTCGATTAACCTTAGTCACAGTCATGTTATATAATTATATCGATAAACAAAGCTCATCACTAGTTATAACATGACAGTGGTTTCCATAACATCATAGGACATGTGACGACTTGCATGGTGCTGAATATAGCGATCCGAAACAAAGAAACTTATTTGGGGATGTTTATGTCTTAAATAGAATATAACGTTAATTTACAAGTCGTTCTCTATAATAAACAGCTAAAGTATGAAGATTTACTTTGTTTTCTTATTTTTCCGGGCAAGACCAAAAATGATTTCCTTCCTGCTTCACCGTTCATCAACCAACCAAGAAAAATACACAGTGGCCAGTTTTTGAGCTACCTACTGCACGTACTAGAGCTACCTACTACACGTACTAGAGCTACCTACTACACGTATTAGAGCTAGCTACTACACGTACTAGAGCTACCTACTACACGTACTAGAGCTACCTACTACACGTACTAGAGCTACCTACTACACGTACTAGAGCTACCTACTACACGTACTAGAGCTACCTACTACACGTACTAGAGCTACCTACTACACGTACTAGAGCTACCTACTACACGTACTAGAGCTACCTACTACACGTACTAGAGCTACCTACTACACGTACTAGAGCTACCTACTACACGTATTAGAGCTAGCTACTACACGTACTAGAGCTACCTACTACACGTACTAGAGCTACCTACTACACGTACTAGAGCTACCTACTACACGTACTAGAGCTACCTACTACACGTACTAGAGCTACCTACTACACGTACTAGAGCTACCTACTACACGTACTAGAGCTACCTACTACACGTACTAGAGCTACCTACTACACATACTAGTCTTCATATTTGAAGATTTCGGGTAAAATAAAATGTAATAAGAAATCAAGATACACATAAACACAGACATTTATATCTGTAACTTTTATGGTGTACATAATAAAGAGTAATTCTATTCTATTCAAGATAGGTGTAGGAATGTGGTAGGAATGCACATTCAATAGGATAGTTCAAATATATAATCTGCCAACATGAATAAAATTAATTAAAACCACTTAGCAAAACATCATAAAACTTCATTCCCATTTGAAGCTCATAAAACATGCTGCACAAGGTATCCGCCCCACTAGTAGCACCGTAGTAAGAGCAACAATAAAACGGTGCGTGGTGATAACATCGCTGATAACTCGACGGCTCCCAGGCTCCCAAGTGCTGGGATCCACGTGACCTGGCTCCTTGCCTATCTACCAAGATTGTCCCACGGGGAATGGCTACTGTCTGTTTCGAATGCCGGAATTAGGCTACGTGTTGCTAAGCAGATTTCATACACTTAGTTTTTGTTAATTTATTGTGTTCTAAGTCCCGTGTTGCCCCATTAAACAATCCCAAGACTGGAATTAAATAGTGCTTTGCTTCTCTCACAAATTGTGAAAGATTAATTTTCTGTTTTTTTAAACGTGCTACGTTTTAGGAGTATATTTTGAGTACACGCAGAAATTTAGGACACTTAAATTAAAAAGTTTTTCATACTACTCTTACAAGTGATGTGGTTTCAGGAAAGTGGAAAGAACTTTTAATTATTTCATTAAGAATAGATATAACATCAACAAAATATCTTATTATTTTGTTGTTTCATTTAATAGAATATGACTACGTCAAAAATAACTGTAAACTTACAAAACGTGTGTATTGTGGAAGCACAGTTCGATGTCATTGATAAGAATCAACGGTTAAACATCAGCACTGAATACATCATAACTATACCTTATAACAAATGCGTGTAAAAACACACGGATTCAACAAAAAATTTAAACTCTGATGGACAAACACCATGAAAATAAATCACATACATTATGTACTTCCGTCAATTATAAATACGATAAGTTTGATCTTCAACAGTCATCATCTATAGATACCTGTGTTATTATTAAACAGAGCGTATAGGTTATGTATTAAATATTTATAGATGACTTAACGATATTAAAAGACAATTATTAAAGACTAAACTTTCGAAAAGCCTTTTTAGTCACAAGCCTCACTAGTCAGCCTACCAAACAATGCCTTCCTGTCCGCCATTCTTACATCAGACATACAACAATAACCCAATTGCAACACCCGCCATTGCAACTTCAAGAAACAGAAACACGGAACAGATCCGAACATCAACAACCGCGGGTCCAGCATGGCGGCATGCATCCACGACACAGAATACCGTTTCTGAAATATTAATAATGAGTGAATAGTCCACTAATGATCATGAACAAAATATAACTCGCGACCGTGGGAGCCGCTCCCATGCCATTGTCGCGATACAACTTTCTTGGGGTCGTCAGCACCGGCTAGCACTATGAATAATAATGCCTAATTAAACCGTGTTTATCCAGATAATTAAATAAATTAAACCGGTTTACGAAAACATGGTGTAATTGAATATTTGTCTGTGACGATGACATCCTAGTGCATGTGTAGTGAGGATCTACTCGTACTACAGGCTGTTGCACTTTTAATAAATGAATGTTCACTGCTCACTGTGTAATCCGTCCGACATACATTTGTAACCTCTTTTGTATGGTCTCGCTGCTACGAAGTTATTCATAATCATATAAGCTAAATGTCTAAAGGTTCGTCGGCAGTATTCTACTGTGTCGTCAAAACGACACTGTAGAATACTGTAGATGTTTTAAAGTATATTCGTGGAAGCCCAACATGCAAGTTTTTTTGACGAGCTTTTCCCAAAAATAAATAATTTATTTGTCCAAAATTGCACTTCTAACCATATTCCTCTTTGTCCCCAGATAATCTTAGCAGACGAGTGCACGGAAGCAGAAGGTCGCGCGTGGCACATGAAGCACTTCGCCTGCGCCGAGTGCGCGCGCCAGCTCGGAGGGCAGCGGTATATCATGCGCGAGGCTCGCCCCTACTGCCTGCCCTGCTTCGACAACTGCTTCGCCGAGTACTGCGACGCCTGTGGCGAACCAATCGGCGTTGACCAAGGACAAATGTCCCACGAAGGACAGCACTGGCACGCCACAGAACGATGCTTTGCTTGCCATACCTGCAGGGCAAGCTTATTAGGCAGACCCTTCTTACCAAGAAAAGGAGCGATATACTGCTCTATAGCGTGTTCCAAAGGTGAGCCGCCCACGCCGTCCGATTCCTCAGGACCTGGACCCAGACCGCAACGTGTGCCAAAGCCGAGAAGAATGCCATCACCTAAGTCCCCACCTCTAGATGATCTATCACCGCATAGAGAACCCTCGCCTCATAATATAGACGCGGATTCAGAGCCGAGCGAGTCGCTAATACGTGAGTCTCCTCCTCCTCCTCATCCGCCACCACCGCCGCACGCTTGCCTTAGCCTCGACAGAGCGCTAACAGACCTACGATTAGAGCAGTCTATAACGGAGCATCAGATACAGCCCACACCGACGTCTGATGACCATAAAGACAACTTACCCGACGACTGGAAGCCTCCGCACCCCGTTGAAGCGCAGGCAGTCGTCACCCCAGGACACTCGTCATCAATGCCTGAACTAACATTAGTGGACGGTAAGAACTCGCCGCGGAAACCGAGAGGAGGACGGACGGTGAGGTTTTGTGGAGATGACAACGAAGCGTTCGAGCCCGACGAGCCGCCGCGGAGACAGAAGGTGCGGGACGAAGACGCCAGCAGCTACTGCAGCACTTGTTCCTCATCATCATCGTCAGCAGAGTCCTACACACTCCCCACGAGACGAGCGTACGGCGGCGTGCGCATCTCGTACGTGCCCAACGACGCCGTCGCCTGCGCCAAGAGAGAACGACAGAGAAAGAATGCTCAACACGACAAGAACTGCATCATCTCGTGATCCTGGCTCCTCGTAGTGCCTCCTCCTCCCGGTGAACCGACCTCCGATTTAAAAGACTGACTTTTTGATATATTGTTGTAGCCCCCACGCCATAGTATTGTTAGATAGATTACAAAGTCTTCCTTAGCTGCTTTGGTATCTTGCCACGGCGGGCCTGCTGCGAAACGCGCGTAAGTTGCAAATAATAGAAACCAGGTGCACAGCGCGTGTGCGTCTGATCATGTTGTGACGTAAATAATGTAATAATCGTTATCTATATAAAAGGCTCAAATTGTAAAGAGTTGGGACAAATTTATGTTCGTACAAGAGTAATTTGGGATTAACCGGTTTAAAATGTGACGGTTTCATTCATTTGTAACACCTTTACTGGTTTTATTTGTAATGGATATTTTTGCCTTGCCATTCAACGCGCACGAAACCAAATGATGGTTATAAATGAAAAATATGCGCAAACTTTGTAGTTTTATAAAGGGGCCTAAAGTTAAGTTGATATAACGACATCAGCTTTAAATTATTTCTGATTTAATATATGCGTAGACATATCCAATGCTTTCTGTAGTTTATTCTTGTTCATGAAATGATTAATTTAAGACATATCCCACTTTGCCACTTAGCTGATAACTCGCTGTAAGTGTACCTAGAAATAAGAGATTATTGTAAAATACAAGTACAAATATACATGTTATTTTGTATTGCAGTTTTATACTTTTGGAATGTGTTCAAAGTGTAAATAAGAAGCAATGTAGGAGACTTAAGAGTGTAAGAATCTTGTGTTATGCCGATACTCTTGACAAAGTCAATGTAATGTAATACCAGTGACTGTAGGAATACTATCACGTATGTCATACTCTTCTCTCCCGATGAGAGAGCCAGATTCTAAGACAGCATTCCTAGTAATCACTAGTACATAACTATTTTGTTATAATTGTTAAATTCTTTAAACTGGCCTGAGGGTTCGTTCATAGAAACTGGGATGAGTATTCGTTTATAAACTGGCCTGGTTGTTCGTTCATATAGAAATTAAAACAGAAAACATTATTATTGTAGGCCACATTTTCCATTAATGGCTTCTATGAATGTCATGAATTTTACATTAAGTACCTACTCTTACTATATCCTTAAACATTATTTATTTAATTCTCGGTCACAATAACTAGCTATGATCTTATTTCAATGTTCTTCCCTAATGATATAATACTCAGATTCAAAGAGAATGCTCATAAAATTGCATTTGTTCCAAAAATGTGTATTTAATATAAAAAATAGCCAATAGTTTTATACGAGAACCACAAATATTGTACAAATATATCGAAATGTAACAATAAATGAATAATGTACGTAATTTTATAAGTTATTTGTAATAAGAGAAGACGAATAAAATGATTTGGAATAACTTGGGTTTTTACTTTGGCAGCCATTCCGGAACATTTACGATTGTTATCGACCGCGCGAGGTTCCTCTAACATGACAGACTTTGGCAACCAGCCAGGAATGAGTTAGGAAAATAGGGAAGTATTAAACCATTTTTTAGTACGATACTGCTACGATACAATTAAATATTTAACTGTATCGCTTAGCAAGTAACTAGTCCATTCAATGATATAAATTAAATTCTGCTTAGTTATAAAAT
The DNA here is from genome assembly GCA_948098905.1 of Tiliacea aurago. Taxonomy (NCBI): domain Eukaryota; kingdom Metazoa; phylum Arthropoda; class Insecta; order Lepidoptera; family Noctuidae; genus Tiliacea; species Tiliacea aurago. The sequence continues at coordinate 1,068,230 of OX402593.1, forward strand.
ATGGCTCCCAATTCCTTTAGGGTTCCGGAGCCAACATGGAAGTTCCCTCATAAATAACTTGCAGCCAACCCAACAGTCTAGCACGTTACTAGACCGGCTGCCTCAACTTCTTAGGATAACCTAGTGAGTAGATGATTTTGATTTCTGCCTCGTTGGTCTATTGGCCGCAAGCGGTACTACTGCTGTTGAGCATGAGCACCTGGGTTTGATTCCCAGGTCTGCAATGCGTTATCAGGGTTTACCATCAGGAATTTCTCAGTATTGCCCTGGAATCTGTTTCTGGTTGAGAGAACAGGCTCACCCCCTAAGGGACTTATACATTACTTGCGAAATGTGATGGGTGTACTTTATGTAGGTACTCTCACCTCTGCCAAAACCTTTGTAGATCGCAGGCGTGATGGTATGTGCTATTAAGCTCCACATGAGTAACAAAAGCCCGACCGCTGGCAATTCCCAAATTCTAGACACCACTATTCCTGTGTCCACAACCACAGTGCACATCCTGGAGCGATCAGTGAAAGTGTGCACATACAATATCGACACAGTGAGCGATGTGGGAAAACGCCACAATGCACGTGACGACGGGAAACGCATTGTCTTAGAAAAAGTAATCGCGCTGATCCGACGATAGAAATATTTAGATTTGATGTCTGATTGAGTATCTGTCTTACTGTTTCATTCTTATGGAAATGTACAAATTCCATATTTGTGTGGATTAGAAACTTTGAAGATAATGTTACAATTTCAAACCACTGCAAGCCACTGTAAAACAGGTAAGAATGTCGTATAATAGTGGACCTTATACGACCCTTTATCACAATAATTTTATGCAAGCTCTCCGAAAAGTTTAATGATGTCGTTGATCCAGTGAATATGAATGCATCAACATCATCATATTCCTGCCCTTTTATTAGGGGTTGGAACAGAATAGATCATGACTTCTTCCGTTTATTTGGGGTTGGAACAGAATAGTTCATGACTTCTTCCGTTTATTTGGGGTTGGAACAGAATAGATCATAACTTCTTCCGTTTATTTGGGGTTGGAACAGAATAGATCATGACTTCTTCCGTTTATTTGGGGTTGTACCAGAATAGATCATGACTTCTTTCGTTTATTTGGGGTTGGAACAGAATAGATCATGACTTCTTCCGTTTATTTGGGGTTGTACCAGAATAGATCATGACTTCTTCCGTTTATTTGGGGTTGGAACAGAATAGATCATGACTTCTTCCGTTTATTTGGGGTTGTAACAGAATAGATCATGACTGCTTCCGTTTATTTGGGGTTGTACCAGAATAGATCATAACTTCTTCCGTTTATTTGGGGTTGGAACAGAATAGATCATGACTTCTTCCGTTTATTTGGGGTTGGAACAGAATAGATCATGACTTCTTCCGTTTATTTAGGGTTGTAACAGAATAGATCATGACTTCTTCCGTTTATTTGGGGTTGTACCAGAATAGATCATGACTTCTTCCGGTTATCTCAGCCTAAGTATAATGTCTCATGCCAGCTCTTTCAGGAAGTTTCTCATAAAAAGGAAGGAACGAGTATTTCTGTAAGAAATTTCTCAGTAGTAGCCCGGAGTCTGGATTTGTGCCCAATAGGCTCGCCCCCTATTACATGGGACTTAAACATAACTGGCGAAATTTGGGTGTACTATAGGTACACCACTGCCTAACCCTTCGGGGACTACAGCCGTGATGTTATGTTACGTGTGATCCATTTCCTAAATACTATTCACTATCCAGAGATGAAACCCTCGGCCTGCGTCCATTCGTGACGTCATTTCCTCAACTCTCCCAGCAATGAAAGAAAGAAATGTTCTGGTATCAGATTGAATGAGTTTCTATGGTGGTGATAGATTTACAGATAGTGAGTTGTCATGTGTGTGATTTATATTATGAGCATCTTAAATAACTTGTGAATGAATGCAGTGAACAGGTTCCACTTCCACAGCCAGAGCTTGTTAGGAATATTTTAGATTCTTTCACGCCATAAGTACCAGCTAAAAGAAAGAGTACTAATTAACGGATAAGGGTTCAGCTCTTATAGCAAAATTAACCTTGATTACTAAAGAAAAACAAGGAATAAAAATGGATGAGCACAGAATGTCAAGATTTTCCAATGAAATATCTAAAAAGCCGTAGCCGTGAAGCTCTGAAACTCAAAAATCTAAAAGGAAAGTAACTCTAAAGTTCCTACATTTTCAGTTACTACAAAGTAAGGACTAAAAAGCCCTGTCTATCTAAAGGAGAATCCTCAAACACGCGTACAAGCATAATAAACTTAATTGTGTCCTCCGAACAACTCGAAACAGATAAAGAAGTCTCGAGAGAGAACTATAAAAAGTTTTCAACTAACACGACGACGCGGCGCCGACGACCGGCGATATAAACCTCAAACAGGAACGAAACTCCCGATAACTTCGCGAGCTGCCAGTGTACAGCTATAGGCCGAAACTTTAGACATGACCGACAGTTTTTGCTACGATGTTTTCATGCGTAAGACTGTATCAGTCAGAAGTATCAGTGCAAAATGTTTCCTTAGTCGGCCCCCTAATTCCAGAATCTTAATACATAATCCAATATTTAGACGATAAATGGTAAGTGAGACCAATATGGCTACCTAGGTACCTATATAACAAGTAAATTCGCGAACAATGGTAATGATTCATAAAACAAACATTCCACTATCAATCCACCCTGTATACGAGGCTATTACATCCAGACTTTCCACAACAAGTAGGCACACACAATGCTAGACCTAGCCGCGCCACGGTGCAAGCAGACAGATACCCTTGCCAAGGCCATGAAACTATTAAGACGGCTAGACAGACTAAACGAGGCATCATTACAGTTCCTCATATCATTACACAGGAAGATTTTGGTAGGTTTTAATGTAATTTTAAGACTACTACGCATCTAGTTGTAAAATGAACAATTTTAAGACTGAATTTAAATGGGTAAAGTTTACTATGGTACCAGTAACGGTAAAGTTTACTATGGTACCAGTAACGATAAAGTTTACTATGGTACCAGTAACGGTAAAGTTTACTATGGTACCAGTAACGATAAAGTTTACTATGGTACCAGTAACGGTAAAGTTTACTATGGTACCAGTAACGGTAAAGTTTACTATGGTACCAGTAACGGTAAAGTTTACTGTGGTACCAGTAACGAAGGTGCAGTGGCGGACTTACCAGTAGGCTGAGTAGGCTTGAGCCTAGGGCAGCAGTTTTAGGGGCGGTAAACAAAATGGTTTCTGTAAGATGTTTTTCTGATGTCTTGCAGAAAGAAGTCTAAAAGACATCTTTCCGATGAATATTCCCTCCTCATTTTCATTGTACATTCAACTGTACCGCAAATTTCTATATTTTATGTAAAACATCCACTTCCCGGCCCCCAACCAGTAGTCTGCCTCTGCCCAAGTGCCCTAGCTAGTGTCGCGTCGCGCTGTCGCATCGAGCCTGTCTGCGGTAGCCTTTACTAGAGATATACATAGCAGTATGGAAATACGACGCGTCTGTATTGAGATAGCGCCTCTGTCTACAAGAGTAATAAATACTATGCTGCGAATACAGGGAATAAGATTATCATTGGTCATATTACTTTCCGTGTAAGTTTCGAAATAGGTACATTTAAAGAAAAAAAACCATTTATTTAAACGCATATCGAAAGTCTGTAGAAAAAAACGTAATTTGTGAAAATGAACCCCGTAGCGTTATCCCGTAGCACTAAACCTCGTAGTAGGTGCTACGAGAAAACTACGAAATTTCTAGCTATCTGTACCCCAAGTGTAAGTTTGCAAGAGAGTAAACGTAACTGTTTCGGTTGCGTTAACATTTGACCGATGGATCATAATGCTAAGAGTATAAGAGTGAGAATAAAAATGTTAACGCAAACGCGCGAGTTACGTTTACTCAGTTGCAAACTTACACTCCGGGTACAGTTCTACAGCACACCAATTAATTGCGCAACGCAACTTCTTTCACAATCCCAAAAAAAATCCTAACCCATCGCTTCTTATGTCTGAATTAGTGTGCTCGACAACGTAAATAACGCAATGAAAGTGTTTTAATTATCTTACTATTGACGCAATTACCCTGCGCTTTTTTTTTAAACCAAGTTAAATACCGTTAAATATTTTAAAACAGGTTTAAAACCGCAGTTGTACAAAAAAAAATACGCTTATTTAAAACCGTAATATCCAAAACCTCTCTCTATTTAACAACGCATTACACCCAACCCTTGCACTGACAACCTTAAAATTGTGACCCCAAGCGAAAATATCAATTAAACATACTTAACCCTGCGCGCTCGTTACCCATAAGTTGTGTGTCTCGGTCATTACGACCATTAGGGGTGTATCAATCAACAGCTTGATTAATGAACTTCACAGCGGCAGGGGAAGGGTTGACAAAGACTAAAAAGTTGGTCGTTTTTTCCTGGTATTAGTCATTCTGATGTCAAGGGGCGGTTGGCAAGTAATGTGATGACAAATTGCTTTCTGTTATCCGGGAATTTCTTACCCTTTCGAAGTAATTTTGGTAAGTATGTGTGGTCTGACATGTTTAATGTTTGTGGGATAAAGGATTGCTCGGTTGTTACGCGATGAAAGCTAAAGGCTTCTACATACCAGCGCGACTTGTCGCGCGACGCGACACGGCACAAAGGCCCCGCGTGGCGCGGGACGAGCGGTGCCTTTGTATCGCGTCGCGTCGCGCGACAAGTCGCCCCGGTATGTAGAAGCCTTCAAGCTGCTTGAAGCGTTTGTCGACTGAGTTACCGCGCGCCTACCATACAAATATACTAAAAAACTATTTGTGCCTACCACGGTATCTCGTAAAGTCAGGGAAATTTATAGTTAAGCAAATTGACTGCCGACTTAAAAATATATGATCAAATCACAACTGTCAAGACAAGAAACACGAAGAAGAAGCAGCACGGCAGAACAGACAAAGAAGCACGGCAAGTTGCCGTTGTCGCCGGCAAATAAACCACCATTGGTCTTTACCTTTTATTCTGTGCTAAATTAATGTATTTTCTTTCCTTCTAATACCGACCTATGAAATGTAGAACGAAAGAAAAATCTTTAAATGTGGTTGCAAACTGAATAAAGTTGATTCAGATATTCTTAGCGGTTGTGTAGATCTTATGCCCCCAGCCTTCCAGGTGATGCTACTGTTAACTATTCGTAACGCGACACACATTTACAATTAAGATGGCGTTATTTCCATTTGAAGTTAACCTACTCTGTTCACAGGTAGTGGTTAATATTAATGAAGAATTAAATATTACGTGTGAAGATTAAAACAAGATGCCGAGAATAACATCTTAGTAAATACTGTCACAATTATGTAATCAGATTACAGACCCACCAAATTAATTTTTTTTATACAAACATTTGAAAAGTGTATGCAACAAGCAGTACCTGGAGGGGCGTGCCGCGAGTAGTTGTATAGTAAACGATCTCTACTTCCATTCTGTATGGTTCATTCCTCAAAAGCCCATTTGAGACACCAGTCTATATGGTCCTCAAATAATCTGACAAGATTATTTTCGAATTTTAGGTATACACATTGACATTGATGAATTTTATATGAGGCGACACCATTTGACACGTGAAGAGATGATGACAGCCGTCGGAATGTTGCGAGCTGGTTCCAGACAACGTACTGTGGCTGCCGCTTTTGGCACTACACAGAGCGTCATAAGCCTTCCTCTAGACACGCTATCGTATCACGGGCAGCGTGGCCGAGCGACATGGAGGACGATCTCGCATCACCACTCACAGACAGGACCGGTACATCCAAAATACTGCTCGACGAAATCGTACCATGACCGCCATGAGCTACGAGGCTCCACAGCTCTTCAGGCTTGCTGATAAGCGACCAAACCATCCGCAATCGTTTACGTGAAGTGGGTCTGCGTTCCCGAAGGCCGCTGAAAAATCCACAGTTCCACAATCGTAGGGTCCGTTTACAATAGGCTCGCGAACACAAAAATTGGGAGGAAGAAGACTAGCGTTTTGTTTGCTTTTCCGATGGATCTCGTTTCGGTGTGAGGCCGGATACAAGATGTTCTCGAGTTTGGAGGACGTCTGGACGTCAAGAACGTTTGAAATTTTGTCAGTAAGTTCGTTCATATGGAGGGGGACCAATAATGGTTCGGGCCGGTATTTGGATCAGGGGCAAACTCAATGCTGAGATTTATGCGGAGAGGATTGTTTCAGACATGATCATCCCTTTGCGAAGCCGGTTGAGTGTTCGTTTCGACTAATGCACGATAATGCACGTCCACACATAGCTAGACTCGTAACACGCACTCTTGCCAATGCTCGCATCAACGTTCTGCCGTGGCCTGCTCAATCGCCAGACCTCAACCAAATTGAGCACGCATGGGATATGCTCCAAAGAAGATCTCTGCGAGTATGGATGCCGTGCACACCCCACAACATCTTTTTACTTGTTAGAAAGAACGTGGGCGGCCATTCCTCAAAGTGATTTTGATGAACTGATTTTAAGCATGGCCAAATCGCTGTGATTGTGTGATTCCTGACAATGGTGGAAACACAGATTATATTTTTTTATCTTAATAATAAAAAAAATTATTATCCTCATTTTTGCCATTTATTTGACGACATTAACTTAGGTTTAGGTTAATTTCCCACAATTTGCAAAAATTGCAATTTTTCTTATTTTTTACAAAATGTAGTGGATAACTTGTTAACCCATTCCCATAGGAATTAAAGTAAAAAGCCAGCCTGGAAGACTAGATTTGGCAAATATTAATTCGATATTTTTTTATAGTTAAAACTGTATTTGATCCCCAGACACTTTTGTGATGTGTGTATTTATAAGTCAGCTTAATTGGCTACGACATGCAAATTAAGGCTTCTACATACCGGGGCGACTTGTCGCGCGACGCGACGCGACACAAAGGCACCGCTCGTCCCGCGACACGCGGGGCCTTTGTGCCGTGTCGCGTCGCGCGTCAAGTCGCGCTGGTATGTAGAAGCCTTTAAGACTTTTAACTGACTGACTGCCTTTTTTTTTACTTTCTTTTTTCTTTTTAAGTATTGTTATATTGTTCTGCTATTAAACAATAGCATTTAATGTATATTTCATCCGACAGAAATAAAATAGCTTGGACGTATCAAACGCTCTAGATTTTTAAGTATTCCATAATAACATAACGTCACGCCTGTAATCCCCGAAGGGTTAGGCAGAGGTGTACCTGTACTACACCCACATTTAACCAGTTCCATTCCATAATATTTATGACTATAATAATAATTGCAAGGGGCTGATCCAAGTAGCATTAACTAGATGTCAAAAAAATGTGTATAAATCCACAAAGCGACGCGAGACTCTTCGAAGTCTCAAAATAATTTATGTACCTACCTAATTAATTGTGTCTCATTAGTTGAAACTTATATAATACTAGCAGCGCCCCGCGGTTTCACCCGCGTAAGTTTCGATCCCGTAGGAATATCGGGATAGAAACTATCCTATCTGTTAATCCTGGTTATAAAATATATCTGTGTGCCAAACTTCATTTAAATCCGTTCAGCAGTTTTTGCGTGAAAGCGTAACAAACATCCATCTATCCTCACATCACACAATCTTTCGCATTTATTATATTATTATTTAAAAAATATATCTCCTAAGATATTCCTTGAAATCATATGATGTCAAAGGCAAATTTGTTCAAAATTAAATACTTGCGATGAATAACGTAATTTATTTGGTTAAGGATCAATATCATGTTTATAAAAACACCTTCGCAAATAATGCATTATTTTAGAACTTTGATTACGTTACCATAAAAAGTTTATAGTGAGTCAACCTTAAAAGATAGTCATATGCTGTCGCGGATTTTTTTAGAACTTTTAAAATTTAAAGGGAAACAATTCCGTCATACATGATTTTTGCGTAACTTTAATCGTTTACGCAGCGTACGCAACGGAAGCTCTGAAAAGGATTTTTTTTCCCGTTTTTGTAACATTTTTCATTGATGCTCCGCTCCTCTTGCTCGCAGCGTTATGTTAAATAGCCTATAGCCTTCCTCGATAAATGGACTATCCAACACAACACTCTTCAGCTTTATAATATTAGTATCTTTACTACTCATCGCAAGCTAAAGGACCAACTGACATGAACACTACAACGATACAATTTACAATCAATCCAACACTACGAACGATCTCACAGCGGTCTACCCAACCTCCCCTCTAAATCAATTCATCATCTAATGGCGGTGGAAATCAATAAACTGTTCAGGTGCGCCCGCGCCGCGTGACGACACCTGTGCTTCACGCTCGGCGCACGGGGGACAGGCAGACTGATCGGCAAATTGCAATGTAATGATGCTAGCCGCGGTTTAGGGGTCGGTCGAGAAGGTATTGGTTGAAAAACTCTTAGAAAGCTTTGGGATATTCTAAATAGCTTTAAGAAGTATTTTGTAAATTATGAGAATCGGCTTTTAGTACAATGGCTGAGGAAATAAAATAAGTGCGCGGCGCGCTTAGAGTACACCTGATGTGTGGTCACGACGGCAATGTAAAGTGCGAGGTCCTGCAACGGATAGGAACACACACAGATAGGGGAAGAAGTCGGTGGCTTAGAGACGTCATATTTATTGATAAAATTACTGATTCAAATTAAACCCTTTTAAAAAGGTTTCAATCCCTGGAGATGGGTTCAGTGGTGCCACAGACAGGCACACGACCACGATGTCCACGACACGTATATGATGGCAATAGTGTAATAAGTAGATACTAAATTATTCTAGACATTGCCAACTGGAGCACTGCTCTGTGCTCGTTTTATAAGAAAAGATATTACTATAAAGTACTTAATTGTAGATTAAATACATTTTTGAATCACACTTTTCTTTAGCCTTAAAACAATAATTTAATAAAAATCTCTGAAATCTTCTCCCATAGTCTAACAAAATTCTCATACAGCTGTACGGAACCACGTTATATTGAAATATTTCAATAACCAGTCGATAAGTTTACCCATAATTAATTACGAGCGTGAAATTAATATTTGCCCGACATTTTAATAAACGTGAACTAATCGATTAAGTTTACATTAAGTTACTAAGCATTACTATTATTTTTACATTATCTAGTTTGTTTAGATGATTACGTAAGTTTGTAAAAGCAACAAGATTTGATGAGAAATAACTTAAACGAGTTCGTTATTCTGATTCCCTTTGCCAGTTTTGACCATGCGGGAAAAAGACTTTTCATGTTTTCCGTAACCAGTGCTTTCCTAAAATTGTCCTCCTGAAAACTTCACATCTGTTCTAAGGCGTTAAAACCACGCAGCTTCTAAAGAACAAGCTAGCAAACAAACTGTCCAATGTGATAACTTGATAAGTGTTGCATAAAAGCGCTCTACTTTTTTAAAACTAAGCACAAGTTCCACGAACAACTTTGTATGTACGAATGGACTCAAGTAAGATTTCTTAACAAAATCTTCACTTCAAAATCTTAACTTTAAATTCGGAAGTCGGTGTCTTTAGATCTGTATTTTAGTTTTTCGCCGCCGACTTCCGAACTTAAAGTAATTTTTCATTCGTAGTGCTTTTTTATTTTTCACTTTTTTGTTGGTGCAGCTTGTAATTGACCTATGTAACAATAGCCTAATATCAACTGCTTATCACCTTTTACAAAATGTTGATTTTCCCGATGCAGGGAAGTTAATTGTTGAGGAGTTCTCCTGGTATTATTTCGATTGGATTACGGAATATCTATGTTCCCAAATATATATTTTGACAGGACAATGATACAAAGACGAGATATGAGGAAGACGAGATAAGAGCCAGGAGAACTGGAGCTGATGGTGACTTCACCATATGCATTGTGACAAGCATAAATTTCTTAGCAATCATATTAAAGTGCCTAATCGAATCGCAACCCATGAAATACTTAAGTATTATTAAATACTTCCGGTGGCCATCTTTGGTCTTTATCAGTTCCACTTTATCAAATCGTGCTTTCCGTGTGCCAATGCATAGTTACTATAAGAAATACCCAAATCGCTATAGGTGTGCCTATAAATTTTGAGAATTTCCCTAGATTTCCATGGGATCCCCTCATCAGAAACTGACTTGGTGACAATGGGATCACCTCGGGAGCATATCCTTTCCAACAATAAAATAGTTTTCAAAATCGGTCCACAATTGTCGGAGAAATCGGTGAACATACAGACAAACATAACCTCCTTTGTGGAAGTCGGTTATAAACTAAATAACTAACCATCAAAACGCACTCTCAAAGCCTGCTCCAGTTTTACCATCAAACCCGAACCCCAGGCATCGCCGGGACCCGGTCGATAGTCGTCTTTGGCAATAAAGATGTAACGACGGTCGCTATAAAGCAACTGCTTTACGACTGCGATTATGATAAGTACACACGTCACCGACTGTCGGCTACGGAGTCTTTATTTTATGTCCGTTCGCTTTGGTCACGACAGGGAATAGGTATGTTCATCCTTTATTAAGATGACGGATTCAGGGTCGTGCAGATTGGCGCGATATTGCGGGTGCCACAGGCAGAGCGACGCGTGTCACGCCGGGATTTTGTGCCAGTCTGCACGAGCCTTTATTGAAGAATTTAGTAATAATGGCGACCCAGTCGGGGGTGCAGCGAATGTACAAATATCCCCCGGGCCCCCGACTCATGGTCGCTGAAGAACATAATCCTCCGTTCTCCCCAGACGGAGGGTATCCATGAGGATTTCCCCAAGGAAAAAAAAAAGATAAATGACTGATAATTCATCACAATTGTTAAGTATATGAGACATCTGTCTCTTCAAAAGCATTGCTAAGGATGTTAGGGTGAGCGGTAAACCGTAATGTAACTTTATGCAAACATCAACGTACCTAATCCGTGTCTGTAATAAAAACCCTGATAATTTTCTTTCGTTTTCTAATACTTTTTAGAGTTCCGTACCTCAAAAGGAAAAAAACGGAACCCTTATAGGATCACTCGTGTGTCTATCTGTCTGGCTGGCTTTCTGTCTGTCCGTCTGTCACAGCCGATTTACTCCGAATCTACTTTACCGATTAAGTTGAAACTACAGGTACACATATTGATTTCTGTGATCCAAACACGCACGTGTAACGTAAACAAATACATTTTGAATATGGGTGTCACTTTTGGGGCACAAATTAGAAATTAAAAAAAAGGTTTTGCAATCGGTACCATTTGTGAGGTGACATAATATCAAATGACAGGGCTTGGTGTAAGAATTTCAGATATTTTTTTTTATAATTTTAAAATTAATTATTTTAATATTATTAATTTTAAAATCTACTTTTTAAGGTCGTGGATTCGAACCCAGACAGGCGCTTTACTTTGTGTAAATAATTTCATCACCACTGCTCTCTCAAAACTATGAAGGAAAACATCGTGAGGAACCCGGCATGTCCTAGAACCAACAATTCGAAGACATGTGACATCTACCAACCCGCACTGGGCCCGCGTGGTGGGTTACGGCCCACTCCCTCTCACAGAGAGGAGGCCTGTGTCCCAGCAGTGGGAACATTATAGGCTGATTAGGAATTTTAAACTAAATCATTTTAAAGTTATTTAAGAAAATCTATGAAAATTGCTCCGTGTGGTGCCGGATGTATAGAATAGCATCATCCCATTTCTTCCCGTGGGTGTCGTAAAAGGCGACTAAGGGACTTACTAGAGAATGGGCAGCAGCGTTCTCTATGCATTTTGACAGTGAGCCTACAATTTAGAAAAAAATACAGAATATAGTTCTTTACTTATTACATTACAGGAAAACCTATTAGTAGTCTATGGTCTTAAAATAACATGGTAAATCACTCCATATTGTGTGGACAAACGTACAAGTGCAGTTGGAATGTATGAGGGAACATGTCTTTGAACTACAATGTTAAGTTTGTTCTTGGGATAAATTCATCCCAAATACGGAACCCTTCATTGTGTGTGGTCCGACATGCACTTGGCAGGTTTTTCAACTGCTGTGACAAAAAACTTTTTGTAAAAAAAATATAACCGACTTCCAAAAAAACACTACAAAGTGAAAAATAACTTTAATTTCGGAAGTCGGTGTCTTTGGATCCGTATTTTAGTTATTTGCCACCGACTTCCGAAATTTAAGTTATTTTTCACTTTGTAGTGTTTTTTTGGAAGTCGGTTATATTTTTTTTACAAAATGTTTTTTATTTTTCACTTTTTAGTGCGCCAGTTTTTAATTTATCTAAGTTACTATAGCCTAAAGTCAACTGCTCATCACCTTTTACAAAATATTGCTTTTCCTGATGCTGGGACGTTAGTTGTTGACTGCCACTCACCATATACATTGTGACGAGCATAAATTGCTTAACAACCATATTAAAGTACCTAATCGAATCGCAACCCGTTAAATACTTATTATTATGTTGTTCCGGTGGCCATCTGTGGTCTCCATCATCAGTTCCACTTCACCAAATGGTGATTTTCGGGAGCAAATGCACGAGTTACTATAAAAAATATCCAAATTGCTATAGATGTGCCTATAAAATTCGAGGGTTTCCCTCGATTTCCATGAGATCCCTTGATCAGATTCTGATTTAGTGACAATAGGACCACCTCGGGAGCATACCCTTTGAAACAAAAAAATAATGTTCAAAATCTGTCCATAATTGACGGAGATATCGGTGAACAAACATAAAAAAGCATATATACGGTCGAATTGAGTAACCTCCTTTTTTAGAAGTCGGTTAAAACCGGCCGGCCCCACTACCTACAGAACGCCTGTCCGTCACTGGTCAGGCTGTACTCCTGTCATCTCTTTGGTGCTCTCTCTCACGGTTAGCAGAGAGACTACAGCCGCCATATTACAAAACAAGATTTATATTTTGACATGGCTTAAACCATGCAGCCAGTTTTTGTAATAAGAACGTAATTAAAATTGAAATACCGTTCTGTATACAAAACTGAAAACTTAGTTCGGTACTAAGTAGTCGGTTTTGTGTTTAGGAACCTTTTAGGAACTATACCATAGTCGGAATAAAGTTCGAAATTCAATCATGGCTCCATGTTTTAAGGCGACGATAACAGACTTTTAATGATTTTATACTGAATATCACGTCTGAACGAGTAGTGTGAATTGTGATTTGAAAATAATATATGTTAAATTAGAGCATTTTCTCAATAATTTAATATGTTAATATTTTTGATTATGTTTTTATTACATAGTGAAATTAATTTGTAAAGTTATGTCTAACGCGGATAAAAAACTGAGAATGGCGCAAAATCTATCAAGCGTATTTTTCTGAAAGCTTCACCAATTTAAAGAAAATTTAATTATTGATCTTTTAGTATACGCGTTTTATTAAAATACCTTTAATTTTGTGTATAAATAATTAATAATGCGTCAAATTGGGGACAGCGCTCTTTTTGGGCGAGCCCTATTACTGGCTGAACGTACGACGCGTTGCGTGAGCTCAATACAGAACACGCAAGCTAACTACTCAAGGTCACTGGCATTTATCTCCGTCTTAAACCTGGGTCTGAAGATAAACCTCATTTTTGAGACGACCAAAATGATACTCCTTACGCTTTCCTCATCAATTCAATAACTCACATCGAAATCAGCAAATTGCCAACATTAGCAACAAACTCAATTAAACTAAAAGCTTACTTAACTTGATAATGAGCGTATAATCGTACAATAACACTAGTAGCGAGTTGGTTTTATTTACAATCGATACGAAGGCGTTACCCTAGCGATACCCGACACCCTGTGGTCACATCTATGTGTGTAACGGGTTTTAGGAACCATTTACAAGTTCTACAGTATTGGTTAACGAAATGATCATTTTTTATAATTGTTAGAATTAATGATTAGTTTTATTGTTTTACGAAACTCGTACATACAATATTTTTGTTTCCCGGCTTTAGTTAGATACACGGCTACACATCAAGCTATACATTTCCAGTATAAGCTGATCTCGCATTGTATAGGATTAGTACCGTACAATGAGAGGTCAGGTCAGGCTACCTTCATCTGTCAAAACAAAACTCATTTGATTTGAAAGTATGAGCTTACCAAAAATTAGTTTATCTTTGGTTTTTGGTGAGCTGCTGTTGAAATAATAGGTAGGTACTTCTTCAAAATACACTCGCGAGCAATAAACTGGAATCACTTCATCGTCCGCTGCTCGAATTTTTTTACAACTTCTATGCAATGAACTATGGATTATGGCATATCATTTGAAAGGCAATTTTGTTAGCTTTCAACGTCTTTCAATATCATAAGGCAATCATAACCAAAGATTATTCACTTTATGTCATGGAACGTAAACCAAAAAACATCAATTTTTAAAACAAAACACCATATTGTTTGGTAGTCCTGAAAGTCCTGAAATCCTATAAAAAAGGGGCGTTTATGAAAATTGATCATCAGTCCAATATTTCACGTCACTGGAAATACTGAAGCTAAAAAAAATGGAAACCACACCTATAGACGCCGCTCAAGTCGTCATCCTAATCCAGCAAGGATTGTCTCAGCGTACTATCGCTCGACAGCTTCATTTGAGCCAGTCTTGTATCTCAAAGGTTTACAAGAGGTTCAGGGAGACTGGAAACTTAGTCCGGAGACCAGGATCTGGACGACAGCGATGCACTTCGGTGAGAGATAACCGATTTACCTATTGTCACCTTTTCTCTCTGAAATCGTCAACCGACCGGAGTGGACGTCCAGCAGCAGCTCTAAAGACTTTCGAGAGAGGGCTGTCAGCAAGTGGACAGTGATGCGAAGACTCAAAGAAGAGAACTTGACCTAGAAAAGGCCAGCCACGGAACCTAAATTGTCTCCAGCCCACCGACAAGCCAGGCTTCAGTTTGCTCGCGATCACTTAGATTGGGCTAACAAGCAACTAATTAATTTTAAATCATTTTGATATCATTTGAAAGCTAACAAAATTAACTTTCAGGTGATATACCACAATCCACAGCTTATTGCATAGAAATTGTTTGAGCAACGCGCAATGAAGTGATTCCAGTTTATTGCTCGCGAGTGTAGTTGCCACGTTCAAATTCAAACGCAATATTTCGAATGTCTCAACCATCTTTTCCAATGTATCGTCTCAGGCGAGAAAATCGTGCTGCTCTTGATAAGTGCAACTTACGTGCAAGTCGCGTAGTCCTGTACACTATTGTAAGATTCCTTTTGATTGCAATAACATTAATTGTCAAGTCAAATCACTATGTGAACTTTTCTTACAACTGTCTATTTATTTATCCGTGCAAAGTTATCTATGCTATTGTGCATACACTTGACGTCACAAGGGAACTCACGTGAGATTCCAAAACAAACTGCATCTTATGCAAGTATCGCGAATGCCTCCGTAGTGAATCATAATAGATAATAAAACAAAGTTCCTGCTGCGTGTGATTGTAAACAGTGTGAAGCCCTGACACAGTACGCAAGGACGCGTGCTAGTGACTCAACTGAGTAAACATTCAATAAACTTGTACAACCTTACTTTATCTAGTTTTTTAGCGGTGGTAGTCGGTTAAGGCGCGGACTAGCAAGTGACAGGTCTTGAGATAGACCTTACGTTCTCTACCTATACGCCTACAGTAAGCCACTCAGTGCACTTTATACCTATTTAAAGCACAGAAGATGAAGAGGTTAGCAGGAATAGGTACTGCCAAATGATGTGTAATATTTTTTCTAAAACAAACCCTTGAGCTGAAAAATCGCATGATTTCATAATTTGAACTTAAATTTATGTTCAAGAAAGTGTCACCACACCCTCCAAATAATACAAAAGGATAGGTTACTTTCTAGCTCACAATTCGTAACACAAATAAACCGTGCAATATTATATTCATTCATCTAAAAATGACCTTTGACATTTGAACGATTAAAACAAACAGACCCATACAGCATAGTCTGTGGTGCGTCAGTTCGCGGGAAAGGCCACGGATTACCGCGAAAACCGCGACATTGAAGTTGAACGTTTGTGAATCATTTCATTCAACGAAATGAACGAACCAAAGTTGGTATGCGGAATGCGTTTTTCATCAGTGCGTTAATAGTTTTTTTTTACTTTTATGGAACGAAAGCGAACTCTGTGATTCACTGTCTGACTATTTTTATTAAAAAACCGGTGTAAGTTTCTCAGACGTAAGTACTAAAACATGCACCTGACAACGAATGGGGCCTCTAGCTTTTCTTCATAACAGCCTCTATATTGAATCATCATTTATCTAGTATTTTCTCTGGCCTGCCCATGTGGGAGTTTCGATATGTCAAGCCTTTCCAATATATTATGATTAAATGGTTAGGTACCTACTTTTGCTTCTTTTATCATTCATCTACTTAATAAATGACTATACCTACTTACCTATAGCATTACTCAAGAATTATCTCAAGAGTCCTTCGTTAGGTCATAGATCTTCCACATAACAGCTTCTACATACTGGCGCGACTTTTCGCGCGACGTGACACCGGTAGGACAATTTTCTTGAATTTTTCATAGAAATTGTTCTACCGGTGTCGCGTCGCGCGACTGGTCGCGCCAGTATGTAAAAGCCTTAAATAAACGACGAAATAGACAGTACTGTCAGTACAGTAACAACGACAAATTAATGCCATTGAAATTATTTATTATAAAAGTAGGTATCTGCTCTATAAAGGCTCGTACATACTGGCGCGACAAAGAAATTGTGCTACTAGAGTCGCGACGCGATACTAGTAGCACAATTTTTATAGAAAAGAATACTCTTTATTATGTACACCATAACTGTAACAGATATAAATGTGACACAACTATGTGTGTGTGTGTGTTCAATGTCACTTTCTTCTTTCTCTTTCTTGTCACTCTTCCTTCATCGCACTAGTCTGTACGAGCCTTTACTTTACTTTGTGTTATTTTAATACTTACCTGGACAACACAAACACGCTGACGGCTAAAGGATGCGTTCGCTGTTGAAGTTATCTTGTGCGTTATTATGTCAAGTTACAAACAGTGCTGCTTGCGATAAGGAATATTATTGTGATTCAATATTCTGTAGTATCTTGTTAATAATAATAGAAGTAGTTTTCAGGCGTTTTAAATGAAAATTCAAGCGTCTTTTCATTTTCAGGAATTAAGAGGATCGTACAGTGCTAGAGCAAAGTGCAACGCACGCTGCGCGCTGGTGTAATTGTCTTTGAGAAACTGTTCGTAACTCGGTTAATATAACTAAATTAAGCAACAAACTTCCATTATTAGTATTAATGTACAGTTGCATGGAAAGTACGCATTTCCACAGATACCTAATTACTGAAATGGCAAATATAATGACAGGTTCGACGGACGGCTCGCGGCGCGGCGCGACACAGCACGCGTCAAGCATCTGCAGACAGCCTAATTGTTGGGTAAAACACTACGAGTGAACGGAATGAAGTACCTAATGAACTGGTGAACTGTCCCTCTGTCTATAGTCTTTGTCGATGTTAAGGCAAAAATAGAGGAATACGGGAATAAATGTAAAGTAATTAGTTAGATATGCAAAATAGTCTTGTTGTAAGGCTGTTAACGAGGATGTGTGTGTATATAGTTAAGGACTAAGGAGGTTCTTAATCTTTAGGAAGTTATATTAAGTACATAGTTTATTAAATTCCTAGTGTGGGGCAACGTTTTAAAAAAAAAATAAAAATAAAAAAAAATTTAAAAAAAAAATAAAAAAAAGTTCTGCGTTCTGCATGTATTTTTGTTTTTTTCTCAAGTAATCCACTGTTTTAGGAAAAGTTAAATACCTATAGTAAAATTCAGATCTGTTATTCTTCTATTACTCATAAAAAAACTATATATCCTAATCTCGTGAAATCTAGAATTGCGCCCCGCGGTTTCACCCGCGAAAGTCTCGATCCCGTGGGAAAGCCACCCCACGGGATCGAGACTTATAACACTTAGGGGTATAAAAATTAGTTATAAACCTATTCACATATCTACTGAATATACATATAAAATTTCATCAAAATCGGTCAAGCCGTTTCGGAGAAGTCTATACACTAAAACTGTGACACAAGATATGTTAGAAGATTACAAGAAGATATAACTCTTGCTGTCAGAAACTTACGCAATTCTATAAAGCTCTTTAAAATGAAGCTGAAAAGACACTTATAAACTACCTAATAAATATTTTTTGATTGCAATTAGTTTTTGGTGTAGATATTTTTTAACTTGTATATATACTCGCTTTATCCGGATGAAAATTTATGAGATTTAAAAAAAAAAATCTACTTGATAAAGCATATTTGTCACTCGGGAGTTCTACTGTCACGTTTTAAATGACTAATTTATCCGTATTTCTAATAAAAAGATGATGTCCGAAAAATGATCTCTATAAGACACACACTGTGCAAAGTAAGTAACAAGGAAAGGAACCTCGTCACCTCACATTCAAGAGAGGTCCATGTCCTATGGATTGCGATTGTGTTTCAATGATGACTAATTAGTAGATAAGGTAGGTAAGACGTATAGTCACACAAATATACCACAAGTCCGCCATTCCTGCATATTATTAAGAAGTATTTCCCTCCACGTTACCTAGATCGTGATGCATCTTAAGCTGTATAATTACCTATAGGAAAGAGAATAACGAAATAAGTAAACCCTAAGGGATGGGACCGTGGGACCAAGGGGGGCATGTGTTGCCGGACGTAAACAATAGCACCATCATATTTCATCCCGTAGATGTCGTAAATGGCTTTAGAGGTATGAGGAACAGGGTGTAAAGTTCACTCATCCTCCATAGAAAAGGGAGGATCCTCCGATCAGACGGGTGTTGTGTCTGGTGGGCAACTGCCCGACGGGAGATGTCGGGATGTTATTTATATGCTAGTTGCGTGGTAAACTCTGCTTGCGCGATGCAGGATTTTGCGTGATGTCAGTGTGACGCGTAGTTCGCACGTGGCGATGTTGATGCCGCTACAAGGCACTAAGGGACTTACTAGAGAATGGGCAGCAGCGTTCTCTATGCATTTTAACACCATACTGTGATCGCCAACCCGCCTACCAAACGTGGCGATTATGGCAAACCCCTGGGAAGGTTATGTCCAGCAGTGGACGCGGTCTATCGGCTGAAATGATGATGATGAAGGGAAGGGAGGGAAGGTCCTAACTATAGCTAGGTACATAATTCCCTTATGTACATCTGGGTTTTTCATTTACGTAAAACATCTTGGTAGAATGACTAATTAATCTTTATTATGTTGAATAATGAATGACCCACAGATCATGTAATGTTAGCTAGCTGTGCGCACCTGCACACCACATACACCGAGAGCTGCTAAATTACCGTTTTATATTATTTTTTCTACAAACTTACTCCTGTTTACATATTAGCCTCATCATTGTAAAGCAACCACTAAAGGGAAGAGTGAGACAGCTCCGACACAAGTACTATTGTAACTTACTGGGGCTGCCTCAATTTATGTATGATACAATGTTTAAACTTGAAATAAATACTTTTGTTTTTTGTTTTTTTTTTAAGCTGTACTTACTTTTAGGACTAGACCAGAACATAGAGTCACCTACAATACCTATAGAGCCCATAATATATTATTTTCAGTTTGCAAGTCCTTATAAAACGAGGCTTTGGAAATCAACACAGTTTACAGAAGGAGGCGGAGCCGTTAATGGTCTTATTTTTCGATAACTGCCAAGTGCCAGTTGTCAAGGATTACGCAATCAGCGAGAAACAAAATAGACGGTACATAGACGAGTAGATACCTACCTACTTGCAAAAAAATATAAGAGATCATCATTACCTACTTTACTGAAAATTTTATGGATCTATAAATACACGAGATCGCTACAAATCAAGGTACCTATTGCATTTACTCCGAACTTACCATGTGGAGTAGTTCACACACAAACACATACAATGTTATCTACCTAAATAAGTACCTAACTGTTGCCTTTCTTTCCCCCGCACACTCTCACACCTTCCCCCACACACTACCACACCTTCCACCACTCAGACATCCCCGCCACATTGTTACGCGGAAAATGGAAAATCCCCGGTGAGTCACACGTCTGATAAGGATGTCAGGGCACGGGCCAATCATGCAATCATGCGCAATCATCCAATAACAGTACGTGCGCATGCGGCGTCCGCGCCGCCGCCGCGGACGCCGCCGCGCGCCGCTCGGTGCGTGGCGAAAATTCCGCTAATTCGCTTTTTGTTAAGGATATAGCTCGTTTTTCAAGTCATAAGAATCGACAAGTACCTATTATATATATTATATACTACTACTACTACTAGCTGCGCCCCGCGGTTACACCCGCGTAAGTGGCGATCCCGTGGGAAAGCCACCCTTAACACTTTGGGGTATAAAAAATAGATAGTAGCCGATTCTCAGACCTACTGAATATGCATATAAAATTTCATCAAAATCGGTCAAGCCGTTTCTGTGGAGTATGGTAACTAACATTGTGACACGAGAATTTTATATATAAGAAGATATCTAACCATGACCAAGTCTTAATGGCAAAGTGGGCAGAAATGTATACATTGCAGGTATGTGTTGTGGGGTGGTGTGGTGTGGGGTGGTGTGGTGTGCTAACTCATGGATGAAGATGGAATATCTAATCTTTACTGTCAGTATAATACTTATTGCTGAACTATTATTATTAAGTAGCTTAGTATAATTTAGATGACAGCACGGGTGGCGCAGTTAGTTAAGCGATTGACTGCTGCGCTGCGTGTCGGGGGTTCGATTCCCACACGGAACAAATATTTGTATGACCTACAAGTAGTTGTTCCGGGTCTGGCTGTTTGTGTATGTGAATTTAAATGTTTGTAAACGCACCCACAATACAGGAGAAATTCCTAGTGTGGGGCAACGTTTAAAAAAAAAAAAAAAATAATGGTGCCATGATCTATGACGATTTTAAAATAAGTACATACCTAACTGAGTGAGACTGATATATCCATTGATTCGCATGAGTAAGTACAAAAAAAATGTAAGTAATTTAAAATAAACAGCAGAACAATCAGCGTAAATTCTACTATCAACGAGGATAAAAACTGCCACTTGCTCACTTCAAATGTCGCTATTAACCAACGGCAACGTCTAAGAATTTGGCAGCTAGCTGTCACTTTCCATACATTGTTTTAAACACTAAACGACTACTTCTTTTACGCATTATTAATTAATATGCCCCATTGCGCAACTGTTGACTGCAAAAATACGGGGACTTATGTATTTGCCAATGAAGTTAAAGCCCTTAGCTATGCCACTGCCTTTAAACGAATTTCGTTTAAAGGCAGTGGCATAGCTAAGGGGGCGTCGGGGGCATCTACAGTTTCAGATAAGCTCACGTCTGGGAAATATCCTGAACCTGTTGATTTAGTGACGTACTTGTTAGACACACTTCAAGAACATTGACCTGTTGTAAAAATGATTGAATTGGAAGTTGAGATCTATAGACACGGTCGAGGTAAGCTGGCGATCACCCAGAAGCATGCGCTGTCGTCCACGCCTTGCCTGCATTGCATATACACGAATGGACGGGATCCGGAATCCAGTAAAAAACATAATAAAATCGTGCTTTGTCTTTAGAAAGTCCATTCTCGCGGTCCACGGCAGGTCATTTTGTCTCCAAGATCACGAGACAAATGCCTCAAATATCTTAGCGCCTGCGACCTCACCTTTCTAAGAGCCTATACCTCAACCAAGTGCAGACAGGAGGAGGCTCTTATCCTTTCACGTCATCAATATAGTAATAACAGAAAAAAATTTACCCTTCCGAATCGCATTAGGTTTACCTATTTAAGCATATTATTTTTTTTTGTTTTTATACCAATCTATACTGATTCGAAACCGAAGAAAACAGCAGAGCAGCATTCGGAAAATTTGTGCAGATTTCAACAACGTGTAATTTCCCATTTGTCTCTGAAATGCGGGAACATCCAAAACACACCCTACCATTACATGCCTAGCTAGAATTATCTGCCAGCACCAATAAAAGTTATTGGCCATTACAGAAAACCTATGACGTAAGCACGTCGTCGGTCACTTCCTGTAACGTGACGCAAATGGTTGTTACGTCAACTAATGAGTTTTTCACTTACGACATTTACCGACCTAACATGGAAATCTGTGAATTCCGAGATTTGCTTGAACATTCGAGCAGCTTTCCGGCCTATTGGAACCGTCCACCTTTCATTTACCTATACCTAGACGTGTTTCCTTCACAGATGCTATCAGTTAGGTACTTCGTAACGGGGCTTATTCGTAAAACAGCTTTCGTATCATTTATTCAAGACTCTTACAAAATTTAGAGCGTTTTTTTTAAATAAGTAATAAAGAGTATTGGAAACTACAGTGACACCACGATTTGTTACAGACCCGGTAAACGAAGGTTTCAAACTAATAGAAAACTCTTGGACCATCAAAACATCCGGAAACGTGCCGACTAGCTAGAATGTAAGAGTATTTGGGGATTCTAGAGGGTCTTCTGAACCGTCAACAACAATTTTTTTTTAACTGTCAGCACCTCTGGCGGGGGGAGTGCGGTTTTAGCTACCCTCTCTCTCTCCCTTCCACCCTCCCCTACCCCCATCGAAGCGGCACGTTTCTAAACTTCGTCCGCTTCTAATTCCTCTTTGCCAGAATCATGAATCCTATTGGAAAATGTATAGGAACCGGAGTTGATCGTTTCCTAGGTGGCTTCCGGCCTAAGGACATGTTGACTTGCACAGGTAAGCTGGGTAAACATAAATCCTACGATACTATGAGCATAATGTTATACCTTCACTAACTACCCTTCTATGCACCGTTTTTACGACTTCACAAAAAATCGAGATTATTTTTAAGTTTTGTAAACTTCCGAAATAATACCTATCTCTAAATTATGGACAAAATTGCATCAGAATCCATTGCGAAGTATTCTAGAAGAGCAACGCGATCGTACTTCGCTTCGCAAATCAAGTCGCTGTTCACGTCTGTCTGTGTAACCATTTTTATAGATCATATAGATTTCTATTACGCCTTAAGAATAAAGCACATAATTTTATGTACACAATGATAACTCACAAGTGGCTCATTTCCAATACATCGAATCATTATAAAAGAGTTGCGTCGCCGTCGTTATGCTTGCGCTGGCGCATCACTAGTACGCACCTTATCTCCGGCAAGTCACATTTACCACAATTTCGCCATACGTGGACTTAAGCTACGTAAATTTGTTAAATCGTAGAAACCGTCAAGTCCACCACTTAAGGCGACGATAACCGACTTTTAATGATTTTATACTGAAGATCACGTCTAAACGAGTGGTGTTAATGATTTGAAAAAAATATATGCTAAATTAGAGCATTTTATTCAATAATATGTGAATATTTTAGATTATGTTTATATTACATAGTGAAATTAATTTGTAAAGTTATGTCTAGCGCGGATAAAAAACTGAGAATGGCGCAAAATCTGCCCAGCGTATTTTTCTGAAACCTTCACCAATTTAAAGATAATTTAATTATTAATCTTTTAGTATACGCGTTTTATTAAAAGACCTTTTGTTTTGTGTATAATAAATTAATAATGCGTCAAATTGGGGACAGCGCTCCTTGATGGGCGAGTCCTATTACTGGCTGAACGTACGACGCGTTGCGTGAGCTCAGTACAGAACACGCAAGCTAACCACTCAAGGTCACTGGCAAATATCTGCGTCTTAAATAACCATTTCATCATGTTCCTGCCTTGTCCCGTATTAGCGCACGTCGCACGGACGTAAAAATATTGCGGCGGTATTTTATCGCTAATAAAAATCGCTCGTGCTAACCAGGCCCAGCAGTCTCGACATAGATAGCGAACGTGATTCCGATTTTTTCGTGTTTTCAAGCAATTTTGACTGTCTAGGGACATTATTCAATCATTAGGACTTCGATCGAAAGCGATCGCTATCTATGTCGAAACTGCAGGCTGCTTACTCGGGATCGGCGCAACACGTTTCCTTCATCCACCCTGTCAACCTGCACGCTATGACGCTATCATTCACTTCCTTCTCTTTCGTATCATTCCTCACACAATCCATCCATCTTTTTTTGGCCTTCCTGTTCTTCCATCAACATTTATATTAATCACTCTTTTAGTCACATGCGTTTCCTCCCTCCTCATCACATGCCCATTGACCATTTATGAACATGAAATTATGATAACGTAACGTATTGGTAGTACCTTCTGTATTATGCCCGGTAGGTAGGTACAAAGCAAAACGACACCATTTTATTGGCAATTTACTACAACTGCCTGACACATTAAGTCGTGTAGCAGATACGATAAAAACACACCATCATTCGGTAGCCAACTCAAATTGCGTCGTCAGACGCTTATTACAGCTAAGCTTTCTAAACGAAATCAAAAGTAAGGGAGCTGAGTAAGGGAGTGTTGCTAGGTACTAGGTAGCTACTCACTTAGTAGGTACTGTTTTGTTAGTCTTTGAGTGCGGTCTTCGTTTTTCAATCTTCCCCACACATTCAAAATCAAAAATCAAAATATTTTATTTCACATACACCTACATGGGCACTTACGAAACGTCAGAAGCTAGCTGCACGGCAGCACGGTTCCAACT
Source organism: Tiliacea aurago (assembly GCA_948098905.1). NCBI lineage: Eukaryota > Metazoa > Arthropoda > Insecta > Lepidoptera > Noctuidae > Tiliacea > Tiliacea aurago. The sequence continues at coordinate 1,092,839 of OX402593.1, forward strand.
AGTCGTTTCCTATGGAGAAGAGCTGGCAAGAAACTCCACGGTTACTCTTTTAAAAAGAATAGGCTTTTACGATGTTTTCATGTTACAGTATTAATAGGTATGGGTGGACAGTGCACTAATGCACTAGCCATGCAAATTACCTAGCAAATTCCTGGACTACCAGGAATTTCCCAGTTGTGGAAAACACTGATAGTGATCATAATCACTAATTTCAGAGGGTTTGAAAAAGTTTCACGATATTACCTATACTTCTGGAGCCATTAAAGTGACAGTTCTTTTACGTGATGAGCGAATGAAATGAGTTGAGATGAGATGAGTTTTTTTTTGGGCATCTCTCCCGTTGTTGACAATAACATTCTGCCAGCGTTATTTAGTGAAACAGTTTAAGAGGCCGGCGATAGATGCGTAATTCATACAAACGTAATACCAAAATAATTTTTATATCAAACATATTCTTAAGGTAGTGTGTCTTGTGCGGTCCATGGCCCTTTACGGGGCACCGGTGTGGGCGCGTTCTCTGAGGCTGCGACCAGCCCAGCGGTTGAACGCGTCCCAAAGGGTCATGGCCATCAGGCTGGTACGGGGTTACCGCACGGTCTCCCGTGAGGCGGCGAGCCTCCTTGCCGGACTACCGCCATGGGATCTGGAGGCAAAAGTCCTCGCGCACATCTGGGAGTGGCGCGAGGAGGCGAAACGCCGGGGTGAAACTCCGCTACCGCGAGAAATCACGGCACAGCGGACAGAGCTCCGGCGGGATCTTCTGGCGGCATGGAGAGTGCGATTGTCGCAACCCAGCGCTGGGCACGCCACAATTGTGGCGATAAGTCCCCTCTTTGAGGAGTGGCTAGAGAGGCGCCACGGCGTCCTCACCTTCCGCCTGACACAGGTCCTCACCGGACATGGTTGTTTTGGGAGGTTCCTGTTCAGGATAAAGCGGGAGGAAACCCCCGGGTGTCACCACTGTGTGGATCGCCCGGAGGACACGGTGGAGCATACGGTGGAGGTCTGCCCAGCTTGGGCGGAGCACCGCCGTGTCCTCACGGAGGCGATCGGCGGCGGCGATCTCTCGCGTCCGGCCCTGGTTCAGGCCATGGTTCGGAGCGAGAGTGCATGGGAGGCCGTCACCTCCTTCTGCGAATTAATAATGCTTGCGAAGGAGGAGGCGGAACGCGTGAGGGAGAGGCAAGGTTCGCGCCCTCGCGCCCCTAGTCACCGCAGGAGACGCCCCAGGCGTCGGGAGTCGCAAGCCGATTTCCGGCCACCGTAGGCGTGGGCCTGCGGACGGTGAGCGATGGGTAGCTCACCATCCGATAACGACCAGGCCCGGGTCGACGGCGCGTCGTATTCCACGCGCGCCTCAAAGAGTTGTCAGCACCAACTGACGGGGTCCGCTAGGGCCAATGCCTGCCAGGGTTGCGAATTTGTCCGAAAGGGATATCGTGGCCTTGGCACACAGGCAAATGAAGGAATACGGGTGGGTTTTAGTCAGTAAAAGTCTGACACGCCCTCCCGCTCCGCCCAGAGCGGGAGAAGTTATTTGATAATTTCCCACCCAAAAAAAAAAAAAAAAGGTAGTGTGTCTTTATTCCGATTGGAATACAGAATATCTAGGTTCCCAAATATATATTTCGACACTGATTTAAACAACAGTTATGAGAAAAATACGTATTTTATAGACATTTTAAATTCCTCATTTATCTCGTCAATCTACATTGTTTTTATAATTATCCTTAAAAAAGACATGATTTTCGGATAAAAAATGTATGGAGCGAAAATATTACAATTACGTAACTGTCTTCAACATGGAAAGAAAATGATCCAATAAATCATATACGTACTAAAGTTTCATTTTGATTGTACTACGTGTGACTGTTTCAGAATATTCATGCAAATTAACATAAAAATAGTTTATAATAATTATTAAATGGAATGGGAAAGAGATTTATGAAACCGGAAGATGAACAGCATTTTGCCAATTCAATCGTTTTACAGGTACACTGGGGAATTTACGTTTTCAATTACGAATTTACTTAGAATTTTACTCTAAATATTCTGACATTATTATTAAAGTAATGAAGAATTACATTAGTTAATAAATTACAATAATATTATGCAAAGATTCACATTTTAATATGAAAACCACAAACATAATAAATATAATAGTTATTGTAAGTACGCAATATATCCCATGCAAACTGTTATTTAACGTAAACATACCTAGGTACCTATTAATAGCATATTTATCTGAAGTACGTATATAGTATGGGAAACTGGTCCATTCAAAATAGGTAACTAACTAAAAGGAAAACAACAAACACTACTCACTTACGTAGCTGTCGTTCAGCTGTAGATAATTATGTAGGTACCTTTTTAATTATGTTCTTGCAACAATTGATATGTACTACACAATTTTTTAAACAGAAGTTGGACAGCTACACACAACTTCTATAAGTTAAAAAATAAATCTTTCTATCTAGGGGTACTAGATTGAAAGATTTACTTTTTACCTATCTCAAATTCAAATTAATTTATTGTTTGTCACAGGTAGAAAGTCAGTTCTTATAATTATTACCAATAGGATCGCTGCAACATACCTTTAAGATGTAAGTACAATATTCTAGAGTAATTCAAAATTTACTTAAACACTAATCCATAGGTACTGTACAGCGTATTACGGAAAGGGTTTATACATATCAAAGGTACGGATTCTTTTGGTGATAACAAACTACATGGCAACATTTTTTTTATAATTCCTACATAATTATAAACAGAACCTAATAAAAATCAAATGTTTCCAATTTAATTCTTCACATCACTAGACCCAGGGCTTCAAAGTCTGGTATTACAATAGTGTCAGAATGGTCGATCATTGATTTCATAATTGTTGATTTTGACAAGTTTGGTAATCTACTAATATAATGGCGTCATAATGACTTTCCAATGGTCGGCCACTGACACTACATTGAAAGAAATTGTATTTATTGGTAATCTCGTACATAATGAAAAATGAATGACATTTCTACTAATGGGTTTTATAATAATGGCAATACGACAATGCCATTATAATAACACAATTCTATTACGAGAACATTGACGGACCAATGATCGACCATTATGAATTTAGCAGATTACGAACTTTTAGCAAAATGACAATGGCATGACAATGGGATCGTGTTGGCATGACTGAATTTATAAAAATAGCAGACTTGGGCCCCTGATCGGTACACGTTTAAAGGCTTCTACAGGCTAAAAAGGAAAGAGCAGAAGAAAAGGCAAAAGAAGGCAAAGGCTTCTACATACTGGCACGACTTGTCGCGCGACGCGACACCGGTAGAACAAAAATATAAGAAAATTGTTCTACCGGTGTCGCGTCGCGCGACAAGTCGCGCCAGTATGTAGAAGCCTTTGCCTTCTTTTGCCTTTTCTTCTGCTCTTTCCTTTTTAGCCTTCCATTCGTTTGATCCCGCCGCCAATCGCGCCACCGCGTGGCGGAGCAGCGCCGTGTCGCAGAGCTGTGGCAGGTGTGTGTGTATACTAGGCGCACAGACATAGATAATGGATAATGGGATTTTAGTGCCGTGTGTTAAGACGGGTCTGCTTCGCCCATAGTTGCGTGTTTGAAACAGTTACAAACACGATTTGGGGGCGTGGCCTAAATCAAAATCATACAAATCGTGTTCAAAACATGTTTGCAACTATTTGAAACACGCACTATGGGCGCAGCAGACCCGGCTTTAGGATTTTGATTTAGGCCACGCCCCCAAATCGTGTTTAGAACATGTTTCTAACTGTTTGAAACACGCAAACATGGCGCAGCAGAACCGGCTTTACACTCTACTTTTCACTACGATTACCAGAAAATAAAATAATCCAATACACCTTGATTGAACATTATTTCTTTTGCTTTTTCTTCCATCTGTTACTAACATAGTTTTGTGTTACTAACAACAATATGAATCATTTGTGTTCGAATCAAATAAAAAAATGAAAAATCACTTAACAATCGACGGCATATAGCATACAAAATCGTAATCCGATACATTTGTCCTAGTGGGCAAAAGTCGCTCAGTCTAGTGTGCTACGCCTGCGTGTCAAGTCGCATTCATGACCACAAAAGATTTTTTTTTTTAAGAAATTAAGAGTTGCGCATTAAGGCTTCTACATACCGGGGCGACTTGTCGCGCGACGCGACGCGACACAAAGGCACCGCTCGTCCCGCGACGCGCAGGGCCTTTGTGCCGTGTCGCGTCGTGCGACAAGTCGCGCTGGTATGTAGAAGCCTTTACGATATTGCAAATCTCGTTATGGTAAATCGACTGGACCTAACTTTGGTTTATTTAGACGGCGTCACTGAGAAGTGGCATCACAGTTTTTCTATGACATTTCTTCGCTTATCCTCTCTATAGTAAGTATCTTAAATCTCTTTGCTTATAACTAATGTTAGTAACTAAAAAGAAGAAACTAGACACACCCCTGCACAGTAGGTTCATCGCTGCATCGGTCTCGCAACACGTGGACTTCAGGGAACCTACTGAGCAGAACAGTATCGGTTCTCACGCCAATCATACTTTCGGTCTCCCCCGTACTCGTCGCACCACCGACTCAACTTTTTTTTAATTCGAATGTTTTTTTTTATTACTTTTGTAGCCGCAACGCAATGCATGCATTCTACCGAAGAGATCGCCACTTTTAGTTCCATTTTCAAAAATAAAATGTTCCTTTTTTATGAAACAGTATTAAACCGAGTCTTTATTCATGATTATACAAATTATGAATAATATAGACTTTTTCGTTTTTCTAGGCTCGTTGGTAACTGACAAAAATAAAAAACAAAATACTTTTTCCCCTAGAGGACAATATTTTATTTTATCTCCGCTCTGGTACGCTACAATGAAGGACTTTTTGAACAAGAGTGAAAAATCTTTTTACAACAAAGGGAAAAATAACTTTAATTTCGGAAGTCGGTGTCTTTGGATTTGTATTTTAGTTTTATGACACCGACTTCCGAAATTAAAGTATAATTTTTAAGGTCTGTAAGTCTTTTTTTTTTCACTTTTTAGTAATTTTGTAACTTATCTAAGTTACAATAGCCTAATATCCTAATGTCAACTGCTCATCACCAATTACAAAATGTTGTTTTTCCTGATGCAGGGACGTTAATTCTTGAGGACTTCTCCTGGTAGGAACCAGGAGAACTCATTCATTTTAACATACGCATTGTGACGGGCATAAATTGCTTAGCAAACGTATTAAAGTAGGTACTGTAGAAGTTCTATGATAAATTGATAATGCCATCATCCGAACCGCTAGTTGGCACTGGCAGTTTAATAAAAATAAATAAATTGTAATGATGGATTGTCAGAGAGAAAAAAGGCCGCTAAGTTGTAAACTAGTACCTACATTATAAAATATCACCAAAATGTAGTTTGCAAATAAATCTTTGACTTTGACAGACTAAAATTAACTTACAAAGAAACATGTATTCATTTAAAAAAATATATAAAATCAATTATTATCCAAAAGGATTATTATTTGATTAGTGTAGCACGTCCCGCACACTACAGTACCTAATCGAATCGCAACCCGTGAAATACTTATTATTAAGTAGTTCCGGTGGCCATCTGTGGTCTTCATCATCAGTTCCACTTCACCAAATGGTACTTTCTGAAGGCTTAGACATATTGTCGCGACACCGGTAGAACAAAAATTCAAGAAAATTGTGCTACCGGTGTTGCGTCGCGCGACAAGTCGCGCCAGTATGTAGACGCCTTGAGAACAAATGCACGAGTTACTATAGTAACAGGTATTTTTATAAAAATACCTACCCAAATCGTTATAGGTGTGATGTGTGCCTGTAACATTTGCCGATTTCCCTCGATTTCCATACATCATCAGATTCGACTTGGTGACTACGGGACCACCTCGAGAGCATTTAAACGAAAAAAGAATTTTCAAAATTGGTTTACAAATTGTCAGAGAAATTGGTTAACATTAAAAAAAACCTCCTCCTTTTTGGAGTTCGGTTAAAAATTAAACACGTGCGAGAGCTTGCTAAATATGGATTACTCTAAGTTACAGGTAATTACTAAACGGGTGCAGTTAAGAATGTGTAAAGGCGGCAACATCGTTTTGCTTAAAAGATTTATAACGGTCTTCGTAAAAGGAGAAAGATATTATGTTCGTTTTTTTTTTTACTTTTTTTAATTATTTAAGTCTGTTTTTTTTTTGTAAAAAGTTTTGTTCTTAGGCTTACGCACAGATGTTTGTTTTTTTTTTTGTTACCCTTTTTTACGAAAATCGCCTGATTGTATTTCCTGGCCTAATAGTGTTAACTTTTGTGTTAAGTAATCTTCTTTGCAGCAATCAGACAGGTTTTATTGCCTGAAGCGCTGAAGTAGGTAAATATAGGTACTGTAGGTAGGCGTTGCTTTCTCAATCATGAATCCACGACAGTGACAGCTAGTCAACAGCTAGTGCTCCATTCGATCATTCAGTCATGAAATCAGCACACTGTGATGGGACTTGAGTACTGAGTTACGTAAACATAAAACCATTTAGGTATGACGTTCTCTAGATTAGCTGTTAATGTGAGACAATCCTTTTGTTTGTGTCGCGGGACCGGCCCAAGATAACGCGTGCCGACCGTGGGAAACTCGTGACAACTCGGAAAACTGACCAGGAATGTCACCAGTTTGCTGTAATATCCAACTTTCTTAATTAATTTTCTATTGCGCAAACGGACTAGTTAGAGGACATATCTTAAAGAAAACAATGGAATTATTATCAAAGCTGAGGCATCTCTCATCTCCATCTATTTTACTCGAAAATGAAACGGCTCAGTCATTCGGGGAAAACGGGAAACCTTTTTTCTTCTGTAATTCGTAATTTTAAAGAATTATTTTAAATTAAGAATTACAGAAGAAAAAATGTTACACGAATTCGTGTAGCTGAGAAAATCACACTAATGAGATTAAACTCCGCCCCTAAGAAGACCCACTGACCTGAGATAAGCACTCTGGCTGGAGTCAAATATTTAATAAATAATTTGGTTATTTATGATGTATACGTATCTACGTGTTATTTTCAAACGACCAGTGGTCCACATTAGCCCTAGATCACAAGAGCCGGAAGTCATGGGGAGAGGCAGGGCCAGCCTTGAGATGACTACAGGCTAACAGTAACAGTTTCGTAAGTGTTAACTGTAAGCTGCAACTCATAGGATCAATCACCAAACAACTATTATGTTATAATATAACCGTTCACCGAACAGACAGACTTTTATCTTCTATTTTCAGCAGTATTTACAATACCTACTCAGTTTTGTAATCCGTACATGACGAAACTAAACAAATATTTACGATAGCTCATCGCTAACGAATTATTTTCGTGAATGAGTAACTGAACGGATCCATCACTAAGCGAAAGCATCTTCTCTACTCAGCCTCTAATCATAGTACGTTAAATTAATATTCTGCATGATTCACGGATCTAGGTGTATCATATTATATTATTCACAAAATGAAGAAAGCAATTAATCACTAATACAAAATACGAAAAACAGCTATTATAACCAACTCAATGATATTATTTACTTATAAAATCATTTGAACCTGATGCAACCTTGATTTTAAAAAAAAACTGAAAATATTACCACTCCCATCTTTACATAAATTCGAACTCTGTATCTTTGTACATAACAACATGGCTTTATTTCAAGTACATAATGATGTTGTAATAAGAAAAAGTCGAAATATCCACAACGATGTGTAGCCCAACAAAGAATTAAACTATTTTCCAATAATGTTTACTTTATGGCAATTAGTATTTATAATAAATTACCTAATGTTTCTAAAAGTCTTAACTTCATGGCATTTAAAACGAAATTAATTAACTTCCTATTGCATAAGTGTTACTACTCAACAAATGATATTTTTAAATGAAAAATTTGATTCAAAAAACTTTTTGTAAAAGAAAAATAACCGACTTCCAAAAAAACACTACAAAGTGAAAAATTACTTGTCGGTGTCTTTGGATCTGTATTTTAGTTTTTTGCCACCGACTTCCGAAATTAAAGTAATTTTTCACTTTGTAGTATTTTTTTGGAAGTCAGTTATTTTTTTTTTACATAAAGCTTTTTATTTTTCACTTTTTAGTGGGTCAGTTTTTAATTTATCTAAGTTACAATAGCCTAAATTCAACTGCTCATCACCTTTTACAAAATATTGCTTTTCCCGATGCTGGGACGTTAACTGTTGAGGAGCCACCCACCATATGCAAGGTGACGAGCAAAAATTTCTTAGCAACCATATTAAATTACCTAATGGATTCGCAACCCGTTAAATACTTTATTATTATGTTGTTCCGGTGGCCATCTGTGGTCTCCATCAACAGTTCCACTTCATCAAATGGTGATGTTCGGGAGCAAATGCACGAGTTACTTTACAAAATACCCAAATCGCTATAGGTTTGCCTATAAAATTCGGGATTGCCTACGATTTCCATAAGATCCCCTCATCAGATTCTGATTTGGTAGCAATGGGACCACCTCGGGAGCATACCCTTTGAAAGAAAAAATAATTTTCAAAATCGGTCAATAATTGACGGAGATATCGGTGAACAAACATAAACATAAAAAAAAACAAACATACAGCCGAACATATAACCTCCTCCTTTTTGGAAGTCGGTTAAAATTTAAATTAGACGACTACTCGTCTTTGTGTTCTTATTAATTGAATGGCATTTCATTTCTATGACATTGTATTTTATAATAATTTTCTACATAGTATTTAATAATTCTTGGCGGCTTATTCCACTATTCCCCCCTGAGAGAATCCCCCTCAGGGGGGAAAACTGGACCCTAATGTAAAAAATATCCAGAAAGTCCCCTTTTCATTTTGAGTTATTCCACTATTCCCCCCTGAGAGAATCCCGATCAGGGGGGAAAACTGAACTCTTAAGAAAAAAAAACCCAGAAATCCCCCTTTTTTTGGTTCATTCCCCCTTATTTTTAGTTTTGATTTCTACGCTCTTAGAGTAAATAAAAGTAGTGATTAGATACAATGTAATAAACAAACAACGACGATATATCATCAGTCTTTTATTTTTCACAGAATTTTGTTATAATAAAATGTGATGAAGAGTAAAAACAATCACAAACAAATAGCGATGTGGGAAATCGGTTGTTTTTAATAAAAATAATTATTAAAACAGTTTAAACAAGGTACCTAACCAGAAAAACTAAATTATTTTGCTTATCCTCCCTGAAAGCATATAAAATAATTATCAAGTTTTTCGACAATTTGCATAATGTAAAAATTAAGTACAAAGATAAAGAGAAAATATATAATAAAACAATCACTTTACTATGAGACCAAAATTGAAATCGCAAAAAAAAAAATCAGCTGTTCCATTCATTTTGACGACATAAGCGAAAACAAATGTAGGGTACACCTTATTTATGAAGAACAGTTTTGGTTTTGGGAAAACTATTTGTAATATTTTATTGTTAATCAATTATAATAATAATTAATTAATTTCTCTTATCCCATATTTTCTTTATTTATTAATTTAGTCCTAGAAAATTTAAAAAAATACATTAATACCTTTAAAAAATACATACAAGAAACCATAACAACAAGAAAATGAAAAACCAAAAAATATACCGAAAAGCAAGAAGACGGCTGTCAAAGCCCTACAATAAAATGTAAAATGTGATAAGGAAACCAAGAAACGGAATGTTGACGAGATCAGCAGCTCGCCGCGCACGCCTACCACCTCCGGACTCGTCGCTCAGCTCCGCCTCGCCGCCGCCGGTACCCAACCCCACAGTGAACGCTGTGACAACATCGGCCGCGGTAGTTGCGTCGAGCTCGAGCGACGAGTATTTCTCTCCGCCCACGACGCCACCACCTGTTCGTCGACGGGGAGGACGCCGGCCGTCGGACGGCTTAGGACCTCGAGGCCCACCGGCCTCTGATAGGGTCCCAGCTCCCGGCGGAAGTGTGCAGCGCATGAGATGGACACAATCCATCAATGAGAATGTCATGCGCTCATACTATGGGGCTACATATGGAGGAAACAATCTGACCGCGTACCGTGTTCGGATGCTCTCTCTTTTTCAGGTGCTTGAGCCAGCTGTCAACGTTTCGGCACAACGACTATCGGATCAGGTGCGGGTCATCCAGCGTAATCATATGTTGGATGACACTGTACTTGATCGCCTGCGAAATGAAATGCGGAGTAGCCATGTCATCGCCCCCCTACCGCGGGCTGCTGTAGTACCACCACAGTCTAACACAAGCCAAGCTGACGGGGGGAGAGATGACAGGGCTACAAACGTAAGTACCCAGTGCAATGAAAAATTGAGGAGTGCTTTGGAGGGTGCGATTCGGGAATATCGTTTTATGTCACCTGAACTTAGACCACGCTTACCCCGTTTGCCCATGCACAACAAAAATAGGGCGCTGGTGGCGGCTCTAGATTCGCAGTTGTCAAACTATTTTGATGACTGCGAAGACCTCACTGATACTCATTCGTTTCTGTACTGCGCGGCTGTAGCGGCATGTCGTGTAGCTAACGTAAAATTTTCTAATGTCTCTATAGCTACACGACCAAAACCAGTCGTACCAGCTTGGCAGTGCAGAATTGAGCGTCGTATTGGTGGGGCCAGAGCGCTCATCGGCAAACTAATCTGCTTCAGGGAGGGCAATACTCGCCCAAGAGTGATGCGCTTTGTGAGACGAGCGTTCTCAGGGACTGATACCAGCCCTCAGGACTATATGTCTCGTGTCACAGAGCGCATAGACTTCCTGAAGCAGAAAGTGTATGCCTGGGCAAACCGTATTCGTAGGTATAAGCGGCGGGTAGACCGATACACCCAGAATCGCACCTTCCAGAGCGATGAAAGGTGGGTTTATAGGACTTGGGAGCGACCGAACCAAGATGTGGCTGACACGCGCCTGCCGGATAATGATGCCGTGTGTTCTTTCTGGCGCAGTATCTGGTCGGTGCCTGTCAGTCACATTGAAGGTGATTGGGCACGGGAAGTCGAGCGAGCCTGCGATCCAATACCAGAAATGGGGGCTATTACCATCTGCCCCCAAGATGTAGCTCGTGCAGTCCGTCCGTTACCTAATTGGAAGTCTCCAGGACCGGACGGGCTGCACAACTTCTGGATTAAATGGTTTGTTGGGTCGCACGCTCGCTTGGCAGCTCAGTACCAGACTGCTTTGGAGTCTGCTTTGAGAGCTAAAATTAACAAACATATAGACACCAACTTCATCATGTCTGTCTCTCAAAATGGATGTAGGAACGGGTCCCGCGGTACTAAGGAGTTACTCCTCATTGATATGGCCATTAGCCAACAGGTTCGTCGTTCCCGAAAGGATCTGTCGACATGCTGGATAGATTATAAGAAGGCCTATGACTCGGTGCCACATACATGGCTCATGAGGGTGCTGGAGCTGTATAAAGTAGATGCAACTCTGCGCACCTTCCTGGCGTCGTGTATGGGGCAATGGAGGACGGTTCTTCGCTATCCAGGATGTCGAAATATCCAGAGGAATAGCGAACCGATAAGGATCGAGCGAGGCATATTTCATGGCGATAGTTTGAGTCCGCTTTGGTTCTGCTTAGCCTTGAATCCTCTAAGCACACTGTTGGAGGATTCAGGTCTAGGCTATCGGTTGAGGAGAGGTGGTCAGGTTATATCTCACCTCCTCTACATGGATGACCTAAAACTCTTTGCCCCCAACAATTTGCAACTGATGGAGCTACTGAAAGTAACTGAAACTTTCAGTAGCGCCATCAGGATGGAATTTGGTGTGGACAAATGTGCTGTCATGCATGTAAAGCGAGGGAAAATTGTGGAATCCGTGGGAATCCAACTCTCGGATTCCATAAACCTTAGAACCCTCTCCGCATCCGAAACCTATAAGTATTTGGGTATGTCGGAAGCGTTGGGCATCAATTCTACTGACATGAAGCAATCGTTGAAGGAGCGCTTCTTTGGCCGCCTGAAGAAAGTATTTAATAGTCTTCTATCAGGCGGAAACAAGGTGCGCGCCTTCAACGGTTGGGTCATGCCGGTTTTGATGTACTCTTTCGGCATACTCAAATGGACTCAGACCGAACTCGACGCCCTGGATAGGAGGGTCCGTACGCTGCTGACTGCATATCGAATGCATCACCCACGCTCTTCGGTAATGAGACTGTATATCCCGCGAAAGTGTGGAGGTCGAGGCTTTTTAAACGCTAAGACCCTCCACAACCGCGAGATATGCAGTCTCAGGGAATATTTCCTAGAAGCCGACGTGGGGATGCATCGAGATGTGGTCGCGGTGGACAAGGGCCTCACCCCGCTCTCCTTGGCTACAGAGAACTGGCGCAAACCTGTAGTGCTTGACACTAACGATCGCAGGGAGGTATGGCAAAGTAAGGAGCTTCACGGACGCTTTTTCCGGGCCCTACATGAACCCGATGTAGACTTTTTAGCGTCCGTAGCCTGGCTGCGTTTCGGTGACCTCTTTGGGGAAACCGAAGGTTTTGTCTGTGCAATTATGGACGAAGTTATCATGACGAAGAATTACCGGAGATTTATTGTGAAGGACGGCACGGTTGACGTGTGTCGGGCATGCCACCGTCCGGGAGAATCAATCCGACACATTATCTCCGGGTGTTCTCGTCTAGCTAACGAAGAGTACTTGCATAGACACAACCTTGTAGCCAGGATTATCCATCAGCAACTTGCTCTGAAATACAGCTTTGTGGAATCAGAGGTGCCGTACTACAGGTATGTGCCCGACCCAGTTCTCGAGAATGGAAATATCACATTGTACTGGGACCGATCCATCATCACTGACAGGACTATTGCTGCCAATAAACCTGATATAGTGGTGGTGGATCGAATAGAGCGGCGCACAATGATTATTGACATAACAGTCCCTCATGACGGGAACCTCGTGAAAGCCGAGAAAGATAAACAAATCAAGTATCTTGACTTGGCTCGCGAGGTTGTCGAAATGTGGGATGTGGACTCAGCAATCATTGTGCCGATAGTTGTATCAGCCAATGGCTTAATTGCCAAGAGCCTCGACCAACACCTAAGGAGGCTCGCGTTGGGCGGCTGGATTAAGGGCCTGATTCAGAGAGCGGTACTTCTGGACACGGCTCGCATTGTCCGGAGGTTCCTCTCTCTGGAGCCCTGACCGCCGGTAGCTTGGACCCTGTTCCCGATACCGGTGGGCTACTATTTTTTATATTTTTAAATGTTTTTATATTCTTTTTCTATATTCTAATATTTAAAAATATAATTTATATGTATATATAGTGAAATAAAGGAATTAATTAATTAATAACTTGCAGACGACAACACGGTTGACTAGTAATTTTGGAATATTATTGTAACTGTTTTGTTGGGAACAGAAAATGTCGTTGACTTACTTATCCCTTGGGTATTCGTAATAACTTCAGACTCTATATGAAGGACCCGCGTATTTTTTTTTTAATTTGGTTAACCAATGCCACGTCGCCGTCGGCAGGTGCGCTTTTTTACTACCGGCCAGAACTTTATCAAAGCAAATTGCATTCAAACTTTTTAATTAAATAGTGTTCCAAATTCAAAAGTCATTTCATCGCCGGCATGCATGACCCATTTTGCTCGCACTTATCGAGGAACCATTCGGCTCTTTGTGAATAGATGGGATGAAAACAATTGAACGTCACCTTTTATGAGATAATGCTTTTGTGAGAAGACCGGGACAAGGTAGAAAAAGACGTACTTTGAGCAGGGATGATCGTTTCACTCAGCTTCGCGTACGTAGGAACCGCCGTCCAAGCCAGAAATGAGCTTGAGAAAGTTCGAGGTGTCACAGTAAGTGAGCGTACGGTACGAAGAAGATTCAAAGAAGCTGGTTTTGGTTCGTACGTGCCCGACAAGGCATCGTAGAAACAGACTAACTTTTGCTCGGGAACATCGACTTTGGACCTTGGACCAAATGGGGTGAAATATTGTTTAGTGATGAGTGCAGAATTCTTTTAAACCTAGTTGACGGAAGGCAAAGAATATATAGACGCAAAGGAGACCGATTTATTCAGACAAATTTTAAAACTACAGTGGCATATGGTAGAGGGTCAATAATGGTTTGGGGGGGATATGTTTGGGAGCTAGTACGGACTTGCTGGTGATCGATGGAGGAAGTCTGACTGCAGCTCGTCATAAAAGAGAAGTTTTAGAAGAACATGTAGTACCTCTTTATCGGTGACGACTTCGTTTTAATGCAGGATAATGCTCGGCCGCATACTGCTCGTTCAACTCAAGCATATCTTAATAATGTGAATATCACATTTGTGGGGCGGTTGGCGTGATCACCGGATATGGATCCGATAGAACACGTCTGAGACCTGCTGAAACGAAGAATAAAATCCAGAATCCCAGCTCATAGCAATGTGGGTGAATCGCCGTAGTTGAGGAATGGCAAAGACTGTCACAGGAAACAATAGATCATAACAATCATTCTCAGTATGTCTAGGCGGGTGTAAACTTTAAAAGGCCACGCGATATTAATTTGTTTTATTTTTATTTTAAAAATTGTTTTTTAATTAGCTTTTTCAACTTTTCTTGGTTACCTTAAAAAATCAAGAATGCACATTTTCACAAAAAAAAAATCTTGCTTAATTAATATTAAATATGATCTCATTTTAATTTTAAAAGGTGTAATTTTAATTAAGAAAAGTAGACTAAATACTAGATTTTACAATTAAAAGGTATTTAAAAAAAATTGTCCTTTTTTTATGTTCCGCTATAGGTCATGGTCATGCCATTTTACTCCTTCGGATATTCCCGAATTACTAATTTTAATTTTACATTTCCCCATGTGTATCGGTCTTGGATTCCTACAACCAAAAAATTATACTACACTATGCGTAATGCCACTTCATTTTCCGGTCAGCGTGACGTATAGTAGGAGGATATTCAAAAGAGTACAAAGTAGTTTCTTGCAAACATTGATTGTCTTATTTATGAATGAACCTTTATAAAATTATGAATGAAGGTGTACCGTGCGAACGAACTAGACTAACTTTTTTTTTCTTTGTAAAAAAGGATTTTATTTTATGACAAAGGGACACCTGTAGAGGTTTACAGCCTAGTTGGGTAATGTGCATTGTTCATGACGAAATCTGTTAAGATTTTTTCAATTGTGAAATAGGTAGTTTTTGCGAAAAAAATGTTGCCATTCCCGTGAGAAAATTGAGTTATTGTTTGTTATCTTCATTTTAATTTCAGAACGTTCATTCAACTTAGTCTGTTATTTTTCTTACATTTCAGCTAGCTAACAAAGACCAGTTGGAATTTAGAAAAATCGCAAATATTTTGAGTGAGAGCCATAATGAATGCGTCATTAAAATATAATTCATGACAAAGGCAAAAAAAAATAATTGGTCCTTGTGTACGAAAGTTCACGAGATAATTCACAAGTAGAAGTCTTAGGTACTTATGTAGCGGAATCAACATCGCCACATACGAACAACGCGTCACACTGACGTCACGCGAATCCTGCATCGCGCAATCTGCGAGTTTACCACGCAACTAGCATATATACAACGTCCCGACATCAACCGTCGGGCAGTTGCCCACCAGACACGACACCCGTCTGGTCGGAGGATCCTCCCTTTTCTTTGGTGGATGAGTGAACTTTACACCCTGTTCCTCCACCAAACTTACGTAACTTATTCACGTAAGTAAATAATAATGTAACGTCTTAATCCCTCACATCCTAGCAAAAATATACCGCAATCAACTCAGTCAATAGCAGTCCACTGCTGGACATAGGCCTCTCCCAGGCTGCACCACAACACCCTGTAAAATATACCTATTATTTATTTTCCAAACCATTGATTCGTCCATTGGCTCGTCCTGCGACACGCGGGGACTTGGTGCCGTGTCGCGTCGCGCGACAAATCGCGCCGGTATGTAGAAGCCTTAATGCGTAACTATTCATCAACGGACTATTTACGCAGTATTAGTCCAAGTAAGTACGTGGGTACATCTACATGGTACTCGGCTGGTGCCCACTTGACCCACATCGCTAGGTACAATGAGCCAGGTCACCTTTAGTCTAGACTAGGCACTAGGCACGCGCTACAAACACGCGAAGGATTCATATTAATTTCATTAATTCAGTTCACGCACCTTTTCCCTCGACTGGTCTTGGTTCCTAAAGCAATAAGCTAAAGCAAAAAATCATATCAGGACTCTTTCGTCAGGCTTAAGCCTGAAGAAAGAGTCCTGATATGATTTTTTACATCAAACAACATTTCCAGTACGAGATTTCGCATTGTGTAGGATTTCCGTACAATGAGAGGTCAGCGTTTACTCGAAATGTATAGCTTGAAGTGTAGCCGTGTGTACTTAAAACGCCATTCTTTGAGAAAATAAACACGTAAAAGTTTTGTATTATATTGTGTAAATATACCTAATATCACTGCTGCACTTCTTTCATAACCTACAGTTTTGACGTGAGCCTTAGCATTCATGAGAGATACTGCTAAAACAATACTGGGGAAATTACAAGCAAAAACCAAGTTATTTGTTAAACTTGGTGCTTACAGTACACCTGCTATTCAAAAACCGGCCAAGTACGTGTCGGACCACGCACAATGAAGGGCTCCGTAGTTAGGATGAATTCATCCCAAAAACAAACTTAACATTGTAGTTGAAAAACATGCTCTCCCATACATTTATATACGTTACGGTTAATTCTTCAACTGCAAATTTAAGTTGGTTCACGATTACTCGTTAACTTGTAAACCCTACTTAGCTGTGACAGTTTTCCGTTTTATTTCGTTCTACTGCCATGATTTTTTTTACATATCCAAAACCAACCATTTAGCTGGCAGGGGGGGGGGGACACACTTGACTCTAACAAAAAATAGCACTTTAAAGTTTAATATTACGCAAACGGATTCCAGAATTGAAAAATGTTTTTCACAATATTTTTGAACGGCCTATCCAACGATACCCCACACCATGTATTAGACGAGAAAAAAAAATATCATCCCGTTTTACGTGCAAGGGCGGTACCCTAAACAAAAATGTTTTTCATGGTTCTATTTTACGACTTGCTCGGCGTGATTAATATGTACACCCATGCCAAATTACAGGTTTCTAGGACTTAGCGTCTCTGAGCTAAGCCGGGGACAGACGGACGGACGGACAGACAGACAGACAGACATGGTGAAACTATAAGGGTTCCTTGTTTACTACGGAACCCTAAAAAGTCGCTAGTGCTTAATGTTCTTGGGCCCAATGAGGCCAAATGTGTCATGACGATCTCTTGGACACCTTGGACAATTCTTTCAATTGATTGCAACATGATTACAAAGCAAGTGGCCTATACCTCAAGTAGTGTCCTGGCACCGCTTCTTTTTAATACCTACCAACGACCAACCATCCTGCCCGAACATGTCACGATTGCTCTATGCAGACGATATTGCCCTCACCTCCCAAGCTATCACCTTTGAAGAGGTTGAGGTCCACTTGTCAAGTTGTCAGACGCTCTTGGTGACTTAGCTACGTAATACCTCGCTAACTCACTCAAGCCCAATCCAAGAGGTGCGCCGCAAACTTAATTAATATCGTTTGGGGTGGGGTGGGGTGTCCATCGAGCCCCCTAAATATCTTGATAAATACTCAGGAC
Source organism: Tiliacea aurago (assembly GCA_948098905.1). NCBI lineage: Eukaryota > Metazoa > Arthropoda > Insecta > Lepidoptera > Noctuidae > Tiliacea > Tiliacea aurago. The sequence goes on from OX402593.1 coordinate 1,110,535, forward strand.
AGGTCTTTAACATTCAGCAACAACTGCAAGAACATCAAACAGAAGGTGCACACTCACAACAGAGTTCATCAGCGACTAGTCTTATCGAAGTGGGGTGCTTCGCCTGACGTTATGCAAACTACTGGGCTGGCACTATTTTTTATGCGGTTGAATTCGCGTATCCCGTGTGGAGTCGTTCTGCCCATGCAAAGTTTCTGGCTACAGCTTTGAATTAAACGTCTTTGATCATCACGTTGCCTAAAACCGACTCCGGTACAAATGCTGTATCCACTAGCAAGAATAACGCCACCAGTAGGTCGCAGAGCGGTAGTAAGCTCCAGCGAAAGAACCAAAATGGTCTCCGACACACGATACCCTTTGCACGAGAACATCCTCGTGGCACAAAGGCTCAAAACCCGAAACAGTTTTTTAAAATGTGTCGTGACGAGAGATCAAAAGACAGACTAAAGCTGTGGCGAGACAGTGCTTCCTTACCCCAACCATTCGTCCCACCTGCTGAAGATCCTGGACATGAGTTCCCTTGGCTAACCTGGAAGTCTTTAAACAGACTCCGGACTCAGGTTGGCCGAAGCAAGGAAAACCTGTTCAGGTGGAGATTCATAGACGACTCCGCCTTGGAGTGTAAATGTGGTGCTGTTCCACAAACAATGGGACACTTAGTATCACGTCCTGCCAACTGCACGTTACAGGAACTGATGGACGCTAGTGATGGCGCCAAACACGTCACCGAATTAATTTGGTCTGTCCATTTAGATTGCTATTGACATGCTAAAAAGAAGATAAATGATTTTTATTTCTGTAAGTAGGTTTGTACAAACACCTTTACACGTCAATCATATTTTAAAAACTAGATGAGGTCGGCGTTTCCTATCTGACTACTCTGAGAAGAAAGGCCGAAACAAACTCAGAGGTCACAGTCTCTTTTAAAGTCCAGACATAATCTTGGTCAGATCATGTGAAGGCCATGTAGATTGGTGTCTGAACATGATTACAAAAAGTTTCGACAGTTCACACAAGTCTTTATGGAAACAAGCGTGGGGGAGATCTTCTCTCAAAAGAATACTCCTTTTTCTAGTAATTGACCCTATCGTATTCGTGACATTGAAATTAGTCAAGATCGACTCAACGCGAAATGGGCATAAGCTTTCCTTGTTAGAGTTCAGAAAACAAAATCCCCTAGTATCACTGTCACAGCGAAATGAATCACTACGTATACCTATGTTATATGTGGTCATACTCGTACATAGCACGTCATCTTTAACTAAATGATAACACATTTCCTTCACTTTGTAAGCAGTTCTAGGAATATAGGAAGAAACTAATTGAAGAATAGTTAGACTATCGTATCACATGACTGAACATCCTTCAAAACCTTCCTGGCAAAGCTAGTCTTCACGAGATCGGTGAATTACAACTTAATAAAAGAGGAATATGAACAGACGAAGAATAAGTTATGTGACGTGTCACCAGTTTTCAGAGCATCACCTGGCAAAAACCAAAGTCTCTAAGAGTTATTTAAAAGAGAAGCAGTCACAGTTAAAGCATACGAGAATGACTTTACTTTCAACCTTTTCTTAACGGACGCACACTTCCCTATGTGTTTATTATTCTAGCGTATGGCACTCGTGGTTTGCAGCTGAAAATCAACGTCAGGTGGTACACCTTGTGTTGTCATCTGACATTATGCTGAGCTGACTCCCTTTTGGCATTATAATTAATTATTTTCTGTTATTTATAGTTTTTAAGGTGTATTTTTTGCTGTAATGCCAATAAACGCATTTTTCTTTCTTTCTTTCATAAATAGCTGAATAATCCACACCGTCCAAAATACTATCTGAATAACATAATCGACCAACCAACAGTTGAGAGAATTCCTCCCCATCCACAACAGAACCTAGTTAATTCGCTAGTATCCGGACTGTACAACTGCTGGACGTTCTAGCGCCAGGACGCGCCCACTCCTTCCGCCGGCGCGGCGCGTGAAGTCATCCGTCCACTTGCGAAACTTGACGACGGATACTCATCTCGTGTCAGTTTTGTTATTTATGTCTTGAACAGTGAATATCGAGGATGGTGATAATTCTTATGAAAAAGATCTCGAAAAAAACAAAGAAAAAATAAGGTTTTCTCAGTTAGTACCTTTATCAGTAGTTAGGTCAACCGTCAAAGTGATAGGAGATGAGCGTATAGCAATTGAATTGGGTGTGCCGAACTAAATTCTGCAAAGCGAAAGAACGCGTTGTTTATTTGCATTGGGAGCTTGCTCCAAGTGTCCTTTCTTCCGTTTTTTCATGATTGTCAAAGCCAGCAAACGACGTACATAATAAACATCGCAACTATACAATTAATTAAAGCACGTAGCAATGACAACAACAACATTAAGCCAAGTTAGAATACGATAACATTACATCAACCATCGGCTAACATTACACTCTTTCACCGATGTCCCCATCAATTCACAGCTAAATATTTAATGTGACCACATGACAGCTTTAATTAATCTAGCACGTTAGTGGACCGCCGCGTGCCGTCGGCAGCCATCACTCACCGCGCGTCACTTTTGCGCGGGAAATGCCGCCATTACCAATTGCTTTAAGCAGGAAACGACTGATTTGCCTACTACTGCCACTTCTCACTGAATCACGATTACATTTTTGGCACGAGAAAATTGGGGAAACGGTAATTCGACGATTTAAAATCGCAGTTAAAAGGACCATTTTTTAACTCCAATCTGACCTGACCAATCAAATGATGTTATGTGAACTTTAATTGGTGCAATATGTATGGCGAGTTAGTTTTCACAATGTACCTATTGTTGTCATTTGTTGTATGCAGTGTTCGGCCGACAGATCGCACTGAGAGATCAGATGGCCTAGTTTTATGCATCATTATTACATACGCAACAAAAAGTAGGTAGGTACCTACTAGATAGTAGGTTATATGGTGGTGTGGTGGTTTATGTTACCTCGTCTATCTACATGCTTCAATGACAGGATTGTAGACAACTCTGCAAAAAATTAAGAATCTTTCTTATCTCAAAACACTTCACCAAAAAGTTCTGGATCGAACCCCTGTTTTTGTCAGACAAGACACCGATTAGTAGGTGTGTAAAAATGTAATAATTACTCAATGACACGGAGAAGAGTTGATTTTTGGGCCATAAAAGCGAAGTACACACGTCATGGACGTCATCTGAGCCTGATATTGCCAAGTGGGCTGGTGGTGACGTCACCATACCTTCTGGGGTCGAACCCACGCTCCACGCTGCTCGTAGGTATATTAATAATTCCGAGTTAATACCGATACAACCATTCATACGATTGAGACATTCACAGATGTTGTGAATACGTACGGTACAGTCAGTAGTTGTAAAAATTCTGGAGATGTTCCAGAAATGTTATAGCTACTAGGAATTTTTGTGATTGTACTGTTTCGTTTTATTCCTTGCCTGAATTAATATACTTCAGACGTAACACTTAGGATTAGCCTTATTTATAATGACTTCAAGATGCTTCTAGTTCATTCTGCTTCGAGGTCTAATAGAAGTAGTCACACAGGAAAATCCCGTTGAGTCCCGTAAAGTTATTGGCAAATCTTCTTTTGTTTCTCATTTCTCATTATATTGAATGCACTCTGCAACTTTGCTGAGACGCCAGGACCTACGCATACCCAAGGACCAAAAAATCGTTTCATATTTTCTCTTTTATTCTAAGAACATTATAGCATTAAGTCAGATAAGATGTCATCGTCAAAAGAATTCAAAGATTTCAGAACACCAATTATAAAATATTCGTTTTAGGTATTAAACTAAAAGTCCAGTGGGCGAGAATTAAAACAATAGAGAAGCAAATCAAGACAAGGTCTCCAAAACGGGAGGACCATGTAGATGTGATATTTTTATAGACTGTCTATGAGCTAAGCCACTAATTAAAAGCCGGCAGACTGCCTGACCCCAGACCTTATCAGTTTGTGCAACCGGAATGTGTGGACATATCCTCGTGAGTGAATATCCCCAAAATTCTTCAATTATGGAGAGACTAAGTGCCATTCGGGGTCAATATTATGAATAGACAACTTGCAGGTCATTAGTTCGATAGATCCGTTAAGTAATTTTTGGGGTCAGCTTTTAGTTTTAACCCTATCAAGAAGTTATGTTTGTTTCTCATTATTTTATGCTGTCATAAATTTATTTTACCCCTTAGCATCCAATCATCCATATAAAAATCATATCAGAAATTATAAAACTGTCTTTTCCATCTGCCATTTTTCCCATTTTAACTCAAATCACTTAATATTTCGAAGAACTCCTATATTTTGATAATGGCCGCCTCGCATTCCAAACCATTGTCCATTCATTCGAGCATCGGCATGTCATTCATAGCACATGTCCTAAACATGTCCAAACCTGAACGAATAATGTGAGTGAGACAACGATATTTGCAATACGAATCACGTTTTTCCACTAATGGGAAATCGAGAAAAAATTAACCGTGATTTGGTGAAGCTTAGGCCAGCCTGCGACCATCCATCTTGCTGGACTTCCATGTGTTATGAATTATGTCCATATTATAAAGTATTATTATAGATAGTCTAGTGAAGTCAAGCTATTTTAGGTAGTCACAAAAAATATTGTAGTTACAAACATAGCGCACTCTTTTAAACGCGAGTCATTGTGTAAACGAAGAAATAATCTTGTCTGAAAAATTCATTGATGTTTTCTTTCTCCTTTCCTTGTATACTTTCTAAGTAGCCAAAAGTCACCTCCAAATAAATCTGAATCTCCCAAACTTGCGGTAAGTCCCTTGCACTGGCAACGGTACAACCGGAAGGCATTAGTATCTAGATTAGGATAAATCCGTTGGCGGCAGTTAGCATAATAAGAACATTAGGAAAAACGGCTGCTCGTACAACACTATAATGACTGAGGTCTGCGAAACTAATCTAGATCTTCGGTCATTTTGTGTCACTATTTATTGTTATCATTCTCTTGCCTTTATTTGGGGTCGCAACCTGTCTTCTACCTCCATACTTCTGTGTTAGTTGTCACCTCGGTAGTCACCCCTTTTCTCGCCATATTATTATCTTTCACACATCCCATCCATCGTCTTTGGTCTTCCCCTACTCGTATAGCCATCCACATTTATACTCAAAACTTTCCTCACGACATTTTCCTCATTCCTGCGCATCACATTTGTGTTACTATTGTATAATTTTAATATGGTGGAGGTCTGTTATTTGACGCAATTAATATATTATCCGGTATCTCTATGGTCTCTATGGTCTCGTGGAATTTGTAAATTATGAATCTGGTCAAGCATATATTATAGTATGCATGCATTTTTCTCCGATATTCTTTTAAAAACCGATAACAATACGGCCATTTAATGCAACTGCCTAAAAACTGTTATGGAATTTAGAAATTCTTTCGTTATCTAAGACTGAAATAAAAAAATACAACTGGCAAAGTGACCCTAATGAAAAAGCAAAGTAGGCACTGGGGGAAAGGGAGGTAGTGACGTACATCACGTACATGATTCGCAAGCATCTTGTTAGGGACGATACTAAAAGAGTGTAAATAATCTCGAAGAATCTATATCTTTGCTTTTCTTTAAGAATCTAAATCAAAATTTTTTCTTTTTTTAGACCTGGCTAACAGCTGGTTAATTCAACAATTAGATTTAGATTCTTTAAGATTTTAGATTAGGGTCATTCAGCCCCTAATCTTTTTGTATACAAAAAGAAGGGAAAAGAAAAAGGAAAGAAGGAAGGAAGGGAGGAAGGGGGGAGAAGGGTGACGCAAAAGTGACTTAATTTCAAATGCGTGCGATTATTCCCCAGAACTGTTCTATAAATCTTAAAATCGTCTAGTTCAACATGTTTACGTTACGCTAGCTAGACAATAGTGAATGATTGTAAACGTTGAAACAAACGCAAGTGTTCTCGCGCTTGCGACGCTGCTCACGCATTGTGTTGTGGCGCATGGGTCAATCGGCATTGTTTGGACTATGCCAAATATGCTCGCATTCGGACGCAAGTATTCGAGGTGAATATAATCGAAGTGTTTTGGATAGCCAGGTCGATGTAGCTCTATTGTCTTGTGAAAAGTTCGTCGGAATTCGTCAATACGAAAAATGCGCTAAATGGGTTATTGTCTACGACTCATAATAGTTATTAGCATTTCTTTACCTTGGATCCTATATTCAAAGTTTCAAACCCAATTGTTTTCTTACAATCGTTAATATTTGGGATTTGGAACTCGAACGAAAGACTCGTTTGTCTAACTTTACAAAACACTTAGAAGATGAAAAGACGTCGTAGCGTTAACCATTGACGGTCCGTTAGACATAGGTACGTTGACGTTAGACAGCACCGAGTCACATTGCTTCTAAGTTCCTCTTTCCTCCATAATTACACTATCTTTGAATCTCTTCGTTTTGCGAAAGCCATCAGTATGAAATGATTGTCCATAGATCAGGGTATGAGCGGTGGTGGAAGCAACACGGCCGGCGAGCCATCCGGTCTTATAATTGACACCGTGATGGGTATCGGCAGATATGCGGCGATACCGGCGGGCACGCGACCGTCTGAGGTGGCACTCGGTGAGGCTCTGCAGCAGGTTCAAACTAAGTGTGATCTCACACCAGGACGCCGTGAGGAAGTGCCGTGCAATGCCATTCAAACATTAGATTTATGAAAAGATTACACACAAGACGATTCCATACCGTCCAGGTAGGCTTCTCCTTGCGTACCGGGCCGGATGGGTCATCTTTTGAAGAGAAAGAGAGATAAATCAGGGTTTTTCTGTTCATGACTTCCTTGAGGTTAAGAACATAAGACGCAAAGAGAAAGAGTACTTGAAGGGCCTTTTCTATGTTAGGAACCACAAAACAATTAAAAGCACTTACAAACTCCTTCGTTGACTCTTTCATCTCAACAGAGATGAAAGAGTCAACGAAGGAGTTGACAAACAAACAAACCAACTCTTCAGATTTTTAAGTAAGGCGGGCAGAAGACGAATGTCTGTGAATGAATATTAACTAGTCTCTATCCCCTTTATTACAAAACAAGGTTTATCTTCCGACCCAGGTTTAAAACATGGAGCCATTATTGAATTTCGAACTTTATGCCGACTATGGTAAAGTTCCTAAACACAAAACTGACAACTTAGTACCGAACTAAGTTTTCAGTTTTGTATAAAGAACGGTATTTCAATCACTGTTACGTTCTTAATACAAAAACTGGCTCCATGGTTTAGGCCATGGATAAGGCGGTATCTGTCTTATGAATGTTTGACCTAGGTGATCTGTGCATTATCATTAGCTTAGTTCCCAGAGTGTAACTTCTTCGCCTTTCTGCCTTGTGGTCTAGTGTAGCGCCGCATGTTCAATTAAACAGATAACAGTTGGATTATCTGGGAATTAAGCAAATATGTTGGATAAATATCTGTATTCCCGCGGCGTAACGATCTACTCCGGTATTAATACACGATCATCTAGGAATTTGTTAATTAATATTTGACAGCACGGTTGGCGCAGTTAGTTAAGCGATTGACTGCTGCGCTGCGTGTCGGGGGTTATTCCCACACGGAACAAATATTTGTATGACCTACAAGTAGTTGTTCCGGGTCTGGCTGTTTGTGTATGTGAATTTAAATGTTTGTAAACGCACCCACAACACAGGAGAAATTCCTAGTGTGGGGCAACGTTTAAAAAAAAAAAAAAAAAAATATATATATATATATAAAAACTGAAGCATGACCCCTGACGGGTAAGATTGAATTACAGTTTAGTAGTGTCCAGGGGGCCTAAAATGGACGCTTTCGCAGAATCATAATATGATCTGCGTACAATTCATATCCCGCAATTCATCTGTTTGACAGTTGTGTATGGAGTTTCGTAAAATGGTCCATAAATTAAGAATATATAGTGAAGTCTAATGTCAAATAGCAGCTGTCAAACAGATGAATTGCGGGCTGTATGAATTGCACGCATGATTCTGTCAAAGCGTCCATTTTAGGCTCCCAGTTAATTACAATGTGCAATGTGGATATGTGAAGTTACGAACATTTACGGTGGCCATTAGTGGAGATCATGGAATGAACAAATTATTATTATATGGGGACCATTATTTGACGATCAATCTTTTACCTAGTTATCTACAGCCAGTAATCTTTGTTAGTGCTAGATTGACGCCAAAAATCCGTTCATTTAGATTTTTCTCGAGATTGACAACAGAGGGGCAATTCCCGTATTTTTAAGAACGTTCGCATTTTATTATCATTCTCAATCATTTGTGATAATTAAGTGGTTGACATTGATTGTCGCTGAGATGAGATCGCGGCTAGATTTCAACGACTTCATTACGGGTGTTTGAATTGAACTGAAGCATTCCACATCGCGATGTCAATATTACCAAAATGATAGACACAAAACGTTCTTTATCATGTTAAAAAACTGCGGCATCTTTAATAAACATTGCGTGTATTTAAGTTTCATTTACATCTAACAACACATCATTTGGGTATCATTAGGTAAACCCAGTTCTTTTTCCAACAACCTAAGCAATTACAATATTTAAGTAAGTAGTGTTAATTCCGCCAAACTTATCGTTAATTTGGCGGAATAAACACTACTCGGAATGGATTTCTGCAAAATAATGCCTGATACCATTTATCAGTTATTTTTTTCTTATTAGATATCATTTTGTCGTTTTAACCTGACTGCCTTAACAACTAAGTTATTTTAACTCAACTAACAGGACCTAACCTGCCTACTTCGACTATGACATGGTGAGCTTAACGTTTTACTAGTAGCACCTTTTTTCTGTCATAGTTTTCTCCAATCAAAAACTTCAACCGATTGATAATACAATAGAATCATAACAATCAATCCAGCGACAGTATCCAGACGTATAAGTCAGTCCTCAAGGCACAAATTACGGCGACCCAGGCGCCTTCCTTCCGCCACCGCAACGCTTCCCACGATCCTGCTTACCTAACTACGTGATATAGCGAGAAGCCGAAGGCATACAATGCATTGACAATGGCTGATACAATGCAAGAAGAAGCATCACTCGAAAATCGAAAGGATTTGGTAATCAGTAGTCTATGGTGATCAGTGATAAAGCTGAAAAGAGGTTGGTGATTGCATTAAAATTGTGGTATTTGAGATGAAAACGAATTGATAATAATCAGTAGATTTGGACACGCTGGGGTTTTTACGCAACTCCCTAAAACTTAACATTGGCAGAATAAAGTGTATGAAAGAAGCTCCGACATGCAGAAAATAAAACCCTAGAAAGACACAGCAGTTCAACGTTTTGAATGATGAATGATACAGTGTTATTTGCTTGTCTGTCTGTCATTTGTGATTGAGTGGACGGCGTGATGCGGACCTTCTTCCCACTACTCACTCTCATACACATACTACATACACATTCACCTCCACACCATCTCCTACACACAGAACAGCGCGTTATTTGTCTTTGTTTTATTTGTCTTTTACTCATATAACAATACTGTGTAAGTACCCATTTTGTTCCTGCATTTTTAATTGTATAAGTTCATTTAATATTATGATCAGGTTTAATAACTTAAATACAATTACATAACCTGGGGAAGGGCGGAGTATCCTAAAACAAGCATACTATTTGCTTAAATGGATTCTCCACATTGTAACTAGAATAAGGTATTTAAGTTGAAGCAATAAACTATTTTTATTTTATTTTTTTTTTTTTATACCTACTGATGTGATGTAGAATTAAAGAAATTAATGCAGTAGGTACACGTAACTTTCGGTACATAGGGTGAGAGCTCAAGTTAGTCACTTGACTCTGGGATGACCTATGATTTTAGGTTTTACAGCACACTAGTGTTTGCAGAGTCCCCCTATCTGTGTATGTCATAATCAGCAACAATATCCCCGTGTACAAGATCACACTTACGATAACCAACAAAGACCACCCTCTCTTAACTATCGATAGGTACTTAATAATAAAAGTACTTAACAACGATAATTCACGCTCCTAACACAAAAGAAACAAAAACCAATAAAATTACCAAAAAAAACTTACTCTAACGCAGACATTTTGAATTCTAACGTAAACAAAATTGAGGTTAGAATATTTTTGAACGTGATGCTTTACAGATCGATACAGCCAATCAAGATGTCGCTGTAAGGCCCTGGAGACAATGACGTGATAAGAGGCAGGTGACACGTGTATTGTTTGTCAGCCCACCCCCAGTGCGCAACTGGTTTAAGGAACTTGATTCGCGATGTACACTGATCTTTATTTTCGGAGATGCGACAGATTTGTGTGTGAAGTAAATTTTGACAAGATTAAAAATTAAGAGATTATTTTTTTATTATGCACGATTTCAATATTTAATTAAGCGCTGAAGTGCTGAAATTATAAAACATAGGAGTAGAGACTTGCTCAGACTGCGGACTCAAGAAGTTCTAGCTAGTTTTTGCATCTAAACAATAAAAAAACGAGTGTGCTTTAGACCACACGACTGAAGTAAAACTTACAAATAGTAATACTAATTAATTGTACTTCCGTAACGCTCTCGTCACTTCCGTAACACTCTCATCATGCATTCACCAGCTTACCCCCACAAGTCAAGCGTGCCTAAAGAAGTTTTACTTCAAAAAGTGTTGTTAGGTAGGTATGTACCAGCACGTCTGAAAACGTATCGTTGCGCTCTCTAGAATAATCTAAAAATGAAAGTTATAAATATTGTAATATTTCGTAAACTATTCATTTGGATTTGAATAGAAGCAATTTTACGGTTACATCAACTGTTTATCTTCGCGCACGATTGTGAAAAGTTTTTCATAGAGAGAGTGTTGGGATCTTCAGCCTCCTACACGAAGACCTGGCGCGACCTGGAGACGGCTTTAATTTAGGTCCAGAACAACTTTGTGGTTACTTGTAGCTCCATCGTTATTCGCATAAAATAAAATAATAACCTATAATGTCCCCACTGCTGGGACCCAGGCCTCCTCTCTTCGAGAGGGAGTGAGTAGTAATCCACCACGCGGGCCCAGTGCGGGTTGGTAGATGTCACATGTCTTCGATTTTTTTGTTCTAGGACATGCCGGTTTCCTCACGATGTTTTCCTTCACCGTTTTGAGAGCAATAGTGATGAATTAGTTTACACAAAGTAAAGCGCCTGGCTGGGTCGAACCCGCGACCTACCACTCGTAAGTCGAGGCCCTTACCACTGGGCCACCACTGCTCGCATGTCACGGACTTATTAGGAGTGAAATCCTGTAGCGTGACACCTTACAAGGAACTGAAGGTGTGATGTTAGCTATAAAACACGGAATTCTTACAGCCAGACAGACTTTAGAATGACTATTATAGGTTGTATTCATGTTCCAGACTAAACAGCTGAACATCAAAATAGTTTACAAACCTACCTATTCCCTAACTACACCCTAATTACCCGTCATTATAATTAACATTAACTTAATCTATGACGCGACGCGTGCGTTTTTACGCAAGCCGCGTCGCACGTGCCTCCATCTGGCGCAGGAAGAGCGCTCGAGTGGAAGCCGGGCTTCTGACGTGATGTAGTGACAGCACAGGTGATATTATCTGTGGTCCTCCAATGTGTAAAAAAAAACTATACTTTTTAAAGTGGCTGGCTTTTGAGCATGATGTCATGCGCACAAGTGATTAAAAAACCGGCCAAGTGCGTGTTGGACCACGTAGAGTGAAGGGTTCCGTAGTTGGGATGAATTTATCCCAAGAACAAACTTAACACTGTATTTGAAAAATATGTTCTCCCATACATTCCAACTGCAAATGTTAGTTTGTACGCACAATATACCATGTGTATATTTTAAGACCATATATTTCTTATAGGTTTTCCTGTAATCTTTAAGTAAGTATATATATAATAAAGAACTACTTTCTGTATTTTTTTTAAATTCTTCTCAGTAGTTTTGTACTTTCGGAGATTAGGGAGAACGGTAAATTTTCATCTATTTTACCCACTTAACTTAACTTTAAAACTATTTATTATAAAATTATGGAAAAACAATTTTTTAGACCCTCATTAGTACCCCAGTAGGTAAGCCCTTTCATTTAATGTGCAACAAGGTACTGTTTGTAAAACCTTTTTGCAATTTTATAATTTGTCCCCCAAAAGTGACCCACATATTCAAATCGTGTATTCCCGTTGTCCCCGTTCGCCGTGTCCCCGTTCTACGGGGACAGCGGTACTTCAATTAAATATTTAAAAATACTTCCCGTTGTCCCCGTGGTTTCTGGCACTCGCCGGCCGCTGCCGCGGCACCGCTCGCTTCGCTCGGTCGGCTCGTGCGTTATGTGGTCACAGTTCTAACCTAACCTAGCTGTTTCGATTTAAAAAAGGTTTACTTCGTACGATAAGGGGACAACGGGAAATAAATTTAATCACATCCCGCTGTCCCCGTGTCGGGGACAACGGGAATACACTATTCAAAGTTCATTTATTTACGTTAAACAAGTCCGTGTTTGGGTCACAGAAATTCATAATGTATACCAAAATTCAACTTAATCAATTCGATTCGGAGCAAATTGGCTGTGGCAAACGGACAAACAGACAGACACACGAGTGATCCTTTATGAAAAGGATACGGGACCCTAAAAAAGAACTTCGTGTTTTTTTTTGCAAACGCCTGCTCTGTGCAGTGAGTTTTTGAGTGATGATTTTCAATCGATGAAAGTTTTAATCGATATTGAATTTCGGAAGACCTGCAGATGGTCTGGCGTTTAAGCAAAAACATAAGCACGTGTGCCAAGTTGAGTCAGTTGAGGTCTTAGCAATATACCTCGGTAATAGGCATTTGTCAACTGTTATTCCCTTTCAATAGGTATGTCAGGAACTCCCAGGACTCAGTATCTGTAGGTACCTACTGTAGGTACAGACTGCAGAAGTCAACAAATGGAACAGCAACCTAATTGCGTAACACATTATCAATCACAATCTGTTTAATTTTGAAGTATATTGCTAATCCATTGCATTATAAGTTGTCTGCTCAACAACGTAAATAACGCTATGAATGTTGTTGTACTATCAAAATGAAACCGATTGCTACTGATGGTGTGTTACGCAAGAAGGGAGCAGCACAAGGATGCTCAGTTAATTAAATTGATTTATGAGTAATCCACAGATGACGCCCCGGCGGCGTCTCGCCTCCTCCGCCACTCCCATATGTGGGCGAGGACTATTGCTTCCACATCCCATGGCGGCAATCCGGCAAGGAGCCTCCCCGCCTCACCCGAGACCGTGCGGTATCCCCGGATCAGCCTGATGGCCACAAACCTTTGGAACGCGTTTAACCGGCGCGGCGGCGGACTTGTCGCAGCCTCTAGGAACACACCCACACCGGTGCCCCGTAGAGGGTCATGGACCGTACGACCCCCGCGTAGAGCCTCCGGCAGGAGGCATTTGGACCCTCTAGATTGGGCAGGAGCCGCTACAAGGCAGCCTCGACGCCCCCGACCCGCTCCAGTCTGGGAGCCACACGTCGAAAATGCTCCACGAAGTTCCACCGGCTATCGAGGACGAGTCGATACTTCATCGTCAACTCGACGCCGATGTGAACCCCTCCTGCCGTTATTTGGGAACCCGACAGTGGCGCGTTCCGAGGACCATAATAACACATGGCCTCGGACTTGTGCAAAGCCACCTCGAGTCCCAATTGCCGGATTCTCTCGATGATTGTCGTAACTCCACGTGTCGCTAGTTCGGCCGCCGCCTGGTGCAACCTCCCCTGCGCCAGGACCAGCGCGTCGACAGCGTAGCATACCACGCTGACGCTGCTAGATAGATCAGCGCGCAGCACCCAGTCGCACCTGATGTCCCACAGATGCGGCCCCAGGACCGATCCCTGTGGGACACCGCACGACATCTCTCGCCGGTTCCACTCTACTTGGTGACCGGGGTAGATGACAACCCTGTCTGTCAAATAGGCCTCGACCACGCGACAGAGGTAGGTCGGCATCCGGTGATACCGGAGTGCCTCCCTGATGCAACTCCAGGGCAGGGTATTGAAGGCATTGGCGATGTCAAGGGACTCCGCCAAGACGACCCCACCCCGGGCCACAGCATCCCCCGTCATGATGGCTCGAACGCGCGTGATGGCATCCACCGTAGAGCGCCCCTTGCGGAAACCAAACTGGCTCTCCGTCAAATCCGGCCCCACCCGCACCAGCCGCCCGACAAGGCGGTCTGCAATGACTCTTTCAAAGAGCTTGCCCACCTCGTCGAGCAGCACGATGGGCCGGTAAGCGGACGGCGATTCCGCCTCCCGGGTTGGTTACCCGGACCCTTACCTGGATATGAAAAAAAATCGTTTTCACCGATGATCTTATTTGTTGATTAGGCTCATCAGCCCTATTTTTATTTTTTTATGACTGAAGTTAACAACTACTTCAAGATGTATTTTATCACAGGAGTTTCTACATAAGATAGGTACCTACTTAAGTTCCAAAATATTATGCGTTTTCATTCTGAACTCGCAAAGCTACTAACATCTTCCCAGAGATTAACAGATAAGATCCACTTAACGACAGACTATAGCTACCTACGAGACGGTGACGATCTTCTAAACTTATCAAATAAGGTGTTAATTACGTACACACGCCATATCAATAGACACAAATCGCTATTAAAAGCCATCGATCTATAGTTTATAGTTTAAAATTAATACTGGAACTGGGATTAGCTGACGTATACTATTCACTAATATGACTTCAAATGGGAACATAAATCAATGTTTTACTACTTTGTTTTATTTTAGAGATTGATTTTAATGAGTTTTTAATGCTCTGATTTTCTACATCGACTGGCCTCGCAAATAATAATAGCTTAATTCATGGCGAGCCATTTAATATTGGTCCGTAGTGGCTTCATAATATGTAAAAAAATATATAATTAAAATAGGTATGTACTTATGTTTGTTCGAAACCTTTTGTAGAAATCAAATTCGTTACAAATCAATCCAATTATAATATATTATCTAACCATCCAGTGTCGATATAATACGTACTACTCAGTTTTATATTAGTGCAATATTAGGACGACTTAGAATAGGTACTATGACGATTAAAATCATTCTGAAATTTAACAAGAAGTACATGCTTAATTACAACTTATAAATATATGTATTTAGTTTCAATAACATACCTACGATACGATACGACGTAGCTGAAATCAGAGGGTCTCCTCCGAAGCATTAATCCGAATTATCGGTCGAATGTTCGGCCGTTTTATAACTTCCCTAACTTCCCATTTTAACCGACTTCCAAAAAGGAGGAGGTTATATGTTCGGCTGTACGTTTGTTTTTATTATTTTTTTTGTTTGTTCACCGATATCTCTGTCAATTATGGACCGATTTTGAAAATTATTTTTTGTTTGAAAGGGTATGCTCCCGAGGTGGTCCCATTGCCACAAAATCAGAATCTGATGAGGGGATCTCATGGAAATCGAGGGAAACCCTCAAATTTTATAGGCAAACCTATAGCGATTTGGGTATTTTTTATAGCTAAATGTCAATCACCATTTGGTGAAGTGGAACTGATGATGGAGACCACAGATGGCCACCGGTTGCTAAGCAATTTATGCTCGTCACAATGCATATGGTGCGTGGCAGTTCTCTTGGTTCTTACCAGGAGAACTCCTCAACAATTAACGTCCCAGCATCGGGAAAAGCAATATTTTGTAAAAGGTGATGAGCAGTTGACTGTAGGCTAATGGAACTTAGATAAATTAAAAACTGACCCACAAAAAAGGGAAAAATAAAAAACTTTTTGTAAAAAAAAATAACAGACTTCAAAAAAAAATAACAGACTTCAAAAAAAAACACTACAAAGTGAAAAATAACTTTCATTTCGGAAGTCGTTGGCCAAAAACTAAAATACAGAACCAAAGACACCGACTTCCGAAATTAAAGTAATTTTTCACTTTGTAGTGTTTTTTTTTGAAGTCGGTTATTTTTTTTTTTACAAAAAGTTTTTTATTTAACTTTGAATCCTTACCCGATATAAATTCACATTTTTGACTTTGGCTTATCTCTTTCACTGTCGTTTTTTTTTTCTTTCGCCGTAGTCAACCGTAGTCAAGCAACGGCCGAACATTCGGCCGATACTTCGGATTTATGTTCGGAGTAGACCCCCAGTTGTTTACACAGAGCAGATACCATTTAACCCCCACAACCCAATCAATTAATAACAAGAGATCTTTGAACCAATCGAAATGGTTGGTGCAAAGATCAATTGGACAATGACAGAAACGAAACGACAAACGTCGGTAACTGCACGATGATAGCCACGGAATTTGAAGCCCCGGGGTGAGCCAGGGTCCCTGGGATCTTCGGTAAAATCTTTTGTGTTTGAGCATGGATTGTCAAAATTATCATAACATCATCAACCGGAAAGCAAACCCCATAATTTTGGGAAATTGTATGAAACTTTTCCCGTACGTATGTATACTAACTTACCTTCCACATTCTCGGACTTTAATTTCCATCTATGTCGATACAATAAAAGGGAAACTTCTTTAGTCCCTTGCAAGCAAAGAGATTCAAGATATATATTGGAGCGCCTGGGAATAAGCCGTATAGAGAGACCATCAGAAGTAATGTCATAGAAAAATTGTGATCCCATGTCTCAGAGACGCCACTTAGCGTAATATAGCAAAATTCAATAAAAGCTAAGTTTGACACGTTTCACTTTTAATAGCGTGTTGCACAATTAGATTAAACTTCGAAAATAATTTTCTTGTGGTGCGAATTGCGTCTTAACATGCGGGCGTACCACACTAGACTGAGCGACTTTTGGCCATTAGGACAAATGTATCGGATTACGATTTTGTGCGCCGTGTCCCGTCTAAATTATTCGTTTAATTAAGTAAATAGTTTGCTTGCAAGTTTCATGAATCTTGATGGAATAAACAAGTTCCTTTGGATATTCGTAATAATATGGGCTGATGTAGGTACCTAAATATTATGGTTTGTAGTTTGTACGTCATATCGCATGGTCAGTAGTAGGTACCTAAGTATATTCCATGTTCCTTCAGCCGAGTTTCAGTTGCCATAACAGCTGATACCCGTTTTCCGGGTATTTTCATTCATAATAGTGGGTATGAATGAATTTAATGTACGTATGTTGTATGCATGTAGCTGGAAACTAGGGCCTCAAACTAGGGCCTGAAACTAGGGCCTGAAACTAGGGCCTTACCTATAAGGTCCTAAGGGGACAGTACCGTTTTCTAACATATTGATATGATTTTTTCCTAGCCATACATTTTCATGCCCGCTCTTTTGTCGTGGTGTGTCAGTGCTGCTGGTTGTGTGAAGAAAAAGTAATTTGCGTTTTTGTGAAATTGATAAGAATTTTATATAATAATTACTTACAGTAACAGTTTTATAGATTTTTTAAGTGTGTTGACATTGTTTGTTAAGAACATAAACTAAAAATACCGGGGACAGCGACTGTTTATTTTCAATATTGAGTATTACGGTAAAACCGGGGCACAGCCGCATATTCCAGCAAGCAGATTCCAGAAACAACAAGGGGATTGAAAGGAAATAAGACGCCAGAAACTACTACAATTATAGAGTTAAAAAGAAAGAAAATAAATGCACTGAAAAAATCTTGCATAAATAGGTAGGTACTTACAAAACAAGATAGTCAATGTAATTATTGCCAAGAGTTTAATTCCAAGTCCAAGTCACAGATGGTTGGATTAAATGTACAAAGTCCTGGGCCTGCAGTCTCGACATAGATAGTGATCGCTTTACGAACGAATTCGGTCGCAAAGTCCTAATGGGATCACTAGACGGCCAAAACTGCTTGACGAGATTGTGATTTTTTTGTGCTTATCAAGCAATTTTGGCTGTCTAGGGACCCCATTAGGACTTTGCGATCGAATTCGGTCGTAAAGCGATCGCTATCTATGTCGAGACTGCAGGGCCTGGCTCCCCCTAAACACACTATCAATCACAATCAGAATGATTTCGTCTGAAGTATATTGCTAATCCATTGTTTCATATGTTCGAAAAATTTGTCGGCTCAACAACGTAAATTAAATAACGCTATGAATGTTGTTGAGCTGTCAAAATGAAACCCATTGCTACTGTACGTGTGTTACGCAGTCGCTGGTTAAGCTCATATATGAGGCCTGCGCAGGTATACATGAGGCCTGCGTAGGTACATACATGAAGATGACGATTTTGAGTAGAATAGATGTGTGTGATTTTTGCAATTGACTTCCGAACTAACGGGTTTCCCCCATTGAAATTGGCTAGGTCGGTTGTGCCCTAGTGCGGGGGCAAAACCAATTTTTTGGATTTTTTAAGTTCTAAGTATGCCTAAAATTGCATAAAATGTTACTTTTGGATATTAAAACTGGAACACTATTAGTTTTATAGGTTATAAATTTATAATACCATATTAAAAAATTACAATTGCAAAATTGTTTCATTTCCTGTACTTTTACTCAGGGAAGCTAAGGGGCGGTTGTGCCCCCACTTCCCATACTATCAGTAAACCACCAATAGTTTATCGAAAGGCTGATAAAGGGGTGAAAATCATTAATACCTACCTACCTACATCATTACATTAATAACCGCGTAACGTGACCACGTTTCTGTATATTGGATAGAATAACAGGAAAACTGGCATGATTATACATAATCAGCTGCCAAAACAATAATTGTATTGTATCATTAACTTATGCTGTGTTCGTTTTAACGTACGTTTCGTAAAAGGCGATTAGAATGGACAATTATTTGACAGATTTAGCCATTAAGGGGAGCGTAATTGATTGAGGATATCGCAAGCATCAATCCGTTGATGGGCAAGAATATAAAAAAGATAAGAATATAAAAAAAGATAATTAACCTGATCCCTGTGGAGCGCCTCATAGCTTTAATTCAAAGAGATTTAAGATACCTACTACTATAGAGTAGAGAGGCTATCGAAGAGATGTCATGGAAAAACTGTGATGCCATTTCTCAGTGATCCATTTAAATAAATCGAAGTTAGGTCCAGTCGTTTTACCATACCGAGATTTGCAATATCGTAATGCGCAACTCGGCATATTTTTTTGTGAAAATATTTTTCTTTTGTGGACACGAATGCGACTTGACATGCAGGCGTACCAAACTATACTGAGCTACTTTTGCCCACTAAGACAAATGAATCGGATTACGATTTTGTTCGCTATGCCCCGTCTATTTTAAGTAAATATAATGTCTTTGTTTTAACCTAACGACTTGTAACATACGAGTAGGTAGAGAAGGTAGTTATAGGAAGGTAGTAGGTACAGTAGAGACTTCGTGCTAGCAGCTGTTATAATCAGCGATAAGTTCGCTACAAACACAACTGTTGACCCACACCATATCTACGATTGCATATTGCCTCATTTCGTGTTTGAAGATAGTAACAGTCAAGATAGATTTCAGACTAACACCTACGAAAAACGTAGGTAGGTACTCATTTCCCATAACAGTCTAACAGACAAGAGACATACTAGGTACCTAGTATGACTAAATTTTTCCAGCATCAGTTGCACTTGTGCAACCTTTACTAATTCTCTTATTCCCAGAGCACAGCGTGCAGCGCAGCGGCCAAAGGAATGTCATTGTTTCCTCCAAAATCACGACGACTCGTGCGACTGCGCCGAACCGGCACACAGGCTCCATACATGTCGCAGGAAGATTTTTGCGAGGCAAGGTAATGACAAGTGGGCCGTAACACGTAGGCACGATAATTGGACGCAATGGCCACCGGCCGACGGCCATAAACGAACCGAGCGTGGGTCGAGCGACGCACCGTCTATAAGCTCGGCCAGCGCGCGGCCCGCTGCCGGCGTGCGCGGCGCGGCGGCTCAGCCTGCTCTGGCCGCGCCAGACGATGTGTTCGTCGATTGTCTCGCTTTGCCTTGACTTGATGTTTTCAATTTTCATTCACAGTGTTTTGCTGACGTCCGCTGTCTAGCTTTGTCTAATTGTTGTTTTGTATCTACTTTCGTTTAATTTCGACGTTACTATCCAACTAGTACCTAACGCATAGAAGTTGTCCATAAATTACGTACCTATCTATATTTCTACTAATCATTCCATTGATGCTTCGCTATTAAGATACTGCTACTGATATGCTTCGCTTTAGCGGCTGGGGTTACTAGACACTTGAACTATGGTATCAGGCTCATTGCCAAAACTGCGTTGAAGGAAGTAAAAATCAGGCCAAAAAGCTATGCCCCAATTAATCGTTCAGTATACGGCTATCCGTTCGTTCATGCACTAATCTTCGACACTTTACGTATACATACCTAATTTGTTAGCAGTTGTTTCTGTCGAGCCGTGAACCTATCAGGGGGCCTAAAATGGACGCTTTCGCAGAATCATACTATGATCTGCGTACAATTCATACATCCCGCAATTCATCTGTTTGACAGCTGCTATTTGACATTAGACTTCATTAAAGCAATTCATAATTTGTGGACCATTAAAAAATCCATACAAAACTGTCAAACAGATGAATTGTGGGTTATGAATTGTACGCAGATCATACTAATATTATGATTCTGCCAAAGCGTCCAGTTGTGGACAGGGGGGCTCCCCTGTCCTCAACTGCGTTATTTACCATTAGGAAGTAAGTGTGGTTTAGAATAGAAACATTCTAAGATCGAAACCTAAATCTCAGGAGCAGTGGTGGCCCAGTGGTAACGGCCCCGACTTACGAGTCATAGCTCGTGGGTTCGAACTCAGGCAGGCGCTTTACTTGGTGTAAATAATTTCTTCACCACTGCTCTAAAACGGTGAAGGAAAACATCGTGAGGAAACCGGCATGTCCTAGAACCAACAATTCGAAGACATGTGACATCTGACATCAGCCCGCACTGGGCCCGCGTGGTAGATTACAGCCCAATCCCTCTCGAAGAGAGGAGACGTGTGTCTCAGCAGTGGGAACATTAACCCTTTAACTGGTAGAGGGAATGAGCCTAGATAATGAAATAAAACTTCACTACTTTGAATCATATATTTTTTTTACTTTTTTTAAACATTTTATTTTATTTTTTATTTATTTATTAGATAGAAAAAAACATGATGGCAACATATAAACCACCATCAGTCTAGCCTTACCAATTTATGTATCTGTTTGATGGTAATTTTTGAAGCAAGGCACTGCATACAATGGCACTTGACACCTATCACATTGTATCCTGGATCGTTGATTATTGTGTGCACTACTACACAAGCGACACCTTCTATAGGTGGGTAATTCTACAGGCCAATGAGCTCCAAGCTCAGAAAAACGAATTTCTCGAGGCACTCCAAATAGTTTCTTTTGCCTTGATTCACTTTCTTCCGATTGTACAGACTTACTTTTTTTGGACGCGAACTTTGGCATGGTGGCAAAGGGTCTCTTTCGGAATGTTGCGTTTGCTACTAATTCTCGAGACAATGTCAGCCTAAATTCCTTTTGAGACAATACGGTGTGGTTACGTCTGTTAGAAGCATACAATATATACGCGTTTGTTATAAGCAGCATCAATAAGGAAATAGAAGATGCGTTTCCACCACTTCGAGCTTTTTCTTCCGACTGCGTACGGGGTTCTCTTTTGGTCAAACCGGTCCACTCCTCCCATACGCTTTGTGTATTCTGTAATTGTCAGCGGACAGGGGAATGATTTTTTAGATCCATCATTTTGAGTTCTTTCACAAGATGTTTTCTGCTTTGGATGAAATGCAGTGCTCAAAACGCTTACTAATTTGTTATCTTTCCAGATAATAAAGCCAACATTATTTTTTACCCTCCATTTCCATTCTCCTCTTTTCAGCTTTTTTGTTTTTTGGTTTGCATTTTTTACAGCCTTTGCTATCTTTTCATCAATTTCTTTATTACCAGTCGCTTTGGGCTTTTTTACAATTAGTGGCATATCTTGGCGGTCATTTCTGACTGTAGCAGTTGCATATATACCATTATTGTATAATGTTTGTAGTAAAGCTGGACTAGAAAAAAAGTTATCAAATGCTATATGACCCATATACGTATAGGTGTCATTTATGAGTGACTGGCATAATGTCATGACAACATTACTGCCTAATCCTGTTTCGACGTTTTCGGTCTTTCCAACATACACTTGAAACTGATACAAGTATCCTGTGTGGCTGTCAGCTCTAGCCCAAACCTTGAAGCCCCGTTTTATGGGCTTCATGGGCATGTATTGCTTTAGAGTAGACCGCCCCTTGAACTTTATCATACACTCGTCAATTGACTGAGAATATGTGTTTTTGGCATTTGTCTGACATTTTACGTTGATGTAATCTAGCAGCGGCCTTATTTTATACAGTTTGTCGTAGTTCATTAGAAAAAACATTTCAAAAAATTCGAGTGGCCTAGTCCTATTGGCTACGTTCCGAACTGGTTGTAATTGAATAGAATCAAAAAGAGAAACTACGGGATTCTGTGACCAGGCCACTTTTTTCCATTCGTCTTCATCTGCATCAGATCCGTCTGAGTCCTCAATTTCTGATGGATCAAAATCTTCTTGAAGTTCAAGTTCTATATGTGAAGGACTGTGTCGTGAACTTCTTGGTGGGGGTGGCTGCATAACATTTTCATTTGAGGGCCCTGGTTGAGGTGATGATGTTGGTCGAGGGCTTAGTTCTGGGAAGATCGTTGTGTTGATTGGGTCATAGTTATTTGACGACAACATACCAGATAAATCTTCCACATCGGAATCCTCCGCTTCATCTTCAGATCTCGCTCCATCACTGAAACCAAATAATTCTTCTAACGCACTTTCTACTTCATCAGGTCTCAGATTCACCCCACGACGATCCATATTCCTATAAAATACACAAAAAAAATATAAATATGTAAAACAATAGGTAAGTACTAAACTGGTATTGGCAAACATGTTGCCGTCGTACCCTTACGGTATACAGACAGTGGCATATATATTGCCGACATGATTTTTGAAAATTACGTAAATAATATTTATTGTTTTCCAAAAATATTCAATGATTCGTCAAGAATAATAAACAACTCATAGAATAAATGTAATTACTTACAAAAAGGTACTCCAGATTTCGAGATAAATCGAGATGTAACTGAAAACCACAAAATACGTACTTCGTTACGAAAGTCTTTCTCTGACAAGTGACAGATGTCAATGAGGTCGCATGTCATATTTTTTATTTATTTAGTGCTTCGTTCTCTGTTGCAAAAGTCAAATAACCACAATCTGTTCGTCTGTACTGTCGAAAATGTGAAAATGAGAACATGATGGCATATAAATTGCCATTGTCATTCAAAGGGTTAAAGGCTGATTATGCTTAAGCTATGCAGTTATAATTAGTCTGTCATCTAAACTTTAGATGACAGACTATTATAACTGGGATTGAACACCTGACTGAGGTCTTTCTTTACCTACCTAGGCGAGATGGGGAGGTCAAGTGATGATACTATTCTCCACAGTCCTAGTTTTGAAGACTTCTAAGAACCAATGACACGGAAATATTAAACGTGATTCTTCGTAAAATTGATTCCATTTCGGAACACAATCGTTCATGAGAATTTATGTGAAATCATTCATAATAATCGAAAATTGTGACTAAACCCGGCAGAAATGCCTCACAGGCGGATTAAGGTGACACACTTTTAGCCAACTAGACATTCGTAATCCGTCCACTTCCTGCACAAAAAATACGTAAGCTCTATACGTATTGAACTATTGAACACCAAAAACGGCATTTAATCTACTCGGGAATAGCGTCTATTTCGGTCGTTGTCCATCCATCGGGACTCGGGAGCCTGTGATACACAGCTATTCCGGGCGGGGCAGGTTTTCGGGGAATGTCAACAAACGAACGGGCACTCATTCAATGAACTCGGTGCATGCGTCGCTGGTGGCGGACCGGTCCGCTCGGGTATTCATAAAAATTATGCTCCCAGACACGCTCAATGGAGTGCCGTCGCATTGCGCCTTTACATTTATAAAGGTCTTTTATGGCGTACGGATCGGATCACGTAAGATATTCTTTACGGATTTCGAGACGTGATGAAACAGAGCGCACTCTGCGATTGTTACCGAGAGATAGACTTTCGTTTGCGTGCTACAATATACATAACTGAAATCGATGGGCCATTATTCAATTTCGCAGTATAGATACTCGTATCACTATTATTTCCGAACTAATTTGATAGCGGACAGGTGTTTATTGCACAAGTTTATGAAAAGCGATTACTGGCGCGTGGGAGGCGTGTGACGTGCCAAACTGGCCTCACTACTCGATATAATTACCAGATCATTGCACAACTAATGAATACATAACTAATCAATAATCGTATACTTGAGAGCTTTGTTACTTTGGCCCAAAACTGTGCCGAATGTTAAGAATGTTGCTATTTCACGTTATTGGAAACTAGTTCAAGATTACAACAATTAGCAAAAGGTGCGGCTGTTATTCTCACACACAGCAACATCTCGACAGCTTATGTTATAAACACTGGCTCTATTAGAATAGAACCAGTGGATCAGGCAACACATTGTGAAATGAAAGATATTGTTAAGGATTTAGTTTCATATAATTTTCTTTAACAAATGATCAATAGAAAATTGTATAATTAACAAGTAGCTTCTTAACAGATACTTCGAAATTATTAGTGTTGTAGGTAATATTATACAAATACTTTGGAATGTTCATATAAACATCTCATATGAATCAATGTACATGGGACTCCACGTTTCACTCCACCGTTACTGTTACCACACTAGCTTATCAAATGCGGTACAATTGATTAATTTTTGGAGCAGAGCTCGGCGGCTGGACGAAACACAACATACGTCAAACACATGAAACTGCCATAGAAATGGTACGCGGGTCTAGGGTAAAACAAGCGGCCGGCCGCCGCGCCCTGCCGGAGCTCTGTGATCTCACAGCCTGTTAACAAATTTGCTATTTTTTTGTGTACCCCTCGCAGTGCCACCGTCTCCGTGGCATCAATATTTAACAAGACAGAGAGCACAGACAGACTTTTAAAGAATTGCTGTACTTTTGATTGTCACTACTAATTTAATGTAGTTTTTGTGAATAGATCAGTGATCTAAAACATTGCAACTATGTTTACAAATACGGAAACATTAATTCTAGTGGCATGAATAATGAATAATAATTAATTATTGAAAATAAACAATCAAATATACAGCAGCAACAAGCTAGTAGTTGTGGACGGCTTGCACTGCTTAGGTACTGTATTTTATACACCATCCAATGTTGTTTCAATTTTTACAAAATACTAGACATAATGGAGATTCATAATGAGATTACAATTGAATATACATTACGCGAGGCCATGCTTAGCAGGGTGAAATGAAAATACAACCGTTAACCGCTTAGTTAGGCGCCTTGGATGCACTGATCATCGAGATTAACTAAATAAAGCAGTCAATAAATAAACGATCATAAATATCTAATAAATACCTACACAGGCTATATTTACAAAAAAAAGCCTTCCTCATCGACGGCACATACTCAGCCTTTAAACAAATATAATACAGCACTATCCCAGTGGGATAACAGGTATAAATTAAAAAATAAAGCTGCCAGCTTAAGACTCGTATTACAAAATAATACTGACACCAGTAAAATACTCTATCCGCGAGATGGAATGTGCGGGCACTCGGCCCGGAGCGGCAACAGGAACCAGCTACTCGCTGCCTCGCACAAGCGTACAATAAATTCATCACAAATTCTATTTGTATAGAATGGAATATTAATAAATACAATTAACATTGATTCACAATTATCTAAGTATAGCGTCGTAGCGTGCGAGGGCGCCAGTGGAGCCCTACGCACGTCACTGGTACTCTCCGCTACCTCAACAAACAATAACATGCGGTGTGTGCGGCAGCACACACCTCTCTCCCACACCAAACAGACCAATTCCCGTATGTACTGTTTTGATTATCAAAAGAGTCAGACAGGGAATTGATCTTTTCAGTCCAGGATATCAGCTCAGCCTTTTGTATCAGCAGATACAGTGCAAACAACAATATAACATATAACAGCTCTACTTGAAGCGAGTAGCATTAGGTACATGGTCGTTGTTCGATCTCACACATCCGATACACACTGAACGTGAACAGAATAATACAGATTACAATCCACAAAACGAACACCGGGGAGGAGACTGAAATTTCAACTCTGTGTGAATGGAACCCACCACGGAACAGATCCGAGAGGTATATACAAAAGAAATTACTTCCGAATAAATTATAAACTTCGTAAAATAATTATCACATAAATTTCTCCTTATATCTTCCGTTCTCTCCACATAACTTAACACATAATCTATCAATAATATGTACACGACATACAATATAAACAAGGGACGCATTGTCCGGCGATTGTCCACAAGAGAGGACCTAGTGGGGCAGGTCGGGCGGCGCGGGCGGCGCCTTGCACAGCGCGACGCGGCCGCGCGGCGCCGCCACGGCCACCAGCTGCACCTGGCCGCGCTCCTCCGAGAACGGCGGCGTCTTGCCGCGCCGGTGCAGCCGCACCCACGCGCCGAAGCAGACTAGAATGGCGAGGAACACGGCGACGGTCGCGCCGCCCGCGATCGACGCTGTCTCCATCATGAGCTGCCGACTCGTAAACACGTACGAGTCGTCCAGGTCCTTGAACTCGCAGCGCTGTCCCACGAACCCGCTCCGGCACTCGCAGTTGTAGATCGGGCTATCCGATATCACTACGGTGAAGCACTCGCCGCCGTTGAGGCAGTAGTACTCCGAGTAGTCGGGCTCGCACTTGAACAAGGGGAAGGTGACGTTGAGCCGCGGCTGCGGCTGCGGCTGCGGGTGCGGGCGCTGCGGGCGCGCGGGCCGGGCCGGCCGCTTGGAGATGGAGCTCGAGCAGGCACCCGCCAGCGCCCAGGCGGCCGACACCACCGCCCACCAAACTACCAACGATTGCATTTTCCGCACGATCCGGAGGGTCGGCGCTCGCGGTACGTGCACGATTTTGACATTGGACGGTGACTTATGAGAAATCCGAGAGGCGATGACATGACCGCATTCGAATTTCGAACTGGAACCCTTCGCTCGCATCCGCGTCGGCGGTCCGCCCAGACATGTTTCCTGTGTTAACTTTTTTTCGTCGACGATCACTCGCTCATGACGGAGGCGCGGTTTCTACGGGCGCCCGAGATATCGCATCGATCCCTCGACGGGCATGTCGAAAGTGAAACACTGAACACTGTTCAAAACTCTGTTAGGTCGTGGTTCACGATTATTCACGGAGCACATACACACAATGTCCCGTTCGAAAAGATATACACAAAATGGTGCTGAGAGAATCGCAAGCACACTACGCTCGGTGAGTTGTCTATGCGCGACTGACGGGACGACGGAGGGCGTCCACTGCATCCGCCATCTGCCGACGAGAATGAAATGCGGGGAACTCGACGGCGCGCGTCTGTGTGCGGCCGACCGGCCGTGTGCGTGCACGGGGAAGTTATACTCGTATGCGTCACCCGCCTACCTGTGTGAGTGAGTAAACCTTTTTTTTTTCTTTGTATGGGATTATGAACAAGGTATTTCTTTTTCTCAGCGATTCCGATCCTCAAGGAACCATTATTTGTGGATCCTTGAATAGGAACATAATTTTATCAAGTTTTAATATTTGTCAAGAATTTCTTTAAATTCTTCCAAAACTTTTAGTAACTTTTTGAATGTTGTTGTGTAGGTTGTACTTGTAAATACAAGTAAATTATATAAACAATAAAGAAGGTACCTACTTATATAAAACTATGATGGAACATACATAATTATTATGTGTGATGCAAGATACGGAATTAGTCTACAGTAATTAACTTTAACTGGGTAGGTAGGAGGACAGAGTACGGTTGCAATTATTGCAACTTGACTATGTTTTGCTCGCCGAAACATTTCTGTCTTAGAAACCGTATACGGAGATTAAAGAATACGGACTTTATGATCTTTGTATTTTGTACCTCCTTAGAGGATAAAGTAATTTATTTTATCATTAAAAAAAATCTAAATAACTGAGATCATAATGCCTGTCCGAAGCCCTAGAGATTTCAGCTCATACCGTTTTCAGATCGCTGATCAGAGATTTAAGTTGAAGTCAGACCCCATTATTTCTTTTCATTAGACACAACAAATAACTGTTTATAGGTAGGTCATATATATTTTTAAATTACGTCAACATCAAACCATCAAACCTCATTACAACACATAAAACATAAAGGGCCTCAACTCTAAGAAAAACAGCTACTATCTACGTAGATAAGTGAAACAGGTTGGCGAAAACTTACACCAAACTTTAGTCTTTTTTTAACGTTTACTCGAAACCTACGGGCTTCCTAACTGGATAAACTTTTTTTATTATTTAATCAGCCTATAATGTTCCCACTGCTGGGACACAGGCCTCCTCTCTCATCACAGACATATAAATATGTCTGTGTCTCTCATCTACATTATTCAATCTAGGTCGAAACTGCCTCTCTAAACCACACCAAGTGACAGTTCTGATTGGATAAATTATACCTACTCAGCTAGCATAATTACGTTACAATTGTTACTTAGCTTTATTTTATGAGTGTGCGAATAGTCACTGGACTCGAGAGGTGTTTGATGACTTTCCATAAGTACCTAGGTACATACATATATAATCTCTGAAATAAATAAGATAAAATTGTCACGATTTCATTAGTAAATCTTAGATTAATCAATCTAACAGTCTAACTTGAATCGAATGAGATAACATTCTCATAAGATTTATAAAGTATACTCAGTAAAACGTTGTTTTTCTTGGCTGCAAAAGCATTCACGATGTGCTTCATTTTGAGACTGTATGCCATTATCCCGCAGGCTGTTTTCTAAAATATTAAATAAAAGTTTTTATAGAACGCATTTGCTTTCTTCTGCCATTAATTTCTCCTGAAAAACAAAACTATGCTTAATGTGTGCATAGTGCATTGATTGATTATTGGAATGCAACTAGAGTTGTACCTTGCCGACTGTCATTTTGATTGAATGAAATGAACGGATATTGAATGTGAAAGTTTAGTGAAAGCCGTGTGAAAGCACTAAAGTTGGTACCTTGGTACTCGATACTCACGATAAATCGATTCAAGATATATAAATATGTCAAAACGGGCCTATTATTTTTTGTCAACAGGCTAAAAATACTTGATTCCAGTTGCGGCAGTTTTTTTTAAGGTTGAGCTGTCATTCTCAACACCAATGTCATGTCAAATTATATTGTCAATGTCAAGTGAATTGGATTAAGAATTAGGACTGGATTTAGTTTCAGATTTTGTATTCAACTGTATCAATTGAAGAGTTTTATTAGTATTTTTTAACTCCTAATCGTTTTTTTTTTATTCTTATTTTTTACAATGCATACTTGTTTTCTCAACTCACTTTAGACATTGGCAGAATACTCGACACCGGCTTTGCTTGCCATTTAACAAAAAATAGAATAGAATAGTTTCAGATTTTGCGATTGTTGTTGTTGTTGTTTAAAAAAATAAATCGTGAAAATTGATGTGTTTTATAACAACGTAATAAAAAAAACTAGATCAGGATGTCGGAATCCTCCAAATCAAAGTCTTCCTTGAATTTAAATCCGTCACCCACTTTACAATGCAAAGATCTTCACGAATATCTAAAAAGTCGTTCGGCCCAGTTTTTAGAGACTTTATATAATTATCCTACGATATGTTTAGCTGTTTACCGGTAAGTCGAGCTAAGGCAACAAGTCCAGATATGTTCTTAAACGAATACTCAATAGTGGTATTTGAGGTTAGGAGTAGTAAAAATTTACTGAACGCTACAGAATAGAATACCCTTAAAGTACACTAGCTTCGCCCGCTTGGCGGCTTCGCCCGCGAGGATGTAGAAAATATCCCACAGGAAATTACTACCGGGATTAAAAGGAAACGAAGCGATTGACCTAGCGCTGCCTCCGCCGCCGTCAACCATAATTATTTTTATTATATATTATCCATCGATTGGTAAAAACCGTTTGAAAATCCATTTTACAATTAGCAAAACCCATTTTTCAGAGAATTGCCAGAGTTGGCTCGACATTTTGTGATCAGATTGCTGTTCGTGGAGCAACCAGTCCCACAGGCGGTGGTCATGTCCTGGGTCTCACAGACTTTTGCCAAGTGGGTACATTTTACATTACTATCACTTACAATAGAACATTCTTTCTAACTAAACATGATTCTTTTGTTTACTTTTCCTTGTAACTATTTAAACTGTACCACTACATTATTTTGTTTGCAGAGAGCAAGCCAAAGCGTGTGAAGCTCTATCTGAGCTGTCAGTATGGCAGGAGGCACCTATCCCCGGCGGCATGCCTGGCTGGATGCTCGCACTGTCCTTCAAGAAGAACCTCAAAGTTGCACTGCTCGGAGGGTAAGAGTGTATAATTTTATAATTAATTAATAACTTTGTTCATAAAAAAACTTGCCATGTTATATCACCACCATCCTAGGTCGACTGGTAGAAAATACGCAGGGCTTAAGTCTGCATTTGCATTTCTTAGTGCTATGAAGTATCAATAAATAATAGCAGAAAACGAAATGTAAACAAAGACACCCACTCTTTAAAATCACATAGTTGTTAGTATTAAATTAGTTTATCAATCTAATTCTGAATTGAATCAAACTCCACTTGCTGGTCTATAGTTTATTGACCCTACTAAATTGTGACCAGGAACTACATTCTACAATATTATCCTTTCAGGGGCCGTCCTTGGAGCATGTCATCATCACTAGAACCGGATGGTAAGGCTCGAGACGTGGAGTTCCTCGATGCTTATGCACTGGAGAGATGGGAGTGTGTGCTTCACTACATGGTGGGCAGTGCACAAACTGAGGGCATCAGTGCTGATGCTGTCAGGATCCTGCTGCATGCTGGGTTGATGACTAGGTCAGATTAATGTGGAAATTACTTGCATATTGTGGTTAAGAAAGCCTGAACAGGTACCATTTTATAGGATCTTATGTCTATGTCAAGATGAGCCACTTAACTTTTTTTTTAATAATTATTTCATGTGGTATTTGAAATATATAAAGAATGTTTAGTCAAGTCGAAGCGAAAACCGAGTAAAGCAGTTGCAAAATAAATTGTAACTCAGTATTAAAATTGTAATTTCTTCTTTTTATAGAGATGCAGAAGACGGCTCGGCAGTGATTACTCGCGCTGGGTTTCAATTCCTACTCCTGAGTACAGCAAAACAAGTAAGCAATATATCATTGTGAGTTGGCCTTTGAGTGTTATCGTGAGTTGACCTTCTAGTCTTATGTTTTCTCGAAGTAATATTTTCGAATTGATTTACATAGTGTTACTAGTTTTTGGTAAATAAAACAGCAATGACAATATAGCATAACCACATCTGGTTTTGAGTAAAATACTACTCGTATAACACTATAATTTATGTGTTTTGTATGCTTACTTGTAGGTATGGCTATTCCTGCAACACTACTTACACACGGCTGAGAAGCGAAGTCTGAGCGCGGCAGAGTGCCTCGCCTTCCTATACCAACTCAGCTTTAGTACTCTCGGCAAGGTAACAGTCCACTTCCACCATCATCAAATCTAATATCAATAATACAGGGTCAAATAAAAATAATTTGTGAAACACATTTATTTTGTTTGATATTTTTGTTTTATCATGATTGTTATGATATTGATACCCATCACGTCTGCGGAGTTTCGCTAACTGATTTATGTTGACCCAGTATAGTGAGTGAAATCTTAGTTTCTTTGTTCTTCTGTAATCTGTAGTTTGATATATTATTTGCAGGATTACAGTACAGAGGGCATGAGTAACAACATGTTGGTGTTCTTACAGCACTTGAGAGAGTTTGGACTTGTTTATCAGAGAAAGGTAAATTTTCTTTTTTTAGTTTTCTATATTGTCGGATTTTTGCGTTTTAAATTATTATTATTATTATTTTAATTATTATTATTATTTTTATTTTCTTTAACAAATATTGAATTTTGGCCACTTATGTTTATCTCTTTAACTTTAAGCGCAGCGGAGCCAGCACGGCCTACTGTGACATGACTTGAGTCACACATTTAAGGTTCCGTACCCAAAGGGTAAAATGGGAACCCTATTATTAAGGCTCCGCTGTCCATCCGTCTGTCTGTCTGTCCGTCTGTCACCAGGCTGTATCTCATGAACCGTGATAATAGTTAGACAGTTAAAAATTTCACTGATGATGTATACAAAAACACAGAATAAAATAAAAATTTAAGGGCGAAAGAATCACATTTGTTGTATGGGAGCCCCCATACAACAAATGTGATTCTTTTGCCGTATTTATAGACAATGGTACGGAACCCTTCATGCGCGAGTCCAACTCGCACTTGGCCGGTTTTTAATAGTATTTCTTAGTCTAGTTTTATTTTTAATATTAAGGTAGCTTATTTTACTTACAGTTGTTTTACTTATCTATATAATATTCTAATGATACTTGAAAGTACATCTTTTACACTTTGTTCCTTTTAAGGACGGTATCACATTTTTCCTCAAATATCAGTGCTTTTCAGGTACCATTTTAATGAATTAGGAGTCAATTGACAACTGCAAGGATGTCATTGTCTCAAATTAAAGATAATATATTCATCTCCAAAATTGTCCCATAAAAATTGTATAGCCCCATACAAAATTTTCACGCAAATACGTTTTAAGAATCACAATAAAACCAACAAATGAAAAAAAAATGGGGTCTGAAAAGGAACCAATAAGGTAAATCCACTGCATAGTTAAACATACAAATAATAACAAATTGTTGCTTATATAGTCATCTATACGGCCTACTAACTATTTTGTAAGTAAATAAATAACTTTTTTATTTATGATTAAAATAAGAAGCGCTCTCAAATTTCTCCATACATTTTCTACTCGCGGTTCGTCATTCCGCGCTCAGACGCGCTCGTGGAAGCACCGGTGTATCGATTCTTCGAAAAAAAATATTTACGTGTGTGCTGTATTGTATACTGTGGCTGGACGAAGTTGATACTTTTTCGGACCAAAATAAAAGTATAATTATTGGAATTTGTTTTAAAAATAAATACATAGTTGTCATTTTTTGTATAAATAATGGTTGTAGATTACGGATAAACATTGTGTAAATAATTATAATTATTATCTTTAATCAAATTGAAATGGCGGAAATATATATTTTTTTTGAGATATTCGATACATAGTCAATTTTGGGGTTTTTGGGGGTGGTGATTACGTATAGGTCATATTTTTTTTAATCCAAGATGGCGAGTGCATTTTTTTAAATAAAATTTCGACATTGTTATCAATTGTGGAGGTGTTGAAGGTGGTGTTTACGAATATACCATCCAATTATTGATTCATGATGGCGGATGCAAATTTTGGTTATAAATCGACTTAGTTGTCAATTCATAAATCTGTCTGTCTGTCACACCTGGATATATCAAGAACCACTAATGCTATCAACTTGAAATTTAGAATAGTTTTAGATGACGTTTGCCCAACTATTTTGCAAACAAGAAAGACATTTTAAAAAAATTACTTTTTTGCAAAAGGGTCTGAAAGGGGGTCTTAAAAATTTGAAATGAGGCTACTAGGGCATGTGGTATCATTTATGAAAGAGCGCTGTTTGCACCTTCTCATTTTTTTTTCTGCAGCATAGTTTCCGACTTTTGATGCAAAATGTAAAAAAAAATACCGTTCCCGAAAAAAAAATTATCTCCGATATTTGATACAAAAACAGATACAGAAAAGAAATTATTCAATGTGATAGAAGTTTATGTAAAGATTACAGGAAAAATAAAAGGATGTCTCTAAATAGCACAGTTTTTCAGAAATCATCAACATCATTTATACGTACGGAACCCTCGGTGCGCGAGTCCGACTCGCTCTTGACCGGTTTTTTATTCTCAGGAGCAAGAATGCGCAATAAGAAAATATAAGCCAAAAGGCACAAAAATAATCGAGATTGATTTCCTTTTTGAGCAGCTATCCTCCTATCCTTGTAGGTAGCCACACTTCTCTTTTTGTTTGCGGCGTGAAGTATCTCATCATGAATAAAGAAAAAACAAGGGTTAACAAGATGCTTGTACAGTGAAAATTTAAAGACTTGTAGGTGACTCACATAATATTTACAATATGTACATAGTATATTTATACGTCCTACACTAATAAACACAAACAGACAATACGCATTATAATTACAAACATAAAACACTAAACAATACTTAATAGCATTTATTATAACAGACTATCACGTTTACCATCGTACGGTTCGTCCGTCATTACCATAGTACACTGCACACGCGCGTCGTGTGACGTATGCGCGCACGCATTCCATCGCCATGCATTCGGATATCGGAAGTTGTCGGTCGGCAGTCACGATCTATCTCGGACGTTAGACGCACGCTCGCTTGCGCTATATTTCCGATAGCCTACCCGCGCTAAACCGCTGTGTAACTTTGATGGACAAATTCTTATGCATATTGTTTACTTACTATTTACCTTCGTAACTATATTAAAAACATTGTTGTGTAGTGTGTGCATATTAGTGTGTGGACATTAAAGTGTCAAAATATCAAGAGGACTTCGATTTCTTCGGACCCAGTAAGTCTACCCTCACACACCACAACATTACCAAACTGGTGACCCCGAACAGAACACTTCTAGAATAGTGAGTGCAGTAAGAGTTCATAGTTAACATGAGCAGCGACGGTAGCGATACGGAAACATCGCAGCGCAGTCAACACCCGAAACGAATCGGGCAGTCAATAATGGCGGCTGAAGATTGCCCTTCCACAACTGGTCGCCTGTTCGTGACAGATCGCAGGTCGAAAGTCCAATTCCTAGTGGACACTGGAAGCGAAGTCGCTTCCAGTGTCCACTAGGAATTGGACTTTTGGCGTCTTCCCTCGATCTGCGCTCCCACAACATCGTCGTGCGAAGACAGAATACCAGCTGTGTGCGGCCAACGGTTCCACAATCAACACCTACGGTTACCTCCAGGTTGTACTAAATTTAGGCCTTCGTAGGGATTTTCCTTGGCGTTTTATTGTTGCTGACGTCACTAAAGCCATTATAGGAGTAGATTTCTTGTCATTTTTTAATTTAATCGTAGATATTCGCAACAAACGCATAATAGATGGCACTACCAGTTTGTCAGCTGTAGCATCAATCGCCTCTCCTGATGGCTTAATCTCTAGTGTAAAGGTCGTGACTGGCGACTGCAAATACCGAAAACTCCTATCAGAATTTCAGGAAATAACACGGCCAGCAGGCACACCATTCTCACCTAAACACAACACAGCTCACCACATTCGCACCACATCAGGCCCCCAGTGTCTTGTTCCCTACGCAGACTAGCCCCGGATAAAATGAAAATCGCCAAGGCTGAGTTCGAGGCAATGCTGACAAACGGTACAGCACGACCGTCAGAGAGCCCTTGGTCGTCGCCTCTCCACCTCACCCCGAAGAAAGACAATGGCTGGCGTCCTTGCGGTGATTATAGGCTGCTCAACGCTAGGACAGTACCAGATAAGTACCCAATCAGGCACATACACGACTTCTCCCACAGTCTATCTGGTTGTAAGATCTTTTGCACTATTGACCTTGTTAAAGCTTATATCCAGATACCAGTATTTGAGCAGGACATACCAAAGACCGCCATCACTACACCCTTCGGACTTTTCTAGTTTCCGTTTATGACGTTCGGTCTGAGGAACGCCGGGCAGACTTTCCAAAGGTTTGTTGATGAAATGACTCGTGGCCTGGAGTCCTGCTATCCATATTTAGATGACTTTTTGGTGTACTCTAGGGACGAGGCAGAGCATGAGGAGCACCTTCGCCAACTCTTCACAAGGATGAAGGAATACGGCATGCTCATCAACACTGCCAAATGCGTATTTGGCGCACCAGAGGTAACATTCTTAGGGTACCACATCTCACAACATGTAACGAAACCTTTGGAAAGCAAGGTGCAGGCTATTAGGGAGTTCCCAGTGCCTAAAACCGCTAGGCAACTAAGAAGGTTTCTGGGCATTTAACTTTTACCGGAGGTTTCTACCTCGGGCTGCCCAGACCCAAGCACCATTACATGCCTTACTGACCGGAAACGTGAAAGCCTCTCAGCCTGTCGACATAAGCGGAACCTCGTTACAGGCCTTCGAGGAGTGTAAGGATAGCCTTTGCACAGCGACTTTATTGGCACATCCTGACTCAAATGCCAAACTGGGCCTAGTCACGGATGCGTCTGATTTTGCCATCGGCGGAGTCTTGCAGCAGTTCAAAGACGGTAATTGGCAACCATTGGCATTTTTCACCAGCAAGCTGAGCCCATCACAACAAAATTACTCGCCTTATGATAGAGAGCTCCTTGCCATCTACGAAAGCATTAAGTACTTTCAACATTGGCTAGCCGCAAAGCACAAGATCAGACTCAGAACTTGCACAATTACTCACAGGAGATTCTTCCCTGCACGTAAAAAAAAATGATTATTCCAGGAAGTCGTAATGAATTGTACTGCGATGTCAGCACAGCGACTCCCAGACCCATCATTCCTAAGCCATTGCGCAAACAGATTTTTGACTCGTTGCACTCGCTAAGCCACTCCGGCGCAAACGCAAGTGCTAAGCTGGTAGCACAGCGCTACGTTTGGCCACAGATGCGGAAAGACTGTCGCGATTGGTCTAAGGCATGTTTGGCATGCCAGCGCACAAAGGTGAATCGTCACGTTTCCACCCCCTTGGGTACCCGCGATCTACCTTCAGCGCGATTCAAATATGTCCACCTAGACCTCATCGGCCCATTGCCCCCATCCAATGAATATCGGTATTGTCTGACACTCGTCGATCGCTTCACGCGATGGGCAGAAGTCGTCCCTATTACCGATATAACAGCGGAAACTGTGGCCAAAGCGTTTCTGTCGGGGTGGGTCGCACGTTTTGGTTGCCCAACCGATATTGTCACTGATCGGGGTAGACAATTCGAGTCTGGTATCTTCCAACACCTCGCAAAGGCCATTGGGTTTAGGCATCGCAAGACCACTGCATACCACCCACAGTGCAACGGTTTAGTCGAGAGATTCCACCGACAGCTTAGAGCAGCAATTAAGTGCCATGCCGATAGCAGCTGGACCGAATCCTTGCCATTTGTACTGCTCGGCATAGTCGGAGTCGGTTGAAGGAACTTCTTCCTTCAAAGAAGACCTACAACCGACTTCCGCCGAGTTAGTATACGGCGAACCTTTAAGGCTGCCGGGTGAATTCTTTGCCCATAAGGTTGACAAATGTACGACTGATATAACAGACTTTACAGCCCGTATCAGGTCATTTGCCAACAATTTACAGCCAGTCCCAACGTCGCACCACTCAAAAACAAAATCTTTGTCCACAAAGATCTGTCATCTTGCTCCCATGTTTTTCTTCGGGACGACGCGTTGAGGGGTGCACTCCAGCCAGCATACACTGGTCCCTATGAGGTGATCGAAAGAGGCGCCAAAGTTTTTAAAATTAAAGTAAAGGGTAAATCCGTCACAGTACGTTAGACCGTTTGAAACCAGCCTACATACTGTCTGACACCAATGACACCCCTATCCCAATTAAACCTGTTCCCGAGCCACCACCTTCCATTCCAGCAGTTAAAACCACTCGTTCCGGCAGAAGAGTCCATTTTCCGGACTACTATCGCCCGTAGCACGGTCTCTGGAGGGGAGTGATGTAGGTGACTCACATAATATTTACAATATGTACATAGTATATTTATACGTCCTACACTAATAAACACAAACAGACAATACACATTATAATTACAAACATAAAACACTAAACAATACTTAATAGCATTTATTATAACACACTATCACGTTTACCATCGTACGGTTCGTCCGTCATTACCATAGTACACTGGACACGCGCGTCGTGTGACGTATGCGCGCACGCATTCCATCGCCACGCATTCGGATATCGGAAGTTGCCGGTCGGCAGTCACGATCTATCTCGGACGTTAGACGCACGCTCGCTTGCGCTATTTTTCCGATAGCCTACCGGTAACTTTGATGGACAAATTCTTATGCATATTGTTTACTTACTATTTACCTTCGTAACTATATTAAAAACATTGTTGTGTAGTGTGTGCATATTAGTGTGTGGACATTAAAGTGTCAAACTATCAAGAGGACTTTGATTTCTTCGGACCCAGTAAGTCTACCCTCACACACCACAACATTACCAAAGACTGTAGCTTCAACCGTTTGGCTGTAAAACCTGTGTGATAGACGGATACGTGAGTGACAGCAATAGTGCTCCGTTTGGACCCTTTGGGTACGGAACCCTAGAAAGAGCTGGCCTTCATCTAAATTTGAACTTCTTTGAAACATGAAATGAAAATATACTTTTTACTACCTACTTTGGTTTTATTTTTTATCAAAAGTACTGAAATCGTGCCCCAGTCTCTGTAAATAAAATACTTACTGTTTTCATAAGGGAATGATTATTTTTAAATATCACAACGAAAGTCTACGATAAACTCCCAGGCTAGTATTTGATTATGTAAGGCTCCAAAATTTGCCACCAAATTAATATTTACAAGTACCTACTTACATCTTTTCTAACTAATAGTAGCCTGGGGGATAATCGTAGGTGTTCCTTGTAATAGGTTGTTAGTTTATGTAAAAATATGGTATTTAATCCATATGGCCAGCGCATGAAATTTTTGGTTACCTACCTACGCTACGTAATGGCTGATGAATTTTAAAAATACTAAAAACATAATTATCACGCAGATAGTACTTAGTCACAGTTACTAAAATTCGATTCCAAACTTACAACTAACTTTACTCAACCATACCAGTAAAATTAAAAAAAATATACCTTCAAGTACCAAGATTAGTTAAGTTACGTATAAAATCGAGCGGTCAGCGGTTTCAATGTGTGCGTGCGCGTAATGTTGTTGTGTTGCGATTCAGATACCTAAACTCGAGCGAGTTCAAAATGTGATACTCGTAGCGTCCTTAACAACTTTCGCAGCTATTTCCTTGCAGTATTTTAAAAACGTTTGCTCAGCTAGTCTCTTTCTTTTGCATTATTGTTGGTTTATTTAGTAACCATAAAATTATACTTATATTGACCAAATATGGGACCTATGGGAATATGGGATGTTAGATTGTCAGCTCTCTGAAGAATAAATAAACCAATCTCCGTGTCCAGCGCAAGGCGGGTCGCTTCTTCCCGACGCGGCTGGCGCTGAACATCGCGTCCGTGCGCGCCGGCAGCGTGGCCGCGCCGCTGCACGCGCCGGCCGCGCAGCGCGGGTACATCCTGGTGGAGACCAACTACAGGGTGTACGCCTACACGCAGACCAACCTGCAGGTGGCGCTGCTGGGACTGTTCACTGAGCTCATGTACAGGTAGGTACATCATGGTGGAGACCAACTACAGGGTGTACGCCTACACGCAGACCAACCTGCAGGTGGCGCTGCTGGGACTGTTCACTGAGCTCATGTACAGGTAGGTACATCATGGTGGAGACCAACTACAGGGTGTACGCCTACACGCAGACCAACCTGCAGCTAGCGCTGCTGGGACTGTTCACTGAGCTCATGTACAGTTAGGTACATCCTGGTGGAGACCAACTACAGGGTCTACGCCTACACGCAGACCAACCTGCAGGTGGCGCTGCTGGGACTGTTCACTGAGCTCATGTACAGGTAGGTACATCATGGTGGAGACCAACTACAGGGTGTACGCCTACACGCAGACCAACCTGCAGGTGGCGCTGCTGGGACTGTTCACTGAACTCATGTACAGGTAGGTACATCCTGGTGGAGACCAACTACAGGGTGACCGCCCACACGCAGACCAACCTGCAGGTGGCGTTGCTGGGCCTGTTCACTGAGCTCATGTACAGGTAGGTACATCATGGTGGAGACCAACTACAGGGTGTACGCCTACACGCAGACCAACCTGCAGGTGGCGCTGCTGGGACTGTTGACTGAGCTCATGTACAGGTAGGTACATCATGGTGGAGACCAACTACAGGGTGTACGCCTACACGCAGACCAACCTGCAGGTGGCGCTGCTGGGACTGTTCACTGAGCTCATGTACAGGTAGGTACATCATGGTGGAGACCAACTACAGGGTGTACGCCTACACGCAGACCAACCTGCAGGTGGCGCTGCTGGGACTGTTGACTGAGCTCATGTACAGGTAGGTACATCATGGTGGAGACCAACTACAGGGTGTACGCCTACACGCAGACCAACCTGCAGGTGGCGCTGCTGGGACTGTTGACTGAGCTCATGTACAGGTAGGTACATCATGGTGGAGACCAACTACAGGGTGTACGCCTACACGCAGACCAACCTGCAGGTGGCGCTGCTGGGACTGTTGACTGAGCTCATGTACAGGTAGGTACATCATGGTGGAGACCAACTACAGGGTGTACGCCTACACGCAGACCAACCTGCAGGTGTCGCTGCTGGGACTGTTGACTGAGCTCATGTACAGGTAGGTACATCATGGTGGAGACCAACTACAGGGTGTACACCTACACGCAGACCAACCTGCAGGTGGCGCTGCTGGGACTGTTCACTGAGCTCATGTACAGGTAGGTAAATTTTGGTTTTTAAAAAGACGAGCCTAAAGGTTACAATATTGTCGGTAGTTACAGATATAACCTTTTAACTGATTATCATAACGCGATACCTTTATGGGCCGAAGCAGTCAATCATGACATTTTATGAACGGCTATTTCAGTCAACTTCCAACAAAGCCAATATAGCTTAGTGGACCGACGATTGCTTTGCAAACCTGTGGTACGAGTAGCCGGGCAGTAGCTAGTCTTTTATACAAATTATTTTCTATTTAGTGATTGTGAGAATGTTGTGGGTCTGGTAGACCGATACTTAGATATTTTAATTTGTGGATCCTTTTCTATGCTTTAAGTAGGTACCTGGTACTGGTTGATAAGCCGACACTGACCTCCCATACCTATTAACGCTGTAATTTGAATACATTGAAAGCCATTTTGTTTTTTTAGTTTTCTTCTTAGAAAACGACCAATAGGCTAGTTGACAGTTTTTGAGAGACCAATTAGTAATGTTACTTGTGATTTTCCCTTAAAATATAAATATTTCAGCGAAATATTATATATTTATATTATATATTTTTTTATTAAGTTATTTAATTTGATTGGCAAAGCGAGGCATTCTACCATGGTAGCTGGAGTGATTTCATTACTCAAATTCAGTTAAATCTGCAAGTTTTTTTAAATGTTGCTAGCACACAAACTTTTATTACTTGTAGCGGAATATTATAATATTCGGTAGTCTTAATTAACACCGTTTGTAAATATAAACAAATAACAAATTGGTTAATGTTTCTTTCACAGTCGTAAGTAGACGATTTCCATTTCCTTATTTGTGCCTACACAAAATAAAACTGAATGATACGAATTTAGTAGATTAATAATGAACACTGCCACATTCTGCGCGAGGGACACACTATCAATCAGTGTTGTTCGTTTCAATACCATTCCTTTCGTACTGCAAAAGAAGCTTTACGTCTGATGTATAAAGTTTGTTTGTTTGTTTTACAATTTGAAACTGTCGTCTGGAAGTTGTAACATGTCGCGCTGTGATTCGCTTTCAATGTCACGTGACAAATGGCTTTATTTTCACGCAATTATTTCTTTATCTAAAATCATGTACAAAATTGGGTATGTAAAGTAAAAATTTACCTATGCCGATTCCAAAACCATTTCGAGATTTTAAGCTTCTAAGACTTATTTTTCTATTAATAGGTCTTAAAATTATAAGATCGTATTTATTTTCACAAAAATACTTAAAATCACTTGACTTTTATTTGACCTCTAAATGCCGTCATAAAGCAGCCTGAATTGGAAACTTTCAGTGCCTCTTGTAATTAAGTTGTTCTTTATGTGTCAAGTGTCATGCCAACGTCAAATTTACATGAAGCACCTATTATTATTCTATTCAGATATGTAAATAGTGTAGTTTTCCACCAGCGGCGGACAGTACAAGTCGAATCACATCGATGTATCCCCTCAGGCAAACTTAACTTACGTTCAAATGATCTTCACAATAAAACAGACGCCGCCGCCGCCCAGACTTGTACTCAACATTTACTTCCTCGCACCATTTCATTTTTAAGGTTTCTTTTACTAACAATCAATTTGTGTCGGCTATTTGGGTGTTTCTTGTACTTGACGGTATGAAGCACTTAGCAGAAGTAGTCTTTGAATCCATTCATTTTATTAAGCCATATCTTTAAACTAAAGTACGGAAATCGCTAAAGTATGAAATGTAACCAAATTAATTGTCAAATTTGACAGTTTGACTTTACTGAATTTTGGTTTTAAATAAGTGTTAAACGTGGCAAAGATCCTAAGCTATTCAGTTCTACTAGTGACGTCAGTACGAACAATACTTTAAAAAAATATATAAAAATAACTACAGCTTGTAAAAACAAAAAGATGAAATTATGTTTTTCAAATACTCTTATCATTAAAATAAAAATATAAAAAACATACCTGATAAAATACTTTACATACATATTAATTAAGTTGATTTTTCATATGTTTACCTCACAGCCATTGCACATTACAACATTTGTAGGTTGTAATGTGCAACTAGTTCTTAGTGTCAACTAGCCTATTGGAAGTTGGCACCGTGTACTCTTCTGATGTTTCGTAAATTCCCATGTAGGTTTATTGATGATTTTAATAATTTTGTAAATACACATATTTTGTTACGGTCGCGAATCATAATATTGATCATAAAACCTAACAGATTGCAAAAAACGTAAGAAATTTTTTCGCGGGCTACCTTAGCCCAACCCCTACTTACTCCCCACTTAATTTGGCAAATAGAGCTTTAGAAAAAGTTGTGCTTTGTAGAGCGTCGAGTTGTCACTCACGTGTGACAGGCTTTTTCTAAAACTTGATGTGATATTATTGCTGTATGTGAATGTAATGTGATGCAATCGTGCGCAGGTTCCCAAATTTAGTAGTGGGAGTGCTAACGCGTGAGTCAGTTCGTCAAGCTCTGCGCGGCGGCATCACAGCGGAACAGATCATACACTATCTGGAACAACACTCGCATCCACAGGTACTTATTACTTCAATTCTGACAAATGGGAGTTAAAAAAACACCAATGTAACCCTTTCATCCTATATTTATCTCCTTTAGGGGATGAACTTTCGTAAGTTCTTCTGTATCACACTTCACTTTCGGTCAGTTTCGGTATATATGAAACTCTTGTGCAAAATTGCACGCTTCTAGACCGTTTTAGGCTGTGCGTTGTTTATCAGTGAATGAATATAAGATTTTAATTCAGAAGATATCAATTTTAGCCATAAAACTAAAATTAAGTGAATGATAAATTAAGCGAACAGGGGAGAACGAAAAAGAAAATTATTTTGCGTCTACCCCGAGAAAACAGGGAGTAAGAGATGGCAGTAGAAGAAAAATCAGTCTTATCCTCGAGTCAATAAGTTGAAGTTGATTGTTATTGAATATGCGGT
This sequence comes from Tiliacea aurago, assembly GCA_948098905.1. Lineage (NCBI taxonomy): Eukaryota > Metazoa > Arthropoda > Insecta > Lepidoptera > Noctuidae > Tiliacea > Tiliacea aurago. The sequence goes on from OX402593.1 coordinate 1,154,136, forward strand.
TACTCTGCTAGAACGCTTAAGTGCCAATTCCACCAATGAAATCGAACGCCAAATCCGCCCTTATTTTCTGTCTTTTGGAATAACTCGCTTTATTTTTCAACACTTGTTGCTTCTTTACATTTGCAGTCGTATTTCATGTTAAATTCTGGTAGTTCACAACAAAATCCCAAGTTTTTCAAATAGCAGTGCAATGTTTCAGATGTTAAAGTCGGAGACGGGCGGCATCAGGACGTCGTCCACGCTGCCGCCCACCGTGGTGGACCAGGTCAAGCTGTGGGAGACCGAGAGGAACCGCTTCACGTATACTGAAGGAGTCGTGTACAACCAGTTCTTGTCACAGGTACGACTTCTAATAGGCTGCCCATTTAAACTTAAAAACATTGTACAGTTGCTACAAAGTGAAAAATAACTTTAATTTTGGAAGTCCTTTTTTTTACAAAATGTTTATATTTTTCACTTTTTAGGTGTGGTACACACGGTTACACATCAAGCTATACATTTCCAGTTTACGCTGACTTCTCATTGTAAGGAAATCCTATACAATGCGAGATCAGCTTATACTGGAAATGTATAGCTTGATCTGTAGCCGTGCGTACCTATCCCACACACATTCGAATACCACTACCTGATATGTAAACAAACAGTATCAAATATACGTATTATTGAAGCTCAACAACGACCCAAGCAAAGTTACTAAAAATTTTATGGGACCACCCAAGCATTATTAAAAAATAAAAGTATTAAAAAAGTATTCAACTTCAGGCTTTACTTTTCTAATATTGGGTTTGCTCAGCAACTGAATTATTTTCCAAACGACGTTTCCGCCGATCGATGCCATTATTGGTCGGCCTGGATTGCTGCATCGCTACCACTGACCTCTATATCTGTGGAGGTCAGTGCTGGCTACAGACGCGCCCCCGCAGGCCGACTTCGCGGTGCTGCGCGAGCACGCGCGCGCGGCCGGCGTGCTCACGTGGCAGGGCGAGCGCGCGCGCACCATGGTCGTCACGCGCCACGGCCACGACGACGTCAAGAAGTTCTGGAAGAGATACTCGAAGAGCTCGTAGTACTGACTACACTGTACATGTACAAATATGCAATAACAGTTTGGAGGCACTACGAGTCTGAAAAACTGATTAAATATCTGTGGTCAGTCAATCTGATACCAATTCTCATGAAAGCTACGTGTCATGTGAATACAGTGTAATAATTAACCAATCAGTATATTCTGATGAGAAAGCAGAGTAATTATCGTCATCAGTCTCAAATGTACAACAATGCTATACATATTTCCCATTTTAAATATGGATTGGCTATGTCAACTTGTTTTATAAGCGTAAAGGAAGATACTGGAATATTCCACGTATAGGTTAAGAGTGCTATACGAATAATGGTTTGAATGTTTTACGCCAGGAAATGTAATAGAAAATATCAATGATATTATAAAACAGATATGTTATACACTCACAAAACAACCGAAAAAAGTGTTCCCACATACCCACTTTTTATTCATTTTACATTTCACTACAAGTAAAAATGATAGAAATGAGATGGCTTGATAAAAACAACAAGAAATAAAAGGAGCGTGTTGTCAATTGGGCGTGAATGTAAACAACTATTATTCTGGCCACCAATCACCGAATGTTGGCATCACAGACTAACAAATTGTGAATGGAGTGCATTCGTCCTTGTCGTCCTCACGATAAAAAAATATATTTCCATTTCATTCTTTTTTGTAACCCCCAAATATGAGAATATTAGGAAAATAATTGAAATATATTAATAAATCGAAGTAGGAGTATATTGCGTACTTACATGTGGTATGAGATCCCTTGTGTTTTATTAAGTTTGGTATCACAATTGGTACACTTTCTAAGTACATGGCACTTTTGGAATTTTTTAGCTGCTTCATCTAAACGTATTACTCGTCGCCATGCGCGTCGCAGATTAAAGTCAATACGTCCCAATTAGGACGTTTTCGAGTCTCAACGATTGCGCCCTTTCAACATATCTGTTTAATATAATATCATTGGAAAATATACTGTGACCTGCGCCCTGTACGTTTTTTTTTTTTCTGATGACGTAGTCTTATGTATGTATGTATGCGCAAAATGTGTTCTGTTATCAACGCCAAATGCGCTTTGTATTGTAAATAAATTTATTTATATAAAACTCTTGTTTTAATAATATTTCAAAGTTGGAAGAGTAATGAAAAGCTTGTCTACTTAGTATAAAAGTTTATTCTATAAACAAACATTAACAACTATTTAAATCAGTCAGTTGTAGGTGTAGACACAGAGTTAATATCGTTAAAGTTACAACTAGTGTGTACTAGGTAAAAGATGTAAGAGACAAAAAATCGCGGTGAAAAGAACATTATTTTATTCAAGTCAACATAATTTTAAAATGTGTCACACCGCATAGCTAGCAATATACTTTCAAAAATACACAGGACTCTGCCGAAGTTATCATCTGCTACATAAATATTCACTTATTATTTACCAGTAAAAAACTTGTTAATATTGTCCAGAATGTACTTTATTTCCACTTATATCTAACACAGAAGTCCATTCATTTCATGTCTTATACCACTGACACCAAAGTCCAAAATGCACCAAGCACACTGGTTTATAGCTGTTGCATTTTAACCCTTACATCAATGACGATAAAGCTTAAAATACGATGTAATGTATAAAGCACAGGGACCCTTATTGACTGGGCCTCCACGGCATACGGAAAGTGTTGCGATGTTGTCAGGTGGAAGGTTGCGCGGGAGGCTTGACGGGCGCCAGAGCGGAATATAACTTGGTGACGGCTGACTGTACCACGCGCTCTAAGGACTCGTCTGGGCATTTTACTTCCTGCAAATTGAGAGTATTCTTGTTTAATTTTGTTGTTGTGTAAAATTCTTGTCAAATACGGGGCTACATTAAATTGCATCATGTATTCATGTGAGAAGTGCTACAGAATTTGTATTAAACTATACGCCAGACAATTTAGTTATTTAATGGTAGTTACAAGTAACTTATGTAACTACCATGCAACTTCTACTCAAATTCTTGTTTCCAATTGAAGTTATTTACACTTAGACAAATATCAACTTTATGCTAGTGTGAATTAGGTTAAATATATGTAAAAAAAAGTAATTTTTGCAAAACTCCTATTTATTACATGTTCGGAAACTAAATTGCGAACGCAGATTAGAGCATCATGTCAACTTGTTGTTCGCGTCTTAAAATCACCCTTTTTCCACCTACGTATGTCAATAAGGACTACAATCCTCTGACCTATTGGCCATATTGAGTAGATCCATGATTTCTCGCAGCTCGCTTATCGTATCATCGTAAAATCACCCTTCTTTCTTCTACCTACATAATACAATAAGGATTATAATCTTCTGAGCAACTGACCATATTGAGCAGATCGATGTCAGCTCTTTTGTCATCCACAGTGACGTATAACTTCTCTCCCTTGAACATCTTGGGTACCGCGTCTTCACCAAACATCTCTTGTAGCATTTCTATTACGCACTCCTGGAATTATAAGGATGTTATTATTAGCATAGGGTTTACTTTCGAGGATAAGCTATCTTGGATTAAGTTAAAACGCCACGTAGATTTACAAATTTACGAAGTTTAGCAATAGTGCGACGTGACGACGTGAGCGCGGAGGGCGCCAGGATGCCACAGCGACATTACCTTGAAGTGCATCCTGTCGAGCTTGGGCGCCAGCGGCAGGTGGCGCGGCGCCGTGAGCGCGGAGGGCGCCAGGATGCCACAGCGACATTACCTTGAAGTGCATCCTGTCGAGCTTGGGCGCCAGCGGCAGGTGGCGCGGCGCCGTGAGCGCGGAGGGCGCCAGGATGCCACAGCGACATTACCTTGAAGTGCATCCTGTCGAGCTTGGGCGCCAGCGGCAGGTGGCGCGGCGCCGTGAGCGCGGAGGGCGCCAGGATGCCACAGCGACATTACCTTGAAGTGCATCCTGTCGAGCTTGGGCGCCAGCGGCAGGTGGCGCGGCGCCGTGAGCGCGGAGGGCGCCAGGATGCCACAGCGACATTACCTTGAAGTGCATCCTGTCGAGCTTGGGCGCCAGCGGCAGGTGGCGCGGCGCCGTGAGCGCGGAGGGCGCCAGGATGCCACAGCGACATTACCTTGAAGTGCATCCTGTCGAGCTTGGGCGCCAGCGGCAGGTGGCGCGGCGCCGTGAGCGCGGAGGGCGCCAGGATGCCACAGCGACATTACCTTGAAGTGCATCCTGTCGAGCTTGGGCGCCAGCGGCAGGTGGCGCGGCGCCGTGAGCGCGGAGGGCGCCAGGATGCCACAGCGACATTACCTTGAAGTGCATCCTGTCGAGCTTGGGCGCCAGCGGCAGGTGGCGCGGCGCCGTGAGCGCGGAGGCCGCCAGGATGCCACAGCGACATTACCTTGAAGTGCATCCTGTCGAGCTTGGGCGCCAGCGGCAGGTGGCGCGGCGCCGTGAGCGCGGAGGGCGCCAGGATGCCACAGCGACATTACCTTGAAGTGCATCCTGTCGAGCTTGGGCGCCAGCGGCAGGTGGCGCGGCGCCGTGAGCGCGGAGGGCGCCAGGATGCCACAGCGACATTACCTTGAAGTGCATCCTGTCGAGCTTGGGCGCCAGCGGCAGGTGGCGCGGCGCCGTGAGCGCGGAGGCCGCCAGGATGCCACAGCGACATTACCTTGAAGTGCATCCTGTCGAGCTTGGGCGCCAGCGGCAGGTGGCGCGGCGCCGTGAGCGCGGAGGCCGCCAGGATGCCACAGCGACATTACCTTGAAGTGCATCCTGTCGAGCTTGGGCGCCAGCGGCAGGTGGCGCGGCGCCGTGAGCGCGGAGGCCGCCAGGATGCCACAGCGACATTACCTTGAAGTGCATCCTGTCGAGCTTGGGCGCCAGCGGCAGGTGGCGCGGCGCCGTGAGCGCGGAGGCCGCCAGGATGCCACAGCGACATTACCTTGAAGTGCATCCTGTCGAGCTTGGGCGCCAGCGGCAGGTGGCGCGGCGCCGTGAGCGCGGAGGGCGCCAGGATGCCACAGCGACATTACCTTGAAGTGCATCCTGTCGAGCTTGGGCGCCAGCGGCAGGTGGCGCGGCGCCGTGAGCGCGGAGGGCGCCAGGATGCCACAGCGACATTACCTTGAAGTGCATCCTGTCGAGCTTGGGCGCCAGCGGCAGGTGGCGCGGCGCCGTGAGCGCGGAGGCCGCCAGGATGCCACAGCGACATTACCTTGAAGTGCATCCTGTCGAGCTTGGGCGCCAGCGGCAGGTGGCGCGGCGCCGTGAGCGCGGAGGCCGCCAGGATGCCACAGCGACATTACCTTGAAGTGCATCCTGTCGAGCTTGGGCGCCAGCGGCAGGTGGCGCGGCGCCGTGAGCGCGGAGGCCGCCAGGATGCCACAGCGACATTACCTTGAAGTGCATCCTGTCGAGCTTGGGCGCCAGCGGCAGGTGGCGCGGCGCCGTGAGCGCGGAGGGCGCCAGGATGCCACAGCGACATTACCTTGAAGTGCATCCTGTCGAGCTTGGGCGCCAGCGGCAGGTGGCGCGGCGCCGTGAGCGCGGAGGCCGCCAGGATGCCACAGCGACATTACCTTGAAGTGCATCCTGTCGAGCTTGGGCGCCAGCGGCAGGTGGCGCGGCGCCGTGATCGCGGAGGGCGCCAGGATGCCACAGCGACATTACCTTGAAGTGCATCCTGTCGAGCTTGGGCGCCAGCGGCAGGTGGCGCGGCGCCGTGAGCGCGGAGGGCGCCAGGATGCCACAGCGACATTACCTTGAAGTGCATCCTGTCGAGCTTGGGCGCCAGCGGCAGGTGGCGCGGCGCCGTGAGCGCGGAGGGCGCCAGGATGCCACAGCGACATTACCTTGAAGTGCATCCTGTCGAGCTTGGGCGCCAGCGGCAGGTGGCGCGGCGCCGTGAGCGCGGAGGGCGCCAGGATGCCACAGCGACATTACCTTGAAGTGCATCCTGTCGAGCTTGGGCGCCAGCGGCAGGTGGCGCGGCGCCGTGAGCGCGGAGGGCGCCAGGATGCCACAGCGACATTACCTTGAAGTGCATCCTGTCGAGCTTGGGCGCCAGCGGCAGGTGGCGCGGCGCCGTGAGCGCGGAGGGCGCCAGGATGCCACAGCGACATTACCTTGAAGTGCATCCTGTCGAGCTTGGGCGCCAGCGGCAGGTGGCGCGGCGCCGTGAGCGCGGAGGGCGCCAGGATGCCACAGCGACATTACCTTGAAGTGCATCCTGTCGAGCTTGGGCGCCAGCGGCAGGTGGCGCGGCGCCGTGAGCGCGGAGGGCGCCAGGATGCCACAGCGACATTACCTTGAAGTGCATCCTGTCGAGCTTGGGCGCCAGCGGCAGGTGGCGCGGCGAAGTGAGCGCGGAGGGCGCCAGGATGCCACAGCGACATTACCTTGAAGTGCATCCTGTCGAGCTTGGGCGCCAGCGGCAGGTGGCGCGGCGCCGTGAGCGCGGAGGGCGCCAGGATGCCACAGCGACATTACCTTGAAGTGCATCCTGTCGAGCTTGGGCGCCAGCGGCAGGTGGCGCGGCGCCGTGAGCGCGGAGGGCGCCAGGATGCCACAGCGACATTACCTTGAAGTGCATCCTGTCGAGCTTGGGCGCCAGCGGCAGGTGGCGCGGCGCCGTGAGCGCGGAGGGCGCCAGGATGCCACAGCGACATTACCTTGAAGTGCATCCTGTCGAGCTTGGGCGCCAGCGGCAGGTGGCGCGGCGCCGTGAGCGCGGAGGCCGCCAGGATGCCACAGCGACATTACCTTGAAGTGCATCCTGTCGAGCTTGGGCGCCAGCGGCAGGTGGCGCGGCGCCGTGAGCGCGGAGGCCGCCAGGATGCCACAGCGACATTACCTTGAAGTGCATCCTGTCGAGCTTGGGCGCCAGCGGCAGGTGGCGCGGCGCCGTGAGCGCGGAGGCCGCCAGGATGCCACAGCGACATTACCTTGAAGTGCATCCTGTCGAGCTTGGGCGCCAGCGGCAGGTGGCGCGGCGCCGTGAGCGCGGAGGGCGCCAGGATGCCACAGCGACATTACCTTGAAGTGCATCCTGTCGAGCTTGGGCGCCAGCGGCAGGTGGCGCGGCGCCGTGAGCGCGGAGGGCGCCAGGATGCCACAGCGACATTACCTTGAAGTGCATCCTGTCGAGCTTGGGCGCCAGCGGCAGGTGGCGCGGCGCCGTGAGCGCGGAGGGCGCCAGGATGCCACAGCGACATTACCTTGAAGTGCATCCTGTCGAGCTTGGGCGCCAGCGGCAGGTGGCGCGGCGCCGTGAGCGCGGAGGCCGCCAGGATGCCACAGCGACATTACCTTGAAGTGCATCCTGTCGAGCTTGGGCGCCAGCGGCAGGTGGCGCGGCGCCGTGAGCGCGGAGGCCGCCAGGATGCCACAGCGACATTACCTTGAAGTGCATCCTGTCGAGCTTGGGCGCCAGCGGCAGGTGGCGCGGCGCCGTGAGCGCGGAGGCCGCCAGGATGCCACAGCGACATTACCTTGAAGTGCATCCTGTCGAGCTTGGGCGCCAGCGGCAGGTGGCGCGGCGCCGTGAGCGCGGAGGCCGCCAGGATGCCACAGCGACATTACCTTGAAGTGCATCCTGTCGAGCTTGGGCGCCAGCGGCAGGTGGCGCGGCGCCGTGAGCGCGGAGGCCGCCAGGATGCCACAGCGACATTACCTTGAAGTGCATCCTGTCGAGCTTGGGCGCCAGCGGCAGGTGGCGCGGCGCCGTGAGCGCGGAGGCCGCCAGGATGCCACAGCGACATTACCTTGAAGTGCATCCTGTCGAGCTTGGGCGCCAGCGGCAGGTGGCGCGGCGCCGTGAGCGCGGAGGGCGCCAGGATGCCACAGCGACATTACCTTGAAGTGCATCCTGTCGAGCTTGGGCGCCAGCGGCAGGTGGCGCGGCGCCGTGAGCGCGGAGGGCGCCAGGATGCCACAGCGACATTACCTTGAAGTGCATCCTGTCGAGCTTGGGCGCCAGCGGCAGGTGGCGCGGCGCCGTGAGCGCGGAGGGCGCCAGGATGCCACAGCGACATTACCTTGAAGTGCATCCTGTCGAGCTTGGGCGCCAGCGGCAGGTGGCGCGGCGCCGTGAGCGCGGAGGCCGCCAGGATGCCACAGCGACATTACCTTGAAGTGCATCCTGTCGAGCTTGGGCGCCAGCGGCAGGTGGCGCGGCGCCGTGAGCGCGGAGGCCGCCAGGATGCCACAGCGACATTACCTTGAAGTGCATCCTGTCGAGCTTGGGCGCCAGCGGCAGGTGGCGCGGCGCCGTGAGCGCGGAGGGCGCCAGGATGCCACAGCGACATTACCTTGAAGTGCATCCTGTCGAGCTTGGGCGCCAGCGGCAGGTGGCGCGGCGCCGTGAGCGCGGAGGGCGCCAGGATGCCACAGCGACATTACCTTGAAGTGCATCCTGTCGAGCTTGGGCGCCAGCGGCAGGTGGCGCGGCGCCGTGAGCGCGGAGGCCGCCAGGATGCCACAGCGACATTACCTTGAAGTGCATCCTGTCGAGCTTGGGCGCCAGCGGCAGGTGGCGCGGCGCCGTGAGCGCGGAGGCCGCCAGGATGCCACAGCGACATTACCTTGAAGTGCATCCTGTCGAGCTTGGGCGCCAGCGGCAGGTGGCGCGGCGCCGTGAGCGCGGAGGCCGCCAGGATGCCACAGCGACATTACCTTGAAGTGCATCCTGTCGAGCTTGGGCGCCAGCGGCAGGTGGCGCGGCGCCGTGAGCGCGGAGGGCGCCAGGATGCCACAGCGACATTACCTTGAAGTGCATCCTGTCGAGCTTGGGCGCCAGCGGCAGGTGGCGCGGCGCCGTGAGCGCGGAGGGCGCCAGGATGCCACAGCGACATTACCTTGAAGTGCATCCTGTCGAGCTTGGGCGCCAGCGGCAGGTGGCGCGGCGCCGTGAGCGCGGAGGGCGCCAGGATGCCACAGCGACATTACCTTGAAGTGCATCCTGTCGAGCTTGGGCGCCAGCGGCAGGTGGCGCGGCGCCGTGAGCGCGGAGGCCGCCAGGATGCCACAGCGACATTACCTTGAAGTGCATCCTGTCGAGCTTGGGCGCCAGCGGCAGGTGGCGCGGCGCCGTGAGCGCGGAGGCCGCCAGGATGCCACAGCGACATTACCTTGAAGTGCATCCTGTCGAGCTTGGGCGCCAGCGGCAGGTGGCGCGGCGCCGTGAGCGCGGAGGGCGCCAGGATGCCACAGCGACATTACCTTGAAGTGCATCCTGTCGAGCTTGGGCGCCAGCGGCAGGTGGCGCGGCGCCGTGAGCGCGGAGGGCGCCAGGATGCCACAGCGACATTACCTTGAAGTGCATCCTGTCGAGCTTGGGCGCCAGCGGCAGGTGGCGCGGCGCCGTGAGCGCGGAGGCCGCCAGGATGCCGGCCACCAGCGCGTCGGCGTACATGTCCGACACGGGCTGCGCCGCCCACTGTGGTGCCGAACAACAAACTTATTCAATATGTACATAACTTTAAAAACATACTACTAACGCGTTAACAATTCCGAGGCCCACTTGTTTTTCTCGTCATTGTGATCATTATATTGTATTGGACCATATCTGGGAACCTTCAGGTTTAATGTTACTTAGTTTGATATACAGAATGCGGATTGGATGTTCAAGCGTTGAACAGTTCGCACGTGTTCTAAGAGCCCTCCGACACTGCTATACATCTGGTGTAACAGAACACAGGCTCTCGCTAATCGCCGGCTTCCGTGTCTATTTTGTTCGGTTTTGATCAGTGTCTATTTTGTTATTGATTCGATTGCGTCTTAATTCCAGGAAGAATTAAGTGCAAAGTGATGTGGACTAGAATTAATGTTCGATACTTCTGGAGTTGCTCGCCGAGTGTTTGTTTTGATTTGGTTGTGTCTTAATCGGTTATAAGTGCTAAACAAATAGCGTAGGTACCTAAACTTAACCAATAATAAGCGTGTGTCAAATATAATAATATTATGAGCAGTACAGTGTTAAAGTGGCCAACAATCCTTTTTTTTGTGAATATGAATTCTATTTTTAGAAAGTGTCATAGTCGAGCTTCAAGTGGTCAAAACCAGTCCCACAAAAAAAATGGTTCGTGAGGATGGAGCAAAGGCGAGGGGCATTACTTATTATTACTTTTAGATTTTTGTATTGGGTTCGGGATTTACAAGTGAGATTGAATTGCATTGAATTCGCGCCTTACAAAAAAAAAACGGAAGCCTTGGATGAAGACATTCAACGTGTAGCACAGCATAGCAGTGACATAGAAAAGCGTTGAGGAAGCAGTTTAACCCCGCCAAAAGATTCACCACTCAGGAATCAGCAACGTGTAATACAGCATAGCAGTGACACAGTCAAGAACAGAAAGGACCTGAGACAACCGGGTGGCGAAGCTATTAAAGATGCCCCTCCCATAGATAAATATCACCCGTCTCTCCACTATTCCAATGCTTACTTTAGGATGCATATCTCTCATGAATCTTCATGTTTTTTTTTGCCAACTATTTATATTCATCGTTTTATTTATACCATTTGACATAAACAATGACATGAATATTTACTTTGTAAAGTATTATCTATATCTATAAAAATCAATGCCACTTTTCGTTGTAGTTTTATAACTCAAGAACGGGCTCACCTATCAAAAAAATAAAGGCTTTGTTCGGACTATTTAGTAGATGGTTTATGTGAATTTTTTAAATTTTTTTTTTAGGTAGATAGGGTAGGTAGGTAGAGTAGTTAGGTAGGGTAGGTATTCTTTTACCCATAGAAAGCCACGTTATTTGTGAGTGTCATAGTGTAAAAATGTTTACCGCCCAACGGAGTGGGCACGGGTCAGCTAGTATTATTTTAATTATTATGAATGTGAGTACTATGTGGGTCATTGTTTTTTTTATTTTTATTATTTTATTTTTAATGCTGGTCTGGCAGTTTGGTTACTTCATGCGGCCTAACCAAATGTCCTTTCTTTGGTATTGTTCGACGAATCGCTGAGCTTCTTAAGTTTTGAGTTGAGCTGCACGATAACTAACAAATGCGTGCACTGACAGGACAGGTCCACTGAAATCTGTGTGGTTCTTTCGTCAAAGACCATGTCAGACACCAATCTACATGGTCCTCAAATGATCTGACCAAGATTATAGCCGTATTTTATATACACAGATGAATTTTATGTATACAATGACATGAATATTTACTTTGTGAAGTATTATATTGTTTTAATCAAGTATTTTAAATATGAAGACTATGTGGGTTATTGTTTTTTTTTTTTTTCACAGTTAGTTTTTATCATGGTCATGCAGCCTACCCAAATGTCCTTTCTTTGGTATTGTTCGTTGAATCGTTGAGCTCCTTATGACTGAGATATATGCCAGTGACCTTGAGTGGTTAGCTTGCGTATTCTGTATTGAGCTCACGAAAACGTCGTACGTTCAACCAGTAATAGGACTCGCCCATCATGGAGCGCTGTCCCCAATTTGACGCATTATTAATTTATTATACACAAAAAAAAAGGTATTTTAATAAAACGCGTATACTAAAAGATCAATAATTAAATTATCTTTAAATTGGTGAAGGTTTCAGAAAAATACGCTTGGTAGATTTTGCGCCATTCTCAGTTTTATAACCGCGTTAGACATAACTTTACAAATTAATTTCACTATGTAATATAAACATAATCTTAAATATTCACATATTAATTTTTTGAGAAAATGCTCTAATTTAATATCTTTTTTTCAATCATTAACACTACTCGTTTAGACGTGATCTTCAGTATAAAATCATTAAAAGTCGGTTATCGTCGCCTTAAGTTACGAGTATTAGTTGAGTTACAAGACCACTGACAAATGCGTGCACTGACTGGATAGTCCTCTCAATCTGTGTGGTTCTTTCACCAAAAGATCATTTCAGGCACCAATCTACATGGTCTTCACATGATGTCTGATGGGAGTCTGATTGCCCGGAACTAGTAGCTCAGCTTGTGAGACTTTTTGTTCCTCCTGTACTCAAATACCAACTTAGACCACGACGACACAGATTGTTGGCCGTTCCGCCAGCACGCACAGTTTCGCATTCTAACTCACCCTTGGTTCGTGCGCTCGCAATGCTGAATGCTCTACTGGCATCGACACAGGAGTGTGATTTGTTTTGCCGCGAGATGGACAGACGTATGTCATGCATGTTCGAGATTCTGTGAGATGATGGACGAAAGATGAGGTGCCAATATTATTTGATTATTATTTGTTAGTTTTACCTGTTTTGTTAGTTATTTTTGTATTATTTCTTATTGTTATTCGATCTATATTGTAAATTTATCTGTTTTTTTTATTAAAATTTAACTGTGCAATAACTTAGATCTGGGTCTGTAATGTTGTGCATGTGTTTTTACCAAAAATAAATAAATAAATGATCTGACCAAGATTATGTCAGGATTTTAAAAGAGACTGACCTCTGAGTTTGTTTCGGCCTTTCTTCTCAGAGTAGTCGGATACGAAACGCCGACCTAATCTAGTTTTTTTTTTATATATGATTGACTTGTTGTAGTGTGTAGAAGAAATGTTTGTACAAACCTACTTACAGAAATAAATCATTTATTAGTCAAATGTTTCGCTGATGGTGGCGTGTGTGTTAGATCATTAGTTCCCTTTTAAAATGGTTGAGCTGAATGGTGCTGACCCATGCGTCATGTTCGTGAACGGGCGCCGGTAGTAGGGACTGGACATTTCTTAGCTGCTTATTTTAATTGTTATTTTGTTTTTGTTTTTATCTTTTTACTACGGACACTTTTAACGTGCACGTCTTTTTACATTGTTCTCACATGTATAATTTCAACATGAATGATGTAACTAATACTTTGTAACAATATTTTGATTTAAAAGGGTGTCCGTGGAGTTTCTTGCCGTTCTTCTCCATAGGAACCTACTACGCTTTGGAATGGGCAACTAGCTTCATCTCTCTGACTGACCGCAACGCTGTATTTATGGAATCTTCAAAAAGATCTTGCGTCAATGTGGACCTACCTCTAAGGTGATCATGTTGTTCTCCACGATAAGGTCGACACAGGAGTAGACCTTCCAGCGGGTCTCGCTCTGGAACTCGATGGCTCCCGCGAGCTGCATGACCACGTGTCGCAGGAGCCCCACCGACCCGCTGTAGTGGATCGACTGGCGTTGCGTCACTTCTGATTGACTTAGTTCGGTGTATTCTGGAAGTATTAGATTACTGTTAAGTGCAGTTCCCACTGAAACACGGCAGGCATTTGTAACAGCTACAAATGACAGTCGTCCACCGACCAAAAATCATCACATAACAGAGCTATGAACAATACGCAAAGCACTTTGTTTTCGTCAAAACGGACATCATAAAATCAAGAAAAAAAAAAACATTTAAATAAATGTATAATATTTAGAATATTCTGCAATCAAAAGTGAAAGGGCGTTGTAAGAAACTAGCGAGAATGTGTGCCGCATGGCTGCGCCAAATAGGCGCACTTAAATACAGGAACACACGACGAACTCCAAAAAGTTGATCGTTTACAAAGATGTCTATACAGGCAGTGGCGTGCAGTGGTACTCCACGGAGGGTAGGCCACGAAATACTGACAGCGAAAAAAAAAATGCAACGTCGCTCTACATAATTATGATGACCCTCAAAGTAGTCACATTTATTTATTTATAATATTTGAAAATAAGCCTGTAAAAGTTATAAATACAAGAACTCACCACATTATTCAAGGTTCAACTCACGATTTTTTTTTTTGGATTAATTCGCGTAATTCGGGTACACACCTAGCTTAGACACAACTTGAATCTTATCATTATACGATAATTGAGAAACCTTATTGCATTTAACTTCTATCAAACACACATTTTCAGCGCACACTTCACAACTGAATACCATTTTTAAGTGATAATCACCAAGAAACAATACACAAGTAACATTTACGGTACTTTTCTGTTTCAAAACAAATTATATATAACTTAATAGGTTAAAAACAATTAGGAATTAAGAACGCGTTATAAATTGCTTATCACGATGAAACAATATGGCGTATCTAAGAAAATATTATTTCGAAAATATCGATGGAATAATACTACCAGATAAAATAGCGACATGTTCATATTAAGTTGCTTTACAAAAGCGGGCAACAAAATTTGGCCGGGTTATTGGCGTCATCCAGGCTGCATTCCGAATTAGAACATAATCGCTGACAGCGGTCGGTTTTAAGGGGGATGCGCTAAGGTAGCCCGCGAAATTCAAATTTTATTACGTTGAAATAAAACTTAAAAAACAAACGAACGTAAAATTTGAATTTCGCGGGCTACCTTAGCGGATCCCACTTAACGCTCAAACTTTACGGTGAGTATTTTTTACAGTTGATTACAGTCTAACTCTGAACACACCGCAACTGTGTAGCAGCCATGAGCCAATCACAGCCCAACTCCACTCAAAGGAGTTACGCCCATAATCTAGAAATGTGTGCCGTTCATACACATAAAATATGCACCAGTGTGCTTAAATTGATCAATGAAAAAGTCGCAAAATGAGGCAATTCGTCTTGGAGCCTATGCAGTCTACTACGTACTGACTTACGCGCGTAATTACGCCACACGGGCGGGAGAAGTTTCTATAAGTGTTCTAACAGGAGTTTTAACTTTTTTTTATATATTTTGTATTATTTTATAACAAAGTTAAATAAATGCATTTTGGCTGCTAGGGCTAGGGTAGGCTAGGCCTAATTGCCTTTATGGGCGGCTCACCCCTGTATACAGGGTGTTAAAGAAATTGCGTGCCATAGCTTAGGGGTAGGTTCAGTATCGGTAAAGGAACTGGGAACCCAGGAAAAAAAATGATTGCCAGATCAACCTAGTTTAGTACCTACTAACTTAAAATAGCAATCGTTTAGAATAAAATGCTTTAATTACTTACCTACTATTGAACGCGTTGTCAGGGAAAATTGGAATTGTAATTTACATACCGTCGTAGCGTTAGGGGCGCACATCTTGCGCCATTTGTCGCGAGCCGTTTTCAGTAGAAGTAATGCTGTCCTTAGCATTCGGACGCGAGAAGTAAAGGAAAAAATGACAACGCGTTCGATAGTTCTGTAGTAGGTAAGTAATTAAAGCATTTAAACAAATAACATAATTTTAATTCTAAACGATTCCTATTTTAAGTTAGTAGGTACTAAATTAGGTTGAACTCGCAATATTTTTTTTTCCTGTGTCCCTTTACTGATACTGAACCTACCCCTAAGCTATTGCACCCAATTTCTTTAACACCCTGTATAGTACGAGGAGATGGAAGTTCGCAGGAAACTACCCTTTATTGACGAGACGGGCGGTTCCATTAGCATGCTGAAACTTACTGTTAAGATCTGAAGGTGCCAGGATGTGGTAGTTGAAGTTCCTCTTCACTAGGATGCCTTGTAACGGGGTGCCTGGCTCAGCCGTCTCCATCGCTAATGATCCCATCACCTGAACAAATAAAAGGATTTTTAAATTTGTTGTTTTCATAATTATTGACTTCTTTAGTT
This sequence comes from Tiliacea aurago, assembly GCA_948098905.1. Taxonomy (NCBI): domain Eukaryota; kingdom Metazoa; phylum Arthropoda; class Insecta; order Lepidoptera; family Noctuidae; genus Tiliacea; species Tiliacea aurago. The sequence goes on from OX402593.1 coordinate 1,169,684, forward strand.
TGAGCTACTACATCCTCAGCATCATCTGCCTAGCGTTAGCGTATTCCCAACCCTATTCCGGTTTGTTTCCAGTATAACCGGATGTCACTGAATAATGGCATTTCTACTTCACATGGGGCGACTGCCTACCTGCCCTCCACAACCCAGTTACTGGAGAACACTATATCGCTGTTGGTAAGACAGGTGGTCAGACTTTCGGGCGACTGACTACCTGTAAGCTACTAAGTGGCTGATTTTTAGCTACTGCATACGTACATTTTATGATGATAAAAACTACCAATTGCTCATTTCTGATGTCGCTACTATCCAACGTCTAAGAATTTGGCAGCTAGCTGTCACATCCATACATTTTTAGGGTTCCGTACCTCAAAAGAAAAAAAACGGAACCCTTATAGGATCACTCGTGTCTGTCTGTCCGTCTGTCACAGCCGCTTTTCTTAGAATCTACAGGATCGATTAAGTTGAAATTTGGTACACATATGGACTTCTGTGGCCCAAACACGGACGTGTAACGTAAATAAATAAGAAAATAAAAAATAAAAGTTTTTCGAACTGTACCGTGCGACACATCAAATGAAAGGGTTTGTTGTAAGGATTTCAGATATATTTTATAAATAATTTTAAAATAAATACTTTTAAAATTATTAACGAAAATAGATGAAAATTTACCATCCCCTCCCCCTTATCTCCGAAACTACTGAGTCTAAAATATTTGCAGTTGGAATGTATGAGGGAACATATTTTTAACTGCAATGTTAAGTTTGTTCGTGGAATAATTAATCCCCGCTACGGAACCCTTCATTGTGCGTGGTCCGACACGCACTTGGCCAGTTATTTGTAAACAAGCTATTTTTTTACGCTTAATTAATTAATATGCCCCGTTGAGCAGCTGTTGACTGCAAAAATACGGCGACCCATGTATTTGCCAAAGATGTTAAAAGACGAAAACTGTGGAAGAAAGCTCTCGGAAAAAAAAACGGGATCACGATCTTTCGTCGAGACTATGTGCTATCTTTTTAAAACCTGAAGACTTTTATAGGAGAAATTCGTATACAGATGATGCTCTCAGTCAGGAAGATCACCCTCGAGTTGGTTTTAAACTCTGATCAGGTTATTTCTGTCGTATGCCTTCAGTCTTCAATAGAAAAATAACTTAAAGTCAAAATAACCCATAAATTATAAAATAATAATAATTTATTGACTTTTCCACTACATCTGTATTTTTAGCAGTGGTAGACGCTTGTCCTGTCCTTAGCTCGTCTTTAAATAGTGGTACACATATTTATCTAGTTTTCGTTTAATTTGTGATCGACACAAAAGTAAACAAACAAAACAAAAGCGGTTTGTCGACAGACAACTGTGCTGCCACCTAAGACGAGCTTTCAGTTTGTAACCCCATTATCTGATGAATTTAGCTTAAATGCAGCCTTAGGCCGTCCGAACGTCAAAATCTTCGGTTTGGTAAACTGTAAGGGGGATCCTAGTTTGTTAACTAGGATCTCATTCGAGCATCAAACCATTCTTGTAGCACTGTTGTGCTACAAGAATGGTTTGATGCTCGAATGACGTCGATATGGGGGCGCTATTGGTAAACATTTGTGAAATTGTTTAAAAAAAAGTATTAATAAAATAAACAAAATGGTGGCATTAGATCCAATGTTCTGCACGCGCCAAAAGACCCTGGTACCGCTATACCTTGGCAGTCTTGTCTCCTCGGAAGGTGAGGAACAGCTGCTGTGTGTTGCGGGGCGTGTGGATCTGCAGCCGGCCGCGGTGCTCGCGCTGCAGGGCGGCCTTTAGACGTGACATCTCGTTCTGTTCGCCGTGCACTAACACCTGGACACAGAAGGTACATCAATTACAGCTCGCCGTAATTAAAAACGTTCAACATCTAGTTGCAATCTCATTATAGAGGGAATATTGTCAAAAAGGACCATGCAAATTATTGTATGGGCCCCGTCCCCACCCATCAACAAACTTCGTATTAGTTTCAATATGATTGTGACCTACCAAAATAGGATTAAAAGTAGTGTGTAATCTGAAAAACTATTGGGTAAAAAAAGAAAAAAATATATATTTAGTCATTATATTTAATCATCCACGTATATTTTTTATAAACATAACCTTAATAATAACTTACTAAAACAAAAGTAAACAGAACATCTGTTACTTACGAGTAGGTATCACAATTTTACACACTCATGAGGTACATTTTCAACGCTAATATCGACAGAACTATTTATCTATCTATACTAATATTATAAAACTGAAGAGTTTGTTGTTTGCTTGAACGCGCTAATCTCAGGAACTACTAGTCCGATTTGAAAAATTCCTTCAATGTTAGATAACCCATTTATCGAAGAAGACCATAAGCTATATATTATCACGCTAAGACCAATAGGAGCGGAGCAGTAACTATTCCACGTTCCAAACGTTCGGAAGTTAATATATACTATAACGTAATAATTATATTTCATCGATTATCACATTAGATAACATTTCAGCTGGCAGATTAAATTCTGGATGTCGACCGATTCCCATATACCATAAAATTGAGATTATATGAGCACAGGCTCCAACTGTACGGGCTCCTGTCAAGCAAGTGCAGTACCACTGTATAATGGCATGTCTACCTGTTAAGGCGCGATTTATTAACAGATAGGTGTAATAAATCCGTGATCTAACGTGACCCGAACGTCACCAGAAAATGCCTGGTTAATCAGAGGACGTATACAAATACGTCCTCTGATTAACCAGGCATTTTCTTGTGGCATGTTATACCTTGATATGTCATTTAATTGGTTCTCTTGGAATAGTTCAATGTAATAGACACCATTACGAAAATGTTCTGCACAGTAAGATTTTGCTAGTTCAATGTGATATGTCCCTAGAGAAAATAATATGATATCATCATCGCTCATTTGAGGGAATTCCTCAAAATGTGCCATATTTGCTTCCATTGCCACAAAATTGGCTCTTTGCCTATTAAGATTTTTCCCATCAACATAATTATGTAAAAGATTCGGACTATCTATGCGAGAACTTATTATATCAAAAAACTGCGGTGCCAGCCTATGGTCTGTAGCGACTCGATAATTAGCATTTATCAAAGAGCCTGCTATACGGAAATCAATAAACATGTTAGGTAATGTTCTGTTAAAGTAGGTCTGTTTAAATAGTTTAAATCGGTTTTTGAATTTTCCGTTTACTACCTCGACAACCCATCTACATAACGTCACTAAGCGCGAATCATTTGCCTGTGTGGTTGATAGTTGGGTGGCGTTTCTATCCTTAGTAGGTGGCATGTAACCTTCATAATTAAGTGACTCTATGTCTTGTATGCTGTCCCTGAACCCCCTGTCCAAAACAAAGACGTCCCCAGCATGCAGTAACCAATGGACTGCTCCATTGGTTACTGCATGCTGGGGACGTCTGCTCCTCATCATTCATTATTTTCTGCATGATGGTTGCATCAGAAGTAGTTGCGGCAAATGGACCTAATATATCAATGATGTACCCATCGCTGCTAACTAATATAAAAGGTTTAAGCAAGTTTCTAAACTTGTGATGACTGTAACTTTTTCTCTGGAATAGAAAATTGGTGCTTTTCTCTATGTATATATATGTTCCGTCTGCAATAATAATTAGTTTAGTATTTTCTTCGTTTCCAAAAATCTTCTTTGGTAAGAAAAGATTTCTTCTCAAAAGTTCATTCCTAGAAATGTGATCTAATCCAAGATGTTTCGGAACGTAATCTTGTGTTAAACATTGTCGTGCAATTTTTAACCTGTGTTCAAACATTTGACGTGTTATACCAAAAAGCGAAGCTAGTCTCTCGTTCGATTCCCGAGTTCTAAGCTTAGTGAGATATGCGCCGAGAACTGACCGCGGACGTCTACATTTTTCTGGTAGAGATGGAGTATCTTCCAAAATAGTTTTGAACTGCTCTAAGGTAAGTCCGGTCCAAAAATGAAGTTCACTAACATTTAGTGATGTGTCAGATTCGAAATCAAATGTGGACCTTTCGTTAATAGCTTTAATTAACATGGTAGACATATCATTGATTAGTGTACCATTAAAATAATTAGTAACATTTATGCTATCCAATAACCCTTTAAAATCAATGTTCATTAAATGTTGTTCACATATACGAGCACTTGGCGGAATATATAATCGGTAATGACAAAGTACATGTAACTTCATAGCCAATGGAGCTCGTCTCAGATTTTGACTTCTACATTCAGTGTAGATACAAGTGCGTGAAGAATTAGGTGCTCTAACATAATCTCGAACAAATACTTCATGGGTCTCTTGTTCTGGATGCTGTTCGGAGTCTTCTCCACCTTCCGCATTGGTAGGCTCTGAACCATCGCCTTGAGGTTCTGGAACTGAGGGGGAGCGGGCAAACATTTTTTCAAATAACCTGTGTCTAACAAACAACTAAATACCTACACACACATTTTATGTGTTTTCATTATCTAGATACTTAAACATAAGACAAAAAGCTTCGTAGCAGTATTCATTTTAAAATAAATGTTAAAACTGATTATTCGTAATATGATTTTTATTTAATGATTTTGACTTACTTGTATCAATCCATTTTGAGAAATGTATGAAACCAACTCAGGACTGTTTTGAACCAAACCATCTTGCAAAATGTGTCGCCTCTGTCTTAAGACGGATCTTGGACACATTACACATCGACGTCCAGTCTCCATCGTAGAAAATCAGAATCCAGTAAACGTGCCAGGGTCAGTAGTAGAGCAATCAAAGAAAGTCCGTTAATCAAGCAGGGGTCAAGATAGTCGCAAACAAGTTAATACTGCACAGATACACAACGTGAACACAGCGAACGTACTAGCCACGACTGAAGTGTGATGCGGGAACGCGCGTCGCAAGGGTAACAAAAGGCCCGGAGGTACTCGGGGGGGAGGGGCGCGGCGCGGACGCTTTGACCGGTTTTTTGTGCGTCCCAACGATTGCTCTGATATAATAGCCGTGTTCTAGTTAGATAGTGTCTCTGTATATATTTAATACAAAGAACAGTAAGAATAAAAAAAAAAACACTAATAAACATATATTTTTTAAATCATACTGTTTTTGCATAAGAACCCCGTGTGTGGCGCAAGTATTGTCATAGTAAAAAATCATCAGGCTGGCAAGCTGTGTTAACATAAATATGTTTGATTTCTGTTGATGGGTGGGGACGATCATTTGCATGGTCCTTTAGGAAAATCAGATGTATTTTTGACAAATTGATACTGAAATAGGAAAAGCTCTTAAAAATACGGAAATTTCTCCTCAGGTGTTCTACTGAGTACTCGGTCCTAACATCACTAAGATTGGAAAAAATGCTCAAATTATAAGAGCTTGAATCATCAGGGATACCAATAAAATAAATATTTTGTCTAGCCTTTTACGGTCTGCTGTATTATTTATTACTGAAAGCTAGGGTTAGTCTTAATTCGGATCCAAACCTAATAAAATACTCACAAAGGCTATATTCTAATATGTGCGGGGCGTCCTGTGATGAACTGCTTATAGTTCGTAAGAAAGACGAAGCGTGTACGACATAGTCCTAATGTTTTTTATTCCATATTCAAATCCCTGTTTCCAATTGATGTTATTTCCAACTAAGCAAATATTAACTGTATACAGGTGTTAATTAAGTTGATTTTAGAATGACTAGTACTATTGAAACTATTAAAAAAAAAAAAGAACTTAAAGCGCAAACCGAACTCTGTGGATTATAAAGTTTTATTTGTTTTTGTTAGGTCAATAAACTAATCCATCATCCAGGTTTCATATATTTACGGCCCAAATTCATTCCTCCTGCGCTTATCACAATTTATTTCGAGTTTGCGAACATGTATTCTTATTCCATACTTCTTTCTCTATTGGTCATCATCTCAGTAGTCACCAGCCATATCATCTTTCACACAGTTCATGCATTTTTAACCGACTTCCAAAAAGGAGGAGGTTCTCAATTCGGCTGTATGTTTTTTTTTATGTTTGTTACGCGATTACTCTGTCAATTATGAACCGATTTTGAAAATTCTTTTTTTGTTTGAAAGGGTATACTCCCGAGGTGGTCCCATTGCCACCAAATCAGAATCTGATGAGGGGATCTCATGGAAATCGAGGGAAACCCTTAAATTTTATATGCATACCTATAGCGATTTGGGTATTTTTTATAGTAACTCGTGCATTTGCTCTCCGAAAGCACCATTTGGTGAAGTGAAACTGATGATGGCGACCATAGATGGCCACCGGAACAATATAATAATGAGTACCTATTTAACGGGTTGCGATTAAGCAATTTATGCTGGTCACTATGCATATGGTGAGTGGCAGTTCTCCTGGTTCTTACCAGGAGAACTCCTCAACAATCAACGTCCCGGCATCGGGAAAAGCAATATTTTGTAAAAGGTGATAAGCAGTTAACATTAGGCTATTCTAACTTAGATAAATTCAAAACTGACCCACTAAAAAGTGAAAAATAAACAACTTTAATTTCGGAAGTCGGTGGCAAAAAACTCAAATACAGATCCAAAGACACCGAATTCCGAAATTAAAGTTATTTTTCACTTTGTAGTGTTATTTTTGGTAGTCGGTTATTATTTTTTTGTAAAAAGTTTTTTTGTAAGTAAAAATAAGTAAGTGGTTACCCATACGCCAGCGCAGAGAGCAAAGGGCGCTGACCACCTTGTTTTCATTTCTTGACTCTCCCTCTTCCCCTAGTTATCTAGCCCACTTTCAGTACATTTGCACCAACCATAATAAAAATTTACGTTCATCTCACAATCGTCTTCTTCAATGTCCCACTCACCGCACAGACTTCATTCACTCTTCCTTTTTCGTTCAGTCTATATCTCTATGGAATGCGCTTCCCCAGGAAATCAGGATGGCAACCAACCGATTATCCTTTAAAGTTAAAGTTCGCGAGCACATTCGCAAGAAGCTGGCAGTATCATCACAACGGTAATGTTTTTCCATTGTTTGTCTCAATTGTTTTAGTTTTAGTGTATATATTATATTTATAGTTTTAATAGGTATATGTATATATTTATATTTAAATAATATTTATTCCTCAATTCTCACTATTGCACCTACCACTGTTTGTCTCTGCATCGCCCAAAGGTTGACTGGTAGAAAATGCTTATGGCATTAAGTCCGCCTCTGTACATTTGTGTGCTTATAAATAAATAAATAAAAATATTTTTCTTATATTCGGTTAGAACTTATCTGTCAGCATTTTCATAACGGCACCAACACTATCGGGCCTTGATTTTATTTGACTTTGAAAAACCGTTCTTTTTTTTATACATTGTCGATGTATGAGAAGAACGATTTTTTCAATGTATTAACAAAGCTTTCACATTTGGGCCTGTACACACCACGTTTTTTAAACGCGCCGTTGACGCACGTTTGTAGCGATACAGACGCGATACGCACGTGAGTCTGACGCAGCCTGTAGACCTTCTGTAGCATAAAGGCCCTTAGACCAAGACAGATGATGTCCTTTGTTTAAAAATTTGTAAATTAAATTGTGAATGCAGGATACATACGACATGCGGCGGCTTGAGAATGTTAATAAACTCGGAGGTCTGCTGGTAGTCTGTGTGTGCTGAGAACGAGATGTAGTCCACCGACATCTTGAGAGGCAGCTTCTGGCCCGACATAGATGTGATTTCCTCAGGCTCCGACAGGATCGTCTTAGCGAGCGTGCCTTCTACGCAGTAACCTGGGGAGGTGGATTGATTAGTGGATTCTAGAATCAAAACTTTTCATTTGGGTCTATAGGCTTTTAGTCTTCTAAATAATCAGAAATTTTATAGTACCCTCATTTTAATACAGCTTTTAATCGTATAATGGGTAAGTTCCGAATGTCAGTAGGAAGTGTGTTGTAAAAACGTACACATTGACCCATGAACGAGTTGTTTTGAATTATCGAATATCGTACATTTTCTTAAAATTTGATTTATTTTTGTGTACATACAATAGATTTTCAAATATATATTGAGAGGCTACAGTCAGAATATCTATTTCTTTGAATATTTTACGAAGTGAATCTCTTGGACCTATATTGTAAATGGCTCGAAAAGCCCTTTTCTGTAAAAGAAAGATATTATTAATGTCCACACAGGTTCCCCAGAGAAGAATCCCATAAGACATAAGACTATTAAAATAACTAAAATAAACAATTCTGGCATTATCTACGTCAGTGTCATCAGTTGTCCGTCGATTTTTAACAGCATAGGCGGCCGAAATAAGCCTTTCTGACAATTTTTCTACGTGTGGGCCCATTGTAATTTACCGTCAATAGTAACCAGAAAAACTGGCGACTCAACAGGGTCCAACTCTATTCCATTAAGTTGAACATGGGTAGTTAGCTGCCTGACATTTGGCATTGAAAATTTAATGAGTTTAGTTTTTTTATCGTTCAGGAGAAGATTATGTACATTAAACCAATGGACAACTTTAGAGAGTGCATCGTTAATATGTTCAAAATTGACTAGCTGACGTTTGATTTTAAAAATGAAGGAAGTGTCATCTGCAAATAATACAATCTTGTGATTATCCCATATGTGATAACTATAAGGTAAGTCATTTATATAAATTAGAAACAAGAATGGACCTAGAATTGAACCCTGTGGAACGCCCATAGTGACCGCACTCTTGCCATTAACATCAACCCTCTGAATTCTGTTGTTCAGATAAGAAGTCAGAAGGTCGAGAGCACTGTCCCTCACACCACAGTGGTGCAGTTTTCTGATGAGTGTATAATGATGAACGCAATCGACATTTATGATTATTATTTTTATTATTTTTTCATTGATAAGTTGACATTTATTTAATACCATGTTTTTCAAAATCAAAAATCAAAATTTATTCATAAAGACAACTGAGATCCATATTGTTAGTATACCTTATAGCTAGTGTTAGTAAGCAAAGTGATATTATTATTATTAGAGTTTGAAGCACTTTGCACCGAAGATGACCAAGCAGGGTACAAGTTTCTCACCTGGCTATCCTCTCCACAAAATGCCTCAAAATGGGAGAATAGAATGTTGAATGTTTTTAATGGGATTTTTTTATTATGTTTTCATTGATAAATTGACATTTATTTAATACAATGTTTTTCATGGGATTATCTGTTTAATGACTGCATGATTATGGTAAATTAATTTAAATAAAATATGTAGCTTAATTTTGTATTTGCACGCCGAAATTAAAGGCAGAATAAGATAGCAATTTTGTACGTTTTACCAACCTTCTGTACCTTATTTATGCAAATAAATGATTTTAATTTTTTGGTTTTTGATTTTTTTGAAGGCCTTAGACAAGTCGCGGAAAATGCCGAGAGCATCCTGTGACTCCACCCAGGCCTCGAATATGCTCTTAAGTAATTCCACGCCGACGTGACTTTTACTATGGGACCAAACCTGAAACCGCAAAAAAAAATCAGCTGTTCCCTACATTTATGTTCGAACAACTCGTCAGAATGTAGGGAACACAGATTTTTTTTTCGCGATTTCAGGTTTGGTCCCATAGTTTTGTTCATAATGATGAGTACAATGACCCCTTAAGAGGTTGTGCGTTAATTCTGGGACATGTTGTATACTAATTAAAAAAAAAAAAACTCCTGACTCACCAGCAATAATGACTCCGTTATTTGGGTCGGTGCACCACGTCTCGAACAGTTCTCGGGACAGTCCCGACTGCATCATACCGGGGGAAGCCATAATCACACATGGCCCTATGTCGTCGAAGTGATCTATACCCTGAAAGATATTTTAGAATATGAGGTACAGGTAAACCAACCAGATAAGCTATGTATGTGCTTCGGAAACACGAATTTTCACAGAGGCAATGCTTCTAAGTTTTGTACAACCGGGCTTAGTAGACCACTACAAAGCGCGCTTGTACAACACTTGTAGAGGGACGTGGCTTGATATTGAAATGCTGCTTATGCTATGCTTATGCCACCATCTTCAACCACAACATACGGACCATTATAAAACCTGTCCATTTTATTAGTATTTTCATTCCTTAGTAAAATTAAATCATCTTTCATCTAACTAATAGGATTTTTATTTCTATCATAAATGACCTTTCGAAACAGCGAATTCAGCGTTTGAAAAAAACGCTGAATTCGCCGTTTTTAAATCGAAATTTGCCAAAAATATGTTATCCGATAATTCTGTTGGAAAAACTACTACTACTATATACTTTTCTTTGGAAAGCTGTCGGTAAAACAAAACTTGAGTATCGGCGGCTAGTGAGGCATATATTTATGCAGCCGCTGGCAATGACGTATTATAAATAGACGCGTCTTACACGAACATTAGTGCACTCAAAAACAGCGTAAGCCATGATTGTAGCTACACACTTGCATACAATCATACAGCGCGTGAAGAAAAGGAAAGACCTATACCGATATCTGTTGTTAGAAAGAGATGAACATACATATTTAGTTACGTTACTAGCTGCTGCACGTTCATTGGCGCGTACGTAATAATAATTATTACTATTGTAAATGTCAGGCTAATGCCTGGCATTTACTTTGCCATTATTGAGCGCAGGTAACGCATCTAAAGGTAATACATCATTGGCCGCTGGTATTTCTTTGCCATATGAAGGCCGTACAGCGTGAACCGATCCCAATTTTCATCACGCATTCGTGTGGGGCACATGATCCAGTGTCTCTAAAGTAAGGATTGCCAATAAGTTCAAAACCGGCCAAGTGCGTGTCAGACCACGTACAATGAAAGGTTCCGTAGTTGGGATGAAGTTGAAAAAGATGCTCTCCCATACATCGATATACGTCACGGTATGTAAGTTGGTCTACGATTACGCAAACGGATCCTTGAATCGAAAAATGGCCTTCACAGACCCGCAATACTTTTGAACGGCCTATCCAACGATACTACACATCATGGGACACAAGAAAAAAAATATCATCCCCACTTTAAGTATAATACCGTCAAAAAAATGTTTTTTCAAAATTTTATTTTACTACTTTGTCGGCGTGATTAATATGTATACCCATGCCAAATTGCAGCTTTCTAGTACTAGGAGTCTCTGAGCTAAGCCGGGGACAGGCAGACAGACGGACATGGCTAAACTATAACCGCCTTATTACAAAACAAGATTTATATTTTGACGTGTCATAAACCATGGAGCCAGTTTTTGTAATAAGAACGTAACAGTGATTGAAATACCGTTCTTTATACAAAACTGAAAACGTAATTCGGTACTAAGTTGTCAGTTTTGTGTTTAGGAACTTTACCATAGTCGGAATAAAGTTCGAAATTCAATAATGGCTCCATGTTTTAAACCTGGGTCTGAAGATAAACCTTGTTTTGTAATAAGGGGGTAAGGGTTCGTTGTTGACTACGGAACCCTAAATCCTTGAACCCTACGGGGATATAAACTATAAGATTCACGAGTTGATGGTATTCTAACTAATATAAGAATAGTAAGTATGTCAAAAAGAGTCATCTCTGTCCGAAAACCGGTCAAGAGCGAGTCGGACTCGCGCACCGAGGGTTCCGTACGAATATATGATGTTGATGATTTCTGAAAAACTGTGCTATTTAGAGACATCGTTTTAGTTTTCCTGTAATCTTTACATAAGCTTCTATCATATAGAATAATTTCAGATTTTTATCTCTGCAAACTTCGGAGATAAGTAGTAATATTTTTTTTACATTTTTCATCAAAAGTCGGAAACTATGATGCCTAAAAAAAAATTTTCTTTTGAGAATGTGCAAACAGCGTTCTTTCATATGATACCCCACATGCCCTAGTAGCCCCGCTTTACATTTTTAAGACCCCGTTCAGTCCCTTTTGCAAAAAAGATATATATTTTTTAATTTCTTTCTTACTTGCAAAATAGTTGGGCAAACGTCATCTAAAACTATTCTAAATTTCAAGTTGATAGCATTAGTAGGTCTTGAGATATCCAGGTGTGACAGACAGACAGACAGACTTAGTCTCACCATAAGGGTTCCTTTTTACCATTTTGGTACGGAACCCTAAAAACGTGTGTACGTTATCTACGATGTGTCATACAGTCGCCGAAAAATCTATAACTTTGGTCGTGGAGTAGTCATATTAATTAAAATTTTCAGTGTCTAAAGATTAGATTCGCATCAAAAAAAAGTAAAGTGACTCCGCTTGTGTTAAGACTAAGCATAATTATGTCAGATTATAGGCATAATCAATACACCTGTGTTACCCAGTAACTACCTTTACTATCTTAACTAACTTTAAATATAACAAAATGACACTTGATAACTATAAATAGAGTTTAAATTGGCCTGTCTTAAAACAGTAGTGAGATTTAAATCAGTGGCATCGAAATACAGATTGTTATTAGAGTACAAGGTCAACATAATTTAGTATGCGGCTTGGATACATGGCTCATGATATTGAATGTTTTGTTCAGTGGCAAATATTCTGCATGTCTATGAAGGGGAGTGAGGTGGAGGTATGAGGGGATATTTTTAAGGATAATCTGGCTAATTAAGAAAATGTTTATAACAATTTATGAAGTTAGTTTGAAGTACCTACGACGATGCCTATGGCTATAAATAACTAGCTGCTGCCCGCGGCTTCGCCCACGTCGCTTTTTCTAAAATAAATGTAGCCTAAGTTACTCCTTATAACATTAGCTATCCAGGGCCAGTGAAAGTCCCGTCATAATCGGTCCAGCCAGTTATTTTATAACTCTAAGTAATAACTTTTAAGCGGAAGACCGATGGTAATGAAATAAATACTAAAATAAATATGACCTCCAGATACGGACTCCGACTTCATTCCAATTTATTCAATCTTAAAAAAAAGAAGTTTTTAAAAGGTGTGAGGTTTGGAGGTAGAGAAAGGTTTTAAAAGAGGTAAATAAAAATGACAATAATCGTGTGAATTTTAATTAATAAATTAACCCTCTTGGGGGTTAATTTTACAAAAACGCTGAAACACGTATTTTTTTAAATTGTTACCAAAAGCAAAAAATCAAATTTAAAAAATCCTAAATTCCCCATACAAACATTCATCCACTATATCGCCCCCTTTATGATTAATTTTGAGACAAAAAGTAGCCTATGTCCTTCCCCAGCCAGGATAGCATCTATCTGCTTGCCGAATTTTATCGAAATCCGTTCAGTGGTTTAGGCGTGAAAAGGTAACATACAGACACACAGACAGAGATATCTTCGAACTAATCATATTAGTATGGATGTTTGTGTAATCTAGATATACGCTTGGTTACACTTTTGTTACCTTCAAGAAATTCGGTAATAATTATTAAAATATTCTAAAGATTATGGGTATTAAAGAGATAACATTGGTATATTACACTATCTATCAGCAGTGTAATGAAACGTGTTAATTTTTAATCTGTAGTGTTGTGATAGTGACGCCCGAAGATCGGAGCGGCCGGCATTCTGGGTTCGCATTTAATAATATTAAGTGGATTTTATAGTGGAAAACAGTAAGTAAAACTATTTTCATTATACATTAGGTTATATCCTTCATAAATACTTTATTAGAAACAATTATTTGCGTCCAAACATAGCCAACATCTATCAAAGGTAAATGAACTTATTTGAGAATTATTTTAACATGATTTTTTGGCACTTTATGCAGTAACAGTATCAATAGCAGGTTTATAGGAAAACAGATAACATTATTTGGCATTGAACAGCAATTTATCAACTGCAATTTGGACGGAATCATGTGTAACAAAGAGGTTATATTTATATTTTTGGGTGTTGTCCTTGTCGGAGTTTGGCGCCAATTTTAAAAATACTTAGATAGATAAAAATCAGCTGCTCCGTACATTTTGTCGATTTAAGTGAACACAAATGTAGGGAACAGCTGATTTTTTTTTCGTGATTTCAAGGTTGGTCCCATAGAAAAAGTTGTTCAAAATGATGAGTACAATGACCCCTTTTCGGGTTTAGTATAAACAAAAACTAATATTGTACTTATATATCATTCGCGCGAAACCCAGAAATCGATATTTTGTTAATTAATTTCATATATGAGACAGGCTTACGAGCCGTCTTACGAGAGTGGTCACCAATGCCTATGGACATCTGCAACATCAAGAGATTTCCCGACACGACGATAAGTTTAAACAACATTTACGTCACCTGTACTTGTATTTCCACTATATCCGCTCTTTTTAAAAAGGGAGGAGATTATGCATTCGGCGAGATTTTTTTTATATACTTAATAAACAACCTACTTCAAAAAAAAAACTGACTACAAAGTGAAAAAATATTTTAGTTTCGGAAGTAAGTCACAATTTGGCAATACACAACAAACAAACAAAACCAAGCCAGCGAGTATAATTTTTCACTTTGTAGCCGCTTCTTTTTTTAAACTCAGTTGTTTTATTCATAAAAGCGATTTCGTTCTAGCAATGTTCCCTGACTCGTTCAAGAACCGCCTCATCCAGTGGCTGGAGGAGCACAGAGAGTTCGTAGTGTGCGTGTTCTGCCTGCCAGCCAGCTTCCTGTTCACCGTGCTGCTGCGGCTGCGCGCCTACGCGCGCTGGCTGCGCAGCGACCCGCAGCGACACGACAGCGCCGTCAGGCTGATACAGAGTCAGGTGAAGGACACCATTCAATATATCAGTCCATCTTGAAACTTACGCCACCATCTTTGTTTTTTCTATACAATTTCACACAACAATTCATGTTTATTGTGAAATTCTCAGAGAAATTAAAAAAACAAAATGTTAGCTTTGTTCCGCGCGCTAAAAGATCTTTGTACTTTACTGAAGAATTACAGAAATTTTCTCTAAGACAAAGAGCTCTGCGCAATTAAAATGTTTTTTTTTTGTAATGAAACAAAAAACCTTTTTTTTATTGCTGTTTGGGCATGCTCTTGACCTCGATCTCGGCTGATGGAAAGCGATGGATGAGGTCTATGATAGAACGAGCGTGTCAAGAAGATGCCTGTTCCCTTTTGCTTTGAAGGCAGACGGGTTATATGTGGAAGGGAACACAGACGCTGGCAGAGGCTGTGCGTATAATAAATGCGGAGGAGAAGCGCTGAATACGACTGGACAGGATATCAACCAAGTGCGGATGGTACCCTGCAGTACGGCTGGTAATCCGGTAATAAAAGAGCGATGGTGCGATCAGGTTGTGAACCCCTGCGCACTCTCCGAAGTACAGTCTGTAGATGACCGATAGGCAAGCAACATTACGCCGATGAGCCAGGCTGGTGAAGCCTAGCCACCAACGTTTCGTCACCTGTAAGCGTTTTTGCTCTGCGTTCCACCGAGTCTAGTGCAAATTGGTATTTTCCTGAGCTAGCTCATAAGTGGCTGAAATACTCCATACAGGAATGGACCTGTGCTTTGTAATCCTTTGAAATAGTTTAAACAAAGGCTTGTATTACTATTAACTAATCAAATTCAACAAGGCGCTTACGGATAAGAACTAAGAATTCTAAGAGGAACGCTACGGGGATAACACCTGTATTTTTACAGTTTCCTTTTTTCATTATAGTCAGCTCTAAAAGGTCCTAAAATGACATAGCAATACCGATAAGACTAATTTGTTCTTTCTAATCGTTGACCTGCTAAAGATGAAGAATCCTTATCAATTGTCCATCTCATTGTTCTAATACCCAGTTAATTTCAGGTACAACAATGGAACAAGCTGCCCCCAAACAACCGTCGCCTCTTGTGCACGTCCCGCCCCAACTGGCTATCTCTATCCACTACGTTCTTCCAAAAGCACCTGCACCACCAGGTCGCGATCCCCCTGTATGATATCCTGAAGCTTGATGAGCAGGCTATGACCGTAAGGGTGGAACCCATGGTCACCATAGGAGATATCACCGAGTATCTGATACCGAAGGGCTATTCGTTAGCGGTGACTATTGAGCTGACTGATGCTACTTTGGGAGGTGAGTTTTAAAGCTTTACTCTTTTAATTCCGACACGGATAAAACCTCCCATTTGCCATTGGGAGCTTTTATCCGAAGCCTTTTAAGTATCTTGTCTACTACACAATCTTTATCGCGAATTTTATAGTTTTCGCGATCCATGTTAATATAGATGTGTATGATGTATGCTACAGACCATTCCACCAACCAGACCAAGAGGTTTTACGCAAAGTGAAATTAAACTCTATTTCTGTATAATTATGTTTCTCTTAGATTCTATTTCTATTGCTGGTTTCTGTAATCTGTATTTGTACAGAAATGTAATTTTTTCTGTAATATACTTTGATAAGATAGGAAAGATTGATTGTGTTGTGTTGCTGTAGCTAACCAATCGAATAACGCATGCGAATAATTTTCAATCACCGTAATTTATCTGACAAACAAAACCTAAACGCTTACAATTTCTTCCAGGCCTCGCATTCGGCACAGGCATGTCAACCCACTCCCACAAAGCCGGCCTGTACCACGAGACCATCACGAGCTACGAAGTAGTTCTGGGAGACGGCTCCCTAGTAACAGCCACAGCCGACAACGAGCATTCAGACCTCTACAAAGCGTTACCGTGGTGTCACGGCAGCATTGGCTTCCTCGTCGCCTTAACCCTCAAAATCGTCAAAATAAAACCCTACATCAAAATAAAGTACATCCCCGTCAAAGGCCAAAAAAAATACTGCGATATGATTCGGGAATTTTCGGGGACAAACGAAGCAGTTCCGAAGGAGTTTCCTGATTATATTGAAGGAACTATTTATAGTAAAGATGAGGCTGTTATTATGGTCGGGGATTATGCTGATTATGATTCGAAAATACCTGTTAATAGTTGCTCTAAATGGTACAAGCCCTGGTTCTACAAACATGTCGAGACGTTTTTGGAAAAGGGAGAATCTGAGGAGCTGATACCTCTAAGAGACTACTTGCTAAGACATAATAGAGCTATTTTCTGGGTCGTAGAAGATATGTTATCATTCGGAAACGACACGCTATTCCGTTACTTCTTCGGATGGCTCCTGCCCCCAAAGCCGGCCTTCCTAAAGTTCACCACAACTCCTGGAGTTAGGGCCTACACCTTCACGAAACAAGTGTTTCAAGACATTGTGCTACCTATCAAAGAATTGGAAAGACAGATTGAAATAGCAAGTGTTCTATTCGAGAAATTCCCTCTACTGGTCTATCCTTGCAAGATCATTGACCGCGGTCCATCGTCGGGACAGTTGAAAAGACCTGACGCGAAGTACCTAGTCCCGGGAACTAACTACGCAATGTACAACGATTTGGGGGTCTACGGAGTCCCAGGAAAGGTAAAGGAAAAGAAACCTTATAACCCTGTGAGTGCTATGAGGAAAATGGAGGAGTTTACTAGAGAAGTTGGGGGGTATTCGTTCTTATACGCAGATCTCTTTATGACTCGGGAGGAATTTGAAGTGATGTTTGATTTGTCTTTGTATGAGGAAGTGAGGAAGAAGTACAGTGCTAATGGTGCGTTCCCACATCTGTATGATAAGGTTAAGCCTGAAATTGATGTGTTTGAGATCGGGGAGAGCAATGCTATTGATTGATCTATGTGGAGTAATAAAATTGTACTTGTATGAAATATTGTTTGTTTTTTGTTTCAATCAGGGAACATTTTGGTTACCTATTGAAAGGGTTTTCGAGAGGGATTTTGTAACCAAAATGGTCCCTGGGTAGAATAGAGATAGAATTGATCATGCTACGCGTGCAGGGCGGATATCAAAATAACATAATATTATGATTTTTTCATGTTATTGAGTTTCAAATAGGTATAGAACCCATTGAATGTGTTATCGTGTAATCCTTTCACTGGGTTTCAAGTATAAAACCCATTCAATGGGTTATCATGTAACCCTTTCAATGGGTTTCTAGTATAAAACCCTTCCAATGGGTTACATCAGGATAAAGGTAACCCATTGAATGGGTTACCCCTTCGAAAGGCTTAACTCTTAACCAGGGTTGTATGGTCCCTGGTTTCAATACCAAATAAGAGTTTCGTGAAAACTGAACCTATTGCAATTTTAAATGGTTCCCTATCCATTTGCATAACATTTTAAGACATATATTAATATAAAATGGCATACTTTTGTTTATCCAAACCACAGAATAAGTAATAGTACTACGTACAGAAGGCTCACTCTCTGGAGTCGATTAAATAGATAAAAACTCTAGCCGCGTACACATAAAGCACAGTCTAGCTCGCTCCTGTTATATTTACCTACAGCGATAATAGCCTACAGCCCCACTCCATCACATTTCCCGCAATGCATTCATGCAAAAATAAACCGTGTTAATACGCGAGAGCGCTTCTTTTAGTTTAACCGTTTCAATCATGGCCGTTCTCGACGTCACCGCGTACTTATTAGGGTTGCGACTTACGAATTATATTTTTTGTACTGTAGCGGCTACAACGAACGGAGTGAAGCGAATCTACGACAAGCCGACCACAACAGCCGCTCAGTGGTATGGAGCGAGTGAAAGACGATAAGTATTATTGAAATAGGTAAATTAATAATAGGTGTGTTGAATGAAATAAGAACACAGCTATATAAATTAATAGAGACTTTGTATTAAATTTATTACATTATTCTTACAAACATTACAAATACTGATTATTATTTTCGCAATTATAGGAAATAAAATTTAGTTATTTCAAAAAAAATACTCAAATTACGATATAGAAATTGAAATGCAATATTTTTTTTTAATATTATGTTTCTACCGGATTAACCATATTTTATACCTTTCGTTTAACAATATATTTAATAGTAAATGATTATAATTTAATAAGAATTTATAATTATTGGGTAATCGACTAGGAATCTTTATCATTTCGTCATATCGTATGACTGACGCCCGACTACCTACAACCGTTCGTCGTGCTGCGCCACCACCATACCTACGACAACGTCACAAGTTGATAAATATCATTTCATTTCGCCGCCGGTATGGCCTGAATATATTGGCACCTTGACCTACTTAAAATTGGTTACCGTCATTCCCATATTTTTTATGCCCTAACACTATTATGGTAATAGTCATTACGCCAAGTAACATTATGCGAATTAAAATTATGCCAAAACAAATTACCAACAAGATAATTATGTCAACATCAACTGTATGCCAAAAACAATTATGGCAAAAAAATTATACCAAAACAGTTATGCCAAAATATATTAGTAAAAACATTATGTGAAAAGAAGGGATCCCATTTTTGATCTGTGGTTTAATTGTACGATTAGAAGGAAACTATAGCCGTTACAGATCAAGAACACACATGTGACTTACATGAATGTTGACATAGGGTTTCAATTACAACGCGCGTTCGTGAAATACAACGACTATCTACTAAATCTTAAATTCATTCACTGACAGGCCGCTTGGCTAGCCAGAAGCATGAAATTTTGCACAAGAGTTCCCTATACAAAGCGAAAGCGATCACTATGGTAGGATTTTTGAAAGTTAGTCCCTGTAAAGGGGTTACACAGGGGATGAGAGTCTGTATCGAAGTTAATTTTTTCCGATGGGGAACCCATCGGGCATACGGCTTGTGCTGTGTCCGATGCGATTATATAGCGAGCGGCTGAAGGGTCATCGTATGCTAGTATAGCGAGAATATCTATTTGGTTTTGTGCCATGCGTCCTGACAACCTGCAGATCATTGGAGGAACACCAACTTAACAGAGTGCTATACGGATCTTTAAGGCGTTTGTCTTGAATGACATCGACAGGGGGGCGTTGTTGGTGAACATTTGTGATTGTTTCGCAAAATTGTATTTAAAAAAAACAAGATGGCGGCGTTAGTTCCGACCTTGGACACGCGCCAAAAGATCCGTGTACAAGTTGATCTACTGACCTTCAAGTTGGAGATGTGTCGGAACACGAAGGGGTTGTTGATGGCGATCTGCCGACGGATGCGGTCGTTCATCGCGTTGATGTACGTCTGGTACACCGCCATGCATTTCTTGGCCAAAGACGACGCGTAGTAGATCGGGATGTCCTGAAGCTCCGGGTGCAGGGACCAGTATTCATCTGTTGGTAAGAAAATATGTTATAGAACGCGATGGTTA
Source organism: Tiliacea aurago (assembly GCA_948098905.1). Lineage (NCBI taxonomy): Eukaryota > Metazoa > Arthropoda > Insecta > Lepidoptera > Noctuidae > Tiliacea > Tiliacea aurago. Next base: position 1,189,735 of record OX402593.1, read on the forward strand.
AATCAATATTATTTTCAACTCTGTACCTAAATGGCATACTTAAATGAGAAAACATGTGGCTACTTTCTCATTTATATTATGTATATATAAGACCTGTATTGTTCACTCGTGATCAGAGATCAGATATGATATGATGTTTCAAATCAATCATTTGTAACTATATTAAAGTCCAATAAATAAATTCCGGGATTTTAGAGGAGGTATTATCCACTCTATGTTACTTCCTTCCTCGAAATTTAGGTAAATAAGCTCTACCTATTCCGATCTCTGCTCATGAATTCCGATCTCTGCTCATGATTCCCAAATAAATATTTTATGCTTTGGATCTATTCTATAAGTGCAAGGGAGTGCACAATATGGGTTTTCCGTCTCACTCTTACATTTTAAAGCATCGCGTGATGTCCAATGACGTATTATAAATAGACGCGTCATACACGAACATTAGTGCACTCAAAAACAGCGTAAGCCATGATTGTAGCTACACACTTGCATACAATCATACAGCGCCTAAAGAAAAGGAAAGACCTATACCGATATCTGTTGTTAGAAAGAGATGAACATAGATATTTAATTACGTCACTAACTGCTGCATGTTCATTGGCGCGTACCTAATAATAATAATTATTATTGTAAATGTCAGGCAATTGCCTGGCATTTACTTCCATTTACTTTACTACCGCCATTATTGAGCGCAACTAAACGGTAACGCATCTAAAGGTAACACCATCATTGGTGATGTCCATTTAGGTTTTCGGAAGACATGTGTCGTTAGCTCTTCTAACCGTTTACAATGTATGTGTAACGTTTTAAAGGTATGGGCAGACTGTCGGCGAAGTATTGTATCAACTGGCCACACACTCGGGCTAGGGGCATTAGTATGACAATATTTCTGGTAAATATTACATTATATACGCATGTTTGATATTTTGTGAGATGATGGACGAAAGGTGAGTATTTTATTGTGCGAATATTGTTTGATTGTTATTAATGATGTGGGTGTTGGGTTGATGATGTTTGATGCGTGTATTGTTGTATGTTAATTAATGTAATTAGTATTATATCGTGTTAATTAAATATAAATACAGGGTGGATTTTTGAGATGGGGCAGTAAGGGCAGCTACCCTAACCGTTGTAGCTACAGGAAAACGGGTTTAAGAGACTGTCCTTATCTTTTTTAAGAAAATTTACCATGTTCCTGCTGACTGTATTATTTTTTTCAAAATTAGTGAATGTAGATCAAAATTTCTCAAAAAGATAAGGACAGTCTCTTAAGACCGTTTTCCTGTAGCTACAACGGTTAAGGTAGCTGCCCTTACTGCCCCATCTCAAAAATCCACCCTGTACAATCAATCAAATTTGTAAGTTTTACTTGTTTTGTTTGTTATTTTTGTGTATTAGTTCTTATTGTAAATATGTCTGTTTTTTAGAAAACTTAATTGTGTAATAACTTGTATTAATGTTTGTAATGTTGTGCATGCTTTCCCAAAATAAATAAAATATTTTTCTTGCTGTTTGTGTTGTGTCGCGTTGTGTAGCTTCGGAAAATGTTATGTGAGCCTGTCGCGTGTCGCAACCCACTGCTGGGCATGTCGATACGTACCCAGTATGAGCAGTAGTTCCTGCGCGCGGCCCAGCGCGAACACCGGTATGAGGCAGCGGCCGCCCCGCTGCACGATCTCACTCACCAGACCAGTGAACCGACTCTCTCGTTCCTCTCGCTTTTCGTGGATGTGAGTGCCGTATGTTGACTCCTGGAGAAACATGACAAGATAATATTAAATCTAAGAATCACACTAATATTATAAGTGTTAAAGTCTCTCTGTCTGTTTGTTATCTTATCACAACTAAACTATTGAACCGATCGTAATCAAATTCTGCAAAGAGATCTGGGATCTGCCTGGGGTAGAGAAGGACGTACGCTATCATTCTAAAAACGTTATACTGCCTTGGCTAAAAAGTTTTGACTATGACGCCACAGGAAACCTAATTGAAGTCATTATGAAGAGAAACACACACTCCCCCCAACACACACACCCTCACTCAATACACACACTTATACTACCCCCCCCCACACACACCACTTTCCTTACCCCTTATACACTCACACCCATACACTCCTCAACTAACATGAGCGAGCACATACTGCCCGCCCGCTCAACACATATAGACATAAGCAATTTGTTTTTAGTTATGCATGTTGATTTCTTTGAATTTTATTATTGCTATTACTTTTGATTTGCTTTGTGATCTTTGGATGCGATAAATAACATGTACGTATCATGTAACTAGGGGTTGACACCAGCTCCTGTAATACAGTGTATACTAGCGCAGGAGCTAGGGAATTCATAAAAATGTTTGCATAACTTATGTCAATAAAGATTATATTATATATTAGTTTTCATCCGGAATATGTATGATGAAATACAAATTACGCAGACGAATGGCGGGAAATAGCTAACAGACTATAATTTTGATATGGTAAAAATAAAGATTAATCTTACTGTAATTAGAACATCAGGATGTACTGTAGGTATCTCAGCTGCCATTAGATGTCTGTCCTCTTGCCTCGAAAAATCTCCTGTGTACAATACCTGTGGAAAAAAAAAAACAAATCCGCATTATGTATGTGCATATAATAATGATACCAGCCCTTGCAGTGGGACTTGCAGCTTGCAGTGGGACAATACTAACGCGGTTTTTTTAACGCGATTTTTTTTTGCCACGCACTGGATTTTCAACGCTCTGCTTGGCGCCGAGAGTAGAAAATCCTACAGTGCTTTTTAAAGCGCAAGGGATGCACTCTATTGGATTCTCAACGCTCGGTTCAACGCCGATAATCCAGTGCCAGATTAACTACGTAGCAAGAGTGGCAATTGCTACGGGCCCCGCGCAAAATGGGGCCCTGAAAACCAACACCTTTGCCTGAGAATATTTTTTGAGTGAATATTTTGATTTTACTTGATGCCACAAGAACGTGAAACGTAACACCTTTTCCAAGTAAGACAATCCACGTCAGACATCGGTAACCGATTATTTCGTTGGCGGAAATAAAACACAGAATTTCATACGGTAAACGCACAAATTCAACAAATAGTCGTTCGTATAAATATAAATGTATAAGAATTAGAATCGGCTCAGTAAAAAGTCTGACGTGTGCGAGCATCCATTCTCGACACTCAGTGTGGCGCGTAGCAGAATTGAAAGGGCTCGATTCAAAATGTTGAAATTGTATATTTATTTGTAAACTACATTATTTTTATTATAATTTAGTAACCAAAAATGTATTTTCTTTTACCCTATTTTTATTAAATCGCTTTATACTTAAGAACCCTTAGCAGATCAAGGGCGCCTCGATAGAATTTGCTACGGGCCCCGCGCTTGCTTAATCCGGCACTGCGAGAGTCCAGTGTGTGGTTAAAAAAGCGCCCGTGCATACGTGGGCTTATTATTAGCAGGAAAAATCTAGAGTTAATAGTACATACCTTAACTCCAGCTATCTCAATCATGAACATGGCAGCCCCGAGCACATGCCCAGCATTGTATGCCCAGAACCTGACTCCGCGCACGTCCTTCTCCTCATGGAAGTTGATGGTCTCGATGCGGTCCATGGAACCTTCCAGGTCTGACTCGGTGTACAGCATCTGTTCTGTTGATATGTTGCTGGGGAGGAGACTTATGGTTAGGGCCTTGTTCTTTGAGCTAGGTTAAATTCAAATTGTTGCATCGTTTGAGATCTTTCATTTTCTTATACAGGGTGTTTGGTGCATCGTGTGCTAAATGGAAATGGTCGACTGAAGCGGTCATCTGCTAGCCTTTCAGACCCCTTAACACCTCTCATGCCTTATGGATTTTTGTATCGTCAGACATAAGACCCTAATTTTACATTCAAAAACAAATTAAAAAAAAGTTTAAGGCGTAGACTCTGAATTTTAATTTTATTTAGACGTGTATTGTTTTATAGTACTTTTAAATACAAATCTAGTGACATTAGTTATCTAGTTTCTTTTTAATTTACTCGCAAAGATATAACTTAAATTAAAGCTGTACATGTTACAGCTTGTCGCCCTTGCACCGACCCTTCAGGTCCACCGGCTGCCGCAGAACACAAACTCAAGGGCAAGGGTGAACACACTCAAAAAGCCCGTTGCCCTTGCACTGACCCTTCAGGTCCACCAGCTGCCTCAGATCAGAGCAAAACCAGGAACAGAGAGACGTTGAAGGAGCTACTCCAGGCTCGCAATTGGTTAGGTAAGGGCTCCCGGAACAAACAGGCCACTGCCGCCAGTTCGATCAAATCGACAAGCGAGCAGCTTAACTCGTCCGCCGGAAAGTGGTTACAGGCAGAGGCGCCGCACAAGCCGATCAGCGCCCAGTCAACCGCCAACCGGTGCTCCGGGGAGTCAAAAAAAAAACAAAAGTGACCGGGATCGTCCAACTCCCTCATTAATTCTCTAGTCTATCCCCTTGCTAATGATGTGCCACATGCCATAAAAATCTTTTAACAACTTTGTGAATTCGCTAGAATTGTGAATCTAGTTACAAGGCTAATATACAAAATTTTAATTTAAAAAAGTATTTTTGCTTAAATGATACCTGACAAACGTATGGAATCTGTTACCTCACTTATATAAAGTAAAATCCGTCTCGTATCTCTATCTTTTCGTTGGATTTACTTGATTAAAAAAAACTAAATTGCATTTTTAACATTTATTTAATAATTGCTGCTCAAATTGTTGGCCTCTGTTGCGAATGCAGGCCCGACATCTGTTTCGTATTTCGACAGTTGTCGTACGAAGTCGTATTTCCTTAATGGTATTAAATGCAGTTTCTATGCGTTGGACTAGTACCTCCCTAGTTGGAACCTCCGTGGCGTATACCAGCTCTTTGGTACGTCCCCAGACATAAAAGTCTAACGGAGTTAGGTCTGGGGAACGTGGCAGCCATGGAATAGGGCCATCGCGCCTAATCCACGCATTGGGGAACACATTGTCGAGATATTCCCTCACAGTCAAACGCCAATGCGCGGGACAACCGTCATTCTGGAATACTATGGGCGGGCACACGTTCATTAAATACGGGCAACTCGCCCACTAATTCGGGCAGGTCATTTTGTAGGAATTCCAAGTAGTCATCGCCATTGAGTTTATCGAGCAGGTAATTTATTTATTAAAACTTTATGCACAAGTAAAAAATACAATGTACAAACGCGGACTTAATGCCTGAGGCATTTTCTACCAGTCAACCTTTGATGAGAGAGATGCAGAGACAAAACATGGCAGGCGTACGGGATAGATAGCTCGGAACTAACTATAAAATACAAGCATAAATACAAATACATAGATAGATACATACATATGATACCAAAATAAACTTTGTCACGATAAATAACTACCGGCAGTGAACACGACGACTCCAGCAGGTCACCGCTGCGGTCCTATTAGCTGATTCCCAATCACTCCTGCCCAAAAGTTTACACTAAACCTTCTTTGAAAAGATGTCTGTCTTTTAACACGTGGGTTTTCCGTTTTCGTTGTCCGGTGGTGCAAATTGTGTAGATTGAGAATCCCAACTTTGATAAATTTGGAGTCATCCGTCCACAGTATTATTTTAATAAAATCAGGATCTGGATGATCCTGATGATCATCATTTTTCATCATCATCATTTCAGCCGAAAGACGTCCACTGCTGGACATAGGCCTTCCCCAAAGGGAGGGGGTTGCCATAATCTAAAGAAAGAGATAGAAGATAGATTTTACTGTACAAGAGTGAGAAAACAAATTTTACCTGTTTCTCAAGTAACAGTTACGCAATAACATTTTTTTCAATAGAATTTGGAATTTAGTCTTATGTGACTCGATTCACAATTCTAGCGAATTCACAAAGTTGTTAAAAGATTTTTATGGCATGTGGCACATCATTAGCAAGAGGATAGACTAGAGAATTAATGAGGGAGTTGGAAGATCCCGGTCGCATTTGTTTTTTTTTGTAGCCTTGTAAACAGCTGTAACATGTACAGGTTTAATTTAAGTTTTACCTTTGCGAGTAAATTAAAAAGAAACCAGATGACTAATGTCACAAATTTTGTATTTAAAAGTACTCTAAAACAATACACATAATAAAATTAAAATTCAGAGTCTACGCCTTATACTTTTTTTAAAATTAGTATTTGAATGTCGACCACACTCCGACTCAACACACACACACAACAACCCGGGACATCATGCTCAACAGTGGTGCTTGCGGCTACAAGCGGCCCAAGAGGCAGCGGGGCGGGGAGGTTATGCTGTTTAATGACAACATAGCCCTACTTGTAAAGCATAATTAGTTATTCTTTAAAGAGAAATAAATAAGTATGATTCTGATTTAGAATTATACAAAGATTCGCTACAATATTTTTACAGTGAAACAGGCTTCATAAATCTTAAAAATATGAAAGCAAACATAAAAAATAATAAATAGAAAATCACAAACCTGACTTTGATATAATCTGACACAAGCCACCTGTAGATGGCTTTAGTGGCGTGAGTCATGAACACGCGCCCCTTGAATGATGTTTTTGTGAGGAACCAGGGTAGTGCGCCGCTGTGGTCCAAGTGGAAACTAGAGGAAACAGACAACGATTTTAAAAGAACATAGATTGAAATTGTTTACTAATGATACCTAAGCATAAAATATATTGTCATAATTTACATTGGCATAACACAATTCAGCATAATGATCATTACGCATAATATTATTAGGCATAAGTAAATGTTTTGTCCTTATGCTTGATGCCATAAATACTGCTAGCATAATAATAATGAAGCATAATTTTATAAAGCATAATGTTATAAACGCATAATGATATAAACACATAATGTACTTTGGAATAAAACTAATAAACCCTAATAAATAACTCCAAACGGTAAGTTGTAGACACTATTTCACCTTATTGATGCGATACAAAAACAAACATGTTCGCGGCTCGCCGCACTTTAACCTATTCCAATAGAGTAATTCCCAAATTATAATAAATAATATTTACATACATAACCTCACGCCTTCTTCCCATGGGGGTAGGCAAAAACTATAGAACCACTTGCTACGCTTACTCCTTTTGCTTCGCCTACGTTCATACATCTAGTCAAGTCATACACACACACACGCCGGTTGCGAGTACTACGCACCTGACCTTTCTGAAGCACATCACCAATTTGGTCACTATTATGTCTTTCTAGGGCGTCCCCTGCCGGCGTTTCCACTCACCTCTGCTTTATAAATACCTTTTGTTAGCCGCCTTTCACTCATCCTCTCCACATGACCAAACCATCTAAGCCTCAGATTATAGAAAAGAAGCAGATAGACCGTGAGGAACACCGAGAGTGCGGCCAACAAAGCGAATACAAATTCAAAAGCGAATACACTCTCGATTCAGTACCAGAGTTGCCAGAACGTCCCAAAAAGGACGATTTTTGTCCGTTTAGACATCTTTACGTCCCTTCGATGTCCGTTCTATATTCAGTCCCTTTTCCGTCCCTTATCAAATAGTCAACTACAATAATTTACTTTCTTACAAAAAATGCAAATAACAAAACGCAGTTTTAAAAATAACTAAGATGCGTAAAACTTATAAACGGGGGTTGGGGGCGAGGGTTACAGTTGTCCCCCACCTTTTCGCCCGCCATAGTTGCATAGTTTTTTTATAATAAATGTCAAAGGTTCAAATTTTTATCGAATGTTTTCATAGATTTTTTATTGTTAAAACAATAAAAAATCTCACTTAATTTACCAACAATACAGGGAATCTTTTTTTTTTTCGTAAACCATTTATTTCTGCATATTTTATAACGTTCCGCCGCGCGCCGCCACAAGTACTCCACTATCGCATCACCAAAATTGTCTTTTTACAAAATCGTGGTTGGTGGCCTACCTATTGATTCATTTAAGCATTTTGACATGATTTTGCCAGACGCAACTTAAAAACGTCAACATTTTGTGACATTTAAGTTCCTTTTCAAGGAATATGATAGTTAGTGATTTACCAATATTTTTAGAAAATAATTTTAAATATTTCGTTCGACGCAGCTCCGGCAGCTAAAATTGATTGAGATAAACCGCCTCAAAAAAAAAAATCTAATCATTTCGACCCCCCACAGTGACAGACAGACTCCTCAAATTCAGGCGACTTGATAAAAGACCCAACCCGATGGATGGGTGTTTGCCTGTATTCATAACATGATAACAACAAAAGTGCCTTGTCTAGTCTTAAACCTAATTCACTTCTTCATTCTCTGGTACTCATATAACAGTAGTATGAGAAAAAAGTATACTTATTTCCCATTCAATCGTAACAATTTTTTATCCTGCCGTCCTTTTTGTCCAAAAATCGTCCCATTTCAAGTAGTGAATCGTCCGAAAGTCGACGCAGGTACTGGCAACACTGTTCAGTACAGCACGAAGCGTCGCATCGTTAGTACGTCACGGGCTCTAACAGATAATTTCAGAATAATGCCGTCTTTTATTTTTAAACATTGTAAAAACTGTTGCCAAAAACAAAAGAAAGAAGATGGAGAATCTTTCATAGGTAAAATATTGATTATTAGTCTATTTGGATTTATTTTACGTGTTTATTGTTAGTGACATCTTGAAACACAAAACCTTAACAAAAATCAGACGGTGTTGCTAGTTTATATTGAAACATTTACCCCTAAGTTAGGAAATAAGTATAGGATACAGGAGTATCGATTTACAAAAATATTTATTTTGATAATAGTGTTTTATTTATCGCCTTTTCTGGTTGGTATGTTTATAAATAAATAAGTATGTATGTGTCTTCGTAAGTGTAACTAGTTAATGGATTTTATAATACTTATTACATCAGGCGATTTGCTATATCATGGGTTATATGACGTCACCATAAAGTAAATATAGCTACCAAAAACAATAAAATGTTGGTGTCTCAAAATAAAAATATATCGCAAATGTATCGTTTATATGGGTATTGTTAATCTGACGTATACTGTTAATAAAAACAACAGATTTAAGAAAAAAAATACTTTTCTTTTCATGTAATGAAATATTATGGCTAATTTTTCATTTTCCTGGCACGGTTGCCAGGAAAACACACACATAGAGGCACCTTTTCTTATAGTGCTGTCACGTGGCTGTAACGCACACATGTCTACAAACGGGCCTCACTTTATTGTTCCGCGCGGTCTATCTGCTTCTTTCTATAATCTGAGATCTAAGCATACTCTTTTCAATCTTTGTCACTACATCTTTTTACTGCACCGTTGCCTTATCACCTCATTTTTCAGCCTATCATTCATAGTCACGCCAGACATGCTTCGCGAGGAACGCATTTCCACAGCATTTATTCTACTTTCATGCTTCTTTTGCCACACCCAGCATTATAAAAACAAATAATTAACATTATTTAATAAAAACAATTCATTATTATTTAGAGCGTGTTTTGTTATACCTATTAGGTTGGGAAAAAGTCTTTTCTCATTATAGTATAATATACTATAATGCGAAAAGAAGTTCATATTATGAACTTGTAATAAAAACTCTTTGGCTATACTATTTGTATCTGGCTGGTTTTTGGTATCACTGAAAGTTTAAATTTTAAAGAACATAATTCCAAATTCAAATTAGGAAAAATGTGTGATTTTCATTTGTTTTTCGTACTGTCAAGATGAGTGAATCTAATGAAGAAATTCGATACATTTTAAATATTTACTACAAAAAAAGTAAAAATGCAACGCAAGCCGCGAAAAAAATTTGCGATGTTTATGGACCTAGTGCAGTGTCTGTGAGAGTAGCACAAATTTGGTTTAAAAAATCAAGTCATTTATTCAAATTAGGCTGAGAATCAGCACTGTTCGAACGTCAAAAATTACATGAGACAGTCCCCCAAAAACGCGTTTTCAATCCGGAAATTTTGATGTCAAAGATGCACGTCGCTCTGGTATTACGGATAAAATGGATGCCATTTTTGAAAAAGTGGAGCAAGATCGGCCTATCTGTAGTTACGACGTAGCTGAAAAACTGGGAATTGACCACAAAACAGTTTTGGCACATTTGAAAAAACTGGGTACACAAAAAAGCTCGATATTTGGGTACCTCACGAGCTCACTGAAAGAAACCTAATGAACCGTGTACTCATTTGTGATTTTTTATTACGACGTAATGAAACCGAACCATTTTTGAAGAAGCTGATAACTGGTGATGAAAAGTGGATCACTTACGACAAGAACGTGCGAAAAAGGTCGTGGTCAAAGGCCGGTCAGGCTTCACAGACTGTGGCGAAACCCGGGTTAACTCGCAACAAGGTGATGCTGTGTGTGTGGTGGGATTGGAAGGGCATTATTCATTATGAGCTGTTACCACCAGGCAGGACCATCGATTCTGAACTCTACTGCGAACAACTAATGAGATTAAAGTAAGAAGTTGAGAGAAAGCGGCCGGAATTAATCAACAGAAGGGGTGTGGTTTTTTCATCATGATAAGTGATAACGCTAGCCCTCACACATCTTTAGCCACTCAGCAACAATTAAGAGAGTTTGGCTGGGAGGTGTTAATGCATCCGCCGTATAGTTCTGACCTTGCACCTTTAGATTTACACCTGTTTCGGTCTCTTCAGAATTCTTTAGGCAGTGTCAGGTTAACATCACGAGAGGACTGCCAAAACCACTAGTCGCGGTATTTTGATCAGAAGTCCGAAAATTTCTATAGCAATGGGATCATGTCCCTACCTACAAGATGGCAAAAACTTATCGAACAAAATGGTACCTACATACTTTAGTTAAATGTAAATAAACTATATTAAAAAATGTTTTGAATTTTCTTAAAAAATGCGAAGAAACTTTTTCCCCAACCTATTATTTAAGAAACAAAATCATTGACCACAACTGTATTAAATTACCAAGTACCTAAAAATCAATTTAAATGTATTGGTTACATTCACCCAATTATGACTTTTTATATTTATGGCTCATGATTATTAGACGAATAAATATTATGCCTTTATTTATGCAACTCCAACTTAAGCCAAAACATATTAGACTACATGATAGTTATGCTAACCTTTGCATTGTGCCAAAGTATTATTATGCTAATAAAAGTTATGTGAAAATGTTATGCCAAACTATATTATGCCTTAAAATTTTATACAAACTGGGGTATTACCGATTGAAATGGCACTAGATAAAGATTGTGTTGACCACAGATCACAGTCAAGATTTAGCTGCACAGGTAAAAATCTGTATATCCAACCAGAATATTTTTTTCAAGAAAGTTTCTGCTTTACTTACTGTGATATAAGAAGGAGATCAACTTCATCAGCTTCTATGAGATCCACAAAGGGTAGGGCATCCATTCCAGACAACCCCGGGTGTATTCCACAGTCCAACTAAAAAAAAAAAATCTTTATTTTTGCATGTTATTATACAATTTATTTATTTAATTTCCATTTGGTCACTGTTTTTGACTATTTCATTTCATTTTCTATTATTTATTCATAAAACGGTAGTATCCGTTCTCCAACATAGAAGTTTATATGAACTTAGAAGTTAATATCAAGCTTTTATATAAAGAAAAGTAGGAATAACGTTTATTTGGACACAATTTGTGAAACACAAAATACAATTTATCAAAATAAAAAAGAACAGATCTGTCAAAAATCACAATGGAACAACAGTCGCAATGTTTGTATATTGGCATCAAGGCCTAATGTAGCCTTGTCCCGTCCGTTGTGTGTTGTTGTGTTGTGTTGTGCCGGTTGAGATCTAGACACCCCAAGTTCATAATAATTTATTTACTTCAAAAATGGTACAATTTAATCTCCATAATACTTCAAGCGATATGAAAACAAAATACACAAACCATAATTTTTTTCCCCTTGAACTCCAGCATAATGCAGGATCTGCCTACTTCCTGACCAGCACCCCTAGTGAAAAATAAAAAGTATTATAAAAATAATTATTTATTCCTATAGCATTTATTTAAATAATGATAATGAAATGTCAGAGATTTCTCAGATAGCACACAGTTTGGAAGAGTTTTGCATGGGCAGTCACGGATTACCTAGACAATATTATCTTGGTCAATAAAGAAAACTCCTATCAATGCTTTGTAGGCCTACCGCTAGATACAATAACGCTACACATGAAAGAAAAATAATATTTACAATGGCCTTATCGTCAGCTGGTCGCTCTCTTCCATCGGCACCGGATCGGTGCCTTTCCTCGGGTTAGTAGTCATGATTAATAGTTTAAAATGACAATGTAATGCTAAATAATCATGAAATCACTCCTATTTTAGGATAAAATACAATTTTATTGCAGAAAAACAATCACTACAACCGGTAAGATACAGGTTATAAAAGTATTGCCATATTTAGAAGTATTTTATTACCATACAATACTTTGTTGTTAAATTATCTGGGAAAAGTGGGAATAAACCAGAGCTTATGCATAGATTTATGACTTTTAATGGTTTTGATGTGAAATCTGTGATGTGAAGTCTATAGGCTCACGTAATGACGTAAAACCGATTGCTGGCGGGGTGACGCATGCGCATGCGTCACCCCGCATGGCGATTCACCGCTCACTCCACGCGCGCGTTCCCCCCGCTACGCGACCCTGACCTTTTTTAATGTTTGTTTGTTTGATTTCGATGTTTCACATCTGCTAGGCGTCCCATGACAGCTCACATTTTTTTTCCTCTTTATAAACTTTACGCATAAGGCATAAGAGGCAACGTCTTAATTCAATTCTATTGTTTGAAAATGTTGCATGCCGTACCTAAGGTAAGGAAGGACTATTTATATAAATTATATCTTATCCATTTACCTACAATAAAAGCAAATAAATGATTTCTATTTCTTCATCGTTCATGTTGAAATTATTGTACACACGGCTACATAATAATATCAAGCTATACATTTCCAGTATATATACACACGGCTACACATCAAGCTATACTATCAAGTTTGATCTGGCATTTTATAGGAGTTTCGTGCAATAAGAAGCCAGCTTTAAACTGGAAATGTGTAGCTTGATGTGTAGCCTTGTGTACATACATGCGAGAACGATGTAGAACGTTAAAAGAATCCGTAACAAAAAACGATTAATAAAACAACTCAAAAATTAAAAATAAGCCGTGGCAGTTATGAGATGACCTTTGCGGTCACGCATAGGTACAAACTGTATTCCTCCTTCACTCTCCAACAGTGGTTGACCTTCGAAAAATCTTTGGTATGTACTACGTTTCCTTGATATTTATTCTAATTTTCGAGTTAAATCGAATCAAGAAGTAAAATCCACCCCTAAAAACTTGATTAACCCTTTTCACTCAGTAAGGGTTGTTTTGTTTAGAGAAATCCAGAAACACATAACTCTTATTTTTTTTTGTCAAATCATCATTGTCAATCAATAATAAATTCGTACCGCGCGTTATGATTCTTACATAAAAGAACGTTAACACCCCATCTCTTTTGGGGGTAGTCTTGGAAAACGAATAATACTGAACCTTATTATTTATTTTAAAGTTCATATTCGTAACAAGTTTCAAGTTTATAAACATAAGGAATAAGATGTTGCCATGGATGCCTACACAACAGAAAACATACTTTTTACATTTCTCGGTTATTATTATTATAAATTATATAGTATGTACACCCCTTACCGGTTTTGGGCTGGGCGCTGGTGGGCGATCATGTGTCAGTCGGGACACCCCTTAAAATTTTATTATAACTAATAAATAGAGAGTATTTAAAATTATATATATCAAATATTGAGAAACAATATTTAAAAAAAAATACCATTCTACCACAGTTTTTTATAATGATCACTCTGACATCAATATTTTTTTACCGTTCCGTTTTTTGTTGTGTTTCCTCCTAGGGCTAAGGTGCTTTATTAGAAGCAGGTGTAGATTTATATTTAATACCGATTTAGACAATGTTTTACATCAATGAAGAGTTTTAAATAAAACCCCGGTGTAGACCCCGTCACCCCGACATGATTTGTTAATGTTTTTTTATGCGTTGAAATAAATGCACCTGTTATTCTGACATTTAAAATGTCATTGGCATTAGACAGTATTGATTGACTTGACAGCTTGGCACTGAAAGATTTCCAAAAACACGAAAGCATGCGAAATGTGGGTTTTTGGTTAGATGTTAAAATAAATTAAAATGCCTAAACAAACGCTATTCGACGAAGAATCTGAGGAGGAGGTTGCGCTTATAACTGAAAATGATTACGCCAAAAAGTACGACAAGTGGCGGGAAAAGGAAGAACTTCATAAACGTAAGCACGCACGCTATCATTTTACTTTATTTTAGCTGTGGCATTAACTAAAAAGCTAAAACAAATCAAAACTTCTCCGCCCCTAAGACGACCCACTGACCCAAAACTCTTTCAACATCAACACCAACAACAACATCAACTCATTGAATTTGTTACAGTGGAACAAAAGTATGGCTCCAAGCCAAATGCTGATGGTTCAGTATCAACAGACAGTGAGGATGAGAGTGACGCACCTCCTGAGGTCACTGAGGAGATGGAGACACAGTTTCTCAAGACATTGGCTTTACTGAAGACAAAGGACCCCAGAATTTATGACCCTGAGTTCAAGTTCTTTGATGGTACTGAGAAAAAGGAGCCAGGTAAATAAACAGTGGTTTGTAGGAACTGACATACTGTAGTAGTGCGTATTGAGTGATTTTACCAACTCTAGCAGTTGCTAGAGTTGGTATTCAAAATGTAGCTCAAATACATAGTGCAAGGAGTTCCTTGCACTATGTATTTGAGCTACATTTTGAATATCATTATTTAATATTAATATATTTATTTATATTTTTTGTTTTTTATTATTACTTATTATCATTTATTTAATATTATGTCTATAAATTAATAATCTGAATACACTTTTTTTTTTCTTTTTTTTCATTTGGCTATGGATACTTCTTATTATTTTTTTCCATGAAATGAAACATTTTGAGGTCACAAGCAGTAATAATAATAATAAACAACAAATCATTACAATTAAATATACTAACTAATCAATCAATTATACAAAAAAATTATTCAATGAAAACAAAAACCTTATTCAGATTCGTGAACCTAATGATTCCAGAGAAAGAGACCAAGACAAAGCAGCTGACATTTGCGGACAGTGATGAGGAGGATGATGGTGATGGCAACATATTTAGTATTGAGAAGAAAGCTGAGATTGTAGAGGATACTAAGAAGGAGGGGGAAACATCTGAGACCAAGGTTTGACTAGACATAATAACATTTTTCTTCTAATCAAATCAAAAATATTTTTATTTCACATAAGCCTGCATGGGCACTTATGAAACGTCAGATGCTAGGTGCACAGCTTCAATTGGTTGTTTCCTATGGAGAAGAGCCGACAAGAAACTCCACAAACTCCTTCTGAAAATACAGCAAAAAGTGTTATTGGAAAGTTACTCGTTTTAAAATGTATTTAATACAGTTTTAAAAATGAAAAAAACAAAATGCTGAATTTTGTTGATCAATAAGGTTCTCTAGCACCAAAATTTCACTTTGTTAGTAAATCATTCTATAGTATCACCAAATCCCAATGCAGTATAGCTATGCAGTAATGGTTGAAAAGAAGTTTTAGCAATACTCATATTATCACATTTTGTATTTACTTCAAAATATGCTGATGTTCTAGGAGGCCAAACTTAAAGAGTACCTAGTAGGCCAGGCAGAACACATAGATGATGAGGTTGAGAAGGACCTGGCTCCTCTGAAGGCTCTGTGGTCAGACCCTACGCTGAATGAGGGAGAGGCCTTCCTCAGAGACTATATATTGAATAAGCCGTAAGTAACATGAAAACCATTTACTACTTCTTCTACAAGTACTTTGAAAACAGGTTGTATTTTTTCATCCATGAAATTAGAAATGTATTATTTAACATAATACCAACTGGTATAGGGTAAGTATATTAGTTTTTCTTTCAACTAAATAGTAATTTTATCATTAATCACTACAAAACTGATCACAAGGAACATATTTTTTGCTTAGAACCAAAACAGTGCAGAAATGTTATATGAAATCTCATTTTTGCACAGTTTTTCATTAATGCACAGTGTTTTTATTTAGATAAAAATTTACCACAGAGGTTTAATGTTTCACATTAAGTTATAAAATTATGCATTAGATAAAAAAAAACCGACTGAAAATAAAAATCTGCTGAATAAAACCGACTTGGTGAAAAACATTGTTTTCATTAACTTGAGTTTTTATTTTGAGTAGGTATATTTTATCACGGTTGGTAGATTGGTAGTTGAAAGAAAGTAAGTAGATTACGCACCTTGCTAAACTGAGTAATTAATCCACTTTGCGCCCGGCGCAACAATCTACTGTTTTGCACAAATTAAATATTCAGTAAGTCATAGATCCATTGTAACTTTAGGTGTTCAAAAAGTGCTGACTTTTGACTAATGGCTCGTACACACGTACCGCAACCGCACCACATCGCAGCGACAACATGTGGGCAAGCAGTGGTTACGTGTGAATAGTGTTGATGCAGCTTCTTGCAGTTGCTTTGTGGTAACTACAAAATTACGATGTGGTTGCGTTCTCGCTAGTAGTTGCGATGTGGGTACATTGTGGCTAGTGTTTGCAGGCAAATCGACGTTGGCTGTGAATGGCGTCGCGTCGACGTAACGTTATGGTTGCGTTGTGGCCGCAACGTCGCCTTGCTGTGGTCGGTATCGCCCACACGGTTGATTTTGACTGCCAAATGTGGTCTGTGTGAATAGACTATTCATTTTCATGCAAATTAGTGCCCATTCTCAAGGCGTGGCTGTGGTACGTGTAATTGGGCCCTTAAATATGTGTTCTTTTTTCTATGTAAACAAAAGTGGCTCTCTTAGGTTCAGCCCACATCACAACATTTGAATTCTTTTAACAGTTGAGATTAATTTGAATGTTTCTTCTTTAGTTACCTTCAAGATGGTGACATTGGTGAAGCAGAAGATAAGATCAGGGATGATGAGGAGTTGGAAGCTGATGAGGAACGAGTGGAAGAACAGGGCAAGTTCGAGAGGGCATACAACTTCAGGTTTGAGGAGCCTGATCAGGAGTATGTGAGTATTTACTTATACAATTTTATGTAACTTAGGGACTTCTTCAAAAGATAATAATTTATCATGTGGTCAACTGGATTTCATTTTTGAAGTGAAAATTTTCTGTAGGCGCGTTGAGCGATTTTTGGTAGGGGTAAAACTTATGGGTCCGCGACACCGACAGGCTAATGTTAACCTAAGTTTTCACGAATATCGGCAACACGAAAAAAATAAACATATTCCCCTTTATTACAAAACAAGGTTTATCTTCAGACCCAGGTTTCCTTCAAAAACATGGAGCCATTATTGAATTTCGAACTTTATTCCGACTATGGTAAAGTTCCTAAAAACAAAACTGACAACTTAGTACCGAACTAAGTTTTCAGTTTTGTATAAAGAACGGTATTTCAATCACTGTTACATTCTTATTACAAAAACTAGCTGCATGGTTTATGCCATGTCAAAACATAAATCTTGTTTTGTAATAAGACGGTTTATGTTTTTACGGTTCCGTACCCAAAGGGTAAAACGGGAACCCTATTACTCAGGCTCCGCCGTCTGTCTGTCTGTCTGTCTGTCACCAGGCTGTATCTCATGAAACGTGATAGATAGACAGTTGAAATTTTCACAGATGATGTATTTCTGTTGCCGCTATATCAACAAATACTAAAAAAACCGGCCAAGTGCGTGTCGGACCACGCACAATGAAGGGTTCCGTAGTTGAGATGAATTTATCCCAAAAACAAACTTAAAATTGTAGTTGAAAAACATGATCCTCTTAAATTCCAACTGCAAATGTAAGTTTGTACGCACAATATTGATCGATTTACCATGTTATTTTAACATCACAGACTTCATACAGGTTTTCCTGTAATCTATAAGTAAAGAACTATTTTCTGTCTTTTTTTTTATTTTAGGCTCAGTAGATTCGGAGATAAGGGGGGGGCTGTAAAGTTTCAGCTATTTTCTTAAATCATTTGAAAAAAAATCATTTTTTATAATTTATTTTAATTGGACCCCCAAAAGTGACCCCCTATTTACGTAACACGTCCGTGTTTGTGTCACAGAAGTTTATAAGTATGGTTACCAAATTTCAATTTAATCGGTCCAGCTGTGACAGACGGACAGACAGACAGGCACACGAGTGATCCTATAAGGGTTCAGTTTTTTCCTTTTGAGGTACGGAACCCTAAAAACAGAATAAAATAAATATTTAAGGGGGCTCCCATACAACAAACGTTATTTTTTTGCTCGTTTTTGCTCTATATTGATAACGGCAACAGGTCGACGCTTGAAATATTCACAGAATATTTAGTTATACATATCACTTTAAAAATAAATAATTAAATTAAAATAAAACAAATATTTAAGGGGGGCTCTCATACAACAAACGTGTTTTTTTTTGTAATTTTTATAGATAATGGTACGGAACCCTTCGTTGGCGAGTCCGACTAGCACTTGGGCGGTTTTTTTTTTTGTTTTGCGAACAATAGGCGACACCAAATTCATTACGAGCTGTTGGCTTTTCACCGCTCCGCGCTCGGCTTAGCGCCGATGGTTAAAAATTCAACAGCGCGATTTGTTTAAGCATTCATCTAAGGGTCGCCTAGTGTCAGTGAAAACAGGCATTAGCCATCTGCATGAGGCTGACTAATTCGGAAGTTACCGACTTGTTTTCTAACAGCCAGCCAAAACTTCAACCTAAAGTCTCAAATTAGGTACCTACTGGAAGTTTTTCAACAAAAAACCAAACAAAAATCTCATTTTATACTGAATCAAATTTTTGTGTTAATCTCATAATGTCACAAAGGTTCAAGGATTTTCGGCGCGTGGCCAAAATCGGAACTTAATACATACATCTTGTTGTGTCAATACAAACTTCGAGAAAAGGACAGTACGGCCGTGCTGCTTGTTGTTGCTCGACTTGGTGGCGGCACTACTGTGCCCCCAGATTTCTGTGACAATTTGCCAATGTGGTAAACATTGGCAAATTGTCACAGAAATCTCATTGACATATAAACCTATGGACTTGCCATACCTACAAAATGAACGGGACTACCTACAAAAACTGAGAAATTAAAATGGCCGTCTTTCGCGAGTGCGAGAGAGAAAGCAAGCAGTCACGCATACACATGATTTTGACGTCACACAAAAGTCTTGCCAAATTAAGTCCTTGACAAACATTTAAATTTCTCTCTTTTCGTATGTAGCTCTTGATTATTTAGAAACAAACAAAACGCTTTATCACAATGTCTGTGTCGATATGATAGATATTTGTATAACTATTCTTCATATAGTAGAATATGCCATCTCCATAGTATTCCTACCTCAATGTGTTTACCTACAACCCTCCCTGTCAATGTCACCGAGGCCGCAAAAGATCCTTGTAAACATCTTGCTCCTATTAAGATCCACAATGCAATTTATTTACAAAACCTCCCTTTTCAGCTAAAACGTTTCCCCCGTACAATGAACTACATCCGTCCCAAAGACGACCGGCGCTCTAAGAAGCGCGTGGAAGTGCGCACGCGCAAGGAGGAGGAGAAGCACAAGAAGATGGAGGAGATCGCGCGGATGAAGGCGCTGAAGCTGAAGGAGATACAGGAGAAGATCGCCAGGATTAAAGAGGTCACTGGCAATGAGGAGCTGGCGTTCAAGGTATGTTGAGTCAATTTTTAAATTCTATTTAACTTTCTACACACCGTTTCACACACATACACCCACGACCTTCACCTTACACAGTTTACACACCCAGAGGACAGCAATCCTATCATTCTTTTTAAGGGGATGATAACCGACTTTTAATGATTTTATACTGAAGATCACGTCTAAACGAGTAGTGTTAATGATTTGAAAAAAATATATGATAAATTAGAGCATTTTCTCAATAACTTAATATGTGAATATTTTAGATTATATTTATATTACATAGTGAAATTAATTTGTAAAGTTATGTCTAACGCGGATAAAAAACTGAGAATGGCGCAAAGTCTACCAAGCGTATTTTTCTGAAACCTTCACTAATTTAAAGATAATTTAATTATTGATATTTTAGTTTGATTTGATTAGTTTTTGTTATTGATTGATTAGTATACGCTTTTTATTAAAATACCTTTTGTTTTGTTTATAATAAATTAATAATGCGTCAAATTGGGGACAGCGCTCCTTGATGGGCGAGTCCTATTACTGGCTGAACGTGCGACGCTTTGCGTGAGCTCAGTACAGAACACGCAATCTAACCACTCAAGGTCACTGGCACATATCTGCGTCTTAAGTAATTAAATTCGTATTTTAATTTAAACTTTCATTTTGTTTGTGAGCTCATTCTTGCATACCCAGCTCGAGGACTTGAGACACTGCGTGCTGAAACTAGTTACTACTAGTTCGGCAGCAGATGCTTATATTTGACACAATTTATTGTAACTGATTTACTTTCAAACATAAGTATAAGTAACTAAAACAAAATGTGTAACATGTTTACTCTTCTTGGTCTAATAAAATATTATTATTTATTTTAATTAAACAAAAAAAAACGCTTGGTCGTCGCGTTCATTCCGTTTGGTGAACGCAAACGCGTGCTCGCCTCGACAGAGGGTGCCGTCCGATGTTCCTAACAACTGAGTGACACTCTGCGTAGTGCCCAGAGTGATTCCCACAGCACGTAGCTGAGAACCAGCTTCCAACATTCGGCTTTGATCATTTCTTCTCGGCGCAAATGACGTCTTCTCTCCATAATAACGTTCTTTTGTATTGATTCCAGTCAGAAGTATGGCAGAAATTTTACTGACTTGGCCTCAAACCCGTTGTAGGATTATATATGAATACGACTTGGCAGAAGATTTTCATCTTTTGACCGAAATAGACTATACTTCATTTAAAATAAGATTAGACATTTAAATAAACCTTTATACAGTCCATTCAATCGATTTTGACTTCGGTGGCATGACAAATGGCAGATGTAATAAACAGTTGGTTATTGTAACCACGTTTTTGTTTTTAATGCCATCCTTATGCCTACGGAATAGATGTCAACATCGGTTAAATGGACTGTAAAAAAGTTTATTTAAATTTCTAATCTTATTTCAAATGCAGTATAGTGAATCAGAAGTGAACATACAATTGTAACAGAGGTGTTTTACTTTTGTTTTTGTGGCTTTTAAATTCCTATGGGGTAGGCAGCAACAGAATACTCAAATTTTACTTACTCCTTTAGAATCGTGCCTTTGCTGCTTTCAGGAATCTGACTTGGAGAGCGAGTTTGACCCTGAGGAACACGACAAGCGAATGAAGGAGATATTCGACGAACAGTACTACGGCGATGCTGACGAGCAGAAGCCAGTCTTCCCTGATCTGGACGATGAGCTGGAAATCGGTAAGACACCATCAGACACCAAGCCGCTTGCTAAATAAACCAAATATGTGTCACTAGCGACCCCACTCTGCTTCACTCTGATTTTACGATTTGATAAAAAACATCGAGGTTTGTTTAATCTATGTAAGTTTAATATAAATGAATTAATATATATACATAAGCCATCCGCAAAGAATTCTCTAACTAAATAATGATAAAAATCGCTTCAAAATCCGTTGCGGAGTTTATAAGGCCGACGTCGCGCGGACACACATAAATAAAAAGAAAACATAAACAAAAAAAAATCTAAACTTGAGTAAATCTTTGACTTTGAAATCTAGACACGAAAAGCGACTTTAAGTTATAATAGGTATGTATGAGATACGAAAACGAGGCGGCTCTTAAACAGCTTAAAAATGGAAATGCCTCAGGTGAGGATGGGATTACGACCGAGCTCCTGAAATCGGGTGGAAGTCCTGTACTGAAAGAGCTTCGGGAGCTCTGCAGCTCTGTCTTATTCTCTGGACGAACCTCAGAAGCGTGGCGAAGGAGTGTGGTCATTCTGATAAAAAGGGTGATAAAACCTTTTAAAAAACTACAGACCTATTTCGCTCCTTAGCCACGTATATGTTGTTTTCGGGAGTCGTTACGAATCGTCTAGCGAGAAGACTCGACGAGTTTTAGCCACCGGAGCAGGCCGGGTTTCGAGGAGGATATAGTACCATAGACCACATCCACACAGTGCGACAAATTATACAAACGTCCGAAGAGTATAATCGGCCCCTATGTCTTGCATTTGTGGACTATGAGAAGGCTTTTGACTCTATCGAGACCTGGTCTGTTTTGGAGTCTCTGCAGCGATGCCAAGTCGACTGGCGATACATCCAAGTGCTGAGTGAGATGTCTTTATGACAACGAGACTATGACCGTCCAAACTCAGGATGAGAGTTGCCGACAATCGAGCTGAATGGCGTGCAATTGGAGAGGCCTATGTCCAGCAGTGGACTGCTATGGGCTGATGAAGATGAGGTATGTATGTAGCTGTTAGCAAAAATAATACGTTGCACAGCAGAATAGGTTATGGATTCATTTAATTTTCATTCCGAAAGATCATCAACAATGTGAAAGGATTAAGATGTTTTGAAACATACAATCTCACAATTGTCCATAAATAACTCTCATGGAAACTGATGGCAAAACTTTTCTTAGCCAGTGCCCGTCCAAAATGTTTACAATTTTTTTATGATATTTACAGAGAACTGGGACAAGTACCAGCCTGAACAGGATGATGATAATGATGATGATGAGGCTGATCAGCAGGGAGATGATGCGGGACCTCATTGTGAACATGAGGACTTTAATGTAAGTAAACATTTACACAAATATGTTGAATTTAACGTATTTTTTTATGTGAATCATCTATAAGCGCACGTAAAACCGATTTCTAGCGGGGCGACGCATGCCACGTGGCGATTCACCGCTCATACCGCGCGCGCGGTGCCCCCGCTACGCGACCTTTTTTTCGATGTTTGTTTGACTTTCACATCTACCAGGCGTCCCGTGACGGCTTTCATTTTTTTTTTTTTTTCGTATATAACGTTACAGATTTAGAATGTTGTAATCATCCAGAACAGTCATATATTCATGATTGAATATAGTAAGTTCAATTGCACATCATCGTAATATATTTTTTGTATATCAATATTCCTGTAATTTTAATTGTGTGTTGTGCTGTCTTCTGTGTGCACTGACTAAATGTTTTAAATATCCAATACTTGGACTACGAAAACCCCTTAACTGCTACGTAATAAAACGCGCTGTCTAATGCTACATATACACACACTAGCGAGACTAGCTAGCGATCTCAAACTCTCACGTCCACACAAATTTGAAAACGCGGGTGACTAGTCTCTGCGTGTGTACCCAGCATAAGTCAAGTTACTACCATAGACGTATCACTGCATCAGTTATAAATTATATATTGTACATTGTAGGTCTATACCTACAATGTACAATATATATTAATGTATATTCAAGCAAATAAATGATTTGATTTTTTATAATTTGGGGCAACATAACAAAACCTTAATCACTGCACATTAAGTAAAAAATATCTTCTTTTTCGTCAGATGGACGCCGACTACGACCCAAAGAAGACTCGCGATAATCTTCTAGAAGAATTAAAGAAGACTCTTGGCAAGAAGAGAAGAAACAGAAAGAAGAAATCCAAACTCGCCGAGTTACTATCCTCTGAGAAACCGAAGTTTGTTCCTACCGTAGCTGACAAGACGTATGATCAGTACATGGATGAGTACTATAAGATGGATTGCGAAGATGTGATTGGTGGAGATCTGCCGACACGGTTCAAGTATCGGGAGGTCGTGCCGTGCGATTATGGACTTACTGTGGAAGAGGTAAGGTGTATTATGTTTTGATAGCATGTTTGAGTGTTTTGATTTCTGGCATTATTTATTTATTTAAAACTCTTAAACTATCATTACAGGTTTAGAAACCTAATGCGATAGCTAAGCCTACTTATAATATTAACTATTTTAAATAACACTATTACTAACAATTACAAATAACTACACAATACATTAACACCAAATTACTTATAACTAAAACAATACAACCTTATAATTATAACAATGTAATCTTCACAGAAAATTAAACGTGAACGCGTGTTAATTATAAACGTGTCACGTTCTGTAGCTGTAGTTATTTATTTATTTAAAGGCATATAATTGTCTTTATTACGATTTCACTTCCTTATTACATGTTTTTATAATAAAATTAAAGAAAGAAACTAAAGAATAAAATGATAGGTACTTACATGCATCATAATTATTTAAGTAATTACCATTTAATTCTAATTTCATTACTCAACTAGCTTTCGCCCGCGGCTTCGCCCGCGTGGATGTCGAAAAAAAACAGCTCCTCTATCAGCAGCATTCCCCCAAAACATTATACCATATCTTAGTTGGAACCAACTGCAACTTTACGGAGGATTTAGATAGTGTATAAATACTAACTTCGTTTTGTACATACTTGTTCAATAAACGTGTCCTCCATTTCATGTCTAAGTCTATTTGAAAGAAATTTTGTATTGTTTATTTTTTCTACGTTTTTGCTCTTAACTAATAATAATATGTCTACCAACTATTGAGTTATTCAAGGTACGCAGTAAAATTCTCCCGAAAACTTATATACCCCTTTTTCCGATTCTCGAAAACATTT
This sequence comes from Tiliacea aurago, assembly GCA_948098905.1. Classification (NCBI taxonomy): domain Eukaryota; kingdom Metazoa; phylum Arthropoda; class Insecta; order Lepidoptera; family Noctuidae; genus Tiliacea; species Tiliacea aurago. The sequence goes on from OX402593.1 coordinate 1,214,413, forward strand.
TTTTTTCGGTCGAAAGTATGAGCACTGAGTTTTGAGTTAATCGGACCGCGCGTTAAAAACTCTTCCATACAAAGTTTGACATCCGCAAATCCCCCTATATGGAGTAATTTAAAAAAAACGAAAAAAGTCACATTTTATAATTTACTTAGGTTTTGTATTCGTGCCAAGTTTCAGGTTTATTAACTCAAGGAATCCCCCAAGGGGTTTATCCCCCTTTTTCACCCCTTAAAGGTCGAATTTGGAAAAATCCCTTCTTAGCGGATGCATAGTTTCCAACCATAAGCCGAAATATTAGTGATTTTAAATTAAAAAGAACTTTCATCTAAAAGAAAATTTTATCCCATTTTTCACCCCTTAGGGGTTCAAATTCTAAGAACACCGTTGCGTTAGCTTCCAACCATAAGCCTAGATAATAAATTTAGTGATTTTACTTCGAAAATTAAGGACTTTTCATACACAACATCATCCCCCTTTTTAACCCTTCGGGGGTAGAATTATCAAAACCGCTGAAACGCGTTTTAATTGATTTTCAATTGTCAGCCTATACACAAAATTTGAAGATCCTAACTTCAAAACTGACTTTAGTTGGAACCAACCTAGGCGTGGTAAGCAGATAGGAGTGCAGTTCGATTTACAACTTTACAGAGGATATTAATATAGATAGCATATAAATACCAACTTCGTTTTGTACATACTTGTTCAATATACGTGTCCATTTCATTTGTTTATTTTTTCTACTGTTTTTGTTCTTAAATAATAATTGATGTATACCAACTTTTGAGTTATTCAAGGTACGCAGTAAAATTCTCCCGAAAACTTATTTACTCGATTATTTCTTATTTATTATTTTATCAGTTATAACCAAATTATTTACCGTAAACCAATCTTGGACCTGAAGAATAGAATTATTCACGTTGTCAAGGTTTTGTTGCCGTCGGTCTATTTTAAAGATCGATGCAGTGTTATCTGCAAATAACACCATCTCCGGTGGATTTTGAAGTAATTGGGGTAAATCGTTAATGTAAACCAAAAAGAGGAATAGACCCAATATCGAACCTTGAGGAACGCCCATTGCTTTTTCAGATCCCAAAGAGTTCACGCCGTTTACTTGAATTCTAACCTTTCTATCTTTCAGGTATGATCTAAGTAAATCAAGAGCTGTATTCCTAATCCCATAGTGTTCTTGTTTCAGTAGAAGTGTCTCATGGTTAACGCAATCGAAAGCCTTAGAGAGGTCACAAAAAAAATCCAATGGCATCTTGTGCTTCCTCCCAGGCGTTAGAAATGTTCTTTATTAGGGTGACACCGGCGTCAGTGGTACCACGACCTTTAGTGAAACCGTACTGTTCATGAAAGATGTAATTTTTAGTGAAGTGACGTAACATTTGATTAAGCATCAACTTTTCAACCACCTTACTGAGAACTGGCAGAATTGACACGGGCCTATAATATTGTTGGGTTCTTTACTATCTCCGGATTGGAACAAAGGAACTACTTAGTAAAGTAGTTCCTTTGTTCCGGATCTCATGAAACACAGTAGTGTTTCATGAGATCCGGAAAGACTCCTTGGTCCACACTGGTGTTAAATATGAAAGCTAAATAGGGCACAATGGTTTCGATGACAGATCTACAGACTTTTACAGACATGCCCCGTAGATCTTCTGTTGATTTAGTTTTAAGATCTTTAAAAGTTTTTATAACAGCCTGGGGGTTTGTATGCTGAAACCCTAACTCCAAAGGGCATACCTTTACATTCTTTCTAAGTAAGGCAGCAGAAAGCGCGGGTGAGGAACTTAAAGTTTCGGTAGTTTTAAATTAGCAAAAAAGTTTTCAAATTCCTGAGCTATTTCTACCTCTGAAGTGATGGGCCCATGTGCAGTCTCTGAATTAAATTCAATATTACGCTGTTTTTTCCTACCTAATTCATTATTTATTATATTTTATCATCAGCTGATTTTATTTTATTGCTAATTTTAGCTATTTTGCACACACTTTTAAAAGTTTTAGAATATTTTGCAACATATTGATGAAAGCTTGTATTATTCATATGTTGCTTTAGGCCATAAAGTTCAAAAAGATTTTCCCTGCCTTTACGAATACCTGGAGTCGCCCAATCACTAAATACGAACTTTGAGTAAATACTTTTAGTCTTCAGTGGTAAAGTGTCATTAAATTGCGTGTTTAATAGTAAAAAAATCGGCGTAGAACTCATAGGTCATAAATATAATTAAATTAAGTTACAAATTATTAGATTAAATAATTAATAAAAATTAATCCATCACCGGATGCAGTTGGGCATTTGCAATTTGTATAAACTGGAATAAAAAAGGCTTTCAAAATAATTAAGAGTTATCTTTGAAGATTTTTTTGAAGTATTACATTATTTTTGGAGTTCCTTCACCACAAAACAGCACACAAGCACAAAAGACTTTAAAATATCATACTGTTTTTGTATTGAAAAAAATATTTACGGTTTAAGAGATACTCTGCTTTAAAAACCACATTTTTGACCATTTTAGAAATCTCCGCCTTATAGAGTAGTTTAAAAAAAAAACCGGTCAAGCGCGAGGTGACTCGCGCACCGAGGGTTCCGTACGTATATACGATGTTGATGATTTCTGAAAAACTGTGCTATTTAGAGACATCGTTTTATTTTTCCTGTAATCTTTACGTAAACTTCTATCACTTTATCACAATAATTTCAGCTTTTTATCTGTGCAAACTTCGGAGATAAGGGAGGGGACGGTAATTTTTTTTTACATTTTTCATCAAAAGTCGGAAACAAACCTGCCTAAAAAAGAAAAAAAAAATGTTTGAGAACGTGCAAATAGTGTTCTTTCATATGATACCCCACATGCCCTAGTAGCCCCACTTCAAATATTTAAGACCCCCTTTCAGTCCCTTTTGCAAAAAAGAGATATGTTTTTAATTTCTTTCTTGTTTGTAAAATAGTTGGGCAAACGTCATCTAAAACTATTCTAAATTTCAAGTTGATAACATTAGCAGTTCTTGAGATATCCAGGTGTCCAGGAACAGACAGATAGACAGATTTAGTCTGACCATAAGGGTTCCTTTTTACTATTTTGGTATGGAACCCTAAAAATAAAAAAATGTCACACTTTATAATTTACTTAGGTTAGTATTCGTGCCAAGTTTCAGGTTTATTAACTCAAGGAATAAGATTTATTCCCCTTTTTCACCCCTTAAAGGTCGAATTTAAAAAAATCCTTTCTTAGCGGATGCCTGCTTATAGTTTCCAACCATTTGCCGAAATATTAGTGATTTTAACTTAAAAAAAACTTTCATTAAAAATAAAATTTTATCCCCTTTTTCACTCCTTAAGGGTTGAAATTCTAACAACACCGTTGCATTAGCTTCCAACCATAACCCTATATAATATATTTAGTGTTTTTTACTTCGAAAATTAAGGACTTTAATACACAACTTAATCCCCCTTTTTAACCCTTCGGAGGTGGAATTATCAAAAACGCTGAGACACGTATAAATAAATTTTCAATCGTCAGCCCATACATCAAATTTGAAGATCCTAACTTCAAAACTGACGGACTTTCATATAAACTTCCATCCCCTATTTCACCCTTTTAGGGGTGGAATTTCGAAAAACCCTTTCTTAGTGGATACCTACTCTTTACAAAGAACACACCTTCCAAATTTCATGTCTCTAGGACCAGCGGTTTAGGCTGTGCGTTGATATATCAGTCAGTCAGTCAGGACTTTGAATTTTATATATATGTTACCGGCCAAACCCGATTTCAGGACTAACTAGTTTAGCCTAGGCTAAACTAGTTCTTCCTATACGCGATAGGATTAACTAGTATAGCCTAGGCTAAACTAGTTTGTCCTAAGCCCGATAGGATAAACCAGTTTAGCCTAGGTCGAATCGTTTGATATACCACTCAAAAGACAAAACCTATTTAGTCTAATATGATAAACGTGCAAGCAAGCATGCAGCAGGCATGTTTTCTGTCACGGCTCCGGCGCTGCAGGGCTCCAGCGGTCCCATGCGAGCTTATCGTCACAGATGTGTTTCACGCTCAGCACCGAGGCTTCGGCTTGCGCCTCAGCCGCGGTGGGAAGCGTTGAAACCACCTGCTCCTCAGCTCGCGGGCCGCCTCGCCCCTACGCGCCAAGCGATTTTAAATAACACTCTAGGGGTAGGGCAGACAAGACTACGTGGAGTCGGTTTTGCTGCGATTCGTTTCGGTCACGCCGCTCCCGCAGCACGCTCAATCAGATTTCAGATTAGAACGTACCAGTTTATCCTAAAGCATGTAAATTCTAACTAGAATAAACCGGTTCGACCTAGGCTAAACTGGTTTATCCTATCGGGCTTAGGACAAACTAGTTTAGCCTAGGCTATACTAGTTAATCCTATCGCGTATAGGAAGAACTAGTTTAGCCTAGGCTAAACTAGTTTGTCCTGAAATCGGGTTTGGCCGGTAACATATATAGATATTGAAATTAGTTTAATGTAACTAATATGAGGCAATATTCGACCAGCATAATCAGCCTATAATGTTCCCACTGCTGGGACACAGGCCTCCTCTCTTCGAGAGGGACTGGGCTGTAATCTACCACGCGGGCCCAGTGCGGGTTGGTAGATGTCACATGTCTTTGAATTGTTGGTTCTAGGACATGCCGGTTTCCTCACGATGTTTTCCTTCACCGTTTTAAGAGCAGTGGTGATGAAATTATTTACACAAAGTAAAGCGCCTGCCTGGGTTTGAACCCACGACCTATGACTCGTAAGTCGGGTATATTCGACCATTTAGTGATAAAACAAAAGGCCAACTAGATAACAGCTTACGTTTTTATTTTATCGTGACAATATAACAATGAATCATAGCCAAAATAGAACTATAAACAATAATGCAACTACTGAATTATTTGCATATTTGTTGTTAGTTAAAACGGTACAACGCCTTAATTAACATAGAAACATAAAAAGGTACATAATAATGAAAAATTGTTGTATACAATTTAATTAAAAACTAACATGGAATAGTGGCCAACCGTGCATAACTTCTCTCACAAAACACCAGCCATAAACGCACAATTTTACTCCATTCATCCGCAAACACATCACATTCAGGGTTTTAACTTATCGAATGATGTTCCAGATTCTCCTCGCAGACGACAAGGAGCTGACCCAGTGGGTGCCTCTGAAGAAGATCCTCAAGCACCGCGCGGCCGCGGCCGAGCTCGGCGACGCGCGCAACTACGCGCAGAAGGCGGCCGACGAGCGCCTCAAGAGGAAGATACTGCCCAGTCTGTTCCACGACTTGCCGGAGTGAGCATTTATTAGAAGCTGTTTAAATAATAGCATCTAAATAAATTGTCTGCATTTTCATTAAAGAATGACTATTCCAATTTTAATCAATATCTGTGTGAATACAGTGGATAATGTTATAAGCAGTGGATAGTGTTGTAATATTCGTTGGTTACAAAAAACAATCTATTGGGTGAAAATCTGTGCTAGAGTCAAAACTCTCAAATAGATTGATTTTCAGTCAGTCAGAAAGTTAATTTGTTTATCCACGTAAAATTATTTATTTTTAACTGATGGACAAATTATTAGAACAGCCAGCTAACCATATCTGTTTATGATTTTCAGGGACCCCGATATAGTGGTGTCAATAGAAGAAACGAAAAAGAAAAAAAAGAAGAAGAAGAAAAAGAACAAACAGAAGATCACAGAAGATACCGTTACAGAGGAAACTGAACTGGAAAGGCAAGAAGAAACAGCTGATCCAGACGCTGAAGCTCAAGAAACTAGCGAAGTTGTGGAAAGTCCTAAAAAGAAAAAGAAAGATAAACATAAAAAGAATTTAGACGAAGAAGTAAACACCACACAAAATGAAGAAGTAACAAACACAGAAGAGAATGGAGGAGTCAAACAACAAAAGAAAAAGAAGAAACATAAATCAGACGGTTTCGTTGTTGAGAATGTGGAACATGCTGAACCTAGTCAACTCAGTACCGAAACTAATGGCGTTACTGACACTTCAACAGAAACTCCTAAAAAGGAAAACAAACAAAAAATAAACAACAGTTCCATCCCAGGAAAAAAATTCGAAAGCTCCGTAGCAAATAAGAATAATACGAAAAACTTAAAACGTAAAGCAGAAACAAACACAGGCGACCAGTCGAATCAAAAGAAAAAGAAAGGCAATAAGAAAGATTTCAAAAAGAATTTCAAACAGAACGATACATTTAAAAAAAAGAACAAAGTAACCCAACCAATGAATCCTATGCTCAATCTATCAGATGAAAGGCTGAAAGCGTACGGACTTAACCCTAAAAAGTACAAGAACTTCATGAAATTCAAGAAGTTTTAATCACTCTTTACAATTATGTAGATTTGTATATTAATCGTATATTTCCAGTGTAAATAAATATTATTTTACTTTACTTGGTCTTGCTTTTTATTGTCGTTGTAAACAAATAATCAATAATTGTTTATTCTTAAAAACTTTAGTTAAAATTAAAAACAGTTTTTAATTTTATTTCACTTTGGTATTAATAATTTCTAATTCTAAACCAGGCCATAAAAAAAAATGACCTCTGACCTTTGAGTATTTATACTCAAAGCCTCTGAACCTTTTCCATATTCTGAGGTCTGGTCTGACCGGTCTGACCCATACACTTAAAAGTTACTATACTGTTAGAGTCTGACAGCGAGCTCGTAGATGCTCGACCTCTTAACGAATGGTACACGGCTAAATATAGCTGACCTCTCACTATACGGAGATCCTATACAATGCAAGAGAATTGTATAGCTTGATAAGTAGCCGTGCGGGTGTATTACACTTCTGTCTAGGGACTGGTTCATAGATAGTTCACCGGTGCACTTTTAAGGGGAATGCGCTAAGGTAGCCCGCGAAATTCAAATTTTATTACGTTTTTTGCAATTTGCAGGTCAGTAACACGTTGTATGTTGATCTAAATATGTTTTGCGGCCGTAACAAATATGGCTACACAGAATTATAATCATTAGAATCAGCATTACAACTCCCTAAGTTCAAAAAATCCTACTGAATGATTATTTCAGAAATTTACGTTAGAAAATTTGAATTTCGCGGGCTACCTTGGCGCAGCCCCGGTCGAAGTTTTGTATGTTCCGCCCTAAGAATAAGGAAATACATAGAAGGAGGATTATAAAAACAACTCTGTAACTACCTTTGTTCCCGTTCTATCTTATGGCACGAAGACGGATGTGCGAAAGAGATAAATGATTTACTCTTTGTTTTACTTTTTTGGCATGTCACAAGATTTACACATGCCATTTTGTTAAAATGTTATATTTCAACCCGACCAAATTTGATATTACTTTACTTCAATGTCTGACAGTTCGTTCATTGAAGTACTTAACTTGTTCGCGTTCGCGTATTCTATGTTTATGCGTTCGTCGTAAATCTCTTATAATTTTTCGATGTTTTAATAATATTTCTACTGTTAAATTGCACGAATTCTTTGAGTAACTACAAATAGTGAGTGCAAGTGAGTGCATGGATGCTGTGGAGCAATGTCTTGATGTCTTGTGTGGTTAGGGGCTGCAAGACCCATTAATCACGAAAAAAATAAACAAAAAAATTTGATCTTCCGTTGGTAAGTTTTTGCTCTATTTTGTGTTGAATGTGAGCTGATGAATTAATATAAATACATAACGTAATGTTGCTAAATTGCTTTGCAGCGGAAACCAGACGTATTATCTATTCCAATAGAAGTTATTAGCGAATATTTGGAAAATGTTTTGAGGTTATCATGATCATACATAGTGATGTAAATAATGTTGTCGATACTTTTCCGGGTCTGGCTGTTTGTGTATGTGAGTTTAAATGTTTGTAAACGCACCCACGATACAGGAGAAATTCCTAGTGTGGGGCAACGTTTAAAAAAAAAAAATATAGATTTCCTAAACACAAGCACAGTCACATATTATGCTCCAAGCATTTTACTTTGAATTCATTTGTATGTAATGAAACTGTGAAATGGTTCATGTTCGCGACGATGCGTCACCAAATAGTGTTTTTGATATTAACTTAAATTCGGAATGATAACAGTGATAGTTAAACAAAAAACAGTGGTGAAACAGTGTTTAGTACATAAAATCGTAAGTACGACCCTTACAAACCTCAATTTAGTGGGCTTAATAGCCGTAATTTATAGTTTTTAGTGCGTCCAGGTAACCCAGACCAAACCTAGCCCTGGACCTAACTTGTATGTATTTAGTCTCTTGAGAAAGCCCATTTAATTGAGTTTGTATGTCGTGTTTTTTAGATTGTTAATCTTATTATTTTGGTTGGCCAATCATCTTTTTATTTTTGAAAAATATAGTTGTGATATTTAAAATATTAGATTGATTTAGGTCTATAGACCGGCCTGAAGTATCTATAACTAGTTTAAAAATCGATTTAGTAGTTTTTGGGAAAATAAACAAGTTAAACAGTTTTAATTCTTTCTGTTTCCTCTGAAATACCCTTTCAGTGGAAATTTAAATAGCTGCTAAAGATACCTCCGGAGACAGAGAATTTGATATGAAATTCAATGTTATGTAACATGCCTTATGTAGGTATTCTTATAGTGAATGTGTTATAAAGCATTAAAGTGATCTAATCTTGATGAAAACTAAATCAAATAAAATCAAATAAACAGGAAGCAATTAGCGGCTCTCGTTTAGGTAAAGTAGGCCTGTACATACTCGTAACTAAGCAAGCGTGTAAAATAGCACAAAGCTCAAAGCTTCATTATAGTTGTAGTGTTTCTGAAGAGTCCCGAAAATTGCTTCCTGAAGATTCGTGAAGACTTAAAAACGACGTCAAAACGAAATAACTTCGAAATTCTATCGACGTTGAAGTTTTGTGGGTCACATCACTTGTCAGAATAAAAAGTGTGACACCCTACGAAATTTCGAAACGTCTTCTGTATACGTGTCCTTCTCTAACATCATAGCGGCTCCATAAGTCAAAATGAAGCAAATATATTGAGTTCAGTTGCTATTTTAACCCTCCTATGCATTATTTCTTTATTCTTAGGTTCCGCCATTTGAAAAAGGTTCGTCTGTGCAGAACAATGTTACCAAGTATAATATTATAAACACATTCCAAATAATAAATAAAAGTGTTTGTGTGAATAAAAGTAAGGCAAATTTTCGAATATATACCAACGTATTTAACAGTTATTTAAATAAAAAAGATATTGATGATTGAAGGTATTTTATTGAGAATACTCTAGAAAATCGTCCGGATTCTACGCTTGTGTCAAAATAATTGAATAGTCAAACGAACTTACCTGTAAGTGAAGTTCGACGGTAATTATACGAAATTATTGCCTCGTCCGAAGATGATGATGGAAAACTAGTGTAGTCTCGACTTTATAGTCTGTGGCGTCACATAAAAGTTGAAGGTGTTTTATTGAGAATACTCTAGAAAATCGTCCGGATTCTACGCTTGTGTCAAAATAACTGGTAACATTGTTGGTATAAAAAAAAAACGAGCTGTAGTCTATTGATATATTCGCTCTTTTGGACAACTCTCTTTTTCGGCGAGCCGTGTTAACGGGACAAGGTGATTATTTTTAATTGTGATATAAATGTGAATTTTGTGAAATAAGTGCTAAATTAAATCTATTCCGTTATTCAATTACGTAGAGTGTTATTATAATCGGCAAGTATTGTACGATTTTAGAGATGAAAGTGGATTTTGTGAAGATAACCTAAAAATGCCTTCAAGTAGATCATTTCGATTTCTTTATAAATCGTCATGAGTGGACACCAAGGCTATAGAAATGCCCCGAGCATTGATTCCCAAGTGCATTAAAATCTAAATAACCTCCTTCGTTTAGGTGTTTGGCACTTGCAACGGTTTGTGGCGACAAACTCTTCTACTTCTAAATGTATACGAAATGCTTACGGTGGCAGTGTGAGTGAGGCGTAACCTCTTGAGGCTCGCTCTCTGTATTGCATACGAGTTATAAAAGTTCTCCACAGGCATGGTTTTTGCTTGACACCTGGTTTGAGTCCTCACCTCATGGTAATTTTAATACCGCTGTCTTGGAGACTCAAACCGACATGACTTGTTTCTGCCACCGTTAGTGTAGTGCTCCAAGTGAGTTAAATTTTCAACCAAGAAGTTACATCTAAAACTTCCATCTAAACGTTCCAGCTCGCCAAGATGGTGAACAACAGAGTACCTTCGGTATTCTCTAAGACTTATGTCACACCCCGTCGCCCCTTCGAGAAGGCTCGTCTGGACCAGGAGCTCAAGATCATCGGCGAGTATGGTCTGCGCAACAAGCGCGAGGTGTGGCGTGTCAAGTACACGCTCGCTCGCATCCGTAAGGCTGCCCGTGAGCTGCTGACCCTGGAGGAGAAGGACCCTAAGAGGCTGTTTGAAGGTAAGGAATAAAATACCACAAAATATGTAGTAATAGTAGACAAGCCTCTGACCATAAAGAATGATCGTATGTTGTGAGGAACCTACTAAAACCTGTTGTATGCAGAACATAGATAAAGATATGCAACACACAATGGAGGTTTTATTGTGGCATACCATGTGGTTAGTTAACCTTTAAAAAATATGGGTATTGAAGGTCATGTCAAGTCATTGACATGTCATTTGATGTGTTATTGGCCTATTGATGAAGCAAAATTAGTTTATAATGATGAAAAAATCTGGCAACCTCTTATCAGAAGAAAAATTGTTGATTTCTAATACTCTGACAATTTTAAACTGTAACATATAGTGTAAAACTATTAAGCAAAATACTTATAAAAACTGCCTTCTTGTTTCCAGGTAACGCACTCCTGCGTCGTCTTGTCAGGATCGGAGTGTTGGATGAGAAACAGATGAAGCTTGATTACGTGCTCGGTCTTAAGATTGAGGACTTCTTGGAGCGTCGTCTGCAGACCCAGGTCTTCAAGGCTGGTCTTGCCAAATCCATCCATCATGCCCGTATTCTCATCAGGCAGAGGCATATCCGGTAAGAACTCATTTGTTGTGAAAACTTATGATCTAATGTAAACTTCACTAATATTGTTGATAAACAACTATAATTATTTTACTTTCAATATTCACTAGTAATTTTAATTTCTCTGTAATAAATTTGAAACATAACAACAGCATATAACATGACCCTCAAACACAGGTGATCTCGTGCACTCGGCGGCCGCAGCTGCCTGGCTTTGAATCTTATTCTATATGACCACTTGGCTCCCAACTCAGGTTGGGGTCAATGTCTTGAAATGTTTATAAGCTCTGTTTGAGCTCACAGGTAAGGTATCAGCAGTTCCCTTTTACCAGTGTTGGTAGAGAAAAGCCCTGTGCCTCCAGCTCTGTTGACTAACTATTTGATTCTGCATTGTAAAGTATGAAAATCTTAAACGTGTAAAAATAGAGTTGATAAACTCAACAATTTATTCGAAAACAGTTCAAAAACAATATAAATTAGAGCAGTACAGCTCCTAAAAAATATTTTATAGCCAGTCACCATCTTATTATCCATTACTAATTATCAAAAAAATTGTCCTCAGCGTCCGTAAGCAAGTGGTGAACATCCCGTCGTTCATCGTGCGCCTGGACAGCGGCAAACACATCGACTTCTCGCTGAAGTCACCCTTCGGAGGCGGCCGCCCTGGTCGCGTCAAGAGGAAGAACCTGCGCAAGGGACAGGGCGGTGGCGCCGCGGCTGATGAGGAGGAGGATTAGACCAATAAATGACGTTTATTATCTACATAGTCTTTTTTTTAAATCTAGCTTGCAACTAAACGGTTATCATTTTTAGGGTCCCGTACCACAAAAGGAAAAAAAAATCGAGCCGTCACGGGACGACGTGGCAATGTGAAACATCGCACTACACACACTACCACGTAGACTGTATAGTGGCCGATCGCCACGCGGCATGCGTCGCCCCGCCAGCAATAGGTTTTACGTGCGCCTATAGATGTATCACATCAAAAAACGGAACCCTTATAGGATCACTTGTGTGTCTGTCCGTCTGTCAGCTGATTTGCTCCGAATCTACTGGACCGATTTAGTTGAAATTTGGTACACATTATGAACTTCTGTAACCCAGGTGATTGCAAAATCACCCTATTTTAGCTATTAGGTTATTGCTTTATAGGGTTCCGTAGTCCACATGGACCCCATATAGTTCCGCCATGTCCGTCTGTCTGTCCCCGGCTTAGCTCATAGACGCTTAGTACTAGAAAGCTGTAATTTGGCATGGGTATACAATGTTAATCACGCCGAGAAATTCGTAAAATAAAACCATGAAAAATATTTTTTTTAGGGTACCTCCTCCCTTGCACGTAGGTAAAATGGGGTGATATTTTTTTTTCTCGTCTATTCATGTCCGTGACTACCGCCGCCCCACCAACGCCAATCGCATCCATATTTGGCAAATAATTAGTGCTAAATTGGTGCTAATTAGTGCTCGAACAACAGAATTGGTGCCTTAGTAGTTTTCGAGATAATCTACTTTGAAAGGTGGTCCTGCGGTAGTCACGCTCCCTTCAGCAGGACCACCATGAGCGCCGAAAAAGGGGGCATGCTACAGCAATTTTAAGTATACAAATAATTAGTGCTCTTAAATTTGATTCATTTCTTAACAAAAAAAGAACTGAAACATTTGTATTTACCGAGAAATCAACGATGATAACTTTCGCGCGCTCGTTCAGCGGGACCACGACTTTGAGTGTTGATTCCAAGTTTCAGGAGCTAGTAGCTTTCCTCAAACCTACATAGAACGCTACAAATTAAAGAGCTTATGGCTCGCTGGGATAAAGCCAAGAGCAGATATAAGCGCAGACCTTCAGAGCTGAATCTCTTATTACAAATCTTTACGTAATCGTTGCAGTCATTTGTTTCAAGATGCTAAGAGACGCTATTTCCACGATCAACTCATTAACCGCAGTTCCTCCGATGTATGGAGATTTCTCAAATCTGTAGGCATTGGCAAGTCACCTACCAACCAGTGTAAGGATGTAAACCTCAATGATCTCAATAAACATTTCTCTCTCCTTCCCTTTTCTCTTGATCCGTCTGTCAAAGCAGCGACACTAGAGAGTCTTGCTAGTTTGCCATTACCACAATGTTCTCCCTTTAAACTTACTAACGCGATGTTACTGAGGATGACGTTAAGAAATCTGTACTTTTACTTCTTCAGCAGTCGGTAATGATAAGTTATGCTCAAGAATGATAACTCTTATCCTTTCCTCGTTACTTCCTGTTCTCACTCACATCTTCAACCACTAATTTTCCTCTTGCTCATTTCCATCTGTTTGGAAAAAGGCTCACATAATACCTTTACCTAAAACTAACAATCCTACTTTATTAACCCACTTTAGACCTATTTCTATTCTCCCATTTCTCTCTAAAGTTTTTGAGCACATAGTTCATAGACAATTATCACTATTCTTGGCGTCAAACTCGATAATTTCCCTCTTTCAATCCGGCTTTCGCTCGGGTCACAGTACTGTAACCGCGCTTTTGAAAGTAACTGACGACATCCGCTGGGCAATGGAGAATAAGTCCCTTTCTGTTCTCGTATTGCTTGACTTTAGCAGCGCCTTCAACTCAGTGGATTTCGACATTTTACTGGGTATCCTCAAATCAATCAATTTCTCTTCTTCCGCTCTAGCTTGGTTCAGTGCTTATTTACGGGAACGCTCTCAGTGTGTTCACCTGGAAGAGTCCTTCTCCGATTGGTGTAGCCTCACGGAGGGTGTTCCCCAGGGTAGCGTTCTCTCTCCTCTTCTTTTTTCTATTTTCATAAACTTTGTTACCAGAGTAATCTCCTCTAGTTTTCATCTTTATGCAGATGACTTGCAGCTTTACCGACATTTTAATGTAGCTGACGCGGGTTCTGCAATTGCTGCAATGAATCATGACCTGGCTTGCATCAGCGTTTGGGCTAAGTCGTTTGGTTTGCAAATTAACCCAACTAAATCCCAAGCCATGATCATAGGTAGCAGATTCGTTCGCAATGTGGCTGCTGTTACATCTATGATGCCTTTATATCTTGATGGTGTTCGCATTGACTATACCGAAACCGCCAAAGATCTGGGTGTCATTATTGACTCCAATCTTTCGTGGCGTAATCAGGTCAATGAGGTCAGTCGTAAGGTACATTTCTCCTTTCATTCGCTGAAGAGCCTTCCAAGTCTCCTGCCCTTGAAGACTAAAATTTCTTTGGCACAAACACTTATTCAGCCGATTATAGATTATGCCGACGCCTGCTACCTGGATGCTACTGAGGAGCTACTGAACAAGCTTGAGCGCTTGCAAAACTTGTGCATTCGCTTTGTTTTTGGTCTTCGAAAGTATGACCATGTTTCTCACCTTCGCAAGGAACTCAAGTGGCTCCCAATCCGCCTTCGCAGGAACACTCGGATTTTATGTCTCCTCTTCAACATCCTTCATAACCAGTCTTATCCTTCCTACCTGCGTGAGCGTTTTTCTTACGCTCGCCCTAGCGACGCTCCCTGCAGATCACACCTTAGATCCCTCCTTAAATCTCATCCTCATAAAACTAGCTACTATTCTTATTCCTTCTCTGTCCATGCTGTAAGATTGTGGAACTCACTTCCGCCTAGCATTCGTGATTTAAAAACTGTTTCTTTATTCAAATATCGCGTAAAAGAGCGTGGGTGCAGGAACATACGGAATTTACTTCCTTCATCTGCTCATCCATTTTGTCTGCCATCGCTGCTAGTGCGTCCAACTTTGATTCGTTGCTGACCGAAAGTACTACTCGCGTTGATGATGGTAAATGACTCATCCATAACATGCGTAGTGTGCCGTCAGGTATCATGTTTCGTGCTAGATCTCGCATTCGACGAAGAAGCTGTGAAGGACGCTGGTCTCCTAGCTCGACCTCATTTAGGAGTTTCTGTAGCTGTTTGCTTTCGGATTCTTCATAAACTGATAGCAATCTTTTCTTCAGTTCTTCGTATCTTCCCGTGTTTGGCGATGACATAATGATGTCGCTAATTTGTTCCACGACTATTTTCTCTAATTGCGCGACGGCGAGGCCGAATTTGTTTTCATCGCAGAGCTTCTGGTTGGCGAGCATGGTCTCAAATTGGGCGAACCAGAGTCTGGGCTTGTCTCGCCAGAACTGGGGTAAACGTGCCTTGACTGAGATCGTTTCGACGTCTTCTTGGCTCAGAGATAGTTTCGGAGCTTGTTCACTCGGCGATGCCATGATTGTTGTTTGCGTTCTTACGTCGGGGTCACCAATTTAGAGTTTAAGAGAAATGAAACTCAATATATGTTTTTAAATTAATTATATTAATAATGTTATTCCTTACATACTATAAAACATACATTGCTCAATGGTAGTACCTGAGCGCTCTTCAATATTGTGAGCCAATCACAGCGCTGCATTAAAACTATTGCGCCTGGCATTCATTTTGTGGAGCGCGCGATATAAAAACCGTTCTTCCGTAGTTTCGTCTCAGTATAATCAGATACTGCATACCCCCAATGGTTCAGTAGTCAATAGCGCCCTAAGCCTAGGTTCGAGTCCCACTATGGGACGCCCTTAGCTGTGCTATTTAATTTATTTTTCTAACACGGCGAGAGGCCCTTCTGGCCCCGCCGAAGATCGGTTAAGCAGAAAAGGCACTCCGGAGCCATCTGCAATAGGTCAGAATAAAAAAAAAAAAAAAAAAAAGTTTCGTCTCAGTGATTCAATCGACTCCACATTGGCACGTTGTCGGCGCAATGACGCGGGCGGCGCGCGCGCACGTAAATACCACCGTCTCGTGGTCAACACCTCAGTGCGTGGCCGCGCTCTGTACCGGCTGCATGTATGCTCCTATTATGTAGGTCACTACACTACCTTTCCTCTCAACTGTGATTATTTATATTTATTTAAGTTTATGTAGGTTTTGCACGTGTGTACGTATACGTGTGTATTTTTTATATTTAGTTATGGTATAGTTTAGGTATATTTAACATTTTAGTTTAAGACTTCGCATAATTATATTTTTCTCTTCTTGTTCTCACGCACTATTGTCTACATTTCTTTTTCATTTCTCCTTTTGCAGGTCTGCTGGAAGAAATTTCTTAAGAAATAAGCAGTACCTTTGTACTAAATTTTTGTTATGTCATATCTCTTGGTATTTTTCTGTGTGTACATAAATAATAAAATAAATAGAAAATTAGTGCTCGGTGAGATAAAATTGATACCCAAAATTCAAAATTACTACTCCAGTAGTTTAAGAGATAAGAAGATTTCCCTATTAAAAACTCTGTGATTTCTTCCCAAATTTATACAAAAATTAGTGCTCCTAAAGAAGTTATAGTGACCAAAAATTCAGATACCCAAGTGTTGTATTTTAAGAGAAATTAGCTTTCATTACTTTTCCATACTAAATGTCCGCATATAACCCGACCAAATTAAGTTGTCAATGGTATTGAGCTGTTTATGAGATGTACACTCGGATGTCGGAATAGTAATAACAACAGTTCAATATCTATAATTTTTATACAAACTGTGTACCTTTACTCAAATTGAAATAAGATTAGACATTTAATTAAACATTTTTTACAGTCCGTTCAGCCGATGTTGACTTCTATTGCGTTGGTGGCATGACAACTGGCAGCTGTAATAAAACAGTTGGTATTGTTACCACGTTTCTGCTTTTAACGCCA
Source organism: Tiliacea aurago (assembly GCA_948098905.1). Classification (NCBI taxonomy): domain Eukaryota; kingdom Metazoa; phylum Arthropoda; class Insecta; order Lepidoptera; family Noctuidae; genus Tiliacea; species Tiliacea aurago. The sequence goes on from OX402593.1 coordinate 1,231,092, forward strand.
TCCTTATCAAATGGAGTAAGGTACATATTAAGAAAACAAATAACGTGTAATGTGAAATTACACGATAGTTGTTTCGACGTGGGTAGGTAGGTAATTAATATAATTATCTAGCGTACTTTATGTACCCGTTTAATACTGCTATGATTCATCTTGTAATTATATGAATGATTTACGATATTTATTACAGGCAAATTAAACAATCAAATAATATGGGTGTATATTATATGTACATATAAATAAAAATCTTACGACTAGCGAAAACTAAGTATTGTTATATACATTATCAATATTATTAATACTTTTTATTTATATAATTTACAATCACTGTGAGCTCCTGGCGCGATGGCGTAAGCCTACGTAGGTACCTACTGCGTTAATAAGTTCATAATAAGAAACGTTACCTCCATAAGCTTACTTACACTAGGACCTCCGTTGCACAGTACCTAAGATAGATCTATGGACAATGTTGGCGGTTGATCAGTTCTTAACTTTATTACTAAATGCTTAAGGTTGAAAAGTTGACCACCGTGAACATTGGAGACTTACAGCATTTGGTACTGGAATACCTACAACACTATACATGGTTACTATCATCTACCTTAGAGTTCTTCATCCCCTCCGTGACCTGATCAGTGCCGTCCCCCTTCTCGCTGATCTGCGCCAGACAGAGAGACAGGATGCGTTCCAGACCGCGGGCCGTCTCTTCCGAGGGATAGATGTCCATGACCGGCACGTGAACGAAGAGCGTGCGTGTGTTGTCTATGCTCAGGGACGTGTAGTAGATGTACTCGCACAGGTATCTGGAATATATGGTGTAAATATGAGAATCGTGAGAAAGTGGGCCTACCTTTATTTCGTAGCAGTAGGTAAGGGCGATTTGCTTTGTTCGAGCGGTACTTCTGACGGGTGGTCAGCATAATCAGCCTACAACGTTTCGACTTCTGGGCGCAGCGGCCTGTGAGGGCGAGGGCCGTCATCCGCCGCGCGGGCGCAGTCACATGTCTTCGAACTTTTGGTTCTAGGACACGTCAGTTTCCCCACGATGATTTCCTTCACCGTTTTGAGAGCACTAAGTGATGAAAATAATTTAAACAAAGTATATAGGGCCTAGGTTCACTTCGAAGTTCGCAGTTACGACCCCGTCCTACGGGGACAGCGGTACTTCAATTAAATATTTAAAAATACTTCCCGTTGTCCCCGTGGTTTGGTTTTGCATTCAAAATATGTTTCTGGCACTCGCCGGCCGCTGCCGCGGCACCGCTCGCTTCGCTCGCTCGGCTCGTGCGTTATGTGGTCACAGTTCTAACCTAACCTAGCTGTTTCGATTTAAAAAAGGTTTACTTCGTACGATAAGGGGACAACGGGAAATAAATTTAATCACGTCCCGCTGTCCCCGTGACGGGGATATGGCAAACGGGGACAACGGGAATACACTGGGCCACCAAGGCCGTGCGACGCGTGATTGGCCGTACTCACGTCACAGATTATTCAAAACAATTTTATTGTAAGTGAGTAGTGTATGTGTTTGGGTTTCGTACATGGGCAACATACCTACTTATATTTCCTACATTTCCCACATAATACCAACGTAATCACGATGAAGCCTATTTCCTCCTCAAATTGCTATAAAAGGATAATTACTTAGTAAGCAGAAAGGAAAGTTCATATTAGGAAGCAATTAATGTCTGTTTAGTCCAGTAATTATCAATGACGAATGAAGTATGATCAACGATTTGGGAAATTTGGGTGTTGGCACCTTCCCGCCTTCAAGCACCACAAGGTTCTTCGTGTAGGTACATGAGGTCGGAGCCGCAGCGGCCGGCGGCGCCAAGCCGCATGTTTGTGTAGGTATACAAATGAATATCGCCCAAGCGCCGCACCGTCTTCGCCGTCGCCGCGCCGGAACCGCGTGTAGGTACACCGCATTGATGCCGAGAAATAGTAAATCAACGATCACAGTGCAGTAAAGCATTGTAGGTACGAAACTGTAAAGACGTGTGCTTTTCATTTTTGGGTTCCGTACCTCAAAAGGAAAAATCGGAATCCTTATAGGATCACTTCGTTGTATGTCTGTCAGTCTGTCAAGACCCTTTTTCTCAGGAACGCGTGGAGGTATCAAGTTGAAATACGTAGGTCTACAGTCCCAGCTCTCAATAAATCAAGCTTCTAAGTCAACGCAATACAAAAATACGGCAATTTATGCGACATATTTTGATACTCGCAAATGAACCAAAACGTATAGGGTGCTTCCCGTTGACCTAGAATCATAAAATTTGGCAAGAAGCAAGGTAGCACAAGTTAAGGAAAAAGGTCGAAAATAGATAATTTGTAATCACTTATATAACACCAAAACAAATAAATGATCTTATCTTATTACAAATTTACATTTTCAGTTGGAAGATTGACCGTGGCGTATATCGATGTATGGGAGAACATGTTTTTCAACTACAACGTTAAGTTTGTTTTTGGGATAAATTCACCTTAACTACGGAACCCTTTATCGTGCGTGGTCCGACACGCACTTGGCCGATTTTTAATATTGATAAGTATATCTTACGATGTTTGACTTTAACCAAAAAAATGAAGTGTTACTTAATATGATTGTGCCTAGATACTTGTAACATTAAATACCTACTTCATTTAAAATGACACAAATCTCTTGCCATGCTTTTACATTTTTAGGGTTCTGTACCTGAAAAAGAAAAAATGGTACCATAATAGGATCATTTCTCATAATTTTATAAGTTTCACTTGTCTTGTCCCATAATACCTCCCTCTCTTGCACTAAATGAATTAACAGCTCGGTCTCTTGCATTTTAATAAAAAATTATATTGAAATGCACGCATGAACACCAGCGCAAGCGATATATTACATCGTGTAATATACACAAAAGGCGGTGGTCAAGAGCCGCGCTGGCTTATGGCATTTTAATTAAAAAAAAACCATTGAAATGAAAGAGTCGTTATTGTTTCGTTGGCAATCCTTTAAAGAACTATGATCATTACTTTACTATTTAACTCTGCATCAATGCGGTGTACACGCGGTTCCGGTGCAGCGATGGTGCAGCGGCGGTGCGGCGCATGCGTGATAATCATTCGTATACACAAGCGGCCCGGGCGGCGCGCACCGCGGCGCTGCACGCTGGTGCGGCTCCAGCGTCATGTACATGAAGCCTTACTGTTGAATTTTCACAAAATCTACCACCATCATCTATTGTCATCCTGAATCTGAGCATAACTGTGAATGGTTCGTACAGAGGTCGCAAACGCGACTGTTGCGCTTAACGTCCTGGAGTCGAGCCCCAGGTTGTGCAAAATGTTATTTATTGAGTACGAGTAGTAGCAATTAGCTCATGTCTTCTTGACTTAAAACATAACTGGTGAATAATGGCTCTATAATACGCCTCTGCGCAGCGCTTCGGGAATACAGAGTGTCAGAATGGTCGATCATTGATTTCATAATTGTTGATTTTGACAAGTTTGGTAATCTACTATTATAATTGCGTCATTATGACTTTCCAATGGTCGGCCACTGACTACATTGAAAGAAATTGTATTTATTGGTAATCTCGTACATAATGACAAATTAATGATATTTCTACTAATGGGTTTTATAATAATGGCAATACGACAATGCCATTATAAGTAGCACAATTCTATTACGAGAACATTGACCGACCAATGATCGACCATTATGAATACCTATAGCAGATTACGAACTTTTAGCAAAATGGCAATGGGATCGTGTTGGAGTGACTGAATTTATAAAAATAGCAGACTTGGGGCTCAGGCGTGATGTTATGTGTACCGTAAAACACTTGATAGAATTCCTTTGTGTGATACGATTTTGATTCATATATTACGAGTGTCGTAATATATGAATCAATAGTTTAGAGATAATAAATAACATTTGAGTTATTTGTACAATGTTGTAATATAGCTGTCAGTTGTGAGATAATGTGATAAATAAGTAAATATCTCGTATCTAATCAGTGCAATGTACTATTGTTTAGCACATGGATGCGGATGGATCATAACTTCATAAGTTAATGTATTACAATTCACAATTCTTTATAGCATTCCATAATGTTAGTAAAACAGGTGGTGGTAGGCTTAAAATTAAAGACACAATTATGGACCACACCTACTTACATGTTCTTAGTATTTATTTTTCAATCCCTCTCACAGAGGAGACCCGTGTCCCAGCAGTGGGAACATTATAGGCTGGTTATGTTATGTATTTTTCAATGGGTAGGTAGGTACAGCAAGTAGCAAAATTTTAAAGCAGATGAGGTTATACAAAGAATATCTAACAAGTCTGACTGCACCTAAATCAGATCACAGAAACACCTCAGTAATTTTTATTAGGATGCAAATCAAAAACTAACTTTAATTTACATTAAAATGCGGCTCAAAATCGCAAAACACTTTATAAATAAGATGTTGTCAGATATAAGAAGTAGAATGTTTTGCTATTTCTTTACCTAACATTTTGTTGGTCCAACCTGCACTGTGGTAGATTACAGACCACTCCCTCTCACAGAGGCCAGTGTCCAGGAAGTGGTAACATTATAAGCATTTTATTTTTTTTGGGTGGGAAATTATCAAATAACTTCTCCCGCTCAGGGCGGAGCGGGAGGGCGTGCCAGATTTTTACTGACTAAAGCCCACCCGTGTTCCTTCTGCCAGTGTGCCAGGGCCACGATATCCCTTTCGGACAAACTAGCAACCCTGGCAGGCACATTATAGGCTGATTATGCTATTATTCTTATGCTAAGAAGATAGATCTCACCTGCCAGCATCCTTAGACACTTCAGCCCTATATCTTTCATCAGGCGGGTTGTCACCATTGAACTCCCTGCAGATTTGTTCTACATTCAGCTTGGTATGTAACCTGATAGCTCCCTCCGCCAAGCACGCACAGTTTGCGGGAACTTTGTCGAAATAGTCCGTCTTCTGGTAGCCCTTCCTGTGGGCCTGGGACTCGAGCTGAAAGCACTGACCCTGACTGGATACTCCTACATGTATCATCAGCTGGGGAATGTTAACAATCAATATTTTTAGATGTATTTTGCAACATAGATAAAGTTAAGAATGGGACCTTTTCCAGCAGGCTTAGCATGATGCTGTCTATTTCTACTCTACTGTAGAATATACAGATCGCTTGTCTACCGAAAATGTTCCACACGGAAACGTCATTTTTATCTACTCTTTCGTCGACAAAACGCTTCAAAATCAAAATCAAGTCATTTATTCAAAGTAGTCTGAGAATCAGCGCTTTTCGAACGTCAAAAATTACATGAGACATGAGACAGTCCCCCAAACCCTTCACCACTTCCTAGTGCTTTAGCTGGGAAGAAGACTCTTCTCTACGGTCCGTGTGCTAAGCCCACAGGAGTAAGATGGGGAAAAAAATTGTAGTGATTCAGTAACTAAAGGAATAGAATGTTCGGTTAATTCAGTGTTATCCTGTGTTATTCAGTGTGCCTATTGTACAACTTGTATATCTTGTATTCTTTGAATATGCTGCATGTAATATTTTTGAAACTACCTATAGCTACAAAAATATTTCATGCAGCGTAGTATTCATAACATGACTGCTGTTGCAGTTACTGTAGTAAGCAGGAAAAATCTCTGTGGTTAGGTTAGAAAAAGGGTCCAGTGGTGCGGTATTGAGTCAAGACTAGATTCTGTTTCTAAATTAAAAAAATATTTAAAAACTAGCACATTTTTTTTAATCAGACATTAAGTTGAAACTCTGAAAAAGCTTAATTTGAGATATTAAAAGACATTTTCAAAGTGTGACTTTGACATGCTGACCACTGGTACACACAGCGTCAGTAAGTACTAACCCCTCAAGTTTTAAAATGTTACACTGCTACAACTACAACATTGAATGCGTTACGAATAATCTAAAGAATACTACAAAAAGAGTTCATCGTTTCGACTTGGATTCGAACCAACGCATCACCGAACGTCGTCATACGCATACCGGCAGTTTGACAAACTAGCCAGCGAGCCCATATGGAGTGGAACGAAATTGTTATCTCCTATCGTACGAGTCACTTTATCTTTATATCTGTCTGTCTAATCGATAGATGTTATAATTTGAGGGTATCCATTAATTTTACTTACTTACGTTTTTTTTATACAATTAATCCATATCCATTCCTCTCAAGTTACAACGACAACGTTGGATGTAAACGTTCACTTAAAACGACGAAGAGTAAACGATTACGATTTACGCATTATTATTTAAAACGATTTCTAAGGGGTTTGAAGATTTTTGTATGGAGAGTGACCCTAACGTCGGCCGCCATTTTGATTTTTTTTCAAAATCGCGGTGCACATCGAAAGTTATATATTTAGATAGAGGACACTTATACAAACAAAAAATTTAATGAAACATAATATCCTAAAACGTCAGGTTTTGGAGTTATTCACCGAAATATAAGTAAAAAACTGAACCTTGAAGAAACAGGATTTTTTGTTTTTTTCCCTTCAGGTAAGCATATTGAACTATGAAAACATAATTGCATCATGTGTAGGTAATATTTTAGTTATGAGCGAAAGAGACAAAAGTATACCCCCGCCGAATGAGGACACCCCGCGACGACCCGCCCGTCCGTTGGGTCACCCTTCACTCTTCAGTTTGCCACTTTGACGTCCAATGTGTGCACCCGTTTTCCTGTCTATGTAGTAAATTGCAATAGATTGAATGCTATTTTGTTGAGTTGTTCTTAATTAATGTTACATTTTTTTTTACAACAGATTTTGGCGGAAGAACGAATTTGCCGACCTTGTCTGCAACGCGCTGACCGTTTTGTTATCGCGCAAAGGGTAGCTCAAGAACCAGAGGCAGAGGATTTGGCAAGTCAAGAAGATGCAATTAGTGACGTTTATATGTCCACATCTGAACAAAGAGAACAAGAAGATCCACCTTTTGATCCACTTGAAAACAGTCCCGAGGAGCCTCACGCTCCCAATATCTCCCTGAAAATTGATGCTGAGGCTCAAGTTGCTCCTTTGGTAGAAGTAATACCATCAGTCCTGAGTCCTGGGGTCCAGGGCCAGGGTCAGGGGGTTTACATGAATTTCCAGTACCTGATTTCACACGAGTCACGTATAGTGCCTCAAATTGTATTATAGCAGGATGCCACCAAAGACAGAATCTGCATAGGATTCATTATAATATAAGACGAAATGTTCTGTCTAAATATAATATATACATCCCACGTGGAACTCGTGTTTGTGAAGTCCATGCTGGGCCTGAAGCACGGTGGAATGATTTCCCAACACATTGTCGTCCTAGACAAGAGCTTTTTAATAGCGCACAAATGTCAGAAATGTAAAAATGTTGCAACACAAACACTTGTCATTTTTGAATTTTGAAAGATTAGATACTATTGACGACAGCGTCTTTTATTATTTTATTGGATACAATAAAGAAATATTTTTTAATATTCTACAAGAGACACCTTCAATCTCGACATCTTTTAGAAAACCTAAAACAGCCCTTGCAACGGTCATGTGTAAGTTGCATACTGGTGATTCTAACGAAAGACTTTCTAGTGTGTTTCGTGTGACTCCGCAACATTTAAGTAGTGTAATGAAAAAAATTCGCAAGTGTTATTTATGACAGAATTCGTTCCCAACCATTTGGGCTTTGATCATATATACGGACCTGATTGTGCCTTTTCGTACAGAAACAATATGCGCGAAAGGATTTTAAGAATTCCACGGATATTATTTTCAAACCGCAATGAACCATTAGTAACAATTTGCGACGGTACTTATTTCTTTCTGCAAAAAAGCTCTAATTACCAATTTTAACGAACTTCATACAGTCACCATAAATACCGTAATTTATTAAAGGTATTTTTAATTGTAAGTCCAGGTGGATATGATTATTATAAACACCTTTGGGCCATACGAGGCAAACTAATCTGACGATTCTATCATGGCAGAATTGATAAGAGAAAACGAAGACAATCCTTATCATTGGTTCTTTGAGAAAGGAGATGTATTCATTCTAGATCGAGGATTCCGGGATGTGATGGAAGATATAAGTTCGTGTGGATACGAAGCTTATATGCCAAAAACGAAAGATGAAAATGAACGTCAGCTAACTACCAAACAGGCAAACGAATCTAGAAAAGTAACTTTATGCCGTTGGGTAGTGGAAACTATTAATGGTCGATTAAAAAATCAGTTCAGGCAACTTAGATCGCAGTTTTTCAACATCGCGGCACCACACTTATACGAAGAAGTAAGAATTGCTTGTGCTCTAATAAATGCGTTCGGGAACCGACTGACAGATCATCAGCTCGTTGATCAATTTATAAATGAAATCTATTTAAAACATGATGCCCCAAACCACTTAAGTGAGTTTGTGATTCAAAATAATTTAAACTTCCGTAGAGCCAATTTTCGGGCTATGGATGCCGGAGGAGAATTCGAACAATTCCCAAATCTAACGTATGATCAGTTGTTAGTGATAGCATTGGAACCGTACCAAGTCGCCCAAGCTAGTAGTTACTATGGGGAACATATTAAAGAAGACGGCATATTTTTTATTGAATTGTGCGAAGACGTTGCCATCGATTATGACTTGAGTCAATACAACATTGTCGTTTCTGGTCCTTGGCTTTTAAGAGCTCGAATCCACTCAAGACACCAAAACAATCGAATTTATTTTGTCTACATCTTGCTCGATAATACTTTGCAAGGCAGGAATAAAATAGTTGGCTACTACTGTAATTGCATTGTAGGAAAACGAACACTTGGATGTTGCTCCCATGTTATGTGTATTATATGGTACATGGCATGGGCGCGACATCAAGAATATCCTATTCAGCCTCCCGCTGCCTTCTTGGATGATATTATTTATACCGAATATGATTAATAAAGCTTATGTTTCATCCACTAGGTATTCAATTATTTCATGTTTACCTACAAAACTATCATTGTAATTCGACACATTTTTCTCATATTCTTATGTTCCGATTGTATTAAAAAAGATTTTAATGAACAAAATAAATGATTAGTATTATAATCTTTGTTTTCTTTCTCTGCCTGGTTCAGATTAACAGTAAATAACTTAATCGACATGAATTAACTACAAAATAAATAAATAAATTAGTTTTAACAATTGTTATTTTTATCTTTGAATAGCTCAGAAACGTGACGCTTTATGATATTATGTTAAATGACGTTTTATGTTTGTATAAGTGTCCCCTATCCAAATATATGACATTTATTGTGCACCGCGATTTTGAAAAAAAAAACAAAATGGTTGCTGATGTTAGGGCCAAAATCTTCAAACCTCTTTATCCTATTTTATCGTTTGCATTAATAGGATGTAAGTTGTCTAGGGACTCGTTCGTGTCAGTTGGCAAAATATGTATATTATGATAAATGAAAATAATCAAATCAAATTGTAAAATATAAATCCTTGTAGTAAAATAAGATCAAAGGTTTGTTTAATATTAGCAATAATAAAATATTATTAAAATATTTTTTCTTGATTTTTTAATTCTTTATAAATATTGCTAAAACAAAATAGCAAAATGCTTTATATTAAAAAAACAAATGCATGAATAAAGATGTTTAATAAATATTTGTAAATGCTAAGCCTATTATTGCTTGTTGTTATACGCAATAATAAAAGTATTAACGTTTAATTGAAAAAACACAATATCAATATTATAATTAGGTACTAACATAAACTTACTTATTCACTAAAAGAATTGATTAATTTTAATAAAATGTTTTTGCAAAATATAAAAACCAACCTGGGGCCTATCACGGATTTGAATGCACATGACTTTTGGGGGGGTAACCACTTAATGGAGCTGTGTGTACCTTTTTATTAAACTTTTCTCTTAATATTCCTGGTACTTAGAAACATCATAATATCAAGTTATTTACTTTATGAACCTGTAGATAATTGAGCATTAATATCAATTAAAATCACAAATGCAATATTTTCACCCAACTTTACAAAACTGCGCATTTTATCAAAGGATCTGCTGACGTATGTATGGGTAACCTAGCAGTTGGCATACCAATGTTTGCATGGGGAGAACAATTAATTGACTTGCAACAGTCATTGATTAGGTGTGATTGCAGTATGAATAATTAATTTGTGGTTTACCATTTAGGTCGCTAAATTAATTAATTTGTTACATTTATGTTTTAATAAGATTATAAATGATCATCACAAAGATGTCAAGCAAGGAATACCTATGGGTCTCCAATGGCCCTCGTAAGGAAAACAAAATACAGGAGTCTTTACAATTTTGATGTTAAAACTCACTTTTGTTTCTTTTCAATGCCTGTTCAATGAAAAGTTATTTAGAAACCGCCTTATTACAAAACAAGATTTATATTTTGACATGGCTTAAACCTTGCAGCCAGTTTTAGTAATAAGAACGTAACAGTGATTGAAATACCGTTCTTTATATAAAACTGAAAACTTAGTTCGCTACTAAGTTGTCAGATTTGTGTTTAGGAACTTTGCCATACTTGGAATAAAGTTCTAAATTCAATAATGGCTCCATATTTTAAACCTGGGTCTGAAGATAAACCTTGTTTTGTAATAAGGGGGTTAGAGTTTTAGGTAAAGACATGCCGACCCATATTTTTCTTAAAGTTGTAAGCGCTTTTATAAAATATCTACAGTTTGTGTCACCTCACCTTAGGGGTATGTGTCTTCCACAGCGCTGGCACGAACTCGTCCACGTTTTCATACGTGACCGGCAGCTCTATCTGAACTAACTCCACATTGTATTTCTTTTCAATTTCATCTTTGTTCATTATTTTCACTGCTTCCCAGCTAGCGTTCACCGGGTGGTTCAAATAAGGACCGAAGCCCGTTACAAGGACAATTGGTTTTAACCAATAATCGAGCTCGTTGATCATAATGATAAGTTTTATTTTGTTAGAAGTTATATGTGTTAATAAATCAAGGCAAGGAGTTCGGTCGGTGTCTCGACTGGGTTCTATAAATTTGGTGATTTTGACAAGTTTGTCAGATGGTCAGCAGATGTTTGACTTTGACGAATGACAGCTGTAGTCAGCTGACTAACGCGTAATGTTGGTATTGTTGATTGCCTTTTTTAAATAATATTTTAATGGCCTGGTTGGTGGGACCTTTTAGCCAAGTCTTTATTTAGTTACAAATATTGATCTAATGAATTATATTGAATGCATGATGATGATATCCCCCCCGCCCGCTCCACGGTTTCAGTAAAGATGTGACACTTTACTGAGACCTCACGCGGACTTCTTGTGAGAACTTGAAGCGAAGTTGCACTGTTTTTTTTCATTTGCCTACACTAATGCATGTTCACAAACACTTAATGGTTAATAATCCACCATTATTACACATTAATATTCGGCTAAACACAAATTTTGGAAAATAGAACAAAACTTCTGAACATGACGCTTCACTTTCCCGCCAAGAAGTCTATCGATTGTTGAATGATGTGCTAACCGCAGACTACAATTTATTATAGGGTAGTATAGCTCCTTAGAATAATAACATTATTCTAAGGATAGAATAATAACATATTCTATCCTTAGAATAATGGTAGTTAGGTTAGAATAATAACATTATTCTAAGGATAGTTCTGTGTGCTAAGTCTGCAATCCGAATTAGGCCATACTCGCTCACAGAGCTCACATCAATAAATTGTGTTCCAATTTAGATATCACGTAAACGTGATAAATCTAAATCGATTTATACATTTATCTACTTATATCTCTCAGCTGTCAACAATTCGGAAAGCATAAGTGATTTTTTACACCATACACACACATTTGTACACTTCTTCTTCTTTGGTTAGTTGGCGATGCAACCATTGACCATAATAGTATTCCTACCTCAATGGATGCAACTAAAAAAAAACAGCACAACTGTCATTTTTGACAGCGCCCACGGTGATATTAATTATACCTACTCTTAACGCTAGTGCACAGTGCACTTGAAACTCGCCGCGAGAAAATTCAAATAACAGCGCTTTTGGAAACCGGTGGAAACTTATACCGTGCGTTTTGTAGGTTATGCTTTAGGCCGATAAACTTATAGTGCTCTGTGAGGCCGATGCAGGCCAATGGTTCGAATGATCTAGTTGCTGTAATAATAATTGTGTAATGAAAATAGAAGTATAAAATATAACGGTTTTACATAAAAATAAAACCGATAATATTATTGTGCTGAGTGGGAAATTAAATAGCATACATAGTTTATTGAAGAAGCAGTGTACTTAGGCTTACAAGCGCGGTCAATAGTATGGTTAGTTTAGTTTAACTTTAGAATATTAGATGGCGTAACTATCGCCAACGTTATAATTAGTCTGTACCAGCTAGGACGCGGGAACCGCTGTCACTTTCCAAATTCATAGTCTTCACCCCGGAAATTTAAAGCATTTTTTATGAAGACGTGTTTGTTATCTGCTGGTGAAATATTATAGGCGAAACACAACGCTAGTTTGATTATTAAATGTTTACTTTGAGAATTAAGTATCTACAGAAGTAAAGTTTTCTTAATTTATATTCTAATAGCTAAAACACAATAATGTATTTTAAAATCTACATCGAAAAATAAAATATCTGCACAAATAGGGTAACGATTAGAGTAGAAATGTTTTCTTAATTATATTCTAATACCTAAAACCAATGATATTGTATTACACAGATGTTATACACTCACAAAACAACCGAAAAAAGTGTGCCGCGCAGTAGCGGCAGCACACCCGCACTTTTCATTCAAATTGAATGAAAAGTGAACATTTCACTACAAGTAAAATACGTCCCAATTAGGACGTTTTTGAGTCTTCACGATTGCGCGCTCACAACATATCTGTTTAATAAAATATCGTTGGCTAAAACACAATAAGTAATGTATTTTATATTCTACATCGAAAAATAAAATATCTGCACTTATATAGGTGACGACATTAACGATATAAATGTTTTACGAATAAATATAATTATCTAGGAATTTATTACAGATGCAAATAGCAAAAAACGTAAGAAAAATCCTTAATAATAAGTGCTAAGTGCTCTATCAGCTCTATGTTGTAAAAAAGGTGGTCTATTATCATAACATAACGACATAAAATGAAATTAGAGATTTATTCTGTGACATAAGTCAACATGCATGGGGAAACGAAGTCAAAGAATCCATCATCTCCAAAGGAGATTGCCGACTAAATAGGTTACCTGTCTTGCTGTGTTTGGGATGCTGAGGGAGGCGTTATTTCATATCCGTGTCGTAGACACTAACGCTCCTTCATAAATTTCACGCCCTGTCGCCTCTGTATTAATATCCGCCGAAAACGAAAAAAATACGTGTGAAATTATGCGACATGCGACATTCACCCCTCTTGTTGCATCCGTTGACGAAGTCTTTGTCTCCACGAATGTCTACCTTTTTATACCATCTTGGAGCTGCAATCGCTGACTACTGGAATAGGCCCTTCAGCGTAGTGATGGGTTGGCTAAGATCAAGAATTATCATCTCAATAATCCGTGCCACTAGCATGTGCATTAGCGGCAGCTCGACATTATTGTAGTTATAGATTATTTTGTATTGTATTTATAATAATAAGTACAACGTGTCCACAATATATCTGCAGTTACTGTTGCACAGTGGCCAGTGATTGAGGCAGCTGGCTTTTAAAGCAAAAGTAAAGGGATATGTTGGGCGCACTGTACTAGATGAACAAATTCTCGCGTTTATAAGCTGAGTTTAATTCCCCAACTGTCCGAGACAGACTTCCAAGATGCGTTCCAGTCCTTGAGCAATAAGCTCGAATGAAAATCCCTCTACTGGAACATGAACGAATAATGTCTTTGAGCAGCCGCAGCAGGCAAGAGAGGTGTAATATGTGTATTCGCAGACATACCTGCAACAAAAATTTCACGTTATTAAAGAGAAAAACAATACAAAAAAAAAACAAAATACAGGGGGCCTAAAATGGACGCTTTGGCAGAATCATAATATGATCTGCGTACAATTCATACATCCCGCAATTCATCTGTTTGACAGCTGCTATTTGACATTAGACTTCACTACAGCAATTCATAATTTGTGGACCATTAGACGAAACTCCATACAATATTGTCAAACAGATGAATTGTACGCAGATCATATTATGATTCTACCGAAGCGTCCATTTTAGGCCCCCTGGACCCTTGGAATATTTTTCAATTCATATATTTAATTCATATTACCTACGTGTACGTACCTACAGGGCCTACAGGCAGCCATATTTATTATATTTATTTAAGCAGCCTCTAATGAATATTGTAGTTGTAGGTGACCAATGATTTTTCTTTCTAATACTTAGCTACAAATACCAGAGAGGAAACAATTTTAAACGTCATATTACATATTTATACCTACTTATTTATTCACAATAGTTGCCAACAGCAGTAGGTAGGTACATTGTGCATAAATTAATAAAAGTTAACAGGTAGGTCCAAGATCTTATGTTTTTGTTTATATAGGTACCTACTGGCGTTGTATTAGAATGTTGTGAATGTCCTATTGTACAGTGGTGTACCTACTACACGACATTCATGCAACAAAGCAACATTTTCGTAGATAATATAAAATTAAACGTATTCAATTAAAAACAAAACAGCTATTCTATAAACAAAAAAATACAAAAAAAAAACAACCGGCTTCCAAAAAAAAAACGACCAAGTGCGCGTCGAACTACGCACAATGAAGAGTTCCGTAGTTGGGATGACTTCAAAAAGAAACTTAACATTGTACCTAGTTGAAAAACACGCCACGGTCAATTTCCCAACTATAAATGTAAGCTTGTAATCGCAATAAAAAATTATAGTGTGTTAAAACTACAAATTAACAATTTTCGGACTTTTTCCTAAAGGTAAAAGTCCGAAAATTGCTAAAGCGTGTGAGCTGTGAGACCTTGCTTCTCGCCAAATGTCACGATTCTAGGTCAACAGGAAGTATCTACCGTAGAGGTTTTGTTTTATTTGCGAATATCAAAATATGTCGCTTAAATCACCGTATATTTTTATTGCGTTGACTTAGAAGCTTGATTTTTTTAGAGCTCCAAGGAACCGTAGAGATAGGTATTTGATATAAATTTCAACTTGATACCTTCACGCGAGAAAAAGGGTCTCGACAGACAGACAGACAGACAGATAGATAGATAGATGGACTACGAAGTGATCCTAAAGAGGGTTCCGTTTTTTCCTTTTGAGGTACGGAACCCTAAAAACACTACAACGTGAACAATAATTTTAATTTCGGAAGTCGGTGTCTTTGGATCTGTATTTTAGTTTATTTCCCACAGACTTCCGAAATTCAAGTTATTTTTCACTTTGTAGTGTTTTTGTTATAAAAAGTTATTTATTTTTCACTTTTTAGTGGGTCAGTTTGTTATTTATCTAAGTTACTAATTTACAATAGCCTAATGTGAACTGCTCATCAGCTTTTACAAAATATTGCTTTTCCCGATGCAGCTAGGGACGTTCATTGTTGAGGAGTTCTCCTGGTAAGACCTAGGAGAACTGCCACTCACCATATGCATTGTGACGAGTATAAATTGCTTAGCAACCATATTAAAGTATCTAATCGAATCGCAACCCGTGAAATACTTATTAAGTATCTAGTTCCGGTGGCCATCTGTGGTTTTCATTATCAGTTCCACTTCACCAAATGGTGCTTTTCGAGAGCAAATGCACGAGTGACTATACATATAAAAAATACCCAAATCGCTATTATAGGTGTGCCTATAACATTTAAGCACTTCCCTTCATTTAAATGGGATGCCGTCATCAGATTCTGATTTGGTGACAATGGGACCACCTTGGGGAGACGTTGCGGGGTGAGTCCAACACTTCACTCCCCCGCAAGACCAGACGGGACCCGCAGAGGTGGGCCGGACCGGTCGGGGTCGCGACGAAGATTGCCGCGTATCCTCCGGTGCAAGTGTGACTCCACTCTTTTATAGATTGAGATCATCAGTATAAAAGTCGCAGCTAATTCGAGAAGCAAGATCGTTGACAAATACAATGGAAATAAGGGGACCACCGTCCGAAACCTGCGGTACACCAGATTTGGCATAATACATACTAAACTCATGAGCACGACTGACACAGTGACAGAAACTAGTTCCCATTCGCTCAATTAGGATTTAAACTAGGCAAGAAGGAAACCGAAGATACAAAAAAAATACATAAATATTTATTTCAACTTAAACATTCTTACCATGCACTGGTAAAGTAATTGTATACAACATTTTTTTGTTTACCCTAAACCCGAAAAGGGGTCATTGTACTCATCATTTTAACAACTTTTTCTATGGGACATGGGAAAACGATGTCTCTAAATAGCACAGTTTTTCAGAAATCATCAACATAGTAGGTATATACGTACGGAACCCTCGGTGCGCGAGTCCGACTCGCTCTTGGCCGGGTTTTTTTTAATAAGTTGTTTATAAAAAGAAAGACCTTTTCAATACACTTCCTCGAAAACTGGTTCATATCGCACTACGATTAGGTTCACAATGCAATGTATTTCACACGCGTGCGATTTTTTATTTTCCAACACGTGTACGGGAATAAAATTGCCACAGATAACTTATACCTATACTTAGTCCAAATTAGTTCAATGCCTCTATTCACACCTTAGAATAATAACTAAAGCAATCACACCGTCTCGCGCCAGAGACGGTCCTCTATATTCGGAGGTGGTATTTGTTTCAATCTCAGCAAAGATGCGTTGACGTCGTTAATATATTTGGAATATTAAAATAATGTTTAAATAGAATACCATTATTAATACTATAAAAAAACCTGTATGAACAAATTAACATTTATTTGTGTTCTAAACTCAAAAATATGTAAATGTTCTATTTTCCATATTAGGCTGTTTATCGGCTTTATAACTTTCTTCTCCATTAACCTGGCGAAAGCAAAGCGCGGAAAAAAAAGAAAATTAAATCATAGTTTCCTAATCATTCTGGACAAAAATATTTTTCGTTCCATTTCTTCAAAAGTGTATTGAAAAACGTCGTTTGATACACGTGGACATTTGTTATTGCAATTCTCGGCTCAAAAACAACCTCGCCTACGGCTCGGGTGTTAATTCCGCCTCGAATGCAATAACAACCATTTTCCACTTGTATCAAAATGTACTATTATGGCATTGCGCACTGCGCCTGGTTGACGGTAAAAAGCTCATGTAGTAGTAGAGTGAGTTACTCGTACATTTTTTTTTTTTTTTCCTTCTGGCTTCGCACGGTTTGTGCATTTAGCCAATGTCATGTTTTAGTTCTTGTATAGTATTGATGAAATGATTTATAAATGCATGATGATGATATCCCCGCCCACTCCCCTTGAGTTTCAGTAAAGATGTGGCACTTTACTGAGACCTCACGCGGACTTCTTGAGAGAACTTGAAGCGAAGTTGCACTGTTTTGTTTCATTTGCCTACACTAATGCACGTTCACAAACACTTAATGGTTAATAATCCACCATTATTACACATTAATATTCGGCTAAACACAAATTTTGGAAAATTAAACAAACTGCTGAACATGACGCTTCTCTGTCCCGCCAAGAAGTCCCTACTCGTACATTGTTCACAGGCCTTTGACCCAGCCGTTCGAAGCTCTTCGCTAATAAAAAAAAAAAAAAAAAAATATTACTGACACCACGAAGATACCCTCTCGAGTATGATCAATAATATATCCTTGTAGGTCAATTTGTTACACGCATACGAGTAGTATGTAGGTAAGTACAGTACGTACGTCAAGCAAAACAGGAAAAATTTAGATTTATTCAAAACAGGACAAAAAACAATACCCTAATTATGAATTTAAATCAATATTTAGATGATAGCATCCAGGAAAAAGAACGAGGGCATCAGGTAAATAGGTACTAAGATTTCGTTCATGTTCTCAGACGTGAACTTCTTTGATAGTTTGAAACCCAGGTTTGAAACTACTATTCTTAGAAAAAGAAAATGCGTTAGGCACCTACTATATGGTACGTCTATTTTGCATTCCATTGATTTCCTTATGTAATCAGGAAAATTGAAGCTCGAAAGCTTGACGGTTTGGTTCCCATCCCATTCCTCCATGGACCATGGTATCTGTAGGCAAAATTAGCACCACAAAGCCAGACCTGAGCCAAACACGTTTAAAATTTTCACACAGAGCCCCGCCGCCGTGCCCCATTGTGGGTCCCGCAGCTATGTCCGGAGCCGTAGTAAAGCTCGTTTGACTTACTTGCCAGCATCACACGACTTCTCAGCTTTGAGCCCTTCAGCGGGGGGGTTACTATTGAACTCTTGGCACAAGATGTCCACGTCCAGGCCCGTACAGATGGTGTCCGGTCCATCAGACGAGTGCCTGAAGTCTACCGGACATGCATCGTTTGTGTCCGGATACACGTAACTTTCCTTAGCCGCCTGAGTTTCTAGCAGGAAATGTGAAATGTTATCCCTTACTCCAACGTGGATGGTCAACTGAAAAGAATACAGCTTAAAGTAAGTGGGTCATAATTATTATTATAGGTGATCAATCTAGCCGCGATGAGTGTGTCAAAGCGTCTGCCACAAACAAATATTAGCTGTTGAATGCGTGACGAGAGCGTTACGGAAATTGGTCGGACGAGGCGAACGGAAGTTGTTTAAATTTTAAACATGGAACACACCGCGTCACCGCCGCGGGCCGTCCCGCGTGATAGGTATTTTTTTTAATTCGCACTGGCTGTTATACACTTCTGTTTTACTTCTATCGTGTGGTCTAAAGCATACTCGTTTTTTAGGGTTCCGTACCCAAAGGGTAAAACGGGAACCCTATTACTAAGGCTCCGCCGCGCCGCCGCGCCGTCTCACAGTGGGTCGAAACGATAATTTTAGTGACTAAGGGATCAACTTTGTTTTTTTACTTTTTTCTTTATGCGGATCGATAGAGCTCATTAACCTCAATAATAATTGTTCTGATGCTTTTTTTCCTAAACTTGCTCCTTTATGTGGAAAAATGCATTTTGTAATTTTTTTGTATGGAGCGGATCAAATTAAATTAATTCCTGCTAAGTGGCGAGTGATCCCGCTTTGAAACTATATTTTTCTTAAAGCTTGCCCAGTCTACTATCATTTGATGCTATGAACATTTGCATAAAGTTGCAACACTGCCAAATAAATGAATCGAAAAAAATTAAAAAATACATTGAATAATTTTTATTTTCTCAAGTTCTTTTAAGTTAAAATTGATGTGGAATAGTAAGTAAAAGCACGTAATAATTCACATAATTACTTAACAACTAACGACAATATGATTAAGGTTCGTTATTAGCTTAAATTTACTAATTACGTATTACTTAAAAATATGGATATCATATATCTATAAATTTCTATTTGAGTTTAATGACTGTAATTAGCTTGACTTTTTACTTTATAAAAAACATTGTTTTTCACTTTTAGTCATTACTTTGTTAATGAGGGTAGTAGAAAAATTTGTAAATCTATTGTGATTGTGATCGTCCCTTTTCGTTATAATGGAAAATTTAGTTAACAATTTAGATTTATTTAAGGTTTTTAGAGAGCAGCTTAAGTCGCTGTCAGATGGTAAAAAACTCTTCCAATATCTACAAAATAAAATAAACGTGACGCAAGAGAACAGTGCTAAGCTCCAAAAATTCTGTACGCGCTTTTGCTCAAATTTAAGTGCAAGATGGGAACGAAGTAGTCGCACGTTAGCACCGTT
The DNA here is from genome assembly GCA_948098905.1 of Tiliacea aurago. Lineage (NCBI taxonomy): Eukaryota > Metazoa > Arthropoda > Insecta > Lepidoptera > Noctuidae > Tiliacea > Tiliacea aurago. Next base: position 1,250,852 of record OX402593.1, read on the forward strand.
TTTAAGAAGAAATGGGGATTGGTTAGAAAGTGCGATAAACTGGCCCGAAGGAGTAATACCTGAAATTGTGAACACTGAACAGGAAAGGCTCGAGATTTGTGATATTGAAGATGTTGAAAATCTACCACCATCTGCTACAGAAGCTTCAACATCTACATTTACACCTCAAAAACCTTTCAAAGAATTGGGCTCCAGGAAAAAACGAAGACGCGTTGATCAAATAAACCAATCGCTTTCGTTATCTCCGTATGAACTGAAAGCTACTACAATTGCTAGTTTAAGAAACACTGGAAATGAGGATGTAGGAAAAATAATAAATCATTTGCTAAATCACCCCGAAGATCTAGAAAAAGTTAAGCAGTGTTTAAGTGCAAATAAAGCAAACAGTAGTACATATTCACCGGCACCCGATAAGGCACTGGCTTTATTAGTTTCACTTAAATTAAGTAAGTGGCAATAAGAGAAGCAGCCAGTGAAAATGGGTCTGATTTATACCCTTCTTATTATAAAGTTAAGCAAGCAAAGTCAAAATGTTATCCAGGGAAAGAAGACATAACCATAACTGAAGAAGGAGCTGCTATTAAACTGCAAGCATTGCTCAACTTGACGGTTTCTAGATGTAATCGGCTTTCAGATGTAATTGCATTGGATTTGGACTCTGCAACAGAGTTACTGCTTATAAGCAAATGGGGCTTTGACGGAGCCTCAGGTCAAAGCAATTACAAACAAAAGACTGAGAAAGAGTTTGATGACTCTACTATATTGATGGCCAGTCTAGTTCCTATAAGGCTTCAACAATCTGATGGAACAATTGTTTGGGAAAACGACCGACCATCATCGACTTTCTATTGTCGTCCGATAATGTTTAAATTTACCAAAGAAACCCAGACAACAGTGGCAACTATAAGGGGTAACATAACAGAAGAAATAGAAAGACGTCTGCCAACAAGAATCCACCAAGTAGAAGTTAAGCATGAATTGTACCTGACAATGACACGGCAAAATAACATCATATTTTTCGGATACATCTGCAGCTGTCTGTGATATTTGCAAGGCAAAACCGTCAGAGATGAACAATTTAGAGGCATTTTCTCAATGAGAAAAAAACGAGGAAATGTACCAGTATGGTATGTCATCCTTACATGCCTGGATAAGATGCATGGAGTGCTTACTTCATATCGGTAAATATAATTTTATTACTTCATATTTTTTCATGTTTGTAGTTTCCTGTGAGATTATTTTTAAGTGACATTTCTTTTTGTTTGCAGCTTATCGTTTGGACTTCAAAAAATGGAGTTGCAGAGGCGACGACAAAGAAAAACTGTCCCTTAGAAAGAGTGCTATACAGCAAGCATTTAAGAGGGAATGCGGTTTACTCATCGACATAGTCAAACAAGGAGTAGGCACAACCAATTATGGCAATACTGCCAGAAGATTTTTCGGGGTGCAGCAACAACAGCCCGCAAACTCGGATTCGTGAAGATTTGATAGAAAGGTTTCACGTGATTCTTCAAACCGTTGCATCTGGAGAGCGCGTGGACCTTTCTAAATTTTCCGAATTTTGTAAAGATACGGCAGAATTGTATGTTACCTTGTATCCCTGGTATTATATGCCTTCCAGTGTACATAAATTGTTGGTACATGGGAGTGATATAATAAAGAACTTTGGTGTCATACCTTTCGGGAAACTGTCGGAAGAGGCAGCGGAAGCTCGTAATAAAGATTTTAGGAAATATAGAGAGAGTCATTCTAGAAAGGTAAGTAAAACGGCGACGAATGAAGATGTTTTACACAATCTTCTTTTGTCGTCTGATCCAAAGATCACAAGTCTACGGCCTCGATTGGCGAAACAAAATAGAATGGTTCTCTCTCCAAAAGTCAAAGAGCTTCTGCTGAGTTTTCCTTCAGAATCCGATTTAGATTTTATTGATGTAGATAATTTACAAGATAGTCATAGCGATAGTGAATAACATTATTGGTAGATTGTAAGTTTCTTGTTTTTTTATTAGTTTGTATGTCATGACTGAAAGGAAATAGTAAATTTGTTATTGTATATAGTTAGTTTTAAGTTTTTACCTTTAGTAAATTTGTATTTGCATGTATCTTTACTTACTATTCAGTATTAAATCTAATTTAAAAGATTTTATAAGTTCATTAAATAAACAAATAGAAATGAATAGATCCACATTTTTAAATAATACGTACTTAGTAAATTCAAGCAAATTAGGGAACTTTAAATGTATTGTCGTTAGTCTTTAAGTAATTATGTGAATTATTAAGTGCTTTTACTTACTATTCCATACCAATTATAACTTAAAAGAACATCCGAAAATAAAAAATGAAGCTGTTTATTAAAGTATTTTTTTAAATTTTTTCGATCCATTTATTTAGCAGTGTTGCAACTTTATGCAAATGTTCAAAGCATCAAATGATAGTAGACTGAACAAGCCCTAACAAAAATACAGTTTCAAAGCGGGATCACTCGCCACTTGGCAGAAATTTAATTTAATTTGATCCGCTCCATACAAAAAAATAACAAAATGCATTTTTCCACCCAAAGGAGCAAGTTTAGGAAAAAAAGCATCAGAACAATTATTATTGAGGTTAATGAGCTCTATCGATCCGCATAAAGAAAAAAATAAAAAAACAAAGTTGATCCCTAAGTCACTAAAATCATCGTTTCGACCCACTGCGTCTGTCCGTCTGTCGTGGTACGGAACCCTTCTTGCGCTAGTCCGACTGGCACATGATCGGTTTTTTTTTTTTTTTTTAAAAGCGATGAGCGGGGAATTGTAAGTTCGTAGGCGTACGTAAAGCGTGCCAAGTGCTAGTGGAATTATAATGTAGTTTGACATTAATTTTAGTTAAAAGTAGAGATGAGATACAGATTGATTTAGTAAAAGGGTCACCTGCAAAATATGCTAATGTTGCGAATGTTTTGGGAAAACTACGTCTGCAATAAAAATGTTGTAAGTAGGTACTCACGTCTGGTTGAAGCTTGGCCCAAAGCTTCGGCACGGCTCCATCGACACTTTCGTAAACCACTTCTATTTTCTCTTGGTAAAAATGTATATTGTATTTTTTCTCAATTTCCTCTCGGTTCATGAAATTCACACCTTCCCAACTTGGGTTTATTGCAACGTCGGAAAAAGGGCCAAATCCTGTTATTAAAACTCTTTTGGTACACATTTTGAGAAGTTCTGTTGTAGGTATTCCCCGGTACCTATTGTGTATAGCGACCGGTCCTGATTGTGGCGGTGAGTCGTCTGCGCAGTGTTGCCAACTGCTAGCTTTACCCAGTTGCTAGATTTTTTTTTTTAATGTTGCTAGACTGCCAGTTTCTTTTTACCCAAAAAGTTGCTAGAAGTAGTTAAATGTCAATTTCTAACAATCATTTTTATTTTCTTAATTCCATCAAGAGAGTTACAAATGTCTTGTGTACCATTAAACAACCTTTAAATTTGTCCATATTTTCCCACTCCAGTCTGTATTTCTGTGCGTATGTTTTCTTTTTCAAAGCTAAATCCATTTTCAAATTAAATTAAAACAGCGAGCATTCGTTTTATATGGATAAAACAAAACAACACAAGGTTGAATAACTAGCAACTGGTAGCGTGTACTATTTTGGTTTAGTAAGAATTCTGTCGCAACGCAGCAGCAGTAAACGGGTAATTCCCGGCCAACATACCATAGCATCTATGACCATAGACTCGCGTTTAGTATATAGACTCACGTCTCATGATGAAAGTTGCTAAAAAAAGTAGCTAAAAAGTTTAGCTACAATTTTCATTAAATTGTAGCTGTCTGTCACGAAATAATAGCTAGATCTAGCTATAAAGTTGCTAAGTTGGCATCACTGCGTCTGCGTCGGAATAAATAACCCACCGTATAAAAACACTAGAAGATTGACGCAAAACATTGTTTTTTAATTGAGTTTTATTTATGTACTATTATTTATATACTTACCTAATAATGAGTTTCCTTAACTTGTTTATTTAGTTTTGTTGCTTGCACCTAATATATACATAATATTCAGCTTTTTTTTAATTATGTACATAATTAGGAAATCCCAAAAGATTTCAGCGAAAACAACAGTCTTAAAAATCCTATAGACGTGCATTTAATTTACTTGATTGTTATATTTTATTGTTTTTGTTGTAGTAGATACCTACCTAGCTAATGTAGTAGATACCTACCTAGCTAATGTAGTAGACACCTACCTAGCTAATGTAGTAGATACCTACCTAGTTTTTTTTTTTTTTGGGTGGGATATTATCAAATAACTTCTCCCGCTCTGGGCGGAGCGAGAGGGAGTGTCAGACTTTTACTGACTAAAACCCACCGTGTTACTTCAAATGCCTGTGTGTCAAAGCCACGATATCCCTTTCGGACAGACTCGTAACCCTGGCAGGCATTGGCCCTTTCGGACCCCGTCAGTTGGTGCTGACGTCTCTTTGAGGCGCGCGTGGAACACAACGCGCCGTCGACCCGGGCCTGGTCCTCATCGGACGGCGAGCTACCCATCGCTCACCGTCTGCAAGCCCGCGCCTACGGTGGCCGGGAATCGGCCTGCGATTCCCGACGCCCAGGGCGTCTCCTGCGGCGACTAAGGGCGGAAGGGCGGGCACCCTGCCTCACCCTCATGCCTTCCGCCTCCTCCTTCGCGAGCATTACTGTTTCGCAGAAGGAGGTGACGGCCTCCCATGCACTCTCACTCCGAACCATGGCCTGAACCAGGGCCGGACGCGAGAGATCGTCGCCGCCGATCGCCTCCGTGAGGACACGGCGGTGTTCCGCCCAAGCAGGGCAGACCTCCACCGTGTCCTCCGGGCGATCCACACAGTGGTGACACCCGGGCGTTTCCTCCCGCTTTATCCTGAACAGGAACCTCCCGAAACAACCATGTCCGGTGAGGACCTGCGTCAGGCGAAAGGTGAGGACGCCGTGGCGCCTCTCTAGCCACTCCTCAAAGAGGGGACTTACCGCCGCAATTGTGGCGTGCCCAGCACTGGGTTGCGACAATCGCACTTTCCATGTCGCCATGAGATCCTGCCGGAGCTCCGTCCGCTGTGCCGCGATTTCTTGCGGCAGCGGAGTTACACCCCGGCGTTTCGCCTCTTCGCGCCATACCTACATGTGCGCGAGGACTTTCGCCTCCAGATCCCATGGCGGCAGTCCGGCAAGGAGGCTCGCCGCCTCACGAGAGACCGTGCGGTAACCCCGTACCAGCCTGATGGCCATGACCCTTTGGGACGCGTTCAACCGCTGGGCTGGTCGCAGCCTCAGTGAACGCGCCCACACCGGTGCCCCGTAAAGGGCCATGGACCGCACGATCCCCGCGTAGAGCCTCCGGCAGGAGGCGTTTGGACCCCCCAGATTGGGCAGGAGCCGCTTCAAGGCAGCCCGCTCCGGTCTGGGAGCCAAACGTCGGAAGTGCTCGACGAAGTTCCACCGGCTGTCGAGGATGAGTCCCAGGTACTTCATCGTCGCCTCGACGCCGATGTGAACCCCTCCCGCCGTTATCTGGGAACCCGACAGTGGCGCGTTCCGAGGACCATAAAAACATATGGCCTCGGACTTGTGCAATGCCACCTCGAGTCCCAATTGCCGGATCCTATCGACGATTGTCGCAACCCCACGTTCCGCCAGTTCGGCCGCCGCCTGATGTGAACTCCCCTGTGCCAGGACCAGCGTGTCGTCAGCGTAGCAGACTACGATGACGCCACTGGAGAGGTCAGCGCGCAGCACCCAGTCGTACCCGATGTCCCACAGATGCGGCCCCAGAACCGATCCCTGTGGGACACCGCACGACATCTCTCGCCGGTTCCACTCTCCTTGGTGACCGGGGTAGATGACGGCCCCGTCCGTCAAATAGGCCTTGACTACGCGACAGAGGTAGGTCGGCATCCGGTGATACCGAAGTGCCTCCCTGATGCAACTCCAGGGCAGGGTGTTAAACGCATTGGCGATGTCAAGGACACCGCCAAGACGACCCCACCCCGGGCCACAGCATCCCCCGTCGTGAGGGCTCGAACGCGCATGATGGCATCCACCGTAGAGCGCCCCTTGCGGAAACCAAACTGGCTCTCCGCCAAATCCGGCCCCACCCGTACCAGCCGCCCGACAAGGCGGTCTGCAATGACTCTTTCAAAGAGCTTGCCCACCTCGTCGAGCAGCACGATGGGCCGGTAAGCGGACGGATAGTCCGCTGGGCGCCCCGGCTTCTTAATGAGGACCAGTTTCCCCGTCTTCCAACGAAGTGGGAACTGGCCCCTCTCCATGCATGCGCTTAGGAGCCCCCTTAGTCGAGGCCCGAGAGCCTCTGAAGATACCAACCTAGCTAATGTAGTAGATACCTACCTAGCTAATGTAGTAGACACCTACCTAGCTCTTTAGCTAGGTAGGTATCTACTATATTAGCTACTACATTTAGTTGATACCTACCTAGCTAATGTAGTAGATACCTACCTAGCTAATGTAGTAGATACCTACCTAGCTAATGTAGTTGATACCTACCTAGCTAATGAAGTAGATACGTACCTAGCTAATGTAGTAGATACCTGCCTAGCTAATGTAGTAGACACATACCTAGCTCATTGGCTAGGTAGGTGTCTACTACATTTAGCAGATACCTACCTAGCTAATGTAGTAGATACCTACCTAGCTAATGTAGTAGATACCTACCTAGCTAATGTAGTAGATACCTGCCTAGCTAATGTAGTAGACACATACCTAGCTCATTGGCTAGGTAGGTGTCTACTACATTTAGTAGATACCTACCTAGCTAATGTAGTAGATACCTACCTAGCTAATGTAGTAGATACCTGCCTAGCTAATGTAGTAGACACATACCTAGCTCATTGGCTAGGTAGGTGTCTACTACATTTAGTAGATACCTACCTAGCTAATGTAGTAGATACCTACCTAGCTAATGTAGTAGATACCTACCTAGCTAATGTAGTAGATACCTACCTAGCTAATGTAGTAGATACCTGCCTAACTAATGTAGTAGACACATACCTAGCTCATTGGCTAGGTAGGTGTCTACTACATTTAGTAGATACCTACCTAGCTAATGTAGTAGATACCTACCTAGCTAATGTAGTAGATACCTACCTAGCTAATGTAGTAGATACCTACCTAGCTAATGTAGTAGATACCTAACTAGCTAATGTAGTAGATACCTACCTAGCTAATTTAATTCGTATTGTAGGGACATTGACATACATATTCCAGTGTTTGCCAGTTTTCGTCGATTCGTCAGTTTTATTCAATTCGTCAGCCAAAGTAATGTCAGTAGAAAACTGAACACACGTCTGCTAATTTAAATAAAATAAATAAATATTAAGATCGATTTGATAATTTTCAGCCATAATTAGGGAATATTATACAAACTCATTTTGTGAATTTGTCAAACTGACTTACACTCAGTTGCAGAAACGATCTTTAAATTTTAAAGACTACATTAAACACTAATGTAGCATTAAATCATTGCACAAAACCATTTTTTATTTTATTTTAATGCTCCATTAAATTTAAGTAATGAAATGTCAAACCTAATGAAACCGGCCATTTTAAACACTTTTACGTTGCACGTAACTTCATTAGCGCCCATTAGCAGGTGGTGAACTTTAAGTTTGACATTTCAGATTTTTTAATTTTAATGGGCCGAAAAGCATCCATTAAGAGCGACATTAGTGTTTTCTACGGTACTTGAATGCATTTCTGTAATTGAAAGATGTCTTTAAAGCAGTCTTTCGTCATTATCTGATTCTCATTTAGTAGATTTACCTCGCCGTCGAATCCCAGACTGAGTGAATTCATTTTTAAAACATGATGGAAAAGAGTTTCGTGTAAGGTATAGAATTTCCAAGGAGCCAGTTCTTCAAATTTGTAACCTATTTGATTAAGATTTAGAACCAGTGACGCAAAGAAATAAATCCATTAATGGCCTGACACAGCTTTTAATATGTTTGAGATTTTTCGCCACTGGATCTTTCCAGCAAGTAGGTATTGGGTGATTTAATAAACATAAATAAATCAACAGTTTGTCGGAAAAAGGTTGGGTCGGGTTGTTTGTCAGTTTGTTTATACAAAAAGTATCCCGTGAGCTAGCAAAATTAAGCCACCTCTATATTAAAATGCCAGACCGGACGGAACTACGTAGAGTTGCAGGTTTTTATAAAATTGATGGATTTCCACGTGTGGCAGGAGCTTTAGACTGCACACATGTTAAAATTATTAGGTTAAGGGGGATGCGCTAAGGTAGCCCGCAAAATTCAAATTTTATTACGTTTTTTTGCAATTTGCAGGTCAGTAACACGTATGTTGATCTAATTATGATTCGCGGCCATAACCAATATGGCTTTACAAAATTATAATCATTAGAATATGAATCAGAAGTATAAAAATTGCAAAAAACGTTGGTAAATTTGAATTTCGCGGGCTACCTTAGCGCATCCCCCTTAAACCAGATTATTTAAACTACATTAAACCACAGAGTACACTGAATACACATAAATCAACTACATTTACTTTATTTTATGCTAAAATTGTGGTGTACTTGTACGTACGGATAATAACAGAACGCAAATGTTCACTCTTTTCGTTCAATATGGTAATTTGTTCCTGGCAATATTGTTTAAAGTCTTCTTTAACTAAAGTGGCATTAAAAATGTCTAATGCTATCTAAAATTTGTTTGTGCAACTTCATTAAAGTAATGAATTCATTAGCGATAATGCTGCTTTATGTAATGAAGTGTTAATGGTGAGCTTTCTGCAACTGAGTGTTAGAGTAATATATATTTTTACGACATAACGTTACGTATTGTATTCAAGTTTCAAGGCGCTACCCCAAGCAAAATGTCGGATTAGCCGTTTTTGTGCAGTTTTTGGGATCTATCTACTCGGTAGGTATAAGAAATATCAACGAATAAAAAATATATTAAATTTCTACATATTCTTGATTCCATAATGGTCGAAGCCATTTTTAATTTTAAGGTATGTATTTTTAATTAATCGCCGTACAACGAAGCCATAGAAATGAGAAATAATGATTGATAACATGCATCTCCTCGTGAAGTAAACAATATTTATATTTGCTACTGACAATAATGGATAGACAATTTATGGTTTCCGAGGGTGCTAAAGCCGGTAGTCAGGTCAAAATGTAAATTCAAGATGGCGGCTGCGAAAATGGTCAAATTTTTCATCATGGGTATCGTGTTCATGGTTTTCGAGGGTGCTAAAGTCGATGGTGAAGTCAAAATTTAAATCCAAAATGGCGGTTGCGAAAATGATCAAATTTTTCATCATGGGTATCGTGTTCATGGTTTTCGTGAGTGCTAAATGTTGGAAGCCACTTAGATTTGATACTAGCAATTAATCTGTTCCATATGTTTTGAATTAGACCTATGTCTACTATGAGTGACTGTGTTGTGTCACTGTAAAAATATATTATGTCCTTGCATCCACGTGAAATTGTGTTTCAATCAATTTTGAAGACATATCAGAGTCCATTTAAAAACAAAGGTACGAAAGCGAAAGATATTTTAGAGATCGTTCACACTGATTTATGTGATCCGATGGAGGAACCGTCGTTCGGTGGTTCGAGGTATGTGCTACTTTTTATTGACGACTATACTCGAAAAACTCATGCTTATTTTTTGAAGAATAAAAGTCAGACTTTTGATAAATTTCGTGATTATAAAGCGGAAGTTGAGAATGAGATGAGTAAATCAATAAAATGTTTGAGGTCTGACAACGGTGGAGAATTCTGTAGTGGACAATTTAATACTTTTTTGAAGTGTGCAGGTATAAAGCACCAAACGACTGTACCCTACACGCCGGAACAAAACGGTGTGGCGGAAAGGGCGAACCGTACCATTATAGAAAAGGCGAGAACGCTGTTGTCGGAAGCCAAACTGAGCAAAAAATACTGGGCGGAAGCAGTGAGAACTGTTGTATATTTAAAGAACAGGAGCCCTACGAAGGCTGTTAGCAATGCTGTACCGGAGAAACTATGGACGGGAAAAGATGTAGATGTAAGTCATCTGAAAATCTTTGGTTGTTTGGCTTTTGTATTGAAACCGAAGCAAAAGCGACGTAAACTAGACATGAAAACAGAAACTATGATTTTTATTGGATACCCAGATAATCAAAAAGGATATCGTTTGATGAACCCCAAAACAAGGCAAGTAACAACGGCAAGAGATGTCAAATTTTTAGAACATGTTTTTCTACAAGACGAGAAAGCAAATGCTGACGATTCCGTCGTTACGATTAACCTGGATAATGAAGCAAGCGTTGAGCCGGATGCGGCAAGAGACCCAGGTATTGTTTCTACAGAACCAATAACTGTTAATGAAGTGGGACCCTCGGAGCATGATGGTGGTACATTTAGTGATGCTGTGGAAGACGTGGTGATAGTTCCTGAAGAGAATGTCAGAAGGTATCCTCTTAGAGAGAGAAGACAAGTTGATCACTACGGCTATAATGTCATGTGTGCTATGGAAAGCATGATTGATGATGATCCATTGACTGTTGAAGAAGCGTTAGCGAGACCTGACTGTAATTTATGGCAACAAGCGATGGACGACGAGCTACGGTCATTAAAGGAGAACGAGACCTGGATTTTGACTGATCGACCAGCTGATAAGAAGCCAATACAATGCAAATGGATATTCAAGGTCAAGAAAGATAGCGATGGTAAGGTGACGAAGTACAAGGCTAGGTTAGTAGCGAAAGGCTTTACACATGTACGTGGTGTAGATTACTATGATACCTATTCCCCTGTTGTTAGAAACTCTACTTTACGTTTGTTGTTTTCTTTGGCGGTTGAGTATGGTTGGTTTATTGACCAATGGGATGTCACTACTGCCTTCTTATATGGTAGGATTAAAGAAGACATTTACATGCTTCAACCTAAAGGAGCTGTAGTTAAGGGTTAGGAAACTAAAGTATGTAAGCTTCAACGTTCTTTATATGGATTAAAACAAGCCTCAAATGCTTGGTTTAATGAGTTAGATAAAGAGATGTTAGGGTTATGTTAGGGGTAGGATGGGGGGGAGATGTTAGGGGTACCTGCCAAGCGTGGCGATTATGGCAAACACCCATTTAGGGGACGCCTATGTCCAGCAGTGGACGTCTTTCGGCTGAAATGATGATGATACCCATGACGAAAAATTTTAAAACTTTCGGTGGCGCCATCTTGAATTTTGATTTTGACCCCAAAATAGTTATCAGCGCCCTCAAAAACCATGAAAACGATACCCATGACCAAAATTTGCAAACTCGGTGGTGCCATCTTGAATTTTAATTTAGACCTCCGTTTTATTATCAGCTACCTTGAAAACCGAGAAAATGACACATGTCGAAAAAAAATTCAAAGATAAAAAAGTAAGTGGCGCCATCTTGAATTTTAATTTTAACTCCATAATCGTTATCAGCGCCCTGAAAAACCATAAAAATAATACCCATGACAAAAATTTGTAAATTTTCGGTGGCGCCATCTTGAATTTTGATTTTGACCCCATAATAGTTATCAGCGCCCTCGAAAACCATGAATACGATACCCATAACGTAAAATTTGCAAAATTCGGTGGCGCCATCTTGAATTTTGATTTTGACTTCATTTTTGTTATCAACTACCTCGAAAACCATGGAAATGATACCCATGTCGAAAAAAAATATAAGTGGTGCCATCTTTAATTTTAATTTTGACCCCATAAACGTTATCAGTGCCCTCAAAAACCATAAAAACGATACCCATGACGAAAAGTTTGCAAATTTTCGGTGGCACCCTCTTGAATTTAGATTTTGGCCCTTATTACTCAACTCAACTCAACTCAAAGCATTTATTTCAAATAAACCTATTATAGGCACTTTTGAATTGTCAAGGGGTCAGTCAGTCAGGATGAAGCTAGTTGCCCATTCCAAAGCGTAGTAGGTTCCTATGGAGAAGAACGGGCAAGAAACTCCACGGACACTCTTTTAAATCAAAATATTGTTACATAGTATTGGTTACATAATTTATGTTGAAATTATACATGTGAGAACAATGTAGAAAGACGTGCACGTTAAAAGCGTCCGTAATAAAAATATAAAAAACAACTAAAATACTAAGTTAAAATAAGCCGTGGCAGCTAAGAAATGACCAGTCCCTACTGACGGCGCCCGTTCACGAACATGACGCATGGATCAGCACCATTTAGCTCAACCATTTTGAAGGGAACTCAATGATCCAACACATACGCCACCATCAGCTAGACATTTTAGTGAGCATGACACTCTCAGCCGCCATGGCACATTCAAGTCAATAAAAGACGTACTCAGAAAATGGTAGGTACATAGTGCTCACACATGTGCTATGCAATTATACAATACTAATAGATTGAATTTATACAATATAAAGATAGTATTTACAATCTTCAGCCGCTCCAACAATAGATTTGAATGCTATTCAATTAGTTTATGCGCCCTTGTGGAGCAGGACCAGCGTTAAGCCAAGCATTTTTGTCAGCAATGTAATCCCCCAACTTATAATATGCTTGGCTACATAGTGTGCGTTTTATAAAAGATTTAAATTTCGTTTCATTTAGTTGGACTATGTGGGCAGGTATTTTATTGTAGCATTTTAAACAGTACCCCATGAAGGATGAGTCTACTTTAGCCAGTCTGAAACCTGGTTGAACTAACTCATCCCTATTTCTAGTCCCATAATTGTGTCTTTCACCTCTTTTACTGAAACTCTTTAAGTTTTTTCTTACGTACATGATGTTTTCATAGATATATTGACAAGGTACCGTCATGATGTTGATATCTTTAAACAGTTCCCTTAGAGAATCGCGCCTGCGGAGGCCATATATTGCTCTGATGGCTCTTTTCTGCAGAATAAAAATAGAATCGATATCTGCAGCCCGTCCCCATAGTAAAATACCGTAAGACATAATACTATGAAAGTAACTGAAATAGACTAGCCTCGCGGTATCTACATTAGTGAATTGACGGATTTTTCTCACAGCATACGCTGCTGAACTTAGCCGTCCTGCAAGAGATGTTAAATGAGGACCCCATTGCAGCCTTGAGTCGAGCGTGATCCCAAGGAAAACAGTTTTATCGACGAATTCCAGTTTCTCTTTATTCAATACTATGTCACAATCACTACTTTTAACATTCGGTAAAGCAAATCTTATGCATTTAGTTTTTTTCCCATTCAATACTAAATTATTAGCAGTGAACCAATTTTGGACCTGCATTAGGGCGTTATTTACTTCGTCAAGATTTGATGCCCGTCTATTTATCTTAAAGATTAAGGAAGTGTCGTCAGCAAATAACACCATTTGTGGTTGGTTTTTGAATAAATGGGGAAGATCATTAATATATACTAAAAAGAGGAAAGGACCCAATATTGAGCCTTGTGGAACACCGATTTTTACTTTTAAACCGAGTGAATTGAGACCATTTATTTGAACTTGCTGTTGTCTATCATTTAAATAAGATTTTACTAAACTCAGCGCAAGTTTACCTAGTCCGTAATGCTCGTAGTTATCAGCGCCCTCGAAAACCAAGAAAACGACACCCATGACGTAAAATTTGTAAATTTTCGGTGACGCCGTTTTGTTATCAGCTACCTCACCTCACCTCACCTGGGACAAAAGACTTGGGTGTCAATTTCATATTGACATCCAAGTCGAAAAAAAAAACAAAAAAAAAAAGTTTACTTCAAAATACAAACTATAAGATACAATAAATACTCGCACTTCGTATTCTATTATAAACGAGTATGTGTGTGCACACTCGTATCTGTGAATTCATTAAACGCCGTGTCTGTGAATTCTAAGGTTACTTGTATTCGTAAGTTGTCCGCCAGTTGGCGCTAATAATTTTATACGAAGTATTGTAGAGGTGAGGTGCGGCAAGGATCTCCGAATCGTCAAGGTTACTTGGTCAGGGTACGGCCTTAAGTAATGTTAGAAGTTAAGTACACATTTTTATTCAATACTTTTTGGTTTATTATAAGTTATGTTAAAAATATAAACTGAAGTTTGATTATAATAAGGCTGGTATTCCTTACAGCAGATTATATTATCCACATGTGTTTATTCAACATGTAAAAACTTTTTCCCTTAAGTGTACCAAACTGACGAATCGACGAAAACTGGCAAACACTGGAAAATGTCGAGTTAACGCAACTGTCTAATCGGTAAACTGACCAATCAGTGAAACTGACTAATCAACGAAACTGGCGAATTAAATAACTGACGACTGAGGGAAACTAACCAGTGATACGCGGACTCTAAGTACGAGTCCGCGTATCACTGGTCAGTTTCCCTGTACTTAGTGAAAATTTGAATAAAATAAGCTTTAAATCAGGAAGTAAGTAGCGGCTCTCGTTACAGTAAGGTAGGCTTGTAAGTAAGCAAACTTAGAAAAATTTGAATTTTAAGTCATCGGCAAGGTATTTTATAGCTATTTAAATAGCTTCAATGTAGAGTGTTTCTAAACAGTCCCGAAAATTGCTTCCTGAAGATTCATGAAGACTTGTGTTATTATTCTCCTGTGTGTTGTATGAAAACCCCTTTAAAAAACCACTAAAATATGTTATTCTCTATCTCGCTTCCTTTACAAGATATATATCGGTTTTTCATGGTTTTTTTTTAGGTTAAGTCGGCATTGCATGCTAATAAATGGATTTAGAACTCATTTTAATCGAGTTGTGAGCTGCCCTGAAAATTTCAGCCGGATAGATAATCGGGAAGTGCTCGAAATTTGAATTGCTAGATTTCACCCGGAACGACAGACAGACACAAACAAACAAACAAGAAAGTGACCCTAATAAAGACGTTGTAATCTATATATATAAAAGAGAAGTCCACTCACTGACCACTCATCATGAAATCTCGGAAACTACTGGGCCGTGAGGTCTAAAATTTGGCACAAGCACTCTCTATGGGGTTCAGGCGCGCACTAAGAAAGGATTTTTATAAATTCGCACCTTAAGCGGTTGAAAAGGGGTGTCAAAGTTTGTATGAAACTCCTATGTTTTTAAAGTTAGAGACATGAATGTTGCCCTGATTGTTCCTTTCGACTTCTAGGTGCTCAATAAGAAAGGATTTTACGAAATTCGGCGCTTAAGGGTGAAAATAAGGGTTTTTAATGTTTGTATAAAAAATGTACCAAATGCAGTTAAGATCCAAATTGAATCTTACGGCAACGAGTTATTGCATGCTTTACATTGAAATTAGAATTCGGAGGCCGATAAAGATCTAAATTGAATTTTACGACAACGCGTTAATGCATATTTTACATTGAAATAAGAATTTTTGGAAGTTTCTTGAGGTTTATATTTAGTTTTTTTTCTAGGTGGCCAGTATGTTTCAGTGCAGGCGTGATAACGTTCTAAAGTTTTTATGCCAGTTCTAGGTGGCCAGTATTTTTCAGTATGCAGGCATCTGCTAAAAGATAATGAAATGAGGTTCTAATTGGTATTCAGGTAATTTGAACGTTGCAGTTATAGCATTAAAGTCGAGAATGCCAAGGGGAAAACTTCACAATGTTTAACCTTAATCGCGGCTTGCAAGCCGATCGTATCAAAAAACGAAGTCATGTATCAATCACAGAATACAAACCTAAGCGATACACGTTCAAGCTATAGTTACCGAAATTTCTGTTCTGCGATATTTTGTTATTACTTACTACTAATTTGCTTTGAAATATTTTTCATCGTCGTTGTTTGGTTTTCGTTTTGGTTTGTTTCGCTTCCTAATTTTAAATTGGAGGATAATAAATGTGTTTTTACCTACTGCCGGGTTGGAATTTTGTTATTTCTATTTCTTTGCGAATTACTTATTGTGTAGGTATTTCACACTGTGGTATTACTATAAGTAATAGTTTTTAGTATTAGTCGTTCTTACTAGAAAAAGTGTCCTTGAATACCTACGTTCGTATTTTAATTTTATTGCTTAGTATCTTTGGTTTAGGCTGGTGTTGTAAGGGTTGGAAAAAGGCGGGAGAACTATTCCCATTTTAAATGGATGTCAGCACCAACTGACGGGGTCCGAAAGGGCCAATGCCTGCCAGGGTTATGAGCCTGTCCGAAAGGGATATCGTGGCACTAGCACACACAGGCATTTGAAGGAACACGGGTGGGTTTTAGTCAGTAAAAGTCTGACACGCATCAAAATCACCTTCATTGAAATTTCCTGAGAATCAGATTATTTTTACTCCCTGTTGTGCGTCCCCAAAACCAGCAATAAAAATACCATCTTGAAACACCTGGAACTCAAATGGGAATAGTTCACAGGTGGTTCCGTAGGTGCCATTACAAGACATTTCAGCGACGTATTCACGCTTTGAACCATAAACAGCTCCTCCTGACCGATCCTGGGTGAAAGGTTGGAATATTTCCCAGTTTTTAGACACGTGGCGCACAATGCTGTCTCGAATTTGAGAAGACAATGACATGGCCACGTTACTGTTCACCAAGTAGGAGAGAGATGAAAATAAGCATGCGCCATCGCCAGGGATATTTACTATTTGGCAAAGAATTTGCATGCCACAATTGTGGCGACAACTCCCCTCTATGAGGAGTGGCTAGAGAGGCGCCACGGCTTCCTCACCTTCCGCCTAACGCACGTCCTCACCGGACACGGTTGTTTCGGGAGGTTCCTATTCAGAATAAAGCGGGAGGAAACGCCCGGGTGTCACCACTGTGTGGATCGCCCGTAGGACACGGTGGAGCATACGGTTGAGGTCTGCCCTGCTTGGGCGGAGCACCGCCATGTCGTCACGGAGGCGATCGGCGGCGGCGATCTCTCGCATCTGGCCCTGGTTCAGGCCATGGTTCGGAGCGAGAGTGCACGGGAGGCCGTCACCTCCTTCTGCAAAGCAGTAATGCATGCGCAGGAGGAGGCGTGAGGGTGAGGCAGGGTTCGCGCCCTCACGCCCTTAGTCACCGCAGGAGACGCCCCGGGCGTCGGGAATCGCAGGCCGATTCTCGGCCACCGTGGGCGCGGGCTTGCGGACGGTGAGCGATGGGTAGCTCGCCGTCCGATAAGGACCAGGCCCGGGTCGACGGCGCGTTGTGTTCCACGCGCGCCTCAAAGAGATGTCAGCACCAATTGACGGGGTCCGAAAGGGCTAATGCCTGCCAGGGTTACGAGTCTGTCCGATAGGGATATCGTGGCCCTGGCACACAGGCATTTGAAGGAACACGGGTGGGTTTTAGTCAGTAACAGCAGGCACGCCCTCCCCGCTCCGGCCAGAGCGGGAGAAGTTATTTGATAATTTGCCAGCCCAAAAAAAAAAAATGGCAGGCGGCAGAACTATTCTCATTTGAGTTCCAGGTGTTTCAGCATGGTATTTTTATTGCTGGTTTTGTGGAAGCACGGCTGGGAGTCAAAATAATCCGATTCTCAGGAAACTTTATTGAAGGTCATTTTGATGTTTTAATTCCGTTGGCTAATTTAAATAATAAAAAAACCGGCCAAGTGCGAGTCGGACTCGCCCACGAAGGGTTCCGTACCATTATCTATAAAAATGGCAAACAAATCACGTATGATGTATGTATATTAAATATTTGGTTTATTTTAATTTAATTATTTATTTTTAAAGTGAATATATAACTTAATATTCTGTGAATATTTCAAGCGTCTACCTGTTGCCGTTATCAATATCTAGCAAAAACGAGCAAAAAAATTACGTTTGTTGTAAATATTTTTTTTATTCTCTATTTTAGTATTAGTTGTTATACCGGCAACAGAAATTGTGAGCAAACGGAATGTGAGTCATTTTTTTTTAAGGATATTGCTAAACCGTTGCTTCATCTACTTATATTAATATTTTATAGTTTGTGAGGTTGTAGGGGTAAAGGCTTCTACATACCGGGGCGACTTGTCGCGCGACGCGACGCGACACAAAGGCACCGCTCGTCCCGCGACACGCGGGGCCTTTGTGCCGTGTCGCGTCGCGCGACAAGTCGCGCTGGTATGTAGAAGCCTTAATCTCTGGATCTACTGAACCGATTTTGAAAAATCTTTTACCCATTGAAAGCCACGTTATTATTTTGTGAGTGTCTTAAGTTCATAACATAAGGTCATAATTTAATCCGAAAAATGACAAGACGGTAAAATATTTACCGCCCAACGAAGTGGGCACGGGTCAGCTAGTATAATCATATTGCTCTTAATGAGCCCTTTTATTTACTTCACCTAACAACGCGTTTTCCAAAAGTATTTTTTATTTTATTTTGTAATTTTCCCCCCAAATTTAGTTTTTTTTATTAAAACTGTATATCAAATTAAAATATCGCAAATATGTCGTGGTAATATACGATACTTATGCGATATATTTTTATTTTGAGACACCAAAATAGTACTTATTGTTTTTTTGCTTATATTATTATATTACTTTATGGTGACGTCATACAACCCATGATATGGTGAATCGACTGATGTACACACGGCTACACATCAAGCTATATATTTCCAGTTTACGCTGATCTCGCACTGTACGGAAATCTTATACAATGCGAGATCAGCTTAAACTGGAAAAGTATAGCTTGATGTGTAGCCGTGTGTACATAGGTAATTATTATTCCTTGTTGCTAATTTATAAGGTTTAAAACTTCTAGAGTAAGTCAGGTATTCTGTTCAGGTCAATCACCGAACAATAATAAACATGTCAGCGTAATTGCGACACCGCGCTCTATGCATTGCATATTTTATATATTACTAAGTAATATAATATAGTCAGTACGTATTCGGGTAGCTCGGGCGCGACTCATCCTCATCTCATTAACCTCATTAGTTTTAATCGTTATCCCATATTACTGAAATATAGCTAACTTTATAATCTTAAACCTTAGTTTATCTTAAACTCACCCCAACCCCGAACATTGGTTCTTCGAGCCGTCGGAGCGGGACTATTACGCGCATATCAAATAATTGTACTGTGTGAGTGTCTCGCTTGGAACTTATTACCAGACCCTGGCAAACAGAACTGAGTGAATTTATTTCCAAAAATTTCATCATCCTGCTGACCTCGGTACTCCGGACGGAAGGGTGCCATCATCTTGCTGATCTTAATTTATCTCGGTGCCCCGGACGGAAACGTGCCATCATCCTGCTGATACTGATTGACCCAGAGTTTTACGAAAGCATCGCATCATCTCATCGCGCTGTTACTCCAGGTTTGTTCTTGCAGCCGTCGCAAGGACATTTGATCTCCAAAGAAGCCTTCAGTACAAGTAAGGTCTCTTTTTTATCTTTATAATGTCGGAAATGGATGACATTTTAGCAACCCAACAACAACTCATCGAAGCCGTAGATAGGCTCTTCACCAATTTCAAGAAGGATGGTGCAGAGCGCAAGACCTCAGACTACTTACGTCGTCGATTAGCTACCTTGGAACAATACTTTACAGAGTTCCATAATAATCTTATGACTTTGCTGTCTTTTGGTGATCAATCTCATGACTATTTCAGTACCAATCAATACGATCAAATGAAGGAAAAATATAACAACATTAAAACTACTATTAAAAACTACGACCCCCTCGCAAACAGACCGCAAATCCCTGAATTGAAACCTCCTACGTTCCAACCTACTGCGGAATCTCAAACCTCGAGCCTCGCATCTCACACAGCTTCTAAAACCCCTGCTCTTGAAGAGAGTAAAGCCGAAGGTCTCTTCAAAAGGCAAGCTACCAACTTTAAGGCTTTCTTGAGAACATCTTCCAATATCGATCTTGATCTCGTCACGGAAAAATGGGAGTTTTAAGACATTCTGAAGACGATACAATCTCGTTGGGCGGCTATTGACTCGCTTCATTGGGAGCTAGACAATGAGTATGGCGGATCAAACCCCGAGTACGAAGAGCAATTTACTCATTATGAGAAAAATTACAACAAAATTAAGAAAGACATCAACAAGAAAATGTGGTCCGTTGCGCATATCGAAAAATCTACTCCTAAAATGGAGATAGTCACCTTTGAGGGAAATCATAATAAATGGATTTCGTTCAAAGATCTTTTTACCGAAGCAGTGCACAACAATCCCTCTTTGTCAAATGCACAAAAGATGCAGTTTCTAAAGAGTAAGATCAAAGGTGAGCCCGAAAAATTTATCCAACATCTCCAAATAAGCTCCGACAATTATCTTGTATGCTGGAATATCCTAAATCATCGTTATAATAATAAACGACTGATCTTCACTTCGTACTTTAACAATCTCATGAACATCCCTGCAAACCAGCAACAATCAGCAAATCATATAAAACGCATTCACGACACTACGTACGAGAGCGTGAATGCTATCAAGAATCTGGGAGTCGATGTGTCTTCCTGGGACTCTTTCCTGGTATGTATATTGTCACAAAAATTGGACTCGGACACATACGAAGATTATCTTCAAGCCTTAAAATCCCCACGAGAGTTGCCCGTCTTGGGAGATTTCCTTAATTTCTTGGAAATTAAGTTTATGATGCTGGAAACTTCACGTAAGAAGCTTGAAAATTCCACGCAGAAATCATCCTCAACTCAATCCAACAACAATAACAAACCATCATTTTCAAAGGGTCCCAATTATAAACCATATTACAACAATCCTAAAACGAATTACTCAACAAACCAAGTTTCACAATCGTCAAAGTCCAAATGCAAAATTAACAATCGCAAGGAATGCCCTATTTGCAACGCCAATGATCATCGAATTCATGCGTGTCAAAAATTATTAGAATTAAAACCTAATGAACGTAAAAACGCTATTGCTAACTTAAAACTTTGTATTAATTGTTTACATTAACACGAAGGCAAAAAATGCCTTTCCGAAATAAGATGCAAAGAATGCAATAACGACCACAATACCATTTTGCATGAATCTTTTACGTCACATCGATCTGGGTCAAATGCAGCTACGATTACGAAATCGCCATCTCAGCAGCAAGAAAGTAACACAGTTGCATCGCTTCTTAGGCACCCTCAGAAATATTGCTTACCACAGCAATAATTAAAGTACAAGCAGCGGACGGATCTTACCAAAAAATTAGGGTTCTTCTAGATCAAGGGTCACAGACATCCATTATTAGGGAAAGCGCAGCTCAGTTGTTAAGACTACCGCGACGGAAATATAACGGTTATATCTCTGGAATAGAAAGTAAGGAAAACAACAGTAAGGGCATGATTACCATCAAATGCTCGTCGTTGGTTAGCGATTTCACCTTTGAAACGGACGTATATATGTTACCGGCCAAACCCGATTTCAGGACAAACTAGTTTAGCCTAGGCTAAACTAGTTTGTCCTGAAATCGGGTTTGGCCGGTAACATATATAATGACTAGACTCATAAATAACTTACCCAGCTGTACCTAACCTAAGCCAGACTGGCCTACTCTTAACCAAATAACTCTAGCAGATCCCGAATTTTACAAAAGAAGGCCTATTGACATCTTATTTGGGGCAGATATCTATTCCACTATCCTTATGGACGGTATCTGTTGTTCAGAAGGCATATTGCCCATTGCCCAACAAACCCAGTTGGGATGGATCTTAAGCGGCAACTACAAAACGTACCATTGCAATGTGATCTTAAATAATATCGAAGAGATTCAGCAATTTTGGGAAGTGGAGGACATTCATGAATCTCCAGCCATATCAGAAGAAGATCAAAAATGCATCGAGTTTTACCAATCTTCGACCTCTAGACGGGAAGACGGAAGCTACGTAGTTAAAATACCTTTTAAAGAAAATTTTGAGAATAATATAGGCGAGTCGAAAACAAAATCGATTGCTCAATTTTTCCAAATAGAGCGGAAATTAAGTAAGCAACCAGCACTGGCACGTGACTATAAAACGTTTATTTCTGAATACCTAGAGCTCGGACACATGACACCCGTTGCGCCACACGTACATCCGTGGTGCGATAGGTAGCAGTACCTATCGCACCATTGCGTCCAACGATCTGAGTCATCAACTACTAAATTGCGAGTCGTCTTTAATGCTTCGGCAAAAACCTCGAGTGGATACAGCCTCAATGATCTTATGTGCCGAGGACCCAATTTACAGCAAGACCTTCAGAGCCTTATCTTAAAATGGAGACAATTTAGATACGCTTTTACAGCAGATATCGAAAAAATGTTTCGCAAAATCTGGCTACATCCCGATTGTAGGGGACAGTGGGGTAAATAATATGAAGATAAACACCGTGGTCGATGAAAGGCACTTGGCACTATATTTTTCTTAACTTGGTACACAACAATAACGAAGTAAATAAAATAAAACTTTGACGCCTAACAAACGACAGACGCTATTATCAACGAACTCGACTCGTAACTCGTAGCTCTTGAATAACGCCTCCTCGATGAAATCTTCACTCGTTCATAATGCAGAAGGAAAAGGACTATGAGTCACCCAGGGTCCGCTGTGTCGTAGAGAATAGGGTGCTTCGCTGTCGTCTTGAGTCGTAAGTCGGAACGTGTAGATAGCGCCGCGTGTCAGAGTAGAATGCGCGCGCCGCTTTTTTTTTTTTTTTTTTTTTGTTCATGACCTATTGCAGATGGCTCCGGAGTGCCTTCTCTGCTTAACCGAGCTTTGGCGGGGCCAGAAGGGCCTCTCGCCGTGTTAAAGAAATAATTAAATAGCACAGCTAAGGGCGTCCCATAGTGGGACTCGAACCTAGGCTTAGGGCGCTATTGACTACTGAACCATTGGGGGTATGCAGTATCTGATTATTATTATTGGGGACATTTGATGTGTTTGCTTGCTCCGCGCGGGCGGGCGGGGGCAAGGGACGGGGGGGGTGACATACTATTCTAGCTCGCGGTGGTACTCGCCGGCGAGTACGGAATGTATGTGTAGTGTTTAGAGATTTTCGAAGTAATTTGACATTCTCTTGATAAAGAGTGATGTCGTCATCGCTGTCTGTTAGTGCGTGTTTTGGTCGCCGTATGCGTGATATGCATGAGGGCGTGTATCGGGCGGCGCGCGCGCCGCCCGCCCGGGCCTCCTTTTATACTTTTTCGCTTAAGAAATTATTTCATCATATTTTCGGGCCACAGCTGAAGACCGGCCCCCCGCATTTTTTTTATACTATTGGCTAATAATTATGCCTCGATTTTGGCCACCAATAGTAGCTAAGATTATATTTAACTGTTTTCCAATTCTCCGTAAAATATTTACTTCCTAGGTACATGTACATAAGCTTATTTACCCAACGTCGGTTTGTTTACATTTAGTTAGCGATATTCTGCTTGGATTTCTCTTATTATTATATTGACTAGTGGGATTCTAATTAGATTCTAGTTAATTCGCTAAGTTAAGTTAGGTAAATAGCTATTTAATATTTATGTACTCGTTGTCCGTAACACCGATGATCAGAAATATCAGAAAATTATCTGGCGGAACCATCAATCTCAACCTTTAAAAGAATACCAGTTAGCGACCGTTACCACAAAAGCCGCACCTTTTTTGGCCATGATGACACTGAAGCAATTGGCCATCGATGAAAGGCCAAATTATCCACAAAGTTGCGCTCCTGATATCTTAGAACACTCGTTTTACATGGATGATCTCATGCATGGTGAACATTCAGCGAGAGCTGCAAAACAGCTCAAAGCGGAGATGATCAACCTCCTCAAATCTGGCGGGTTTAATCTCAGAAAATGGCGATCAAACTTGCCGGAAATAATAGATAGTTCTGATCCTCTCCAAAAGGAAGACTTTGACTTTAAGCAACCGGAGTCAACCAAAACTTTAGGTCTTCGGTGGGAACCAAAAAATGATCGATTTATCTTTCATCCTATAGAATTTATCTCACAAGACATCCTTACAAAAAGACAATTCTTATCTCAAATATCTAAAATTTTTGACCCTTTGGGCTGGCTAGCACCAGGCACAATAAAACTTAAGATCTTGTTCCAAGAATTATGGAAATCAGACTTGGGTTCTGTCCCTCAAGAAATCGCGTTAGAGTGGAATACTATTAAAGCCGATCTATCTCATATATCTCGATTTAAAATACCACGTTGGATTCAAACCCAGGAGAAAGATATCATCGAACTCCATGGCTTCTGCGACGCCAGCACAAAAGCATACGCTTGCGTCGTGTATTGCAAAATACAGAGAGAAAATGAAACCCACGTGACCCTTATTGCAGGGAAATCAAAAGTAATACCACTGAAAAAACCACAATCGATCCCACGTCTGGAACTTTGCGGCGCTCTCTTGTTGTCAAAACTTATGCGAAAAATCATCTTATCCCTATCGAGCTACAAGGTACATGTTTATGGTTGGACTGATCGGCTGTTCTAAGTTAGTTAAGTGGCGAACCGGAGAAATGGAAACCCTTTGTTGCGAATCGAGTGAGGATTATTACTGAAATAATCCCTAAAGATAACTGGAGTTACGTAAAAGCCGCAGTTTACCTGCTGCTCAATTAGCCAATCACTCGCTTTGGTGGCAAGGGCCAGACTGGTTACCACAACATAAGCCTAAAGAATCTCATAAGATGCCGATTTATACGAGTATTACTAGTGAAGAACTCAGAAAAAAGGAGCAAGTAAATACGGTCGTTGTTAACCCCGAAAATTTAATAATTAATAAACTATTACCAAAATATAGCTCTTTAATGAAAGCTACTCGAGTATTAGCATCATCAACAAGTTCATCGACATTGTTGTTTACAAGAAAAAACGCACATGTTTTCTTACTCTGCAAAATATAAAGACAGCAAGAGAAATGTTAATTAAGCATGTTCAAAACGAATATTTCAACGAAGAAATATCACAGCTGAAAAATAATGGACCACTAAATAAAAAAAGCCAGAATCTTAATCTCAATCCCATGCTAGACACTAATCAAATGCTCCGTGTCGGTGGCAGACTTAAACATTCGAATCTTGATCCCGAAATGAAGCATCCCATCATAATCCCGAATCAATCAAAATTGGCAGATCTTATCATAGATGAATCCCACGAGCTTGTATTTCACGGTGGAGTAAAAATGACTACTGGATTTATAAGACAAAAATACTGGATCCTTGGAGGAAACAGAGTCACAAGGAAACGGTTAAGAATGTGTGTCAAATGTAAAAGAAATAATCCCATATCACAACATCAAATCATGGGTGACCTACCTCCAGCACGATTGATTCCTAATCGACCTTTTTACCACACTGGAATAGATTATACCGGACACATCTTTGTTAAGGCAAATAAAGGTCGTGGGATTAAAACCTGTAAAGGATATATCGCAGTTTTTGTTTGTATGGTAACTAAAGCCATACATTTAGAAATCGTCTCAGATCTCACAGCATCAGCATTTATTGCCGCGCTTCGGTGAATGTCGGCTAGAAGAGGAGTTCCTGGGCACATCTATAGTGATCAAGGAACTACCTTCATAGGAGCCAACAAAATTTTAAAACAAGAGTTTGCCGAAATCTCCTACGTTTTGTCTGACCACGAAGTAATCTCAACAATCTCTAAAATGAATATTGAGTGGCACTTTAACGCCCCATCATGGCCATCTGCAGGCGGACTCTGGGAAGCGGCAGTGAAGAGCCTAAAACATCATCTCAAGCGTGTCGTTGGAGAGCAAAAACTAACCTACGAGGAATATATTACCCTACTATCCCAACTCGAGGCTTGTTTGAACTCCAGACCACTGTGCCCTCTGACAGAAGATCCTGAGGATCTGGACTTTTTGACCCCGGCTCACTTTTTAGCAAGCGGCCCCAACTTAACGATTTTCGAAACAGAGCGTGATCTCAGAACACGGTGGCAGTTGACGCAAAAAATCTATCAAGATATATGGGCTAAATGGAAGACTGACTACCTCTCGCTGCTTTCGACCAGGTCCAAATGGCGACAGCATCAAAAAGATCTCAACCTCAACGACATCGTTATTATAAAGGACGACAACCTTCCACCAGGAAAATGGAGTCTAGGTCGCGTAGTAGCGCTGCATCCTGGAAGTGACGGACACGTAAGGGTCGGCACACTCAAAACCAAAAACGGGCTCTTAAAACGCCCAGTTGTAAAACTGTCCTTACTGCCAACAAATAAAAATGATCAAGATCCAAATGCCCCAAAAGGTAATAATAAATTGCCAGCGGCGAAGAAAAAACGTCGAATCTCATTCTCAGCTATGGTTTTATCTTTGACATTATTTTTGCTGTCACTAATAAACACCGCTCAAGCATCCTACAACTTTACCGTGCTGAGAGACAATAGTGTCTACTTCGACAAAATATCTAATATGCACTTAATTAGAGATGATTGGCATTTAATAGTCTATTATGACACAAATCCTTATCAAGAAGGAACGGCGGCATTACTAAAGTATATTAAGTATCTTGAAACCAGCTCTACGATTAGAACACAAACACCTTGCGACGGCGTCATGTTACAACTCGAGCACGAGTTCGAAGAAATTAAACATTATAATAATATTGTCATGATGAATGACTCGTTTATGACTAATAAAAAACGCCGGCGACGCGGCTTGCTAGACGGAGTAGGCTACGTTGCAAATAGTTTATTCGGAGTGTTGGACCAACGATTTGCAGATAAATATGAGAAGGATATTGACCTTTTAAAGCATAATGAAAACCATTTATACAACCTCTGGAAAAACCAAACGTCGGTCGTAGAAGCTGAATTTAATCTCATGAAAAGGATGGAGAATACTATAAACAAACATCACAAAATAATAAATCAAAAGCTAAATTATCTCCAAGATTCCTATAAAAATCTCTCTCAGCAAGTGCAAAACATAACTATAATCACGGACTTCATAACCTCGGCTTTCACTGCCAACAACTTGTTGTATACCCTTCGACGAATCCAGGACTCAATTTTAGATACAGTAACTGATATTTATAGTGGAAAGTTTGATTTTCATTTGATATCTCCGAAGCAACTCAGATCAGAGCTAAGCCTAATATCAGCACAAATATCTGGAGAATTAGTAGTTCCTGTCGACAACTTTAATCTTAAAGATGTTTACAGCTTACTCAAAGTAAGAGCCAAATACTCTGGCAAGTACCTAATTATAGAAATAAGAATACCCATGATTGAAAGGGATCTTTACGAGGTATTCAAACTTATCCCGGTTCCACGCATTTTGAAAGATAACATGATGATGAAGGTCGAAACTATCTCGGAATTGGCAGCCATCAACATGAGAAAGGATTCGTATTTAACTATCACAGACACGGATCTGCAGTCATGCGTATTACAAAACTCTGTGACTATTCTGTGCCATATCAGAAGGCCTATTCACCACATGAAAGATGATCATAGCCTTTGTGAGACGATCCCAGGCACAAGAACTTGTAAAACTAAAACTACCTCGTGCAAGAATGACTGGCGAGAGTTAACATCAGAAAACAAATATTATTATTTATGCTGCAATGAATGTAACATCAAATTTCTGTGTGAAAATCAAGTTAAGGCAGTTAGGTTATCAGGTACTGGTCTGTTGCGTGTTGGGGAAGGCTGTTTAGTAAAAACAGAAGATTTTATGGTGTATTCAAACAAAAGATTGTCTAGTAAAATTAGCACGACGACAAAGATGATCTCGCCAGAAATATCACCAATCAATCACATAATAAATATCACTATGCCAGAAATCTCATATGAGTTTAATCCCAATAACTCAGACAACAACAGACAATTTGAAGCTATTAAGAGAAGTCTTGAGATCATGAAGCAAAGTGAACCTTTGAGCACCAGTATCTCCTACCACGACATCCATCTTTATACTGCTACTTATCTCATCATATTGGGAATCTTGTTATTGGTGGCAGCTTACTGTTTTAAACGTTGGCGGCAAAGGCAACGTAAAGGAAATATTTCCACTTCTACAGCAGAGCGGTCGACAGCCTCTGCGGCGACTGCGTTGCCATCTCCACATACCGTTACAGAAAGTGTTGTGATTGAGTGTAGTGAAATTAGGGAAAAAGGACAATCTAGTAGTAAATCTGTGAAAAGTGATCCTAAGCGACTAGCTCTATCTAGTGAGTGCTTACAAAAAAAGGAAGATAGAGGTTCTTCACCGATATTTCGCGTGTTTTCTCTTCCTGATTTACACTGTAGCGATTCTGTTTAGTTTGTAATGTTACTTTTATCTCATCTTTTAACATAACTAATCCTACATAACTATTTTAGTATTATTTGAACATTGTTTTCACCTTGTTAATATTAATTTCGTTACCCATTTAACTATACCCATTTACTAACCTCATCTTTTTCTCCCTCGGGAGCATGTTCAGGTCAATCACCGAACAATAATAAACATGTCAGCGTAATTGCGACACCGCGCTCTATGCATTGCATATTTTATATATTACTAAGTAATATAATATAGTCAGTACGTATTCGGGTAGCTCGGGCGCGACTCATCCTCATCTCATTAACCTCATTAGTTTTAATCGTTATCCCATATTACTGAAATATAGCTAACTTTATAATCTTAAACCTTAGTTTATCTTAAACTCACCCCAGCCCCGAACAAGCAACATACTTAATAAAAGTTTCCGTGTTTATGTATACTTACTTACGGCTTTAAGGCCATACACCTCGACAAGTCTTTCGCTAATTTTTCCTGAATCTTTTAGTTGACCAGTCACTAAATAAAAACCTAGGGCTGAAAGTTTTAATAATTATTGAAGTCAGTTTGGACTACCGAAAATAATTATTTATAGGTATTGTAAGGTCCATAAAGGCTATTACAGACTGGTGGGATATCGCGGGCGCGACAGGCACCGACAAAGAAATTGTGCTACTAGTGTCGCGTCTCGTGCGCGATTTCGCACGAGTCTGCACGAGCCTTAACACGACTACCAAACTCAATTTCGACAAACTGTAATAGGACAAGATTTAATTTCGACAATATGGAACTTCGATAAGTTTTTATTTCGACAATACTTCGGTTCGATACGTCTTAATTAAGACAATACTTTAGTTCAAAATACCTTAAGTCCGATACTACTGTACGACAAGGCGTTTCTTCGACTAGGAAACGATGCAACTTCGACCACATATTTCTTCGACAACTATGCTAGTCCGACATTTATCAATTTCGACATACTTTACTCCGGCATGCTGTACTTCGACGATATCTTAAATCGACGTGATACTTCTGAGACACGATGATACTTCAAAATAATATATTTTATTTTAAAAGATTTTTTATTTTATTAGAACATTGTTGAGTGAGTATCATATTATGCTAGTTTAAGCTTATATTACTGAATACCTAATTTAAATATAAGTAACAATAAAAACACAAAACAAAAAAGCTGTCAAAATCTCTGTCAACTAAACAACTCCACATTAATTGTAAAAAAAAATATGTATATTTTAATGTTCTTACGTGAATTAAGAAATTCCTTTTAGAAGGCAATTGAAAAACCAATACCAGCTATACACAATACATGCTAAAATGGGTGTCATCTTGAATTTTGATTTTGACCCCATTATCGTTGTCAGCGCCCTCGAAAACCATGAAAACGACACCCATGACGTAAAATTTGCATTTTCGTTGGCGCCATATTGAATTTAGATTTTGACCCTATTATCATTGTTAGCGCCCCCGAAAACCATGAAAACGACACCCTTGACGAAACATCATCACAAAATCACGATAACGCAAGTGGGTCGAGCAAGTATCTTTCGCGGAAATGTCATTCGCGCAAGTGTACCAGATCCGATGCATCAACCCTCAGTTGGTCTAACTCTCTCATTAGAAACAGGGTCTATTGGCATCAAATATACTTTGCGCTGACTGTATTTTTTTTTTAATCTATGTCAGATCTCTACTCATCATTACTCAAAAATTTAGTCTCCTAAGACCAATTTCATGTACCTAACTACAAAGGTTAAGATACCCACTTCTCCATCTTAAAAATCCAGCCTGTATGTACCTATATGTCGTGATGATTGACTACTTAGCCCCATAAAGATATAGCGTGATGATAATCATTTAAAAGGTTAAATCCGTAACTAACCGCAATGTTCAAACCGTTTCGCTCGTCTATTTACAATTTTCTGTAAACCATAGAAGAATACAAACAATGGAATATTTCCTACCCCCCATAGTAAATAGCGAATGTATAGCCTACTGGCTGACCAGACTTATAGGAAATATAATTATATAATATCCAAAATTCCTACATACAAACAAACAAACTTACAAACAAATTTTACCTCTTTATAATACATATTAGTATAGATAATAATAATTTTAAAGCCGAAAAAAACCGACTGGTAGTTCTAGAGTAATCTCTAATACTAATAATAATAATCCTCATACCCCTTCCAAAGGGCCGGGAACCCAGGGTCCCGAGATATATCAAAGACGAAATAATAATACTACCTAATAATTTCGAAGCATCGTATCTCAGAAGTATTACATCGATTTAAGATATTGTCGAAGTACAGCATGAGTACAGTATGTCGAAATTTACTTAAGTCGGACTAGCATAGTGGTCGAAGATGTGGTCAAAGTTGCATCGTTTCCTAGTTAAATCATGTCGAAAAAACGCCATATCGGAGTACAGTAGTATCGGACTTAGGGTATTTGCTGGAAGTTATGCCCGCCCAAAGCATAACGGACCCTCCAACATAAGAGGTGATTTCTTCAAAACACACGTTATAATAATATAGCGTTCTCTTGGTCTCCGTAACACTCGCCGGCGACGACGGTCCTCACCATTCAGTCAAATTCGAGCCTCATCGGAGAAGAGTACGCTACTCCAGTTACCTAGTGTCCAAAATAGGCAATTTCTAGTGATCCTCAATCGAGCAATCCGGTGCTCACGGAGTAACTTGGGGGCCCACGCAGATCGTCGACTGCGTATATCAGCCGCTAAAAGCCTCCTCCTCACTGTCCATAGGCTAACTTGTGCTCCTCGTACCTCTTCAAGGTTTCTTTTGAGTTCTATGTAACTGCATTTGCGGTTCCTCAGCGCCTGAGTCACTAAAAAGCGGTCGTCTCGTGGTTGTGTGCAACTTTTTCTCCCAGAACCTTGCCTTCTCTGAACGAAACCTGTCTCTTGGTATCGAGTCCAGGTTCTTTGTACGGTATGTATGTTCAAAAAATATATTTTTTTAAACTTACTTCTTGTTTGCAAAATAGTTGGGCAAACGTCATCTAAAACTATTATAAATTTCAAGTTGATAGCATTAGCAGTTCTTGAGATATCCAGGTGTGACAGAAAGACAGACAGACAGACTTAGTCTCACCATAAGGGTTCGTTTTTACCATTTTGCTATGGAACCCTAAAAACTACAAAGTGAAAAATTACTTTAATTTCGGAAGTCGGTGTCTTTGGATCTGTATTTTAGTTTTTTGCCACCGACTTCCGAAATTAAAGTTATTTTTCAGTTTGTAGTGTTTTTTTTGGACAACGATTTTTTTTTGTAAGTATAAAGTTTTTTATTTTTCACTTTTTAGTGGGTCAGTTTTTAATTTATCTAAGTTGCAATAGCCTAAAGTTAACTGCTCATCACCTTTTATAAAATATTGCTTTTCCCGATGCAGGGGGGTTCATTGTTGAGGAGTTCTCCTGGTAAGAACCACCACTGCCACTCACCTTTCACCATCATTGCCTTTCACCCAAATAAAAATCTGCTTTTCCCTACATTTTGACGAGTTATTCGAACATAAATGTCGGGAACAGCTGATTTTTTTTTCGCCGATCAGGTTTGGTCCCATCGTAAAAGTTGTTCATAATGATGAGTGCAATTACCCCTTAAGAGGTTGTGCGTTCATTCTGGGACATGTTGTATATACATGTATTATTATTTTATAGCTAAATTCTGCGACCGTTACTAAAAAAATATAATACTTAAGTAATATAATAATATATTTTATTGTTCTAAACTTAAGTAGCTAACAGCAGTTCAAACTAGTAATTCAGAATTTCAGATAGATAATATTTCGCAGGGAAAGACAGACAATCTAATTATTTTAACAATTATTACAGACTGTTTTAAAATTAAGCATTTTTACACAGTTTGTTTTGCGTAACAAAACGGAATCCAAACAAACATTACACAACATTATAAAGTCTGTAATAATCGTCCTTATGAGATAACTGCTTGAGACATAATATTAGGATGCGTTCCAGTCCTTGTGCAAGTTGTTCGGACGTATACTTCTGAAGAGGAACATGGACGAATAGGGTAGGGCTTCTTCCATGGTAGAGAGATGTGTAATAAATGTATTCGCAGAGATACCTGTAATAAAAGACACGAATATAATGTAACACTATTCAACTGTTCATGTAGATCCAGAAGGCTTTAAGCTTTCCTGCAATCAAAATTCTTGAAGAACTCCTTAAGTACTTATTCATCATGACGAGTTCTAATCAAGAAAGCACGAAAAGGAAACTCGCTAACTATTAGCTACATTCAGATTCTAACCACTCAGATTCCTGCCGACCTGTCAGTTCACAAGGTACCTATATGATGCTATGTAACTGAGAGGAACTGCAGGGTCCAATTCAAAAATACTTTGGGACGTGACCACCCCAGCTTCTAGTTATTAGATCGAGACACATCACAGCTAACTTACCGGCCAGCATCACTTGATATTTTCGCGTGTAGCTCGTCCTCAGGATTAGAATTAAACTCTCTGCAGATAGCAGCGACGTCCAGCTGTGTAACTAAGGTGTTGGGTCCGTCAAACATGTGCTTATTATGCTTGGAACCACTCTTGACATCATTATCAATATAGTAATCGTAATTACTAGCCTGTGTTTCTAACACAAAACACGAAACTGCCTCCGATAAACCAACGTGCATCGTCAACTGTAAAAAAATTTACTCAGACATAGTAAGGGCCATAAACAAAACATAAATAACTGCCTACTTAAACCTAACAATAATTTCAAAACGCATTTTGCGCTGTATAATGTTTGTAAGGGATATGGGTTTACGCGAAGGGACATCAGCAACGAAAAAAATGCTTAACCAGGCTGACTGAATAAATGTAACTAATTGACTTATTGAAAGAGAGTATTTCGTATTCTTTCCTTTCCTTCAGTTGCTTCGTACTCCTCCTATTCAAAATCAAATGTCCGATTGGTATCGGGGACAGGATCTCATAAATCTCAAGTCAGGGTTTCAGAGAGGGGAACCTACTCACAATATGCGCCGTGTCTAGGATCTATTGCTTTCTGAATCAAATTCTTGATTCAGAAAGCGGTAGTTGTTGGTAGTTGTCTACCAACCGAGAGCCTCCGGTTAGCTTGTGTAAAAAGTTAAGTTTCTATACTGCTTGATAATTAATACTAATTAAACATCTACATCAAAATAATTATTATCCACACTACACTATACATAGATACCTACCTTATTCTCTATCGTATGTATAATTGTGTGTATGTACTCACATGAGGTCGCAAATTGTTCAACAGCAGTGGGACAACCTTATCCACTTCCTCGTAGATCACAGCAATTTCTTTTCGGATTAGTAAAATATTGTACTTTTGTTCAATTGCTGTTCCGTCCATTGCATCCAATCCTTCCCAACTTGGATTCGTTTCATATCCATTGAAAGGCGTAAATCCTGTCATTAAAACCCTTTTGCGATTAGTGTGAGAGCAGAGAGACATTTTTTGAAATCGGTTTTACCTATTAGAGAATTTCGCAAACGCTTTCCTTGACACTTCGATGCCAATTGATTGTTGCTAAAACTCATCATCCTTATATATACAGTACACTCTGAGGAAATTCATGAATGACATCAGAGTACCTATACTCTGATGTCATTCATGAATTTCCTCAATACGCAAAATTGGAAAAACTGGGAAAGTTGCTAAGGAAAGTGCGTTACTTAATTTTCATAAAACAGCAACCATTTAAGTACAGCAACCGATTCGAATCCAAGTAATGACGTACGGTATAGCCCCTAATAACCTACATATTTTGTATGACGTTATTCGTAATCTATATTATTATACTAATAATTAAATAATAGTAACCAACTGTCAACGCTTCGGCCAAACGACTGTCGGATAATCAGCAATCATGCAACGCAATCACAGGTTGGACACTCGATAGGCTGCGCTCAGAGGTACTGAGGAACCATATCGTCACGACTCCCGCACAAAACGCTACTATAGATGCAATCCCGCCGCGGTCTAATCATGTTGAAGTTTAAATCGATAAGGAAATCAATTTTTGGATGGACCCTGCTGAAGACCGAGATAAGGTCAAGAAGCTGTAGCGGTATTTGCTTATTGATTAGCGTTATGTTTTCATCGCATTTGGAATCTTTTTCTTCATCATGGATAAGTTAAAAATTCGAGTAACTATGAAGAGTACCGTCGTGGCAGCAACGCGGCACAAGCGGCACGCAACATCAACGACGTTTACGGAGCGAACACTACAAACGAACGCACTGTTATTGGTACAAAACAAAAATAGATTAAGTAGTTAAAAGCTTTTAACTACTTAATCTATTTTTGTTTTGTGTTACTAATTTCTCTTGCTCATTGTTCTCAAACCGTTTGTCTACGGTTTAACTCATTAAAAATTACTAATGGCATAACTTTTCGGTCAATAAAGCACCTCATTTATGTTACAGTAAGATATCTGTTTGTTCTTTTTTTTTTTATGTATGGCATCTCGTAGTAGACCTTGAGAGGCTGTTACTACTTAACCGGATATTCCTGTGATTGCCTTATGGTTTAAAGCTTAAAGACTCCAGCCAGGGCGTAAAATATATTTATTAAAACTAAACGACAGCGCACTAAGGGCGGGTCTGTGGGGTACGGACCACGGCTTAGGGCGTCGTTGGGAGATCACAAAATTAGTTTGGGGACGGGCTGGATCAAAGTTTAGATCATGATTATTATTATCAGGGGTTACTATTAATGCTACGGCGCTCTCAGCCTCTACCCGGGCGGCTGGCGCATCGACGTGCAAGGGACGGTGGGGAGGACATTTATTTAGTCGGGAAGTTCACGTGGTACCTCGGCGGCGAGGACGGAATTACGGTTTGTGTAATTTGTGCACTGTACTCGTGGCCCTACTGCTTTCCTGGAGGAGAGTAATGGGGTCATCTGGATCTGAGAGAGTATGCTTCGGTCGGCGAATCTGACTAATAGTAGAAGGCTTATATCTAGCGGCCTGCACAACAAGGGGGTTGCGATGACTTTCCGCGGATTCGAAGAAAAGCTTTGCAATGCGCTTCATAAACTGCTTGATGGTAGGCATCTTAAGATCTAAGTGAAGTTGTTCGTTCCGAACGAACCAAGGAGCGCCCGTAATTATACGGAGAAATCGGTTTTGAAGTGTCTGCATCTTATGGATGTGATGTGGTTTAGCGTGTGCGAAAACTAAACAGGCGTAAGTCATAATCGGTCGAATGCACGCTGTGTAAATACGCAATTTGCACTTAAGGGACAACTTGCTGCGTGGGTTCAGTACGGAATGAAGCCTACCGAGAGCGCAAAAGGCGCGTGAACGCGCCTGTTTTATGTGCTTTGCGAACGATATGTTATGGTCGAGGACCACACCGAGATATTTGGCTTGCTTCTCCCAAGGGATAGGCTTGCCGAACATGGTGATCGGTTGGGGGAGGGCGGGTGATCGCCGGGGCCTAGAAAATAGGACCACTTGGCCCTTGGCTCTTATCAGGGTTGACTTCGATCCTCCACTTCCTGAACCAGGCCGCGAGTCTGTTGACTTCGGCCTGGAGGTTGCGGGAGATCAGATCTAGCCTGCGGCCGGTGTAGTAGATGGCCGTGTCGTCTGCGATCAGAGCTAACTGCGCCTTTCTACATTTGGGGATATCCCTAGTAAATATAGTGAATATCAGCGGTGCCAGCACAGACCCCTGAGGGACGCCTGCGCGGATCGGATGGGGGGAAGATAGCGCACCCTCGATGCGATAGCGGAAGGTGCGGTCCGACAAATAGTCTCGTAAGATGAGCACGAGACGATCCGGCACACCAAGTTTGTAGAGCTTATAGTATAATAAGCCGTAACCCCAGACTTTGTCGAACGCTTTCGCAATATCGATGAACACAGCACCCGTCATGAGCCCACTTTGGAAGCCAACGCTTATATGCTCGACGATACGGTGGACCTGTTGTACGCACGAATGTTGGGTTCTAAAACCGAACTGTTCGTTTGGGATGAGGCCCTTCGTCTCGGCATAGTCTCTGAGATGCTTATAAATAAGCCTCTCATAGACTTTGCCGAAGACGTTGACCGGGCTGATGGGCCGGTAACTGGAAGGCTCGGTCTTAGGTTTGCCGGGCTTCGGGATACCGATGACCGTGGCACTTTTCCAAGCTTGAGGAAAAATGTTGTTACTAAGAGCACCATTGAAGAAGGTGGTCATTAGCATGATCAGGTGAGCGGGGAACAGCTGGAGCACCCTATTGGTGATTCCGTATTCTACTGGTTGAGAGCTGGGCGAGCACTGAGTCTCGAGACTGTCAGCCAGGCATTCAGCCTTGTCGGTGTCGTCGAATGCTATCGTCCTGTCAGGTCGTGTCAGGGGGGGCATAGAAACTACTTGCGTTTCCTCTGAAATATCTGTTTGGCTATAGGTAATTGTTTTGTTACGGACAACGAGTACATAAATATTAAATAGCTATTTACCTAACTTAACTTAGCGAATTAACTAGAATCTAATTAGAATCCCACTAGTCAATATAATAAGAAGAGAAATCCAAGCAGAATATCGCTAACTAAAAGTAAACAAACCGACGTTGGGTAAATAAGCTTATATGTATGACGGAAGCCATATTATTTAACAGCTGCGAGAGGCGGCGACTAGATGGCGCTAGTGGAACGTGCACCATAGACAAATCATTCATTCTATCGGATGTTTGACTTAAAAGACTTGAAGTCAATTGAGTGAAATATTGTAACGTTACCCCCCACTAGCGGATCGCCTTTATAAGGAGGTGCGCTATTGAGTCGGTACGCTCAACCCTGATAAGAGCCAGGGGGTCCTATTCTGTAGGCCCCGGCGATCACCCGCCCTGCCCCAACCGATCACCATGTTCGGCAAGCCTATCCCTTGGGAGAAGCGAGCCAAATATCTCGGTGTGGTCTTAGACCATCACATGACGTTCGGCGAGCACATAAAACAGGTGCGCTCGCGCGCCAGTTTTGCTCTCGGCCGACTACACTCCGTACTCAACCCGCGCAGCAAGTTGTCCCTTAAGTGCAAATTGCGTATTTACACCGCGTGCATTCGACCGATCATGACTTACGCCTGCGTAGTCTTCGCTCACGCAAAGTCATATCACATCCATAAGATGCAGACGCTTCAAAACCGATTTCTCCGTAGAATTACGAAAGCTCCTTGGTTCGTTCGGAACGAACAACTTCACGTAGACCTTAAGATGCCTACCATCAAACAGTTTATGAAGCGCCTTGCAAAGCGCTTTTTCGAATCCGCGGAACGTCATCGCAACCCCTTGGTTGTGCAGGCCGCTAGTTACAGGCCTTCTGCCATTAGTCAGACTCGCCGACCGAGGCACACTCTCTTAGATCCGGATGACCCCATCACTCTCCTTCAGGAAAGCAATAGGGCCACGAGTACAGTGCACAAATTACACAAACCGACCTTCCGTCCTCGCCGCCGAGGTACCACGCGAACTTCCCGAGTAAATG
This sequence comes from Tiliacea aurago, assembly GCA_948098905.1. NCBI lineage: Eukaryota > Metazoa > Arthropoda > Insecta > Lepidoptera > Noctuidae > Tiliacea > Tiliacea aurago. The sequence continues at coordinate 1,288,490 of OX402593.1, forward strand.
GTAATAAAAGTCCTCCCCCCGTCCCTTGAATGTCGATGCGCCAGCCGCCCGGTTAGAGGCTGAGAGCGCCGTAGCAATAAATATAATATCCCCTGATAATAATCATGATCAAAATGTTGATCCAGCCCGTCCCCAAATTGTTAGTAATTTTGTGATCCCCCAACGACGCCCTGAGCCGAGGTCCGTACCCCACAGGGTGTGCCCTTAGTGCGCTGTCGTTTAGTTTTTAATATATACAATTTGCGCCCTGGCTGGAGGCTTTAAGATTAAAAACCTTAGGGCAGCCACAGGAATATCCGGTTAAGTAGCAACGACCTCTCTAGGTCTGCTACGAGATGCCATACAAAAAAAAAAAAAAAAAAAAAGAGTCGGTACGCATTTTGAACGGATACGTCTTGGTGCACGGACCACTGTCTCTCGACAGTCAGTACTGCCCGGTTATTGGATATGGAACGCTGTCTCCGACAAATTAGTACTATCCTTATTGCGGTGGGTGCATGGACCACTGTCCCTGACAGTCAGTACTGCCCTATGTGACCGCCACTACCATTATTAGTTATTTAATTAATTCTATTTAATTTCTATATTCTCTCGATTTAAAATAACTGATTGTTCGATTGAAATATATTTCTGTATTGCCATATCTGAGTATTACTTCTGATGTCTGAACCTATCCCGACATCAGAAGTGGGATACGAAGACCACCCCACTTCTGGAGACTCAGCTTCCAATATCATGCAAGACCAGATGCTTTTGTTTTAGTAACGGCATGGAAGCCTTAATTTCTAAAATCATCGGAAGTTTGTCATCTACCGCCTGTACACTAAGTCCATTAGTCTCATTCAACCGTGACGCGTCCGCACACATCGTCTTTAATGAAGGAGAGAATTACTTGTAAATTTAGAGGTAGAAGAGTAAATGATGTGGTACCTTTAGTAGGTATAGGCAATAAAAATATCAATAATACTTTGCAATTACTGTGTCAGGCAGAAATTAACGATTTCGCGACCGAGATTCCATTCCAAGTTTTGCTAGATAAGTACTTGCGTCGTAACATCGTATTGAGTCGAGACATTTTAAATAACGGTTTTTGTTCGAGCAACTGAATTAATTTTGCCTAGAACTATAAACGTGTGTAAAGTTATTCAGTCTACGGCAATAATTAATTGTGTCGATTGGATTCTTGTCGTTTTCTTTTTCGTGATAACTGAGGGGTTGTTTCTTTGACTAAAATGTTCACATTATCCATTTTAACGTAGTAAATCAATAAAAATTCGACACGAAATAAGTACAGAGTCAACTCGTTACCAACACTGAGAAAGATGGTAATTTTAAACCTCTGTCAGTTAAAACAATATCGCGCTCCTGATTGGCTGAAAGGATTAGACGTCTCGCTCCTGATTGACTGAAAGGATTTGACTAAATTGGTTAAAAACCTTCGAAGGATTTGACTGAGTTAGATACCGGTGGTAACCGGTTTTTGCCTTAATATAAGTGGATTTGACTACTTTTGTAAATGACAAGCGATAAAAGACTTTATTTTTTAAAATAACGTTCTTAACTTATTTTCGTTTTTTTTGGAGATGACCAAATTTGATTTTACCAGTTGATAGAAGACGTGACCTTGTAAACATCTTAGAATTATACTCTGGACTTTTTTAGTAACGGTTTTCCGACAACACGTGTTAACACTGGTGAGTTGGAGGTAGGGATTGTAAATGTTCGATAATTTTTAGTATTCGAATACTTCTTCAGCCTTGTTCGAATGTTTGAACTGTTCAAGTGATGTGCGAGTTATTTACTCGTACAACTCGGTATTCGAATATTTGATTGCAATGCCTATTTGAAAGTAAGATTGATAGACCCTAATCGTACAGTGCAAAGACGTTCTTACAGACTGTATCCGGACGAAAGTCGAATCATGCGCGATAGGGTTAATTTACTGTTGCAAGCCTAAATAATTAGACCCAGTAGTAGTAATGTAAATTAATGCGAATTAACCCATCAGTACCCAGTAGTACGCCGTTTGCTAGGCGAGCCCTTTTGGTTATAAAGTATGATGGATCAGACCGTATTTGCATAGATTATAGAGACGTTAATAATAATACAGTGACGGATCGTTATCCATTACCGTTGATTTCTGACCAAATTTCTTTACAAAGTTAGATTCAAAATTTAAGGGACCATTTGAGGTCATGGAGGTTCTTGACGGTGATCGCTACACATTGAGAGCATTCAATTTCAAGCGTATTTACAAGTACGTGCATGATAGCCATTTGAAGTAGAAGACGTTGAGTTGAGTGATAGTGGTGAACTTGGTTCAGCTGGTCGGACCGTATCAGTAGCCATTTCGTAGCCGTAGTCCGTTAGAAGTCGGTATCTGCTTATAGTAGTCCGTGGATGCGCGGTGCGCGGGTGGCTCTAGTGGAGGTCGGGTCTTGTAGTGACCATAGAGTCCGTGGGACTCGGAATTCAGGTGAATTCAGTGAAACAAACATGGGGTTTGTTGAACGGGCTTAGTGAAAAGCCACAGGCCACGGATAAGATTCCTACTTTGTGTTTTATTATGGTCTAAGGCTGATTTATGAATTGCTCTCACATGTTTAGTTCAGTCTTTTGCGCGAGATGCGCGATAAATGTGTAGTCAGATCTTTGACTACGACTTTGAATTTCCTGATTATTGATAACATGTTAATTTTCTTCTAATTTTTCATTGATTTATAGTAATATGGTACTCTAGTTTAATTCAAAATGAAATAAAGAGTTAGGTTTAAAGAGTACTTTGACGACAGTATCAGCCTCCTCGTATACCGTGGTTTGCTATCAAGGAAATGAATAGGTATCATATTGTTCTGTTTCATAGATTACGCTCTGGTCACTACCCATCCCGCAAGTTTGGTTATTTGATGAACAAAGTAAATCCCAATTGTGAACCATGCGGATCGGTTGAAGATGTTCACCATCTACATAAAGAGTGTACTAAGACTTAGAAGGAAAGAGAATCATTGTTGAGTGTGGCAAAAGGTAATGAATATGATATTGGTAGATATGTTAAAGTTTTGACGCAGCCTTCTCCCGAGATAGCAAACCTACTTACTGATTTCTTTAGACATTAATAATTTATATTGTATGTGTAGATTTAATTTAGAATAGTTTGAGTTATGATGAGGCTGGCATGCCACTGTGGATGCCTCTTGTAAAGAGTTCTGTCAAATGTTGACTTTATTTAATCCTGACAAATCAGATGTTCACTTCATTTAATGGCTTACGACAATGATGACAAGACCTTGATGAGATTAGGAGATTGGCGTCTGAAGGCGTTGAGAAGTCGACGCGTTATGATGAAAGTCGTTTTAATAGTACAATGGCAAGCGTGAGTAAGTTCTCTGTCGGGGAATTCGTGCTTATTGAGAACGAGAAGCGTTCTATGTTAGAGGGTTTGGTTTTCGCACTTCGTCCTTCATGTGGACCATTGTGCGTGTTATTCCAACCAGCCCACCTACCTCCAGAAGCTGATTAGGTCTTCTGGACTGCATAGGATATCTGTGAAGGATCTGAGTGACCCGAGGGTTTCTGCTCGGATCAGGGTGACGCCTGTGCAGTCAAAGAGCACATGCGAAACGGTTTCTTCAGCCTCCATGTAAGCCCTACACAGAGGGCTGTGCGTTATACATATTGTGTGGAATTGTTTGTTTAAGTGATCAGTGTTCCGTGATGGTCCCTGTCACTGGGCGCAGGCCGTTCCTGTCCAGGCGTAGCAAGCGCATGGTTAGCCTGCCATCTAGGGATGGCATGGCTTCCCTGGATTGCCTGCAGCCCGGTGTCGAGGTCCACCAGTTCTCCGCTTGTGTGGGTGAACTCCTGTAGCCAGAACGAACGAGGAGCGTAATCAAACTAAGCTTGACGTGAAGTATAGAGGCCCTTTCAAATTGTTAAAGTGTTAGATGGCGATCGGTATGTTTTAAAAATCTCTAGTTAACAAGCGTACTTACAAACGCTCATGACCGTGTTCGGAAGATGCCCGATGTCAAGTACCAATTGAGATTGTAGACGAAATAGATGAGTTAACATCACTTTAGTTTATGTAACATGTCTTCGGTTCATTGGGTCGGAGACTACAACAGAGTATCGTAGTGCTCAATGAGTAGTCCATGGGTACGCGGTAGGCGGTAGCTCTGGGTTGCATAATCGGGGTTTGCCTAGAAGCAAAGACCATAGAGTCAAGGGTTGACTCGGTATTCCCGTGGGGAATAGTGTGTGTGTTATTGACCATGAATGAGATACCTATTATTTTAATATGGAATCATTGTGCTTGGTCTCGGTAATCGCAAAACTAGATAGTTCCAACTTTTAGTTTCAAATTGCTAGGAAATAAAAACGGATTTTTTAAATTTTAAAGAGATAGTTCTCAAAACTTAAATGCCAGTCGTGTCTTAGAATCCAAAAAAACATTATCGATTGGTTCACAAACAGTAACTATAATTCTGAATCCTGTAATTCTGTTCTGTATAACCCAGTACCGGAACAAGGTCTCTTGCTGGATGACTAAATGTACTAGTACTGGTTTATACCGTAGGGGTTGCAAGAGTTGTGTGTGGTGACCTAGCCCAGTTGTAGCTGGAAGGGTCTCACCTGCTTGTGTGGGTTGATGACCTAGTCCAGCGCTTTGTCGATTTAGACTAGCAAATATGTAGCTGAAGGGGTTTCACCTGCTTTTGTGGGTTGATAACCTAGCCCAGCGCTTTGTGAGCTGCAGGAATCTCACCTGCTTTAGTGGGTGACGATTTAGACCAGCATGTTTGAACTGTAGGGGTTTTCTGTTGTAAAGAAATACCTAGACCAGTGATATTTGATATTTTGATATGTAATGATGATGATGTGAATTAATGAAAGTCGTTTTTTAATTTTTTATGGATGAATTTTTGCACTCGAGGACGAGTGATTTATCAGAATGGCCGTGACGGAAGCCATATTATTTAACAGCTGCGAGAGGCGGCGACTAGATGGCGCTAGTGGAACGTGCACCATAGACAAATCATTCATTCTATCGGATGTTTGACTTAAAAGACTTGAAGTCAATTGAGTGAAATATTGTAACGTTACCCCCCACTAGCGGATCGCCTTTATAAGGAGGTGCGCTATTGAGTCGGTACGCATTTTGAACGGATGCGTCTTGGTGCACGGACCACTGTCTCTCGACAGTCAGTACTGCCCGGTTATTGGATATGGAACGCTGTCTCCGACAAATTAGTACTATCCTTATTGCGGTGGGTGCATGGACCACTGTCCCTGACAGTCAGTACTGCCCTATGTGACCGCCATTACCATTATTAGTTATTTAATTAATTCTATTTAATTTCTATATTCTCTCGATTTAAAATAACTGATTGTTCGATTGAAATATATTTCTGTATTGCCATATCTGAGTATTACTTCTGATGTCTGAACCTATCCCGACATGTACGTGTACATAGGAAGTAAATATTTTACGGAAAACCGTTAAATATAATCTTAGCTACTATTGGTGGCAAAATCGAGGCATAATTATTAGCCAATAATATAAAAAAAAATTGCGGGGGTGCGGTCTTCAGCTGTGGCCCAAAAATATGATGTAATAATTTCTTAAGCGAAAATGTATTAAAAGAAGGTCCGGGCGGGCGGCGCGCGCATCACCCTAGCATGCGCGCCCCCCCGACGCGAGACCCCTGCCCCGCGACCTGTTAGCGGACGACTGACCCCATCGCACCGGACTGGACGCCTCGAATAAGCCGCATACAGGTTACACGCGACTTATTCGAAACAATATTACTCCACATATTACATACGAGTACATCCGTTGCGTGGCGTGTTCTAAGTTAATATAGGCATGTCACGTAACTAACACAGACAACCATTACTAATCATGCATCTAAACACACGCGCGTAGGCGCGGCGTGGGCCGCGATACGCGCAGCCACTGGGCGGTGTCACAGAATACTATGCCGCCCACACATACACGACAGTTCCTTAGCCCGTCCGGTAATCGGCTCAATCTGAAAGCGGGGCGGGCGGGAAATAAACACCTAGTTCTGTAGGAGCGTCGAGTCGGCACTCTCGTCGCTGCTCGCCTTCGTTGGGCCTCCCCCGGGTAACCGGGGGTTTCACCTGGCGGGGGTTGACCGCCGGGGTGTCGTAAACAAGCGGTGCTTACATAAAAAGCGTCGTGGCGCGCCTACAGAAAACAAATAGCAACCACTCACATGCTATATTCCGAGAAGCCGTCAAAAGGCAAACACATTGAGGGGCCCGCTTTGTCGGGTCACCGTATAGCCTCCGCGGGCCAGGGGCGACGCCCCGACCCCGCCAGCCGCGACTTCCCCAAGGGCGCGCGCATTCTACTCTGACACGCGGCGCTATCAACATCTCCCGACTTACGACGATTCAAGACATCAGCGAAGCACCCTATTCTCTACGACACAGCGGACCCTGGGCGACTCATAGTCCTTTTCCTTCTGCATTTATGAACGAGTGAAGATTTCATCAAGGAGGCGTTATTCAAGAGCTACGAGTTACGAGTGGAGTTCGTTGATAATAGCGTCTGTCGTTTGTTAGGAATGTTAGGCGTCAAAGTTTTATTTTATTTACTTTGTTATTGTTGTGTACCAAGTTAAGAAAAATATAGTGGCAAGTGCCTTTCAGCGACCACGGTGTTTATCATCACATTATTTACCCCACTGTCCCCTACAGTATTTATAGTTAAATTACTTGCAACGGTTTTGTAAATTATTATCAAATAACATTAATAACGCAACTTAACTTTCTCATTTCCTTACCAAACATTTTTGCTGTGTGTAATCAAACTTCCCAGTAAGTGTAACTGATTAGTTTTGCTGCCTTTTCAAATGCTTTGACTGATATTAACAAAAAATAATTTGTTATTTTCAATTTAGTAGTTTGCTAATATAGTGTATCGATATACACACATCAACAGAATCTGGGGATATTTTATATTTCATCAATTATCTAAAAATCTATGAAGATTTTTCTAATATAGTAAATAGAAGAATGATAGGTTATTTTAAGGTCTATAATATAAAAAAAACATTTCATGATTTTTTTGATTTTTATTTCAAAAAATCATTTTTTTAATCGCCGTATAAAAATGAGTATGATAAAAAAATCATTACTTCTTATAAAACTATTAATTTAAATAAAATTTAAAAAATCTTATAAAATCTAATTATTAATAATCAAGGTTGCCACCTCTTACATTAATTACACATCGGTATCGATTGTTCATACTTAAAATTAAATTGTCAATGTCTTGCTGCGGTATGAAGTCCCATGTTCTTTGCAAGTGTTCGTAAACTTGTTGTTCCGTCGTCAAATTTGGCGGGAAATCTCTCAAAGCTTTTCGTTGTAACATGTCCCAAGCATGCTCGATAGGATTTAAGTCGGGCGACTGTGCAGGACAATCCAAAACTTGAATACCGTGGTCTCGGAGAGTGGCCGACACCAGCCGCGCCGTATGGAAAGGAGCATTATCGTACATGAGCAGAAATTCCTGGCACATTTGGATTCTTTGTGGGACAATAACAGTCTCTACTACCTCCTCGTAGTATTTTTGTGCAGTCATGCTGCCTTGGATCCAAACGCGCTGGGTTCGTCCGCTAAGACGAATTCCTGGCCACACCATGATTGTCCCGCCTCGGTATGAGTGGACCTCCTGAGGGTGCCGTAACGCTTAACTCTCCCTGGAGTTCTCCAAACGCATGTTTATCGTGAATCAGGATGAAACCCAAACCGGGACTCATCAGTGAACAGCACCAAAGACCATTGTTCGTCACTCCATGGTAAATGCTTCCGAGCCCACGAAAGCCGCTGACCGCGATTGCCACGTCGCAATGCTGGAACACGTAGCGGTCTTCGAGCATGAAGACCAACTTCATGTAACCTCCTTCGCACGGTTTGGTCGCTTACCAGCAGCGGGTGATCCTCCTGGAGCCTTTGTACTAGTTCCATCGCTGTGATATTGGGTTGTCTTCTGGCGGTCATTTAGAGAAATCGATCCTGTCTCTACGTAGTAACACGATATCTACCCGTGTGCCGTTCAGCCACATCCTCAGTACTGCGATAACGTGACCACAACCTTGATATCACGTTTTGGCGGATGTGTAGGGCCTCAGCAACGACGCGTTAAATAGCACCATTTTCTAACATGCCCACGGCTTGTAACATTTCGACGACGACGTGACATGACTCTTAAAGCTCACACGGCACGTTAAAAAAGAAAAGCAATCCAATCCCTTTTCATTAATTAATATTAACAAAACAATTTTAATTGATATTATTAACTTTTATGATAATACTAGCTGACCCGTGCCCACTTCGTTGGGCGGTAAACATTTTACCGTCTTTTCATTTTTCGGATTAAATTATGGCCTTATGTTATGACACTCACAAAATAATAAAGTGGCTTTCAATGGGTAAAAGATTTTTCAAAATCGGTTCAGTAGATCCTGAGATTACCCCTACAACCTCACAAACTATAAAATATTAATATAAGTAGATGAAGCAACGGTTTAGCAATATCCTTAAAAAAAATGACTCGCATTCCGTTTGCTCACTATAGGCAAGCGACTTCTCGACAAAATCAATAGCAGTGAATTGGGACTGGGATTGTGAATTCAACTGCACATTTACCGCTGAGTCGGTGACGGTCGGTGATTCTTCAATTTTGCCGGCGTGAGGGGTCAAAAGATATTTTTAGAGTTCCGTACCCAAAGGGTAAAACGGGAACCCTATTACTAAGGCTCTGCCGTTTGTCCGTCTGTCACCAGGCTGTATCTCATGAACCGTGATAGTTAGACGGTTGAAATTTTCACAGATGATGTATTTCTGTTGCCGGTATAACAACTAATACTAAAAAACAGAATAAAAAAAATATTTAAGGGGGCTCCCATACAACAAACGTGATTTTTTTGCTCGTTTTTGCTAGATATTGATAACGGCAACAGGTAGACGCATGAAATATTCACAGAATATTAAGTTATATATTCACTTTAAAAATAAATAATTAAATTAAAATAAACCAAATATTTATGGGGGGCTCCCATACAACATACGTGATTTTTTTGCCATTTTTATAGATAATGGTACGGAACCCTTCGTGGGCGAGTCCGACTCGCACTTGGCCGGTTTTTTTATTATTTAAATTAGCCAACGGAATTAATACATCAAAATGACCTTCAATAAAGTTTCGTGAGAATCGGATTATTTTGACTCCCTGCCGTGCTTCCCCAAAACCAGCAATAAAAATACCACCCTGAAACACCTGGAACTCAAATGAGAATAGTTCTGCCGCTGCCATTTTTTTTTTGGGTGGTAAATTATCAAATAACTTCTCCCGCTCTGGCCGGAGCGGGGAGGGCGTGTCAGACTGTTACTGACTAAAACCCACCCGTGTTCCTTCAAATGCCTGTGTGCCAGGGCCACGATATCCCTTTCGGACAGGCTCGTAACCCTGGTAGGCATTAGCCCTTTCGGACCCCGTCAATTGGTGCTGACATCTCTTTGAGGCGCGCGTGGAACACAACGCGCCGTCGACCCGGGCCTGGTCCTTATCGGACGGCGAGCTACCCATCACTCACCGTCCGCAAGCCAGCGTCCACGGTGGCCGGGAATCGCCTGCGATTCCCGACGCCCGGGGCGTCTCCTGCGGTGACTAAGGGCGTGAGGGCGTGAACCCTGCCTCACCCTCACGCGTTCCGCCTCCTCCTTCGCATGCATTACTGCTTTGCAGAAGGAGGTGACGGCCTCCCGTGCACTCTCGCTCCGAACCATGGCCTGAACCAGGGCCAGATGCGACAGATCGCCGCCGCCGATCGCCTCCGTGAGGACATGGCGGTGCTCCGCCCAAGCAGGGCAGACCTCAACCGTATGCTCCACCGTGTCCTCCGGGCGATCCACACAGTGGTGACACCCGGGCGTTTCCTCCCGCTTTATTCTGAATAGGAACCTCCCGAAACAACCGTGTCCGGTGAGGACGTGCGTCAGGCGGAAGGTGAGGAAGCCGTGGCGCCTCTCTAGCCACTCCTCATAGAGGGGACTTATCGCCACAATTGTGGCATGCAAATTCTTTGCCAAATAGTAAATATCCCTGGCGATGGCGCATGCTTATTTTCATCTCAATCCTATTTGGTGAACAGTAACGTGGCCATGTCATTGTCTTCTCAAATTCGAGACAGCATTGTGCGCCACGTGTCTAAAAACTGGGAAATATTCCAACCTTTCACCCAGGATCAGTCAGGAGGAGCTGTTTATGGTTCAAAGCGTGAATACGTCGCTGAAATGTCTTGTAATGGCACCTACGGAACCACCTGTGAACTCATGGCAGCGGGAGAACTATTCCCATTTGAGTTCCAGGTGTTTCAAGATGGTATTTTTATTGCTGGTTTTGGGGACGCACAACAGGGAGTAAAAATAATCTGATTCTCAGTAAATTTTAATGAAGGTCATTTTGATGCGTGTCAGACTTTTACTGACTAAAACCCACCCACGTTCCTTCAAATGCCTGTGTGTGCCAGGGCCACGATATCCCTTTCGGACAGGCTCATAACCCTGGCAGGCATTGGCCCTTTCGGACCCCGTCAGTTGGTGCTGACATCCATTTAAAATGGGAATAGTTCTCCCGCCTTTTTCCAACCCTTACAACACCAGCCTAAACCAAAGATACTAAGCAATAAAATTAAAATACGAACGTAGGTATTCAAGGACACTTTTTCTAGTAAGAACGACTAATACTAAAAACTATTATAGTAATACCACAGTGTGAAATACCTACACAATAAGTAATTCGCAAAGAAATAGAAATAACAAAATTCCAACCCGGCAATAGGTAAAAACACAATTATTATCCTCCAATTTAAAATTAGGAAGCGAAACAAACCAAAACGAAAACCAAACAACGACGATGAAAAATATTTCAAAGCAAATTAGTAGTAAGTAATAACAAAATATCGCAGAACAGAAATTTCGGTAACTATAGCTTGAACGTGTATCGCATATGTTTGTATTCTGTGATTGATACATGACTTCGTTTTTTGGTACGATCGGCTTGCAAGCCGCGATTAATAAACATTGTGAAGTTTTCCCCTTGGCATTCTCGACTTTAATGCTATAACTGCAACGTTCAAATTACCTGAATACCAATTAGAACCTCATTTCATTATCTTTTAGCAGATGCCTGCATACTGAAAAATACTGGCCACCTAGAACTGGCATAAAAACTTTAGAACGTTATCACGCCTGCACTGAAACATACTGGCCACCTAGAAAAAAAACTAAATATAAACCTCAAGAAACTTCCAAAAATTCTTATTTCAATGTAAAATATGCATTAACGCGTTGTCGTAAAATTCAATTTAGATCTTTATCGGCCTCCGAATTCTAATTTCAATGTAAAGCATGCAATAACTCGTTGCCGTAAGATTCAATTTGGATCTTAACTGCATTTGGTACATTTTTCATACAAACATTAAAAACCCTTATTTTCACCCTTAAGCGCCGAATTTCGTAAAATCATTTCTTAGTGAGCACCTAGAAGTCGAAAGGAACAATCAGGCCAACATTCATGTTAGAGACATGAATGTTAGCCTTTAAAAACATAGGAGTTTCATACAAACTTTGACACCCCTTTTCAACCGCTTAAGGTGCGAATTTATAAAAATCCGTTCTTAGTGCGCGCCTGCACCCCACAGAGAGTGCTTGTGCCAAATTTGAGACCTCACGGCCCAGTAGTTTCCGAGATTTCGTGATGAGTGGTCAGTGAGTGGACTTCTCTTTTATATATATAGATTAATTGTACTGAGGATAAAAAGGGTATGCAACCCTTTTTCAATGGGTGCATACCCCGGAAAAAGCTTAGAAGTGGAAATTCGCGGTATGTATACCCAGTATGGTACACGAGAGTTAAAATAACAAATATACAAATTAAAGCCAGACTTCACAAAAAATTCAAAAAAACTAAGTTGGATAATGATTATCACAAATTTGCGGAATGTAGAACTCGTATAAAAAAGTTAATAGAAACTGCGCATATACAACATAAAAATAAAATTCAGTATCAATTTGTAAAGGATCCGAAATCGTTTTGGCAGTATATAAGATCGAAAAGAAAAACACTAAATAAGCAGAGTATCATAAAAGAAGGTCAACATCTAACAGATGATGAGTGTGCTGTGCAGTTCGCTGACTTTTTTGAGTCTGTGTACAGCAAGGAGCCACCCAAACTGGACGCGTGCGCGGCGGCGGCGGAGGTCGGCGCGACCGGTGCACGGGTACACATTGAGACGCTGAGTCTAGCGGAAGTTCGGCAGGCGCTGGGGAGTCTCAAGCCAAAACGTACGTCTGGCCCAGACGGGATACCAGCGTTTCTGTTCCGAGACTGCGGGAGGGTACTGGCGGAGCCATTACTTCACATTTTTAATGCATGTTTACATCAAGCCACGTCCCCTTAAAGGTGGAATATCTCGCGCGTTGTTCCGGTCCCTAAAGGAAAACCAAGTTCAGATACCTGTAATTATAGACCGGTGGCTGTACTCTGCACGCCTGCTAAAGTACTCGAGTCGGCTATTCAGCGCTCCGTTCAGGAACAAATGCGTGCGCCTCTGTCAGATGCGCAACATGGGTTCCGACCTGGACGCAGCACTGCTACAAACCTTATTAACTTTATGGTACAGGTGGTGCCGGCAGTAGACTCGGGGGTACAGGTAGATGCTGCGTACTTCGATTTTAAAAAGGCGTTCGATACGGTGGATAATGACATCTTGTTAAGGAAGCTCGCGAAAATTGGATGTACACTACCTCTGCTACAGTTCTTCGCTAGCTATATGAAGGATCGCCAGCAATATTTCGACTATAATGGCTGTGTATCTCAACCGTATTACACGAGATCGGGCGTGAGCCAGGGCAGCAATGTAGGGCCTCTCGAGTTTATTGTAATGATAAATGACTTGCCGGAAGTCGTCAGACATGGGACTTGTTTATTGTTTGCGGATGACCTGAAATTGCTGCTCGAGGTTCGGGATCACTCGGATTGTGAACGCCTACAGGAAGACATTGACAGAGTGATCGAATGGAGCAATGACAACAAACTGCATTTTAATATTGCTAAATGTTCGGTGATGTCGTTCACTCGCGCGCGAACTCCCTTAAGTTATCAGTACAAGGTTGAGGATGTGCCGATGCAATGAGTGTCTCACGTACGAGACTTAGGGGTAGTCTTCTCTCAGGAACTAACTTTCCGTGAGCATATCAATAAGATATGTAAGAAGGCATGCAGAAACCTAGGTTTCGTACTCAGGCAGTCCCAAGGATTCACCAACATCACGACACTAAGGGTACTATATGACGCATTAGTCAGAAGTCATCTCGAACATAGCGCATTCATTTCTCCTCATGAGGCGAAATATAGTGTTATGTTGGAACGTATCCAAAATAAGTTCACGCGACACTTGTATAAGCGGTATGGGGTATATCCATTATACCCATTGATGTACCCTACACTATTTGTTCTGGGTATGGTAGGGTATAACACTCTAAGAGTACGACGCGACGGGAGTTTTCGCTCGTAGCGTATGTAGTGAAACTACTACGTGGCGTGGCGCATAACCCGGGAGTGCTGTGACACCTACAGCTGTACGTGCCCGACCGGTACGTGTGGAGGCGGCAACGCAAGCCCCTACTCGCTGTACCGGGCAGCCAGGACCAACCTGCTGGCGAGAACTCCTCTCACTAGAGCCATACGCGTGGTGAATGAGGTTCACGGGAGGGTTGATGTATTGTGGTGCAACTTGAATGAATTCGCAAAAGTTACACTATATGTAATAAGTTATTTAGATTAAGATATTTTTTAAATAGGTATAAGGTGTAGATTTAGGATTTAGTTAGTAAGGCCACTCTGTCGCATTGGATCATAGATCTGTAATGATAGTGTAGGGAAGATTGTTATAAATAAATAAATAAAAAATAAAAATAAATCCCTAACGTAATGAACTACTAACAATTTTGCCGCCGTATTTTGTTTTTTTTATTTACGTTTTTAAATTTTGAAAATATAATAAAAGAGGTTTAAATCTATATATAAACTTTTTATGGAAACTAAAAAGATTTTAAACTATAGATTCATAAATAATTTAGGATTAAGGTATCCCTAGATTCTGTTGATGTGTTTATATGAATGAATAGTTTTGAGATAACTGTTTTGATATAAATGAATGAATAGTTATGCTTTATACAGATAAGTGTTTTGATATATATGAATGAATAGTTATGTTATATTGAAAAAATTGTTTTGTTAAGGAGCGCCAGGTTGCCCGCAAAATTCGAATATTTTATGACATTTTCATTCATGAGGATTATACAGTATGGAAACCACATGCAATAAACTATACCACATACTTGTTATCGCCTTTTCTGACGATACACAAAAAATGAAAGAAATCAGTCGCGAAAAAAGATCAGCTGTTCCCTATATTTTTACGAGTTATGCGAACATCATTATGTAGGGAACAGCCGATTTCGTCGCGATCGACCCGCGATCCCACGACCACCCACGACCCTCGATCCATACTGTATAATCCTCATGAATGAAAATTTCATAAAATATTTGCAACCTGGCGCTTCCACTTAAAACTTATTGTATGAACTTAGAGGGTTGTAAGCTAATCAGTTTTTAGTAAATACAAGGAAATGTTTATTTTGTTTTTGTATGTTAAAATAGGTAAGCAATTTAGTGATGACATTATTATCTATTAAAACACATATTTATTGATTAAAACTTTTATTAATCATAATTAGTATAACATTCTTATTATTATAACTTAGTACTTACTAAAACACAATTCATTACTAGCTTTTCGACGTGTGATGGTTTCCTCGATTTCTGCAGCAGTCTTTATGGGACAAATGAAACCTTGTAAAGCTTCGTGCTTCGAGGGACGCCATCCATTTTTCCAATTCTTTGTGTTTTTCTTGACTATAGATCTGTCGTCATCAAAAATGGGAGCGCCATGAAAACGATCAGGCCAAGACCCTCGTCTTCATCTGTAAAAAAAAAAAAACTATACGTTATCGAAACTCCCGACGTGAGACATTGGCAGACATGGTGTTTGAGGCGCCTCATGTAGGTATTACTTCCCTCCTCTCGCCGCGAGCTTCCTCTCTCCAACAATGATCATCATCAGCATCAGCATTTCAGCCGAAAGACGTCCACTGCTGGACATTAGCCTCCCCCAAAAAAGGGGGGATTTGCCATAATCGCCACGCTTGGCAGGCGGGTTGGCGATCGCAGTCTGGTTTTAAAAAAATGCCCTGCGCACATCACAAGTTTGAGCCACAGCCTCCGACTGCTACGCCCACCGATGATATCCTGGATCTAGAATTGCACCCCCGAGCCACTGAAGGCCCACCCCGATGCAATTCAACATACTGGACAATTTCAGCTTCACCTGCCTCCCAACACTGTCGGACGGGACCATGCAACAACTCCGGAATAGGATTTCTGGACAGATATTGGCATACTCCATGTCCTCCACTGCACATGGACAATATCGAAATCCATAGACCTGCAAAAAGGTCCACTACCCATAAACGCCGGTGAGGCTGATGACTAATCTCGATATCTTAAGGGAGCTATGGTCTGTATAGACAATGATATGCCGCCCCGCACCAGCAATGCCGCACAAGCAAGCAGTTCCAACCACGGCCAGGGTCTCCAACTTGCAAGACCGCGATTCTGTATCAGTAGTTCGCCGGCTAAAGTAAGATGCGACATGAAAAACGTTATCCATATTGCCGCGTACCCCTTAGAGAGCTTGCGTTGGTGTGTAGTTTCATAGGTGCGTCACGGTTAAATATAGTCACAACCGGTGTCTGGTCTGACCTTAGTCTTTCGATCACTTTCTTGTGATTATCATTATGTGTCTCTTTCCCTGCCCTTTTAATTTGATCAAGAATATAGTGGCCTTAACGTAAAACATATGTCTTAACGCGACGCGTAGGTATACTATCAAAAAAAGAATTCACTCTAGTTTTGCAATATATGAACTAATCAAGCAATATCTCTACTAATGAACTGACTTTTCAGTATTTTAAGGTAGACTAAATCACAGCGCGTAGTACCCGGGAACTCTTTGGCAAAGCGAAAAGTTACAAGTGACCAAGCAGATCCACTATCAAAGAGAAAAGAAACGAGCTCACCAGATGACGTGGTCAAATTACTCCTTGTAGATTTGGGTTCGCAGGTGTTGACTTCCTTAACCGCAGCCGCCGCTACCCCACTGCTTCCTTTTCGATCTGAGCACGAC
Organism: Tiliacea aurago; assembly: GCA_948098905.1. Taxonomy (NCBI): domain Eukaryota; kingdom Metazoa; phylum Arthropoda; class Insecta; order Lepidoptera; family Noctuidae; genus Tiliacea; species Tiliacea aurago. The sequence continues at coordinate 1,304,836 of OX402593.1, forward strand.
AATGCAACGTGTCGTAGTTGTGCACAGATATAACAGGTGATACGACGGTTCGTATCGTCACTCTTTGGTGTTGGTGCGATTCGATCACGGTCAAACCGTATTAGTCGCGCAGTTGCGTTGAAATTTGACGTTTGCGGTTGAGCCGCGGTTGCCAGCAGTCGTCAAAGCAAAATCTCGTCTCCTATTTTGCACTTCACTGTCGTCGTTATTTTCTTCAGGTCATTGCCCTGCGTATCCCACTTCTGATAAAGGCCTTCATCAGCGGTATTAATTGGATCCATGATCTCAATTCCTTAGTTGCACTTTGTAGGTAGGCGTGGATTGTCGGGCGAAGAAAATAGAGGCACTAGTTATAGCACAATCACTTTATCAATCATAATTTCCTTTTAAAATTATCACCACGAAATTACCGTTATAATAAAATAACAAACTAGGTAGCACAATATTAAGACACTCCACCGAACGCGTAGCACGCCTGTGCGATACCGACCGAGTCTCAAATCATACTGCCAGTAAATCGTCGCCTCAATGCATACTAGCGCTCGGTGTTGTGTCCGAGTGTCGTGTCATCGGATGTGACGTAGCAAACACCGATAAGTCATAATAGCGACACTCTAAACTAACAGCGACATCTATGAATTTTAACTAACACTAATTTAAATAATAAAGCGCCGTCAAGTATATAAATATTTAATAATAAAGCATACATTAGTGATTTTTTTACTTACTAAAAAGACACCGCTGGGTTGGGTGGGTGGGTGGCTTAAACTCCCGAAGGTAGTCTTCAACTGTTATTTCATTAGAAGTTAAGTCAGACAACCTTTTTTGGCTGTGATTTCCCAGTACAATTCAAATGTCTGCTGTCCTGCTGTCTGTAAGGACCGGCTGCTGGTCCTTAGAAATCTGAAATATGTACAAAAAGTTAAATTGAGACTAATCATCTCCCAAAATAAACAGCTGATAAACATTACATACATCTACAGATGGACTGATTGATATTAGCATGTATGTGGGTGGTAAGGTAGAATAATAGACATAAGTAAGTTCGTTGTTATATTTTTCAGTAAGTGACTCAGCATTACTTTATAACATTATTAAATATTAGAATTTAATAATAATAACACGGTAAAATACAACATAAAAATAGAAATTCAACATTACAACATTATTTAAGAAACGTACCTGACAGTTCAGAGCACCGTGTTGTGCCGTGTCCGCTATCGGACAGCTTCTGATCCGTCGAAGTCGATAGACAGTGCGCCCCTTTTAAAGCATGATTCACTCGTATAGTGGGGTACTAAGTAGTCAGTTACAATACTTTCATATACCGGAAGTTGATAAAAATATTATTAAAAAATCATTAAATAATTTCTCTCCCACACGGCCATACTGACGAGCAGCCTTTATGGCTCGCGAACAAAATTCATAAAAAGATTTATATCAGTTCTTTCAAATTATATCAAATAGTTACCAACGGTCAAATCACTGACCGTCATTTTCAATGGCTGTTACATTACATAGCCAAACCACTTGACCACCAAAGCTAAATCATATGTCATCATGATGAGTTCTGCATACAAATAAGACGTTCTTGATAATAATTAAATACCAACCGTACGTTGATATTTAATACAGATATTTTGGATTGAAACTCAAAGTGATGTATCTACCAAATCACATGGTATCATGATTCTATATCTGCCAAATCACATGGCTTTTGTCAAATCTCATGACAATCAGATACATGCCAAATCACATGGCTATAATTATTGTCAAATCTCATGACAACCAGATACATGCCAAATCACATGGCTATTGTCAAATCTCATGACAACCACATATATGCCAAATCACATGGCTATTTATATGCCAAATCACATGGCTATTTATATGCCAAATCACATGGCTATTGTCAAATCTCATGACAACCAGATAAATGCCAAATCACATGGCTATTGTCAAATCTCATGACAACCAGATAAATGCCAAATCACATGGCTATTTATATGCCAAATCACATGGCTATTGTCAAATTTCATGACGTTGGTGAGAATGTCAAGCATAACCATAACCGTTGGCCAGACGCTCAGGGATATGCAGGACAATCTTTAGAATTGCGTAATATACAATATAATAAACACAAGATTTCATAAAAAGATTAATTAATTATCTTCGTAACATTAATCAGAAATACCTAAAGAGTCTGTCAACTCACATCCCATGTCAGGAGTCACAATTCGCAAATTATCATGAGAGACATACAATTCATTGCCAGTTTTATTAACTTGAACTATTTAACTATCGTCATCATTTACATGAGTAATGTGATGCATGGACCTTTAAATTTACTGTCAAGTCACTGTCACAACAACACAAGTCACAAATTTACTGTCACTTTAGAAGGTATAATTTTAGCTTTAGATTTATCATAATCCGTTTTTTAAATTTGAGCTAGCTCGTCCATTCTGAGTTTTGACTCTTGACGGCACATAACGATTTCCATACGTTCAACATCATTTAGCAAAGCTGAAATAGCAGGAGGTGACTGATCGCAGCCCATCAGAAGTTGGAAAGGAGTATGACCAGTACTTTTACTAAAGGTGATATTGATAGCCAACTGTACTTCGCCGACAGCACTGTACTTTGCAACTTTTTTTTAGATGTATTTACAACAGTAGTAAAACAGTTTGTCAGAAACTTCATGATCCGCTCGACCTAGCTCGACTTACACCACTAGCTATAAATTGCAATTCTATAGACCAGTTTTCACAGAAACTCGTAAATTCATTGCCGGTATAGGAAGCAGCCTGATCACAAATCATACGTTAAGGGGTACCAAAAGTATAAATTAATTGTTAAGGCATTTACTGTAGCTACTGCCGTTAAATTAGTAACAGGATTAAAGTAGCAGAACTTTGTAAATGCATCTACAAAGACAACTGCGTTTATTGCCATTCAGTTTGCCCGTTGTGTCCATATGGACTGTATGAAAAGGAGTAGGGGGCTTATAATATAGGGTGTAATGTAATCTGTCGTGAACCAGATTGATTTTTATTTATTTTGCAAGTCTGACAACTGACAACGTATTTACGGGTATACTTAGATATACCTATTTGGAAACCAAAATTGTTTTTTTTTGTTTGTTGAGGGTTTTTTTTTCAACCAAAGTGTTAAAGAGCATCCTGATATTTTTTTATAATATGGCACCTATAACTTTTTGAAACATAGAGACGTTTCTTAACTTGATTTTGAATACGATATAATAATCCATTTGCAATTTCATACGTGAAAGCTATATTTTTGTTGATACTCCCTTGTTTAATTAATTCGATTATATTTTTGGTTTCTTAATCATTATTTTGTTCTACTTCTAGCCATTCACTATAATTTTGAATATTATTAAGGGGAATATGTTCTCCCCTCTGATACTCGATACTAAAATCAAAAGATTGTAGGTAAGCCCACCACCTATGTACCCTAGGAACAAATTCTTTTTTATTACGCGAGGCTTTTAGCGAGTTACAATCAGTAATGACTTTATATGGCTTGTCAATTAAATAGTTACGAAAATGCCTAATAGATCTACCGACTGCCAGTTCCCAACTCATAAGGGTGGTGACGACTTTCAGTCTCAGTGTATATACTATAGCGACAGGCAAGTGGGCACAACATTCTCAGTGAGGGGGTACTTTTAACTTAGGCATTTATGGAATAAACTAGCTGCGCCCCGCGGTTTCACCCGCGTAAGTCTCGATCCCGTGGGGATATCGGGATAAAAAGTAGCCTATGTCTTAATCCAGGGTGTCAGCTACCTCGACACAAAATTTTATCAAAATTGGTTCAGCCGTTTGAGCGTGAAGAAGTAACAAACATACACACACACACGCACACACTCACAAACTTTCACCTTTATAATATTAGTGTGACCAAAATAAACAGCTGCTTAAAACAAGCCCTTTCATTTGATATGTCACACGGTACAGTCAGCAAAACTTTGTTTTTTAATTTTCTAATTTGCCCTGCCCACCTCCATAATCAAATATAATTTATTTACGTAACACGTCGGTGTTTGGGTCACAGAAGTTCAGTTGTGTACCAAATTTCAACTTAATCGGTCTAGTAGATTCGGAGCAAATCAGCTGTGACACGGGCAGACAGACACACGAGTGATCCTGTAAGGGTTCCTTTTTTCTTTTTGAGGTACGGAACCCTAAAAAAAAGCATTGGCGCTAATGATATTAATTAATCATTGATTGGCGAGAAATCTTTAGATTTTTATTCTCTTATTACAAATTGAATTGGTGACCGTAATTTATTTTACAACAGTGAGAATTTGTCATCATCTAGTGAGAATGGAGTCGGTCCTGGTTCAGGCCATGGTTCGGAGCAAGAGTGCATGGAAGCCCGTCATCTCTTTCTGTGAAGCACTAATGCTCGCGAAGGAGGAGGCGGAACGCGTGAGGGAGAGGCAAGGTTCGCGCCCTCGCGCCCCTAGTCGCCGCAGGAGACGCCCCGGGCGTCGGAAGTCGCAAGCCGATTTCCAGCCATCGTAGGCGCGGGCTTGCGGACGGTGAGCGATGGGTAGCTCGCCGTCCGATAAGAACCAGGCCCGGGTCGACGGCGCGTTGTGTTCCACGCGCGCCTCAAAGAGATGTCAGCACCAACTGACGGGGTCTGTTAGGACCAATGCTTGCCAGGGTTGCGAGTTTGTCCGAAAGGGATATCGTGGCCCTGGCACACACGCAACGGAAGAAACACGGGTGGGTTTTAGTCAGTAAAAGTCTGACACCCTCCCGCCCTCCCGCTCCGCCCAGAACGGGAGAAGTTATTTGATCATTTCCCACCCAAAAAAAAGGTGTCTTAGATTATTTTATTTTCTCGCAATTGTAGTGAAAAGTAACACACGGCCTCAGCACACGGCGCTAGAAACCCATTATAACTCGGGTTATGTTTACTCCCTCGCTAAACCTCGGGATTAATACTATCTCGTTTTTAATGTGTCATTTTAGCCCCTTGTAAGAGTTGTAAGCCTTGTATAACAATCTACTATTTATACTGCTCTGCTGAAAAATTACCAAAACTGTTATATCACAGACAGATGTTATCATTAAGCAATAATTATAATAATATATAGATTTAGCAATAATTATTTTGTCATAATTGCCGAGAGTTTAATTTTGATAAACATACAAAGTAAAAGAGCGCTACAATTAGCAAAAAACATAAGAAATTTTGAATTTCGCGGGCTTCATTGAAGGCTGAAGCCAATTATCTCCATTGTTTGCTTGTTCACTTTTAATGATTAACGTAGGTTGTATTGAATAAAATTTCGCGTATCCATGGAAGATTCTTCTTCATTGATCATAAATGAATTAAAATTATTAAGTTGTTTTTGATCAGATATTCATATCACAGACCTTTAAAATACAAATAACACGCCAACTTACGCCATTCTGTGGGATGTAATGTTTAACGTTGTGCCATGCTGTAAATGCGTGATGTGATTCTAACAGTAAAATAAGTTGATATTTATAAAAAAAAATAGTTTTAAAAATTAAAAACTATTGAGACAATGAAAAAGGCTGTATTCATGAACTTGACATTTTTCTAGATATTCACATCACTATTAAATTTTTACATTCATTCCATCATAGTCATTCATTTCGCTAATTTTCATTCCTTTCATTCATCAAATGTCGGACGACGTCTTTGGTTTCATGGCGCGTTTTATCTTGTAAAATGTACGTTTGGTGTAATAGATATAAATGTAATTACTTAGTTAAATGTCTATCGTAGTGTATTAGTTATAAAGTAACTACAAAACCAAGTAGCAGAGTCCAGTTAAGTTACAAGGTGTTTATCTTGTTTTTAGGTTATGTTAGTGCTTGGTCCATATTTTACAAATAAAACGTATTTAAAATGACGGACGGAGATTCCGGTGAGAGTGGTAGGGTGGTGGCGATCCCCTGCCCTTTCGTGAAGCGGACAGTGGAGTGCGCTGGCGCGGCGTTCCTTAGATATTACAATGTAAAGTGCCATGGTGGCGACGCATTGTTCGAAACGCTTAAGTCAAATGAAAAGGCTGAAGAAGTCATCTTCGACGATGATGTCGAGTACCTGCGGAGTTTGGATCCCAAAGATTGGAAGATGCAAGATCACTATGCCGTTCTAGGTATGAAGAACTTGCGTTACAAAGCCACTGATGACGACATAAAACGTGCTTACCGGCAGAAAGTGTTGAAGCACCACCCCGACAAGCGCAAGGCGCAGGGCGAGGAGATCCGCAGCGACGACGACTACTTCACGTGCATCACGAAGGCGTACGAGATCTTGGGCACGCCAATTAAACGCAGATCCTATGACTCTGTAGACCACACCATAGACGACACTGTACCTTCTCAAAGCGATATTAAGAAGGATGGCTTCTACAAATCTTTTACTAAACATTTTGAGTCAAATGCACGATGGTCTGAGAAGAGAAATGTGCCTCTATTAGGTGACGAGAATAGTACCCGGGAACAGGTTGAAAGGTTTTATGCTTTTTGGTATGAGTTTGAGTCGTGGCGTGAGTTTTCTTATCTTGACGAAGAGGAGAAGGAGAAGGGCAATGATCGGGAGGAGCGGAGGTGGATCGAGAAACAGAACAAGGCTGCGCGGGCCAAGTTGAAGAAGGAGGAGATGGCGAGAATACGGAGCTTGGTGGACCTGGCGTACGCCACCGATCTCAGGATCCAGCGGTTCAAACAGGAGGACAAGGATAAGAAACTAGCTGCCAAACGAGCCAAACAGGTAAACATAGTAATGATTAACACTGCTTTGACAGCACAGTGAGCACTACATCATAAGTCTGGGTGGCGGGGAGAATAAGGGCCTTCTATTATTATTTTTTGGAATTATCTTAAAATTGTAACAATTTTTATTTAACTGTTTCAGACTGTTAGTATGCATGCAGACGGCTAGCATAAGCCTCATATTATAATATTGAGCATAATTATACTATCCCTCAATGACAGAAATAACAAAAAGTAAACAACTGTTACCCCTTACTAAATTATGTATGATGATTTCGAATAATTTTCTATGCAGATGGTCTGCATTTGAAATGTTTTGCGAGCATACTTTGCAGCTTGGTCCAATACATTGTAGTGGTGGGAAACTTATCTTGTATTTAGCATTGCTGTTGATTCAAGTAAATAATATTGAATTCTTCTGTCTAGTTCCTAGCAGATACGAACATAGTAACAGACAACATCTTCCTATTTGCTAACCAATACTTTATTATAAGTATAATTTATTTATTTCTCTCTTCACAAAGGTTCACATAATTATAGACAGAGACAAGAATTATAATGTTTGACAAAAATTCATAAATGCAAAAATGTATTGTTTTAGATCTACAGTAAATGAATTAACATCTTATTAAAAAAAAAAAAAAAAATACTTTAATTCGGACCCACAAAACAAAACAAAATGAGAAATAAAAATCTTAGTTTTTTTACCTGATATCTAAAATTATAATAAAATAGAGTAGTAACAAAGGTACATTGAATACTTAAAAAAAAAAGTAATTGCTACGATCTTTGGGAACAAGGCTATGCCGAAAATATAGTTGTTCGAATCGTCCTTTCGTCTGGATGTATGTTCCGGATTGGCGCAAAAACGGCGGAACTGATTGGGTGAAACTTTGGCACATAGCCAGTTTATGACCTGGATTAATCCATAAGCTCCCGTGGGATATTGTCCGACAACCACGCGGGCGAAACCGCGGGAAAAACCTAGTCAATTATAATTTAGGTTCCTCTCAATCATCCATTATGGTGATTTATGTGGATTGATATTCCAGCATGGTGCATTTAAACTCAATGCACTGCACAACAGTGCATTATAGAATTTGATACACATACTCAATTCTACTATATCTATTCCAGGATGCAGTACAAGCAAAGAAAGCTGAAGAAGAACGTCTCATCAAAGAAGCTCAACTTGCCAAGCAAAAGGCCGACGAGGCTGAGCGCGCGCGTATCGAGGTGGCGCGCGCCGAGCGCGAGCAACAGAAGAAGAACCTGCGCAAGGAGAAGAAAGCGCTACGAGACATCTGCAAAGCAAATAACTACTACTCCAAGACTGAAGATGAAACCGTCTCTCATATGGCAGCAGTAGAAAAAATCTGTGAAATGTTGAAAGTGATAGAAATACAAACTTTTGTAAAACAACTAGAAAGCAAAGGCAGAGATGCTTTCATTAGAACTGTCAAGGAAACTGAAGACAAATTAGAAGCAGAGAGAAAATCTATATTCGATAATAAGAGAGTAGAAGAGCAAAAGGCTAAAAAAGAATCTGCGCTCAAACAGCCCATTGAATGGAGTGTTGAGATGACACAACTTCTCATTAAAGCTGTTAACTTATTCCCAGCAGGCACCAACCAGAGGTGGGAAGTGGTTGCTAACTTCTTAAATCAACACGGCACATTTACTGATGAAAGACGGTTCATAGCTAAAGATGTTTTGAACAAAGCTAAAGACTTGCAAAGCGCAGATTTCTCTAAGAGCAGTCTGAAGAAAGCGGCAAATGAAGAGGCATTTGATCAGTTTGAAAAGGAGAAGAAGAAAGGATATAACCACATTGATGAAAGTGGAATATCGAAGAGTGATAATCCTGTGAAAGTAGTGAACGGAACAGCTTCACCGAAACCTGAAGAAGCTGCTAAACTAGATGACAAGACTTGGACGAAAACTGAACAAGAACTGCTTGAACAGGCCATCAAGACGTTCCCGGTGAGCACCCCGGAGCGCTGGGACAAAATAGCTGACTGTATACCGAACCGTACGAAAAAAGACTGCATGAAACGATACAAGGAGTTAGTTGAATTAGTTAAAGCAAAGAAGCAAGCCGCCAACATCGCGAAATAACATACAACACTACTAGTTCTGTATCAAATTGTTTACCATCTGCCACCAAGTTAATGACCAAAGTAGATAATATGGGTATTGTAAATTATATTTACATGGGTAAAGTTACACTGTTGGCTCGTGACAAAGACGTTTAATAAGAAAACTATAAAGAATATTGTAATTATTGCTTCATGAATTAGTAATTATGAAATAAATTACAGTTTTCATTTCAAAGAAATTGTAATGCATGTTTTGATTACTAAAAGTACCCTAAAATTTGGTTTGATCAATCATTCGTTTTTATCCTTCTACTGCTACGAATTAAGATGCTCTGTTATAAAATACTCAAATTCATATCACTTCTATTATTTTACTTAGTCGTATGTACCTAGATGGTTTGTGATATTCAATTTAGAAGACAAAATCTATGTATTGGATATTTTAAATACGAAGCTTGGCTTGGCAATTCTCTATGAATAATAGCGTGGCGGTTAAAAGTTAGCCCCTTAATATTTATTACTAAATAAAAAGAAGCTGACCGATTGCCTAATTGACCGAACATTATATGATTATAATATGACAAAATTCGCGAGTAACATTCCTCTCTACAGCACCCATTACAACTAAATGTTGTGAAGTAGCAACTGTAACGCAATGTGATACACCGGCGAGTGGTTGAGGTTCGCGTGTCTGTCGCGGTCGCCTGCTCGCAAATGACACGGTCACTTAGTAGGTACTCTGCCTGCCCCACAATCAGCGTACCTGTCGTGCCACTGCTAGGAAGCTGGGAATGCACCTTCCTTCACATACCTACTTATTAAAACTGTACATAGAAACGCTTGATAAGTATTGTACTTGCCATTGAAAATGTTCAAGCAATTGAAACAGTTCTCGTTACGTTTAGAACGTTTGTAAGATAAAGGAATCTATTATTATTTATTTTAGTCACATCAGTTTACAAAATAAGATTAAGTAAGTATTTTACCAGTGATTTACTAACTTACTGCTGCGTGTGCAAAGTATATTACTACTCTTCTATGGTGTTGTTAACAATCGTTGTGATCATAATCACAGAGCATGTTATTTTATCTTAATTAGTAAATAAAACAATAGGTACCTACATGCCACATGAACTCCCGGTAGAAGTTACTTCTACCGGGAGTTCGTGGTTACTTTATTATGATCACAACGATTGTTAGCAACCAATTTATAATCGTTCATCAAAATACTAATGAATATAATAATAAGTGAACTGATGCGATAAAATAATACTATCCACAGTGGCTTAGTTTTCTAAGCAGTTGTATTTTCAGATTCACAGAAATGTGTAACTTATGTAGTAGGCCCTTAAAATTTAAATAGTGTTTTTTTATGAAATCTTTACCCACAAGCATCCCTTTTCCATGCTTAGAGCACTTTTCCCGCCATCAGTAATGTTTGTATGTATGGCAACATGTCCTTAGACAGACACGACATACGATCATCTTGTCATATTTTTTATATTTATTTGTTTATTGTGATGATGAATATAGTCAATTTCAAATTTTTACATGATTTTTATTTTGTATCCAGCAGATGTGATTTTCAGAAGTGTAACAAACTCGTGAGGAAAGTTTTGAGTAAGTACCTACTTATAAAATGTGGACGGCGATACGAGTAGGGGCAGACCAAAGAAATGATGGATAGACTGTGTGAAAGATGATAAATGGCTACTAGAAGGGGGGGGTGACTACCGAGATGACGATTAAAGAAGTATGAAAGAATAACGAAATGTGCCTAAACGTAACGCGTCCTTGAGATTTCACTCTCATTTCTTGTCCAATTATGGAATCGCCGCCTAAGAAAATTCACTTCAAAAACCCATGTTGCACCAACCCCAAATAAATTGCGATAAAGGCAAAAGAATAATGACGACCTCACTACACGACCTGTTGCATCACTGCATAATTATCTGCATGGGCTAGACACAAAATATGAGCCAGGTTTCCATAACATGCTCTTCATGAACTGCAGTAGGTACCTCCAGAACTCCTTCTTGCCCACGGTGTCTTGAAGCAGTCGTGACTTCAGTATTCAAGTTAGTAAGTGGCAACAGCGGTCATGGTCTTGGGCACCATCCCCAGGGGTGAGCATACGTGCCACATGACCACAATTTACAGTGCAGCGGTAAACACGTGGCCCTGAAGGTACGGTTAGCAACGAAGTCGATATTTTCAACTGTTCATTAGTGGCATTTGTGGAAAAGACACCATACTTACTTATCTACTCGTTTTGTTAACTTTTTGAAATAATCTAAATTGACACTAGAATTAATGTCGTTTTATTATTACATCGTATTTTTTTTTAACTATGTACCTAATTATATCTGATTTACAAAACTGAAGTGTTAATCGACTTCCGTTGTCGACCGTACACATTCCGTGGGCGTCAATAGACTACATCCACAAAACCGCAGGATAATTTGTGACGGCATGCAGTGTGTCACCGATGCTACAGAACGATGTACAACAGCGACATCTATGGTAAGTACAACATTATGCTCTTGCATAAAAATAGAAACGAAACTGTATAAATTTACTATATTGCACATTCGGCCAAAACAAGCTATAAATAGGTAGGAATATAATCCCAGTACGGTCAAGGGCCCGGTAACGAGTTGTCATTACAAGAATTACTAGCTGTTGTGCATTTCCGAAGCGGAGCATTTAGAGGCCGACTCAAGGTCATTGGCCGGCAGGTGCTCCTACAATGTACTTGTTGATATGTATTTATTCCATACACGGTGTGTGTATAGAGCTTATAGCGTTCGCCAAGGCCGGATCTGGACACATGTTGGAAATTAATATTATTTTAAAGATTTTACGATCAGGAATTATGATCACAATCATTGTCTATAAAACTTGTGCCTCTGTATATAGTCTGTAGCACGTATTTGCATGGAAGATTGTCATGCATAAAATTATTATAAATGCGACCTTGCTAAGATAAGCATAAAGTTATTTTCTTGGTAGTAACTAGTACCCTTCCTCTATTTTAATATACCTACTAGGCGATGACTAAGCTAAGCTTGTGATTTCTCATTACCATATTACACGTATTGTTGGCAGTAAATTTTAGCTAAGTCAGAAAAATACTTTCTCCGTTCTCCAATGTGACATAACATACCTAACGATTCAAATAATAGTTTTTTCTCAGGAGTCAGGTAGCCTTATATTATGAAATAAAACATAAACCGTTTCTATCGGAGATGGTCTCGAGTGTCGTCAGGTTTTAACTCCTTATCTAGGTACGTCTCACCTTCCCCTCAATACGATTAGCTGTCAGAAACTGCATGTCTTTTGGTGATTATGGACCTACCTAGTTACTCCAAATTGGGGAAATTAGGTATTCAGCACTAATAGTGTGTTATTTTTAACCGATTTCCAAAACGGAGGAGGTTATATTGTGTCAGATTACAAAGGTGGCTGGCAACTGATGCTGATGGACACCTAAGCCTGTATCACTAAGGGCATTCATCATTCCCTAGGCAGAGGAACCCATGCGCTCCACATCGGAACAGCAATTCTGCTTGGCGATTGCATCACAAGCTCATCACTTGCGCACAAGGAATAATAGCAATAGGAAAATCTTCTTAGATTTGTTTGAGAGGGTAGGTAGTGCAACAGGTAATATTAGGAATAGGTAGGTACCGGTCTACATGACTTTTTGAACAAGTTGTAATTTCGGAAACCATTAACATTGCGCTCGGGCCGCAGTGTTTATGTTCTTTTCAATACAAAAATTCCAATGGAGTGAATGGAGAATTCCATTTTTCAATAGATCGATAAAATAAGCTACCTACTAGAGTATGTATTCGTGTCAGATTGCATATCAGTATTCCTTTAAGTAGCCAGTTTTGGGCATGCGCGGAGTGTGCCAGGCATGCATCAGAGTGACAACACTCGGAATGGAAACGACATGAAATAGAAAACATTATTTTCTGAGGGTGTTCTATTATGAATAAGCATTGTGGAATTATCTGATTATGGAACGGGAAGGTCTTGGTTTAACATCCGTACAATAATAACTAAGTAGGTATTGTTTGTTATTGAGATTGGTAGGTTGTTCACCTGATCCGAAATATGAAAAAAATAAAACAAGATTTTCGCAAGCAGGAAACAGAATTTTCAAGGAAACAAAAGGAATTTATTTCTTACTTCGGTTGCGAGAATAGATTTCTCGACCAAAACGCGAGTCAGCGCAGGAAGTTTGTGGTTCACAGTTCACTACCACTTGAAGGGTTTCATAAAAACTATAAAGGTGTAGGCGCAACATCCATGCGTTCGACAGATACGTACAAATCGTTGGCAACGACAATCTCATCATTCTCATCCGCCCACTGCCATTACGGGTCGATTAGCCATGAAATAACACCACATATCCTGTTACGAAACAGAGGACGAGTTTATTCAGATAAAAAATAATCAAACATACATTGACTGAAATCCAAATAAGTGCCATTGAAATATAAAATGTATGCTAATTTATAACGGTTGCGATGTTTCTACATGGCCTGTGATTTGGAAGATAAATGCAACCTGCCTTCTGTTAGGTAACTATTTCTGGTATGGAGCCTGAAAATTGACTTCAAATGGTTATCCTACGCCCATCTGGATAACAGAGGGGCAATTCCCGTGTTTTTAAGGACATACGCATCCAATCTCAGCCTCAACCTGTCAACAAAAATACATAAATTTTTGCATTGATGTAAAATAAGGGAAGATATGGTACGCGTTCCTCGACGTAGACCGCATAAATTAGGTGCTACACAAACGAACTGGCGTTTGTGTAGCACCTTAAGTAAAATTACAGCAATCGTCTAAATAAGCAGCAACAATGCCTTCCTGTCTTTATAAAATGTGCATAAATAGTGCAAAAACCAAAAACAAGTCCCACGGGATTAGTTTTCACTCGTAAGTAGAGCCAAAAATTCAATAATATTTAATGTTTGCTCCGTCATAAGTTCTAGTCCATTTAATATTTACGTGATGTTAGAGAGGCCATAACTTCATATTTAATACATCAATGCATTTTGGACATAGATTGTAGCTGAGATGAGTTTGCAACCAGATTTTTAAAAAGAACGCAGTTTCAAAAAATCGCGTTCGTAATATTATTAATTAGCATACATTTTCCTCTTTTTAGACCCTTACATTTAGTATTAGCTTACACTCAAGATACTGCTTTGCGTATCAGCAGCAGAAGCCATTTATTCGCTGTTACTTTAAAACGTTCGTGAAAATAATTAAAGTGTAGGATTTCTAATTGTAATCCGTCCGTCGGTATTTTAATATAGTTATATCGTATCTATTGGTAATATCTTTGAGAGAAATCGCGTCGTTATCCACAAGTGGAGTTTCAATGACTAGGAAATGGCGCAAAAACTAGCAAGAAAGATATTTTATACATAAAAGCTTGCATTTACACACGTCTCTTACTCTGCAGCCCTAAAGTGCATTTTGAGTCGTGGTTATTCTTTGAAAGTTGCAGTGGATACCTAGTTTTAGATTACTTTAAACAACTGGGGGCCTAAAACGGACGCTTTGTCAGAATCAGACTATGATCTGCGTAGAATTCATACATGACATCCCGCAATTCATCTGTTTGACAGCTGCTATTTGACATTAGACTTCAATACAGCAATTCATAATTTGTGGACCATTTTACGAAACGCCATACAAAACTGTCAACCATATGAATTGCGGGATATGAATTGTACGCAGATCATAATTATGATTCTGCCAAAGCGTCCATTTTAGGCCCCCTGGACTACCCTTAGATCATTATTCGACAAAGTAACCGTTAGTTATAAATCGTACAACCAGTGAAATTAGCGGGATTATGAATTAGCTTCACAGAAATCTAAATAATTAGGTTTAGATTTCTGTGATTAGCTTTGAAATCAATGGGCGGACGCAGATAACTTCCATCGGGGCCGAAACTACCCAAATAACACGCTTTTATGTATCAACGAATAAACGGCACATCTATCTGCGGCGATGTTCACTAGTCTATGTGTTTACTCATTATAATTAACATTAAAAAGATTATAAATATTTGAGTTTGGTTCAGTTCCACTAAGGCACGATCAAGGCCATACATTGCGATTAAAGCTTACTCTTATTTAAGTACATAATTATTAATTATTATTTTACTTAGATACGTTAATATTCTCTTTCTTGTGACATTATTTTACCAAATTAAATGAGATTCTTTAAAGAAAGAAGTAGGTACTTTAAGTAAAATTTAATAGAACTGCCATTTTTAAAACATTAATGTAGGTTCATTATTAGGTAGGTAGGTATATTATGAAATATTCTTTGATAAGTAAGTAGGTATCTGAATGTAATAAAGCACCAGTACCTACCTATTACAGAGATATGATTAATTAACGTTTATAATTAGGTTGGTATATTCTTACAGATATCTTAAACATACGTAGTCAGAAATAGGCACGCATTGCTGAAAAGCGATCATCTAAATTCTAATTGACTTTCAATGTCAAATTAACAAACATTGCGCATTAGGTATCGTCAAATACTTACCTACTTGAAGTTTTAATATTTTTAAATAGTTCAAAACTCCAATCGATTCTTTAGAAGATAATAGCTTTTTAATAACCTGTACCTACCAACATACTTTTAATGTGACTGTACGTAAATATTTCACAGTATTTGCAACGAGGCAGTCAGAAAGAAGTAATACAGATGGATGAAGTACCAATAGGTAGGTACTATTATCAACCATTGTCCATCACCATTATGTGAGTGTGTGAATGACCTGAATTAATAATGTTATGTCACTGGCAACATGCTTTAATAGTCATCTTTACGCTAGAGAAAGTCACTGTGAAAGCAATTATGTAATATTTTCTAACGCACTTTTGCATAAAAGTGAATAATCTCGTATCTTATTAACAAAAATATTTATGAGAAATTAAAATAATAAGTACGAATAATTTGTGAAATAAATTCTTCATGAAGCACCAAATGGGCACCACAACTATTATTGTAATAAATGGTTATTTTAAAATCAGTCTTAAAATTTAGCAGAGATTAAGTACATAATTGAGGTAATTTTCGCCAAAATAACGGAAGTATCAAGAGTTCCAGACGCAGCATGTTCGCCACGATACTACTTTCATATTTTTAGACTTCTAATAAATTATGTATTCTTGTTAAAAACATTTTAATCAATAATGACATGAATTTTAGTTTTCTAATCTACCTATATTAAAATAAGATGTCATGACATTTTGAGCACAATGTAGGTACCTAGTTACCTAATAATAGGCGCGTTAGTTACCTAATAATAGGCGCGTTAGTTACCTACGTATTTTTTCGTTTAAAGTCTTCTTTTTCTTATAATTTCTAATATTATCAACTTATCATAGAGACAGCAACTGCTGATATTTATAAACCATAATAGGTACCTCTAAGTGTGTTGGTCATCCAACAAAAAATAAAATAAAATGGAATGTTTGTTTAAACATATTAACTTATCTCTTAGGAAAAGGCACGCACTGACCTTAGCTTAAAATGGCTCATTGGTTTCTGCAGGTACTTTCTGCATGTGCTCTGCAATATCATCCTTATTTAAGTACTGTATTTCACCTTGTTGGAATTTGGACAAAAGTGATTCATTAGCCTGTACCAACTTGATCTTAATTTAACTAAACAGAATTTAGTTTTCAAGATTTACTTTTCTAGAAAAGATGGACGGATAATTATCAATAATCAATTAATCATAGATCAATGAAAACTTAATAATAATTGTATGTACTGATTCGATATCAACATTTAAACAATTTTGAAAACATAGCATTTTAATTTTTTTTCTTTGTGTTTTAGACGTTGATAGTTTTGAATGATGAGTGCTTCAACCTTCACTTCAATATCTTGACACATAACAAAACACTTGAATACAGTAAATAAGTAGGAAGAAGGCTATTTGAGATTATCTGTAGTAATGACTAAAGAACTTAAGAGATAGGTAATTACTTTTCTATTTCTGACTGATATAAGCACTTAGCTTGACTTATATCTGAATGATAATGCAGAGTTTAGAGTAGAAGAATAAATAACCATTAATTCTAAGAAAAATATATAAAAAAAACTGCCAATAACATGGCTATAACTCTACAATATAAAATGTTTAAAATCCTTGGAAAAATATCTTGAAACTTGCTAATTTCCTTCCATCAACTCTAGAATATTTTATAAAACCTTTTTGAGCTGGATTATACACAATAACCCCGTATAATACGAACACAGAAGCTAGTTACCACTCATACCACTTCACTCATCACCCTGCAGCTTAGCTTAAAACAGATCAATTAAATTACTAATCTTTGAAAGGCCAACCATTTCTTTCTCACAAAAACAGTATCAACTTCTTTCACTGTATTTTGCATCCCTTCCTTTTCTTGTTAACATCAGCTTGCTTGCTTTTTTTCTTAGCTAGACCTTCAGCAGTTATATCAGATATTACAGACAGTCTTTTACTGGTGTCATGTCTATCCTGTCCCTCGTGCGGAGGACTTACATCAGGTGGGTATGTACAACTGTACAAATTGTTGTTCTCACTGTAGCTGTGAGGCATGTTAGACGGAGGGATGCTTTCAGGCACCAGGTGGTTTGTGGGGTAGTGAGATGCCGGCCTAATGCTCACTGGGTCCGGGAAACGAGGCTTCTTGCTAGTTGTTGGTGGAGGAGGAGGCTGTCGGTGTTGCATGGAACTGTGATTGCTTGGTACCCTTTTATCGTCGAAGGATCTTGAGAGAGCATGAGATAAATTGCTGCCTGAAGTTCCAGCTTCAGATTGTTGAGCATAATATTGGTTTGACATCTCCAAGGACTGCAAGGCACTAGCTTTGGACTGAATGGATTCTTTTTCAAAAGGTTCAACATAATGCAAATCGGAGTCAACAGATTTGCACAGTCTGAGTCGGTTCTCACGGATCATATCTCGAGGATTACTGTAAGCATCACATAATATTGCCTGCGGAGTAGGAGGTTCACTGTCTAGCTGCGTTGGCTGTTGTTGGGATGCCATTCTTTGCTGTTTTTTCAGTAGCGCCTTCTGCCTTGCCTTCTCCTTGGCCCTTTGTAGTTTCTTATATTCTCTCTCTTGCAACAATCTTGCCAGTTCACCATCTTGAGCTTCTACAGCACATCTCATATCAGCCAGCAGGGCATCCTGGTTATTGTCCTCATGACTCAGTTCTCTAGCAAGTCTCGCATCTTTCTCTTCTTGTTCCAATCTTCTTCTCATATCCTCAAGTTCAGTAGGAGATAGACCTAGCTCTTCAGGATTGAGATCCACGTTTGGAACAGTAGCGACAGGCGGGAGCGCTGGGGGCGCAGCGCGAGAGGAACTGGGTTGTTGCAGCATGTCAGTGCCTCGCTGGCGACGTTGTCTGCGCAGGTTGATCTCAGCCATCTCTCTGGCGATCTCCGCATCGATGTCAGCCTGTCGGCGGCGCGTGAGCTCGTGCAGGTGCACCTCGTGCTCGATGTCACGCTGCTCGTTCAGCGCTATGGGGAAGTCCTCGCGGATCTGCTGGTTGCGATATCTATTTTCGCAGAGGTGTGAGGATATTTCGCGGTCCTGCAGGCGGTGCGCCAGAGCTCCGTCAGAGCGCACGAGCCACTGCTCGCGTAGGTCCGTCACGTGTCCGAACTTGGGCATTGTGTCACTAGCCTGGAACCCGGCCATCGCTGGTGCGCGACGGTAGAAAGTATCCTCCGGACTTTCCAAATAATGTCACCTAAATGCAACACACAGAGTACACACGGAGTTACGTTAGCGTAACGTAATACCAGTAAATTGTGTGTCAGCACGACACAAGTGGCATGGTGACGGCTCCAGCCTCAGATCGACACCACCATTCATAACACAGCACAAACCTTTCACGTCGACTTTCTTCGCATTCCGTGAGAATCCGCGATGAACTTTTTACGTTTTCCCTGTGAACTCTGAGTGAACAATGGTCGGCAATGTTTGTTAATCTACATAATGAATTGCACCGAACACTCCTCACTCATTCATCCCTCCTCCACAAGTCCACAACAAATAAATTCTAAAAGTTTTTTCTACTGAATCGATTAAATTACAATGACAGGCACGCAAGGGCACGCATGACATGACAGCACTGACACTGACTGACAGTGCCAATGACTTTTAAACCTATGGAATTGCCATAGCTACAAAATTAGCGTGCATCCTACAAGGATCCTTAAAAAATAAATTAATAATTTTATTTAAAAAAAACCCGCAACGCAAAAAAGAAAAGCGAACATTTAAAGTCAAAAATAATAAGTATGTACAAATCCTTGTGCCATCAAATTCGATTGAGTAATACCTGTATTATACAGGGGGTTTGGTGCATCGTGTGCCAAATTGAAATGGTCGACTGAAGGAGTCATCCGCTAGCTTTTTAGACCCTTTAACACCCCTCATGCTCTGTGGATTTTTTTTTATGGACTTTTTATTGTTTTCCAAAAAAAAGACCCAAATTTTACATTCAAATACAGATTTAAAAAAAAAAATAAGGCGTAGTCTCTGAATTTTATTTTTATTTCGATGTGTATTGTTTAAGAATACTTTTAAATACAAAATTAGTGATATTAGTCACCTAGTTCTTTTTTAATTCACTCGCCAAGGTAAAAGTTAAATTAAAGCTGTACATGTTACAGCTGTTTATAAGGCTACAAAAAAAAAGTCAAAAGCGACCGGGATCTTCCAACTCCCTCATTAATTCTCCAGTCTATCCTCTTTCTAATGATGTGCCACATGCCATAAAAGTATTTTAACAACTTTGTGAATTCGCTACAATTGTGAATCGAGTCACCTAAGGCTAATATTCAAAATTATGATTTAAAAAAAAATCTCTTAAATGATACCTGTCAAACCTATAAATCTGCTATCTCATTCTTATGGTTAGGTAAATTCGTGTCTCATATCTGTATCTTTCGTGGGATTTACTTGAAATAAAAAAACAAAATTGCATTTTTAACATTTATTTAATCATTGTTACAAATCTTGCTCAAATTGTTGGCCTCTGTTGCGAATGCAGGCCCGACACCTGTTCCGTATTTCAACAGTTGTTGTACGAAGTCGTATTTCCTCCTTAATAGTATTGAATGCCGCTTCTATGCGTTGGACTAATACCTCCCTAGTTGGAACCTCCGTGGCATATACCAACTCTTTGGCACGTCCCCAGACATAAAAGTCTAACGGAGTTAGATCTGGGGAACGTGGCGGCCATGGAATAGGGCCATCGCGTCCAATCCATGCATTGGGGAACACATTGTCGAGATATTCCCTCACAGTCAATCGCCAATGCGCGGGACAGCCGTCATTTTGAAATACAATGGGCACACGTTCATTAAATACGGGCACATCGGTCACTAATTCGGGCAGGTCATTTTGTAGGAATTCCAGGTAGTCTTCGCCATTGAGATTATCGGGCAGGTAATGCGGTCCAATTACCTGATTCCCTCCTCCTGGACTCCTGCCCAAACCTTTACACTAAACGTTCTTTGAGAAGATTTCTGTCTTTTAACACGTGGGTTTTGCGTTTTCGTTGTCCAGTGGTGCAAATTGTGTAAATTGAGGATCCCATCCTTGATAAATTTGGATTCATCCGTCCACAGTATTCTTTTTTAAAAATCAGGATCATCCACATCCGTGTGTAAAAGAAACCGACAAAAAGCCACTCGTCTCCCAAAGTCGCCACCCTCAAGACCTGCTACAAACAAAAAACTCTTTTAAATTTCTCTTGGGCAATAAGTAATTCCACAAGAAAGGACCCGCTGTTCGTGCTAATAGATTCACTACCTGGAAGTGACGCCATACCATACCCATTACCTGCTAAACAAAGGCAAGGTCAAACAAAGCTTGCACGGGTTTAAAGTTAGTTTAAAATTACGTACCTTGCACCGGAGTGTAGTGGAATGGATGCTTTTTGTTTTGACGAAGTACTTTCCACACTTTCCATATTGAAATATCAAGATGTGATGCCACATTTCTAATGCTTCTTGTAGGGTCTTCCTCAAAAAGTGCCAGTATTCTCTCGTCTACTTCAACATTATGTCGCACAATATGGCCCCTTGGTTCATTAAAAGTAACACTGCCAGTCTCGCGTATGCGTCGGTATGTGTCTTGGAAGACTCTGCGGCCAGGTAATCGTCTACCAGGAAAGCGTTCCTGGTAAAGTAGTTGCGCTGCACGAGCGACGCCATTAGCGGCTCCGTAAGCCATCATGATGTCCGCATATTCTTCGTTAGAGAATGTCGCCATTGCAATAACAAAAAACTCAAAGTTTAACAATAACAACAAAAATTAAACAAATGTAACAAGAACCAGCAAAACTTAACGATAACAAAGTAATAAAAGAATCGCGGAGTATGGTGAACTAGCACACACGTTAGGTAGCAGAGGCAGTCATGTCTCGACTAAAAAAATGGTGGGTCGGGCGGCGCGATTTGTTCAAACCGATTTAAGGTATGCAAGAAAGAGATAGAAGATAGATTTTACTGTGAAAGAGTGAGAAAACAAATTTTACCTCTTTCTCAAGTAACAGTTCCGCAATAAATATTTTTTCATTAGAATTTGGAATGTAGTTTTATGTGACTTGATTCACAATTCTAGCGAATTCACAAAGTTGTTAAAATACTTTTATGGCATGTGGCACATCATTAGAAAGAGGATAGACTGGAGAATTAATGAGGGAGTTGGAAGATCCCGGTCGCTTTTGGTTTTTTTTTTGTAGCCTTATAAAGCTAATAAGCTAAGCAGCTTTAAAGCTGTAGCATGTACAGCTTTAATTTCATTCTGCGCTCGAAGCTCGCTGCGGAAGGACGTGTGTTGCGCTGCTCTCGCTGTGCCCCGCTCTCCCGCTGCTGCTCTTTCGTGCCCGGTACGTTACGCTTGCGTAACGCTCTCGTAGTCGCCCCGACTACAACCGATCGTCGATTGATTAGATTGATTAATTTATTTAATCGAAAGACACTAGATCAAAAAAAGTGCCTTTTTCAAGGCAAGCGTTTCTTTAACAGTTTGTTCAGAGACTAGCTTCATTAGGCCCCTTCTGGGCAAAACCACAGTTTCGTGGTCCTCGGTGGAAACCTTACGGTGTTAACGAAACCGAGTAGGGTGTTGACCCAAACGCACCCGCCGAACCCCTTCAGGGGGAGGCAGTAAATTGGACGGGTCCCAGAGTTAACCGGCCTTGGGGGATCTCCTAGTCGGCTCTGGTAGCAGTTTTCCTTCCGCAGCTACTCACCTAGTGTCTCTAGGGTGTGTCTACACCCTTCGCGCTAGACTGGAAAGGGCCCCCTTGCACAATAAGATTGGCAACGGGATCACAAGCTTAGGGCTCACCAATAGGATACACATCCTCCCTGTCTGCACCCGACAGGGAGGGAAACACATCCCCGGGCCAATCCACCCGGGGAGCTAGGTATAGGGAACGATAGGCAGAGATTTAGTGGAGACGGCTCCAAAATTCCTCCCTACTAGGAACCCCCCTTAATCGCTATGGAGGACGCCATTATTTTGGCGTTCTTCAGAGAGGTCCTTTTTAAGGACCCAGCCTTTTTAGACAAATATGGAGTACAACTCGCCAAACTAAAGAGCCAGCCTTCTGCTGGCATCGATAAGTTCAGCGATGTACTCGCGAACCAGCAGGCGGAAGAGGACTTCCAGAGTCCCTCCCCTAGCCCGATCGTGTCTATGGACACTTCCGCACCTGCGGACAATCGCGTGCCAAGTCCGTGCAGTTCTGACTCCGAAGAATCCAGCTCTTCCTCTTCGTCTTCTTCTTCTGCCTCTGCCAAGCCAGGGGTCCTAACCTCTGGACCTGGCAAGAGGAAGAAGTCGAAGAGTAAGTCGGGCCAGGCGACAAAGATAGTGGCGTACGAGCCTCCCTCGACCCCTATCCCTTCTGCCCCCGTGGCATCCACCTCAGTGGCCCCTACCGCGGCCCCCCCTACCGTGACTCCGTCACCGGTCCCGGCGTCTTCCACGCAAGACCAAGATGGTTTTACTGTCGTTTCTGCCTCTAAGAAGGCTTCCCGTCCTCCGCCCATTGTCATCCAGGACAAGGGTAAATGGACGGAAATCTCGAAATGGTGTGTTGATCAGCGGATCAACTTCACCAGCGCGGTCAGTACCCAACCGGGTATAAAAGTCACCGTTCCCACGGCTAACGACTTCAGGGAACTAACCAGGACACTTCGGGTGAGAGGCATCTCATACCACTCATATACCCTCCCCGAAGAGCGTCAGACGCGTGTGGTGATACTTAGGATCCCCAGTGAGATTGCCACCGCAGACATTAAGTCGGACTTAGAGCGACAGGCTATTCCTGTCCTCGAAGTCCACAGGATGCACCGCTCTAGAGGCGGTGCACCATACGACATGATTCTTGTCGTATGCTCTCAGCTAGACGGGCATCACCCTATTTTCAAGATCGCTTCGATCTGTAGCCTTAAAGGCTTTGATATTCAGAAACCGCACAAGTCCAGCATTATCGGACAGTGCCACCGTTGTCAACTTTACGGTCACGCGCAGAAGAACTGCTTCGCGAAACCCAGGTGCGTCAAGTGCCTGGGTGAGCATGGCACTTCTGAATGCTCGCGACCGAAAGACCGTGCCCTCTGCACCGAACCTCCCAGTTGCGTTCTTTGCGGCAAACAAGGCCACCCAGCCAATTACCGTGGCTGCCCTAAGGCACCAAAATCGTCTTCCTCGAAGTTGACCAAGCGTTACGACGCGAGGCAACAGAGAGATAACCAGGGGGGATTCTCCTCCTCTCTGACCCAACCTCCGCAACGACTGAGCCCTCAAAGGTCCAGTCCGTGGAATTATTTCAACCACCAGCAGGCCTTCCCTGCCTTCGGCCAATACATGGCTCCTCCCCCCCCTCAACCTCAACCCATCCCACGGTTGATGGACCCTCGCCTTCGCGCTCATAGCGCTCAGCATCACCAACAATCTACCACCGCCGGTAGAAGCGCGCCTCTCGCGCCCCCAGTGGCCCGCGTGCCAGAGCCTGCTTCCAAAGCCGCTCCCCCTCTCAACACTCCCGCGCCTCCTCAACCCGCGGCCACTCCAGTGGTCGCAGCACCTAACACCTTCGATGCGTTTAATGTGATCTCGAGCACATTTAACATCTTTCTTTCGCCCCGCGCCAAGAAAATGGCCAGCGAAATAATTGTAGCCCGTAACTCCTGCGATCTATCGGAGATCCAGCGAATTTATCACGCGTATCCCGAGATCACGCAAGCCCTAGAGTCCATCGCGTATAGGAAACCATAATGTAAAATACGGCCCCCGCGAGAACTAAACTCAGATCACTAAAGTTAGGCTTTTTCAATGCCAACGGCATTAGAGAACAACGCGACGAAATCGCTGTGTTCCTCCGCGACCATCGGTTAGATATTCTCCTAGTACAGGAAACTTTCCTCAAGCCTTGTCATCGAGACCCGTCAATTGCGAACTATCGCGTAGTTCGCAATGACAGGACTCGATGCCACAGGGGCGGCACCCTGATTTACTATAGGACTCCTCTCCATTGCATCCCGCTCGATGCTCCGACAACTCTCTCGTGTCTTGAAGTGTCTGCATGCAAATTAGCAATGTCAGGTCATCAACCGATTACGATAGTTTCGGCTTACATGCCGCCCACCGCGACCACGAGCCCAGACGGTCTTCAAATGCTGTCTCGTGATCTTTCGATTCTTTTCGGCCTGAGTGAATCCGTTATCGTAGCGGGTGATCTCAACGCCAAACATCCGTCCTGGAACTGTAATACCACCACGTTTCGAGGCCAACATCTGTTTGACCTCACCGCCGTTTTAAATTTCGATATCATCGGTCCGATGAATCCTACTCATTACCCCCATATCCCCAGTCAATCCCCGGACATATTGGACATAGCGCTCCTAAAGAATATCAACCTACGGTTGGATTCGATAGAGGCGATGGACGAACTGACTTCTGACCACCGGCCGGTCGTCTTAAGACTGGCCCCTCGCGACGGACTCCTTGACCCTGACCAACCCCCCCTCACGAAAGTAGTCACGGACTGGCGGAAAGTAAGCGACCGACTGAAATCCACCACATCCCCGATACTGGATTCTATCCCCGATCAGTTTTACTCGATGGCCGACACGACGGCCGCGATCGACTCACTCACGGAACACGTACAATCAGTCCTGAGCGATTGCTCGAAGCAGGTTCCGGCGATGGACCCCCATCGCCGAAAGCTGCCGGACGATGTGCGTGAACTGCTGACTGAGAAGAACGCGGCCACTCGTGCATACAGTGTCTTTCCCTGTGACGCTAACAAAGTCTTCATGCGCCAATTACAGAAATCTGTAAGGAAGCGAATGAAAGAACTGCGTGAGGCTCACTGGGACAAGATGCTGGGCGAACTAGAGCCCACTCATCTGGCCTTCTGGGAGCTTCAGAGGAAACTCAGATCCCCACAAGTAGCTTCTATGCCCCCTCTGACACGACCCGACAGGACGATAGCATTCGACGACACCGACAAGGCTGAATGCCTGGCTGACACTCTCGAGACTCAGTGCTCGCCCAGCTCTCAACCAGTAGACCAAGCTCACCTCGCTGAGGTGGACGCTGAAGTCGAACGTAGGGCGAATCTCCCTCCGGTCGAAGACCCTGATTGTCCTCTGGCTCCCGTCACCCCAGACGAAGTGCACGACATTATCAAGGGTCTGAAAACCCGTAAATCTCCCGGATCAGACGGAATCACCAACAGGGTGCTCCAGCTGTTCCCCGCTCACCTGATCATGCTAATGACCAATATCTTCAATGGCGCTCTTAGCAACAACATTTTTCCTCAAGCTTGGAAAAGTGCCACAGTCATCGGTATCCCGAAGCCCGGCAAACCTAAGACCGAACCTTCCAGTTACGACCCATCAGTCTGCTCAACGTCTTCGGCAAAGTCTATGAGAGGCTTATTTATAAGCGTCTCAGAGACTATGCCGAGACGAAGGGCCTCATCCCAAACGAACAGTTCGGGTTCAGATCCCAACATTCGTGCGTACAACAGGTCCACCGTATCGTCGAGCATATAAGCGCTGGCTTCCAGCGCGGGCTCATGACGGGTGCTGTGTTCTTCGACATTGCGAAAGCGTTCGACAAAGTCTGGCACAACGGCTTATTATATAAGCTCTACATACTCGGTGTGCCCGATCGTCTCGTGCTCATCTTACGAGACTTTTTGTCGGACCGCACCTTCCGCTATCGCATCGAGGGTGCGCTATCCTCCCCCCATCAGCTCCGCGCAGGCGTCCCTCAGGGCGCTGTGCTGGCACCGCTGATATTCACTATATTCACTAGTGATATTCCCAAATGTAGAAAGGCGCAGTTAGCTCTGTTCGCAGACGACACGGCCATCTACTACTCCGGCCTCAGGCAAGACAATATCGCCCGCATCCTTCAGGCCGAAGTCAACAGACTCGCGGCCTGGTTCAGGAAGTGGAGGATCGAAGTCAACCCTGATAAGAGCCAGGGGGTCCTATTCTGTAGGCCCCGGCGATCACCCGCCCTGCCCCAACCGATCACCATGTTCGGCAAGCCTATCCCTTGGGAGAAGCGAGCCAAATATCTCGGTGTGGTCTTAGACCATCACATGACGTTCGGCGAGCACATAAAACAGGTGCGCTCGCGCGCCAGTTTTGCTCTCGGCCGACTACACTCCGTACTCAACCCGCGCAGCAAGTTGTCCCTTAAGTGCAAATTGCGTATTTACACCGCGTGCATTCGACCGATCATGACTTACGCCTGCGTAGTCTTCGCTCACGCAAAGTCGTATCACATCCATAAGATGCAGACGCTTCAAAACCGATTTCTCCGCAGAATTACGAAGGCTCCTTGGTTCGTTCGGAACGAACAACTTCACGTAGACCTTAAGATGCCTACCATCAAACAGTTTATGAAGCGCCTTGCAAAGCGCTTTTTCGAATCCGCGGAACGTCATCGCAACCCCTTGGTTGTGCAGGCCGCTAGCTACAGGCCTTCTGCCATTAGTCAGACTCGCCGACCGAGGCACACTCTCTTAGATCCGGATGACCCCGTCACTCTCCTTCAGGAAAGCAATAGGGCCACGAGTACAGTGCACAAAATACACAAACCGACCTTCCGTCCTCGCCGCCGAGGTACCACGCGAACTTCCCGAGTAAATTGTAATAAAAGTCCTCCCCCCCGTCCCTTGAATGTCGATGCGCCAGCCGCCCGGTTAGAGGCTGAGAGCGCCGTAGCAATAAATATAATATCCCCTGATAATAATCATGATCAAAATGTTGATCCAGCCCGTCCCCAAATTGTTACTAATTTTGTGATCCCCAACGACGCCCTAAGCCGAGGTCCGTACCCCACAGGGGGTGCCCTTAGTGCGCTGTCGTTTAGTTTTAATATATATAATTTACGCCCTGGCTGGAGGCTTTAAGATTAAAAACCTTAGGGCAGCCACAGGAATATCCGGTTAAGTAGCAACGACCTCTCTAGGTCTGCTACGAGATGCCATTCATAAAAAAAAAAAAAAAAAACAGCTTTAATTTAAGTTTTATCTCTGCGAGTGAATTAAAAAAAAAACTAGGTCACTCGTATCACTAATTTTGTATTTAAAAGTATTCTTAAACAATACACATCGAAATAAAATTAAAATTCAGAGTCTACGCCTTATATTTTTTTTAAAATCTGTATTTGAATGTAAAATTTGGGTCTTTTTTTTGGAAAACAATAAAAAGTCGATAAAAAAAAATCCACAGAGCATGAGGGGTGTTAAGGGGTCTGAAAGGCTAGCGGATGACCCCTTCAGTCGACCATTTTAATTTGGCACACGATGCACCAAACATTCTGTATATTTTAATTATAGAAGTTGATGAATGGCACGATACGGTTTGCTCATTGAAATGGCGCTGCGGGGTACCGCTTAGGTAAGTCAGACCCTTCATTTGATTGACTATCTACATAATTATTCTACATATTAATTTTCATACGATAAATTTTTGTTGCTAGTTCCATTAGGTGCTAAATTGTTAAGTGATTTCAAAATAGGCTTGGTAGTGTCGTTAATTTTATTGTAAACGACACTACTGGTAGTGCGGCTGGTAGTGTCCTTGCCAAAAAAAGGAGTTTGCAATCACCCTATTTTATTTAGCTATTTAGTTATTGCTATAAACTTGCTATAAAATTAGCGTGAACGATGTTCTGTGATACCGTGATATGTCTTAAATGACGTCATGACATGCGCCATCTTACGTTAACGCCGACCTTTAGACTATTGCCGACCATGCATTTTAGCACCGTGACTCCGTGAGCGCAGTCAAAAATGACAGTTGTGCTGTTTTGTCTTGAGCCGCACGTTAAGGTCGCACGTAACATTCAGAAATTATGCTTCTGGCTACAGATTACTACAGAAGCATCTAACCAAAGAAGAAGAAGCAAGGAGATTGTTTTGCATCTATACATCTTTCGCGCCAGAACCAATAGCGAAGGAAAATTACTTTGCGTGTTCTAATTATCAAGTATATGCCCAAAAAGACAAAGTTTAATGACTGACAACTTGCAGAAAGCATTTATTTAAAAAGAAAAAAAAAGACCCTGAGGTTTTATTTAGTTTAAATGAAACAATCCTAATACTTAGAAATACATGCTAATATATGCCTGTCATTAATGTTATTTCTATTGCCTGTAGCCTTAAATGTGGCTAGTGAGTCAGTAATACATTTGTACGTACGTATAAGTACTTATTTACAACCTATCTTCTTTGGTGTTAAAAAGCAGGAACCGAAACCAGTATGATCAATACCGGTATTTTTTAAAGGTTACCTTAATTCTTTGAAATTGAATACAACCGGTAACCAAAATAAAGATTACCTCTATCTTACACGTGCCGTCGGTGTTAGTCAAGGACGCGCATCGCCTGTGTGTGAGGTGAGTCGATCCGCGCGCCGACCAATTACGGCCCTGGCTTTAGGTAACCGGTAACCTAAATAGAGGTAACATATTTCTTCTTCCTATATGGTAACCCAGATAGCGTTAACGTTAATCTTAGAGGTAACCGAAATTCTTCAATACCTGTACCGTAATTTATAAAGGTTTTTTTGTCCCTGTTAAAAATACCTTTTTAATATGTTGCATTTTACTGTTTGCTAAATCTTGACAGTTGAATAGTTTGGCACACACCTCCGCCACGAAACCATAGCAGTGAAACCGCAGTAGTTCAATTCAACTGGCTCACGACATGTTCCGCAACTCGAATCGGATTCGAATAGCGGAACATGACGCGAGCCAGTTGAATTGAAATACCGCGGTTTCGCTGCTATGGTTTCATGGCAGAGGTGTGCTACCAGCGTGAGCGAGCACTGTCACTGTGATCGCACGTTCACGAGCATTCCGAATTGTTGACAGCTCTCAGCTTTCAAAATCGTGTTATCTAAATCGGAACGCAAATCATTGATGTGAGCGCTGTGAGCGACTAAGGCCTAATTCGGAACTTTGGGTACATTCCGAATTAGGCCATAATCGCTACTTTCTAGTGCATTGTGATTCACTCTATCCAAGAGTGTCCAAGACAAAGACAAGTATGTTCCTTGATCTTGAGTAATCTTGACGCGTGACGTGATTGATAGCACTGAATTTTGTTAGTTTTAATGTAATTATTCGAAGGTTTTAATAGAATTCAAAATGGCGACTGAAGAACACATTGAGATAGGAAAACTAAGGTCAATGGAAGAACAGAACTACCAATCACATGGCTGTAAAATTCAGTGTTACTCAATGATTTCAAAAGGAAGGATACGCCCATCAGAACATTTTACTTACAACTTTTTCATACAAGCAATTACTATAATCCGCGCGCGAGGGCTAGCCACCGCCTACGTACGGTATGCGGTGAGAGAAGGGTGTGGGGCAAGCGGCGCGCTCGACCAGGGTTGGATTTTGTACTTTAGTTATAGTATTTAAACTATAATTTTGCCCTTTGTACTATAATATACTATCCACATCTAAGGATAGTACGCTAAAATACTATAATAGTTTGCTCCGGAATGCTTATTTTTTAACCGACTTCCAAAAAGGAGGAGGTTATATGTTCGGCTGTATGTTTTTTTTTATTTTTTTTTATCATTGTTCACCGATTGCTCCGTTGATTATGGACCGATTTTGAAAATTCTTTTTTGTTTGAAAGGGTATGTTCCCGAGGTGGTCCCATTGCCACCAAATCAGAATCTGATGAGGGGGTCCCATGGAAATCAAGGGGAATCCCTCAAATTTTATAGGCAAACCTTTAGCGGTTTAAGTATTTTTTATAGTAACTCGTGCATTTGCTCCTGGAAATTACCATTTGGTGAGGTGGAACTGATGATGGGTTGCGATTCGATTAGGTACTTTAATATGGTTGCTAAGCAATTTATGCTCGTCACAATGCATATGCTGAGTGGCAGTTCTCCTGCCAGGAGCACTCCTCAACATTTAACGTCCCAGCATCGGGAAAAGCAATATTTTGTAAAAGGTGATGAGCAGTTAACATTAGGCTATTGTAACTTAGATAAATTAAAAATTAACCCACTAAAAAGTAAAAATAAAAAAACTTTTTATTTTTACTTTTTAGAAAAAAAAATAACCGACTTCCAAAAAAACACTACAAAGTGAAAAATAACTTTAATTTCGGAAGTCGGTGTCGTTGGATCTGTATTTTAGTTTTTTGCCACCGACTTCCGAAATTAAAGTTATTTTTCACTTTGTAGTGTTTTTTTGGAAGTCGGTTATTTTTTTTTTATAAAAAGTTTTTTACTTCATATTATGAATATTTCGACTGTGCGTGTATCCGACCGAATTCTGATCTTGCGATCTTTTCTGTGTTGATGGCCGGGGATTCCCCGATTATCGTTCGCAGTACACTTCTTTGTTTCCACTAATCTCGTTCCTTCAATTCCATTCGAAATTCAATCAAAGTCACTTGCGAATTTTTATGTGAAGATACGAAACAAAACGAAACTGATAAACTTAGAAGAGGAGTAAAGTTAGTCTTAACGGGGGTTGATTTAGACTATTATATGTTAAATTAAAAATGATGAAAGTGTACTATATTTTTTTATAAATACTATCCTTTTAATTTTTTGTGATATCTTTTTCAACATACCTAAATCCAACCCTGCCCTCCACCAAACCAACCACAGTTAGTTTGTTCCTTGAGTCTGCTGTCGACTGCAAGAGTGCGGGGCTGGGCACTGCGGCAGCGGCTACTTTTTAACCGACTTCCAAAAAGGAGGAGGTTATTTATGTTCGGCTGTATGTTTTTTTTTTTTTTAAAGTTTGTTCACCGATATCTCCGTCAACTATGGACCGATTTTGAAAATTATTATTTTTTTTCAAAGGGTATGCTCCCGAGGTGGTCTCATTGCCACCAAATCAGAATCTGATGAGGGGATCTCATGGAAATCGAGGGCAACCCTCGAATTTTATAGGCAAACCTATAGCGATTTGGGTATTTTTTAAAGTAACTCGTGCATTTGCTCTCGAAAATCATCATTTGATGAAGTGGAACTGTTGATGGAGATTAATAATAAGTATTTAACGGGTTGCGATTCGATTAGGTACTTTAATATGTGGCAGTTCTCCTGGTTCTTACCAAGAGAACTCCTCAACAATTAACGTCCCAGCATCGGGAAAAGCATTATTTTGTAAAAGGTGATGAGCAGTTGACTTGAGGCTATTGTAACTTAGATAAATTAAAAACTGACCCACTAAAAAGTGAAAAATAAAAAACTTTTTGTAAAAAAAAATAACCGACTTCCGAAAAAACTTTTTTCGGAAGTCGGTGGCAAAAAACTAAAATACAGATCCAAAGAGGCGTTGGTTATTTTTTTTTTACAAAAAGTTATTGTTTATTCATACGGATGGTCTACTCAAAACTCACACCCAGATAACTGATAACTCAATTTCAAGATGATTCTGCCAATAAAACGATCGGATAAAATATGAATATTATATTTAATGTACCATTGATGTATTAAATAGGAAGATATACCACTGTCTAACATCACGTAAATTAAATGGACCCGATGTCGTGCGTCATGTGCCCGACAACTGAAATAGAGACACAATCATATTACGCGGGCTATAGCGGGAACGAGATAGCATAGTTGTCACTGTTACGTAGACGTACCCATAACAACTCGGAAACAAACTACAATTCGGGTATTCCCCGCAAACGGAGAGTAATGTAGGTCGATTATGTTCTTTCCTATAATTTATGCGGTCCAACTCGAGGAGCGCGTAGCGCGTACCATAACATCAATGTAATGTACACACGGCTACACATCAAGCTATACATTTCCAGTATCAGCTGATCTCGCATTGTATAAGATTTCCGTACAGTGAGAGGTCAGCTGATACTGGAAATGTATAGCTTGATGTGTAGCCGTGTGTACACAAAGTTTTTTCTCAAGCGAAAGGCGGCTAAAGAAAGTATCGAACATAAAATTTATATTTCATCATCATCATCATTTCAGCCGAAAGACGTCCACTGCTGGACATAGGCCTCCCCCAAGCACCGCCACTTCGACCGGTTCTGTGCTTCCCGCATCCAGCGGATACCTGCGGCCTTCACAAGGTCATCGGTCCACCTTGTAGGAGGCCTTCCAACGCTATGTCTTCCGGTACGCGGTCGCCACTCCAGAACCTTTCGGCCCCATCGGCCATCAGTTCTGCGAGCAATGTGCCCTGGCCACTGCCACTTGTATGTCGTTTACCTTGGTTCCCTGCGGATCTCTTCATTCCTGATTCGATCACGTAGGGAAACTCCAAGCATAGCCCTCTCCATTGCCCTTTGGGTGACTTTTAGCCTTCTGATAAGGCCCATTGTAAGCGACCACGTTTCAGTGCCATAGGTCATCACTGGCAACACGCACTGGTCAAAGACTTTCGTCTTGAGACACTGCGGTATGTGGGACGAGAAGATATTGCGAAGCTTCCCGAACGCTGCCCAGCCGAGTCGGATTCGACGATTGACCTCTTTCTCGAAGTTGGACCTACCTAACTGGACAGTTTGTCCGAGGTAAACATACTCGTCCACAACTTCGAGTGTAGCGCAAATTTATATTTGTATGTTCATATTATGAACATACAAAAATAAATTATTATTATTTATTTTTTCGTCTTTGATTCTCGGCACTCTGGGATCCCAAACCTATGGAAAGCGTACGAGGGGCCGAAGCCAATTCGCAGAGGCCTATTAGTAATTTTGAATGAAATGAGGCACCAACCGACGATTATCCCTGTATGCACTATGTAAGTGCACCCAAGGACAACCCCCGGTTGGTGCAAGACTTTGCAGAACATGGAAACAAAACATATTAGGCTATGGGTTTTGGTGGCCATAGTGGATTGGTGACCTTAAACTATTGAAGGACTATTCCCCTGCCTGATCAGTGTTATGAAATACATAGATAAAAATAACCAGGGGGTGACAGGAAATGTTGACCCCGGAAACTGACGCTAGTACATAGTGACGTAGCGACAAGGGGGCAACATTTCCTGAGGTGCTTGAGGAGTGGAGAGGTATTCCCAGAGCCCAGAAGGTGGTCAAGATCCCACCACCTCCAGTACTTACTAGAATACTTGCTTCCTCCGAGTAAGTTTGCTCTTGCAAATCTCCACTCAAGCCGAATAATAAAGGCAAGAATGAGGTGGGGGCTATATTCCTTATCAGTGTTCACTCCAGCCAACCAATAAAGGCAAGCCAGAGGTGAGGAACAAGACTTCTCCCGAGAGATAGGGTCGGTGGGGTCGCTACGGCCCAACAGCTCGTCACATGCTGCCCTGCTGGTTTCTGTATCTCACTTGGTCTGGCTCCTCACTCTAGAGCTGTTCCGGCAAAGTAAACTCTACCGGCACAGACCAAGAGCGTGTCTTGTGTAATATCTCAAGATATATCCAACTGCTAAATATCTTATGATGTGCTCATGTGCGTCTTGTCAATTTCGGGCACCCCCCTCTCGCCGCTCGCATACCGCAGGCGGTGACTATAGCTCTCGCGTGCGAATATACAATCGCGTCACGCTGACGCGTTATAGTGAGATAAAGGAACGCACAATACAGTGAATTTTATTTGGTGGATTGGTGATTGTATGCACCATACCTACTTTTTTTTATTAATCAATCGATTTAACGGTCAACCTAAGATTCATTCGACTATTCGACCCGCACTTGTTCGCACCGCAGTCGCCACCCGCTTTTAAATTATCTTAATACTCCATTTGAAATAAGATAAGACATTTAAATAAACCTCTTTTACAGTCCGTTCAACCGATTTTGACTTCTATTGCGTTGATAGCATGACAAATGGCAGCTGTAATAAACAGTTGGTATTGTAACCACGTTTTTGCTTTTAATGCCATCCTTAATCCTACGGAATAGAAGTCAAAATCGGTTGAACGAACTGTAAGCAAGTTTATTTCAATGCCTAATCTTATTTCAAATGGAGCATAGCTGAATAGAGTTTCGGTGGAATTCACAATCATGATTTTCACATTTTATACAATAGCTAGGTACTTACAATAAAAAGCTTTGTGGCTTATCACTTATTTATTTCGAATTAATTAAGCATTCAAAATACACAATATTTACTATTTGACATGGGTTTAGCCAAGGAAGGGCAAATGGGGAGGCTACCTTTAAATATTTATATAATTTGACTTTGCAAGGTTAGACTAATACGTTAAAAAAAAAAAACAGTAATTATTTCACCTTTTTTATGTCTGTTGATATTTTACCTGTAAGTTCAGCAAGCGGTGAGCGAGACGCTGAAAAAACTAGCTTCGTTGTTTTTAGCGCCTTCGCCCTTCCTCAACTCTTGACTGGGCTGTTTTACATCGGAAGGATTATGATAGGTGTCCAACACGTCGTGAAAGAGAACTCCTGGGACACTTGAACTCTTTATCATCAAGAATAGAGCCGCGATCTAATGTTGACAAACACATTGTTTGTAAGAAAATATTCTTGATTTAAAAATATTATGACTGTTGAACTAGTGCTAACTCGCCTATTCTTCTCGAGAACTCGCTAAGTCCTTTTCTATTAGCAGTTATGAAATACAGTTCCTCTGATATACGATATAGCCAGCTCGATAGTCGTGGATATCTGAAAAAATAAGTACGTAGCATATTTTGAACCAATTATAATTACTTGATTGGATAAACCTACTTACTTAGTTTTACTCACTTGTTTCTATCAACAGGGACCAGAATGTTAAGCGTACTGACAGTGGAAGCAAATACAATGTCGCTCAGAGTTGACCTACTGCCACCAAACCAACTTCGCCCAGCTAACATGCTCTCCAGATCACTGTAGGTGGATTCAATTTCAACTATTTGTTGTGGCATTACAAAATTACAATGCTCATAGAGGATTGGATCCTGAAACCAGAAATCAAAAAAAAATAAAAAATAATTATATCGCGTCAAAGCGACTTATCGATAGATTTGTAAATAACGATTAAAATAATATTGATATTAAAATTAAACGCCTGCAGGATGGAAACACAACTATGTAGTTGGTGAACTAAGTGATCTGTCAAATGTCGGTATTGTAACAGATTATCCTAGGACCTAACCATTGAGATAGGAAAACTAATGTCAATGGACCTAACCCATACAGCGCTTTTTGGTAGCCGTTACGAAACAATTCGACACTATCGCGTCGACACTGATTTATTCTAGAAACATTTTTTGGTCGAATGCGACTAAAAATGGGGAATAGTCGACACAGTAACATGTGGCTTTAAACATTGTTCTTAGTCTGCAACCACTTCTCTCAGAAATCATTCGTTCGTTCATTCGTTCGCTTTTGTTCTGCGACGTGAAGTTTCAAAATACAAAATAATATGAAGAATGAAGAAAACATCAGCCATCACTGTTTTGTCAACCCAAGTTTTTTTTATATAAATTGGTTCTTAATGTTCAAATACAAACGGGAAAAGAAATTCACTGTGTAATTTGTTCAAATAGTTTGGAATTTATCAATGCGCTACCAATCTGTTTGAAGTAAGTATACAATTTTGGAGACTGAGATGAGATTGCGAACGTTGTTAAAAATACGGAAATTGCCCCTCTGATCTGTTGCCTGAGGTTTTTAGTTTGAAATTGACTTTAAATATATACCATTACATAAATTGTATGGTCTATGTTGGTCATGTTACTTCTGCCGTAACATGAATCTGCCAGAAAAAGAATCTGCCCAAACCAGAATCTGTCCTAAGCCGAATAATACACTGCTCTATTATGTTTTAATCTATTGCAGTACCTAAACGTTTCGTGTTTTGTAAGAAGTAATTAAATTAAAACTCTATTAATTTTAACCAATAGGTACTTTGCTTCTAACAAAACAAAAGTATGTGAGACGACGAGACGGAATCGTTTCGGTGTTTTACTCATTTTCTACTTCAATCTTTTGATCACTTGTCGAAACAGTTTGAGAAACAGTAGGTACGTGTCTTATGATGACTTTACATTCACATTTTAGCAATATATTGTTCAGTAACAATGACGTAACCTTACGACAGCTCGTGTAAATATAAATTATAATTCTATACTCCGTTTGTATAGTAATTTTATTCTAGGTGCATCGTCTTCACATATAATTATATAATTAATGTACCTACCTATAAAAATATTGTACAAGATTTTAAAAGAGTACCGGTGGAGTTTCTTGCCCTTTCTTTCTCTCTTTGTATGAAAATGCCAAAAGTATGCGTCCCAATATACGATTTGTTTGACAGATGGCAGATTTGGCTATTCCCCGAATTGCAGGGATAAACGTAAAGTAGCCAAGCTAAAATGAACTCTTTAGTACTTGCAATAATGATCATAGATGTTTTTTTATATAAAGTAATAAAAAAAAAATTAATTCAAATATCTCGAAAACGGTGCGCCCTAGGCAAAAAATAACAGAAATTTAACCCCCCCTTACTAACACGCCCCGTGCAAGCACCATTCCAACATGAATTTAAGTTAAAAAAAAAAAAACATTAATGCGCTAAGGTAGCCCGCGATATTCAAATTTTATTACGTTTTTTGCAATTTGCAGGTCAGTAACAGGTTGTATTTTGATTCGCGGCCATAACAAATATTTTTTTTTTTTTTTATGGTCTTTATTTACTACAATTTGTCTCCTTCGTGGGACATTCAGAAGTATGTTGGTTGGTGCTATCGCTGGCTCGCTCAGTATGTGACCTATGTCACATCCTCATTGTTTAAACAGTAGTTATATTTACTGTGATTGGATTAGGTCTTGAGGTATTTTGCGCTTTAATCGTCGCGCTTTGTTGTGATTCTCCATTAGTGGCCGAGCCAGAGTATTTGGGTGTTGTTGGATTCGTTCCTTATAGGACTTGGTATGGCGTACGATTTCCTGCTTCACAGTGGGCATTCGTAGGTCACGGTGTTGTAGTTCGTTGGGTACAAACCAGGGCGCGTTGGTTATCATACAAAGAGCTTTATTTTGAAACCTCTGTATGATTTCTATGTTTGAGTGAGATGCGGTGCCCCATAATTGGATCCCGTACGTCCAGATGGGCTTCAGTATTGCCTTGTACAAGAGTATTTTGTTTTCGAGAGATAGCTGAGACTTTCGCCTTATGAGCCAGTAAAGTTTTCGTGTTTGGATACCAAGTTGCTTCCTCTTAGTGAAAATATGTTTTTGCCAGGTAAGTCTTTTGTCTAAATGCAATCCAAGATATCTCACATGATCTGGTTCTGGGACTTCAATGTTGTTTAGTGTCACTGGAGGACAGGATCCTCTTCTTAAAGTAAACGTAACATTGACTGATTTGGTTTCGTTGGCTTTTATCCTCCACTTTTTAAGCCAGTCTGATATGTCGTTTAGTCCTTCTTGGAGTATTTGTGAGGCAATTTTTGGTTCACTATGTGCGGCTAGTATGGCGGTATCGTCAGCAAAGGTCCCAGTAGTTAGTGATTCGGATGTCGGCAAGTCTGCAGTGAACAGTAAGTAGAGTATGGGACCCAGTACGCTACCCTGTGGCACTCCTGCCTGTATGGGACAAAGATCAGACATTGTTTCCTCACTTTGTACTATGAAGTGGCGCTGTTGTAGAAATGATTTTAGTATTCCGTACATGTGATCTGGTAGGGCGTTTTTTAATTTAAAAAGCAGACCTGAATGCCAAACGCGGTCAAACGCTTGAGATATGTCCAAAAATGCACTGGTACAGTAAGACTTTGCCTCCAGTGATTCCATGATCTTGTTTGCTAGTCTGTGCACTTGGTCGACAGTGGCATGTTTATTGCGGAACCCAAACTGATGGTCAGGAATTAGTCCTTTTTCTTTGAGTATAGGTAGAATTCGTTGCAGCAGTAGAGATTCAAATATTTTGGATGGGATGGGTAGCAGGCTTATGGGTCTATATGATTTTGCTTCTTCTGGTTGTTTGTCTGGTTTCAGTAGCATTATAATTTGCGCAACCTTCCACTCCAGGGGAAAGAACTGCAGTATTGTCATGGCGTTAAATAATGACGTCAGAAAAGTTATGCCAGATTCTGGTAGTTCTTAGCGGTTTGTAATAAGGTCGTATCCTGGTGACTTTTTTGGGTCCGATTTTTTTATGATTCGGGCAACTTCTGTCTTTGTAAATTTTAAGGGCTTTTCCTCCGTATTTGTAGGAGTATTCAAATAGTCAGTAATTTCTGCAGCATCTACTGGAGAGCCTTCATATGAATGAGGAATAAAGACTTTTGAGAGATGTTATGAGAAGGTTTCGGCTTTCTCTTGGTCCGTCCGTGCCCAGGAACCATCAGACTTTCTTATAGGAGGAGAAACACTAACAGGCCGTTTCAGTCTTCTGGTGACTTTCCATAATGAATAATCTGAGGAAGCAGTAGCATCCAGGCCAGTGAGATAATTATGAAATCCGTCATTACGATCCTTGTCTAAAATGTGTTTCAGCTGTCTGTTGATGTGATTGAGTTGTTTTTTCACACCAGGGTCTCTGCTTTGCTGCCAATGCTTCCTCATTCTCCTTTTTTTGATTATTTTATCCAATATATATTTCGCTACATACACTCGGCGTCACAAAAATCGCACCTCTTCGAAAATAAGTTTAAAGTGAACACACGTGAACAGCTACAGCAAGAAAAATACCCAAGAAGATGGATACCACTGCAGATGAAGCCGCTCAAGTCATTGCACTACTGCAATCAGGGATGCGGCAATGTGATGTTGCTCGGCAACTGAACTTGAGTCGTTTTGCCGTTCGACGAGTGTTCCAACGCTTCCAAGAGACTGGTGGCTATATCCGAAGACGTGGATCTGGAAGACAACGGTGCACATCCGAAAGAGACGATCGCTTCATTGTTTCGACGTCTTTACGTAATCGGTTCTCCAATGCTGTTGAGCTGCAACAACAACTGCGATCAGCTCGCAGAACTTCTGTAAGCGTCTCCACGATTAGA
This sequence comes from Tiliacea aurago, assembly GCA_948098905.1. Lineage (NCBI taxonomy): Eukaryota > Metazoa > Arthropoda > Insecta > Lepidoptera > Noctuidae > Tiliacea > Tiliacea aurago. The sequence continues at coordinate 1,344,272 of OX402593.1, forward strand.
AGAAGAATGCGGGAGAAGAAAATTGCAGCTCATAGGGCTGCTACAGGGCCAAAATTAACTGCACAGCATAGGAGAGACCGGTTGCAATTTGCCCGTGACCATGTGGATTGGACAATAGACCAATGGAGGGCTGTGCTCTTCTCGGATGAGACGAGGGTGTGTCTTTTCTGCAACGACAGGCGTCGAAGAGTGTATAGGAGGCAAGGGGAACGATTCGCGCAAGCCTGTATTCAAGAGACAGTGGAATACGGGGGTGGCTCGTGCATGTTCTGGGGCGGCATGTCAATCGAGGGTAAAACGAACCTTGTGTGCGTTTCTCGGACTGGAAGTGCTCGCGGGCAAGGGTCGCTGACTGCTGCTCGGTACATAACAGAGATCTTAGAGGAGCAGGTTGTCCCTTATGCTGGTTTTGTTGGCAGTGTGTTCACGTTAATGCACGATAACGCCCGCTGTCACACCGCTTTAATTGTAAGAGACTACCTGCAAGAAGTTGGAATCCCTGTTATGCGCTGGCCGGCGCGAAGTCCAGACCTGAACCCTATTGAGCATCTTTGGGATGAACTGAAACGGCGAGTACGGGCACGTGATCCTGCCCCTACCACTCTCCAAGACCTCCAAGATGCCGTCGTTGCAGAATGGGACAACATTCCTCAAGAGACTGTTGTCACATTAATTCGGTCCATGAGAGGACGCATGGAAGCAGTCATCAGGGCTAGAGGGGGTAACACTAGGTTTTAAGTTGTTTTTAAGGACTTCTTTGTAATTTTTGCTGATAAAATAAAATTTAACTTTTTAATCATTTGCATTTGCTTGCTTTTTTTTATTCCCTGGTAAACAAAAAACCAAATCCATTGATTTATTCTGAAATTTAAATGAATTGCCTTTCCAATGATACCTTACAGTCATATGTCTACCATTGATTAATAGGGTTAAAATGACTTTGAAGGGAATTCTTAAAGAGGTGCGATTTTTGTGACGCCGAGTGTAGTTGTCCGTGCTTCTATGTGGTAGTGGTGGGGTTGAAGACCAGGCTGCGTCCTGCACACTGTTGTTGAAGTACAGAACAGCTTCTGTTATTTCGTCTTCAGTCTTTAGACTAACTGGATCCTGGAATGCTTTGTCGATGAGCTCTCGAAATAGGGGCCAGTTAGTTTTTTTGTTATGCAGAACACATTTGTTGGCGCATTTTTGGGCGGTAGTGTGTAGTTCTACTATGATTGGAGAGTGGTCTGAGGACAGATCCCAGCAACTCCGACACGATATATTGTTATTTACGATTCCTTTGCTGACACAAAAATCGATAACATCCGGAATTTTTCTTTTGTCTGTTGGCCAGTAAGTGGGTTGACCAGACGATATCACGTTCATATTTCTTGTTTGGATGCATTTAAAGAGTTCTCGCCCTCTGGGTAGAACAAGCCTAGAACCCCAAAACGTGTGCTTGGCATTAAAGTCACCCCCCGCAATAAATCTGTCCCCAAGGGATTGAAAAAAGTCATTAAACTCCGTTTCCTTGATAGTAAATCTCGGCGGGCAGTAGAGGGCCGATACTGTAATGTCACTGATCCAGTCCGTTATTACGACGTTTGTTGCTTGAATGTAGTTTTTACAGTAGTCTTGTAGTACATGATGCTTGATGTTAGACCTGATGAGTACAGCAGATCCTCCATGTGCTTTGTTGTCAGGGTGGTTAGTGTGGTACCTACATATTGTATCCAGGTATCCTGAAGTAGCTTTTGGATGTGAAGTGAGTTTCTGAGATTAGTAAAACATCTATGTGGTGAATTTTAAGGAATATTTTTAACTCTTCCGAGTGATTTGACAAGCCATTAGCATTCCATACACCTAATTTTAGTGCTGTGAATGTAATGACATTTTTGAGATTAGATCGGTTAACGTTTGGGTCATAATTAGCATTTGGTTCATCAGGGCAACAAGTGTCGCTGTAATGGCTTTGAATTCGTTGGTTTTTTGGTTGTCATCTTCGACGTTAACGGGTTGCGTCGTAGGTTGTTTGGGGAGTCCTATTGTGGCTGATGCATACGATTTTCCGTTATTCGTTGTTTTATTTGTAGGTGCTTGTTCAACACTCGTAAGTCTTCTTTTGTGTTGGGTGATTGGGGGAGGATAACGGACTTTCAACAGCTCTTTGTAGACTGTACAGCCTTTGTAGTTAGCTGGGTGGTTTCCCTCGCAGAGGACGCATTTAACCTGGTTTGATCTTTCTTTCCGTGGGCAATGTGAAGTGTGATGCGAACCTGCACATTTGACACATCTGGGCTTTCTATTGCAGAACTTTTGTGTGTGATTATAATCTTGGCAATTAGTGCATGGAGGTATTAATCGCTTAGGTCTGGGTGCTTCAAACAATATGCGACAGTGTAATAGAGATTTTACGCTATATATGTCTTTATTAGTTTCACGGGATTCTAGTTCGATGTTCCACATTGGTAACGCCTGTTTTGTTCTTGAGTTTTGGATGTTCCAGACATTTGTTACTTTATGGCCAAGCTCCTCAATAGCTATTTTTATTTCTTCTTTGTCTGTCGATGCGTGTAAATTTTTGAGCACCACTCTAAAGCTGCGATCTTGTTTAGGCTGGTAACTGAAGAATTCTGTGTCTTTAGCTTTCAGTTCTTTGTAAATAGTGGAGTACGATTCTGCTGTTTTCGATTGTATTTTAACTCTGTCGCTTCTTAGTACTTTAAATTCATACTCTCCTTTTGCAACTTCTTCTAATAGTTTTTGTAAAGGTTGGATATTTTTGACGCCGTCAATAAACAGTGGTGCGGGTCTTATAGATTTTGGTGCTTGTATTTCAGGTTTATCTGCTTGCTCTATATCGTCGAGCCCTGTGAAGCTGTTGGATGTTGGTACTGCAGGTGCTGCTAGCCAGTAACTCAATTTTGTTTGTTTTTGGCTACGCATTATTGCGTCTGGACTGGATCTTTGCCTTTTGCCATAGTGCACTTCTGTGAACTGTTGTTCTTCGGATTCTCTATCTATTTCATCTGATAGATCAATGGTCGCTTTGTCTTGATTAGTTGATCCGCTAAAGGAACTTGATCTTGGCCGATTCATAAACATTCCTTTGTGGAAGAGTTGTTGTGTCAACGTTTTTGAGTTATTCTTATCTAATTTTCAGAGTTATTTATTTTATTTGTTCATTTTGTTCCCACGAGTGAGGACGATTTAAAAGTCGCTACCTAGGGTGACGCCTATTCCCAGGAGAAGGCAAATACAACAGTGGTTGCCCGTTCCACTGAGGTTGGCGTTAGAGACTGATTTCCCATCAGTCATACATCCTCTCGGCACGTTGCCCACCTTAGGATTGGGAGTTATTATTTTTTTTTTTTCTTTGTAGCGAGGTTTTCTTCCTCGGAGGCCAGACAATTAAGCCAAGCCTCGTAGGTGTTCCAAAATTCAGAGGCTATTTCCTGCCTTTGATTGATTGGTCGAGTATTCGAGTTAGATGACCGCCGCTCAATACTCGGCGTTGTTGCTCGTTTAGCACCACCCGGGGGACACGTGTAGGGTGGGTCAGGAAAGATGGTAAATCCTACGGACGCGAGCAACTCCACCCCCCATAGCAAATATGGCTCTACATAATTATATCTTAATCCAGTAACTTCTTTAGAACTAAGAAACAAAGAAGTTTTAATATAACCCTAATTACACATGTTGTTTTTTAAAGTGATGTTGGTTGTAATTGTAATGGAACGCACGGGCGGGCGAAGTAGAGAAACCTACTTATTGTTTTCGTTAGATAGATAGCCTTTATCAATGATTGTGAGACGCCATCCGAGCATAGATATAATTATACTGTCTATCATCAATAGCGATCTGTCTTTAACTGAAAATAAGTTATTGGGTTCGGCCGTAAATATAGTTACTGAAATCTTTTCCGGTCAAATTGTGTGCGAACTGTTACCACACATAGATACCAAACCCCACACAGTCACCATGTTTCGTAGCAGTAACGAAAATGCGACAACTTGTAACTGCTTTGAAGATTCTGTGACCAAAAAGTGCTGTATGGGAGTAGAGATGGTGGTGGACTTGCACTAAACTTGAAGACCCATGTGTAAGACTACACTCGCGAGCAAAAAACGGAATAACTTCGTCGTCCGCTGAACGAAACAAATTTTTACAACTTCTATGCAATGAACATGGATTGTGGCTTAACATATTTTGAATGGCATTTTTGTTAGCTTTCAACCTCTTTCAATATCATAACCAAAGATTATTCACCTTAGGTCATGGAAGGTAAAACAAAAAACCTAAATTTTTAAAACAAAACACCATATTGTTTGGCAGTCCTGAAACCCTATAAAAAGGGGGCGTTTATGAAAATTGATCATCAGTCCAATATTTCACCTCACTGGGAATACTGAAGCTAAAAGAAAATGGAAACCACACATACAGAAGCCGCTCAAGTCGTCATCCTAATCCAGCAAGGATTGTCTCAGCGTACTATCGCTCGACAGCTTCATTTGAGCCAGTCTTGTGTCTCGAAGGTATACAAGAGGTCCAGGGAGACTTGAAACTTAGTCCGAAGATCAGGATCTGGACGACAGCGATGCATTTCAGTGAGAGATGACCGATTTATTGTCACCTCTTCTCTCCGAAATCGACAACTGACCGGCGTGGACGTCCAGCAGCAACTCAGAGAAGTTCGAGGGAGAGCTGTCAGCGAGTGGACAGTGACGCGAAGACTCAAAGAAGCGAACTTGACCCCGAAAAGGCCAGCCACGGGACCTAAATTGTCTCCAGCCCACCGACAAGCCAGGCTTCAGTTTGCTCGCGATCACTTAGATTGGGATATCGAGCAATGGAGGAGAGTCCTGTTCTCGGACGGATCCAGGATGTGCCTGCATGGTAGCGACCGTCGACAGAGAGTCTATATAGGAGACCGGGGAAGTGATTCACACAATGCTGTTTTGCGGAAATAGTGGCATACGGGGATGAGTCCTGTATGATGTGGGCGGGGATATCTATTGAAGCAAAAACGGAGTTGATATTCGTACCTGGTGGAGGTCGGGGAGGGTCCTAACCGCAGAAAGATACATCAAGGACATTTTGCTAGGCCATGTGCTCCCCTACTACGGTTTATTGGCGAAGATTTCCTGCTAATGCACGATAATGCCCGCTGCCACACCGCTGCAGTGACTAGACAGTACCTTGTAGGTAACCGGGATTCCCACACTGGACTGGCCAGCCCTCAGCACTGACTTAAATTCGATTGAACATACATGGGACGAGCTGAAAAGGCGGGTACGAGGAAGATGTCCAGCTCCTGCGTCAATAGAAGACCTGAAAACTGCTTTAGTCGAAGAGTGGTAGGAAATCCCACAGGATTCCATCAGGAAACTCATTCGGTCAAAAACCGTTAAAAATATTAAATAACATAAATGGTAAATAAAAAAATTGTCCTTTCATATTACTTACTTCCTATTCATTTAGACGTCCACAACTTCGACCTATTGCAATAATTCTCTAAATTTAGGCAGGAAATACATATAATATAATTAATTTTAAATCTTTTTGACAAAATTACCTTTCAGGTTATATACCACAATCTTCAGCTCATTGCATAGAAATTGTAAAAAATTGCCTTGAGCAACGCGCGATGAAGTGATTCCAGTTTAACCGGTTAGGCCCGAACGCCGCCTTGCGGCGGCTTAATGCTCGCGCGTGCAGTAGTTAGTTTTAGAAGAGATCTTCATGCTGATCCTTGCGATCGACACAAGCTATACTAAAATAAAATATGAAGTGGTAAAAATAAAATATGAAGGCTACGATTTTACTAACAGCAGCTGCGCGGAACCGTGGATAAATTGTTGAACTGTTGTAGTGCATGTGTTGGTCCACTATAGAACGGCCTCCGGGATCTTTCGGCAACAAACGGCCGGAGTCGCAGTATCTACCAGCCAAGTACGTACAAATTGCATGACTGTAAGCAAAATGAAAAAACCGGTCAAGAGCGAGTCGGACTCGCGCACCGAGGGTTCCGTACCAATATTATGATGTTGATGATTTCTGAAAAACTGTGCTATTTAGAGACATCGTTTTATTTTTCCTGTAATCTTTACTGAGACTTCTATCATATATAATATTTTAGATTTTTATCTCTGTAAACTTCGGAGATAAGGGGGGGGGAACGGTATTTTTTTTTTTACATTTTTATCACAAGACGGAGACTAAGTTGCCTAAAAAAAAATATATATGTTTGAGAATATGCAAACAACGTTCTTTCATATGATACCCCACATGCCCTCGTAGCCCCACTTCAAATTTTTAAGACCCCTTTTCAGTCCCTTTTGAAAAAAAAGATATATTTTTTTAAATTTCTTTCTTACTTGCAAAATAGTTGGGCAAACGTCACCTAAAACTATTCTAAATTTCAAGTTGATAGCATTAGTAGTTCTTGAGATATCCAGGTGAGACAGACAGACAGACTTAGTCTCACCAAAGGGGTTCCTTTTTACCATTTTGGTACGGAACCCTAAAAATTGAACAAAAAATAACAAGTAGATACCTATAGGTATAATGTAGGTGTATAAACATTGTATCGGTCCTGCTGAAAATAATGGCATAAAAATAAAAATGCAGTAGATACTTACCTATCACATATCACAAGTTCGCGGTCCTTGAAAACTGGTAAAGTTTGTAACGGATTTAGCTGCAAAATAAAAATAAATGTCGCTTTATGTTTATGTATCGCCATCTACATCTTACACTAAGTCATTATGACTTTTACGCTGGTAGCTCACCTCCCATAGCAGCGGTGTGGGACTTTACACAGGGTGTAAAGTTCACTCATCCACCATAGAAAAGGGAGGATCCTCCGACCAGACGGGCAGTTGCCCACCAGACACAACACCCGTCTGGTCGGAGGATCCTACCTTTTCTATGGTGGATGAGTGAACTTTACACCCTGTTCCTCATACCACCAAACTGGTGACCCCGACGTGATACGCTAAAAAATCTACACCTATTATGGCCCGTGCCTATCGTTTCTTTCTGTGCTCTTCATTTCGCCTTCTAACTTTACTATCTGTGTCCTGCAAACTCTTTTCAATCTGTCAACTTTTCTTGGACAACGTAAGCTGTTGTGTTTGCTTTATTTATCGCAACCCATTACCGCTTCACATTCATTGCGTTATTTACGTTGTTGAGCAGTAATTTTTTTCTGCTATATCAAGCAATGGATTAGCAATATACTTCAAAATCATTCCGATTCAATCTGTGTTACGCAATTAGGGTGCAGTAGGTACAATTAAACTATGCGGTTTCGCTGCTACGGTTTCGCGGCGGAGGTGTGCTACCAGCGTTATTCTTACTCAAAAGTAGTCAAAAGGCGGCAAACAAAGATTGATGGCGATGTATAGGGAAGACTTTTGCTCACCAGTGGTACAGTACCTAATATTGAAACCGGTTAATTTTTATTGCCGAAGATACAAATTATTTTTGATACAATTGATATTAGCTTCAAACATTGCTTCATCACATTAAGTTCAGCAGTGATTTTGTAGCAAAATATTAAGTATATAACGAAATATGTTTGTAAACCTTTATAACAACGGTTAAGGTTACATAGAAAATTAACCGGTTTCCGAGCCCTACCTAATATATTGTTAAAAAAAACAGGCGGTTACGGGGACTCCGACAACAGTGAAAACTTATCGCTCAACGCGTCTAAAGAACTTTTCACATCCCTAAAAAAACCGGTCAAGTGCGCGTCGGACCACGCGCAATGAAGGGTTACGTTGGTTTTTTTAGGGATGTGAAAACTTCTTTAGACGAGTTGAGCGATAAGTTTTAACTTTTGTATTATTAATATATTGGGTAGGGCTCAGAAACCGGTTAATTTTCTATGTAACCTTAACCGTTATTATAAAGGTTTACAAACATATTTCGTTTATCAGAAAATCGCAAAAAATTACAACGAAAATGACTTCAATTTACATGGAAAAAAACTGTACAAAAACCAATAGGGTTCCTTACGGAGATCATCTCCTGCGTTCTATGTTCTCCCTTGTCCATATTGATGTCTACCTCCGTGATGCTGAGGTTCATGGAGTCCAACGCCATCATGACCGCGCGGCAGGCGGGACTCCTGTCAGCTTTCCATAACGTGCAGTGCCTGTGTTGTATTTGAAGGATAATTAAATAGATATAATAAGTAGAAGAATATTGAAATTTGAAGCGAAAGGACTGACTAGCAAAAGGCAGAACTAAGTGGAATAGTGAGAATGCAGGGTAGTTAGATTAGATTAGAAGAAGATTGCCGAAAATAACACATCTCATCTTTGTTCTTCATCTACTGTTCATAATTTTGTTAGCAGAATGCCTTCCTGTGACAGAAGTGTTCGACGGTAGGTCCTACTTAGTAGAACATATGTAAGGATAGCTGTATGCGCTGCTGAATGAGTGGCACACACCTTGGATGTTAGCTTGAATGATAAGTCACGGATAGCCAAAGATGATGGTTTATTGAATATATTTAACTTACACGTAACTAATGCTTTATGAATGTTGTATGAATGAGTACAGCTGACTATGAACGCTGTTCGTGTACTGTCGCGTTACACTATATTTTGTGCAAGGCGACGGAAAAGTGCTGATCTATCAATGCGCGCGTGCCGTGCGGATAGATAACTAAAATAGCACCTAGTAGCCGTAGGTACAGACGCCAGCACATGAAGCTACTACAATCTGTCAAATTTCTTTAATAGATTTTCAACTTTATTACTACAGCATAAGGTTCAAGGTTAATTGGGAAAATTTGACAGTTTCGGGTAGCTTGACCTGCTGGCGTCTGTACATATACCTCGATGTATCTGTATGATATTTATTATGTAGGTAGATTTCCCCAAACGGTCCCTGGTCCTAAACCTAAGTAACTGTTGACGATATAGTAATTCTATTATCTCCTCTTTGTGGACGGATGATCTGCACGGTAAAAAAATAGAGAATAAACTTACTTTAATCCTGTTTCTGAAATTCTACTTGCTGAACTCCCCATGAAATGAGATTCCTACGGAAAACTTATGATTTTGAATAGGTAATTGAATTACATAAAAAATATTAATAATTGTCTATTTTCATTTCATTCTGTATTTATTTGACGGCAATATGTTTTTCAAGTAACTGTCTAGCAAGTAAAACTGCCAGTTTTATTTTTGGAAAATAGGTTGAAAGGTTTGTATGTGTTCCAGACATTCTATATGGGTTCCTTGTTGACTACGGAACCCTAAAAAAACATCTAGAGGCGAGTGTGATAAACCCCTTACAAAAACGCTTATGAGGAACTCAAAAAACTTTTTACAAAAAAAAAACTGGTCAAGAGCGAGTCGGACTCGCACACTGAGGGTTCCGTACGTATATATGATGTTGATGATTTCCAAAAAACTGTGCTATTTAGAGACATCGTTTTATTTTTCCTGTAATCTTTACATACACTTCTATTACATAGAATAATTTCAGATTTTTATCTATGCAAAGTTCGAAGATAAGGGTAGGGTATTTTTTTTTGCATTTTTCGTCAAGTCGGAAACTATGCTGCCAAAAAAAAAGAAAAAATGTTTGAGAATGTGCACACAGCAATCTTTCATATTATACCCCACATGCCCTAGTAGCCTTACTTCAAATTTTGAAGACAGTTCCTTTCAGTCCCTTTTGCAAAAAAGATATATTTTTTTAATTTCTTTCTTGTTTGCAAAATTGTTGGGCAAATGTCATCTAAAACTATTCTAAATTTCAAGTTGATAGTATTAGTAGTTGAGATATTCAGGTGTGACAGACAGACAGACTTAGTCTCACCATAAGGGTTCCTTTTTTTACCATTTTGGTACGGAACCCTAAAAACAACCGACTTAAAAATAACCATAATTTCGGATGTCGGTGTCTTCGGATCTATTTTAGTTTTGCCACCGACTTCCGAAATTAAGGTTATTTTTCACTTGGTAATGTTTTTTTTTGGAAGTCGGTTATTTTTTTTTACAAAAAGTTTTTTATTTTTCACTTTTTAGTGGGTTAGTTTTTAATTTATCTAAGTTACAATAGCCTAATGTCAACTGCTCATCACCTTTTACAAAATATTGCTTTTCCCGATGCTGGGACGTTAATTGTTGAGGAGTTCTCCTGGTAAGGACCAGAACAACTGCCACTCACCATATGCATTGTGACGAGCATAAAGCTTAGCAACCATATTAAAGTACCTAATCGAATCGCAACCCGTTAAATACTTATTAAAGTTCTAGTTAAAGTTTAATGGAGGACAGTCATTGGCTGTCTATAATATCGTGACAGGTGACGAAACTTGAACCGGAAAGAACAAGCCAGTCGGCAGAATAGGTCTTTCCTTTTGAGGATTAGCCGACGAAAGTTAAGAAAAGTCGAAGCATTGGTAAGGAAATGGTTGCTTCTTTTTTCGGTAAATCATGACATTACACAAGTGTCGCTTGAATACCAAAGGACAGTGCCCGTAGATTGGTATGTCAACACTTGCTTCCCCAGAGTCTTAGAAAAAGTTCGCGAAAAGCGTCCTCGAAGCAATGTCCTCCTTCACCACGCCGCGATAACGCGTCCTCACATTCTGCTAAGGAATCTAAGGATACGGATTGTAAGGCTTCAAATGTAGATAGAACTGATGACCTATCTGCCATACAGCCCAGACTTCGCATCTTACGACTTCTTTTTGTTTCATAAAATTAAAGACAAACTTAGAGGCACACGTTTTACGAGCACGGCGGTGAATGCGTTTCACGAAGCCATTGAAGAGGTCCTTAGGGAAGACTGGCCTAACTGCTTTTTACAACGGTTCCAGCGAATCCAATAATCTATAAATTGTGAGGGCATATACTTTGAAAAACAATAAATATATCATAAATTCATAAGTCTGGTCTTATTTATCAGAATCCAGAAACTTTCAGTATAACCTAAGTAATTATGTAGGTAGGTATTATTTAAAAAAAAATTGTTGCCATGTAGTTTGCTATCACCAAATGAATCCGTGTATTTTATATGTAAGTACATGATACCCTTTCCGTAACTCGCTGTATATTTAAATAAATATTTATTCCACAATTTTCGTTATTGCACCTACCTACCTCTGTTTGGGCCTATCTTACTAGCGGATTGCAAGCGTCCTCCAAGCGGAGCGGGCGCGCAACGAACACGCCGCGTATGCGCAGCTAATTCGCGCAACAAGATCGCCGCGAATAGCAGCGTGGATGCCATTTGTAGTTTGTATTTGTACTGTCTCGTACAAACGCCAGCCCGTCCGCCCCGCCTCATTTCTTCTTCCTCACATCTGCGACGTCCTCGTTGTCGCTGTGCAGCCGCGGCGGGTTCGCGACGCATTCGCTGCGCGCCCGCCCCGCCCCGCAGTCGTTCGCAAATCGCTAGTATGATAAGGCCCTTAGTCTCTGCATCACCCAAAGGCAAAGGTTGATGACTAGCAGAAAATGCTGCTTTTATGGAATTAAGTACGCCTCTGTACTTCTGTAGTACCTAAATTAATGTGCTTAAAATATTAAATTAATGCAGTGTCTGCAGTTACCTACTCGTTATTGGTTGAGTAAGCCTAAAGATGTTAAGTTTTCTAAATATAAGCCAGAAACTATTCAAGGTGTAACATTTCAAGATTTGGACGTGAGACAATAACAAGCGGTCTCGACATGCATAATGCAAGAGGTAACAGGATCTTGAATTTGATATGTGATATCGTATTAATTTACAAGTGTTATTTTGTCGTTTTTTACACGACTTGCTCTCGCCACAACTGATTTGGACTTCTCGAAGAACTGGAGTTTAGTTGGTAGCAAATAACTGAAAAATGGCCTTGTTTCGTGTTGGTTATCAAATTGTGTGTCGTTCCGAAAAGCGTATTATTAGGTAACGTAGCTCTATTTTTATTTATTTTACTAATCAGTTCAAATAATTCATGAAACATCTATGCGTTCCGATTTCCGTGCTCTGCGGGCTAATTGCGTAATACACTATCAGTAGGAATCGGTTTCAATTTGACAGTTCAACAACATTCATTGCGTTATGTACGTTGTGGAGCAGACAAATTTTCTAACATATAAAGCAATGGATTAGCAATATACTTACTTCAACATCATTCCGATTCCGATTCAAACTGAGTTACGCAATTAGGGTGCTGCTCATTCTCAAAATATGCTTGTATCTGTGATAGATCCGGGAATTGGGCCCTAGACCTCTTAAACGGTACCTACCCCACCCTTGAGAGTTCCGGCAACCATGATTTATAATTAAATGAACGATATCCATTTCATTAGAAACTTGTCGATAACGAAGAAACCGGTCCTCTACGGAGATGAAGCATCCCCACCAGTGAGGTTCGCTATGATGGCAGCATCTCTATTGAACATCGATCTGGAGTTCCATAGCATCGATCTATTCAAGGCGGAAAACCGAACCGAATTTTATAAAAAGGTAGGTAGGTACTAATTAAGAAGTTAATTTCATATCTACAATGCAGCGACGAATAAGATTAAAATTTAGTATGCCAAACAATTAATTAATTATGTAGGTCCTCACATCGATACTGACAAGGTGGATGCGCAAGCAGTCCTATTAGTATCTGATCTACACACATAGGCACGCTGAACGCTTAATGTTTTTAATTGCCCAGATTCAAGGCATTCAAGGATTTCGTTTAATGACACTTTGGAGTTACTTGGGCCTTTCGGTAACGAGCTGGCTACCATCGAATTCTTTAAAAAGTAATTGAGAGAGATGATAGAGATAATTATTTTTTAAATATATTTTTATTATAGTTTTTTATTTTATTTTTATTTTTTATAGAATATTAATCTGAGTCTTTGGTAATTTCAGATAAACTCACTCCGGAAAGTCCCAGCGCTGGCAGTAAACGGGGACGTTATTTGCGACAGCCACGCCATAGCTTTGTATTTTTGCAGAAAGAGCAACAATCAAGAGTTGTACCCTGAAGAAATTATGCTTAGAACGAAGATTGACGAGTTGCTGTACTTCGATTCCGGGGTTTTGTTCCCAATCGATAGCGCTGTATTTGTAAGACAAGGATATTATTATGTTGAATAAACAACGCTACAAGGTTTTTTTGGCGCGTGGCCAAAATGAGAACTAACACCGCCATTTTGTTTTTTCAATAACCGACTGTGACAATTTCACAAATTAATGTTACTGACATATAAAGCAAAATAAATGCTATAATTTATGATGATAGAACGTGGTTGAATGACATTGGCCGGGGAGCGTTGTTGGTTAACCAACAACGCTCCCCGGCCAATGTCATTCAAGCGCCAATAAATCCTTGTAGCCATAGATTTAGTATTAGGGGGATGCGCTAAGGTAGCCCGCGAAACACAAATGTCAGTGTCAGATTTTATCTTAATCAAAATATGTTTCGCGACTTTATCAGACTAGTATTTACAGAATTACTATCATTAGAATCATGAATACATCTCTCTAACTCTTTTTTAGGGTTCCGTACCTCAAGAGGAAAAAACGGAACCCTTATAGGATCACTTCGTTGTCCGTCTGTCTGTCTGTCTGTCAGTCTGTCAAGACCCTTTTTCTTAGGAACGCGTGTAGGTATCAAGTTGAAATTAATATCAATACGTAAGTCCATGGTCCCTTGGAGCTCTAAAAAAATCAAGCTTCTAAGTCAACGCAATAAAAAAATACGGCGATTTAAGCGCCATTATTGCGAGATATTTCGATACTCGCAAATAAATCAAAACCTACAGGGTACTTCCCGTTGACCTAGAATCATGAAATTTGGCAAGAAGCAAGGTCTCACAGCACAAATATCGACAAAAGTCCTAAAATTGTAAGTTTGTAGTTTTATCACATACAAAATTGTTTTTTGCGATTACAAACTTATTACAAACTTATATTTGCAGTTGGAGAATTGACTGTGATCTGTGACGTATATCGATGTATGGGAGAACATGTGTTTCAACTACAATGTTTTTGGATAAATTCATCCTAACTACGGAACCCTTCATTGTGCGTGGTCCGACATGCACTTGGCCGGTTTTTTTTTAAATACCTACTGCTAATTAACCTATTGTTCTCGGCACCTAATCGGTGTCGGCGGGTCTTGACCGTTAGATTTGTTCCAAAATTTCTACAACGGTAACGGTAGTTTAAGTGAAGCTGTCTAAAACTCAAACTCAAACTCAAAGCATATATTTCAATTAAACAAATTACAGGCACTTTTAAACTGTCAAAGAGTCGGTCAGTTAGTCAGAAAGTTGAAGTTATTTTCCCATTCCAAAACGTAGATCTCTATGGAGAAGAACAGGCCAGAAACTCCAAACTCCAAGGACACTCTTTTAAATCAAGATATTACAAAATCCTGGGTACATTATTCTTGTCGCGTAAATAAGTGAGGACAATGTAAAAAAAAAAAAAAACAATATAAAAGATTACAAATAAGCCCTGGCAGGTATGAGATTACCAGTCTCAACTGACGGCGACCGTCCACGAACATGACGCGTTTTAATGTACCATTTAATCAGAAATAAATTCTATTCTATTCTATTGAATGACTTTTTCATGAAATCATGACATTGGAGAACAAATCTAACTTAGAGAGATGAATAAAATTCCGTAACCGAAACCGATACACCGACCGACCGATGCGTTTCGTTTCCGTTATCTGAATCATATGTTTATCAAGATACAACTTTACACTGACGTGCAAATTGCAAAAAACGTAAGAAAATTTGAATTTCGCAGGCTACAGCTGCATTATTCATTCATAGTTATGATAGATATTAGTAAATAGTAAATGTCATTGGATTGGTCATTGGTTAAACTAAATCTATGTTTACATAATCAGGCTATAATATTCCCACTGCTGGGACACAGGCCTCCCCTCTTCGAGGGAGTAGGCTGTAAATATGTAATCCACCACGTGCGCGTTGGTGGATGTCACATGTCTTCGAATTTTTAACCGACTTCCAAAAAGGAGGAGGTTATATGTTCGACTGTATGTCTCTTATTTTATTTTTTTTTAGTTCTAGGGCATGCTAGTTTCATCACCACTGCTCTCTTAACGGTGAAGATGTAATGTAAATATGTAATGTATACGTGAATGCAATAATTTACATAGAGTGCCTGTCTGGGTTCGAACTGCTTTTCATTGTTCTGAGGTTCGAACACACGACCTACTACTCGTAAGTCGAGGCCGTTACCACTGGGCCACCACAGACTGCTCTCAAATCTATGCTTGTGGCACTTTATTTTCGTTTTATCAAAAATAGGCCTCAAATTGGCTGCTCGATACTCAGGAAGGAAAGGACCACCTATGTATATATTCGCAATTGTAACATCAGTGAGGCCCTCTTTAGTAAATGTTTAGGCTTTCAGGAACTTAGTTCGATGTTTGTTTAGTAGATTGATTCAGTGAATAATTTTTTTTCAGACCGATTTTTTTGTTGGTAAATGGCCGGCCGACGATGTACAGGTTAACAATTGGTATTCTTCATTGGACCATTTAGAATTGAAATTAAGTAATCAAAAGTGGCTAACAGGTGATAAGGTCAGTGAGATAATTGCAGTATTTCTACTAAAGTATGTAAATTGTAAACTATGAATAGTTAGGTATGTACATACCTACATACAAAGATTTGCATGATTTTGATAATAACAATATTTAAATGGTTTTTTTTTGTTCAGATGCGGCTATGCGATGTTTGTTGTGGAACTACCGTAAGCTCTCTTGAAATATTGGTCCCACTGTTGGAACAACATGTAAAAGTGAAAGAGTGGCTGAGGATGTTAAATACACTTTCTTGTTTTGAAATAAATAAGCGTGGCTTGAAACGTTTGCAGGGTTTTGTTGAAATTATAAAGCAGCAGCAGTAGGTAAAGTTATTTCATTTATTCAAGGTTTCATTTCAAGTTGTAAAATGTAAGTGCTCCTATTTTTATAAATAAATGACTGATGGTATGGTCTGGTTTCATTTTCTGGCGCTGCTGCTGCGGCTGCTGAGACCTTCAAGTGTTTGTGGTCGAAATGATCGGGTTATAGGGCCCAGTACGCGTCTCCTTTATATGGAAATTATTCGACACTTGAACACTTCATCTGACCAGCGGGCAGGCTTCTTCTTTGGCCAAAGAATTCAACGTGGCAATTCTGCCAGTCTTCTGTTTCGGGCACGTTTCCGGATGACAGCGATGCGGACGAGTATTTCGACGCATTAGTATGTCTTTTTGTTTTGGTATAGCTAATTAGTAAGTTATATAATTTAGTACCCTTTGAGTAAAAATACTCAAAGTTAGTAGGAATAAATATGCATTTTACTGTAGGTATATGAAAAGATAAATGAGTTTTGTTTTAAAGGTAAATCTTTAGGATATATTAGGATAAATACTCAAAGGGTTGTATGCTCTAAGGGTAAATCGAATAAAAATGTTACTTGATTCGTTGATTTGATACTCAAAGTTGATTCATCGTTAAATTTTGTACATAGACATATAGATTTACATTTTGAAGAACTTTTCCCAGCTCTCGCACCGCATATGTCAAAGATTCTTTAGTCTGTGGCCGCTTATTGATTGGTCGACGAGGAGATGTAAAAAATGGCTGCCTTGCCTTCTCCTACTCAGGTAGAAATATTTGAGAATTAAATAGTTCTTATAGCTAAAACCATATAAATTTTCTGTTTAAAGTAAAATGTATTAATGTATCTATAGTTTGGTGCAGTGCGACTTTGGTATCGAACGTGAAAACATTGAATTATTTGACGTCAAAGTTTAGTGTACCGTGAACGGATTATGCTGCTCAAAAATTATTAGAATTTCAATAGTTTAGCCGCCTATTTAAATCATACAGTTCGGTTTAATTTACAGTGCAGAGTTTGTAACTGGTGTTTCATGTCATTTAATTACACTTAACGTGCTCTATAACCACGTAATCGTATCCGTTTCACTACGAACGTTGGAAATGTCGTGAAGAGTATTGAAATGTCACACCCATAGCCGTTCAAAATAAGTTCGTAAAGTATTATTTGTAGTGAGGTTTACGTTTTGAAAATGGGGCTTGAACGGTTGCAGGTGGCAGGGACCCACAGCGCTATATACGAAGCATATTATCATCAGGTGAGGACTTTACACTTCTACTAGGTACTTGTTAATTTAAATAATTAACTCAATTACTATGTTTCGATACAATTATGGGTTGATAGCGAGCATTCACACTTAGCTAGCATCATTTGCGTATTCTTTTCAATTACAACCGCCCAGTAAAGTGAAGTTCTAGGCCAATGTCTAATGGGACAAATAAAAAGTAAGTAATGAAAAGTAACTCCTATTCCATACACATTAAACATCACAATTACATTACAGTTGAGTTTAATTGCAATCAATATTTTAGCCTGTTCTTAAACCCTGGGTGATAATAAATTGTTCAAAAGTTCTTGTTACTTGAATAAAAATCATTAGTTTTAAAGAAGTAATTTCTCTTATGAACTTAGAAAACAGTTCAACTTAAAATGAGATACAAAGTGCTTACATCTAAGTTATTATATCATATTTGCCTCTATCTGGGTGATGTTACAGGGTACATACATATTTCTTCATTTTTGTTTTAAATATGGTCATACTATCACTGAATGCCTATTGGAAACAATTTTTCTTGCTTTAGATAAAAAGCATGGCTTAGTGGCTTCATCATTGTCCTGCCCTTATCTCCATTTATTTGGGGTTGGTGCAGCATGACTTTTTCTTCCATAGTTCTCAAATTAGTCATCATCTCAGTAGTCAATCCCTAAAATACATATTTAAATACTTAGTAAAAATTCTTCTTGACACAGTAAAAATACATCTTTACAGTATAGTAAAAGCATGGCCAAAAAGAAGTCCTGGTATCCTCAAATCTAGATAATTTACTTGAAACAAAAGTTACATTATTGTAGAATTGTATTTGTAGTGGTCTTATCACCAAAGATAGCTATAATAATAGTGTGCAATGCTGTTTTCTTAAAACTATTTAATTAATAATGATTTGTGATTAAAATGTTGTGGCTAGATTTATTTGACATCACAGTACTTGCTTTAATTAATAGTTCTGCTTAGAAACTAGATTTCATTACTTTAAACTTTAAGCCAACTGATTAATGAAATTGTTAGATTTTGCATGTCCTTCGTTTTTCAAAATGTGTGTTTGACTATTGAAAATTTAATGTACATTATGTATATTTTTTGCACCTACTTTCAGTATTTTTTTTATGCAGTAAAATATGCATCAATCTAACTGGGCACAAATGGATCACTAGCCCGTAACCCTGTGCTGGTAATAAAAATCAGTTGAAACTTAAATGAGAAAGGTTTATGGGTCTACCAGTACATCAAGTACATGCAGTGTTCTGGCATCTTGCCATCTTGTTGTGCAATATTGTAGATCTTTCACACATCTTAGATTTATGTCAAATATGGTTGCAAGTTACTGCATGTAACTAGCATACCCTTTAATGCTAAAGAGATTAATCCTAAAAATTTCCTTTTTTTTTAAGAAGTCCTGAAAATTAATCCAGCTTCTGAAAACTATGAAATGTACTAGCACAGGAGCCAAGGAGATTCATAAGAATTGAGAACACTTTCCACCTTATTACAAAACAAGATTTATATTTTGACATGGCTTAAACCATGGAGCCAGTTTTTGTAATAAGAATGTAACTGTAATTGAAATATCGCTCTTTATACAAAACTGAAAACTTAGTTTGGTACTAAGTTGTCAGTTTTGTGTTTAGGAACTTTACCATAGTCGGAATAAAGTTTGAAATTCAATAATGGCTCCCATGTTTTAAACCTGGGTCTGAAGATAAACCTTGTTTTGTAATAAGGGGGTTAGATTTTATAAAAATAAGTCATGATATTGTGACAAAATTCAGTAATGATTGGTGTTTTTAGCCAGCTTTGCTTTTAATACAGAATGTGCCAAAGGTAGTAGAGCAAACTACTTCTATATGCTTTAAATCTACTGATGAAAAACTTTGTAAGTGACACATAAAACACTGCAGGTGGACCCCAATGGCGCTGGTACAATCCAAGCCCTGGATGCCGCTCGCTTCCTCAAGAAGTCCCGGCTCAGCGATGTGGTCCTCAGTAAGATATGGGACTTGTCCGACCCCACTGGCAAGGGGTACCTTGATAAAGTGAGTTGTAGCTTCTTATTTAATTTAAATAATTTATAATGAATTAATTGTTTCACTGTGTCTTGTAAGGCACTGGTCTACCAGATAAATAAATTATCTTAAACAGTATGATAATTATTATCTAGTAGATAAATTTTATTAACTGGTACTTATGGTGGTAGGTGGTGAAACTATCACACATTGTACAAAAAATCGTTTTTACATAAGTTTATTCTGGAATATAGGTATTTACATAATTGTGTACTTTATTGGGAAAGCTTTAAAAGGATCATCACATATATTGCCTAGAATTTATAATTAATTGAATTATTGTAGGGACTGTGTTCATAGAGACAAAACTATTATCCATTGCCATATTGTGTGAATTAAAAAAGTCTGACTCAGCAAGGAATTTTTTGAATGCCAAAATCTGGCATTCAAAAACTAATAGAGAAATTGTGACACCATTTAATGGTGTCACAATTAGTTTATAATCAAACGGAAATAATACCGATAGATTATTATAGTAACGGTTCTCACAATCTTAAATCAAATCAAATTTATTTGTTAATGTAGGTATCAATACAATAGGTTGTTATAATAAACGTAAATCTCAACTGCTAAATCTTACGGTGACTTATATTATACTACTGCCATTACTTTTTTTTCAAATATACAAAAACAACCATTTAGCTGGCAGCCGCTGTAGCTAAATGGTTGTTGGACAGTTGACTCTCACTCAAATTAGCACTTTAAAGCTTAATATTACGCAAACAAATCTCTGAATGAAAAATGGTTTTCACAGACCTGCAATATTTTTGAACGGCCTATCCAACGATACCCCACACCGTGGGATAGACGTGATCATCTCCACTTTACGTGCAAGGGTTTTTTTTTGTTTTATTTTGTTTTACCAATTTGTCGGCGTGATTAATATGTATGCATAAACAGCCTATAATGTTCCCACTGGTGGGACAGGCCTCCTCTCTGTGAGAGGGGGCATTAATATGTATACCCATGCCAAATTACAGCTTTCTAGTACTAAGAATCTCTGAAGTAAGCAGCGAACAGAGAGACAGACGGACATGGCGAAACTATAAGGGTTCCTTGTTAATTACGGAATCCTAAAAACCTTTAAGTCAAGAAATTAAACTACTTTTCTGCTCATCCCAAACAGAAAACTTGGAGTGATCCTTCAAAGACATCATTTACTAATAATACATTTGCAGAATAGACAAAGGCATCTAAATGTTTGTACAGAATGATATGAATGTTAACACAATGAGACATGTCAATCATTCTGATAAGGTGCTTGTGTTATCAGTAACATTTAAGATGGTCTGGTGATTCTTATTTAAAAGTGAAGATCTGTTGTATAAGTCAATGACATTTTTCGGCATTGTAGATTTTTGTGAAGGCCGCGTGAATCCAGTGGCATGCCCAGGCTTGGTTTTGTGACGATGATGCTAAGGGGTGGCCTACGTTCAGCAGTGGACGTGTTTTGGCTGAAATGATAATGACATATTTTTTGAATTCAATGCAATTTTGAAGGATATTGCTAATCCATTGCTTCATAATTATGTTCGAAAAATTTGTCTGCTCAACAACGTAAATAACACAATAAATGTTGTTGAATTGTCAAAATGAAAGCCATCGCTACTGTACGTGTGTTACACTGCGCAATTACCTTGCAGTAGGTGTGTGGGTAGATTAAGGCTGCTCTCTCGAAAAAAGCTTGGAAAAAGCATGCAGATGAAGCGACTTTTCGTCGACATTTACCGAGAAATTACATCTGAAAAACATAGTTAGTAATCTACATGATCGGTTTCTATCGGTATCACATAATAAAAAAAAAACCACCAACTCACTTCCAAATCGTTGAGATTAAACCATTTTACTCCTTCATTTTATATCAAAAGATTATAAAAAAAGTTTACTGCTTTACAATACAAAGGAAAATGATTTGGTTTTGTTACTTTTTAAAAATATGTATTATTTTTATTATAATAAATTTAAAATACGTCCGATGCGGGTAGCGGAGTGGAGCGGAGATGGGTCGTAAGCTCCGCCCAAATGCTCAAGGACATTGGCGTGTATACAAGACTTAAGGGAGGTTACCTACGTACGCGCCTCCCTCTAGGGCCCCAAGTCTGCTATTTTTATAAATTCAGTCATTCCAACACGATCCCATTGTCACTTTGCTAAAAGTTCGTAATCTGCTAAATTAATAATGGTCGATCATTGGTCGGTCAATGTTCTCGTAATAGAATGGTGTTACTTATAATGGCATTGTAGTATTGTCATTATTATAAAACCCAATGGTAGAAATGTCATTCATTTGTCATTATGTACGAGATTACCAATAAATGCAATTTCTTTCAATGTAGTGTCAGTGGCCGACCATTGGAAAGTCATAATGACGCCATTATAATAGTAGATTACCAAACTTGTCAAAATAAACAATTATGAAATCAACCATTCTGACACTATTGTAATAGCAGACTTGAGGCCCTGGTCACTCCTACTAATTAATAGGTTTTTTTGAAAGCATACACTCATTATTATTGATTTGGCATTAAATTGCAGTAGTTTTTTGTCACGATTTCACGAACAATGCAAACCAAAAAATCCCAATATAATTAACTGAATCTTGTAACCTTGCACTTATCCTCATAAATTGGAGATCAGGGAAAAGTGGTACAAATATTTTTGCGTAAGTAGTATTTTAATAAGATTTGACTAGGTCAGGTACAAATAGAAAAAGAACCCGTTTTTATGCATGATACTTATGCCCTATTGCCCATCCCTCTATGTTATACGGAGACGGACCCTTTGTAGTCTTACGAAGTCAAAATAGCGAGTTCTGAAACCCCAGTTTATTTCAATTATTGTTCCTGCGTCAATTATGTTTGTGTTGTACTTAGGACGACACGACAAGGATTTACGTAGTAACAGGTTTAATTACACACATCCAAAATGTCTAGGGATCAAGCACGTTTTTGCTAGTTACTAAAAGTTTTAAAATTATATATTTTAACTCATAAGGATACTATTTTTTAGTAAATTTCATCATTTGAAAAGGAAATAGTTTTTGAATTTCGGTCAAAAGATAAAAATCTTCTGTCAAGTCGTATTCCTATTTAATCTTGCAACGTGTTTCAAATCAGTAAAATTTCTGCCATACTTCTGAGTGGAATCAATACAAAAGAACGTTATTATGGAGAGAAGACGTCATTTGAGCCGAGAAGAAATTATCAGAGCCGTGGGAATGTTGGAAGCTGGTTCTCGGCTACGTGCTGTGGCAATCACTCTGGGCACTACGCAGAGTGTTATAAGACGATTTTTTGGACACGTTACGGCATCACTGGCAGCGTGGCAGAGCGACATGGCGGACGAGGTCGCATCACCACACACAAACAAGTAAATCTTACAATGACCGTGAGGATGTTGCTTACGAGGCTTCATAACTCTTCATGGATTGTAATAAGCGATCAAACCATAAGAAATAACTTGAATGAAATCAATCTCCGTTTCCGAAGGCCGCTACGTGTACCACCTATTGAACCCCGCGATTGCAGAGCCCGTTTACAATGGGCTCGTGAACACAGAAATTGGGCCGAAGAAGAGTGGCGTTTTGTATGTTTCCTGGCGAATCTCGCTTTGGTATAAGGCCAGTTACTAGACGTACATGGTATTGGAGGACTCCTGGACGCCAAGAACGTTTAAAATCATGCCAGGAAGTCCATGTATAAAGTGGTGGAACAATCATGATAGATATGGGCGGGTATTTGGATCGGCGGAAGAACCGAACTGATTTGGATCAGAGGCAATCTCAATGCACAGATTTGCGCTGAAACTTGTCATTCCTTTGCGGACCCAATTTGGTGCTTGATTTCTGCTTATGCATGATACATTGATAATGCATGTCCACACACTGCCAGAGTCGTTGCAAACACACTTGCCGCAGCTAATATACGTCCTACCATGGCCTGCTGAATCGTCAGACTTAAATCCCATTGAACACGCATGGTATATGCTTCAAAGAAGAGCTCTGCCAAATATTACAACGGACGTGGGCGACCATTCCGCAACGTTATTTTGATGAACTCATAATGAGTATGCACAATCGTTGCGATTGTGTTATACGCGTTAACGGCTGAAATACAAGACTGCTAATTGTTTATTTTACGCAATAAAAACCTTTAAATACTTTTATTTTTTAGCACACTTTAATGTCGGGAAGCAAACATCGCGAAAAGTCTTTATTAATGCCAAAGCAGAGAGTATTTCGTCGATCTACACATACGAAAACATTTTATTTAATCAATCCAAATAGTCATTTTTATTTAATTTCATTATGGGACTAAAATATATTCAAAAAATACCTTGATCCCTAGACACTTTTGATGTGTGTATACCATTGAGATAAACATACCTACTACCTATCTACTTATTTTAATGTGTTATTAGTATTACTAGTACTTTTATTAAATGGTACTCTCCGCACACTCCACAATCCAATCGATGCCAGAAAATTTCAAGTCTGAGCAGGTATTCCGTGCAAGTTTCGATAAATCAAACTCGTTTAGTTTCACTAACTTCGGGAGTAAACGCGGCGAGGGTCTTGGTCTAAGTTTGCAGTGGCTTATTAGGGTTCCGTACCTTAAAAGAAAAAAACGGAACCTTTATAGGATCACTCGTGTGTCCGTCTGTCTGTCTGGCTGTCTGTCCGTCTGTCACAGCCAATTTGCTCCGAATCTACAGGACCGATTAAGTTGAAATTTAGTACACTTATAGACTCTGTGACCCGAACACGGACGTGTAACGTAAATAAATGAATTTTAAAGATGGGTGTCACTATTGGGGACAAAACAGAAAATAAATAAAAAAGTTTCTCGAACTGTACCGTGCGATACATAAAATGAAAGGCCTTGTTGTAAGGATTTCAGATATATTTTTTATAATTGAAAAATAAATACTTTTAAAATTATTAACGAAAATAGAGAAAATTTGGGTCCGTGGCTTAGGCCCCCAGTGGTCGACGCACCTGTGGCAGACGCCCCCGATACGATTAATTTAATTCAAAATTATTTTTGATCAAATGTACTGTCAGGCACAAAAATTGTTTTACAAAAATATTAAATATACTTAATATTGATTGTAAGTATATGCATAACATTAAATCGTAATTATATTTATAACATAGAAATGCTTTTATATTAGAGGTATGTTTTGAAAAATTAAAGTCTTAGTAATTTTTCATTATTTATTTATATATCTCGATAAGAAATCTAGTATTTTTTTTTATATAAATCACAGTTTTCATCACCTATAATCAAGAGAATCATTTAACTTAATTATAATAATCAGTCTCAAATGTAATAAAATAAGATAGTAATTTTAAATAATCAGTCTTAAAAATTACTGGAGAGCAACTAACTTTTTACATAATGAAATGTTCTTTTATCTTTGTAACAATAATAATTAAACATATTCAACTGTGAAACAAATGAGAATAATTTTACCTACGAGTAATTATATCAGTCAGTTTCAATAGCAATAACACAACAAAATAATCAGGCTTAAAAAACAAACGTACTCGTAGAGTAACAAATTTTTTACATGTGAAATGTTATGAAATTTTGCTAGCATAGAAATAATCAACTGTAAAAACTTAAACAAACATAAAAATTTAAATTTCAAAATTTAAAACTTAAAAATAGTATACAAGCAAAATCATCTCTTTTCATTATGTAAGTTAAATTATTACTTTTTAGGACGAACTGCCACATATGGGCGGATTTGTTCTAAAAACATGATTATGCTAATTTTTTTGTTTTCATACTGTTCAGTTAAATTGGCAATCATTTTTTCATTCTTTCTTGTGTTGTTCTTTCTTCTGCTCACAGGAATGTTTTTGTTTTTCAGTCTGAAAGAAAAAACTAGGTAAATATCTTAATAAATTTATTTTAAACTACAATTTTTTTTGTAATATTTTAAATTGTTTTATATATAAGTAAAATAAATAATATTACCTCGCTTGTGCCGTGCCGTAGGTAGAAATATCAATCCTAACCATTTCTAAAAACGACAATAAAGACGGGTTCGTTCCCAGGTGCTTTTTTAAACGGTGATTCCAGGCCTCTACTAAATTAGTGGTTCTATGTTTTTCCTTATAACAACACCACTTTGTGATCATATCCGCAGGCTCAAGCCATTGTTCAACAAAATAATCATTGAACTTAGTTACTTGGTCGTCCGGAATACTGAAAAGAAAACAATCGATCGAATGATTGTGCAAAAGTAAAAATGTAAGGAATAGACAAGCTTTAATAAAGTGTAAAAAATACTTAACTACCTGTTTTCCATTATGGCAAGCCAGCCGTCTT
This sequence comes from Tiliacea aurago, assembly GCA_948098905.1. Lineage (NCBI taxonomy): Eukaryota > Metazoa > Arthropoda > Insecta > Lepidoptera > Noctuidae > Tiliacea > Tiliacea aurago. The sequence goes on from OX402593.1 coordinate 1,369,821, forward strand.
CAATTTCTTCTTTTGGCAGATACGCAAGGCCGATGCACAGTTTTACGTACTGTGTGGTCTCCTCATATTCTAATAATTTGAGAGATTTTGCCCGCCTATATACAGCATTTTGGAAATGTACAAAACACCCATGAATTTCAACAGTCGGAAATTCGTTATTTATTGCGACTATTGCTGACATTTCAAAATCCAATGTGAATTTTAACGGTTTGAAATCTGGCAAAGCTTCTTTGATTTTTTTGAACATCATTTCATATGTCTCTTTTTCTTTATTAACCAGCAGCCCGTAAAATATGGGCACAATGTTGGTTTCATCCGAATTATTCCCAATATCTCCGTGGATAGTATAAATCTGTTTGAAGGGACAGGGGCAGCAATCAAATGTACCGTCACAGAAGAAGTGGTGCACATTTTTAATTTCATCCGAAGCTATGTCTGATGCAAATACGATGATCCTGTTGCCATCCTCATTATAATCAAATAACAAATGTTTTTGAAAAATTTCAGGTATAGTAACTTGAGCTGGATCCTTGAATCGTATTTTTTTTACCTTCAGGGCTGTATATCGGCTTCTGTAAATCGCTTTTTTAATATTGTTGTAGATTGGAATTTCATTACTGTACTTTTCCCTCTGTAATTTTGCAATTTTCGTTTCATACATTTTTTGAATGGAGCCAAAATTAGTTGTGACTTCTCTCTTTAAGTCATTCGTAAGAATTTTGATGTCGTTTTTTAATAAATTCGGCTGACACTCAGGCTTATGTCCTTTTATCATTTGAACGTTGTCACTTTCATTTATCAATTTAACTGCACCACCACACTGGCCATGTCTTTTATTCACACACACCCACACACTAGAGTTTTGATTTTTTCTATGAATATTATACGCAAATCCAGCGTGCAACAATGTTTTTCCATTAAGTCTATTTTTAACTATATCGTAATTATTTCGCACGAGCCCTTGCGAGGGACCTTCGCTCGTCATTGTGAGATGACACACTAAACTTTCTTATCAGTTGCATATTGCAATATTCAATAACTGGGCTCAGGTGTGAAAGAGATAGACATAATATATATTCATACTTCCTTATTGTTTTCAATTTTGTAGACAAAAAGACGGACTTTTTATTGTTACCAATAACTGGTTTGGCTCAGTTAGTTGACGAGTGGGTTGAAGTTGAAAGATAAAATTTCCGTAAGGTAATTTATTATAAATGTATATTATAAACATTCACTAACATTTTAAATTAAGTCTTTTTGATTTTTTGGATGTTTGTACATAATAAATATGCTTCTAATGGGGAAAAAGGTGTGTAAGGATAAGGTTAAGTGGCGATCTATTCTGTCTGCTATTTGATAGATAACTTTTGTTTAGCAAGGAAAAATACTTTATTAATAGGGTGAAACACTTTTCTCATTTACTGTACTAAGTGAAAAAGCACAAAAAAATAAAGATATTAAATTAATCGTATCGGGGGCATCGGCCACAGGTGCGTCGACCACTGGGGGCCTAAGCCACGGACCCGAAAATTTGACCATTTCCCCCCCTTATCTCCGAAAGTACAAAGCCTAAACTTTGGAAAACAATATAGAAAATAGTTCTTTACTTATAGATTGCAGGAAAACCTATAAGAAGTCTATGATCTAATAACATGGTAAATCTCTCAATATTGTGCGTACAAACTTGGGACATGTTTTTTAACTGCAATGTTAAGTTTGTTCGTAGAATAATTAATCCCCACTACGGAACCTTCATTGTGCGTGGTCCGACACGCACTTGCCGGTTTTTTATTATTTGCCATGATTATTAGGACGCCAAAGTTAACACATAATTATTCTGTGATGATTTCGGCTGGCTGCCTTTTACGGTTAAAAAGATACAGCCATGGGACTGGCAGAAATAAAGGCGTAACGTAAGCTTAGTAATTTGGTCACGTTGGCACCCTTGCGGAACCCTAGAAATAATGTGTAGGGTGCGCCAAAAAATTAAGGCAGACAATTTCTATCGTACTTCAGTAAAAATATTCTCCGTGATCTAAGTGCCGGCCGAAGCCTTTGCCAACGCTTTTCTGAGAGTAGAGCTTTGGGTGTTAAAAGTTACTCGAAAATGCTCCCTTTTCTGTCCGCTCCCTAAATTGTTCACGTGTACAAAGTGCCACTTTTTCTAAAGGTAACAAGTTATTCGACACAAATTCGTAAGGATTTGCAGTTTCAAATGCGGAGTTTTAAAGAGAAATGTCGTCATCGTCGTACTAAATGGGTACTAAGTTTATAGGCAGTAAGACGGCCTCAGCAATTGGCGCAGTCTGAGGTTACGCAAGTGTCTAGACGAGACTAGCCTGTACTGAACACACGTTCACACGACAAAATGTCCAGACACTTTACTATGTACCCTAAATTTTTATAAAAATGCAGAGCCTGCGGAACCACGTCCAATAGCTCGCGACATAAGAATTCTTTGACTGGGCCATCGTAAATCGTATGAAAAGGTAATTAAAAAAAAAAGGGTATCGATCCCCGATTGGACAAAGTATATTGGGTTGTCCCATTCGAAATTTTCAGTAACAGCCGCAGTGTGTCATGTGCATGTGTGAATTGATGCCCGGTTAGTGGGAATAGGCGCGCCCCCCATTACATTAGACGTGGGTATTGGGTAGCTCGTGAGCGAGTGATAGAAAAGAGTTAGCTATTTGGAAATGACATCGCTCTCGCTCACTCAGAATTTGAAAATATAGAGTGACCCGAACCCGTTTCCTTCGACGCTCGTGCGGCGTGAGTCAAATGAGCTAACAGTCGGCGTCTGAATCACTGAGCTATAGAAGAGCTGGTGAGTAACAATGAGACCAAACTTCCAAAGAGCTATTGATTATTGAGCGAGCCGAGCCGTCTCCTTCGACGCGCGTGCGGCGTGAGTCAAATGAGCGAATAGCTGGCGCGTCTGAGTCACTGAGAGTCACTAGCTATAGAAGAGCTAGTGAGCTAGAAGAGTGATATAGCTCTTTAGAGTGAATGAGCTAATCGCTCTTTTTCTATTCAGTGAGCTATTTCGCCCATGTCTACATTACATGGGACCTAAACATAACTGGCGAAATTATTATGTTAAAAAGACACACTTCTGCTTACCTGCTCAGCGAATACGGGCGTAATAACAACAAATCTCTTACGCATTATTTATATTTTATGTTTTTGAGTATTTAAGATAATGCCTTTTGTGGGCGTATACTAAATTATGAACGGACTATGATCTGATAGTAAAAATTATTTCCTCGTGAGACTTGATCCGAGCGACCCAGTCTCAAGAACTGAGGAGCATGTAATTATTAAGATAGATTACCGATGTTCTATTATCATTTTGCTGTTTAAGTCGTATAGGATTAGTACATAGATATAGAAAGTTATATCTGCACATTTCTTAATGAAATCTGTTGAGATAAAACTGCACAGGTATAATCTCTGTTTAAAACTTTTAATTAAATTATTATGGTGGGTTTAGAGCAAACGGACATGGCGGACTCAGGATCAGAATAAGAGCAAGACTATTCTTTTGTTGATATTCTTAACATTTTAGAAGAGAAATACCAAGGAAGGACTTTTTTGTCCCTGTGTACACAAAAGGAATTTAGTAGAGTGGGGATAGAATGATGTGCATTCGCTCGTTTGGTTTGAATCGACCTTTAGGCTGGGACTACACGTCAGATTTTGTTTCCGATTGTCTGATCAGACTATATATTCGTATTTACTCAAAACACATCCGATTCTTGCGTCAGGCTTTTTCTGAACTCAGTCGATCCCGAGCTATCACCCCGAGTCCTTGCATACGGAGTATAAAGAAAAGTTGGACGACGAATTACTGTGTTGTCGACTCGTGTGGACGAGGAAGAATAAAAAAATATAAATTTATAAAATCGGACACGTCTCGCGCTTGTTTCGACTTGGACTTGGTTGATTGTTCAAACAAAATAATGGCTCCAACGCCTTCCGATAACCGGATCAGACTATCGGATCCGACTATCTGATGAAAAAATCTGACGTATATTCCCGGCCTTAGAACTTCTTTCTTTATGGTATAAACTAGCGACTAGCGACCACTGCTTGCCACGGTTTTTGCGACTTCACAAAACCTCCTGATTTCTTTGTTATATGCATAAATAATCAACCTCTAATGTCCCCACAGCTGGGACACAGGCCTCCTCTCTGTGAGAGGGAGTGGGCCGTAATCCAGCACGCGGGCCCAGCGCGGGTTGGTAGATGTCACATGTCTTCGAATTTTTGGTTCTAGTTTCCTCTTTTCTGGTTTCTGGTTAAGATGTATGTTTAATATTAATGTTTTATAAACCTTCCGGAATTCTCCAAATGATGGTGATAACTGCATCAAAATCCGTTGCGTAGTTTAGGAAACAATGCGGTAAGAAACGAAAAGTGACTTTAATTTATAATGTTGTATGGAAGATTAGATATTCTGTTTTATTTCCTTTAATAAAGCGGATCTAGGTTACCTCCTGCAGGTAGAACGTATTTTCTTTCAAGCTCACACCATGCACCCTGTTCAATGTTCAGTGAAGCGTGAAGATGTCTCTGTGAAGCTCGCTAGCCGCAAGGTATGGCTGCGGTCATGTTGGCACGGAAATGGCGACGGCCGTAACTTATGCTTGCTGACGTGCTGTTTTTTTATAAGAATAATAAAGAGTAATATTTATGTATTGTAAGAATAAGTCCGTTTTTGTTTAATTTTTCAAGGACGTAACCAAATCGGACTAGAGTTTCGACGGGAACGTCTTCTGAATTCGGTGCGTGGTTTTTTCGCTTTCACATAATCTAGATATCAAAATTCTAGTAGCAAGTACCTACATTTTACAGTAACTGCTTTCGAGACCCATTTTCATTGAACATTTAAGTTCACGACCTCTTTCAGTAACCAAACTCTTTCGTATTCATTCTTTATCCAGACTTTAAATTCCCGAAAGGCCGGTAAATACAGGCGTACATAAAATTGCACTCAACAGGCCCCGGGGCCCGGAACAGGCAGCATGTAGGTAATTAAAGTAAAGTAAAGTAAATTTTATTTCATAAGAAGAGGTACAGTCTGTTACAAAGTAGGATGACAACTTAGGAATAGTTTACAACTGAGATGAGTAGGTAACAATACAATTTTACGTTCTGATGTCCTAGCTAGGTTACTTAGTAGCCTGTATTAAGGACAATCAGCCTCATTTCCCGAAAAATAGGACAAGTATTGCTTAGACTGTTACATATTATTAACAAACAATTTAGAACAATTTGATATTAAGAACAATTTGATAAACTTATTAAAGGTAAATACAAGAATTGTGTGTTTGTGTGTGTATATGCACGTGTGGGTGTGTGTGTGTGTGTGTGTGTGTGTTTGTGTGTGTATAATAATAATATGAGTTACTTCATTGTAGTGAGAAGGGATTCGGTATCATCATAATTTTTGGTTGATAGAAATTCGGTAATCCGCTTTTTGCATGTTCGCTTACAACATGGTTGCAGTGGAATTATTGCATTTATTATATTATAAAGAAATGGTCCTTGATAAAGAAAGAATCTTTTTGTAAAAGTAAAGTAAGGATGAGGTACATTACATACCCTGTTTCTTCTTCTGGGTATTGTCGGCCGACGTGGAATTGGAGTGTTAGTGTGCTGTTGTAACATTGTGCTGAGTATGAACATTTGGCGAACAGTAAAATTAGTGAATTAGTGCCGGGCATTACATACAAACAACGACATTCACTGGACTCGTAGCACATTCACTTCCATCACCTTCCTGTCCTTGTTCCATGTTACTTGGGGTTAGGGGTTATGGTTTCTCGAGGTTTTTCATTCCTCGGATCTCGAGTATTCTCGAACTTGATTTTTCGGGACGACCCGGGTAACCGAGAAATTTTCATAAATTTATGTTTAATTTTTGTTCTTTAATAAAGAAAAACATTGTTAAATACACACAATGTTTGTTTAAAATGGACAACAATTAACAACATCTCTTTTCAATAACGACAAATTACAGTATTTTTCTTCTTTTTATGAAAAGAAGAAAAATACTGTAATTATGAAAAGAAGAAAAATACTGTAATTTGTCGTTTGTATTCTATGGATTATAATCAAGATCAACTTTAATCATCATCAAATAAAAAAATAAAACATTTATGAACTAAAAAGGAAATGAACTCCATTATTATTAACTATGTGAATAATCACAGCACTATTTTTGCCAATTGTTTTAATTTAACCTGTGCTTGGACTAGTAATCATTTAAAATTTTGAATTACTTAATTCTGTTAATGGATAAACCAAAACATTTATTTATAGCATTGTCAGACAGTCGGCTCCTTATTTTGCTGCCAACATTTCCCGACATGGAAAACACTCGTTCGTTTTCAGTTGAAGTAAGGCTTGGCTGAAACTAGTGCTCTGTATTGAGTCGTTTATCAGTACAAATGATTTCTCGAGTTCTCGACTTTTCTCTGGTCCTGCTCCACAACCACTTGGGCTCACTTGTTAACATTTTAATATTTGAAAGAGACGCTTCTCTTCTTTTGTTTATGTTCTGACATTACAATCTTATCGTTTATTTTGATGTACTTAATCAAGTTTTAGTTGTTGAATACTTCAATAGGTTATAATGATTTTCCCTTTGCTAGTAAAATTGAATTAATCTTTGAAATACAATAATTTAAAAGCATTTTTTCAATTTTGTAATTGTGAGTACCATGGAGCCGTTTATTATGATATAGACAAGAATAATTTACCAAGGATTTTGTAATATCTTGATTTAAAAGAGTGTCCTTGGAGTTTCTTGCCTGTTCTTCTCCATAAAGATCTACGTTTTGGAATGGGCACATCGCTTCTACTTTCTGACTAACTGACCGACTCTTTGACAATTTACTGACGTCACGCAAAATCATGCATCGCGCAAGCAGAGTTTACCGCGTAACTAGCATATAAACAACATACCGACATCAACCGTCGGGCAGTTGCCCACCAGACACAACACCCGTCTGGTCGGAGGATCCTCCCTTTTCTATGGAGGATGAGTGAGCTTTACACCCTGTTCCTCATGCCTCTAAACCTGTAATTGGTTTAATTGAAATAAATTCTTTGAGTCTGAGTTCTCGATCTGAATTTCTCGGAAACAAGAACTACGGATTTCTCGAATTAACCCTACTTGTGGTCGGCGCAACACGTTTTCTCTTTCCATTCTCCCCTGGCAACCGTCACGCTATCATTCCATTTCCTCTCCCTCTTCATCCATCAATATTTATATTCATCACTTTTTTAGTCACTTTGTTCACACATCAATATGGAAAGTTTTTCTCTGTAATGTTTTGTGGCTGAAGGGAGCTGAATTGGAGGGCGAAGGTGATTTTAAGGAGTTGGAAGCCTTGATTCTATGATTTGTCATTGTCTTGATTTTGGGAAGGTGACAGTTTTGATTTCTTTGATCCATAATTTATTAGTTACGAACCTTTACGTGAATTATATTTACAACGTTCCATATTTTATTTAGTTCATAAACCTTGCACAAATTATCTGCAGGCATTTCAATAACTATAGCAAAACTTTTCATTTCTACTTTTCCGCAGAATAATTTAAAAATATTCTGAGCTAACTCAGTCACGATATCGCAAATGTCACCTCAGTAACCTAAGGTCACAGTAGCCCAGCGACTAATGGCGATCGAAAGGTCGCGGGTTCAAAAGGTAACAAGAGTATTAGTTATAAGTTATAACATAAAATAATCCCTTTGTTTTAAAAGAAAAAGGATACGATTCGAGGGTCATCTTCAAAGTGCTTTCGTAAAAAATGAATAACTTCTTGACTTGGTCCGCGAAACGCTTTTATCCTCGATGTACCCTTATCTAAGGTTACCATCCGTCAGCCTTTGCGGAGACTGTCCTCTTTTAAGGATGTGCCCTCCGGCGCGGCGCGGCGCTCGGGTCTCTTTGTAACGAAATGTAGGACGAGTGTTTGGGGACACACCCCGTGTTATGTCCACTTTTTAGTTTGGAATTTCTTGTTACACTACATGCTAAGGTATGAACAAGAAATGTGATGAACGTGGTGATTGTTATTGCAGCAGTCTGTGTTGTCTTGTTTACTCGTACTGTTGTGATACGATTGAGTCGAACAGCGCAGATGTAAACTTATGAATTGCGATTTCTCCTGAGTTGGCCTTCAGATATTGATTATTTGATATCTGTGAAGGGCAATTATTCTAGATGTTTGTGTTGTGGCTGCGGGTTTGTTGATGGCGCATAGGAACTAAGGAATTGATGCTTGTTCAGTTTCTATATGGATTCGTAAATAATAAGCCTGTATTTATACATAATACCTATGTATGACAGTAAACTAATAGGTTTAGTTGATAATGGCGAGAACTATCTGAAAAAAAAAGTTTTGTTCCAATAAAACATTCATTTGCAAGACGAATGGTCTTGCAAATGAATGTTATATGGGTCTGCTATTCTTTATTCCATCTTAACAAAAACAAGATACAAGATCTTATCACACAAAAAAGTTAAAGCCTCAATGATGAAACATCAAACATTGACGAAGCACTGCGGAGGATGTATTTAATTACAATTGTGACGATAATGCCTTATCTGTCCGCTCGTGTGTACGGGGCACGTAGGGTTGCCAATTTTCACTCTAAAATACTGTTTACTGTTCAACAAACATAGAGTATACGAATATACTGATTTTACTTTTAACCAGTGCTACAAATATATAGTTCCATCTACTGCGAGCATGGGCGCGGTGTTTTAGCCAGCCTTCATTTCAAGACATTAAAATAATACATACAATTTTGTTATTTATCAGAAATATTATTTATCTCCCTCTCATTGTTCAAGAAGTTGGCAACCCTAGCCTAGCTGCATGATGTGCGTGTGCGCCATGTATTGTCGCACTTACTGCTGTGTAACCAATAATATTGTACCGTTTCTTTAATTGTAATTAATGTTACATAAGTTATGTGTGAATAAGATCGGTTGTTAAGGTGTGTGTGTCTTTAAGTAATTAATTGTGACTTCTTTCTGTGATTGTTAGTGTGTTAGCGGAGCTGTTAGGTATGCTTACGTGTCTGTGATTTGCCCCTCTTTGCTAATACTTACATAGTTTTCATATGGAGTTGGCTGCATATTGGAATAAATTATGCTAAGAAAATTACCATAATTATCAGGCCAGAGGATTTTCACAGCATACGGTGGAGGTCTGCCCGGTTTGGTCGGAGCACCGCTGTGTCCACACGGAGGCGATCGGCGGCGGCGATCTCTCGCGTCCGGCCCTGGTTCAGGCCATGGTTCGGAGCGAGAGTGCATGGGAGGCCGTCACCTCCTTCTGCGAAGCAGTAATGCTCGCAAAGGAGGAGGCGGAATGTGTGATGGTGAGAGGCAAAATTCGCGCCCTCACGCCCCTAGTCGCCGCAGGAGACGCGTCGGGAGTCGCAGTCCGATTCTCGGCCACCGTAGGCGCGGGCTTGCGGACGGTGAGCGATAGGTAGCTCGCCGTCCGATAAGGACCAGGCCCGGGTCGACGGCGCGTTGTGTTCCACGCCCGCCTCAAAGAGATGTCGGCACCAACTGACGGGGTCTGGTAGGGCCAATGCCTGCCAGGGTTGCAAGTTAGTCAGAAACGTATATCGTGGCCCTGGCACAGGCAACTGAAGGAACACGGGTGGGGTTTAGCCAGTAAAAGTCTGACTGAGAGAAGTTATTTGATAATTTCCCGCCCAAACAAAAAAAAAGGCCAGACGATTCTAGTTCTTACTTAACTGGTTCTTGATTATGATTATTTATGCAGCAAAACGTAAATTTTTATACTCTTAGGTTCTGTACTGAGAAATAAATTGATAATTATGATTCTACTTTGCTTATGCCCTAAGCCTAATATTAACCTTAGCTTTGTAAGTTAGGCTTGAAAAAGCAACTGGTGATATTAAGGAGGGTGCCTGATATAGATTTTCATTGATAACCGGTGTGCTATATCTACTAAGTTAATGCACAGCTGTGACCTTCATACGCTTGTATGATACTATAACAATAGGACGTTAATGGTCCTCCTAGATCCTAGACAGTGCGCCCCAGTAATGTTTTTAATAATATTAATTTAAAATGACTCATATTCTCATAATTAACAGCATAAACTACATACTTTAGTACATAAGCTACATTATATAAAATAATGACATCGTTAGCGAAGTTTTTCCCATGTTGTACCGACATGATTTTCCTTAGTTTTTTTTATACTATTACGTCCCTTTAATCCCGGATAATCCTATTCAGGTTTAACTTTTATTATTATCAAGATAACACATTAATTATAGTTTTTTTAATATTTACTCCGAACTCCGTCTATTTAAAGCGATAAACCGAAGTATCGGCCGAATGTTCGGCCGTTTTATAACTTCCATAGTTTCCTTTATTGACTTTGAATCCTTACCGGACTTAAAGTCACATTTTTGACTTTGGCTTATCTCTTTGACTGTCGTTTTTTTTTATTTCACCGTATCTGCCATAGTTAGCCGTAGTCAAGCAACGGCCGAACATTCGGCCGATACTTCGGATTAGACCCCCTGGTGTGTAAAGGGCGTGGTTAATAAAAAGTTCACCAGTGGAAACCAAAAGGGAAAGTGAAAGGGGACCAGTGTGTTAACTTATTCTATAAAAAGGTATCCTTAAGAATAGTCATCCATCTTTGCAAATAATAAAACGCAACCTCTTTGGAGGTCTATCAGTCTGTTAGTACTGTTATAACTTGAAAGCCACTAAACCAATTTGCGTGATTTTGGTTTTAACTCATTGGTATGTTTTCTAGTTCAGTTTCAGTCAACGTTTTGTTTTGGTAGGTCAGCTAGGTTTAAACCTATTATCTGACCATGACAATGTAATTGTATGGACTTTAAAAGAGACCGATCTCTAAGCCCCGTATTTATAGAGCGTTACTCAGTACTCAAGCATTACTTAAGACTAGTTTCCACCAATCCAATGGCTTGAATCTAGTCTTAAGTAATGCTTGAGTACTAAGTAACGCTCTATCAATACGGGCCTAAGTTTGTTTTGGAGTATCTTTTCAGAGTAGTCGGCTAGGAAACACCGACCTCATCTAGTTCTAATATAATGAAATCATTATTTTAAAACAATTATCATGTAACCTTTAACTGATTTCCTTGTGTTTTGTGTGCAGTCGGGGCTTTTCGTGGCGCTGAAACTGGTGGCGCTGGCGCAGGCAGGCAAGGACATCAACATGAGCAACATACACTCCGAGGCGCCGCCACCCAAAGTTGTAAGTTTTATGTTATTCTGTTGACTCTGCAGGGCGGAAGACGGCTTGTATAGAAGGAAAGAAAGGAGGAAATTAGTTTAGCTACAGTTCCCCCCGTGTTTTATGTTGTTCTGCCCTAGACTAACGTCAAGAGCAAACACATCCTAAATAAAAAATAAAAAAAAAGTTCATGAAACAAGCACGGTACAAAAAAACCCGGCCAAGTGCGAGTCGGACTCGCACACGAAGGTTTCCGTACCGTAATAAGGTCGAGCAAAAAACGCCGAAAAAAAAATACGTTTCTTGTATGAGGCTTTAATCATTAACTTAATTTAATTGTTATTATAGCGGCAATAGAAATACACAATCGGTGTCAACATTTCAACTGTCTACCTATTACGGTTCATGAGATACAGCCGACAGACAGACGGACGGACGGACGTAGGGAACCCTGAATGGAATGGAATTCATTTAACACCTTTAGCATGCGTGATCTACCTCATTAAAAAGCTGTAGATCGGATTTCTCATTTCGCTAATTGTGTTTTGTTTTGACACTGTTCGATTTCACTATAATGGATCGAAAGCGTATACTCAAAAATTAGAGTGGAAAATAGTGTTGTAATACGTACAGTACGGGGCCGTTAACATTGAAAAAGGTTGGCTGTCCGGAGCGTCTCTGTCACATACTTGTACGGCAGTCTCATCCTAAAGTACGATAATGTCATAATAAATAACAGTCAGAGTACGGCGCGTGCGTGTGTAATCCACTGGATGCGAGAAGCACGCAGAACTGGTCGATGTAGCGACGATTGGGGGAGGCTTATGTCCAGTAGTGGACGTCTTTCAACTGAAATGATGACTGTGCGTGCTTTCTAACAAATATTCTGTATTTCTAGGGTGAGCTACCCAAAGTCCCGCCAGTGAGCTCTGCGCCCCCGGGCCGACCGGCCGCGCCCTCGCCCGCGCCCCTACTGCCTCTGAGCGACTGGAGCATGAAGCCGGCCGAGCGCGACAAGTACAGCCAGCTGTTCGACACGCTGCAGCCCAACAATGGACTCATCGGGGGCAACAAGGTGAGAAATAAAAGAAAGAAACGAAATAGTTTTGTGTACATGGTAAAGTTTATTCAAACCAAATGCAAACTGAACGTTATGTGTAGGCAATAAAGATGTATTTCCAAAAACACGTAGTTGTTTACATGTTAGATAGATACATTCATTTATTTGCCTGAACTATGCTATTTTACAGATATACCTCAGATCTACTCCAAATATATATTTTACACATACACTGTTCTTTCGTTCTTCATATTCCGTGTACTAAATTTGGCATGATTGTCACAATAATATGATTCTAATTTAATTATAATCAATTATGGTATTTTACAGATTTTATAACACATAAACAATAGTTCTTATAGTTGTTCTAGTCTTGATTGTTTTTTTTTGTATAATGTTAGTTTTCAAATGCGATTTTTGTATTTCTTGTGCGTGTCCCAAATCAAATATTTTTCTTTCTTTTCTTCATATTCCGCCTACTAAATTTGGCATGCAAATTTTGTCACAATAATAAAAATTATAATTTAATTTTAATCAATTTAAACAAAATAATTCAATTCCAATGTCAAAAAAAAAGTACTACTTAAATCAAGAAATTGTCTATAAATAAAATTACAAATTGTCTAGTTATCAACCAGAGAAATTAAATTACAAATATCAATAGCTTAGAATAAAAATGTCAAATTTAATTTTCATGTCATGCAATATACTCATTTGTCCAACGTGGCTTGGGGTTCTTTGTATACAGACACACGGGGCAGGATGGTGGAGTACTGGGCTCTGGAGACAGGCTTGGTCATCCTAAACCGGGGTTCTGTCCCTACGTGTGTGCGGATGCGGGGTGAATCAGTGGTGGACATCTCGTTCGCCAGCCCCGCTCTGTCGCCGCGTGTCATTGACTGGCGCGTCATGGAGGGGGTGGAGACCTATTCCGATCACCGGTACATCCGGTTTGACGTCTCCACCCAGACCTCGGGTGCGCCGGTCCGACAGACCCCGAGTGGTCCGAGGTGGGCGCTGAAGCAGCTGGACCGGGAGCTCCTCCTGGAAGCCTCGATCGTGCAGGCCTGGGTGTCATCACCGGACAGGCCTGCCGATATCAATGACGAGGCGGAGTGGTTCCGGGAGGCCATGTCCGAAATATGTGATGTGGCAATGCCCCGGGTCCAGCCCGGACGTGCTCGGCGCCAGGTGTACTGGTGGTCACGTGAGCTGACCGCTTTACGCGAGGCGTGCGTTGCTGCGAGCCACCGGTACTCCAGGGACCGCAGGCTCCGTATCCGCTCTCCGGATACGGAAGCCATTCAGGCGGAGCTGTATGACGGGTACAGAGCGGCGAAGACCGCCCTCCGAGCGGAGATCGAGCGGGCCAGGGGACTGTCCCGCGAGGAGTCGCTGGAGACTCTGAACAGAGACCCATGGGGACGCCCTTACAAATGGGTGCGAGATAAGCTCCGCCCATGGGCTCCCCCACTGACGCAGAGTCTCCGGCCCCAGCTCGTAGAGGACGTGGTGAGCGCTCTGTTCCCTTCGCGAGGGGAACATACTCCCCCGCCCATGGCTCCGCCTCCTGCGGTGCCCGATGCGGACCACACCAATGACGACGACGACGATACTCCGGAGGTGACCGAGGTAGATTTGAGAGTGGCGGTACGTAGGCTCAATGCCAAAAATACCGCCCCAGGACCCGACGGCTTACCTGGAAAAGCCTGGGTTCTGGCCTTAGAGGCTCTCGGGCCTCGACTAAGGGGGCTCTTAAGCTCATGCTTGGAGAGGGGCCAGTTCCCACTTCGTTGGAAGACGGGGAAACTGGTCCTCATTAAGAAGCCAGGGCGCCCGGCGGACTCTCCGTCCGCTTACCGGCCCATTGTGCTGCTCGACGAGGTGGGCAAGCTCTTTGAAAGAGTAATTGCAGACCGCCTTGTCGGGCGGCTGGTGCGGGTGGGGCCGGATTTGGCGGAGAGCCAGTTTGGTTTCCGCAAGGGGCGCTCACGACGGGGGATGCTGTTGTCCGGCGTGGGGTCGTCTTGGCGGTGTCTCTTGGCATCGCCAATGCCTTCAATACCCTGCCCTGGAGTTGCATTAGGGAGGCACTTCGGTATCACCGGATGCCGACCTACCTCTGTCGAGTGGTCGAGACCTATTTGACGGACAGGGCCGTCATCTACCCCAGTCACCACGGAGAGTGGAACCGGCGAGAGATGTCGTGCGGTGTCCCACAGGGATCGGTCCTGGGGCCGCATCTGTGGGACATCGGTTACGACTGGGTGCTGCGCGCCGACCTCCCTAGCGGCGTCAGCGTAGTATGCTACGCTGACGACACGCTGGTCCTGGCGCAGGGGAGGTCGCATCAGGCGGCGGCTGAACTGGCGGCACGCGGGGTCGCGACAATCGTCAATAGGATCCGGCAATTGGGACTCGAGGTGGCCTTGCACAAGTCCGAGGCCATGTGTTTTTATGGTCCTCGGAACGCGCCACTGTCGGGTTCCCAAATAACGGCAGGAGGGGTTCAGATCGGCGTCGAGTCGACGATGAAGTACCTGGGACTCGTCCTCGATAGCCGGTGGAACTTCGTGGAGCATTTTCGACGTTTGGCTCCCAGACTGGAGCGAGCCGGGGCTGCGTTAAAGCGGCTCCTGCCCAATCTAGGGGGTCCAAACGCCTCCTGCCGGAGGCTCTACGCGGGGGTCGTGTGGTCCATGGCCCTTCACGGGGCACCGGTGTGGGCGCGTTCTATAAGGCTGCGACCAGCCCAGCGGTTGAACGCGTCCCAAAGGGTCATGGCCATCAGGCTGGTCCGAGGATACCGCACGGTCTCCCGTGAGGCGGCGAGCCTCCTTGCCGGACTACCGCCATGGGATCTGGAGGCAAAAGTCCTCGCGCACGTCTGGGAGTGGCGCGAGGAGGCGAAACGCCGGGGTGAAACTCCGCTGCCGCGAGAAATCACGGCACAGCGGACAGAGCTCCGGCGGGATCTTATGGCGGCATGGAGAGTGCGATTGTCGCAACCCAGCGCTGGGCACGCCACAATTGTGGCGATAAGTCCCCTCTTTGAGGAGTGGCTAGAGAGGCGCCTCACCTTCCGCCTGACGCAGGTCCTCACCGGACATGGTTGTTTCGGGAGGTTCCTGTTCAGGATAAAGCGGGAGGGAACGCCCGGGTGTCACCACTGTGTGGATCGCCCGGAGGACACGGTGGAGCATACGGTGGAGGTCTGCCCAGCTTGGGCGGAGCACCGCCGTGTCCTCACGGCGGCGATCGGCGGCGGCGATCTCTCGCGTCCGGCCCTGGTTCAGGCCATGGTTCGGAGCGAGAGTGCATGGGAGGCCGTTACCTCCTTCTGCGAAGCAGTAATGCTTGCGAAGGAGGAGGCGGAACGCGCGAGGGAGAAGCAAGGTTCGCGCCCTCGCGCCCCTAGTCGCCGCAGGAGACGCCCCGGGCGTCGGGAGTCGCAAGCCGATTTCCGGCCACCGTAGGCGCGGGCCTGCGGACGGTGAGCGATGGGTAGCTCACCGTCCGATAAGGACCAGGCCCGGGTCGACGGCGCGTCGTATTCCACGCGCGCCTCAAAGAGTTGTCAGCACCAACTGACGGGGTCCGTTAGGGCCAATGCCTGCCAGGGTTGCGAGTTTGTCCGAAAGGGATATCGTGGCCCTGGCACACAGGCAAATGAAGGAATACGGGTGGGTTTTAGTCAGTAAAAGTCTGACACGCCCTCCCGCTCGGCCCAGAGCGGGAGAAGTTATTTGATAATTTCCCACCCAAAAAAAAAAAAAAAAAGTATAGCTAGCTATTGAACCAGGGTCTTTTTGAATGGAAGAACCAATAATATACCCAAGATGTACCGTATTTCTGCCATCAAGCAGCATGTTGTCTTTCGATTTAAAGTCTTGAGTGCTGATGTAATTACTGATGCAGGAGGACTTTTTAGTTTGTTTCTGGGATGGCACCAAACCTGCGATATTTTTTACGTTGTTAGGTTAGGTTACCACTAGTAAATCTCTTGAATTTTACTGTGTTTAAGTATACTATGCATAAACTGATAGTACCGATTATGCCACACATATTAAGTTCCTCTTTCCATGTTCCAGGTGAAAGGCATGCTGATGGAGTCGAAGCTGCCGATCGAGACTCTGGGCAAGATCTGGGACCTCGCCGACCAGGACAAGGACGGCATGTTGGACAGGCACGAATTCATGGTGGTCAGTACTAAATGTTTATATGAGAATCATTATTTAATAAGTCATAGTCGTTATGACTACTATGAGAAATTATTAAGAGACCAGCTGCGTCCTGCGGTTTCACCCGTATAAGTCTCAGTCCCGTGGGAATATAGGGATAAAAAGTATTTTATGTCCTATCCAGGTCATGGTCTACCCGTGTGCGAAATTTCATCTAAATGCCGTTTTAGCGTGAATGCGTTACAAACAAATTCATTTTCGCATTAGTGAGCATGAGTTATTGAAAAAGTGCGTCAATATTACGTAAAGGGCATTAACCCAATATTTTTCTGACCTAGTGTTTTGTGTCATGATTTCGGCAAATGGCCAAAATTTACGCCTGATGGTGTGACTCGGTCAGTTTGTTTCCGCTTCAGTGACTAGCGGTTGATTATATTATTATTTTAAAATTGGATGGTATTGTTTTTCGTATTTTTAACAGCTGTAATAATTTAGCAAGTTTTATTCTTCAATGCACGTGTTAATAGTTCCTCGTGTGCTCGTTGCAGGCCATGCACCTAGTGTACAAAGCCCTGGAGAAGCACGCGGTGCCCACGAGCCTGCCCCCCGAGCTGCGGGCGCCCGGCGCGCGGGCGGCGCCGTCCCGGCCCGCGTCGCGGCCCGCGTCGCGGCCCGCGTCGCGGCCGCCCTCGCGGCCCCCGTCGCGGCCGCCGTCGCCGGGCGCCCGCGCGCCGCCGCCGCGCCCGCAGCCGCCGCAGAGCAACGCGTCGCTGCTGGAGGGGCTGTTGGACTTGTCTAGTGTGAGTATTGACTCGTGTTACTTCGACTATGCTCTATTCATAATTTATTATTATATAAAAAACCGGCCAAGTGCGAGTCTGACTCGCGCACGAAGGGTTCCGTACTCATTCTATAAAAACGGCAAAATGTATTTCTGTTGCCGCTATAACAACAAATACTAAAAAACAGAATAAAATAAATATTTAAGGGGCTTCCATACAACAAACGTCATTTTTTTCCTCGTTTTTGCTCGATATTGATAACGGTAACAGGTAGACGGTTGAAACGTCTCTGTCGAGAATATTTAGTTATATATTCACTTCACTAAACATAAATAATAAAAATAAAACAAATATTTAAGGGGGCTCCCATACAACAAACGTGATTTTTTGCCGTTTTTATAGATGTACGGAACCCTTCGTGCGCGAGTCCGACTCGCACTTGGGCGGCCGCTATTAATTTTTAGTAAATTAGGAAGCGGTAAAGGGCAAGCGTTTTATTGGCGTTGTCTTTGGACCATAATAACGTTAAAAAAATAAATCATTACAAAAAATCGTATTTCACTTGTTCACACCTGGTACAAAGTTTGACTAATATTTCAACTCCTCGTCCACAGCCCCCCACACAGACAGCTCCTCCTCTGCCCTCCATGGCTGCCGTGAGCCTGAACTCCTCAGTGATGAGCAGCTCATCAGGAAGTTCTTGGGTGGTGACGGACGCGGAGAAGGCGGCCTTCGACGCGCAGTTTGCGGCAGCAGACACGGATAGAGACGGATTCGTGTCGGGAATGGAGATCAAACATATGTTCCTGGATTCTGGATTGCCGCAGCAGACTCTTGCGCATATATGGTGAGGAACTTCATGTTCATTTATTGCGTTTTTATTAGGGTTCCGTAGTAAACAAGAAACCCTTATAGTTTCGCCATGTCCGTCTGTCTGTCTGTCTGTCCGTCCGTCCGTCTGTCCCCAGCTTAGCTCAGAGACGCTCAGTCCTAGAAAGCTGTAATTTGGCATGGGTATACATATTAATCATGCCGAAAAAATGGTAAAATAAAATTAAGAAAAACATTTTTTTAGGGTACCTCCCTTACACGTGAAATGGGGATGATATTTTTTTTTCTCGTCTATTCCACGGTGTGGGGTATCGTTGGATAGGCCGTTCAAAAATATTGTGGGTTTGGCAAAACCATTTTTCAATTAAGGGATCCGTTTGCGTAATATTAAGCTTTAAAGTGCTATTTTTTGTTAGAGTCAAGTGTCCCCCCCCCTGCCAGCTAAATGGTTGGTTTTGGATATGTGAAAAAATTCATGGCAATAGTATATATAACGAAATTAAAAGGAAAACTATCACAGCTAAGTAGGCTTTACAAGTTATCGAGTAATAGTCGACCAACTTAAATTTGCAGTTGGAGAATTGACCGTAACGTATATCGATGTATGGGAGAGCATGTTTTTCAACTACAATGTTAAGTTTGTTTTTGGGATAAATTCATCCTAACTACGGAACCCTTCATTGTGCGTGGTCCGACATGAACTTGACCGGTTTTTGTATATTAGATGTTACAAAAAAGCTTATAGATAGGTACAACAACAATGATGAACTCTGTAAGGGCATAGGAAGAGAACAATTTTTTTTTTTACTGTTACTTGATCTTCTATTACTTTTTCGAAGGGTTTCGTAGTTAGATGAATTTATCCTAAGAAATAACATTGTAGTTGAAATGTGTTCCCTTATACATTCCAACTGTAAATGTAAGTTTGTACGCACAATATTGAGATTTACCATGTTCTTTTAAGACTATAGACTATTTATAGGTTTTCCTGTAATCTATAAGAAAATAAGTATTTTTTGTATTAGTTTTTTATTTTAGGTTCTGAGATAAGGGAATAGAATTTTTACACCAAGTCCTTTCATTTGATATATCACGGTACAGATTGCAAAACTTAAAAAAAAAAAAACTTTATTTTCTAATTTGCCTCCATATTCAAAATTAATTTATACAGGATACACGTCTGTATTTAGGTCATAGAAATAAATAAATAAATATTTTTCAATCCAAATTTCAACTTATTAGTCCAGTAAATTCGGAGTAAATTGGTTGTGACATACAGACAGACACTCGAGTGGTCCTTTATGGGTTCCGTTTTTCCTTTTGTACGGAACCCTACAATGTTTTATTTTGGATTTTATTCTCCATTTTTTTTTTTTAATTTTTGAGCTATTGATCACTGTTAGATTATTAGATTAAAATATCTAAAGGTGGCCCGCAACTTAGGTAGGTTGTGGGCACTGTGAATAAATGCCGCATGTCCCGCAGGGCGCTGTGCGACACGGAGGGCGCCGGCAAGCTGTCGCGCGGGCAGTTCGCGCTCGCCATGTGGCTGCTGCGCGGCGCGCTGCGCGGCACGCCGCCGCCCGCGCGCCTGGCGCCGCACATGCTGCCGCCGCCCGCCGACACGGTACCGCGTCACCCTACTTTCTTACGGGATTCTGAGACGCTTCAAATATCTACGTTGATTGACACGTTCTTGTTGCACCTTATAATTCAAAAAAGTGCTATACGGCCTGTAGAATGCGATTGATCGTAGGAAATTAACGAAAGCGATGTAGGAGAATAATTTTGCATTGCGATGCGGCTCACCCAAATCTGCGTCAGCCTATCATATTTTTTAACTAGACATCGTGACCAGTTTGTCTAACCTACAGGAAAAGTTTTTATCCACTGCGCAAATTTTGACAAATTAAACTTAAACGAGTTTTATTAAACATATATTTTTTATTTTGATACGTCTTAGTACAAAAAACAAAAAAATATCGTTAACGAAAGATGTTTACTTTAAAAGTGGTTGTATGGCTACTCGGCGGCGCGCGGCGAAGCGGAACGCGCGAAATACCTACCTATCAGCTATGCGCTCGCTCGATTCGCCGGCGTAGGTATTTACGTGGATTACAATGTACTGATCGCTAATTTCATCAGGTTCGAACTAGACTTTTTTATGTTTAGGCCGTGACCTGAAGTTATTTGAATAGTAATTCCAATTTTTCCTTCATACTTTAATGGGCTTAGGATGGCTTCTTCGATTTCGATCGCCAGTCGGGGTCTGCCAGACCCTCGTGCATGATTCGGGTTCTAAACTGTCCGTGATCAAGCAGCCTTTAAGTGGCCGCTTAAAATGGTCCTTTCATTAGGGACCGCGGGGTTAAGGATTCCATGGGCTCGCATTCGAGGTATGCTCTCCGTCGCACACATTCTGCAAGCTGCTCGCAAACTTTCACCACTCAGTACATACACTCGCACCATCTCGTAAAACTCGCGGTTACTGAAGTCCGACATCGTGACCGGTAGCACGGCACACGTGCGGCGCGGCGCTTGCGCGGGGAATCGATTAGACGCGACGTCACACGACAGCGCGTGCGATGAGCGAACTGTCGAGTGTCGGCCGGCGCGCCAGGCGCGCCCTGCCGCCCCCTGCCGCGCCCTGCCGCCCCCTGCCGCCCCCTGCCGCCCCATGCCGCCCCCTGCCGCGCTTTGCCGCCCCCTGCCGCCCCCTGCTGCCCCCTGCCGCCCCCTGCCGCCCCCTGCCGCCCGGGAGCCGTGCAACACCGCCGCTTGCGCCGGCCGCCGCGCGCGCCCATTGATATTATTACGAATAGATTGTGTCCATATTTTGCTGATTTAAAGTAGGATAAAAAATTAAAAAAAGTATTGATAAAATAATGGAAATATGTTCTATTACTGATATTGAACCACCAAAAAAAATTTGCGCACTGGTTAAAAACTTTTCCTGTATATCAAAAATCCTTATGTTATTTTGAATAAAATAATGGCAGCCGCACGGATCGATCCATCAGGTTAAGCTACGCTTGCCACAATTGTTCCGTGGATGGGTGACCATCTTTACCTACATACCAAGACTCCTCCGTGCCATTAAGGACGCTATCACATTTTTCCTCAGATATCAGTGCTTTTCAGGTACCATTTTAATGAACTGGCCTTCATTCTTTTGAACTTCTTTGCAACATGAAATGAAAATATACTTTTTACTACCTACTTTGGTTTTAGTTTTTATCAAAAATACTTACTGTTTTCATAAGGTAATGATTATTTTTAAATATCACAATGAAAGTCTACGATAAACTCCCAGGCTAGTATTTGATTATGGAATGCTCCAACATTTGCGAGCAAAAATAATACTTACATCTTTTCTAACTAATAGTAGCCTGGGGGATAATCGTAGGTTCCTTGTAATAGTAAAATGTTTAGGTTGTTAGTTTATGTAAAAATATGGTATTTAATCCATATGGCCAGCAGTGGCGTGCAGTGGTACTCCACGCCACGAAATACTGACAGCGAAAAAAAAAAACGCAACGTCGCTCTACATAATTATGATAACCCTCAAAGTAGTCACATTTATTTATTTTTAATATTTGAAAATAAGCCTGTAAAAGTTATAAATACAAGAACGTACCAAATTATTCAAGGTTCAACTCAAGATTTTTTTTTTGGATTAATTCTCGTAATTCGGGTACACACCTACCTTTAGACACAACTTGAATCTTATCATTATACGATAATTGAGAAAACTTATTGTATTTAACTTCTATCAAACACACATTTACAGCGCACACTTCACAACTGAATACCATTTTTAAAAGTGATAATCACCAAGAAACAATACACAAGCAAGTAACATTTACGGTACTTTTCTGTTTCAAAACAGATTATATATAACTTAATAGGTTAAAAACAATTAGGAAGTAAGAACGCGTTATAAATTGGTTATCACGATGAAACAATATGGCGTATTTAAGAAAAATATTATTTCGAAAATATCGATGGAATAGATTCTAATGATTATAATTTTGTAAAGCCATATTTATGACGGCCGCGAATCATATTTAGATCAACATACAACCTGTTACTGACCTGCAAACTGCAAAAAACGTAATAAAATTGGAATTTCGCGGGCTACCTTAGCGCATCCCCCTTAACGCTCAAACTTTACGGTGAGTATTTTTTACAGTTGATTACAGTCTAACTCGGAACACACCGCAACTGTGTAGCAGCCATGAGCCAATCACAGCCCAGCTCCACTGAAAGGAGTTACGCCCATAATCTAGAAATGTGTGCTGTTCATACACATACAATATGCATCAGTGTGCTTAAATTGATCAATGAAAAAGTCGCAAAATGAAGCAATTCGTCTTGGACCCTATACAGTCTACTACGTACTGACTCACGCGCGTAATTACGTCACACGGGCGCGAGAAGTTGCTATAAGTGTTCTAACAGGAGTTTTAACTTTTTTTAAATATATTTTGTATTATTTTATAACAAAGTTAAATAAATGCATTTTGGCTGCTAGGGCTAGGGTAGGCTAGGCCTAATTGCCTTTATGGGCGGCTCACCCCTGATGGCCAGCGCTTGAAATTTTTGAGTACCTACCTACGCTACGTAATGGCTGATGAAATTTAAAAATACTAAAAACATAATTATCACGCAGATAGTACTTAGTCACAGTTACTAAAATTCGATTGCAAACTTACAACTAACTTTACTCAATCAATACCAGTAAAATAAAAAAAAATATACCTTCAAGTACCAAGTCAAGTACCAAGATAGTTAAGTTACGTCTAAAATCGAGCGGTCAGCGGTTTCAATGTGTGCGTGCGCGTAATGTTGTTGTGTTGCGATTCAGATACCTAAACTCGAGCGAGTTCAAAATGTGATAGCGTCCTTAAACCGACAACCCCGGCTGTTATTCGTGGATCTTTAAGAGTCGTTACGGATCGTCAGAAACTCGGAAAGTCGTGACAACCAGTCCAGGGTTACGGAGTTCAGATAGCAAAATACTCGTATTCAACTGCATCTGGTGAGACTGAAAATACTAGGCAGATGGACGTTTGCAACCTTCCACGCGCCTTACTTTACACACACAGTAATGTCCTCTAAATATTTCAAAACGTTATGATGCTCTTCACATTTGAAAGCCTGTATAGAATAGTTATAGCTTTAAAGCAATTCGCTGAAAATAAAATACCAATCTAACTCACGCACGATTTATTACTGAGCCCTCACTACGTACAACACAACAATGTTGTCGTGGCGCGTGGCCAAAATCGAAACTATTGTTCTGACTGAACTTTTGACTTTATTCGAATTTGTTTGTTGTCTTTTACCAATACCGAAATCGCAACTATTGTTTTTTGTCTTTGGCCTGCCTTGACAAGCCCTGACACTGACATCAAGCAATTGACAACATTGTCAAACTTTTAACTTTTACCGTCTTATTACAAAACAAGATTTATATTTTGACATGACTTAAACCATGCAGCCAGTTTATGTAATAAGAACGTAACAGTGACTGAAATACAGTTCTTTTTACAAAACTGAAAACTTCGTTCGGTACTAAGTTGTCAGTTTTGTATTTAGGAACTTTACCATAGTCGGAATAAAGTTTGAAATTCAATAATGGCTCCATGTTTTAAACCTGGGTCTGAAGATAAACCTTGTTTTGAAAACAAGATTTATATTTTGACATGACTTAAACCATGGAGCCAGTTTATGTAATAAGAACGTAACAGTGACTGAAATACAGTTCTTTTTACAAAACTGAAAACTTCGTTCGGTACTAAGTTGTCAGTTTTGTATTTAGGAACTTTACCATAGTCGGAATAAAGTTTGAAATTCAATAATGGCTCCATGTTTTAAACCTGGGTCTGAAGATAAACCTTGTTTTGAAAACAAGATTTATATTTTGACATGACTTAAACCATGCAGCCAGTTTATGTAATAAGAACGTAACAGTGACTGAAATACAGTTCTTTTTACAAAACTGAAAACTTCGTTCGGTACTAAGTTGACAGTTTTGTATTTAGGAACTTTACTATAGTCGGAATAAAGTTTGAAATTCAATAATGGCTCCATGTTTTAAACCTGGGTCTGAAGATAAACCTTGTTTTGAAAACAAGATTTATATTTTGACATGACTTAAACCATGGAGCCAGTTTATGTAATAAGAACGTAACAGTGACTGAAATACCGTTCTTTTTACAAAACTGAAAACTTCGTTCGGTACTAAGTTGTCAGTTTTGTGTTTAGGAACTTTACCATAGTCGGAATAAAGTTTGAAATTCAATAATGGCTCCATGTTTTAAACCTGGGTCTGAAGATAAACCTGGTTTTGTAATAAGGGGGTTAAGGTTTTGAATACTAGGCTATTAACATTTTTTTTTTTCTTATTTTTATTTCTGGTTATTATATAAACTTCATAGTCTTAAAATATGATTGCAAATTGGCTACTTGTATGTGTGTTTTTTTTCGTCAAATTGTATTTTATTTTTGTAATGTGTGTCTTGTTTATGTAGAATAAACAATTTTTCTTTCTTTTTTTTTTTTAAACTAACGCCGTCATCTTGTTTTGCCAATATATTTTCTGCGACAAAATTAGATAAGTTTACCAACAACGCCCCCCTGTTAATGTCATTCAGGCGCCAGAAAGACACATGTAGCATTCGTATCTCTAATATAAGTGATACAGCACGTTCTGTCGTCGCTGTAGACTACGAACTCCGCGGTCTACTGCCTGCAGCAGAACAGCGCCCAGTATCACGAGAGCCACGAGCGTGACGTGATGGTCCCACCGCGCATGCGCCCCCCGCCACACGACCAGCTTCACTATGCCAGCTAGGTTGTCTCTCTGCCAGCAACTGTAACGATAAGAAGTTACAACGGGCCAGAGGGCCTAGACAAAGTAACATTCGATTAGGGATGACGCTAGTAGAAAAGCCACAAAATATAGGGGGTTGACATACGCTATCGAAATGTCACGTGATCATAGGTCAACGAATAGAGAAATTAGCTAGGCAATGTTACCATCATTCGATTCCATGAAACAAATCGACAGCGTCGAACGATAACTTCCATATAGATGCGTAGCCAAGTGGTACTTTTTGACCAGCGTTATAGCTAGTTCTCATTTAATTGTTTTTAATCATATTAATATTTTTTTTTGTCAATATTGGCAAAACATAGCGCACTCCCCAATTTTTAAAATCTTTGTATGTAATTACTTATGTTTCACAAATAAATTATTCTTATATATCTTTCGATTCGTATGAAGGAATTAGAATCGAAAACTAGCGATAAAGCTTGTCAAAAAGTGAAATAACGATAGCTATTGTAGAAATAAAATCGCTCCAAAGCGAATGCCATTTGTCAGGCCCTCAGTTTCTCGAACGGAAATATTCGCAAAATTAATGTGACGAATTGTCAAGCGCGCGTAATCTGCGCTTACATTGATTTCCCTCCGCTTTTTTTTTCTGAATGCCCAGATTGTGATTAGTAGAGATCGGATATTCGGATGCATATTCGGATGCATATTCACCTAAAGTTTGAGAGTTGACTAGTATGGACTGCGTTGCGGTACGGAAAAAGGTGTCGGCTTCCAGGACTGACGAATTTTTAAGAACTACTCTTTTGTATCCCCAAATAAATATATTTCATTTTAGAATAAAAGTTTTGAAGAAATATTAATAGTGTTTTTTAAACGTGATATATTTTCCACAAAATTCTTGCGTAGTTCTAAATAGATAAGAAATATTTGTTATACTTAGGAAATACAAAATTGTATAACTACACACTGTTATTAATGAAACCCCGCGATCCCGGAATAAAGATATATTTTAAGAAGCCGTTTCCATACTTTGTATCCTTTGCCGGGAAAAAAACGTACTTTAGGTAAATATGCATCCGAATATCCGATCTCTAGTTATTAGATCCAATCACAACGGTTAGCATGACATATGACTGCTGGTTATCTTTATCCATTTCGTGGATTTGAATGTGAAAAGACTACCTGTACAAGTTCGCATCCGTGTAGAGTACGGCAGTGAACACGAGCTGGTCCCTGCAGTTGAGGTACACGCGGCCGCCGCTGGCGCGCTCCGCGTGGCGCGGCACGACGTGCCTAGTGCCCACACGCCACTGGGGCGGCACGTCGCGTACTGTTGTGCTAAGTTAGTGTGTGTAAGGATATCTTCATTAGAACTGGGAAATCAGGGTTTAATATACACCTCTGCCTAGCCCTTGGGGGCAAACAGGCGTGATAATGTTGAGCTGAGCAAAATGCAAAATGACTGTCAAAAATAATGGTCAATATTGTGCAGCTTATCTTCTTGTGCATTTGTCGCATAAGCGGGCATTGAATGTAGTAGAGTGAATTTAATATGACATTTACGATGTTAGACGAATAAGTGTCGTTTTTAACCTTTCCAAATGTCTTTTATAATGCGCACAGCAAAAGAGTGGAACTCCCTACCTGCTTCAGTGTTTCCGAACGCATACAACGATAATCTCTTCAAAGTTAGAGTGAACAGGCTTCTTCTGGGTAAGCTCACTTCATCGTCGACTTTGTCTCTGTTATCTCTGCCCTAGACTAAGGTCAAGAGCAAACCCACACATCCCAAAAAAAAAAAAAACTTCTTTAAAAAGGAGGAGGTTCTCAAATCGTCTGATTTTTGATATGTTCGTCAATTGTGGACTGATTTTGAAAAGTCGGTAGTTTATAGCTTCCTGTGACTGATATTTACATAGCAAGTAGTGGTTTTCGAATTTGTATGGGTAGGTACAACAACTTATAAGTGAAAAATAAAAACATTTAAAAAAAAAAAACAACCACCAACGAAAATACAAAATCAAAGACTTGAAAGAAAGAACCGAAATTACAAGTTATTTTTCACATTGAAGTGTTTTTTTGGAAGTTGGTTGTTTATTTTTTTTGTATAAGTAATTATGCTCAGATAAACTAAAGACATGGTTTTTAGTTCTTACCCCGGACATCGAATCACAATGCGCTGACCAAACTCTGCAAATATGGTGTCCTGAAAGGGGAGCTGAGGCTGCTTAGGTAGCGTCTGTGTGATCGGGTAAATGCGTGTTCTATTCTCGTCCAATTTATTTGCACCACTCGTTTTTCTGCTTGTGTCGCATGGTACCTGAAAAACTTTGTCTGAATATTTTCAAAAATTCAAAATTTATTTATTAGTGTGATTTTTGGTACATAATAATAAATAATTAGTTCCTCAAAAATCTACCTTAAAGGTGTACACTTTTTCTAGCAATTATCATAAAAAAGAATAATCAACATATTAAAATAAAATAATTACAATGAAACACAACATAACTTAAGACAGAAAAAAAAAAACAAGCAAAACATTAACAATTGAGTATAAATAATGAATGGAAATAATGATGTCAAATTGTTGTTGATTGTCAAAAAATTAAATAAATATCAATGTCAAATAACTTACATTCTATCAATAAGGAATTCGTCAATAGTATAATAACATTTTTCCAATAATAAATGTCTTAATTTATTTTTAAATTGAATAACATTTAAGTCCTTAATTCCATTTCCAATATGTACAAAAAAAAACTGGAATTAACCGATCCGTTTGACATCCGTTACGATACCTTACAGTTTACTAGACTTTTACAGTTACTAAGAAAAGGAATTGGAACTCTTCTTTCACCTAAAAAAAACGGTCAAGAGCGAGTCGGACTCGCGCACCGAGGGTTCCGTACGAATATACGATGTTGATGATTTCTGAAAAACTGTGCTATTTAGAGACATTGTTTTATTTTTCCTGTAATCTTTACATAAGCTTCTGTCATATAGAATAATTTCAGATTTTTATCTCTGCAAACTTTGGAGATAAAGGGAGGGGGGGATGGTATTTTTTCTTACATTTTTCATCAAAAGTCGGAATTTATGCTGACTAAAAAAAAAAAAGAATGTTTGAGAATGTGCAACAGCGTTCTTTCATAAGATACCCCACATGCCCTAGTAACGCCACTTAAATTTTTCAGTCCCTTTTGCAAAAAAGATAAAAAAAAATTAATTTCTTTCTTGCTTGCAAATTAGTTGGGCAAACGTCATCTAAACCCATTCTAAATTTCAAGTTGATAGCATTAGTAGTTCTTGAGATATCTAGGTGTGACAGACAGACAGACAGACTTAGTCTCACCTTAAGGGTTCCTGTTTATCATTTTTCAAGGCAAATTGTTATAGCCCGGGAACTTCAATATGTAGTTCGGTGTTAATAATAATATGAACTGATGTTTACGTACCTTACACATACCGATCATGATCTCGCTAGGCCTCTGTTGGATCATATCTAGGTCTTTCATTATTTGTGGCAAGTATTGTGATCGACAGGGCACGCCGTCGGGGAATGCTATAAAAGTTTCAAATCGTTCGTTCATAACTACACCCCGTTATTTTGTCGCACTGATGTCAGTTTTTGTAGGGATTTAATGTTTTAAATTAATCGACTATCGAAATGACAATGGGTATGTAACTATGTATGTAAGTCCCTGTTATACTAACAATGCGTCAAAGACAATTACTACTAAAGGATAAAAATGTGATAATAAATAATGGGATAAATAAAAGTTGGAGGTGTTTGTTAGTTAATGACTTTTATCATTGTTTTTCCACAATTTTAATTGTTATGTTTTAATTGTTATATAATAAGCCACTCGCGATTGTAACAATAACAATTATGTAATGCGCATTTTCATATGGCAATACCACCCAAGGACTCTACGAGACAGGCTCGACCTAGTGTAGAGTTCTTAGGTAAAAGTACTTCTTTTGTGTCTTATATAATTATGTAAACCTAGCTATTGATTAATTTAGCATATAAGCAAATGTAAAGCAATGTTTTTGGAAAATAAACAAACTTCAAATTACAATAAACTTTATGCAATTCTACATAGCTAGTGAAAATAAGAAGTTTTGGGAAATTCTTTATCTAAGGTTATTGTATCCCATAAGACCAACGAGGTTATCTACTTATCTTTAATCAAGAAGTTTTAATAAGTACCTATGTTATATTGAGATTGAGCAGAGATTTGAAAGGCAAAACAATGGTATTGTTGCATAAAAAAAAAGAAATATTTTTTGCTGTAATGCCAATAAACGCATTTTTCTTTCTTTCTGTCAATACCATAATATGTTGATGTTTAGTTAAGTTAAGCCTGTGAACATTTACAGCCCAAAGCCATTCTAACTTGACTGTCACAACTACTTTTAAGTTTCATAATTCTATAAATATCCAATCTGCATTATTGTACCCATACTTGATGCTGTTTTTCCTCAGTATTGTTTACTTAAAACAATCATTAGAATTTAGTTGAATTAAGCATTAACCTACTAATACTTAAATTATAATGATCTATTTTTCAAATGCTATCTTTCAGTTTGGAATTTCACGAATACTACAAAATACAATAAATACAATGAGGCACTAATGAGCCGTTGAATCGATTTTCCCTCTGTTTAACTTTAACAAGGAACAAACAATATTATAGATTGCACAATTTAGTTGCCAGGCCGGTTCGCGGATGTTGTGTTGATTCAAGTACTTAATATATTTTTAAGACACGTACGGAAAATGGTGAGAATATAAGGAAATTTTCCTTTAGTTTTAAGCGACAAACTGACCACTTTTATAAAATCGTTGTTTAGTAATTTTACGAGCATAAAAATCGACATCCTTTATATCCCACGCTATTGAACTGCAGCTCGGGATGTACGCTCTGAAGCTTTCACGAGGCTCGCACCATAGCTTTGCTACAACACGCTTGATACGACTGTGAATTTAAATTAATTGCTGATCTAGTTTTCCGTAGCGTCTTCAAACGTCATAACACCTTTGTAATTTACACTAATATTATAAAGGGGTTTTTTGTTTTTGTTTGTAATGAATACACTTAAAACTACTGGACCTATTTAAAATACTTTTCATCTGTTGAATGCTATATTATGAGGGCTGCACTAAAAGTATCGGGAATGGAATATTTCCACTGTTCCTGTCATATTAAAATCTTTTTAATTGAAAACTCCTTGGTTTAAAAAATCGAATACCATATATTTATTTAAAAAAAGATTCTCGGTCTTGTCACAAGGTTTTGTCAAACTTGTTTAGTCGTTGAGAAAATGGAATTGACTCGAGAAAATTCAAGAGCGATGATTTATTATGACTTTCGAAGTGGTTTAACACAAAAACAGTGTGTTGACCGGATGATTTCTGCATTTGGTGATGAAGCCCCATCCAAAACCACAATTTATCGCTGGTTTGCTGAATTTCAACGTGGACGTGTCAAGCTCAGTGATGATCCCCGTCAAGGTCGTCCAAAACTGCAGTCACCCAAGAAAACGTTGATGCTGTGCGTAAGCTGATTGAGGAAGATCGACATGTGACATACCGCGAAATTCAGGCAACTTTAGACATTGGCTTGAGTCAAATACAAATAATCTTGCATGAACAATTAGGTGTAAAAAAGTTGTTATATCGATGGATACCGCATTCGCATTGTGAAGAGCAAAAAGCGGCTCGCGTTACTTGGTGCGTCAGAACTCTCGAAAGATTCCACGCAGGATCCTCAACTGCTGTATACAACATTGTATCAGGTGACGAATCCTGGATATACGCGTACGAACCCGAAACAAAAAACCAGTCACGAGTTTGGGTGTTCGAAAATGAGTTAAAGCCAACAAAAATTGTTTGTTCACGGAGTGTTGCAAAAAAAATGGTGGCCACGTTTGTCTCCAAAACCGGCCATGTTACGACTATGCCTCTTGAGGGACAAAGAACGGTTAATGCAGAATGATATGCTAGCATTTGTTTGCCACAGGTCGTTTCTGAACTCCGTAAAGAGAACTGCAACCGCCGCATCATCCTCCATCACGACAATGCGAGTTCTCACACCGCGCACAGAACAAAAGAGTTTTTAGAGCAAGAAAACATAGAATTATTAGACCATCCGCCGTACAGCCCCGACCTAAGCCCTAATGATTTCTATACTTTCCCTAAAATAAAGAATAAATTGCGTGGACAGAGATTTTCATCACCTGAAGAAGCTGTGGACGCCTACAAAACGGCCATTTTGGAGACCCCAACTTCCGAATGGAATGGTTGCTTCAATGATTGGTTCCATCGTATGGAAAAATGTGTCAAATTTCGCGGAGAATACTTCGAAAAGCAATAAATACATTTTTAAATAGTAATGTTGTGTCACTTCCTTGATTCCCGAAATTTTCAGTGCCGCCCTCGTATCACTGAGTAACATAGGCTATAATTTATAGATA
The DNA here is from genome assembly GCA_948098905.1 of Tiliacea aurago. Taxonomy (NCBI): domain Eukaryota; kingdom Metazoa; phylum Arthropoda; class Insecta; order Lepidoptera; family Noctuidae; genus Tiliacea; species Tiliacea aurago. The sequence continues at coordinate 1,401,279 of OX402593.1, forward strand.
TCGCGCGGGAAAAGTCGCTGGCGGAAGCTAGTATGTTATATGGAGTAATAACTTACTTGAAACCTTACTTGAAACTCGAAACCCTGACAGCCTAGAAAAGCTGATGGTAGTTGGCCAGGGCCCCAAGTCTGCTATTTTTATAAATTCAGTCATTCCAACACGATCCCATTGTCATTTTGCTCAAAGTTCGTAATCTTCTAAATTCATAATGGTCGATCATTGGTCGGTCAATGTTCTCGTAATAGAATTGTGTGACTTATAATGGCATTGTCGTATTGACATTATTATAAAACACTAATATGTCATTCATTTGTCATTATGTACGAGATTACCAATAAATGCAAATTCTTTCAGTGTAGTGTCAGTGGCCGACCATTGGAAAGTCATAATGACGCCATTATAATAGTAGATCAATGATCAACCATTCTGACACTATTGTAATAGCAGACTTGAGGCCCAGGTCGACGGGAAAAGACCACGCGGGCGCTCACCTACCCGGTGGTCTGACCTGGTAAAGAAGCTCACTGGCCAACCAGTATCCAAGGCTATTTAAGACCGCTAAGGACAGAATCACTTGAAAGAGCATAGTGCATCGAGTGGTCAACAGTTCAGATTAAGCACGACCTTCAGAAATGAAGTTAACGACTAAAAGAAGAACTTACTTTGAAATAACTCGATGATCTTGTCATCCATTTCAAATAATTTGTAACGGCTTGCCGATTTAACAGAGTCCACTACGAAGCTTGCAATCTATAGGAAAATTAGAAGAAACAAAAATATAGACCTGTTTTTAGGAATACGTTGTACGTTGTGGTGTTATCAGCTAGTTATCAGCCCCCGTTAAACACAGGTCTCCAAATAAAATAAATGCTTCGGAAATAATTGATTGTACGCAACATTACAATCCAGTTTTAGTGTTATCTTTATGGTCTTATAATTATAAGGTTTCTGTTTCAAATAATTAGGCACTTGAATATTGTCCGTGCTTGATAGTGACAGGTGCTCAGGTATTTTGGTGTTACTCTTACTACTGGGTCTTGATGACAGAAAATCATAAGAAACAAGAGCGAGTCGGACTCGCGCACCGAGGGTTCCGTACGTATATATAACGTTGATGATTTCTGAAAAACTGTGCTATTTAGAGACATCGTTTTATTTTTCCTGTAATCTTTACATACACTTCTATCACATAGAATAATTTCAGATTTTTATCTATGTAAACTACGGAGATAAGGGAACGGTATTTTGTACATTTTTCATCAGAAGTCGGAAACTGTGCAGCCTAAAAATAAAAAGAATATGTTTGAGAATGTGCAAACAGCGTTCTTTCATATGATGCCCTAATTAAATTTTTTAAGACCCTTTTGCAAAAAAGATATTATAATAATATGTTTTGTAATTTCTTTCTTGTTTGCAAAATAGTTGGGCAAACGTCATCTAAAACTATTCTAAATTTCAAGTTGATAGCATTAGAAGTTCTTGAGATATCCAGGTGTGACAGACAGACTTCGTCGCACCATAAGGGTTCCTTTTTATCATTTTGGTATGGAACCCTAAAAAGACGAATCGCCACGATTAAAGAACTAAAAAATACATTTATTGCATGACATCACACTTTTAAGCTCGGATAAGCATTTTTTTATGACATCTCTAAGTTAAGACGTAATGCACTAGAGCAAGAAGTCTATTCTCACGTTTCAGCGATGTCAATGTGAACAAGTGCGGATGTGTGACGCCTGAATGACGTCTCTAAGTGATAGAAGCAGATATACGGGATACAGAAAAATGCTGATCCGCGCTTAAGTGTCATTTCAACCTAACAGAGGCGGATTTATAATTTTTCTTATAATTTTCAGCCATTACGACCCGGATCAGCATTTTTCTGCATCTCTATATCGTGATATCACCCTAAATTACTGCAGACGACATTCAATTACCATTCATCTTTCATTTAAAACAGTTTAATTTGAATACATGGAATTTATCAATATCTGTGCCTAGGCTATAATCGTATACTCACTAGGTCTTGCTCCAGTTTGATATAGCACATTCCATACCGATGTCGCCTGCCGACTTTGCCACAATCACTGCACTCGCTCCACGGACCCCACTGAGTGAATAATATCACGCCCTGGTATATTTCTGTGGCGACCGCGTGGGGGCCTCGGGATTCAGGCGGTTTTACCTGATACAAAGTTTAATAAATCACTGTATCTGATCCTCAAAGTTGTGGATTACTACTGGTACTTCGATTAATAATAATAATTATTTATTTATTTATTAAGATTTTTATTAAGTAGATTCAGACAACGTTACAACTGTGTTAGTCAGTAATGCTTAAAACTATGTTAGTTCAAACACATAATACGTTTACGTGTTTACAATACTGTTAAAGAAATAGCCTCTTCTTATTTCAAGTCGGTCACAACAATCTGATAAAATACTCGGTGTTAAACATAACCCTCTCAAACGCTTTCAACTGTGAACGGGCATTGAAGACATCATACTCATTGTTTGTACTCAGGAACTTAGCCAATCACAGTCCACTGCTCCACACAGGCCTCTCCCTAGTCGCGGCACAAAATTAATTTAATTTTGGAAGTCAGTGGCAAAAAACGAAAACCAAAGACAATGAATTCCTAGATTAAAGTCGGTCCATCTGTCTGGGGGTGTGCCACCTCGATCCACTAATACCTCCACAGTAAATAATAAACTAACAACAGTATAGGGCTCCGTGTCCACGACCTCTATGAAGACCAGGCCCGCGCCCCCGTCTCCTAGTTTGCACAAGAAGACGCCCTCGTCACCAAGCATCACGTTGAAAATCGTCAGGACGCCGTGGACTAGTGACACGCGGTCATTCTCTTGTATTGTCTCGAAGTTTTCGGCTTCTGCGCGCTAGAGGGTAACACTTTAAGACCATATTACACTTGTCCAGATAGGCATTATAAAATACTAGCTTCTGCCCGCAGCTTCGTCTGCGTGGACTTCAGAATTGGGTCCAGAGAGAAATTAAAATACAGATAGACATATAGCGTTGCTACAGTTTAATAGATCTTTTTAAGCAGAATAATTCCCTAATACATTGTTTTCATATCTGTTAGTTTAGGACGGAGATATATGCCAGTGACCTTGAGTGGTTAGCTTGCGTGTTCTATACTGACCTCACGCGTCGTACGTTCAGCCAGTAATAGGACTCGCCCATCAAGGAGCACTGTCCCCAAATTGACGCATTATTAATTTATTACACACAAAACAAAAGGTATTTTAATAAAACGCGTATACTAAAAGATCAATAATTAAATTATCTTTAAATTGGTGAAGGTTTCAGAAAAATACGCTTGGTAGATTTTGCGCCATTCTCAGTGTTTTATCCGCGTTAGAAATAACTTTACAAATTAATTTCACTATGTAATATAAACATAATCTAAAATATTCACATATTAAATTATTGAGAAAATGCTCTAATTTAACATATTTTTTTTCAAATCATTAACACTACTCGTTTATCTTCAGTATAAAATCATTAAAAGTCGGTTATCGTCGTGGCGCACGACAGTACAGACCCAGTCAGCATGATTTTTTTCCTACATCTTCAACAAGTTATACACCTAACCCCTTCCTCATGAATAATTCCGTCCATCGGTGGCAACCGCATAAACATCCGTTTGCTAGTTTTTCAGTTAATCGCGTCATCAGACAGACAGACGGCGTGGACTTTATAATATTTGGTGATTAAATAAATGGAAAAGGTTTGAATTATGTGTGTTAAAATAGATCAGTAAATCGAAACTCAACTCATTTCATCAATACGTCAAAATACAAAATTATGAAATGAGTTAGCTGCTAGACTTATGCAGGATTAAAAAAATATGTATTGCCAAATGAAAAATACCTATAAATAAAAGTTAACCTTTCTAAGCTAACCATCTGTTACATTTTTGCCTGAACCGCTATAGCAAAGCAACTTTAGAATAGAATAGAATATAATTATTGTAAAACATGAGTATACATCAAATAATATGTGCAAGGTCTTGAAATAGCTACATGTTTTGCCATTTCTGGCGTACAAAATAAAATATTTTTGGTTTAGAATAAACCATAAAAGATTTGAGTCTACACAAAAAAAATACTATTAAATAATAACTTAAGTAAAAAAGTATTGGTTTTACAAATTTGAAAGTTAAAATGTGAAAATAGCAAAAATGTCGTAATTGTAGGAATCTATTTAAAACTTTGATTAATATCTTGCGCTAGCACAAGTTTAATTTTGTTGGATAGCATATTAAAATATTTAATAAGGGAATTTATTGTAAAAAAATCCCTTTTTAGGGTTCCGTAGTAAACAAGGAACCCTTATAGTTTCGCCATGTCCGTCTGTCTGTCTGTCTGTCTGTCTGTCTGTCTGTCCGTCCGTCCGTCTGTCGCCAGCTTAGCTCAGAGACGCTTAGTCCTAGAAAGCTGTAATTTGGCATGGGTATACATATTAATCATGCCAAAAAAATGGTAAAATAAAATTATGAAAAACATTTTTTTTTAGGGTACCTCCCTTACACGTGAAATGGGGATGATAATTTTTTTTTCGTCTATTCCATGGTGTGGGGTATCGTTGGATAGGCCGTTATTAAATATTGTGGGTTTGGCAAAACCATTTTTCAATTAAGGGATCCGTTTGCGTAATATTAAGCTTTAAAGTGCTAGTTTTTGTTAGAGTCAAGTGTCCCCCCCCCTGCCAGCTAAATGGTTGGTTTTGGATATGTGAAAAAATTCATGGCAATAGTATATATAACGAAATTAAAAGGAAAACTATCACAGCTAAGTAGGCTTCACAAGTTAACGAGTAATAGTCTACCAACTTAAATTTGCAGTTGGAGAATTGACCGTAACGTATATCGATGTATGGGAGAGCATGTTTTTCAACTACAATGTTAAGTTTGTTTTTGGGATAAATTCATCCCAACTACGGAACCCTTCATTGTGCGTGGTCCGACATGCACTTGGCCAGTTTTTAATAATATTTTTGCTAGAAGTACAGTTAATTTTTTTTATTTTTATCGAATTTTCCGTGGGCAAAAATGTTTAATTCTGAACAAATATTTAGGTTTTACCAATATTTAGGGTTCTGTGCCTCAAAAGGTAAAAAATGTATCACTTCGTTGTCCGTCTGTCTGTCTGTCTATCAGTCTGTCAAGACCCTTTTTCTCAGGAACACGTGGAGGTATCAAGTTGAAATTAATATCAAATACATAGGTCCCTTGGAGCTCTAAAAAAATCAAGCTTCTAAGTAGACGCAATAAAAAAATACGTCCATTTCTGCGACATATTTTGATACTCGCAAATATATCCAAACTACTTCCCGTTGACCTAGAACGATGAAATTTGGCAGGAAACAAGGTCTCATAGCAGTCATAGCACAAGTAAAGGAAAACGTCCGCAAATCGTTAATTTTTAGACTTATTGACCGTGACGAATATCGATGTATGGGAGAACATGTTTTTCAACTACAATGTTAAGTTTGTTCTTGTGATAAATTCATCCCAACTGCGGAACACTTCATTGTGCGTTGTCCGACACGCACTTGATCGGTTTTGTTTGACATAGTCTCATTCATACCTTTGCATACAGCCACGTTTGCTGATCCACATTTCCGGGCTCACGGCACAGTTCGCAAGGCAGTTGTACGGTCGCTCCTTGGAACACCATGATAATGACGTTGTTCTGTGCTATATGTACAGTATTCACGTTGTCCAACTGTGCGGCAGAACAGGCGTAGTAGTCGCGCCATGCTTGGGAGAGAGCTGATAGCTTGTGCTTGTTACCTCCTTAAAGTAACAGAAGTTTTGGTGTGAATTTCCAGAAATATTATTAATAGATTGTCTATGCCTTTATTTTTTTAATTTTACGTTGATAGTTCGTCGTGAAGTTTCTTAAACTTAAAACTTGACAGTAGTAAAAGCTTGCAAGTACTACCTTCTTTACTATTTTCATGTCCTTTTTTATTTATGTGGTGTACAATAAAATCATAAAAATATAAAATACAATAAAATCAAATAAATAAATAAATATAAGATCACAGTATTGTTTTTGGGGGATTTGTCAAATAAAGGAATGTTTTAAAATCACTTACTTGGATACATAAGCTTCTCTAGCTCAAAATCCTTCATAACAGAACCTCTTCGATCTCCTCCGTACATTTCTCTACTTCTATTGTTAATCTCACTTACTCTCTTGTGAATATTATGGTTTAATTCGCATCTTATACAATTTAGAAACATTAAAACTAAAATAACCAAATATTTGAATTCTGCCATGTTTGAAAGCTGTCGTTCTTGGCAGATATTTTTGTTTTAATTTGAAATTCGTTCTGCAGTTGTATCTTCAGCATTGCGCTTATTTCGAATTGTCATCTGATTCAAGAGGTAACTTGGATCCTCATAATTATGTTTTATCTTAGGCCCGTATGTTAGAATGAAACTCATTTCAGACATGAATCTCGGTTTCAATCGAGGTTCATGAAGATGAGATTGGTTTGTTTGATAGCTGATGGGTGAAAAAAAAAAAAAACTTAGTACACAGTGACGTCAGTTCATCATCATCATTTCAGCCGAAAGACGTCCACTGCTGGACATAGGCCTCCCCAAAGTACCTCCAATTCGACCGGTTCTGTGCTTCCCGCATCCAGCGGATACCTGCAGCCTTCACAAGGTCATCGGTCCACCTTGTAGGAGGCCTTCCAACGCTACGTCTTCCGGTACGCGGTCGCCTCTCCAGAACCTTTCGGCCCTATCGGCCATCAGTTCTGCGAGCAATGTGCCCTGCCCACTGCCATATAAGCTTGGCAACTCTTCGGGCTATGTCGGTTACCTTGGTTCGCCTGCGGATCTCTTCATTTCTGATTCGATCACGTAGGGAAACCCAAGCATAGCTCTCTCCATTGCCCTTTGGGTAACTTTTAGCCTTCTGATAAGGCCCATTGTGAGCGACCACGTTTCGTTCGTTTCGTGACGTCAGTTGGCGTCATTTAATCCAGATAAATGAACTGCTCGTTGCAGTACACAGTGGTCAAGCACTCTCTACCCAGCATATAATTTGCTAAACCGGAACTTATCCAGACGTGATGAAACAGATTAGAACGTTCTTTCAATGATGCTGTAAACTTTACAATAGCAATATATTTTATCTTTCCAGAAGTCGGAGCCAGCGCTCTCCTTAGGCCCGCAGCCCACGCCCGAGATGGAAGCGATAGCGCGCGAGGTGGACGCGCTGGCTCGTGAGCGACTGGCCTTAGAGGCCGAGTTCGCGGCCAAACAGAGGGACCTCACTGTTAAGACTGGCGAGGCGGATAGCTTGCAGGTATGTTGAGGAAAAGTGCGAGGGTTTTGGGGTAAAAAAAACTTTTCCCTAAGGTCTACTACCTAAAACGCAGCTCAGGAGATCCTGGAACCTCTAGCCTTAAAAGCTGAGGGTGGCTTGTCCGTGTATATATCTTTTTGGGGCTGAATGTACTTTCACAGCCAAAATCTGGTCCGCTTGGAGCTATTCTGTGAAATGATATTATACCGTAAACCATTCGGTGATAGCTTACTTCTTATTGAATTTTTAATGATAATAATTAAATTAATGTTATTTGTTAATAATGTAGTCTAATATGTTGATTTCAGAGCGAGCTGGACACATTAACGGCAACACTAAAACAGTTAGAAAACCAAAAAGGTGAAGCACAAAAGAGGTTAAATGATCTCAAAACACAGGTAACGATTAGTTATTTCACTTGTTTAAATAAAACCTATCTTATGAATTAACTGGTATAACAAAAAAAAATCATCATGAAGACATTTATAATGAGATTTGGGTTCTTTTCTGCATGGATGAATCTTGTATGTATGCATTTCTCTATATATTATTCATATTCCGTAAATATATAATCTTTATTTCCGTATTTATTTTTCTTTTCGTGTGGTGCCGGACGTAAAGAATAGCACCGGCCTATTTCTTCCCGTGGGTGTCGTAAAAGGCGACTAAGGGACTTACTAGAAAATGGGCAGTATGGTGTTAAAATGCATAGAAAACGCTTTCTATGCATTTAACACCATACTGCGATCGCCAACCCGCCTGCCAAGCGTGGCGATTATGGCAAACCCCCCCCTTTTTGGGGAGACCTATGTCCAGCAGTGGACGTCTTTCGGCTGAAATGAATGAATGATAATTTTTATCCTGCAAATATGATCACAATAACACGACTACTTGCAGGTAGAAAAACTCCGCTCACAAGTGTCGGCACAAGAAGCGGCGGCGGCCGAGACCGAGGCCGAGGTGGGCGCGCGCCGGGCCGCCGCGCACACGCTCAAGGAGAAGGAGAGAGCCTTGCAGGCCGACGTGGCCGATGCGCAGGCCGAGGCCGAGGCCATCACTGCGCAGCTGCGCCGCACTGTGCTAGCTGTCAGCCAGGTGGACATGTGCTTTCATCGATGATATTAATAGGATCTTGACGACACGGATGGCGCAGTGGTTAAGCGATTGACTGCTGCGCTGCGTGTCGCGGGTTCGATTCCCGCACGGAACAAATATTTGTATGACCTACAAGTAGTTGTTCCAAGTCTGGCTGTTTCTGTATGTGAGTTTAAATGTTTGTAAACGCACCCACAATACAGGAGAAATTCCTTGTGTGGGGCAACGTTTATTATAGTTTATGATAGACTTAGAAAAAAACTATACACATACATACACAAACTCACGCCTTCTTCCCATGGGGGTAGGCAGAAACTATAGAACCACTTGCTACGCTCCTTACGTACTCCTTTTGTTTCGCCTACGTTCATACATCTAGTCATACACGCACGCCGCGCCGGTTGCGAGTACTACGCACCTGACCTTTCTGAAGAACATCACCATACCAATTTGGCAACTATATGTCCTTCTAGGGCGTCCCCTCCCGGCGTTCTGAAAAAAACTATGAATGAAAAAATATTGAAAAACTATAAGTATCTTAATATTCTAGTACTTTGATAACACAAAACAAAGTTTTAATACATGGAAACAGTACTTTAAAACCAACATACATGGCTTTGCGAGATCTAGCAATTGATTCGAGTCACGGGTCATTGGACCTGAATTTCTGTCCAAACGAGTTTTTGTCTAACCTGTCTTCCATATGTTCCAGGCAAACATAAAGATCTCCCATTTAGAAGAACAGCACCGCCTCATCAGCTCCGCAGCCGAAGCCCTCGCCAGCGCAGGCTCCGCCGGGCAGCACTACCTGACTCTACAGCCGCAGTACGCCGCGGGGCACCTGGAGCGCGTCGTGCGAGGCGCCACGCCTAACGACGCACTCGTACGTACAATTATCAAAAGAAAAATATGTGCCCCAGCTAGGCCACACATCCCCGGGCGTCGGGAGTCGCAAGCCGATTCCCGGCCACCGTAGGCGCGGGCTTGCGGACAGTGAGTGATGGGTAGCTCGCCGTCCGATAAGGACCAGGCCCGGGTCGACGCCGCGTCGTATTCCACGCGCGCCTCAAAGAGTTGTCAGCACCAACTGACGGGGTCCGTTAAGGCCAATGCCTGCCAGGGTTGCGAGTTTGTCCGAAAGGGATATCGTGGCCCTGGCACACAGGCACCTGAAGGAATACGGGTGGGTTTTAGTCAGTGAAAGTCTGACACGCCCTCCCACTACGCCCAGAGCGGGAGAAGTTATTTAATAATTTCCCACCCAAAAAAAAAAAGCTGGGCCACATTTATGTCTCAAAAACTATGGCACCAAGCGAAGATCTGTTTTCTCCCAAATTTTGTCGCTAGTTGCTGTCTTAGTTTAGAAGATGTAATAAGTCCAATTTTTAAGGTATAGTCCAAGAGCTAGATCGAAGTGTTTACGACAAGAATAATATATTTCTATTAATATGTGTTATATACTTTTAGTTTTTTCGGTCTAAAGTCCGTAGAAATGTCCGAGAAATTTCGACTAATTAGCGACAAATTGTTTGTGTTATCAAAATTAAAATCTCTGATGGTGGCCGTGCCAGTGTCAGTCACACAAAGCGCGGCAGTACAAAACTTGAACCAGTACCTCTGTGGCTCGACGTTCGTGCTAATTTGGAAACACGCAGGTTACCGAAGCGCAAAACCTGATTTACCTGCACGATTTTTTTTTAAAGCCTGGATTTCATGGCAAAAGTCTGATGCGTGCCTTTTAAACGCACGCCTAGATATTATCCCATTAGCCGTAACACCGTGCATGTAAGCGCACGTTAACGCGCGTATACGCACGCCACATGTAGCGTGGTCTGACGTGCGTTGCTTGGGAACGGGGGCTGATGTCAATTTGTTTCAAGCATTTTCCCAATTGTTATAAAAATAAAATACAATAAGTTTAATACTACTTATGTAATTTGCTTACAATATTATCTTAAATAATGATTGAGCTTCGCGTCTTGCTTTGTCTTCTCAGAGTCAAAACGTTTATTGCCAACTAAGGGCGGATTTCAGCAATGAAACTGAACACGATCAGCACATCTAAGCCGCATGTGCTGATCGCGTTTAGTTTAATTAGTGAAATTGGCACTAAGTATACAAATATTGATCTATATTGGTTTAGTTGTTCTCTCCTCATTCAGAACATTCATGTTTGTTCTTTTACCCAGGAAGATGAGCCATTCGCGAAAAGCAACGGCTTTGCATCAGGCGCGGGCTTCGAGTCCGACCCGTTCACTTCTCGCTCGTTCGCGCCCGCAGCGACGCCCGCACACGACCCCTTCGCGCCCGCACACACCCCGCAACCCGCACAGGTATGCACGACATTACAAATTGTTTACAGCTGGACAAAGATGTTACACACAGGTTTCGACGAAAGAAAAATGTGTTCGTCGGTTTCATCAATCAATCTATGGAGGACTGGTTTTGCTCATATTAATGACAGGAAAAGTGCAGATTTTAGTAATCTCGTATTAACGAGATTATTAAAATCTTTAAGCTACACGATTACTGACAAATGCTTGCACTGATTGGACAGGTCTACTCAAATTTGTATGGTTCTTTCCTCAAAAGACCATTTCAGACACGGATCTACATGGTCCTCACATGACCTGACCAAGATTATGTCTGGACTTTAAAAGGGACTTTGACCCCTGAGTTTGTTTCGCCATTTTTTCTCAGGGATAGTCAGATAGGAAATGTCTATGACTTTTTTTATATGACGTGTAAAAGTGATTCTAATATCCTATTTACAGACTAAACGATTTCATTTCATTTCTTAACAAGGTAAAAGTTGAGGCTGCATTTCGCGGGAAAATTTTATTTTACTTGCAAGACTGACACGGTTTTGAAGTCAAAACCCAAAATTGCTCTTTCAATTTATTCACAAGGAAACTTTGCTCCTTGACCTGCTCCTGAGACCTCAAGGTCAAGTAAACCATTCAAATCCGTCAAGTACAACGCTAAAGGATCTTTCGAGGCGCGCGGCCAAAATCGGAAGTAAAGCCGCCATCTTGTTTTTTTTAATACAATTTCTGCGACAATTTCAAAATTGTTTACCAAAACGCCATCCTGTCGATGTCACCCGGGCGCCAAAGATACAATGTTGCACTTTCTATGCGGATGATGTCACTACTGCCAGTTATCTTACAGGTCAAGTATAGTCCTCGCGCGAGAGCTACTCACCGCCTGCGGTATGCGAGCGGCGAGCGGGGGGTGCCCGAAATTAATAAAACGCACATTAGATATTTAGCAGTTGGATATATCTTGAGATAATACACTTGTTATTGTGAGTTAGTACATACTAAGTGTGAGACTAGATTAAAAAATTTGTTACAACAGTTATCATAACATAATATAATACACTAGCAGACCCGGCGAACTTCATACCGCCTTATACCGACAGCAGCGCCACCTACCGGGTCCAATTGTGTTTTCAAACCATCCAGGAACTCGTTGAAATATAAATACAACATTTCAACCAAATCGGTCCAACCGTTTAGGAGGAGTTAGGTGACAAACACACGTACAGAAGAATTATATATATTAAGATATAATTATTATAATAACACTGTTTTTGGAGTAAATGAAAACAAAGCCTTTCACTTAAGAAAAAATTGTGTACATTATGAATAAAAAAAAAAAAAATGTTATGACAGACCCTTAATAATCACAAGTAGCCGCTGCAGCATTCCGTGTGTTGCCGGACGTAAACTATAGCACCACCCTATTTCATCCCGTAGTTGTCGTAAAAGGCGACTAAGGGACTTTCTACAGAACGGGCTGCATCATTCTCTATGCATTTTAACACCATGCTACGATCGCCGGCGAGTATGGCAACCCTACCCTTTTCGGTGGAGGCTTATGTCCAGCAGTGGACGTCTTTCGGCTGAAATGATGAGCCGCCGCAGCAGTGTATGCCCCCGCAGACGGCGCCCTGCACGAGCGCGCGGAGTAACTTTAAAACCGCTTTATTTGTGTTTGTGTTGCAGGACGGGTTCGGAGCGGACCCGTTCGCTTCGCACGCGGACCCGTTCGCCGGCGACGCGTTCGCCGCACACGACAACACGGCCAAACAAAATGAAGACGTGAGTGCTATTTTATCGTTGTCTATCCCCACTATAGTCTTTACGTGACAGAGGGTTCTATTCGAACGTTCGTCTGAAATAAATAATAATTATTTTTCATTATCATATAAAAACGCTTTTGGAATGAAGTAATGTATTTCCTTCAGTTGTAAGTGTGTTAGGAATTATATAATTTTATGTATGTCTATACTATACATGTGTCTATAATTTAAATAAGTGTTTATGTTGTATTGTTTTTATGTTATTTATTTATTTGTATTTTATTTAAGTATATTTTTTTCTGTCTTATTTGAAATTCTTTATCGCTGAAACATTTATATATTAGATTTTTCATATTTATAAATTGTAAATAATGTTTACAATAAAGGATGTTCCTTTTTGTGTGTTTTGGTGTTATAATCAAATGAATCCCTGTGCCTGTTAGTAAACATAGTGACATTTGACTTGAGATTTTTCTAATATTTCTTTAGTGAAGGAATTTAACGTAGAAGTAATTGAACAGCCATTGTCAGAGCACATGCTGAGAGTTCAATTTTATCAGACCGTACGCTAGCTGCGGTGTCGTAGCGAGTGTCATGTCCCGGACATGTAGTTAAGTTCTGCATCGCGGGAAAGTGTCGAGTGGCGTAGCCCTAACCGTGCTATTTTTTATGAACTCTGTTCGAATGCGACAAGATAACCAAACTGACGCAGGTCTGTTGGAAGCAATTTCTAATGAAATAAGTAGTATCCGCGCGGCCGCGGGCTCTCTATATTTATGTGTTTTGGTGTGTACATCAATAAATAAGCTAGCGCAGGAGTATGGAACGTCGTGCGCGACGTACTGTAGCCGCGTACATGGTGTGTCCCCCGCAGGCCGGGTTCGAGGAGGACCCCTTCGCCGTGCTGCACGCGCCCAGCAGGCGCACGGCCAGCACGCCCGCGCCCGCGCCCGCGCCCGCGCCCGCGCCCGCGCCCGCGCCCGCGCCCGCGCCCGCGCCCGCGCCCACGCTGCCGCCCAAGCGCCACAACACGCCGCCGCCGCGGCCCGCGCCGCCGCGCCCGCTGCCGCCCGGCAAGGTACGTGCGAGGCTGATCTAACGCATACGTCCATTACTCTTGCAGACAACCATACAGGGCGGGGACATAGAGGTTTCTATGTCCCCTCCCTGTATGTAATAGTGTTGTAAAAGTAATACAATTATTCCTTTACATTAACAACTATTCAAATTAGCATTTCACTATAAAACTTGATCTCTTTTTATCAATTTTTTGTCATTCTATTTTTATTTCGTCTTGACTACAACTCTTTTTTAAAAGTCAAAAATTATAAGATGAAATCAATGAAATATAATTCCAAAATTACTAAGTGTAAGTATACTATTATTATCATTGATTTCGTTTTATAACAATATCTAAACTTGGCTGAAATACATACCCTAAGAATACTCTTCCTTTGCCCCGAAACCCAAAACCGAGACAGCAAACATTTAACATTTCAGCCAGGTTCCGACCAAGATTTACATTTTTAATAATTCTCCCTATTTTAAGCTAACGAATTATTTTACAGATTGTGTTATTTTTATGATTATTTGGATTTTATTTACCCCCGCCCCAGTAACTAGGCGCATGGACGAAGGATAGCGTCGTCGAAAGCTAAAAGTTTTGTTTTATTTTATTTACGCTGCAGAGAAAGTAAACTGTACGTAAAGGAGGTAGTTTTGCACGTAAACACTAGAGAATGGCATTTTATCGATGTTTCCTTTGCTTTTCTTGTTTTATAAAATGTCACTCTCGTTGGCGCCGCTTTCTGGTTATTATAAAAATGAGTGTTCGGCTTTTTTGCACAAACGTGTTCGAGCAATGTGTGCTGTTTGTTTTTATTCATTTGAAAGTACAATCAATAACTCAACGTACTCAAAAAGTAAAAAACCAAACCATTCTGCAACAGCAGACAGATTGATCTTCTGACTGTCCCTACGTTATAATAAACTAGAATCAGTTCTTTTTGTAAATTTTGACGTTTAAAAGTGCCTCCTATGTGCCTATTTGAAATAAATAATTTGACTTTGACTTTGAAAACTCGTGTTATTATAGTTTTTTGGTCTATTTCTCGTATTGCACTCCAATCACATCTAAAGTAATATTTTGATTAAAAATATTAAATGAAATACCGATGAGATGAGAAATAAATAAAAGAGCATCAACACATCTCGCACTTTTAGGGATTTTAGCAGTTTTCGAAATGCCAGAAAGTGGATGTAACTTTGGAGCAGCGCTTTGTTGGGTTTTACTTTCTCTGTCCGCGGAATGCCATTCTCGCCGCTCCACGTTCGTTTAGTTGCCGCTACACGCCTCACGCTTCTTACCTTTACCCCACTCATTACTATAGTCCTTGCAAATCAAGAAGTTGCGCCATTTTGTGACTTATGTCAATGACATAAAGAGGGGCTATTCCTGTATAACAGTCTCGGCCTTCTTTCCAACTATAGACGCTCGCTCGTGAAATGCAACGGCTATCCCATGTTTTATATTGCATGTTTATTTATTTTATGTATTGTTGTGTGTACTGCTTGATTTAGGACTATTCAAATATAAGGTTATGGATGGGATTTTGTTGTATCACAATCATAAGTTTAGTTATCCATGTTGGAAATTAATAGTAATTACGGAAAAACATTTTTCCAAGCAAATCAAAACTAAGTTGGTACAGATCTTGAAAGGCTTGCGTGACTCGATAAATTGCGTGTTACGCCGACAAATTGAGGGAACAGCGCTTATGTAATGTTCTGTTGACACGCTGCGCTTTCGTTGTTATAACGTGCCATGTTATTTTTATAGATGCAGGCAAACATTATTATCACGTTGTGGTTTTGATAGAAGAAATAATGATGCGCACTTACAAAAGTAAAATGCTTAATTGGCATATACTGCAGTGGTCATGGTATTTATATAAAATCTGTTAGACATAGGCAAACAAAAATGAAATATTATAAAATATTTATTTAGTTATTGTGCTTACATAAGATGTCACTTATAGAAGAAAGAAACAAAAAAAGATGTAAAATCTTTCAAATAAATAATAATAAAAATTAAATATAAAAAGAGGTTTAATAACTTCTTGTTGGCTCTAACATTATCTGTAGAAACAATAAATAACATACTTAAAGTCTGCCAAACTGCGTAACAGTTTTTGGCATATGGGTTATCAATCATATATCTATTTAAAGTGCTAATTATTGACTTAAATTTATTAAAATATATATATTTTATTGTAGTAGTAGATTTTTCTGCTTACTGTACTTTTGTACAGTAGGTACTGGTAGCATGCTAGTCTCCTAGTTCGCTTTTAGTTCCGCACCTTGTACACGATCACATCCACTCCTGTTTCTTATTGGTTCATTTATATATTTTATTTGTGTTCATTTCTTTTCTATAACCGATATAACTCTACCTGTATATACCTATATTGATAATATTATAATGAGTACATAACACTACTGGAACATTTCGTAACATACTTATAAAATTTAATTTAAAATGGCGCGTCCTCCATTTTATTTTCACACACACGCAAGTTATTTTTTTAAACGGTACACTCAAATTCGCCACCGTCATTGGTTATTCATTCACTGTCAGTGACAGAAACTGTCTGTGACGGAAACTGTCAGTAACAGTGACGCTACCATGGTTACTATCTTCGGTTACCATCATAGAAAGAGAATGGACTAGGCGTAGCCTCACAAAAGTGACCACTCTCTAGAAAGAGACAAAGCGACTGTGGTTTGTGCGGGTAATACCTGCCCCTTTTCTGCAAGCCTGTAATAACAAAAGGGCAGTGTTAAAATTTTAATTAATAGGGAAAACATTGAAAAGACAGTGACTCATAACTTTTATCAATATTTTTTTCTTTACAAGAGTAATATTGACATACTTAATTAAAATTAAGAATAATGAAAAAAGTTTTTATAATAATTATGAATAATAGTCTTTTAAGGCGACCTAAGTCTTGAAAGCTTTATTTGATTGATTTTATTATTAACTGATATTTTACAAGCATGAAAGTGCATTAAAGTAAAAACATCATTGGACCAATCAGAACTCTAGACAGAGACAATTACTGGGCTTTGTCTCTCTCGTACTTTTGGTCTGTATTCACTGCACAACTGAATACGAAACGCACAGTCCATTCTCCATGTCTATGGTTACGAAGCCTGAACAACCAATGTGAGCGCATTGCGTACACAAACTTTAAGTTCGTGCGCAAATACAGAGGAGGAGTGGAGTGCGCCATTTTAAATAAGATGATCTATCTAGTATTACTGATAACTTTACTGTAGGGTGTGTTTGGTGGCGTTGTGTACTCGTATTTCACTAGTCATGTAACACTGTCCACTAACCGTGCTAACACAGCTCGTGCTTGTTCCCCACTTGCAGCGCTAGGCGGACGCGGCGGCGGCGGCTCACGTGCGTATCTCTGTCCCTCTCGCGCCATGCACTCGCTCCCACTCACTCACGCTCTCTCGTCCAGACCGACCGCCCCGCTATGGACTTCGCCGACGACCCCTTCAAGGACTACCGCTACGAGGACCCCTTCAACATCGAGGACCCTTTCGCCGACGCGCCCGACGGACGCAAGCCCGACCCCTTCGGCAGACCAACTTCTGTGCCCGGCTTCGAAACCGACGACTTCTTCTCCGCGTCTAGCACTGTTAATGGAAGCTTTACTTTGCCTGAGAAGCGAAGCGGACGAGTTTCCGCGCCGCCTGTAGCTTACGACCCGTTCTCTGGCCACTCAGACCTCAAACCGCCTCCCAAGCCTGCGCCGCCAAACAAAACAAATAACAACACCGGCAGCGACACGTGGGCCGCGTGGCCCAACGACAACTGGGCCACCGACGACGCGTGGGCCCGGCCGCCCGCACAGAAAGCCGACGCCTGGACCTCCGACGACATCGCCAAGCGAAACACCAATACCAACACCACCGACTGGAAAACCGACAACTGGGCTAACAAGTCGGACAACTGGGCCGCCGACTGGGCCGGCACCGACTCTAATAAAAACCTCAACGAGACCTGGCCGACCACCAACACCTTGCCTTCGAAGAAGGAGAAGTCGCCGCGGCCCGTGAAGTATGCCAAGTCGTTGGTGCACACGATAGGTGGGATCGGTCGGACGAAGCAGAAGGAAAAGAAGGCTAAGGCCTTGGAGGCCAAGAATGCGTCGGCGTTGCCCACGGAGGAGCAGCAGTGGGCGTGGGCGGCCGCGGAGTCGCAGCGCGCGGCCGCGGCGCAGGAGGCGCGGCGGCGCCAGGAGGACGCCGAGCTGCAGCTGGCGCTGGCGCTGTCGCGGCGCGACAACTGACGCCTGCGCGGCGGCGCCAGGAGGACGCCGAGCTGCAGCTGGCGCTGGCGCTGTCGCGGCGCGACAACTGACGCCTGCGCGGCGGCGCCAGGAGGACGCCGAGCTGCAGCTGGCGCTGGCGCTGTCGCGGCGCGACAACTGACGCCTGCGCGGCGGCGCCAGGAGGACGCCGAGCTGCAGCTGGCGCTGGCGCTGTCGCGGCGCGACAACTGACGCCTGCGCGGCGGCGCCAGGAGGACGCCGAGCTGCAGCTGGCGCTGGCGCTGTCGCGGCGCGACAACTGACGCCTGCGCGGCGGCGCCAGGAGGACGCCGAGCTGCAGCTGGCGCTGGCGCTGTCGCGGCGCGACAACTGACGCCTGCGCGGCGGCGCCAGGAGGACGCCGAGCTGCAGCTGGCGCTGGCGCTGTCGCGGCGCGACAACTGACGCCTGCGCGGCGGCGCCAGGAGGACGCCGAGCTGCAGCTGGCGCTGGCGCTGTCGCGGCGCGACAACTGACGCCTGCGCGGCGGCGCCAGGAGGACGCCGAGCTGCAGCTGGCGCTGGCGCTGTCGCGGCGCGACAACTGACGCCTGCGCGGCGGCGCCAGGAGGACGCCGAGCTGCAGCTGGCGCTGGCGCTGTCGCGGCGCGACAACTGACGCCTGCGCGGCGGCGCCAGGAGGACGCCGAGCTGC
The DNA here is from genome assembly GCA_948098905.1 of Tiliacea aurago. Classification (NCBI taxonomy): domain Eukaryota; kingdom Metazoa; phylum Arthropoda; class Insecta; order Lepidoptera; family Noctuidae; genus Tiliacea; species Tiliacea aurago. Next base: position 1,419,852 of record OX402593.1, read on the forward strand.
AGCTGGCGCTGGCGCTGTCGCGGCGCGACAACTGACGGAGGGAGCTGCTCCGTCAGCGAGCGTAGTCCTGGGTTCGCTTATTTATTGCATTTCTGTAATTCGTCCATGATTGTTTTTCGATATTTTTATGCGAGACGGGCGAGTATATCAGAGGAGTATTTATAAATAATTATACATTATTATGTTGTTACGCTAGCGGATGGCAGTGTTCTACGACATTATTACATCACATGCTCGACGTGTGGTGCATACTGGACCCGCAAGCACTGGAGGTAATCTCAGTAGGAGATCTACTACGGTATTCGAAATCACGTTTAGTTCCTAACTTTTTGGCGAGCTTACCGTTTGTGTCGTAACTAGTACATATCGGTGCGTACAGCGATCACAAGGCATAAAAAGTGGCTACTTACACTTTTTATGCATTTTAAGAGCCAAGATGCATGGGAATACGTCGTCGCAACGCTAAAACTGGATATTTCACATCAGTTTGATGTGTGTCGGTCTGTATGTGTGTGTGTTTAATTGTATTTTCCTTACCTAAACAACCTACTCTAGAGCTGATCGAATTAGAAAAGGATCACACACAAATTACGAACCGCATCTTGAATTTAGAGGAACTAAACGACTATGTATATACATTTGATATTTCGGTCGTTGTATTTAGTTAGATTGTTCAGCATTCCATTCGAGGCGCGGAGTTGATTATTATATGAAATATATTGAATAATTATATTGCATGTCTAAAACATTGTAAACTATTAACATACGTTTTCTGTATACAGGGTGTTAAAGAAACTGCGTGCCATAGTTTAGGGGTAGGTTCAGTATCAATAAAGGAACCCAGAAAACTAAAATCATTGCAAGATCAACCTAATTTAGTACCTAATAACTTAAAATAGCAATCGTTTAGAATTAAAATTATTTTATTTGACGGTCCTAAGTCCGTTAAAGTACGAACAAAATATATTTTTTTAAATGTTTAGTTAAATTGTTTTTTTTTCCTATGTTCCTTTATCGATACTGAACCTACCTCTTAAGTTATGGCACGCAATTACTTTAACACCCTGTATAATGGTTTAGGCGATACGTAGTTACGATAACCACTTGGTTTTTGGAAACTGATCAACAAGGAGTAGGGAAAAGTAATGGAAAGCATAACACATCGGTTTTCCATTTGATACCGTGAATCAATATTGGTGAATTGGTGAACAACCTACGATCATTCATTGAGGTATGTGGCGGGGTGAGGCGAGGTCCATTGTGTACAGAATACAGGTCTTCAAAAATTGTTGGTTTGTTATTCAGTCAGTAAGCGGAAAATATTCAAAGTATGGAATTTTACGAAGTTATAAGGTTTTGTTTTAATAGTGCGCAATATTTTAGACGTCTAAATGCTGACTGACTGCCAGGGTTTGTTAGAATAATTACCATAGTTATATGTCTGTGCAACATCTGGACACGTAATTTACTGATTGTGCATACTTTTTTAATACTACTGTGCTTGCTATGGCTTTGAAGGTATTGCACATTATTTAAACAAAAATAAGTCCGAACTAAGCTTGCCAAACATATCTTTTAAAATTAACTTAACTAGTCAACTGTAACAGCAAAACTTAACTATTATTAAAAACAATGTCAAAAACAAAATCCGCCGTTTATCCCAAACTACGTTAAATTAATATAATCTTGTTTTTAACCACTGACTGCAAATCAACTGATATAAAAAATTAAAATTGTTTCACTAGTCAATTTGAATATTGCATGTTGGGGGCTCGATCAAAAAGTGGTGTCTGGGCGTATATATTAATTAACAACCGCTGTTGCTTGTGAATCGGTTATTTTGGATATTGAACGGGTACAATGCAGATCGCGGAACGCTCAAGTAAAATAGAAGAAAGACACATGACATGTTCATATCACGAAGTTTTAGGCTTAGCATGGAAAGAAAATGGAAAGAATGGTGGTTAATAAAGACATAATGCTTGTATCCTAACAGTTACTAAAATAACCGGTGCACTCAACACAGCGGAAATCTTAATTATAAATAATTTAAATGTAAAAGTGTAATATATTGTTGTCTGCAATCGAGGCCTAATAGCTTCCTCACTATTGTATAGTCTGTTAGTTAATAATAATATCGCGTTACGGACAATTCTCCGGCATTATGGATACTGCCGTGTAACATTGACGTGGGAATGTTTCGGCAATGTTCATAAAAGCCCCGAAGTTGGTCAGTACACACGCCGACGAGTATAATGACTTCACTCTTCAAATAATAAAGGTCTTAATAAGAGTGGTTAATTTACTCGCGGCCATATCATACATGAGATTTATTATGAGTATAGAAAGTTCAAATGTATTCCCATGTGCTAGAAAGAGGCGACAATATATCCGTCTCTTTCGTGCACTTTGTAAAGTAACTATTAATGGTCCCATCGTATAATACAAACGTGCCACCCGAAACTGGTTCTTCTATCTGTAACAATAAGGTATGCTATTTATTTCTCCTACAGGCTTCTCTCATTTGAAATCGGATCCAAATAGAGCCGAAAAGCCAAAGAAAAAAAACCTCAATGTTTTTGACTTACCTTTAATTTGAATTTATTCGATAAAAAACATCAATAAAAGGCTTCAGTATAATTTCATATTAATGGGAAATTGCTTAAAAGTTAATTAAAAAAATAAAACTATCGTCGACCTCATGATTCGAAATCGTATCTCAGTAATGCGACAATCTCCTGTAAAATGTTGTAACTGAGACATTTCTGTGTAAGGCTGGTTTCATATTGGCGAGTGACGTCCGAAATTAATAAGACATTACACAACATTACCCCTGTAATCCCCGAAGGATTAGGCAGAGATGTACTTGTAGATCAATAATTAATCTCAATCCCAATCTTGATCCGTGGAGTGCTATGAGTCTGGTTTCTCACACGTCAATGTGAAAGCAGTGTTAAATACCTGCCGGTACTTGTATATTAATAATCGCGTTGTAATTTTATTCAGCGTTAATTTAATTGTTTATTTTGTATAAATAGATTATTATTATTACTGGCGTATGTCTGTGACATTGATTTTAAAACATTTAAATTTTATAATTTTATTAAAGTATTTTATAAAAACGTACCAATAATTGTCTGCATGCTTGTTAAGCCTGACTGAATTTATTTTTAATCTAACAAGAAAATAATATGTAAGTTTGTTGTTTAAAAAAAGTGAGTAAAAAATCAATGTCATATACATTACGTGTTCTGTATAGAAGGATGTGTGTATGTGTTGTGTGTAAAAATTCCAATGTGTGTGGTTATGTATGGTCAAGTACAACTGGTTTGTGCAGGTTCTGAGCGTGAGTTAACATGTTATGTTAATTATTATTATTTTTAGTTATGTTGGCAGTATACACTATGTATGCGGGTATTTACGGTCGCGGCTTCTTTACAAGTGTTCATCACTTACAACCTTTCAACTTCCACGGTTTGTTCCGTGTAAAGTATTGTGTCTGCCATTTGGCAAGCCAATGCATGACAAAAATCGTGTAAGTGAAAAGAATGTTTCGCTGTTGGTCCACGCGCGACGCCGGCAGAATGTGTTTTAATTATTGTAATATTATAGAAATTAATATAATACAAATGTCGCAACATACTCAATACAGATCGTGAGATTCTATTTACACGTGAAAATCGAATAATTAATAATAAAGCTATGAATACTCAACAACAAATAATTATTAAAGTTATATATAGATACACTTTTGAACGAAATTGTGTACAATTTAGTGGTTGGTTTAAATACAATAATTAAGTTGTCTCACATTTTGTATTCAGCGCATATTCTCTTCGGTAGTGCCTTTCTCTAACTCTACTTATCGTTGTAGCTTCCTTGCGAGTGCAAATGTAAATTGAAATTTCATTGTATTTAAATGTATGGAGTCATTTGTCAAATTATCATGTTCATATATAATGTATTACTTATCAAAGAAAAATCGAAAAAAGTTCTTAAGCTTCAAAATTAGCCGCGGAGTCCATGAGGCGAGTTCGTGGGTTGCAAACAAAAAATATTTATACCGAAATGGTACTTTTTAATTAGCTTATATTACCAATGACTTAGCTGTTATAGCTGTGTAGTATCGCATCGTCTTCGCTTGAGTGCGCACCGCCGTGGGCGCCGCCCCCGACACAATAACTAAGATAATACACTCGCTTGCCGAGACATTTGTCAAAAAAAGCTGTACCGCGTTCGAACACTTATGAGTTCGTTTAAATGTCTCCGCAAGCAGTTGATAGTCTGTATAATAAAATAATGATGTATGTAATTGTAAACTAAACTTGTAACTATTGAATACCGATGTGTTTATGGGTATTATCCTAAAGTTGTTATCTCTTTCTTAGGCGCTGTTGTTTGTGGCTCGGTGGACCACGCGGACCTCGCACTTGACTCTAGATAGTGTAATAGGTAGATATTTATTATACATACATGATATATTTATATATTTTAAAAGTAGATGTGAATATTTATAGCTGCAGATGATTTATGCAAATTTGGGTCTTAAAATATATATATATTTGGGTCGTAGTCAATTATTTGTTGTAATATATTTTTGTATGTTCATGTTACTCTGTGTCCGCGCGGTTCGATCGACCCTTGTCTGTTATCAAGTATACATCATAATGTATGTACCTTTCAGTGATAGCCGATACAAAAAAAAACTAATCTTTAAATCTCGACGTTGAAGTGTATTTGTGTATTTAAAGCTAAAATAAAAATGAAGTAAATTTGATAAAAATACAGGTTAATGTAAGCTTAAGCCGGTAGTGACGGTGCGCGGGATAATGCCCTCGATAACTAAGAAGTATACACCATAGACTGTCCATTGTCCAGCTCATCATATCCTGGTTTTGTATTGATTTAGTTCGAAGAAACCATTCATTTAGATCTAAATACCAGTTGATCTTCGTTATCGTAAGAAGGGACTGCTCATTGCTGTAAACGCTCAGTATTACTCGGGACCGCGCGCCTTAGCTTGTTAGTTTAGGCAAACATAATATAATCGTCACGATATAGGGAAGGTTACAGAGACCAGGATGTCTCGAGACAGTTGTTCTGTTGGCTCGAGTAGACCGGTAGCGTAGGTACGAGGAACACATGTTGTTGGTAGGACCCTGAACATGTAGAACACCCCGAACGTTAAAAATCTCTCATCGTTGTTGTAAACTATTGTAATTATATTATAACGCGTATAAAGTTATATCTTTCGTAAACTCGGTGTACGCTGTCGTAATAATTGATTAGCATCTTAATCACAGCTTTTTGTATGTGCAACGAATATATAAGTATGTTTTCTATTGATATTTTTCTGGCTGTTTCTGTGAAACACGTATTTCTACATTTTCTGGGCTGCAGTGCGATGTTACGTGCTACGTTACGAAAGGACAAACTAATTGTTTGTGTAGACGACGTGGAAGTGAGCTGTCATTGTGTAAAACTCTTGTTATCTGTTACAAATAATTTATACTATAATATTTATGAACGTTATTTTTTGTTGAATGTTTCTATAAAGTGTTTGCGTCGCTCGTCTCGACGATCGTCAGTTAAATTCATATCTTTAAGAACAGAACTTACCTGTTAATTCTGAGTGTTCTGTTCGTTATTATTGTGGTAGCAACTGAAGTATATAATGCAAACAAATGCTAAACAAGTTATTATCATAGTACAATATCTCATATCACGTTTCCTTTATTCGGGGGATGTATAAAGGATGGTTCTGAAGGTACAATAACTATCTTATAATAATCAAATTCTTGTGATTTAGCGTCGTATTTATATTGTATCTAATATCGAGGTCTTTCACTCGCCTGTCAAACTGATCACCGTAGCGTAGTGTATAACTGATTGTTTTGACAAACATACGAGTGAAGACCTTTAGATTTGTACGTATCTCGCAAATGGCTGCGATTAAAAGTCGAACGAAACGGCATGTTTAAAGTAAAGTATACTCATATAACGGGAACATACGTACCTACTAGCTGATGGGCCAGTTTCGATAGACCTCTAAGGGGAACGATTAGCTAATGTTGTTACTGGTTGAGCCACATATCGCCTGTAAGTCTAGATATTCTGTGCGTCTTCGCTTTAGTTGGCGCTATTGTAAAACGACTGCATTTCTTACTAAAAACACATTTTAATTTTGTACTCAAACTGATTGAATACTGTTCAACAATAAGCTTATAACATAAATATATAATTGTTTAATGCACTTTGTTTTAGGAAAATGCAAGAATAGAAAATTTTACTACATAGGTAACTTATATTGATTATAATAAATTAAATAAATGTTTATATATAAAGTAAAAGTTGTGTACGTTTGTATTCATATAGCGTGTACGACCAAATAATTGATTCACTGTCAGTACTCCGAGGTTGCGAAGTTGATTGTGAAGTAGACGGTAGATGCACTAATAACACGACCTAATGCTACTTTATATTATTTCCTTTGGCTGTGTTTTGTTGCGACATTTCTGTTTCTACGGCTTCGCAATGGAAGTTTTTAAATGTTTATACTGGTCACACTGGCTGCTTTTCAACGTGCATAGAAACTTACCGGAGTTCATATTTAAAAAATTAAAAGGTGTCAGTAATTAAATGGCGCGTAGATGTTGTAAAGACGCCATAATGTGTTGATCATAAATGATTTTATTAATTGTAGGATATTTGTTCAGTTCTGATTTGTATGTATGAGAGGCAGTTGGTTCGGTATCAGGTCGTGCATTCGTCATTACCCGCTGACATGTATTCACTGTATGAAACTATGATATTATATTAATATGAAAACAAACAATTCCTGAGATAATAAAAAAGGAAAATATTACAAAATCCAGTTTTATTATTTATCAACCTTTTAAACTGAAAGCTGTGATGGCTTTTGTCCTATGTTAAAATATACATTAAGTACCTACATGTAGTCAAGTTCTACAGTATTAAATTGTAATTAATTACATGATCTACTAAATAATTACATGATCTACTAAATAATTACATGATCTACTAAATAATTACATGATCTACTAAATAATTACATGATCTACTAAATAATTACATGATCTACTAAATAATTACATGATCTACTAAATAATTACATGATCTACTAAATAATTACATGATCTACTAAATAATTACATGATCTACTAAATAATCAATACATTTTTTACATTAATTAATCTCACTAGTTATACACTTATGTTTAAATTACACTTTTTGGTCTAGTTTTTTTGTAATACCCAAACAACACCACGTTTATCGTCAAACATTACGCTGTTAAGTTAGCGCAAGGGCTTGCAACCTTGTCAACTCCTGCGTACTAAATTCTGAAGTCTGCGCAAGCGGATAGGCTCATAGAAGCAATAATATTTTGCCGCAGACCATCGTAATAAAATAAATTGTACTATTGAATTATTAAAACATACCAATTTTAGATTTACTGTGAGTAAACTATACTCCAAATTCGTCAAAAAAATCAAGTGATTTTCATTATTATTATCTATACAACGTGTTTTTGTTGATATCCCATAACTCTAGGGTATGATTGAGGCCATATCAAAGAATCAACTGGCATATGAGTTATGTTCCAATCCTTCGTTATTTTTTTTTTTCATTTTTCATACAAAATAATTCGGCAAAGTCACGATTATTAATGTAAAACACCCTTACGTGAAATATGACAACGTCGACAAGGTAGCTTTCCCTTCACTAGCTGCCGCCGGGAAGCCCCGATACCAACATACCTACATATTTTATTTTACTATTTATTTTACTACACTACTGCGAAGTTTGGCAACCTCGCAAAAGTAAAGATTCGTCATACTGGTGACAATTTTTGACCTAATTTAATTATGATTGATGATATCTCCGAAACGATGCATTTTTGGACCACCTATTCTAGGAGTTTTAGTATTATTTTTACCTACAGAATATAACCCTAGAGTTATGGGATATCAAAAAAAACAGGTTGTATAATTATATATAAATTATCTAACTAGCAACACTGGCAAAGACTAGATAATTTATTACCGAGTACCTATGGAATTTTATTCAGAGATTGTACTCTTTGAATTTACTGAAAATATTATCATTATATTTACATAATTATCTACCTTGCCTTATATTCCGTAACTTTTCAATATCTCCATGTAAAATTCAAAAACAAAAATTAAAATTAATTTTTAAAACATTTGGTCCCCTTTTTTTTACAAGTCAGACCTGGTGCCCTCTGTGGTCATTGTGGTCAAATTTTTCATGCAATTATTTGAGAATGCCCCACTTCACATAATCATTGACGACTCCGTTCAGCCTCTCCGCGTAGAGGTCGCTGGTCTTCTCAACGGAGAAGTCAGATATCTCGAGAGACTCGTTGACTTCTGGCGCGTTCTCGCTGTCAACTGTCACCACAGGTAACGTGAACACTGCTAGGATGAGCCCAAACGGCAGTTTCTGAAAGAGCATAGTTAAGATGGTAATTTTTGTGTTAAAATGCCGAGAGATGGCTAGGGCCTAATTGGTAAGTTACAGAAAAGATTGAATGAAAACCTGATAAATATGCCTTTAAGCCCTTTGTTTTTAACTTTGCATAAATTTAAGAGACGTTTAAACGTCAAAAATGCATGCTTAAACAGTCGCTAATCATTACATAACATATAGCAAAATTTATAAATAAACCTCTAAAAGATCTAGTCTAATAAGCCTACAACGTCCTCACATTGACAAAAAAAAAACAATATAAAATATGATTAAAATAATAAAAGTTAGAACCTTGTTGAAATTTAAATTGTAGGTATAATAATGTCAAATAAGAAAAACATTATGTCAGTGAAGTTAGTAAAAAAAGATAAACTGAAATTAAAAAATGACTTCGTAATTTGGGAGCTGTTAATAGACATTTACATAGTTTTGCCGTTAATGAGGTACCAGGGAAGCCACATGTACAGAAGGAATGAATGCCAAACTTCCTTGTCTTCAACGTAGTCCTTAATCTTATTGCCAAGAACACCAGCAGCCCGAAACTGCTTATCGTCGCTGTCATTCCAAAAAGTCGTATGTAAAAACAGACTGTTTCAGGAAACACAAAAAAATACTTAAATTGTTTAAAAAAAATATGTGTGAAAAGCATTGATGTATTAAATAGGAAAATATGGTACGCGCTCGTCGACGTGGACCGCATAAATTAGGGGAAAAGGACACAATCGACCTTAGTCAAAATCGAACTGGCGTTTGTGTAGCACGTTAAGTAAAATTACAGTAACAATGCCTGTAAGCAGCAACAATGCCTTCCTGTGTTTATAAAATGTGACCAAATAGTGCAAAAACCTAAAACAAGTCCCACGGGATTATTTTTCACTCGTAAGTACAGCCAAAAATGTTAATTTGTTGAAAATTATAATAATATTTGTTTGCTACGTCATGAATGAGTCGTTCCTAATCGTAAATATTCGGTTGCTAACGCGATTTCGGTTGCACAACAGCGCCCAGCGCCGCCTGTTATGGGTACGTAACAGTGACAATTATTGCTATCTCGTTCCCGCTAAAGCCCGCGTAATATGTCCACAGAACACTATTACTCCTAGCGGAATATGTCTCTCTATTTCGGTTGTCGAGCACATGACGCACGACATCGGGAATTCCTGTCTATCGATGCATAACAAAATGTTATTATATAAGCATATTCTCATGCCGATATGGACGTATGGCATCCAACTGTGGGGCTGTACTAAACCGACCAATATCAAAATGATACAGACATTCCAAAATAAGGTACTTAGGAGTATTGTTAACGCGCCCTGGTATTTAAGAAATGACGACCTCCATCGTGACCTAAAAATGGAACCCGTCACCAACATAATTCAAAAATTTGCTGAGGCCCATGAACACAGACCCCACCGACATGTGAACGTCGAGGCAATTCAGCTGTTAGACAACACAAATATAGTGCGAAGACTAAAACGAACAAAACCATTTCAGTTAGTGTAGTGTAAAAAGTGTAGAAATAATAGTGACAATGACACTCATATAACACATGAACAAAGTGTTTTTAATATAATATCAGACTCTAAGAAAGTGGAACGGACTTGTGTAAAGTGCAATAAACACTATTCTAAGTTTTAAAATAATTATCTATATATATAAAATTCAAAGTCCTGACTGACTGACTGATATATCAACGCACAGCCTAAACCGATGGCCCTAGAGACATGAAATTTTGAGGGTGTGTTCTTTGTAAAGAGTAGGTATCCACTAAGAAAGGGTTTTTCGAAATTCCACCCATAAGAGGGTGAAATAGGGGATGGAAGTTTATATGAAAGTCCGTCAGTTTTGAAGTTAGGGTCTTCAAATTTAGTGTATAGGCTGAAGATTGAAAATTAATTTATACGTGTTTCAGCGTTTTTGAAAATTCTAACCCCGAAGGGTTAAAAAGGAGGATTAAGTTGTGTATCAAAGTCCTTAATTTTCGATGTAAAAAACACTAAATATATTATCTAGGGTTATGGTTGGAAGCTAATGCAATGGTGTTGTTAGTATTTCAACCCTTAAGGGGTGAAACAAGGGATAGAATTTAATATTTAATGAAAGTTCTTTTTTAGTTTAAATCACTAATATGTCGGCTTATGGTTGGAAACTATAGGCAGGCTCCTCCAGGATCCGCTAAGAAAGTTTTTTTTTAAATTCGACCTTTAAGGGGTGAAAAGGGGGAATAAATCTTATTCCTTGACTTAATAAACCTGAAACTTGGCACGAATACTAACCTAAGTAAATTATAAAGTGTGACATTTTGTGTTTTTAGGATTCCGTACCAAAATGGTAAAAAGGAACCCTTATGGTGAGACTAAGTCTGACTCTCTGTCTGTCACACCTGGATATCTCAAGAACTACTAATGCTATCAACTTGAAATTTAGAATAGTTTTAGATGACGTTAGCCCAACTATTATGCAAACAAGAAAGAAATTTAAAAAAATATCTCTTTTGCAAAAGGGACTGAAAGGGGGTCTTAAATATTTGAAGTGGGGCTACTAGAGCATGTGGGGTATCATATGAAAGATTACTATTTACACATTCTCAAACATTTTTTTTTTCTTTTTTAGGCAGCATAGTTTCCGACTTTTGATAAAAATATTAAAAAAAAATACCGTTCCCTCCCCCCTTATCTCCGAAGTTTGCATAGATACAAATCTGAAATTATTCTATGTGATAGAAATTGATGTAAAGATTACAGGAAAAATAAAACGATGTCTCTAAATAGCACAGTTTTTCAGAAATCATCAACATCATATATATACGTACGAGAAACCCTCGGTGCGCGAGTCCGACTCGCTCTTGACCGGTTTTTTTAACTACTCTTTAAGGTGGAGATTTCTAAAAATGGTCAAAAATTTGGTTTTTAAAACAGTGTATCTCTTAAACCGTAAATATTTCTTCCAAAACAAAAACAGTATGATATTTTCAAGTCTTTTTTGCATAAGGTGATGGAACTCAAAACATAATTAAACATAATTTAATACTTCAAAAAAATCCTCAAAGATAACTCTTAATTATTTTGAAAGCCTTTTTTATTCCAGACCTTCGTTAACAGTTATAATTATAAGTATACCATAAAATTGGAAATGCCCAACTGCTTCCGATGATGGATTAATTTGTATTAATTAGTTAAACTAATAAATTCTAAGTTAATTTAATAATATTTGTGACCCATGAGTTGTACGCCGAGTTCTTTTCACTATTAAACACGCAATTTAATGGCACTTTACCACTAAAAACTAAAAGTATTTACTCAGAGTTCGTATTTAGTGATTGGGCGACTCCAGGTATTCGTAAAAGCAGGGAAAATCTTTTTGAACTTTATGGCCTAAAGCAACATAATATGAATAATACAAGCTTTCATCAATATGTTGCAAAATATTCTAAAACTTTTAAAAGTGTGTGCAAAATAGCTAAACCTCTTTTTAGTAGCAATAAAATAAAATCAGCTGATGATAAAATAAAAACTACCTGGCAAATAATAAATAATTAATTAGGTAGGAAAAAACAGCGTAATACTGAATTTAATTTAGAGACTGCACATGGGCCCATCACTTCAGAGGTAGAAGTAGCTCAGGAATTTGATTTTTTTTGCTAATATTCCCCTTAGAACTACCGAAACTTTAAGTTCCTCACCCGCGCTTTCTGCTGCCTTACTTAGAGAGAATGTAAAGGTATGCTCTTTGGAGTTAAGGTTTCAGACCTTAACTGTTATAAAAAACTTTTAAAGATCTTAAAATGAAATCAACAGAAGATCTAAGGGGCATGTCTGTAAAAGTCTGTAGATTTGTCATCGAAACCATTGCGCGCTATTTAGCTTTCATATTTAACACCAGTGTGGACTAAGGAGTCTTTCCGGATCTCATGAAACACAGTATAGTAGTACCTAGTTCCTTTGTTCAAATCCGGAGATAGTAAAGAACCCAACAATATTATAGGCCCGTGTCAATTCTGCCAGTTCTCAGTAAGGTGTTTGAAAAGTTGATGCTCAATCAAATGTTACGGTCAGTTCAATAAAAATTCCATCTTTCATGAACAACAGTACGGTTTCACTAAAGGTCGTTGTACCACTGACGCCGGTGTCACCCTAATAAAGAACATTCCTAACGCCTAGGAAAAAGCACAAGATGCCATTGGAATTGTTTGCGACCTCTCTAAGGCTTTCGATTGCGTTAACCATGAGACACTTCTGCTGAAACTAGAACACATCATACCTGAAAGATAGAAAGGTTAGAGTTCAAGTAAACAGCGTAAACTCTTTGGGGTCTGAAAAAGCAATGGGCGTTCCTCAAGGTTCGATATTGGGTCCATTCCTCTTTTTAGTTTACTTTAACGATTTAGAGAGATGGTGTTATTTGCAGATGACACGTCATTGATCTTTAAAATAGACCGACGGTAACAAAACTTTGACGACGTGAATAATTCTATTCTTCAGGTCCAAGATTGGTTTACGGTGAATAATTTGGTTATAACTTCATAAATAAGAAATAATCGGGTAAATCAGTTTTCGGGAGAATTTTACTGCTTACCTTGAATAACTCAAAAGTTGGTATACATCAATTATTATTTAAGAACAAAAACAGTAGAAAAAATAAACAAATCAAATAGAGGACACGTATATTGAACCTGTACAAAACGAAGTTGGTATTTATAGGCTATCTATATTATTATTCTCCGTAAAGTTGTAAATCAAACTGCACTCCTATCTGCTTACCTTGATTCCAACTAAGATATGGTATAATGTTTTGGGGGAATACTGCTGATAGAGAAGCTGTTTTTTTTTCGACATCCACGCGGGCGAAGCCGCGGGCGAAAGCTAGTCACTTATAAAATTAGGTTAGATTAAAATTGCTTATTAGTCTTAATGGCTAGATTGTAATTAATTATTAAGAACTTGGTTCTTTTTAATAAAGCACAAAAAAATAAATCGGGAATTGAAGTTGTCAGAGTGTTTACATGTAAGTGTTTCTAGTCCATTTAATATTACCGTGATGTTAGAGTGTGGCCTATCTTCCCTTTTTTTTACATCAATGGTGAAAAGGTATATTTTTATTGTATATATCCAAATGTAATATCCCTGCAAACAAAATGAAGCTAGAACATAGATATTTGTAACAATACGTCCATTGAATTTTATTTTTAGAATAAAAATTAACATACGACTTTATGAAATGACAGCGACGTTATGCCCACAGAGTACAATTATATAAAGGAGGTTATGCCCAACCCAGGCAGAAAAATGTTGCAGCTATTATCACCAGTCATGTTTGGTATGACAAGCATAATAGTGGCAATGTCATCAGATATAGTTATATCTGGTTAAGATACCTATAATCGGACAGATAAATGGGTAGTGATGCGCAGCCCTCGCAACCGGCGGGCGTGCGTGTATGACGTATGAAGCAAAAGCAGTAAGTATGTAAGGAGTGTAGCAGGTGGCGTTCTATATATAGTTTATGCCTACCCCCATGGGAATAAGGCGTGAGTTTATGTATGTAAATGGGTGAAGACATGATTGTGTCTAGACTTAGTTCTTACATAATTATCAACTACGATCAGTACCTTTGGAAAAGAGACTGAGTATGGCTATGCAAAGATGTCGGAGTTTGATTGATAGATTCGGATTGAACAGGGAATAACAAATTAACTGCAGCATGTGAATAAGTAATTAATTAAGTACCTAGGTACTGAACTGAGTAATTGTGTAGGTAGTTGCCATAAGTTTACAACTTGTTTGCTGTTTGCATAGCTAAATTATAGTAGACTAGCTGACCCGTGCCCACTCCGTTGGGCGGTAAACATTTTTACTCGATGACACTCACAAATAACGTGGCTTTCTATGGGTAAAAGAATACCTGGTAGCAGGTAGGGTTACCTGCTTATCCTACCTACTTACCTACCCTACCTGCTTACCCTACCTACTTACCTACCCTACCTACCCTACCTACCTACCTACATACCCTACCTACCTACCTACCCTACCTACCTACCTACCTACCTACCTACCCTACTTACCTACCCTACCTACCTGACCTATCTACCTACCCTACCTACCTAAAAAAAAATACAAAAAAAAAAAACTTCACATAAACCATCTACTAAATAGTCCGAACAAAGCCTTAACCTTTTTTTTTTGATAGGTGAGCCCGTTCTTGAGTTATAAAATTACAACGAAAAGTGGCATTGATTTTTATAGACATAGATTCATAATGAGGTTGAGACAGCTTACCTATCATCAAGCATGGTGTAGAAATTACATGCAAACACGAAATACCTACATGCATAGTGTGTAGTAAGTATGACTGCGCAGATCTCCTTAACAATAAGCTAGCTATAACTACCATCAGTTTGCATGCGGATCAGTGTTCATACGATCTAATTCAAACGGATGCTACTATCTTCATCAGCTATCAAGGTCGATCAAATGACACACTACACTACTGATGATACATTACATTATACTGCAGTGTGTCGCGAGCAGACCGGACTGCTTGTGTGTGAATCGCTGCTGCAAGCTTTCCACATCGGTGTTGAGCTTGTAGCAGGGATTCTCATAACTATGGGGCAGGTGTTTGGTTTGTAGGTTTACTTTACTAACATAGATAATAAGAAGTATTGTTACTAACACATTTGAGTCTTGTTACTTGTTTATTATATATAAATATATAAATGTAGAGAGATCTAAAACTACACTTTAACGCCTGGACCCGAATATGTGTTCGCAATACAATGCGTATTGAATGACTATTTGTGCTAACGTGACTGTCTTTACTTTTAAGGCCCTAGGTTCGATTCCCGTGTCGGACACTTGATTTTTAGGGTTCCGCACCCAAAGGGTAAAAACGGGCACCCTATTACTAAGGCTCCGCCGTCTGTTTGTCTGTCTGTCCGTCTGTCACCAGGCTGTATCTCATGAACCGTGGTAGTTTTTTTTTTTTTATTTATTTAAAGGGTTTTGTCGCTTAGCGACCACATCGCCCAGTGCAGAAAAACACAAAATTTTTGATAATTATGATCTACCTTATAACTAACTTGTACAATTGTTTAGCCTTATCGGACACTGGAGAAGCAAGGATGGCATTACAACAGCCAATATCGTACGTTTTATATTGTCCAAAAACATTAATTCTAGTATTTTCATTCCGAACACACTCCATCAGAATATGAAAGACATCATCAACCATACCACAGTCATCACAATTTGGGGACAACGCCTTCCTCATTAAGTAATAAAACTTATTTCATGGAATATGTCCGGAACGAAGTGTTAGGCCTATAGTAATTAGTTTTTATTAAGGTCACAATCAATCCACGGAACCCGAGAAATCTCTGGCTGGATAGTTCGATACCGTATCCCTTTTTCTTTTGATCTTTCATCAAAATATTCCTGCCAAAGATCTAAACATTTTCTTTTAGCCTTTCCAAAATAGTCCGAATACAGTGGAGTAATATTCATGAGAACTCCATCAACACACGCTTGTTTAGCGAGCATATCGACCTTATCATTTTCTTCTACCTGACAATGCGACGGAATCCACTGAAGACATACCGGTG
Source organism: Tiliacea aurago (assembly GCA_948098905.1). Lineage (NCBI taxonomy): Eukaryota > Metazoa > Arthropoda > Insecta > Lepidoptera > Noctuidae > Tiliacea > Tiliacea aurago. Next base: position 1,435,966 of record OX402593.1, read on the forward strand.
GGAGTTAGACAGTTGAAGTTTTCACAGATGATGTATTTCTGTTGCCGCTATAACAACGAATACTAAAAAACAGATAAAATTAATATTAAAGGGGGCTCCCATACAACAAACGTGATTTTTTTGCCATTTTTATAGATAATGGTACGGAACCCTTCGTGCGCGAGTCCGACTCGCACTTGGCCGGTTTTATTCAATAGTTAATTTCTTAGTATCATAGGTACTTTCAACACTTTAACCTACCCCTGCGAAGGAATACAGGCGTGATGAGTGAATCTAAAGTAGAGTTTATTTAAATTAGTTGTCTGGTGCCGGAAGCCATGTGTACTCTGAGAGGACCTTGCGAGTTGGCGGCCAATCACGCATAATAACAGCACACAACTTGTTTTGCTATACATTAGTGCAACATTTGAATAATCCACGCGGCATTTAATATTGTTGTATTCATAACATTAACTAGTACTTACCTACGTACCTATAAGTACAGTGTATCTGATAGTGTGGATAGGACATAGGTACAGTTAGGCCACACATCAGTGGTAAAAAAACCAGAGGGCTAATTGCGTAACACACTGTCAGTAGGAATCGGTTTCAATTTGACAATTAACCAACATTCATTGCGTTATTTACGTTGTTGAGCAGACATTTTTTTCTACCTTATGAAGCAATGGATTAGCAATATACTTCAAAATCATTCCGATTCCGATTCAAACTGTGTTACGCAATTAGGGTGCAGTATAGTAAGTATTTAAAAGCTGGCCTCGTATTCAGTTGAAACCGCGTACCTACTCGTACTACACTAGACCAGTTCAAAGACAGTGTTACCACCTATATGCGCTCTACTGTACCTATACCGTTACTAGCACAGTAGCGCACGCGGTGGCGTTCTGTAGCTTCTACCTATCCCCCACGGGATGCCCATGCTACGATCCTTACATACTCCTTTTGCTTCGTTTGCGTTCCTCGTCATACATGCACGCCGCGCCGCCGCGCCGGTTGGGAGTACTACGTATGCATCGTGGCCCTGGCACACAGGCTAATGAAGGAATACGAATGGGTTTTAGTCAGTAAAAGTCTGCCACGCCCTCCCGCTCCGCCCAGAGCGGGAGAAGTTATTTGATAATTTCCCAACCAAAAAAAAAAAAAAACTAGGCTTAAAATAGTCACCTTATTTGTAATAAGGTCACTATTTATTATGTGCTCCTAGGGTATCCCCTTCGGGTGTTTCCACTCACATCTGCCTTGTAAATGTCTAATAATTTTAACTAACTACTTAACTTATAAATAGGATTATTAATCGTAATTTTTTTATTTTTTTATAAAACGTTGTCCCACACTAGGAATTTCTCCTGTATTGTGGGTGCGTTTACAAACATTTAAATTCACATACACAAACAGCCAGACCCGGAACAACTACTTGTAGGTCATACAAATATTTGTTCCGTGCGGGAATCGAACCCGCGACACTCAGCGCAGCTGTCAATTGCTTAAATAACTGCGCCAACCGTGCCGTTAATTATTGTCAAATACGACCGGTCAGTTATCTTTCTATCCAGTCCCTGTAGGTGCACCCACACTTCACCAGTTAGTTTTAGTCCTACCTCGGTAATGGGGGCGAGCCTATTGTTACTAACCGGGCGTAATTCCAGATAGACAGAATCCGGGTTCATCATCATCGTCATTTCAGCTGAAAGACATCCACTGCTGGACATAGGCCTCTCCCAAAGGTTTGCTATAATCGCCACGCTTGGCAGGCGGGTTGGCGATCGCAGTATGGTGTTAAAATGCTTAGAGAACGCTGCTGCCCATTCTCTAGTAAGTCCCTTAGTCGCCTTTTACGACACCCACGGGAAGAAATGGGATGATGCTATTCTTTACGTCCGGCACCACACAGGAATCCGGGTTGCTACTGAGAAATACCTGATAGGAAAACCCAAAAACACTTTTCGCAACTTGAGAATTCAAGCCGGCAGGTAACTTTGCTTAGCACTCGCAGGTGTAACCTACACCCATGGTTTGCTCAGCACTCGCACGTGTAACCTACACCCATGTTTTGTCAAATTAAATAAATTACTTAAAGCAAGCACACAAAAAGCGAATTGGCGTGTTTTTGATACAGGAAATACCTTGAGCTTAGTAAAAAAATAATCAATGTGGCTGGGGTTCTAAGCAAAAAATAGAAAATAAATCTGAAACAGACTAAAAATATTTTTAAACGCATTAGGTACCCATTTAGTTCACAAAAGATAAAATCCGCCGAATTGCAGGGTATCTTGCTACGCAGCGAGCTACGGCGTAGCTCACCCCTACACGTGTGCTACGAATACGTAGCTCACCCCTACACGTGTGCTACGAATACGTAGCTCACCCCTACACGTGTGCTACGAATACGTAGCTCACCCCTACACGTGTGCTACGAATACGTAGGCTACTCGTAGAACTTTTTAGGACACTTTATTTGTTGATAAATTGAAAGCTCATTCATCAGGTTTTTCGGATGTTTGTGTAGGCGTAAGGTATATTTATCTAACATACAACCAATGCGTAATATTTGAGTTGCTTACCTCCTTTATTTCGTACTCAAAGTCTTTCCTAGAGAAGGTCTCCTGAGGGTCGAGGTTCAGCCTCCTCATGGCGGCACTGAGCTGCGTGTAGTAGTGGTCGAGCAGCTTCTCGTAGTACTTGGCGCGGAACTCCTCGTCGGAGCCGGTGAAGATGAAGTAGATCAGGTCAGTGACAGGGCTGCCTCCCTGAAGGGTCTGCAGATCCACGATCTTAATGTCCACTTTGCCATCCTGGAATTATGAAAAAGGTATATGGTAAGATTTGCTCGTTCGTAACTTTCAGAGACGCAGCTTGGTTCCATGAGTATTGATGTCATATTGTATTTATCTTTTCTATAAACAGATTATGCAAGTGGGCAGGCCATATCTGCCGCATGTCGCATCAGAATTGGGCGAAAGCAGCCACTGATTGGGTTCTGAACAACAGGAACCGGCGACGCGGTAGGCTCAGAATCAGATGGCGCGACGAGTTCTAATTGTAAAAGAGCGGAATGGAAAGACGGAAGTGTTGTGTCCCACAGTGGGGCAAAGGCTTCCGTGGGTCGTCTTAGGGCCAGTGGGATACAAGAGGCTTAATAAAATAATCATCAAATTGCAACGTGGGAATACCTTATAATACAAAGCTAATAGGTAAAATTGGATATTCTTCATTTTTGTGTGTCACTTAGGTAATTATATAGAAACGCTTTCTTGAGATATTTTAAGCAGTATAATGAAAACCCTCATAATGCTGCTATCAGTTGGTATCATTGGATATGCGTTTATTTAAAATTTCCTCCAGAAATGTCAGAGAAAGGTAATTGGGTAACAATAAACATTATAGTGATAAAGCGAGTAGGCATAATATTATTTATGTATTAAAATCTTTACTCATAAGCAATGTATGACGTTGCTAAGTTAACTCTAAGTTCTCTTAAACATTGTATAATATAATTGTATTTACAATACATTGTAACAATACACTAAACGAACATAATGATGTATATTGTTTTAGCCTTCTCATCTGTGTCTATTTATGCTACTTTTACCACATAAATCATAATTATGTATGCCTTTAATAAGTAGATATTTATCTACTAAATATGTACCTACTCAAATAGTAAACAGGCAGGATAATATTTGATCGTTTATAATGTAAACATACATGTCGCTATATAACAATAGTAGGTAATGAATAGTCTTCGCAGTTTGTCAAAGATGAGCGAATACCTATTATAAAATCATAATTTGTCATGTTGATAAGGAACAAAGTAGTTCTAAACAACTGAACGCAGTTAGCGAATACTGCTTATCATTCTTTGGGTACCTACCTATACTCTATTTGAAATAAGATTAGACATTTAAATAAACTTGTTTACAGTCCGTTCAACCAATTTTGAGTTCTATTCCTTAGGCATAAGGATGGCATTAAAAGCAAAAACGTAGTTACAATACCAATTGTTTATTACAGCTGCCATTTCTTGTCATGCCACCAACGCAATAGAAGTCAAAATCGGTTGACCGGACTTTAAAAAAGGTTAATTTAAATGTCTAATCTTATTTCAAACGGAGTATACATACATTGATAAATAAAAAAATATAAATGTTTGAGAGCGAATAGATAGATTATTACGTGATGATTCCGAATTATGGTACATATTACCTATTTATTTTTAGCTTTTGATTGTCACGGTCGTTAATTCCTTATCAGCAGCTTAGGTTACTCATACCACAGATAACATTATAATACCTACCTCATACCATGTTTGATTGTTATGTAGTCTGATTCAGTTATAGATATCTAATCACATGGAACAAATAACAACGTAATTATTCACATTTTGCCAAGAAAATCGATTATTACATTATTTATTTGCTAAAACACAGTACTTAAAATTAACGTAGGTTGACACCTAATACCGATTAGGTACCCATTAAAATACCTATACCCCATTTGAAATAAGATTAGACATTTAAATAAACCTTTTATACAGTCCGTTCAACCGATTTTGACTTCTATTGCGTTGGTGGCATGAGTCGGCATGACAAATGGCAGCTGTAATAAACAGTTGGTACTGTAACCACGCTTTTGCTTTTAATGGCACCCTTATGCCTACAGAATAGAAGTCAAAATCGTTTGAACGGACTGTAATTTTTTTTATTAAATTTCCAATCTTATTTCAAATGGAGTATAAGTGCAGACCATTAAAATCAAGGCAGTCAGCTCCTTAAAAGCTAATTCAAGACGAGGAGGAGCTGACTGGATTCAATCAACGGAATACTTCACATCCGTGTTTCCAGGGCCACCACATTTTATTTTTGTCAATAATAGGTTCGTGGGTAACGTGGGTTCAGGGTTGAGCTCAACAGGTTGAAAGACGAACACAGGGTCTTTTTAGAATTCAGTGGTCAACGCTTATTGTGTATATGTGTGTGTATCAAACATTATTCTGGCCACCAATCACCTAACGTTGGCAGACTAACAAATACGTCCCAATTAAGACGTTTTCGTGTCTTCACGATTGCGCGCTCACAGCATTATCTGTTTAATATAATATCATTGCGTAAGACCATTAAATTTAATTCCCCATTAAAAATAAATCCGGTCAGCATTACTTTTAATGGGGAATTATTTACTGGACTTACGTGCAACTGCTGATGGCGGTGAGTCTATTAGCATGAAATTAAAATTGAATATTTATCCCCTGAAGGAGTTAAATTTGGGATAAAAGATTGCATGGAAGGCGCACGGCTTGTAAGTAAATGAAATACTTGAGTACTTAGGTACCTACTTTTAATATTAAAAATAGTAAGACAAAAATATGTGCACAGGTGTACAGTAGCTACAGGCAGGATTTTGAATTGATAATTTACGAAGGTGGTCTTCTGCATGCTTTAAGCAATGTCTGGTCAGCCGTCGTGATTTATGTTTTGTAAAACTAGCTGGAACATAAAGTGGTAATTTATCTGCATACAAATAGTAGGTACGTATGATAAACTCAATATCTGATTATCTCAATTTCATCAAACTTCTTGTCAATCTTATCATTACAGAAATGCATTGTAAGTAGATAATCTTGATAGTAAGTGTTACAGTACGTACCTACTGCATTTTATTTGTTTTTTTTTATGTTGTATTTTTGAGAAATATACCAATTTTTTAGATGTTGAGTCTATTTATGGCGAAATGGTTCATCGTACTAACAATTTTTATACCAACCATCTTTTGTACCGCATTTACTGCAAATAAATGACTTTGCCTTTGAATAAAATGTTGAACATACATAGATTGCAGTAATGAATCCACTTCTATTGCAAACATGAGTATCATGTTATCATGTACACACGGCTACACATCAAGCTATACATTTCCAGTAAAAGCTGACTTCTCATTGGACGGAAATCTTATACAATGCGAGATCAGCCTAAACTGGATTTGTATAGCTTGATATGTTGCCGTGTGTACCTATCTCTGTTACAGAAGTAAATGGATATTTAAAAAAAATATGTAGTTAGGTAGGTGTGTGTGGTTACATTGCAACTAAGATACTTAGGTATAATATTGTTTTGTATATTCTGCGGTTTGTAGGCCAGATGGTAAGATAAACTACGAATAGCACCTCACTGGGATCTTTTAAATAAAGCAGTAGATATTTAACGAATTCTTTAAATATAAAATTCATAGTCCTCACTGACTCACTGACTGACTGATATACCAACGCACAGCCTAAACCACTTGTCATAGAGACATGAAACTTGGAGGGTGTGTTCTTTGTGAAGAGTAAGTATCCATTAAGAAAGGATTTTTGAGAAATCCACCCCTAAGGGGATAAAATTGGGAATGGAAGTTTATATGAAAGTCCGTTAGTATTGAAGTTACGATCTTCAAATTTAGTGTATAGGCTGTTGATTGAAAATGAATTTATAAGTGTCTCAGCGTTTTTGATAATTCCACCCCCGAAGGGGTAAAAAAGAGGATGAAGTTGTGTATGGAACGTCCTTAATTTTCGAAGTAAAAATCACTAAATTTATTATCTAGGCTTATGGTTGGAAGCTAACGCAACGGTGTTGTTAGAATTTCAACCCTTAAGGGGTGAAAAAGGGGATAAAAAAATATTTTTAATGAAAGTTCTTTATCACTAATATTTCGGCTTATGGTTGGAAACTATAGGCATCCGCTAAGAAGGGATATTTCGAAATTCGACCTTTGAGGGGTGAAAAAGGGGGATAAATCTTATTCCTTGAGTTAATAAACCTGAAATTTGGCACGAATATTAACCTAAGTAAACACACTCACACATTTTTTAACTACCCTTTAAAGGGAGATTTGCGGATGTCAAAGTTTGTATGGAAGCATTTTAACTCGCGGTCCGATTAACTCGAAACTCAGTATCTATACTGAAAACAAAAATTAAAGAATAACTTGTATCAGGTTTTTTTAAAATCTGCTGCTAATGGGGTGAAAAGGGATTATTCAATTTACAAGGGAGGATTTTACTGCTTGGCTTGATTAACTTGAAAATTGGTATAAATGACCCATAAGTACAATAATAGAAACGTCAAAAATTATGTTTTAACAATTTACCCCTTTAAGTGCGTAAAAAGGGGCAATATAGTTTGTATGACGATTTTTATATTTTTTATTGGTATAATGGCGTGTGCTAGCTAACATAAGGCAAATAATTTAATTTATTCTTTTGTGGTGCTTAATGCAAATTACTTTACATTTTATTGTATAGATTCATGTTTTCTAGCTGAACAGACAGCTGTGATGCTGGGGAGTTTGTTGCGCCACTTCTTCTTCCCAGCTAAAGCATTAGGAAGTGGTGAAAGGTGGGCGTTTTTGGGGGACTGTCTTATGTAATTTTTGACGTTCGAAAAGTGCTGATTCTCAGCCTAGTTTAATAAATGACTTAGGATTTGATTTGATTTGATGTGACGAGGCATCAGATGCTCACCCCGCTCCAGTGCGTCCCGGCGCGGCGCTACCGATATAGTGACGCTAGGAATTTGGCGCCAAGATCCCAGGGTGGTGATCTGGCCAAGAGGCTCGCCGCCGAAGAAGACCATACGGTATCTTCTTGTCTTTGTGGTCTTATCAGTATTGCAATATTGCGGGCCGTCAGGAATACGATATCCTTTGGTAAGACTGGTTGTCAGACTTTCGGGCTTCTGACGACCCGTAACGACTGCCAAAGATCCACGAATGACAGCCGGGACCAACGGCTTAACGTGATTTCCGAGGCACGGGGGTCTTGGTATGTAAAGATGGTCACCCATCCACGGACCAACCCCGGCAAGCGTAGCTTAACCTGCTGTTATTACTTAGTCACAAGCCGGTACGGTTATGTTATAATATTTAAAAAAAATATTCAGAGCAGACAAATAATAATTTGTGATTCGTAGGTAGAAAAATATGACCCCTACCACATTATGCGAGAGGGACACACGACCAATCAGTGTTGTTCCTTTGAACACCATTAGTATTTCAAGTTCCTTCTAATTCTTAATAAATAAATTAAGTCAAAAAAATCCTTACATTTCGTTTTATCACGGAATAGTCAACATGATTAAAAACGACAATGTTATTATTCTAAATAAATTATTTTGTATGTACCATTGTTTACCTGCATAGATTGCCAACTATTATATAGGTTAACATTCGACTCAACATTGTCACAGTGTAAAGGCTCCCGCAGACAGGCGCGACTCGACACTAGTAGCACAATTATGAAGTTTTCATAGAAAAGTGTCGCGATGCCTGTTGCGCCCGCGATATCGCGCCAGTCTGCACGAGACTCAGAGGGGTAACTCAACAGACAAGAATTACGTGTTCATCGCACAAAAAAAATGCGTACGCGCTATAGGTAATCTACACTCAAGGGACAGTTGTAAGCCATATTTTGAATCCTTGAAGCTTCTAACATTGCCGTCATTATACATCTTTGAGGTGGCAGTGTTTGTTAAGACAAACCCACAGCTTTTCAAAATAAGAGCCCCAGCAGATCCACGGTTAAGGAAAAGGGATTCGAACATTCTCTGTGTTGATCGCAGTAGAACGGCCCTCCTACGTACCTAAAAGTGTTTATCGGATGGCTCCTGTTATTTTTCAATAAAATTCCACGACAAATAAAAAATCTTAATAATAATATGTTTAAACAGAAACTGAAAGAATTTTTAATTCGTAAATGTTACTACTCCACAACTCAGTTTATGGAGAACACCACTGACATTTAGATTTTTGCATTATTACATTTAGATTATTATTATTTTGACATTGGTAATTTATTGTATGTTAGTACGTAAGGAATTGTGTGTTAGTGTGTAAGTAATTGCATTATTTGAAAGGTGTGTCTGTTGTTTCGACACAATTAGAATTGTATTATTATTTGTATGCTCTCGAGTAAAATGTAGCGAACTAACCATTATATTATAACAACCTATTGTATTGATACCTACATTAACGAATAAATTTGATTTGATTTGACTTAAATATACACTAATGAATACGTGTCAAATTGCAATGATGATTTTTTTATAATAAAAAAGTGCTTCCATAATGACTTGAGTAGGAATATTGAGTAAAGATACAACTTACCTCCCGTACTCTATGCAACAAGTTACTTCCTCTAAAGTCTGCATGGATGATGGCAGTGGAACGTACGGCAGCGCACGCCTTCACTAGTGAATCGTTCATGAAATCTTCCTGTCTAAAAAACTTCTCTAATGCGTCTTTATACTCAGGCCTGACGTTCTTCAACGCATTGTCCGCCGAACTCTTCATCATACCGTCCATGGCTCCTTCTTTCCATTCCATTTTAAGAATTTCCAAAGTCTTTTCAAATTCCTCTGGGTTTTTTTTATTATATGCAAAGGATAATGCGTGCATCTTCGCCAAATCTGTAATCGCGGAAGCAGCGTACTCCCAATCATAGGAGTGGAATCTGTCGTAAGGTCCGTAACCTTGTGCCAATAAATTTTCCATAACCACTGTCTCCTGATACTTTGTGGGGTCAAAGCCGTAACACTTGGTGAAGAACAGTCTGTGCTCGTCAGGCACTCCGTTTTCGTCCTCCAACGATGCGTAAATTTTCGCCAGTTTCGTATAAGCGAATCGTTCAGTATCAAAAACCATAACAGGCACTTCACTGCGAAACTTTTCTCCTAGTGTTGCGACTTTGGCGAATAAATGTAGATCTTCTTTGTCTTCTTCTCTTATGATCACTGTAAATAGTTTCGACGTGTAGTTGGCTCCTCCACTTGATATTTCATTTATAATTATTTCTGGGTTTTGATTATATGTTAGTTCTTTAACGATTTTGTTCAGGAATTGCCGCAGCGTTTCTTCTATGTGCGCCATGGTTCGCGTCTCGATGAATACTGGCGTAAACACTGATTGTGTATTATGATAAAAGCTGTCATCGTCGGACTGACTGACGTAAGCACTGTGATTATCTACTACGATAAATATAAGCCATGTTGTTGTAAATAGTAATAAGAATACTCACGTGATTATTTAATTTTCAACTAACGCGACGCCAGGGCAGATGTCTGGCGTCATGTGGTTGCAATAGCCGGTTGACAGTTTTTGAGAAACCAAATAGTGATGTTCCTTAAGTGGTTTATTTACCCTTTTTAGGGTTGATGTTTTGCTAGTTACAGGTTCCATGCAATCATCGCATTCCTTACCGTTTACATATAGTTTATTGTTTTTTATAAAAGCTCTCTGGCTGTATGTAGTCTATTTCGGAGTTCATTTCGAAGTTGTAGTGTTTTCCTGTCCATGAAATTTCAAACTGCCAATCCTGTATTTTGGAAAGCTTTACCATTTTCCATTATATATTTTGCCATTCTTTTATTTATTAAGTCAATTGCTAATGGTCTTTTATCTCTCCGTTTACCGATGCGCTTTATTTTCTCTATGTACGGGTCTATGTCTACATTCAATTATTATATATATAATATAATATGGTATGATGTATGTTGACTTTAAAAAAAGCTTGGCAGTTGAGAGTATGTCATGCTCACTTAAATGACTCGCTGATGGTGGCGCATGTGTTGGATAATTTGGTTCCCTACAAAATGGTTGAGCTGGATGGTGCTGATCCACGCGTCATGTTCGTGAACGGGCGCCGCCCGTCAGTTGAGACTGGTCATCTCTTAACGGCCAAGGCTTATTTGTAATCTTTTATTTTGAATTGTTTTTAAGTATATTTTTTTTTACTTTGTTCTCACATACCATACTGTACCCAGGATTTAATAATATCTTGATTTAAAAGAGTGTCCTTGGAGTTTCTTGCCTGTTCTTCTCCATAGAGATCTACGTCTTGGAATTTCATTTCATTTCATTTATTTATTCATTACCAATTAACATTGTGTTGAACATTACATATTAATAAACTTATCACATTCACAATCAATACATATAAAAGCCTAATTAAATTTGATGTGAAATGTGTTCAAGAGTCAATTAATTAAATTAAAAATATAATAACTAATTAATTAATTTAATTATTTTTTAATGGGCAAATAGCTTCAAATTTCTGACTAACTGACCGACTCTTTGACAATTCAAAAGTGCCTGTAATTTGTTTAATTGAAATAAATGCTTTACAAAACAAGGTTTATCTTCAGACCCAGGTTTAAAACATGGAGCCATTATTGAATTTCGAACTTTATTCCAACTATGGTAAAGTTCCTAAATACAAAACTGACAACTTAGTACCGAACTAAGGTTTCAGTTTTGTATAAAGAACGGTATTTCAATCACTGTTACGTTCTTATTACAAAAACTGGCTCCATGGTTTAAGCCATGTCAAAATATAAATCTTGTTTTGTAATAAGGCGGTGAGTTTAAAAGGAGTACTTATAAAATAAAAATAATGTGAGTAACTCTATGATATTTCCAAATATTTTGAGGAACAGACAGAAAATAATAAAATTGTCTCGATAGAACAACATTACAAAATTACATCTAATTACCCGACTGCGGCGAAGCCAAGAAGGGAGGGTTATGTGTTTGACCTGTATGTATGTTTGTATGTATGTCTGTCCCTATGTTCCCTCGTAACTACTAAACGGCTGAACCGATTTTGATGTATGATATGTGGTTAGATTCGTCTTTATTGCGCGAGTGTCATAGGGTATATTACAACTATTCAAAATCAAGGAGGTCGTTATTGTTAGGAAGATGCCTCCGACTGCATGAGATTGTTTATAGTACTTATTAATTTATATAAATCTTTTAAGTTCAGTTTTTACGCAGTCGGGTTTTTGATTTTTTAAATTAACTTTTTTTTTCAACGGATTTTTGATTGTGCTTTCCTATTATACTTGTAGCGACCGTACAGCGTCATCAATTGCAATGTAAGCATTACTCATAGTATGGACACGCTACTTCGGCAAAGGCCTTAAGGCCAATCGTTCCGTGAGCCCCGCTCGGGTCAGTGTCAACGTGTCGCGAGTTAATTGTAAGCTATAATCAAGTGTCATTGTGTAACTAATGAAGATTAAATAAAACCACAAGTGAACTCTCTGTTGGTATACTCATTTACTCATCCTGCCACCCAAGGAACACACCAGTACCAACAATGCTAATGACTAATAGAATAAAAAAAATATAATTAACGGCATTAACACCAGATTAAGTTTGTGCAGGTATTTTTTTAAATTCCTTTTAGTTTGGCATGATTGCGTTAAAACACTTTCAGCACTTACGATATTCTTATTCCGCGTTCTAAATTCATCTTAGTTCCGGAAGTTGCGGGAACTAAAAGCAAAGGTTTTGTTTTTTCTTTCTGTGCAACCTTAAATGTATTTAGTGATTGGTGTGCAAGCAAGTCTAAATCTTGTTATCATTAGTTACTTCTTGCACGGTTACAGTTTAGACTATAAAAGCGTAACAAGACGTGAGATTGGCTTTCCGTTATACGTTTTGTGAAAAGAGGAATAATACAAAACGGTCGCCAAACTACGTTCCTTCCTAAATAATAAAAAAAGTATTACCAGTATTGTCATAAAAATGCAATAAAATCAAAATTTCCGGTTAAACTGACAATAAACGTATATTTTATGTACAGCTAGCTGCGCCCCGCGGTTTCACCCGCAGAAGTCTCGATCTCGTAGGAATGTCGGGATAAAAAGTAGCCTATAATGTTAATTCAGGGTGTCAGCTACCTAAATGGGTCCAGGGATGGATTACGGACGTAATAGCAGATCCCAAGATCCCCGGTGCGAGTGTGGTAAGGGAACACTAGGGTGGTTTTTAGTCAGTAAGAGTCTGACAGACCCCTCCGCCCACCCCAGGGTGGAGGACATCCATGAGGATTGACAACCCCGTAAAAAAAAAAATCAAAGGGTGTCAGCATACAAATTTTTATCAATATTGGTCTAGCCGTTTGAGCGTGAAGAAGTAACAAATACATACACACACACGCTCACAAACTTTCGCCTTATAATATATAATATAAGTGTGATATCTATATACATCGATTTCATCATTTTTATTTATTATTTCTCAAATCTGCCGTGAAACAATGACTTTACATTACACGAATACAGATACGCTGAGTAGGATAATAAAATTAATTACGACACTGTTCCTGATTATTTTGCCATCACAACTGATTGGTGAATGCACAGCATGCTAGGTGCAAAAACTAAAACAATTCTTAAAAAAAAAATGTGCTCCTTAATCTTTTAATTATTGTGTAAAAATTACTGATCTGACTAAGATTGTTTGGACTATAAAAGAGACTGTGACCTATGAGTTTGTTTCGGCCTTTCTTCTCAAAGACTACTTTAGATAGGAAACGCCGACCTCATCTAAAATTTTAAAATACGATTGACGTGTACAAGTGTTTGTACAAACATACAGATATAAAATCATTTATCAAACCATTTATCACCATTTGTATTTATCTTATCTTCTACTTTATTATATTATAATGTAACGAACTGCTTACCTCAGTGCACATAGAAAGTCAAACCATGGCGAACGCGGAAGAAACGCTGCGGCAATTGCTAAACAAAATTGCTACAGAACGTAAATATGAAAACCATGAAATAATTATAAATGAAATATCAAGTGGAGGAGCCAACTACACGTCCAAACTATTTACAGTGATCATAAGAGAAGAAGATAAAGAAGATCTACATTTATTCGCAAAAGTCGCTGCAGCTGGAGAAGCATTTCGCAACGAATTGCCTATAGATGTCTTTAAAACTGAACAATTCGCTTACATAAAATTGGCAAAAATCTACGAATCCTTGGAGGAAGAAAACGGAGTGCCCGAGGAGCACAGACTATACTTCACCAAGTTCTACGGCTTCGAACCCAACACGTATCAGGAGACATTGGTTCTCGAGAACTTGTTGGCGCATGGATATGGTCCTCATGATAGATTCCATTCCATAGATTGGGAATACGCTTCTTCAGCAGTCAGAGACTTGGCGAAGATGCACGCACTGTCCTTCGCATTTAGTAAACAATACCCAGAAGAATTTAAGAAGACTTTGGCAAATTTAAAATTTGAATGGGAAGAGTTTGGAAGTATGGACGTTATGTTGCAGAGCGGGATAAGCCTTGCATTGAGCAATGTCAAGCCCGAGTACAGAGAAGCACTCCAGAAGTTTATGGATAATCAGAAGAATCCAATGAATATGAACGTACCCATTCGCAGTACTGTCATCGCACATGGAGACTTTAGAGGAGATAACTTGTTACACAGAGTGCGAGAGGTAAGTTTAGATATTACATTGAATTTATAAGTAGGTACTGCTTGTATAATATGGAAACCAATAAAAAAGCATCCTATACTCTGTTCTAAAAGTACCTGATGAAAATGTAAACATTGAGCAGAAAATGTACGCGAGTACCGACGTGGAGGATCACTTACTGAACTGCTTTGATTTCATTATTTGAATACTTAAACTCGAAATTCTAATTTTAAATCATCTTATCGATATTTTTCATTTGTTTTTCCGATTCAAGTTAAATAAATAACCTCAATTTACAATTTAAGAATGCTATTCAAACAATACCGCCAAGCGTGGTGATTATGGCAACCCCCCCTCTTGGGGGAGGCCTGTGTCCAACAGTGGACGTCTTTCGGCTGAAATGATGATGATGATGATTCAAACAATAATTTTTGGAAAAAGTGGTGAGGTATCGTTGTATCAACATTAATAGTCATTTATTCAAACTAGACTGAAAATCAGCACTTTTAGAACGTCAAAAATTACATAAGACAGTCCTTCAAAAACGCCCACACTTCACCACCTCCTAGTGCTTTAGCTGGGAAGAAGAAGTGGCGCAACAAACTCCCCAGCAGCACAGCTGTATGTTTAGTTAGAAAACTTGACTCTATAGAATATAATGTAAAATAATTTGCATTACGCAACACAAAACATAAAATTAAATTATTTGTCATATGTTAGCAGTACACGCCAATATACCAACAAAAAAAATCGTCGAAACCTACTATACTCAAGCATAAAAGCCTTCAGACATAATACATAAACAGTAAATTATTAATAACAATAACAAAACCATGGTCACGAGCATAACGCAAAGATCAGCCATCGCCATATTTGAGGGAAAGAGGCAACCCGACCCCCGACGCTACCGGCAAGCAGTGACATCTAAGGCAGCACGACGAACTTGCTGCCGGTTGCTCAGGCAAGAATATTATAATCAATTGTCGAGGTCGCTAGTTAACCACTTATTGCAATACAACTGATAAAAAACATTGTAATGAGTAGATTATGTCACTAATAAATTAAAATTAAAATAAATTGACTTACCATAATGGCCGTTTTCACCATCGTTCCTTAAATTTAGGGAGGCACCTAAGAAGTTTTAAGTGTTAGTTTCGTTTTCACCATCACAAAAGGGACACCTATGGTCCTAAGGGGTCCCTTAAAAATAGGGGCCCGATACTTGGCATCTTAGCGCTAAGTGACACTTTATTTGTTATTGAACGAGTATAGTAAGAATAGTTGAGACGAAATGGAAGATCTTATCGACAGTTTAGAAGCTATCGAAACTGTGGATTTAGTTACGAATCAGTTTATTCAGACGGCCACATATTTATCGCGAAATACCGGATTTTTTCACGAAATACGACAATGAGGACTTCTTCAAAAGATTTTGTTTATCCAAGGCCAGTGTGTTATTTTTGTTAGAAAAAATAGAACACTATTAAGAATACACAGATAATAGTTAATTTTTTTAGCTACCTAATATCTACCTACAAAGTATTTACTTGTTTACTTCTATTTGTTTTTCAAATTTTGTGTTTTAAACACAGGTACTATACCTACTTACAAAATACACGGGTGATTAATAATATTACGACTCGCAATACCAATTTTTTATGTATTTAATATTTGCAGGAATAAGTCAGTACCTCCGACATGGGTTGGCGTGTAGCCTTGGGCACAATGGCGAGGGCTTAATTTTTTTTTATTGCTTTTTCGGGTTAACCTTGACCATAGAAACCATTTAGGTTCCGAGACGCATGGCCCTACGATGCACCGTTTCCGAGATGGGCGTTACATTTTTATTTTATTTTATAAAAAACTATCTATATTTCCAAAATGGTAGCTCTCATGAAATACTTTTCTGGAAAGAAATTGTTGCTCTAGTCAAAAACCATGACGTGATGTAAAAAAAACCAGCAATATCTTACTATTTTACATTAATCTAAGTCGGACTCCGGTTTAAAAAAAAACTGTCGCTTATGTAAGTGGTCCTTACGTAGGACCCCTTTAATCTGGTGAAAACAAAATTAGGTAAGGGGTTGATTTAAGGAGTCTCTTAGGTTAAGAGACCCTTAGTAAGGAAGGGTTTGAGGGAACGATGGTGAAAACGGCCATTAGACAGTCAAATAAAATAAACAATTATATGAACTCATAAAACCCGTCAGTAGGTAAGCTAATTCTGGAGAAAGAACATGACATTGTCTTGAGTTAATCACAGCGATCAACTATTCTAGTCGTTAATAGAATAGTATGCCTTTGAACAAAGATTGGATTTAACTTTAATTTTAAACGCATTAAAAGGCAAATCTAGCAAAGAAGAGGGTAGCTTGTTATAAAAAGTTATACCAAGCCCATCAAATGATTTATGAACCTTATGAAGCCGGTTAAATGGAGCACGTAATTTGTCATTATTTCTGGTGTTAATATTGTGAATATCTCTGTTTTTATGGTATATGTGTATATTTTGCCTAACATTTAATAAAACATGTTGCCGAAAATGAATTGTGACGCCACCGTGAGAATATTAATACTTTTAAAAAATCTCTCAGAGAAACCCTGGCACCCAGCTGGTAAATTGCTCGAACAGCTCGTTTTTGTAGAACAAATATATTTTGAATGTCAGCAGTTTTAACCCACAGCAGAATACAGTAGGACATAACGCTATGAAAACAACACACATAATGTTGAAACCTTCTGTTATACAGACTAAGATACGTTAGCAACAGACCTTAGACGTTTAGTCGGTTTTCTGCCAGCTATTTTTTCAAATGAATCCTACACTTTTGATATTTTGTTGCTTTACAATAATTGACAAACGAAACTTTACAATAATAGAAAAAAAATCCTTTTGACTCCAGAACGGCAAGGTGGATATCAAGATCGTGGACCTGCAGACCCTGCAGGGCGGCAGCCCGGTGGCCGACCTGATCTACTTCATCTTCACCGGCTCTGACGAGGAGTTCCGCGCCAAGTACTACGAGAAGCTGCTCGACCACTACTACACGCAGCTCAGTGCCGCCATGAGGAGGCTGAACCTCGACCCTCAGGAGACATTCTCCAGGGAAGACTTTGACTATGAAATGAAGGAGGTAACGAGCGCTTTATAATTATTTACATCGAGTATATCATATGCGTGCTGTAAATGATGGTTAAATTCTGCATTTAAACTTTATGTTTTCATTTAACAATGTTCAAAAACACAAGCATATTATTTTTCCAGAAACTGCCATTTGGGCTCTCGCTTGCAGTGTTCTCGTTGCCTATGATCACAATTGACAGCCAGGACGCGCCCAAAGTCAACGAATCCCTCGACTTCTCTGCTTTCTCAGTTGAGAAGACTAGCGACCTCTACCCGGAGAGGCTGAATGGAGTCGTCAACGATTATGTCAAGTGGGGCATTCTCAAATAATTGTATGAGCAATTTGAGCATAGAGAGACTATAAGCCTGACTTTTACAGTCGGAGAATGAAAAAAAAAGTTAATTTTTTACACCTTTTTTGCACCTTGCTTGACTATGTATTGCCATTTGACAGTGTAAAAGTTTTATGTACAATCAGGGAAATTAATTGTTAAGAAAATGTATTGTCTGTTGGTAGTGTTCGTTGAATCGTTGAGCTCCTCAAGTTCTGAGTTGAGCTGCACGACTACTGACAAATGCGTACACTGACTGGAAAGTTCCCCTCAATCTGTGTGATTCTTTCATCAAAAGATCATTTCAGGCACCAATCTACATGGTCTTCACATGATTTGACCAACATTATGTCTGGAATTTAAAAGAGACTGTGACCTCTGAGTTTGTTTCGGCCTTTCTTCTCAGAGTAGTCAGTTACGAAACGCCGACCTCATCAAGTTTTTTTTTTTTAAATGTGATTGACGTGTACAAGTGTTTGTACAAACCTACTTACTGAAAATAAATCATCTAACATAACTTACGTCAATATGTGTTAAAGCCATATAATACAACTGTCAAAGAATGACTGTTGTTATTTGAAAATACGACTAATTTAAGATGGTGGTCAATTTGCTTAGGAATTAATTTCCTTGACTACGAATTTAGCTCCACTTTTTCGCCATGCTATTGTACATTATTATGTAACAAAATCAAAAAGTAACAAATAAAAAAAATAAAGAACATTTAATGCAATTATTGATCCTTGTCGAGACCGGGGCCTTTAATGGACGCTTTGTTTTTGCTTGTTGTTTGCTTGTCTAATGTCAAATAGCAGCCATTAGACTTCACTTTATCAATTCATAATTTTTGACAATTTTACGAAACTCCATACAAAACTGTCAAACAGATGAATTGCGGGATATGAATTGTACGCAGATCATATTATGATTCTACCAAAGCGTCCATTTTAGGCCCCCTGATGTTGTAAATATTCTTTTCATTTTTGTTGTTGTTGTATTATAGATGAAGATGGTAATAATGTAGTACTTGCTGATATTGACAAATATCTGGAATAAGTATGAAGCAAAGCAAACGATAGTATTGTTAGTAAAACTAAAGAGTTCAAACTCGGTTAATAAAAACAAATTAGTTAGTCTATTTATGAAACTTTAGAGGAATGAGGAACAGGGTGTAAAGTTCACTCATCCTCTATAGAAAAGGGAGGATCCTCCGACCAGACGGGTGTTGTGTCTGGTGGGCAACTGCCCGACGGTTGATGTCGGGATGTTGTACTCGTATATATGCTAGTTGCGCGGTAAACTCTGCTTGCGCGATGCAGGATTTTGCGTGACGTCAGTGTGACGCGTAGTTCGCATGTGGCGATGTTGATGCCGCTACAAAACTATCAAATAAATTGTTTGCTACATAAATAAATGTAAATATTTCAAGATATTGTTTTAAAACGATAGTGTTACCCAGCTTTTTCCCAAATATCTTAGGATTGGTTCCCAGTCTAACCGGATCCATCTGACTACCAGTATTTTACATGGAGCGACTGCCTATCTGAGCTCCGCAGCCCAGTTACTGGGTAACACGATAACCCTTAGTAAGACTGGTTGTCAGACTTTGGGCCCGTCACGACTGTCAAAGATCTACGAATGGCAGGAGGTACGGAGGAGTCTTGGTATGTAATGGATGGTCACCCATTTACGGACCGACCTCGATAAGCTTTGCTTAAGACGCAGATATATGCCAATGACCTTGAGTGGTTAGCTTGCGTGTTCTGTACTGAGCTCACGCAACGCGTCGTACGTTCAGCCAGTAATAGGACTCGCCCATCAAGGAGCGCTGTCTCCAATTTGACGTGTTATTAATTTATTATACACAAAACAAAAGGTATTTTAATAAAACGCGTATACTAAAAGATCAATAATTAAATTACCTTTAAATTGGTGAAGGTTTCAGAAAAATACGCTTGGTAGATTTTGCGCCATTCTCAGTTTTTGTATCCGTGTTAGACATAACTTTACAAATTAATTTCATTATGTTACATAAATATAATCTAAAATATTCACATATTAAGTTATTGAGATAATGCTATAATTTATCATATATTTTTTTCATATCATTAACACTACTCGTTTAGACGTGATCTTCAGTATAAAATCATTAAAAGTCGGTTATCGTCCCCTTAACGTCGATGATCGATGCGGCCCGTGTGGCTATTAATTTTATTTTAAGTTTGTGTATTATCTGTTATTATATTAAAACGATAGTGTGCGACTTACATTATCTTCTTTTAGGCGTAAACGTCAGTACAACGCGAAGCCTAAAAATCTTAGTGACTTAAAATTAAATTATCAAATTAGGAACATGGTAAAAATGAGATTGGACACATTCCAAAAAATTACAAATATTAGCTCAAAAAATAGCTTTACTTCAACCGTTGAAGTTCAGCTATTTTTTGTAAATTATGTTGATATTTTTGTTTTTATTATAATTCATACTGTGAGTTTAGCCTACGCCCCTTTACTGGTGGTGGAGATAAATGACAACTCGGATTAACTTCACAAACACGTTAAGACTTTTATTAGATAATTCGCTACAACGACCTACTTAGTCCGAGGCGTGAGGCTAACTAACTCAGTCGCCAAGCCTCGCGTCGAACTATTACAATAATGCGTGCGTCAGCCCCTTACAATACCATAGTTAATTCAATTAAATTCTGTGGAACTTCGCTACATTAATGTATTCATTATAATAATAATATACAGGGTCAAATAAAATTATATATAAAATAAATTAGCTAGCGAAACTCCGCAGACGTGATGGGTATCTAAACAAACACCACAAAATAAAAAAATAATCTTGTCTAACCGTTTGGTGCCGGACGTAAAGAATAGCACCATCCCATTTCTTCCCGTGGGTGTCGTAAAAGGCGACTAAGGGACTTACTAGAGAATGGGCAGCAGCGTTCTCTATGCATTTTTAAAACCATACTGCGATCGCCAACCCGCCTGCCAAGCGTGGCGATTATGGCAAATCCCCCTCTTTTTGGGGGAGGCCTATGTCCAGCAGTGGACGTCTTTCGGCTGAAATGATGAATCTTGTCTAACTATTTCAGTTTCGGGTACCTAGGGTTTTTTTTTCTTTATAATCGTGTCGTTTCTGGCATTCGACGGCCGCTACCGCGGCAATGCTCGCTTCGCTCGCTCGGCTCGTGCGTAGTTCCACACGATTTTGTCCTAACCTAAACTAACCATTTTTTTTAATAATTAACATCGTCTAACTAGTTCGGTCCTTGATTGCCTGCTAAAAATAAACTCTTTTTTTACATATTTATTTTCTATATAATCTAGTTGTTTCTGGCAGTCGCCGCCGCCGGCCGCTGGCGCCTAACCATTTTTTTAAAATAATTAACCTACTCTAACTAGTTCCTTAAATGAAGAGCTTCTTTTCAAAACTTGACTATTCCACTTTCGTTAAAACTGATTTTTTTTTTTTTTGTTGTTGTGAACTCCGCGAAAATAAAATAGGACCAAAACTTGAGGCATGATTTCGTCAAAAATAGATTATTCCAGGTCAAAATGACATTACCAAAACTATTTTCTCAGATTGTGAAAAAACACATAAAGACTAGTGTGTAGTGAAGTTTTGAAAAAAAACTCAAATAATCATTTGACCAAATGTTTCTTGTCTAAAGATTGTTTGCTGTAATAAATCATTTGATTAAAGACCAAATGCCTTAATGACATTATCCTTGGTAATATTCTGCCAAGTAAAAATTTGACCAAATGAAAATGTGCGTACTACAATCATTCCAAATATTGCATTGGTATAAAAAAAAGTTTGCTAAAATTTGTTTGGGTATTGAACATTTTGCAAAATCTTTTCGGCAAAACGGCAGAATCCCACGAATTTTACCTAGTAGTTTCAAGTTTCTAAATCGAAGGAATGAGATTTTTCATACTGATTATATTCCCGCTTTTCATCCTATCTGGGACTTTCTGATTAATTATACAATACGTAACAAAAACCCTGTTGTTCCTTCTACCTACGTTTTAAGAATCGGTATACATACGTTATAAAGCAAGTCATTTATAAAAACTGTTCAACAAAAATAATTAAAATAAATATTAAATTATTAATATTTGTAATGTTTAACTGATTTCTAACCTCTTTCATTCTTTGATTTTGACTTCTCGACTTGCCAATACTTAATTGTTTTTAATTATAATTCCACCAATGTTGTGCTTGTAGGTTAATGTATACGTCCCTAAAAGGAACAACAGGGTTTTTGTTACATATTGTATAAATTTTCGAGTTAATCAAAGCCGCAAACGCAAACATCAAACGGGCAAAGGTGAGATTTTTTCATTAAAATTTTATGTATTTAGTGATTCGTGTGCAAGCCAGTCTAAATCTTGTTATCATTAGTTACTTCTTGCACGGTTACAGTTTAGACTATAAAAGCGTAACAAGACGTGAGATTGGCTTTCGGTTTGTTATTCGTTTTGTGAAAAGAGGAAAAATACAAAACGGTCGTCAAACTACGTTCCTACCTATAACATAAAAAAATATCACCAGTATTGTCATAGAAATGCAATAAGCACTGATGTGTGCCCATTTGTCTTGTAGTGAACGAGATATTCGGATATATTTTTGCACGCCTAATATGCGAAGCGTTGAGGTTTGTGCTCTACTCTCGATATTTCAAAAAAAGCAGGTTTCTCGAAACTGAAATCGTTTTTTTTAAATTTATATTGCACTTACAGGTTAATATGAGTGTACTAATATGAAGTCAAATAATTTGTCAGACACATAAAATATAATTCAATAACAATTATTTTGTTTAACATATTAAATAATAACATTAAAAATTATTTTTCTTGGACGTCCGTGTGTCTGTGTTTATAGATTGGTCTATGTGGCAGGGAAATTGGTCGAATTTATCGTACCGGAATATTTTTTTTTTAATTATCTAAAGTAATACAGTACGGACTTTCTCAATTAATATGAGCGTTCAATTCACTGTCGTTTAATTATTATTCATAAAAAACTAATATACGACTGTGTATTTTTTTTGTATATTTATCTATTTATTATAGTATTTTTTTTCCTCACCTCATAATTATGGCGACACTAAACCATAGCAAGTTCTGTTTTTTTATAATTGTTTTTGTATTTTTTTTTATTATGATTTATAATTGTTTTTTATTTTATTTCATTTGATTAATTATCTTATTGTTAGCAATAATAAGAAAAAAACGACGTGAACGTTGTGAGGCGTGCACTTTTGGATTTTCCAATTTTTTTTTATAATAAGTACATCGAATTTCATCATGTTTATATATCATTTCTCAAATCTGCCGAGAAACAATGACTTTACATTACACTAATACGGATAGGCTGAGTAGGATAATTAATTACGACACACTTCCTGATTATTTTGTCATAACAACTGATTGGTGAATGCGCAGCATGCTATCACTTACAAAATTAAATCATCCTTGTCAAAAATGTGCTCATTAATCTTTTAATGAATGTGTAAAAATTACTTTTATTTATCTTATCTTCAACATTTTTATATTATAATGGAACGAACTGTTTACCTCAGTATACGTTGAAAGTCCAACCATGGCGAACACGGAAGAAACGCTGCGGTAATTACTAAACAAAATCGCTACAGAACATAATAAATTGTGTTGTGTAACGATTTTGTTTAATTATGAAAACCCTGAAATAATTATAAATCAAATATTCAGCGGAGGAGCCAACTAAACTACACGTCGAAACTATATTTACAGTTGTCGTAAAGAGTGTGTGTCGCAAAAGACGCTGCAGCCGGAGAAGCATTTCGCAAAGAATTACATGCCTATATAGAGTTTTGCCCATAGAGAAAATTAGAAGCTTTTAGCTTTATTGGCGAAAATCTACGCATTGGAGGAAGAAAACGGAGTGCCTGAGGAGCACAGACTATTATATACTTCGCCAAGTTCTGCAGCTTCGACCCCAGCACGTACCAGGAGAATTCTCCTGGTACAAGTTCCTTGTTGGCGCATGGATGGTCCTCATGATAGATTCCATTCCATAGATTGGGCATACGCTTCTTCAGCAGTTGCAGACTTGGCAAAGATGCACGCACTATCGTTCGCATTTCAATCACAGCTAAGTAGGCATTTACAAGTTAAGGAGTAATGGTCGACCAAGTTAGCAGTTAGATACTTGACCGTGACGTATATCGATGGCGGGAGAACATGTTTATCAACAACAATGTTAAGTTTGTTTTTGGGATAAATTCGTCCCAACTAAGAGTCTTTGGTCAACAACCCATTCGAACTGGTCCCGCGGGATCATCGCAGTCAACCCAATCACACTTTGAATAGGTCGACTGGACCCACTGCCCAATTTCACTATAAGTACAGTCACGGAGTAAAGCCGAATCTTTTAGTTTTATTTTTATGACTTCAAATATACTTACTAATATTAGGTATTAAATTATGGATTTACACTTACGCACCACACCAAGCCAAATATTGCTCAACTTCTAGAAGGATTGAGTAAAGATGCGGCTTATTACTCGACTGCGGTGAAATGTCCTTATGGTATCAAAATATCAAAGCGGCTGCCGAAAAGCAAGGAAAGAAAGAATAAGATCGACTACGCTGAACTACTCAGCGGCCAGGGGGCCTAAAATGGACGCTTTGGCAGAATCTTATTATGATTTGCGTACAATTCATACATCCCGCAATTCATCTGTTTGACAGCTGCTATTTGACATTAGACTTCAACAAACAAATTCTTAATTTGTGGACCATTTTACGAAAATCCATACAAAACTGTCAAACATATGAATTGCGGGATGTGAATTGTACGCAGATCATATTATGATTTTAGATTAGTTTAGGCCATTGTTTAGAAAAATTGAAGTTTGAATCAAGTGAGACTGATTTTCAACTGACGAATACCTTTCATTGTGCGTGGTCCGACATGAATTTGACCGGTTTTTTTTGTTGTTGTTGTGTTTTAGATGAAGAAGGTAATAATGGAGTAATTGTTGTTATTGACAAATACGTGGAATAAGTATAATTCAAAGCAAACGATAGTTTTGTATTGTAAATAAGTAAAAAGTGTTAACAGTTTATGAACACATACACAGCGTGGCGCTTTAGTGGCGACATTATATTTAACACACTTATACAGTTTCGCCTTTACGTTTTATGAAAGTATTTTAATTTCATTAAACGTTATTAATTATAGATTAATTTACAATTTTCTAAAATAGCATCTTGGAGCAACCTGTACTTAAAGAACTGTAGCACAGAGGTAGTTAGCCGGGGTCATGGATCATAACATCGAATCAATGAAATTAAAACAAATAACGTGCAAGGCGTAGGCGAATTGAAGGAAAGGTTTTTTTATTTAGTTTGTTTGAGTTTTTTTATTTTTCTATTTATAATTTATCTATGTACAAAATTTCAAAACTGTATCATAAAAAATCACAAAGTTATAAGGTTGTTATGTTACCGGGTTGTGTAAAAACTTGTTTTAAAAAGATTTTTACCTATATTTTATTATAATTTAGAACCAATAGTTTATTTTCTTTGTACTAATTTTTGTTACCACTTTATAGGTACTTAAGAACCCAAAGCAGATTAAGGGCCCCTTGACACAGAATAAGTAATAGTACTACGTACCCTTGATAGAATTCGCTACGGGCCCCGCGCTTGCTTAATCCAGCACTGGAGATAGCAGAATGTATATCGCGCGATTAAAATAATTACATTCACTTAGCATTGTGATAAAGTAACTTCGTTATTTTTTGGTTGGTTATTTTTTACTAGCTTTACCCGGCCCGGCTTCGCACGGGTAGCACTAAGTATCTACCCCACCCTATCTACCTACCCTACCTACCTACCCTGCCTTCTTATCCTACCTACCTACCCTACCTACCTACCCTACCTACCTACCTACCTACCTACCCTAGTATAAAGCATTATATACAACTGTTTAGGCAGCGCATGCAAATCATTCTGTTTTAAGAGCTATTTCTTTCCGACTTGCTAGACAAACATTGTGATAGCTCGGCTAATACGCATGATAAAAATGTAATTTATCTCAGGAATAAATATGTAGCTTGCTACCAGTGAAAAAAAAATCGAATTGGGTCATCAGTTCGCGAGATTACCCCCTACATACAAACAAACAAACTTACAAACAAATTTTACCTCTTTATAATATTATATATTATAGATAATCCATAGGTACTATATATAATTTGGCATTAAAAACAGAAATTGCCCAAAATTCTAGCTAGCGTAGTGTAAATGCCAGGGGGCCTACTCCGAAGCGTTATCCGAAGTATCGGCCGAATGTTCGTCCGTTTTATAACTTTCATAGTTTCCTTTTTTGACTTTGAATCCTTACCGGACTTAAAGTTACATGTTTGCCTTTGGCTTATCTGTTTGACTGTCGTTTTTTTGTTCTTTTTCACCGTAGTCAGCCATAGTTAGCCGTCGTCAAGCAACGGCCGAACATTCGGCCGATACATCGGATTTATGTTCGGAGTAGACCCCAGGGGGCCTAAAATGGACGCTTTAGCAGAATCATAATATGATCTGCGTACAATTCATACATCCCGCAATTCATCTGTTTGACAGCTGCTATTTGACATTAGACTTCATTGGAGCCGTTGTTGTTAACGGCTTTCGATCTGCCAGCAATTATTACATGACTTCCGGTGCCCCACAGGGATCACATCTGGCTCCTATATTATTTATCACATATATTAATGACCTTACCCACTGCTTTCACTTTTCCGAGTGCTTTCTTTACGCTGATGACCTAAAGTTTGCTCGAAGAATCGAATCATCGAGCGATATCGCGCTTCTTCAAGATGATCTTAACAGACTTGTTGAATGGTGTGAGACAAACAAAATGGAACTTAATTTAAAAAAGTGTTACCATCTGTCATTTTCAAGAAAGTCCCACCCTATACACTCGGAATACATCATAGGCAATAAGAAAATACAAGAAGTCGATGCAATTAGGGATCTGGGAGTATTGTTTGATAAAAAAAATACTTTTGTCCCCCATATCGAGACTATTATCAAGAAAGCATCGAAAATGTTAGGGTTTCTCCTAAGAAACACAAGGGGCTTTAAACAGGTTGGTACTAAAATAATGTTGTACAATAGCCTTGTACGAAGCGTCCTGGAGTATTGCAGTGTTGTATGGAGACCACACTACGCCACACATAAGTTACTTTTGGAAAGAGTTCAAAAACGGTTTCTGTGGCACCTCGCATTTTCTAGAGGGAAAGTAAACAGCTTCTCTCCTATAATACTAGACTCAAATATTTCAAAATGCCCTCGTTATCAACTCGTAGAGAAGTTATTGATGCCTTGTTCCTCTATAAGTTGCTTAGAAATAAAATTGACTGCCCAAACCTACTGAGTCTCCTGAAGTTTCGTGCCCCAGCCCGATATCCGCGAAATCCTATCACACCACTTTACCCACCTTTGCGCAAAACGGTTCTGGGTGCTAACTCACCGATTTCTCGCCTGTGTAAAAATTTGAACAGTTGCAGTGATCTCACTGATATACATCATGACAGCATAAGACATTTTTATAAAATAATTATTAACTACCATTCCAATTATAACCAATGATCTCCTTAGCGAATGTTAATTTTTAATTTAAATTTTTATTATTTTAGATTTTAATTTTTTTTTTTTTTTGTTAAATTAATGTTAATGTTTTAATCTTATTGTTATATTATTTTGAATTCAATTTTTGATATTTTTATTTTTACTCGCGAATCACCAAAATTATTGAATAACTTTAATTGTATATTATATCCTTTTTGGCTTTGTATTATTATGTAAAACCATAAAACGGTGCATGTTGTGTTAGCCTGTAAGTGATTGTTGCACTTATAAATGTATTTATTATGTAAAATATAATATATTGTTAATGTATTGTGTAAACAATTGTTGGTTAACCTAAATAAATAAATAAATAAAAATAAATAAATAAATTAGAGCGATTAATAATTTGTGGACCATTTTACGAAACTCCATACAAACTGTCAAACAGATGAATTGCGGGATATGAATTGCACGCAGTTTCATATTATGATTCTGCCAAAGCGTCCATTTTAGGCCCCCTGGTGTCCATCTGTTTTGCGGAAAATATACCGTTGGTGTGATAGAAACTGTGTTTCGATATGTATTAAGGACTTATACGGCCTTATTACAAAACAAGATTTATATTTTGACATGGCTTAAACCATGCAGCCAGTTTTTGTAAAAAGAACGTAACAGTGATTGAAATACCGTTCTTTATACAAAACTGAAAACTTAGTTCGGTACTAAGTTGACAGTTTTGTGTTTAGGAACTTTACCATAGTCGGAATAAAGTTCGAAATTCAATAATGGCTCCATGTTTTAAACCTGGGTCTGAATATAAACCTTGTTTTGTAATAAGGGGGATAGTGTCAATACTTTTTGCAGAGTACCTACATCAAGTAAAAATATTTTATTTATTTTTTGTAAATACCTTCATAACTCGATCTATTTTAACATAGTTTATTTTACCAACTTTTTGATAAGTCAATGACTAACATTATTGTACCTACTTCTAACCTCTAACATACCGTTCTGATACTCGTTCTAAGGAACGTTTTTATGTATGCAACCAGTGTTTCTCATTCCAAGTGAATAAATGTATTCTGTTTTTGAGAGATAAATGTCTTAAACCTAAAAAAAACCTAAAGCCAAAGTGCGATCTCTGAATTTTGCCCTTACGAAGCTGTTTGTGGACTTAATAACCGCATCCAACCAGTCTCCTAATTCATATTAACTGATGGAAGCAAACAGATTTGCTGCTCAAATAATTTCACAAGGCACTTGCGTTATTATTATCTTGATGAACGTGATAGTGACTTATGAAATAAACTACATTTTCAGAACCATGGTTGGAATTCGAGCATTATTTTGACAACCTTCTTCGAGATAAAACGAAAATGCTGTACTGAGTCAAATACAAACGACCAACTTACAGCCATCAATATCAGTATGAAAATCCATATTTGTCGTGTAATTAAAAAATTGAACGAACTTTTTACGTCGGTACATGGCAACTAAGGAGGTAGCTTATCAAAGATTTTATTTAAGTTTCGAACTGGCTTGCAAATAAGCTGTTTAAAGTAAAAAATAAACAAATGAATTTATTGGCGCGTGAAAAATTATCGTTGTTCGTAATTGAATATGGAATTTATAAATAATTTACTTTTTTCAAACATGCTTGGAAATTCGAGCATTATTTTGACAACCTTCGAGATAAATCGAAATTGCTGTACCTACTGGCCAAATACATGCGAGCAGCGGCCACTAAAAGTTGTATGAAAATCCATATGTGTCGTGGTTTAGCGGCCGAATAAATTACATAGTAAACTCTTAACTATCGTGTAATTTACAAATGGAACGATATTTTACTCCGAAACAGGAGGAGGTAACTTAGGTTTTATTTAAATTTTGAACTAGCTTGCAAATAGAAAGGTGTTAATTGAAAAAAAAACAAATAAACACATTGGTGCGTGAAAAATTATCGTTGTTCGTTGTTCGTCATTGAATCTGGATTTTATAAATAATTTACTTTGTTTGAATTTCTGCGCATTATTTACGAAAAGCACTATATAAGCCTTGGCCGCAACCAGGCTTGATGGACTCACGTATCAGTGTGCCTCGGCTTCGCCTCGGCCCACATTTTCACGTTCGTCCATCAATGCCCCTGTTGCAGGCCGCAGCAGTAATGTACATAGGTACTATAAATAAATCTCAAGTTTGAGTGTTCAGGTACTCATGGAGGTAAAAGAGAAGGGACGTACATGTTCTACTTTGTCACGTTTTTACAGGACTCGTATGGTTCTTTACAATAGTTTTTTTAACAATTTTTGTTTTTATAGAATAAAAATCAAGTACTTACCTAGTAAAATATACCTTATCGTTTTTACTTAAACAACCGTTATTGGCTGCAGTTTTACTGAGTTAAGTAACTACTTCGGCGCCTATCGCCAAACAACCATTATAACGATGTTGTAAATATTAGACTAGTTCAACAATTTGTTGGTATCTCAAACACGATGTCGCAGATCATAGACCAGTCAAAAGCCAGTCGTGAATCAATCGCCCACCATGTCGGACGCGGAATTTATATTACGCAAAGTTCTCGAAAAAAACATAGATCAATTACAATACAGACATGCAAAATTAACGTTGAAGGAACTAACAAGTGGTGGAGCTAACTACACGTCAGCTCTATTCTCCATAAATGTCACAGCACTAGACCGAGATACCTTGAAACTCTTTGCTAAAGTGGCTAATGTCAGTGGAATGTTTCGCAAAGTTATCAACATAGATTTATTGTTCAAAACTGAACAGTTTGTGTACTCTGACCTCGTTAAAGTGTACGAGAAGATTCAAGACAAAAACCAACTCAGTCCGGAGCATCGGTTCGAGTTCCCCAAGTTCTTCGGAGGCGAGTCAGCTGAAGGTGAAGAGACAGTGGTTATGGAGGACCTGACGGCGAAGGGCTTCGGCACTTACAGCAGATTCAAGTCCATAGATTGGGAGCATGCTGCCTGCGCGGTAGAATACTTAGCCAGATTCCATGCTTTATCTTTTGCGTACCAAAAGGAAGATCCTGAAAATTTCGCCAAAGACGCCGAGCAAGTAAAAACAAAAAAAAGGGATGATTCGGAAAAATCTGGTTTCAAAGAAACTTGGAAGAAAATGGTTGCATCAGCTGTTAACGTCGCTACGGAAGAACACAAGGAGAGATTGGCAAAGTTATTAGAAGCTGATGACAGTCGTGATGAGTTCTACAAGTTTAAGGCTCCATTGAGTACTACAGTGCTGTGTCACGGTGATTATAGAGTCAGCAATTTGTTGTTCAGAGGACTGGTATGTTGTTTTTTGTAACTACTTAGCAAATAGGAATAAAAAACGATTACCATTGGTAAAAAATTGGTAGTACGCTTGACCGCCTCGTGGTGACACTTGACCTTGAGCTGGCCTAGTGAGGTACGGAGGTTCAATGTAATGAGGCCAGCTTGTGGCAAGTAATAATAGCCGCACGGGTGGATCAATCAAGTTAAGCTACGGTTGCCGCGGTTTGTCCGTGGATGGGTGACCATCTTTATATACCAACACCCCTCCGTGCCTCGGAAAGCACGTTAAGCCGTCCCGGCTGTTATATGTAGATCGTTGACACTTGTTACGGGTCGTCAGAAGCCCGAAAGTCTGACAACCAGTTCGACCAAGGGGTATTGTGTTACCCAGTAATTGGGTTTCGTGGTTCGGAAAAGGCGTGACAGATGATGATGAAGAGGCCAGCTTATACTAGTTTTTTACTACTAACGTGCGGCCTATAATTGTATTTAGTATTTAACTGTCTGTGTTATCCGTGTAGTGCCGGACGTAAATAATAGCACCACCCCATTTTTCCCGTGGGTGTCGTAAAAGGCGACTAAGGGACTTACTAGAGAATGGGCAGCAGCGTTCTCTATGCATTTTAACACCATACTGCGATCGCCAACCCGCCTGCCAAGCGTGGCGATTATGGCAACCCCCCCTTTGGAGGAGGCCTTTGTCCAGCAGTGGACGTAGTTCGGCTGAAATGATGATGATGATCATTTAACTGTCAAGTTGACTTTCCTATATTACTCGCAGTAAGAGTTGTAGTACCGTCCTTAGTTACCATTAATTATTTCGTAACATTTGTTTAGATATCGTCCGTGTTGCGTAGGTAGGTATATTAATCAAGTTGCCGTGTAATGCCGATTATTAACCCCAAAAATCTTGAATCTGTGTCATTGATGCTATATCTAAAATTAAAATAGTGACGCAAATGTGCTTTACGGAACAAAATTATAGTTTTTCCTTATAGTGGTATTACCAAATTAATATTATGGTAAAATTATGCTAAATACAGGGTCAAATTAAATTAGCTAGCGAAACTCCGCAGACGTGTTGATATCTAAATACGATAAAAAGATAAAAAAAAACATTGTTTCTTTTTTGGGGTCAACGACTCTAGTTACTTGAAATATGAGTTTCCAAATCAGTTTTTTTTCTGTGTAAACTTCACAGATGTGATGGGTATCGATAACTAAACACGATAAAACAAAAACTTAACTACTTCAAGTAACTTCACTGCCAGCGGTCATTGACACCAGAAAAAAAAAACATCAAATCTTTATTTTTTTCGTTTTATCGTATTTAGATATCGATACCCAAAACGTCCACGGAGTTTCGCTAGCTAATTAAATTTGACCCTGTATAGATCAGCTTATTAATAAATAATTTGTGGTTGAGTGTCTGAGGCGGCCGAAGTTCGGGTCCTCGACTTTATGACCCTGTCTGATAATCAAAAAGTTCTGTACCCTAATTGCGTAACACAGTTTGAATCACAATCGGAATGATTTTGAAGTATATTGCTAATCCATTGCTTCTTATGGTTGAAAAAAATGTCTGCTCAACAACGTAAATAACGCAATGAATGTTGTTGAACTTTCAAATTGAAACCGATTCCTACTGATTGTGTGTTACGCAAATAGCGCTCTGGTCCCATTGATACTCGTAGCATTTTGTAATTTTTGCTGCAGCAACCTAGTCACAACGTCAATAGGTTTGGTTACAGTTTTCGCTCATTGTGCTGTAATTTTCATATGAAATGGTAATGACCCGTCAATCACATATCTACGTCAGCATCATGCTTCTAGTTATCACACTTATTATATTCTACTAGACGTATCTATTATCTAAAGAAACTAAGATGCTACCTTGTAATTACATGCGCATCTACCTGGGTATATATAATTTCGTAAACAGACAATCTTGCGGTTTCCCCACTAAATAAAATATTCTCGTTTTTAGGGTTCCGTAGTAAACAAGGAACCCTTATAGTTTCACCATATCCGTCTGTCTGTACGTCTTTCTGTTCGTCCGTCCGTCTGTCCCCAGCTTAGCTCAGAGACGCTTAGTCCTAGTAAGCTTTAATTTGGCATGGGTGTACATATTAATCACACCGACAAAGTCGTAAAATAAAACCATGAAAAACATTTTTTTAGGGTCCTTCCCTTGCACGTAAAACGGGGATGTTTTTTTTTTCTCATCTAGTACATGGTGTGGGGTATAGTGGGATAGGCCGTTTAAAAATATTGTGGGTTTGTGAAATCCATTTTTCAAATCCTGAGATCCGTTTGGCTTTAAAGTGCTATTTTTTGTTAGAGTCAAGTGTCCCCCCCCCCCCTGCTTGCTAAATCGTTGGTTTTGGATATGAAAAAAAAATCATGGCAGTAGTGTATATAAAACGAAAAAAAAAAACTATCACAGCTAAGTAGGGTCTACAATTTAAGTTAACGACTAATAGTCGACCAACCTAAAATTGTTTTTCAACTACAATGTTAAGTTTGTTTTTGGGATAAATTCTAACTACGGAACCCTTCAATGTGCGTGGTCCGACACGCACTTGGCCGGTTTTTGTTTATATGTATTTAACTTACATAATAAGTATTAAGCCTATAAAAACTTCCTGGTTAAAACATGTTTAAAATATTTTATTTTATGTACAAAACGCTATGTAAATGATTTATCTATTTTGATTAATTGTGTGCTTGTCTCGAGTAGCTGCGTCATATTATATTCAAGACAGTTGATTGTTGAGGCATGAGGTATTTAACTTGAGTCTTTTAACAATAATGGTGTACTTAACTAAGCAACGATGATAACGATAATGGTGGAAAGACAGTTTCGGTATGTCAAGAGGTCGGGTGGCTCGATCCTAATAAAAAAAACCAGCAGTCCCCAATAGTTGCCAAATAATAATAATAATTTCTAATCCAAATGAATCCGATCGCTGCCTCATAGCATTGTTTGAGAAAGCCAATTTTTAATAGCGTCAGGCTTCAGCCTGACGCTATTAAAAATTGCGCTAAAGATTCAAGATCCCATTGTTCACAATTTGAATCTTTGCTGGTAAAAAAAGAGTTTATAGTTTTTGTGTTTTTCTAAAGAATCGGATGTTGTTCCTGTGATGACCGATAAGAAGCTAAGCTGATAATTCTTAATGGGTCAATTACAAGCTTCTTATCATTGCCTCGTTTCTGGCTATTGACCTTTCTCAAGATAACTACTTTTACGGCCAAACTTGTGTTCAAATAACCACAAGCACAAATGAGTTTATCATTCCAAACTAACTAGACGTCTTTTCTCTGTGGTAGTTAGACAGAGATGATGATATTCCGGTCATTATTTCGGTATTTAGGACTTCTCCATTTGGTCACGTCACACGCAGTTATTTTTTAACCGAGTTCCAAAAAGGAGGAGGTTATGTATGTTCGGCTGTATGTTTTTTGTTTTTATGTTTGCTCCGTCAATTGTGGACCGATTATGAAAATTATTTTTTGTTTGAAAGGGTATGCTCCCGAGATGGTCCCGTTGTCACCAAGTCAGAATCTAATGAGGGGGCCCCATGGAAATTGAGGGCAATCCTCAAATTTTATAGGCACACCTATATCGATTTCAGTATTTTTTATAGTAACTCATGCATTTGCACTCGAAAAGCCACAGATCGCTACCGGAACTACTTAATAATAAGTATTTCACTGTTGCGATTCGATTAGATACTTTAATATGTTTGCTAAGCAATTTATGCTCGTCATAATGCATATGGTGAAATCACCATCAGTTCCAGTTCTCCTGGTTATATTACCAGGAGAACTCAACTGTTATCGCTTTCTAAGATTCTAAGTTTTAAAATAAATACCTATCACGTAAAAAAATAAGTTAGATTCAAATTACTTATTAGTGTTATAGGCTAGATTATAATTAATTATTAAGAACCTGGTTCTTTTTAATAAAGGATAAAAAAATTAAATTAAATAACCTATACCTACGTACTTGTAAAAAAAAACCGGTCAAGAGCGAGTCGGACTCGCGCACCGAGGGTTCCGTACGAATATATGATGTTGATGATTTCTGAAAAACTGTGCTATTTAGAGCCTTCGTTTTATTTTTCTTGTAGTATTAACATAAATTTCGTTCATATAGAATAATTTCAGATTTTTATCTCTGCAAACTTCGGAGATAAGGGGGGGGGAACGGTATTTTTTTTCACATTTTTCATCAAAAGTCGAAAACAATGCTGCCTAAAAAACAAAAAAAAAAGTTTGAGAATATGCAAACAGCGTTATTTCATATGATACCCCACAAGCCCTAGTAGCCCCACTTCAAATTTTTAAGACCCCCTTTCAGTCCCTTTTGCAAAAAAGATATATTTTTTTTAAATTTCTTTCTTGCTTGCAAAATAGTTGGGCAAACGTCATCTAAAACTATTCTAAATTTCAAGTTGATAGCATTAGTGATTCTTGAGATAACCAGCTTCTGAAAACCAGCGCTGGGGCTCTGTCTTGCATAGGGTCGCAGTATAATGCTGAGCGATAGCCGTTTTGCGTCGATGTGACGCATGTTTCCCCAAAACTTTTCTTATTTTTGTGTTTATGTTCTTTGTTGCGTCATGTTTACCGCAAATAAACGTATTTTCTTTCTTTTCTTTTTTTCTTTCAGATATCCAGGTGTGACAGACAGACAGACAGACTTAGTCTCACCATAAGGGTTCCTTTTTACCATTTTGGTTCGGAACCCTAAAAACATGCATTAAAGCCGATAGAATATCCTACTCATATTGTACCTCAATGTGAAAGCTGTTGCTGTTTGGATGTTGGTCACGCAAAAAAGGCGGATTTGGATGAAGTTTGGCACACAGATGGTTTGAGTTTGAGTTTTGAGAATTCCCGTAGGATATTTTCCGACATCCACGCGGGATAAGCCGCGGACAAAAATTTGTAACTCATAAATAATCAACCTTCATAGAATCTATCATCAACGATGAAAATATAACTCATATTAAAATCTGTCACATATGATGAATCTGTTTCTATTTCTACACAGAACGAACAATTACTTACTGTAAATGTCGACAAATGTGATACCCAACAAATTAATATGCTAAAACTTTTTACAAAAAAAAAAAAACAACCGACTTCCAAAAAAAAAAACACTACAAAGTGAAAAATAACCTTAATTGCGGAAGTCGGTGTCTTTGGATTTATTTTAGATTTTTTGCCACTTGATTATGTTGGTGACTGGTTCCATTGTTTTAGGTCACGATGGAGGTCGTCATGTCTTTTATACCAAGGTGCATTAACAATACTCCTGAGTAAGGTACTCAGGAGTTTATTTTTATTTTTTATTATTATTTTGTATTAATGTTCAAAAGAAGTATATCGCAGAGTTAATAATTTTATGCTAAAAACCACAGAAGCCTTGATGGCTTATACATGGCTAGTGACTATTGTGGAATGTTTGTATAATTTTTATATTGGTCGGTTTAGTACAGCCTCACAGTTGGATGCCAGTATGGTCATATTGGCATAAGAATAATATGCTTATAATATAAAATTTTGTTATGTATCGATAGGCAGAAATTCCGTCCAATCAACCAATACATATTTTTAAAACGCATGTTAGTTCCTGTCTATTCTTTTTCCAGCGCGGTTTCGCGTCAAGCGTTATGCCAAGTTATTTGGCTGTATTTGCGTACCCTATGGCACTTGTTGGCCATTTATGAAGATTGAGGAGTAAACACGTGTCCTGTTGGTGAAATCAAAGTGAAGGGGAAGTCCCTTCACTTTGATTTCAGCAACAGGACACGTGTCATTCCATTTGGTTCTCTATTTTTGTGCCCAGTCATGAACTTTATTTACAGCAATTTGTACCTTTTTGATTGCTTCCGTATGGCATGACCCTGTAGCCATAATAGCAGTGTCGTCCGCAAAGGTTGCAATAGTGTTATTTTCCAGCGCTGGTCTAACATACCTACGTATACAATAATATGTATAAGTAAGTAATAAATTCTCCAGATCCGCATTATTTTTTCCTACAACATTTTTTTTGGAACTTATCAACATGATCAAGTTAATAATCCAAAAAAAAAGTCTGTAAACCGAAGCTTAAGACCACAATAAATGATAAATGATGATACAT
Organism: Tiliacea aurago; assembly: GCA_948098905.1. NCBI lineage: Eukaryota > Metazoa > Arthropoda > Insecta > Lepidoptera > Noctuidae > Tiliacea > Tiliacea aurago. The sequence goes on from OX402593.1 coordinate 1,472,769, forward strand.
GATGATGATGATAAATCATTTTTATTTCTATAAGTAGGTTTGTACAAAAACGTTCGTTATTTTACACGTCAATCATATTTTTAAAACTAGATGAGGTCGGCGTTTCCTATCTGGCTACTCTGGGCAGAAAAGCCGATAGAGGTCAGTCTCTTTTAAAGTCCAGACAAAATCTTGGTCAGATCATGTTGTCATGTTATACATAATCTTGGTCAATAATAATATTATACTATACTACTACGTAGTATTATATTATAATACTACGTAGTAGTATAGTATAATATTATTATCTGTGGTCAATACATGAGGTCCACAATACATTAGGATCAGAATACATTAGGACCACAATACATTAGAAACACAATACATTAGGACAACAATACATCTGTAAATGCTACCAAAACAAAAGAAGCATCCTTATATGTATAGTCTCAGACTCTATTTGAGTTAGAATTTCTACTACTACGTTAAAGGTCAACAATAATCTTACAATGGCCATGACAACAGATTATCGCGGTCTCAATAAACGTTGCTGACCAAGGTCGGGGCCCCGGGGTCCATTGAGTTTCTAGTCGCTGTCACACAATGGAACTAGGACATTGCAAACTAACGGAAAACGCCTGGTTGACCGAGATTTTTTGCCGCTTTTTGTTAGAAATCTCGGTGAGTTAAGGTTGGAGTAATTTACGTTATCTACGTGTTTACTATACGCACGGATACGTTCGTGTTGTAGATAGTATTTGTTCTTTTGACGTGTCGTTTGGTTATTTAATGTCAAATATCTGAGGGCCAACGACATCTATTCTTACTAAGAAGTCAAATTTGTGAGTTTGTATCATCATTCTCCTGCCCTTATCCCAATTTATTTGTGGTCGGCGCAACATGTCCCTGTCTTCCACACTTCTCTATTAGTCGGCATCTCGGTAGTCACCCCCTTTATAGCCCTGTCATCTTTCGCACAGTCCATCCATCATTTCTTTGGTCTGCCACAATCATACTCAAAACTTTCCTCACGACATTTTCGTCATTCCTCCGCATCACCACCGATTTCCGCACAACTTTTCAGTCACCGGTGTCACTTTCAGATTTCTTATGTCCTCATTTCTTATTCTATCCATTTGCGTAACACCACACCACATATTATTATCCCTCTTAGCATTCTCATCTCAGCTGCATGAAATTGCCTTTCATTCATCCCATTTGTGAGTTTGTATGTAGGGGGTAATCTTCGGACTACTGATTCGATTCCGATTTTTTTTAATTTACTTATTATGATCTTGGGTATTTATAGTAAAAGTTTATATCAAGAGTTGAACCTTTATATATAAAAACACTTTTTAATTTTATCAGTAAAACTTATATTCATACAGTAAAACTTATGAAACCCACTAAAGAGCCGTATGAAACTCACTAACGAGCCGTATGAAACCTACTAACGAGCCGTACCTGTCCCCAATATTCATCCTTGAGACTTTCTGTCTCAAGGATGAATATTGGGGACAGGTAGCCACATCATTAACCGTAGTAATTTACTTAAGTACTAAGAATATAACAAAACCACAAATTAGCTACTACAACGCAGATCGAAAGCTAAAAAAAAATCTGAAACAAAAATATCAAAAGCAACTTACGTTTTCTTGCCCGAGGTCGACTAAAACACGAGCCGACTAGTTCCGAACGTCTCGGTTTATTATTCTGCGAAGGATAGAGGGTGTCCGTCTTACCTCGGGGGCCCGCAATACCCCGGCTTCCCTTACACATGCTATGTGGTAGCACAAAAGCATGCGAATTTCGAGAAGACGCTACCTAGTAGCACACAATTAGCATGTATATACGAAAAGAGTATAATCATTACACACACGGAGAGCATGTAAAAAAAAAAAAAATTACTTTAATTTCGGAAGTCTGTCTTTGGTGCTGCATTTTTCTTTATTGCCACCAACTTCCGAAAGTAAAGTTATTTTTCACATTGTTGTGTTTTTTTTGGAAGTCACTTGATTTTGTTGTTTGTAATACAGTTTTTATTTTTCACTGTGGTACCTACTTCGAAAACCTGCTATAGAAATAACAGTGAAAGGAAATTATTAAAACATTATCCACATACACTAAGTAGGAATAATACGTATTATTGAAGCTAACTCGAAAACCACCCAAGCAAAGTTAATAAAATGTATACTTAGGGGACCACCTAGAAAGTATATGGTATACTTTCTAGGTGGTCCCCTAAGTATACATTTTTCTTTTCATACAAAAAAAGATATTTATAAATCGGTTCAGCCGTTTTAGAGTACTCGAAGAACATACAAAAGATTCCGGCTAACTGAGATACTCCTTCTTTTTTAGTTATAAACTTATAATAGCATGTTTATTTTAGCTTTAACTATTTTCCCGGCTCGGGAAAAAAAATCAAGAAATTCAGTCGTGGTTGTGGTTGTAGACAAAATCAAACACATTTATTTCAATTAAACCATAATATAGGCACTTTTAAATGTCAATGAATCCGTCAGTTACTCAGAATGTGAAATGCTTGAATGAGAAGCACGGGCAAGAAATTCCAAGGACACTCTTTTAATTCAAGATGTTACAAAAATCTTACATTATTCAAATAATGTAAAAAAAAAACCAATTTATAACAATTCAAATGGCAGTTTTAATGATAGACAATATTTGTAAAAATAATATTTATATGAAAAGATTATTGTAAAATTTCAACACCAGAGGCTTCTCCGCTTTGAAATTATGTTAGGTATAAGCCTATTTTTTCCAGACGCTAAAATTGTCATTCGGTATACACCTACGATATTATAATTTTTTCAGTAGGTTTTTACAGTCGCCAGCACATCAGGTTATACCATACTGTCAAATTTCTCGAAATGATTTTAAACCTACAAATGTAAGGTTAAGTTCAAAATAGGATGAGAAAATTAAACAGTTTGTGGTAGCTTGAATTGCTGGCGACTGAACATAATGTCGATAATTATTATGTAACATCACACATTTCAATGTCAGCCATTTGAAATGTTGTATGAATTCTAAAATCATCCCAGATTTTCGCTTAATGAATAAAAAGTATATTTATTAGTTTTCTGGTGATCCACAGGATGAAAAACCGGCCAAGTGCGAGTCGGACTCGCGCACGAAGGGTCCCGTACCATTATCTATAAAAACGGCAAAAAAATCACGTTTGTTGTATGGGAGTCCCCCTTAAATATTAGTTTTATTTTAATTTAATTATTTATTTATCTTTATATAACTAAAGATTCTGTGAATATTTCAACCGTCTACCTGTTCCCGTTATCAATATCGAGCAAAAACGAGCAAAAAAATCACGTTTGTTGTATGGAAGCCCCCTTAAATATTTATTTTAGTAGCGAAAATCTAAAACCATATGTTGGGGCGTAACAACAGTGAAAATGTTATTGGGATGTTATGTTATGTTGAACGAGTAAACAACCGATTCGCGACCGTAAAAGGTGTTAATCACACTACACTAAGTTGCTCGAAGGACCACATTTTGGTATTCAAAGTCTTTTTCAGTGAATACGAGTGTGTGATTCCCAATTTCCCAGTCAAGTCCAATGTTATCGCTCTTGGTCCCTGGCCACCACCTCGGGTTTAGGTAACAATTCAAGCATAATACCGTACCAATCTGAACAATAGTGCTATTTTATCAAAACAACAAGATCTAGCAAATATTATCTATGCTTTATCAGGTACTTGTTAATTACTACTTGTTAGACTTTACTCTTGATAATAAGATAGCATAACTAATAGTTAGATACGTAGGTATGATCAGGTACTTAAGGTTCGTTGTACAGATGGTTAAATTATCATCTCATATTGTCGCCATAGTTCTTTCATCTACTGGTATAATTTCAAAATCTCTTACTTACAGCCTTAAAAAACTACAGATGCCTACTCACACACTTTACATGCTCCAAATAGCAATCATTCCATTATCCGAAAGCAACTCTGCAACACTGTCATCCTCATCAACACCTGCTCTTTCTAAATTGCGCCTTACATACTTGGTTCCGACCCGTGTGTAACGTTTCTTAACCTCTCATAATCCACTCTCTGAGGCCATAGTATTTAAGACGCAGATATATGCCAGTAACCTTGAGTGATTAGCTTGCGTGTTCTCTACTGAGCTCACGCAACGCGTCGTACGTTCAGCCAGTAATAGGAGTCGCCCATCAAGGAGCGCTGTCCCCAATTTGACGCATTATTAATTTATTATACACAAAAATAGGTATTTTAATAAAACGCGTATACTAAAAGATCAATATAAAATTATCTTTAAATTAGGGAAGGTTTCAGAAAAATACGCTTGGTAGAATTTGCGCCATTCTCAGTTTTTTAGCGTTAGACATAACTTTAAAAATTTATTTCACTATGGAATATAAACATACCTAAAATATTCACATATTAAGTTATTGAGAAAATGCTCTAATTTAACATATTTTTTTTTCAAATCATTAACACTACTTGTTTAGACGTGATCTTCAGTATAAAATCATTAAAAGTCGGTTATCGTCGCCTTAAGACGATTGTGCAGTTTGTCCGATTAGGGTGTTGGTGAAATCAAGATCTTCTGTCCAGGTACCCGAACGAAATCTGTACTGGTTGTTAGACGGGGGATTACTATAAAATTACATAATGCAATTAGGTGTGACTAAGATTCTTTAAAATAGTTTCAACATTGCTAAAGGTTTTTTTATTTTTTGTAAAAGAAATTAAAATAATAGCGGTTTTACTTTATTCTAAACTCGCCAAACTTTTACGTTTGATGGCGAGATCAAAATGTAGTCATTATAGCCAGATTAATTAATGTGACGATAAATTATATTTCACCAATGTTGTCTTTTCTAAAAGAATAGAAAATAAGCTAAAAATAGATACAGACATTAATGTAGGATTGATGTAATTCAAATAAATACCTACTACGTAATTACGAAATATATGAAGTCAACTTCATCAGTCGCCACGGCACGGCATTGCATGGCAAAGGATTTTCAAAAGCGGAAATGATTTTGAATCTTGTATTCACATCCTTGGCACTCACATTTCATTGATATCGTCACAATGGGACTTGAGCATGCCGCGGGATGTTGTAGTATGCCGTGAAAGGCTTTGGCATGCCAGGCTATACAATTGTGAATGCTTTACCATGCCATGCCGCAACGTGCCTAGAGAACGGCCTTAATAGGACCAGAAGGATTGATGATCAGTTTTTACATCAAACCTTTTTTATCTCCATAAAATATTATCAATTCCTAACGAAAGCCAGTACTGCATCACCAAGTTAATTATTTCATTAATTATTTTCCAGGATGGCCACCTGGACCCAATCGTGGTGGACTACCAAACGCTCCACTCCGGCTGCCCCGCCAGCGACCTGCTGTACTTCGAGTTCCTGGGAACAGATCAGGAGTTCAGAAGAAAACACCATCAGCAACTAGTCGACCACTACTTTAACAGCCTGACTGTTGCGTTGGACAGGCTCGGGATTGATGTCAATGAGGTGTACCCCAGGGAGACCTTCGATAAAGAATTCAAAGAGGTGGGTGATTTAGTTCCGTGTTGTAAACTCAAACTCAAACCGCCTTATTACAAAACAAGATTTATATTTTGACATGGCTTAAACCATGGAGCTAGTTTTTGTAATAAGAACGTAACTGTGGTTGAAATACCGTTCTTTATACAAAACTGAAAACTTAGTTCGGTACTAAGTTGTCAGTTTTGTGTTTAGAAACTTTACCATAGTCGGAATAAAGTTCGAAATTCAATAATGGCTCCATGTTTTAAACCTGGGTCTGAAGATAAACCTTGTTTTGTAATAAGGGGGAATGTATTTACTTCAATTAAACTTTTAAAATTGTCAAGAAGTCGGTCAGTCAGAAAGATGAAGCTAGTTGCTCATTCCAAAGCGTAGTAGTTTCCTATGGAGAAGAACGGGCAAGAAATTCCACGGACACTCTTTTAAATCAAAATATTATTTTTAAATATTTTTGTTCTTACTACATCTTAGAATTAGGATTAACTCATTCTCGTATTCATTTTGTAAACTCAATATTGATGGAAACTCCTTGGTAATATTAACTTCTTGGATTTGCCCTGTAGGTATCGTATTGGTAAAAATAGTAGATTATTAACCAAGGGGATAAAGCAGTGTCTTCTGTCGCGGAAGACGATTTAAATCGCGACCGTAACGAAGGACTCGAGGTTTACTCCCGAGCGTAGCGAGGGTGTTAAAAACTTAAATCACGAGCGAAGCGAGGGATTTAAGACGAGTCCTGAGTGTAGCGAGGGATTTAAGTTCACCCAAGACTAAGACAGCTTTATCACCGAGGAAAATACTCGACTTTTCATACCATGTGCGAAAAAATTAACACAATAATAATATGAGATAAGCATTTTAGAACATTAACTTATTTATAAAAATAAATTAAAATAAACTTAACGTTTATGTATTTGAAGAAAACAAAAACGCGGCAAATTCCTAGACTAATATTTTTTTGTCGGAAAAGCAAAGGCATCAAGGTCATACGGCCTCGTCGGTTTTCGTAATTTTATTTAATAATCATAACTGCATAATTAATGCGTATTCCTTTTTCAAAAAGATGTATGATGCTTTATATACAAACTCAATGGTGTAAACACAGATGTAGTTCAATATAAATTTCGGTAAGTATTCCAAATTTCAATCACATTCTCCCCCTAGAGGATGAATGAAATTCAGTACAATTTTCTTTCCCTGTTTTTAACAGATTAAAAATTACTATTGTTATGTTCGGTTTTTGTGGCATAGAATGTCACTTTTTTGAGCAAGTGGTACGAAAAATAGTTTTTCATTATTTTGTTAGGAACGAAGTGTTAGCGCTCATGCCCACGAGACGGTTTTTCGCCGGAGCTAAGCCCGGTGTCAAACCGGGTCTACGTCCGGTTGTCAGTCGTGTATGGAACACTATGAAGCCATGCACACGACCGACGCTGGCCCTAGCGCCGGCTCAGCGCGCAACCGGGCACGGTGCTCGCTGCGTCTACGCCCGGTGCTCAATAAAGTATGGCAGTGTATGAGCGCATGTACTATCGCGGACACTGGCACCTGACCACTTTTCGACCTTTTATTACTAGGAGTATAAGGTTGAAAAGTGGTAAGGCCCCAGTGTCCGCGATAGTACCTACATGAGACCGGACCTACGCCCGGCGCGTGCCGACTACCTACGCGATACGCAATATTGACTGTTAACATTGGATGTACCTAATACCGTCTTTGTATTTTTTTGTCGTCTTTTTTATCTTTTTATACATGAACCACGCAATAATACATTTTCTCTTTTTAACACTCAACATTTTGTACGTCCACAATTCACAGATAAAAAGAGCGACTGAAGGCTGCACATCCATGAAACCGGGTCGTGTACAAACCGTCTTGTGTGCTAGCTCGCACGGTTTCTACCCGGCCCCGGCAAAAAACCGGGCCGTGTTTAAACCGTCTCGTGGGCAGGACCCCTTATAGTATGATTATGTTTTTTTTAAACTTCGGTATTAAGTTTTGAAAGTAATTATGTCAATATAAAGTCGTTTCGAAGTTCATAATCCGTATTTCACGCTATGAGTTACGACCGGGGAACAAGATGACATCGATTACATCGAACATTTCTCGGTCACGAATCGATTGTGTAACTCAATTTGTCATATCGTTGTTATAGTGAGAATATTGACAAATAAATTGATTTTGTTCATGAACGCAGCTGTTCCGTTGTCATCCATTTGCTGCAAGATATTTTCCTTCTAAAACTGATATTATGGTTAAATATGTTGAGAGTGTTCCGTGTGGTGCCGGACGTAAAGAATAGCACTACCCTATTTCTTCCCGTGGGTGTCGTAAAAGGCCACTAAGGGACCTACAAGAGAATGGGCAGCAGTGTTCTCTATGCATTTTAACACCATACTGCGATCGCCAACCCGCCTGCCAAGCGTAGCGATTATGGCAAACCCCGCCTTTGGGGGCGGCCTATGTCCAGCACTGGACGTCTTTCGGCTGAAATGATGATGATGTTGAGAGTGTCCATGGAGTTTCTTGCCCGTTCTTCTCCATAGAGAACTACGTTTTGACTAACCGACACCTTGACAGTTCAAAAGTCCCTGTAAAAGGTTTAATTGAAATCGATGCATTGACTTTGACTTAAATTCTGCCACAGCAGTCTTCAAGATAGCAAAGACCGCCTTCCAATATTCCTGTCTCAAACATTCACTTAACTGTTTCAGATGATGAGCCCAGCACTGTACATAGCGGTGGTAATCCTCCCACTAGTGCTGGTGGAGGCGGAGCAGGCTCCTCACATGAGCGGTATTCAGGAGGTGGGGCAGTTCGCCATCTCACCGACCCAGGTCTTTGCTGAGCGGTATAGCGGTCTCGTTAGCGACTGTGCTGAGTGGGGAGTTATATAGTAAAGCAATAACTGGCTTCTCGGCACATCAACAAGCCAATAGAAGCCAGTTATGGCGGGCTGCCTCGTTGGTACTGCTGATCATGATGTCTTGGGGTCGATGCCCATGTCGGGCAGTGTTATTGGGATTTTCAGTGGCAGCCCGGAGTCTGGGTTTGTGCCCGGTTGATGGCAATAGGCTCGCCCCCTTTTTTTTTTCTGGGTGGGAAATCATCAAATAACTTGGAGGGCGTGTCAGACTTTTACTGACTAAAACCCACCCGTGTTCCTTCATTTGCCTGTGTGCCAGGGCCACGGGGACCCCGTCAGTTCGTGCTGACAATCTCGTTGAGGCGCGCGTGGAACACAACGCGCCGTCGACCCGGGCCTGGTCCTTATCGGACGGCGAGCTACCCATCGCCCACCGTAGGCTCGCCCCCTAACGTAACTGGCGGAATGTGGGTGAGCTATAGATATAGGAAGCGAGACAAAACACTTGATATTCCCGTGTAATAAAAATGTTTTAGATAGATACCTACTTTATTTATGCATGCGGATATTTTTTTAATGTAATTTAATCATATTTATTCTTATAATTGGTTGTATAGGCATTATATTACGAATACTGTTTATTTTATTTTATTTTGTTGTTCAACTCATTAAACCTGACTTGAGTTCCGTACGTATTTTTTCGGGTAACCACTGAAAATCAGCGCTGTGTTGTGGGTCCCCCATAGCACAGCATCATGCTGAGTGCAAGCCTTTTTGTCACAGTCATGACGTGCAGTTGCCGACTATTTGTTATTTTTGTGCTCGTGATTATAATGTAGATAGGTTTTTTTTTTTTTAATGTTTACTTGCTCGAGTTTGTGTTTTCCCAGGCACGTGTTTCTGTGACGAATAAAATTATTTTTCTTTCTTTCTTTCATATATATTTAGTAGATACACCAACACTTCGCTAGTTATGTTTCAGTCCTACGTAATGTTATGTTTAACACCTCTGCCTATCCTTTCGGGGAATACAGACCTGATGCTATGTTATTTTTATAAAACATAAATACATACATAAATTCACGCCTCCTTTCCATGGGGGTAGGCAGAAACTACAGAACGCCACAAGCTACGCTACTCATATTAAATTTCGCTAGTTATGTTTAGGTACCATGTAATAGGGGGCGAGCATATTGCCATTAACCGGGTAAAATTTCAGACTTCAGACTGTAATTGAGAAATTCCAGTTGTAAAACCCAATAAAACTTTGCCTGACCCGGGAATCGAACCCAGGACTTCATGCTGAAGAGTAGCGCTTGCGACCAATAGACGAACGAGCAACGAGGCAGATTTTTATAAAAATGTGGCTGTTATTTGTGGTGTCTTACGACTTCCACGCGAACGAAGTCGCGGGCAGAGATGCTAGTAATTCATTAACCGTCTTATTACAAAACAAGATTTATATTTTGACATGATGACCACCATGGAGCTAGTTTTTGTAATGAGGACGTAATTCTGATTGAAATAGCGTTCTTTAAACAAAACTGAATTCTTAGTTCGGTACTAAGTTGTCAGTTTTGTATTAGGGACTTTACCATAGACGGAATAAAGCTCGAAATTCAATAATGGCTCCATGGTTTAGACTAAAAGATAAACCTTGTTTTGTAATAAAGCCCTAACCGTCTTATTACAAAACAAGATTTATATTTTGACATGGTTAAACCATGGAGCCAGTTTTTGTAATAAGAACTTAACTCTGATTAATATACCGTTCTTTATACAAAACTGAAAACTTAGTGTGGTACTAAGATGTCAGTATTGTATTATGAACTTTACCATGGACGGAATAAAGTTCGAAATTCAATAATTGCTTCATGGTTTAAACCTGGGTCTGAAGATAAACCTTGTTTTGTAATAAGGGGGTAAATGTTTAAGTTGAACAATTTAGATATAGTTCTGTTCCTGCTGCCAGACGACAGTGGTGGTGGTAATTTATTTCATCACAACTGCTTTCAAAGCGGTGAAGGAAAGCATCGTGAGGAATCTGGCATGTCCTAGAACCAAAAATTCAAAGACAAGTGACATCCACCAAACCCGCTCTGGGCCCGCGTGGTGGATTACGGCCCACTCTGTCTCACCGAGAAGAGGCCTGTGTTCCAGGAGTGGAAACATTATAGATTATGGACTGTTCCATATTTTAAGATTAGCCATATTCCAAGGGGCCCAAAACTATTTTTGCTCAGTATTTCATGTGTGTATGTTAATACGAAGTATTTAATTAAAAGGTTTTTGTATGGGTAACCTAATATAAGTAGCCTAAGTTGCACGTGTGGTGGTTACAATTAAACTAATATAAGTGTTATTCATATTATAATAGTCATTAACTAATGTCTTTTGGCTAAAAGGCTAAAAGTCATCCAAAGAGCAATGGAGAGGGCTATGCTTGGAGTTTCCCTACGTGATCGAATCAGAAATGAAGAGATTCGCAGACGAACCAAGGTAACCGACATAGCCCGAAGAATTGCCAAACTTAGGTGGCAGTGGGCAGGGCACATTGCTCGCAGAACTGATGGCCGATGGGGCCGAAAGGTTCTGGAGAGGCGACCGCGTACCGGAAGACGTAGCGTTGGAAGGCCTCCCACAAGGTGGACCGATGACCTTGTGAAGGCTGCAGGTATCTGCTGGATGCGGGAAGCACAGAACCGGTCGAAGTGGAGGTGCTTGGGGGAGGCCTATGTCCAGCAGTGGTCTTTCGGCTGAAATGATGATGATGATGTCTTGTGGGTCATTCACCTCACTTGCCCACAAACGAATGTCACCGTAAGTAAGTTATAATACCTCAGTTTATATAAGTTCTTATGTGTAATAAAAATATTAACTATTTAAAGAAAGCGTGTCTTATTTTTTACACAGTCCGTAAAATACGAATATTTATCTTTTACAGCAACTTAAATGTCGACCTTGTGTGACAGTATACAGGGTGTAAGGGACAGCCCTCCGCAAATTAACAGGGTGCATTGAGCTCCTTATTTTAAATCATATTCCACTGAAAATTTTCTCAGGATTTTTTTTTTTTTTATCGTAATTTCAGTTACCATTCCTTTATTTCAATGTAAAATCACATTCTCTGTACGCAGTGCTCCATTAATGTAAATAACACAGCTAAAATAAAAAAATCTGCAATGGATGTTGAAATTCTCTAACGAACGACGCCTGAAATCAGGGAGCCCGGCCATCCACCCCACCGCGACAAATCAGGTTCATTGCGATTGCCATAACGTTCCTGAAATAATTTCGTATACCGGTCATCTTACTACGATATACTGAATTCACCCCATCAGTCTGCGGAGGGCTGTCCCTTACACCCTGTAGATAATTTCAACCGTTTCCTAGGAAACCGGTGGGTGGCCGCCACATCACCGACCTAGGACCAACCGGTGGCTGTCATGAAAATGATGGCACCAGGGTTTGACTTCTCGGTGTCGAAAAACGCTCTCTAGGCAAACACCAACTTACTTTCATAAAATAAATAACGTTTCAGTAACTTAATTCGGCGGTAAATTGCGGACGCTATGTGGCGGCCACCGCAGTAGTAGGAGATCCTAGCTTTAGTGAAGTTTAAGCTTTGGAATGGGCAACTAGCTTCATCTCTCTGACCCGACCCCGTGACAATTCAAAAGTGCCTGTAATTGGTTTATTTGAAATAAATGCTTTGAGTTTGAGTTTGAGTTTTAATTTAGTAGGAATAGTTGTTAAAAGTGGTAAACTAATTACGAGGTTGACTGTACCTAGAACTACCAGATTTCATTTTAAAAACTAGCCAAGTGTGTGTTGCACTACGCGGGTTCCGTAGTTGGGATGCAATAATCCCAAGAACAAACTTAACATTGTAGTTGGAAAAACATGTGCCCCCATTCATTCCAACTGCAAATATAAGTTTGTACGCACAATATTGAGTGATATAATACCATGTTATTTGAATACCATAGACTTATTTTATAGGTTTTCTTGAAATCTATAAGTATAGAACTATTCCCTATATTAAAAAAAAAAAATAAGCTTAGCAGTTTCGGAGACTTAATTATCTCCGAAACTGCTAAGCCTAAAATTTAAAATTTGAAAATTAATGAAAATTGAAATAATAATAATAATCTTAAAGAACCTTAAAACGAATTATTAACATAAATTAAAATTATAGAAAAATATATTTGAAATTCTCATAACATAGGTTCGATTTCATTTGATATAATATGTCACACGGCACAGTTTGCACAACGTTTTGTTTTACACACATACATAAACTCACGCCTTCTTCCCATGGCGGGCAGAAACTCTCCTTCAAAAGTGAACCTCATAGGCAGTCCTCAGTATCTATTCTACCCATATCAGTCCAATATATTCGGAGCTACAGACGGACATACAGTGACACACAACGGTGTGACACGCGAGTGATCCTATAAGGGTTCTGTTTTTCCTTTTGAGGTACGGAACCCTAAAAATTACAATGGTTTTGTTTCCTAACACCAGTTTTCACCATGGTTGGGAAATTAAAGTTGTTATGGTTATCACAGTAGGATATTTCAAAGGATTCAATGGTGGGTTGACGATACGATGGCCAAATGTAGTGGGTTACTCTTCACGTGCTAAATTTGGAGTGTGCTAGAGTTGGATATATCTAATGTTATCTGGGGAGATAGGACTGGGCTGGCCATGTTTGTCGAAGGACCGATGGCCGGTAGTGCAGACCAGTCCAGGAGTGGCGACCGCGTATCGGCAAGCTTGGTGTGGGAAGCCCCCCAGCTAGATGGACCGACGACCTTAAAAATGTGGCTGGGACAGACTGGATGCGGAAGGTGGAGGACAGGGTGTAGTGGCGCAGCCTGGGAGAGGCCTATGTCCAGCAGTGGACTGCTATAGGTTGAGTTGATAGATAGTAACGAAGTATTTATCGATCATATGTCTTAATGACACTCTAAAGCCGTTCAAAGTATACAATCGCTTATAGAGGAGCATCCTCAAGGCCCATGGCTTTATTGGCTTCTCTAAAACATAGCTATAGTTTAACTAAAAGGTTCCTATTCCATAGTATTTATATATTTTGAGAGGATGTCGATGAAACTGGGGTATATTCGCATATACTGAAAGTATGTCAAACACATAACAGGTAGAAGAGATATTAACGCATCTGTGTTTATTTTGCTATTGGCTTAAAGACAGGCGGTTCAACGAGCTATCGGTAAATAAATAATTATGTCATATTCTCAGCCTCAGGTATGAATGAATGAATGGATGAATTCTTTATTTGCCAGAATATAGGTACATTGTATATGGTAAAAAAAATATATGGTTTCACTATATTCGACTTTCTAGTCGTGAAAATTTTTAAGTAACAATAGTCGAAGCTTATTAATAAAAAAAAAACAAATTTTGGTCTTCTTACATTATGAACACAAAAAATAAAATTAACATTAACAATAATATAAAATAATAAAATAATCACTATGTCAAAAGGATTTCAAATTCATAAAGTCATTTATTGAACGTCACGTCGATGGCTTCCACGCCATAGTCAGACAGAAATCTGCCTCTTTGCTCTGCAGAGTGCGGGATAGCTCCAACTCCATCCTGAAGACCATAGCGGGGAGGTTGGATTCTCCTTTGTTAGGTGATGTTGTTCAAAGATGCATTTTGAACAACAGCCTTGTTGTCAAATAGAAAATATGTAGAAGTTTACTAACATAGGTATAAGTTATCTTTTTGTTTTTACTAACCCATATGGATGTTGCTTATCCGAATTAAAGATTATTTTATTTTATTTTTATTTATTGAATAAAAACATCTGTTGCACCCAATTAAATAAGGCTCTACTGAATCTAATTCATTTAGTTTTCTCATTTTTTCCGGTAGCTTGTAAATATAGCTTAACCGCCATACTGTTGCAGTTCGTGTCGCATGAGTATAATAATAATTGTCATATTATGCTATCTCCAACGCCAGTCTACCTGGAATTTTTACTACTTCCATGGATCCCAACAAAAGTAACCGCAGCAGAGCATCCCGCAGAATTAGAATATGTTATAGGTAGGTAAGTATAGAGCAGTTGTGGCCCATTGCAGTAGAAACGCCTGCGACTGACGAGCTGGTCCGGTGGGAACATTAGATGCTGGTTATACAGTATAAAACAAAAACCTTTGTTCCTTTTAGGGACGTATACCTACCTATAAGCATAACATTGGTGGAATTATAATTAAAAAAAATTAAGTATTGGCTAGTCGAGAAGTCAAAATCAAAGAATGAAAGAGGTTAGAAATCAGTTATACATTACAAATATTAATAATTAAGTATTTATTTTATTTATTTTTGTTGAATAGTTTTTATAAATGACTTGCTTTATTACGTATGTATACCGATTCTTAAAACGTAGGTAGAAGGAACAACAGGGTTTTTGTTACATATTGTATAGGTAAGTATGCTAAAACAGGTAGTAGAAAAAACCATTGAAATTCAAATGTACTCGTAATTATTTGTAACACATAGGTACCTATAGTTGTGGTACATTGTATAAGATCGAAGAAGTGTGATCATTTTAACTACACTTATTCAGATATTTGCTAGCATTTTAAAAAGAGGCACTTTATTTTATTTTTTTAATCTTTATTATTTAGAGGCTTTTACCTTACAAAGGTATGTCAGCCTCATCGTACCCTAATCTAACTAATTATTAACACGTAATTATAATAATAACTATTAATACAAATATTTTATTGTGTTAAGCGAGGGTGATAGTGATGCAGCAACCATTTCATAAATCAGTTTCGCTTCTCCCGAATTAGGTGTAGATAATATTCTAATGAAAGCCCCAATATTAAACATATTAACTATTAACTCACGCATCACTATCTCCCTCTCTCTCCTGTTCTTTTTACATTCCACCAGCTAATGTTGGATATCTTCGACTTTATTACACACTTGGCAATTAGGGGACTCGACTTTTTTTCATTAGGTGTCCACATTTCCTGGATGGAAAATGACCAGAACGCAATCTATGTGCCATAACAACATACGACCTCTTTGTATGACTTTCAGCGACCCGAGGACAAACCATCTAACTACACTTTTAACAATTCAGATTTTTGCTAGCATTATATTGTGAGGCACGTAAAGCAAATCAATTTATTCATTTATTTGCATAACACAGGTTTATAAAGCCGGGTCTGCTGCGCCCATAGTTGCGTGTTTCAAACAGTTACAAACACGATTTGGGGGCGTGGCCTAAATTAAAATCATACAAAACGTGTTTGAAACATGTTTGTAACTGTTTGAAACACGCAACTGTGGGCGCAGCCGACCCGGCCGGCTTAAGATGTTACCGAAGGGAGAGGAACGAGGTAGCCATGACAGTCTCAATGGATACTATTGTTTATTATCACCTCTATTCTGTTACCTCTTATGACCACAGCGGCAACGAGTGTCCAGAAATCCATTGTTGGATTGGGGTCGGTATATTTTGGACATAACAGCCTGTAGATGACTAACGAGCTTCCCTTAGCAACAATTTGTATGATGCTAACAGACAAACCACTTCAGATGCTGAAGATATCTACGCTCTGTCGTCTTTAATTGCCTTTATCAGTTAAATAATTATATAGGACGTATACTATACATAACAATTAACATAAACACGTAGTTTTAACTATTTCCCCTACTTGTAAGTACAGTAGGCTACACGTCAATGGTAAAAAAACCACTATAGAAACATGTCCCAGAATTAACGCACAACCTCTTAAGGGGTCATTGTACTCATCATTATGAACAACATTTACAATGGGACCAAATCTGAAATCGAGAAAAAAAATCACCTGTCCCCTACATTTAAAGGCTTCTACATACCGGCGCGACAGGTTGTCGCGCGACGCAACACCGGTAGAACAATTTCCTTGGATTTTTCATAGAGATTATTCTACCGGTGTCGCGTAGCGCGACAAATCGCGCTAGTATGTAGAACCTGCCTTTATGTTCTCATAACTCGTCAAAATGTATGGAAAAGCAGATTTTTTTTTTCGCGATTTCACGTTTGTTCCAATAGTAAAAGTTGTTCATAATGATGAGTACAATGACCACTTAAGAGGTTGTGCGTTAATTCTAGGACATGTTGTATACTGGCCCCATATTCTATTGAAAATCCGTACTACGTTAGGCTCGCTCAAGGTCAAAGTGTTACGCCCCAAGTCCGGTTTACCGTGCGTATAATGCAGTTCAAATCTATGAACTCAGCCTATCGCACTCCACTGCTGGACATAGCTCTCTCCTAGGCTGCGCCACAACACCCAGTCATCCACCTTCCGGTCCATCTAGCTGAAGGGCGTCCTACACTACGCTTACCGATACGCGGCAGCACGCTTACTACGCAGTTAATTTGAGACATTTTAGACGCAGACATCTCAGTAAATGGACATTTAAGTAGAATTAGATTCATAAACAAAGGAAGGCCTCAAACAGCATTTTTTTCTTGTTTCCTTATGCTGTGTATGTATTAAGTACTTGTCGTTTATATTATTAGTATATTTACGAGGCATACTGCTGTTGTAACGTGGATCCGCTCTGAAGTTTAACACAACGTAGATTGTTTTTATTTATAAACTTTAAATCTATTTAAAGTTTATAAATAAAAACAATCTACGTTTTGTTTGTGTGGAGTTTTCCTTATTAGCACTTTTTTGCACTTTATTTGCTAAGTTGAACTACTAAAGCATCATTTATTAATTTGCGAATATGGGTACAAAAAGAAGGTCATAGTCAAACAAGAGTGTCCATTAGCCATATCCTACCGTAAGGCATGCTAATTTACACACATTCTATAATATTGTTTATCCTGTAAATATTCAGTGACAGAGTAATACGCTTTTTTTAGTAACAGTGTTTTGATATTGTTCTTAAATATACTATATCACTTATCTCCAGGAATGAGTTTGGTAAATGGTTAATATATGCGTGGAGCCATACATAATATACTTTTATTTAACAACGCTGTTTTATTAAAAGGTAAATATTGAATTAATGAATATATTGAATTTGTATCTTTTGCTATGTAACTTATTAAAGAGGTTTGTATCAAACGTGTTATCAAAAAAGCCTATTATAAGATTAAGGACTACGTTGAAGACATGTGGCTTCCCTGGTACCTCATTAACGGAAAAACTATGTTAATGTCTATTAACTGCTCCCAAATTACGATGTTTTTTTTTTAATTTTATCTTTTTTTACAAACATCACTGACTTAATGTTTTTCTTATTTGACATTATTATAGATCTACAATTTTAATTTCAACAAGGTACTAACTTTCATTATTTTAATCGTATTTTATAAAGAAAATTGTTAATGTGAGGACGTTGTAGGCTTAATAGACTGTAGATCTGTAGACCATTTTCTATTTTGTTAAGTACCTGGTACTTTTCACGGGAGTACGCTGTCCTCTCATACCTATTAACACTGTAAATTGAAAACATTGTAAAAGCCATTTTTTTAAAAAGAGTAACCGTGGAGTTTCTTGCCGGCTCTTCTCCATAGGAAACGACCAATTGGAACCGTGCACCTAGCTTCTGAGGTTTCATAAGTGCCCATGTAGGCTTATGTGAAATAAAAATATTTTTGATTTGATTTTGAACAAACCAGTAGGAGCAACTAATCCCATTTTGATCACAGAGGGTTTATTGATAAACAAAATATTCAATATTGTGGAGAAGAGCAACCATTCTTGACCACGCCTAAATTCTGTTTGTCTGACTGATTAGGTGGAGTAATTTCACCATTCTTCCTTGAAAAGGCTACAAGACAAGTGCTGCTGTTATTGCGACTGGCAATCGCAACACTGTTAAGATATTTGTTTTTTTTTTAATTTAATCAAATCAATAAATTAAACCTAGAAAAGACGTGGTTCCGATAAGACGGAACCAGAAACTATGCAGCACGATACATTATCGAAACCTTGAGAGGAATGTTTTCAAAACAATAAATTCCAAGAAATGTTAACATTAATTGACGCCCCAAATTCACCAGTCTGACAGGTCCTGACTTTTTTCTGTAGGGTTGTCTATGACACGACACTTCGTGGTCAAATAAGAATACTAAAAGCAGAATATTTGTGACTTTGATAATGGAATACCTAACAAAGTATGCGAAAGTTTGGTGACAAACACGATGAAAAGTGATCGCGTTTTAAGGGCCTGTGCACACCACGTTTTTTAAACGCGCCGTTGACGCACGTTTAAGAAACGCGTGTCAACGGCGCGTTTAAAAAACGTGGTGTGCACAGGCCCTAAATCAGCTTGGATTTGGCGGATATTATTTTTCGCGATGCCTGTCCTAGCCATTACAATATTATGGAAAACATCTGGTAATACTTTCGAACTGGCCGCTACTTGTGTACGGTAATACACAAGTAGCAGCACAAATATCGAAGAATCACCAAAACTATCCGATGAGACACGTAACGTCGAAATATAGAATACCGCATCGATTTTGAAAAGATGTGCCACCTCGCAGATTTGATAATTATATATCAAAATACCTTCTTGCCTACATCACATAATATGTGCAGTTTCACCAGCAAATTTTATTTGAAGGTATTATAGGTACAGGGTCAAATAATATAGGTACGGGGTCAAATAATATAGGTAGGTATACTTATATTATTTGACCCTGTACCTATATTATTTGACCTTGTACCTATATTATTTCAACCTGTTTTAAAGGCAAACGATATCTAAAACACAGTGGACAGTGGTGTCTTGAGTCCCCAGGCTAGGGTAATCGGGGGGTGTTGCCATAAAGTTTGGTACTTTAGAGATAAATAAAGAAAGAAAGAAAATGCGATAATTGGTATAACAACAAAAAAAAAACATCTTGTAATAAAAAAAACAGAAAGGCAATGATGCTTATGTGTGCCGCATGTCAGCAAAATGTCAGATGACAACACAAGGTATCCCACCTGACACTGCTTTTCAGCTGCAGCCCACGAGAGCCAAGACTCGGCTCGTAAGACGACACTGGCTGACTCTTAAAGAAAACGCATAAACAAACAAACAATATTACATTACAACCTACGTCATGCGTCCTAGGTCGGATATGTAGATCAAACAAGGATATCATGCGGCTCAAATGACCGCCTCACTATTGTACCCTCACAGTCGCGGTAGCTACACGTAACAGATACATTACATACTTACAATCATTTAAAAACATTTGTAAACAAACTTAAAAAAAATTGTAGTGTCTGAAAAGAAAACATCAAAAAATTTCATGATAATTATATGTTTTTATAAAGCTGTATGTTGAATTCCTTTGTCATTTTTGGCAGTTTTAGAAAAAGTTACAAAGTTAATAATGGCGGGGTAGCATAATTATGGTGATAATTTTCGAATTTAATTAAAAACCTTATTTTTTTTTTGTTTTGTATTATATATTTTCATTTAAAGTTGGGGTAGAGGCCAAACTCTAAAATAAACTTAGATTTATTTGGAGTGCGGGTTAAAGTTTCAGCAAAAATGTTTCAACTATTTCTGGTGTTATTTGTTTTCTTTGGGAGATCTGCGGCTGTTATCTACAGTTTGAATGGTAAGTTAATTAATTCATGTCACTAATAGTTTTATTTTACTTACTTCTTTAGATCTCAGCATACAGAAGGAACCAGAAGACGCCTTCAATCATAATTACATGCTGCGCACTGTGTCCAAAAAAAACAACGGTCCCCCACTTGACTCTCTTCCAACAGCTTGGGAACATTTTAAGACACACATTATTTTATATAAAATCACAAGGGTCGGATTTTTTTTTTTTTTGTGGTACCTCTCTTTGACTTATCATTTTTTACTTTTCGCTTGGAATTTCTAAAAAATTAATATTGGCTGTATTTAAGTTAAATTCATGTTGTCATAATCGTTACATTAAAATGCACAACATACGCTCCTTGCGATCAAATCCAGTACGAAAGTAATTAAGTTATAACGACTCATCTTTTGTCTGTAGATACCTCACATGGTTTTGTGATTAGATGTACACCGATGTACGGTACCTACAGCGAAGTCAAACATTAGTCAAAAACGGTCCTCAAACCGTCATCTTTTCTTGGCTGATGTAGGTTCGATTGCCAGCCTACATTCAAATAAGTAGTCCACACGTATTCCGTGTACAGTCGAGGCAAATTTTTGGAAATATTTTTTTTTAGAAGTGTATTGACCTCTAGGTCACCGTTTCTATTTAACCTGTAAGTAAAGATTTAACCTATAAGTAGAGATCATAACCATAATTAGATCATAATAGATTCTGGTGTCTAAAACACAAAAACAACAGCCCCGCCGTGTACCTCCGGTATATCTCAATGGCGTGGTACTAAACGTGGTTGACAATTTTAAATATTTAGGCCATATTCTCACTGGTGACCTGCGCACACCTTATTTAAAGCGTTCTGTCAGTCCTTTTATTCGAGCGGCCTGTGGATGTCATATACAAGCCGAGCCTACAACGCAACGTCCAGGAAGCTCACGCAGATGGATTTCACGCCATCATGCGTAAAAAAGCGGCTTCCTTGCTACAGCGCTTGCGTAGCACTCGGAACGGCATCCTGTAAATGATTGTTAACGGGCCTGACTGTCCTATACAACGTCACTGGGTGGAAATAGGTGTAGGTACACGTACATAAGTTACCTTACGCAATTTAGCTGTTGGGTCCAGGGACGGCGGACTTGGGGACGTGCGCCGCCCCCTATCACATCGGACCCGAGGTGGCGGCGCGTAGTGTTCCACGCGCGCCCCTATCAGACGTCGCGGGGGGGTCAGACACCTTACCCGCCCCCCCCAGACTTGAGTTGGCCCGCAGAGGCGGGCGTAGCCGGGGATTGCGGAAGTAATAATATATCCCAAGATCCCCGGTGCAAGTGTGGGAGGGGAACACTGGGGTGGTTTTTAGTCAGTAAGAGTCTGACAGACCCCTCCACCCGCCCCAGGGCGGAGGACATCCATGAGGATTTTCCACCCCGTGAACAAAAAAATAAAAGGCAATTTAGCTGTGTTTGTGTCCTTACTAACAATACTAATATAGACTATAAGTACTTTCTGTTACTAACCAATCACTAAACAACCTATGGACTGTTCGTGTATGTGTTCATGTCTGAAATAAAGTTTTTTTTTTTTATAAATGCGACTTCAATGTTTGCGGATTTAACTTCTTCCAAGTTTAGCTCATCATCCTCACGCAAAATATTGTGGTTAAACTGATATTAAGTAGTGCTTCGGCATTCATTCACAGTAACTTTATATAATCCGTCCCAGATCACAAGACTCACTTTCTGCACGTCGCACCTTGAATGCGCAGATTTGTATTCACGCAAAGTATCTCATATCATGTCTCATATACCTAAAAAGGTTCTAATCGCCTTCTACGCAAAATAAATAGCTCAGGATGTGTTTTGCGGAGACGAACTACGTGAGAAAATAGTCCATAAACGGAATGACATTGAACCGTAGTTCAAGTTCAAAATAAAACAGATCGGACAGGAAAATGAGTAAAGCGTGAAGTAATTGTGAGATCTATATGATGGCCTGAATGATGTAGCAGGTCGCTCAGGGTCGTGGGTTAGATTCCCTTGCTAGGGCTTATATGGGCCAAGCATTTTAGTGGCAAGAATCGTCCCTAAGTTTGTACCTACTTGTCTTAAAACTCATAAAACAATGATTCGTAGTCACCAAATCACACAATGGTAAAACATGTGTCACGAATATGTTCGGCCATCGAATTTGACATACCTACGAACGTACTACTAGAACATGCGTGTACCGGAGCACATAATGTACATAATGGCACTTGTCGTTTCGTACTATGTCAACTGATACAAAGATAGTATCTCCTATGAATTATGGACTTCCTGCAAAGCAGCCGCTCCGACCTCAGGATGTTACACTATTTGCACAGGATTTACAAAACCTTTTTGCGTTTGCGTAATAAAGGACGCCCTTCTAATGTTTTTGTTTTTTGGTTTATCTCTCACTGTCTTTTTGTTTTGTTTTTTATTTAGCATATGCTCTCCCAGTGCTGGGCAAAGGCTTCCCCAAGTCCTCCCAGGAACTCTTCTCCCGCGTTACCTCGAACCAGCCCTCGAACAACTGTTTGGTTTTACTTTATTGTCACCGTTGATTTTCACTACTTTCTTAACTTTAAGCCTTTTAGCCTTCATTTTAATAAACAAATTACCAAGTTAACTTTTGTCGTACAAATACTGAGTAAGGTAACATATCGTTATGGTTTGTGTCCGTGTCCATTTCAACTGTTTTTGCTGTGTTAGTTGCTATCAACCTTGTCGGTTTTATCGTTATTTTATCGAATACTTGCTTTTGCCAGCGGGTTCGCCCGCGTGGATGTTGGAAATTATCCCACGGAAACGTAGGTACTACCGGTATAAATTTATCCTATGTATTATTCCAGGTTATTAACTATGTGTGTGCCAAATTTCATTCCATTCGGATCAGCTGAAATAATTATGGTTGATTGCTACGATAGAACACTATCGTAGCAATCAACCATAATTATTTTATTACGCGTAATTTTGAATCTGATATCTTATAAAGTATTCATTTAAATGATGTGATATCATCATCAATTCAGCCGAAAGACGTCCACTGCTGGACATAGGCCTCCCCCGAAAATAGGGGGGATTTGCCATAATCGCCACGCTTGGCAGGCGGTTTGGCGATTGCAGCATGGTTTTAAAAATGCATAGAGAACGCTGCTGCCCATTCTCTAGTAAGCCCCTTAGTCGCCTTTTACGACACCCACGGGAATAAATGGGACGGTGCTATTCTTTATGTCCGGCACCACACGGAACCACACGGATATCAGGCATATTTTAATTTTAATTAAATTTAAATGTGTGTTATGTGTGTGTGTGTTTTATTTGTTTTTTTTTATTGGATAAGGATTAATAATACATATACTTACTGGTCAAAATAGCTTCGGAAATAACAATGATTTTTTTATCAAATTCTGAAAGATAATAATGGTTCTTGTGGGTTATCCTTAGAAGATAGACATAATATGCTATTACGGATTTTTTGTTGATATTTTTAAGATGTCCAACCCTGTAGTGCATTAATTTTATATATATCTTCCGGTGTACGCGGTTCACGCCAGTAAAGCTCACAGTCGGCATGATTTTTTCCGACATCTTCAACAATAATTGTCATATTTCAGCCAATTTACACAAAACCTTAATGAATTGTAAACTTAAACCTTCCTCATGAATCACTTCATCCATTGGTGAAAAGCATTTGAAAATCCATTCAGTAGTTTTTGGGTTTATCGCGTTCAGACAGACAGACAGACATGCGGTGGGGGACTTTGTTTTATAATATGTAAGGATAAGGATTAACTGCGCACACTGTTACGAGTATAGCAGTGCCATTAACAACTCTAATAAAGAAGTCAATTGCTTGTATACTTTATTCTTGGAGGTCGTTTGTCATTTAAAATTCGGCTCAAAGTATCTCTAAAAGCACTGTTTTTAGATTTAGTCCCCAACTCGTGGTTAAATACTAACAGCCGTACGGCTCGATCAATCAGATTGAGCTACGCTTGCCGCGGCCGGGTCGTGGATGGGTGACCATCTTTACATAACGGGTGAAAGGCGAAAGTTTGTGAGTGTGTGTGCTTGTTACCTTCACGCTCAAACGGATAAACCAATTTCGATAAAATTTTGTATGGAGGTAGCTGACACCCTGGATTAACACATAGGCTACTTTTTATCCCGATATTCCCACGGGATCGAGACGTACGCTGGTTAAACCGCAGGGCGCAGCTAGTAAATATTGTAAATGCAAAAGTCAGTTTGTTGGTTTCGCTGTCACGCTAAAACGGCTTAACAGATTTGGATGAAATTTGGCACACAGGTAGACCATGAGCTGGGTTAGGATATAGAATACTCGTACTTTTTATCCCGGTAGTACGTTCCCTAGGGATCATTTCCAACATGCACACGTGCGAAGTCGCTATTAAAAGCTAGTCTTCTATAAATCCAATAAGAAATATAAAATAAGTTCAATTACAACAAATTCCAAGTTATAAATGTTTGCCGTATAATATCTAACATACTATCAATAATTGAATAACATTAATCTGATAATTGCATTGCTGCGAATTGTATTATGTTGACAGACAATCAATTATATTACCATAATAAATCTGCAGTAAATATAGCTTAGCTAATTACTTTAAATTACGTTTTCTGTGAAGCTCTAAGCAGAAATTAATTCACCCTAAGTAGTTAGCCTGTGTCATAAAACAATCATCATCATTACCGTTTCAGCCGAAAGACGTCCACTGCTGGACATAGGCCTGCTCCAAGGGGGGGGGGGATGTAACCATAATCGCCACGCTTGGCAGGCGGGTTGGCGATCGCAGTATGGTGTTATAATGCATAGAGAACGCTGCTGCCCATTCTCTAGTAAGTCCCTTAGTCGCTTTTTACGACACCCACGGGAAGAAATAGGGTAATGCTATTCTTTACGTCCGGCACCACACGGAACACCACATGTAGGTATATATTATATCCCTAAATATATTATATCTTATTTTCATGATTTTATTTAACACTTTATCGGCGTCATTAATGATTATGCATACCCATGCCAAAATATTAATGATTATGCATACCCATGCCAAAATATTAATGATTATGCATACCCATGCCAAAATATTTTCTAATTAAAGAGTCTCTGAGCTAAGGCGCGGACAGACAAGAGTTAGTTAAGAAAATGTTCATAACTAACTTTTTAGACCTTTGTATCCTGCTTATGCTTATGAAGTTTCATTAAAATCGGTTCGGTTCAGTCTTCTTAAGTATAGATAAGTCCAGGTTGCCTCCTTCACCGAAGTCAGTAGTGTCTAAGATAAATTCAGAAAGTACATATGAATTGCAAAAGTCACATAGGTACTTGCCCGGACCCACAACATCATGCAGGAGAGACGAGGACTTAACTACTGGGCCATCATGATACAATCATAATGCTTAATTGTTTATTCTTTGATTTCAGCGAGCGAATACAACAAAATGCCTGCTCTGTACGGGCTGGATGACTACGACGCATGTATGGCGGAGCCAGGAGGCACGTACTGTATCGTGGACGTGAATTTACACCAAGGAACCAACGCCGACCTCATGCACATGATACAGGTACTCCACCCTATTGGTTAGCAAGTAAGAATTAATCTGATCACAAAATGGGTAGCTGAGATTGGATTATTAGTTTT